>OX419613.1:11846760-13096760 GCA_948473465.1 Lithophane ornitopus
GATGAATTTATCTAGTCTATCCATAATAATACGTTGCTTGGGGGTATTTGTCAAAGATTTTCGTAGAGAGCAGAGACCAGGCATCGAAAGAAGTAATACGATGAAAGAATTGGGGAGATAACTATTGAAAATGTAAGTATAGTGTTAGAAATAAGTAGTTTAATGTTTCCTATGTTGTTCTAACTGTCCGATTGCCTCGTTGGTCTTCTGGGTTGGACCGCCAGGTAGGACAAAGAGTTATTGGATTTTCATTAGGTACTAGTTGACCCAAGTAACGTTGTCCTGTTAAAATTTCAATATGGCCTTGAGTTAATACAAACACCCCATAGAAAAAGCACTTTCAGTTTCTCCTGAATTTTCCAAATTTTCTGGGCAATTTTTAACCTAATTCAAACATTTTAAAACTAAAAATAGCCAATCGGTCAATTTATGCACTTACCAACGAAGGGCATTCATTTTATTTTTATTTATATGATATAGATTTATTATAGATTTCTCAGAACCCTGCCCCTTGAATTGATGCCCGGTTGATGGCAGTAGAATCGACCCCTGCTACTTAATTAAACATAACAGGTGAAATGTGGGTGTATGATACAATATGTCCGATGACACCCATTGTAATTAAATTACCAATAATCGAATGAAGTAATGATTAATTTACAAGATTTTTTTATGATGACGTGGATATGACGTACAAACAAACCATTGTACATTGAATACTTGCTTTCTGGTGCTTTCACGACGATAGCTTACTACCACTCCGTTACTATATTTTACTGAATAAACAACTAGGTACAAATATTAATTCAAGTCATTACTGCAATCTTAGTACGGAGAATACTATAATAATGCTTTGTATATGAGCGATGGATAAAAATGTCTATATAAACCACGTCTTTGTTGCATCCCTGTTTAAAGTATAACCCAGAAAGCAGGTACACGCTACATTGTGTGCTAAGCATAAAGGCCAAGCCTGAATAGTGCATCATATTTTGTGGATCGCCTCAATATAATGTAAAGGTGTCCATTTTACGTAGGAATGGATATCTACGGCATTGTGAATCGTGCATTACAGAGGATTTTAACGAGAAACCTCCTCGCATTACCGCTTGCGGTGTGGGGGGACGCTGTTAGATCTTTGCAGGTCGTAGTGACCAATGAGCTTCTTCTACCTCTCAGTCTAATTACTTCATCCGCCTAGCCTTACCACTATTAGGGGACGGCATTTTGAATATAACCCAGTAAATAGTCAATGCTGTTTGTTACTCGTAACGTCTCTCCTAGAAAAATCTCCTTTCAAAGCCTGTGCTTCTACACATGCTTGTATGTTTCTATGTATTGCATGCAGCAAGTCATACTGACAGCAGTAGGTGGAATTCCTACAAAACTAACAGACCAGTCCGTTGGGAGTCATCAAAAGGCGTATTGACTAACGAGCGGTCAGATGGTAAACAAGTAGGATGGAAAGGATAGCAGGGATGACCCGGATGCGATCGGTACAGAATTTAGGAACAAAAATACAACATTATTTTGTCTTTATGCTAAACCCGAAAAGGGGCAAAAATCTGCTGTTCCATACATTTGTGTTCACTTAAATCTACAAAATGTATGGAACAGCTGATTTTATTTTCGCGATTTCAATGTTGGTCCCATAGAAAAAGTTGTTCAAAATGATGAGTACAATGACCCCTTTTCAGGTTTAGCATAAAGAAAAAATAATGTTGTAAAATTCTAAGTAATAATAGTAGGTACACGTAAGCATATACATACCCTCACGCTTTCTTTCCATGGGGGTAGGCAGACACTACAGATCGCCACCTGCTACGATCCATACATACTCTAATCGACAAAATATTTAGAAGTAGGCCGACTGATATTCATTAACCCGTCGTATGCCGTAATTACAGACACAATTAAAAATCCATTGTTTCTCTACGAGATCTACGTTCCACGCGAAGATGCCAACGGTTAAAGCTGGGCTTCGAAATTGCTCACGAACTTTTTTTTTTAGAACATTTTTATAAGGGAAATGTTATCGCGCAACCAGTTACAACTGTTACAATTGGAAATGTAAGTAGGTAAAGTCTCAAAGTTAATAGAGGCCGTCTGAATTGTACGTGGGGTGGTTTGGCCGTCCGTTACCACGCACGTTTCTGGCACCCTAGCAACACTCCCCTCACGGCTCCGCACTTCCTTATACCCGGCTGCCTGATCAGTACCTACCCGGCCGTCTCCGGCACTTGCGATAACTTTGATAGCTGACGGTCGGGAATTGGACACCGACTGACTGTGTTTACCTACAGAACATTACGTAAACGGTGCTTGTCAGTGCGTCTTTCCTGTATGACTGTACCGACGCCAGACTAAATATCGATCGAATGTCGTACTTAAAAAACATGGAGGTGAGAAGCTGACGAACAACAAAAATAAAACTTACGTTCTACAATTCTGTACAGTCATATCAATGGTAAAGTTGTTTCAAATATGATACAGAATGAAATAAATAAGCCCATTTATTAAACCGGGAAAATATAAATAAACGCCCACATGTGCGGAGAAATCGTAAAAAATAGCATCAAATAGTTCCTATTTTAGAATCGAACGGCTCTCGGTAATCGCAACTAAAGGACCGGCATCGATAGCACCGGACTATGTTTAGAAAATCATTCTAAGATTAAATTCGGATCCCTCCGACCACAAATCAGTAAAGAGTCCTTATTTATTAGGGTAGAAATAAAATATAGCATCAACTTTTCATGTAACATGCTCAAATGGGAGGTTTGGTTACAAAGTTTCTTCGAGGAAAATGTCTCGATTCCACCTAATAAAAGAATAAATGTTTTTTGTTACAAAAATGGACAAGATTAAACTGTGATATAAAATAAGATGCGGAGGTGCCAGGGGCTATGAATTCCGACATATGGCTTCATCGATTTATCGGTTACCTAACAAAAGTTATTATATCGACATCTACTATAAGGTTGTGGTATTTTGTACCTACTATAATTTTACAGTAGGTAGGATACATTTGTATCTATGTATCTACCCGTAGAGTAAGAACTTCTTTTATAATGACGTACGTAGCATAGTTACAGTATCGTTTTGCCATTGATACATTTTGTATAGAAATGGACAGGACCGTGTTGGCGTATTTGGAACTAAACAATAACTAGTACGAACGTCTGACAACCGGTTTCATAATATCATACCAATTTGATGATGGGTACAAGAGAATTGGTAGAATGAAAGGTTTAATGACGTGTAGACTATCGACTTTTTACGAAAGCTTAGCACGTAGATAACGGATAACGAGTATGAATATTAATATGAATCCATGAGTAATCAATTCACTACGTCAGGTCCTAGATTTCCAGACAATTATAATTTATTTTAATAATAAAAGGATTAAAGGAGGTATTCTTTTATATCCGGAATAATATAAATTCACTTTGCTTAGGTGGCACATTGGTGGGAAAGGCATTAATAGTGATGCGTCATAGTCTTCATGTGGACCATACAAATATATTCATGGAACGTCATTACCTACCCATATTCTGATATACCTACGGACATTATGTCATTAGTGTAAATCTGAATTAGTATAAAAAATAATACCAGTATTTTTAAAGGATTATTTTATCAACGTTTTAATACAAAATATTTAATATTTAATAACAGGATGTTGTAGTAAAACAACCGCAATAAACATAGGTACGTACAAACAGCGCTATAAATTGAGTTCGACTGCAAAAAATGGCAAAGGAAATGATCCTACTTATCTTCCGAATGGTCTTTTAAGTATCCACATTCGTTTTACATAAAGACGAATTTAGCAGAATAAGTAGGATATGGGTACAGTGGGATAAAAGTACAAGTCGAGTGCAGGCGTTCAGTGAAACGTTTCATATGTAAATGGCCCCGTAATCTGTAGGAGGCTCCCGGCGAACACACATCTATCGTCGGATCGGACTCAACTGCGAAACTTTTCGTCTATGATATGTATTCTCCAGTAAACAGAAGACTGGAAAGTTTATCACACTTTTATGTACAGGCGAACTAGCGACGATACATTTGCAAGTACAAGGCTGTGAAGCGAAGGGTCTTCATGTCTTCGCTATATCTTTTTTCTATTTAAAAATATCGCTTTGACAGCAAGCGCGGTGCACTAACGTAACTGAGATAGTCACTTTTGTCCGCGGTCCATAATTGCATTCTCTCGGTTTTTTTTTTAATATTTTCAGCGCTATTCAAATACTGTGTGTGTAAGTGTTTTTGTCGTATTCTAGGAAGTAGTTTTTGTGGGTGACATGGAAAGTCTCCTTTATTCCAGTAGGCAGAATCCTAACTAATATTATAAATGCGAAAGTGTGTTTGTTACGTTTTCATGCTAAAACGGCTTAACGGATTTAGATGAAATTTGACACATGGGTAGACCATGACCTGGATTAGGACATAGGATACTATCCCGATATTCTCACGGGATCGAGACTAATACGGTTGGGAAAGCGCGTTACGCAGTTAGTTTAATTATAAACTAATTATTGTTCTAATTATGCGTATGAGAGACACATTATTGCTATCACCATATTATCACCAACGAATTATTTCAGTTTTTTACAATTTTACGCTACTTGAATAAGTCATTTTATTCAAATGTACCTAATTGTAACCACTTCCCTGCTTCATCCACATTACTAGGTATGACTAATTTGTGAGGTTGCACGTTATGTCCTAGACGGAATATCTTGAGTCACCCAGATGGCGCTTTATTGAGTAATGCTACTAAATCTTGTTAGTCACATATGTTTCATTATACTTGAATAACATTTCACCAGACCTTAGTCATAGGGATTTATCAACACCTCTATAGTACCTATGTTCTTTGTCGAAAATAGGGATCATCATCTGCTCCTTTTCCCGACTATGTCGGGGTCACCTTCCTGTCTCACCGGATGCAGCTGAATACAGCGGTATTCAGCTACCAACAGTAAAATACTGATTTTACATGATACAACTGCCTATCTAACCTCCACAACCCAGGTACTGGGTAATACGATACTTCTTGGTAAGACTGGTTGACAGACTTTCGGGCATCTGACGAACTGTAAAGACTGACAAAGATCTACAATTGATAGCCAGGATCAACGGCTCAACGTGCTTTCCAAGGCACGGAGGGGTCTCGATAGTATGTAATGGACGGTCACCCATCCGCGGACCGACCTCGGCAAATGTAGCTTAACCTTCGATCGACCCGTACGGCTGTTTTTATTTAGCCACGAGCCCCTCTTGTTGATGATTAAATCTAGGTGAGGAACAATTCACAATACAATAAATTATGATGAGTAATTTTCCTGTACGCACACCGACAATTTATTGGATACCAATCATTTTGTTCATTTCGTCCCCGGGGTGTCCATAAATTTCAAGAATATCTTAACTCAAAACATATGAATTCAATTCAAAGGCCAGAAGATGGTCTTTACGAGCAATTTTCATTAATTGAAGGATTTCTATTTTAAGTTTCGTTTTATTGCTCTAGGGTTTAAATAAAAACGTATACGGCTATTGCCTATTATTGTTTTTTTTATACCTACATACATAATGTAGTTATATGTTGACTCGTGCCATAGTCTACCGTTCAATCAGCATGTCTTCTTTTACGAATAATAATACCTATAGAAGTTGTTTTTATAATATTATAAGTACCTACCTCATTTCATCATGATGACTTTTCCAATTGTATAAAAATGCATGACTCTTTTGACTAAAGGTTGAGGAAAACATCGTGACTAAATCTAGACTTAAAATACTACTTCAAATCAGACTAGACAAGAGTGTTCGTTCCGCATCTGTGTGAGAAGTGGCTTGTATTGCAGTGGGACAATTACAGACTGTTATGAAGATATTATCATAAGACTTTTTATATTTTCTCTTTAATCTATAGCATAATCAGCCTATAATGTTCCCACTGCTGGGACACAGGCCTCCTCTCTGTGAGAGGGAGCGGGCCGTAATCCACCACGCGGGCTTAGTGCAGGTTGGTAGATGTCACATGTCTTAAAATTTTTGGTTCTAGGACATGCGGGTTTCCTCAGGATGTTTTCCTTCACCGTTTTGAGAGCAGTGGTGATGAAATTATTTACACAAAGTAAAGCGCCTGTCAAGGTTCGAACCTTCGACCTATACAACTCGTAAGTCGTGGCCGTTACCACTGGGCTACCACTGCTCTCCTTTAATCTATAATCGCGCGTAAATATTATTATGACATAGAAAAGCAAGTTACAAAAAAAGAGTTTTTTTTAGGGGAGGTAACCCTGCGCTGCCAAAACTATAGGTATTTTATGCTTCGAAAATTTTCTTTTCCAAAAAACGTAAATTATTTGAAAAAGGCTCATTCGTTATTCAGCGTAAATAAATATCTGTAGTGAAATATAGGCTTTGAAAGGAAACAATGTTGCCGTTATACATCTAGGTATTTCAGCAGGTTTCGGTAAACAGTTGAGATTTTTTTAAGCAGTAACCGTCTTGTATCAAAAAATTGAAAAGGAAGTTGTTTTATTGAATAAATGAAATAAAATATTGTTTTTTTTTCAATAGAAATGGTGAGAATTATTTTTTCATCTAAAATTGCCAGACTCGTATAAAAATGAAGTAGGTATTCATACTCTTATTTAATCCAATGAAAAAGGAAACCTTTAACTACTGTTAGAGAAACACTGTCGCACACTGGTGCGAACGAATGAAAACAATATTTGATATATTCTTTGTTCTGAAAAAATATACCAGTCTATTACTGTTCCACTGCTGGGCAAAGGCACAGAAGGTACCTATGAGCAAATCACTACATTTACTTAAGGTGTATTATTGGCTGTTTCAGACTTCAAGTAGGTATAAATCTAGATTTTCTCCAAATTTTTTCCTTCTCTGTAAACATTGTAGGTCAAATCAAATACATTGAAAATTACTTATTAGGTTTTTAAAGAAAATAAGTCTTGCTGAAAAACATCGACTTATTTCTGTAAGTAGATTTCAGTAAACAGTTTTTTAGCTTTATCACTGGTCGTTTTATCACAGCAAATAGCAAAGAAAGCCATTTAAATAAAATAATAAATTGTTTTCTTTTTTAGGGTTCCGTACCCAACCCCTACTACAACTACTACGGCTAACCCTATTACTAAGGCTCCGCTGTCTGTCTGTCTGTCCGTCTGTCACCAGGCTGTAACTCATGAACCGTGATAGTTAGACAGTTGAAATTTTCACAGATGATGTATTTCTGTTGCCGCTATAACAAAAAAAACTAATAAAATAAATATTTAAGGGGGCTCCCATATAACACCGATTTTTTTGCTCGTTTTTGCTCGATATTGATAACGGCAATAGGTAGACGCTTGAAATATTCTCAGAATATTTAGGTACATATTTACTTTAAAAATAAATAATTAAATAAAAATATAACAAATATTTAAGGGCCGCTCCCATACAACAAACGTGATTTTTTTGTCGTTTTTATAAATAATGGTACGGAACCCTTCCTCCACGAGTCCGACTCGAGTCACACTTGGCCGGTTTTTATTACAAATGGTGACACTTAGAATTCTATAAAATAGTCAGTGTGATATGAAAATTAATATACAGTGTGTTAACTAACAAAGGGCATTCCGTTAACCCGCAATAGTACAAACACGACAAAAAAAAAATACCAGTAAAAAAAAAAAAAAATTGGTACCGAAATATTCACAAAACTATTATTAAATTGATACGTAAAAGAAGGTACTCTTGTATTTCAACGTAGAAAGACAAGTGTGACAAGTGTGCGTGTACAGAGTGTTTCTTTTCCGTATCAATTTAATATTTTTGTGAATATTTTACTATTCAAATAAAAATAAAACTTTTCTTTTTTAATGATAATATTTTTTTAGGCTTACTGTATAGACGCTATACTTTTGCAGGTTAACGGGAACGCCTTTTTACCCGGCGAAGAAAAAAGGAGGGTTATGATTTTGACAGGTATGTATGATGTATGTATGTATGTATGTAAGTATGTATGTATGTTCATCTGTTCCCACATATCTTCTAAACGACTCATCACAATTTGACAAATGAGGTATTGTTGGAAGCGTCTTGATTGTCCGCTGGTTATTGGCTATGTGACGTCACATTACATTAAAAACAGAGTTACGCCCTCTAGAGGACATAAAGTCATGAACTAAAAAACAAATATTTTTTAATCATACCATGTTAGGTATCAAATGAAAGGGCTTAATTAGCACATTTCAAAAATAATATTATGACACCAAAAAAAAAAAATGTTAAGTATAAAAACTAAAACCCAACTACGACAAGAATAATAAAACCCAATTATACCATTTTAGTTGATTCACTTTCTTGTCGTACTTGGGTTTTAGGTTTTATGTTACTTAACATACTGTTTATGTATTCTCTAAATACTCAGTAGATTATATCAACATTATATCTATCATTATATCTATCATTATATAGATTATATCAACCCTTTGCAAAATGCACTGTGTATGGATGGTGCTGTCTAAGCAAAATGCACAGTGCGTCACATAAAACACAGAACAATAGACCTTGAAACCAACTTGGACAGAGACATTGGAACTGCGCCTTTATTAAGAAAAGCTGTCATAATTCTAATAATTTCAAATCGATACCTCTATAGGTTTACCTTATTTCGTAACCATGATTAATGTCCAAGATACTCAGGTAACATTCATTACTTTGCCATGTTCAAAGAATAGTCACCATAAATGTGGTTTTGCGTTGATTCCGTGATTATGCATTTTTTGTTGGGAAAATTCGTTCAAGCTTTATCGAACTTGGGTTTTTGTTGGTCAGTCGTCATTGCAGCGTGACAATACCAGAGTTTCTTGTCCGTCCAGTAAGTAGTAGGTACTACTATAATATCAAAAATACGAATCAAAGCTATTGCGTAATGTTTGGTGCCGTTATACTTAAATATTTATAAAAACGTAAGCTCATGGTGTCCGCCGAGATAATAAATATGTCGTCCTTCTAAGATAAAACCAGAAAATCAAAACAACGATGAAACATGTGATTTTATGAACGTGCAGCACATTTTCACTATGCGAGCTGACACGACGATTACGTTCAGATGACAGTGTGCTCGTAAACCGGTGCTGTGTCTCGTGCGACAGCAAGACTGCGCACACAATGTTCTATGCAGGTAAATCAATCGTGAGTTCGGTGTCTTCTCACGGAACGCTCAGTCAGAGAGCTCTCAAGTCGATCGCGCCTTCCATTCAACGCCTTTTTGTACTGCACGCCATTTCCTCTACGGAAAAAAAGTCGAGCGACAGTGAGACGGACGTTAGTGGTTCTTGTGATATTTTCGTAATACCACTTCGGAGATTAGATTTTGACGTCGAAGAGCCATTCTGTTTCCTCTGTATTTATAACAAAAATAGTGTGACTGACACTAACTTGGCCACCATCAGGGATTTTAATTTTGATAACACAAAAAAATTGTCGCTTATTAGGTAGTCGCCGAATATCAGAATTAGTCGGTTTCTGGTTGAAAAGTTAAAAGATTTAATTATTATGTATTATTTGAATCTTAAAAGCTAGGGCACCTAGCGAAGATCTGCTTTCTCCCAAATTTAGTCGCTAATTAGTCGAGATTACTCGGAATTAGTTCAATACGATATCATAGTCCAAGAGCTAGATCGCAGAGTTTAAGCGTAAACTCGATCTAGCCCTTGGACTCAATCTGCCTAGCCTTTTCCGAACTATGTTGGGGTCGGCTTCCAGTCTAACCAGATGCAGCTGAATACCAGTATTACTAATGAACTGGAGATTTGACTTAAACTGGTAATTCTATTTTGCACTAAATCAACTCCGTGGGCTGTGATTATAAAGTATGCATCGTTGTGTTCTGTCAACCAAATGTTCTGTATATGTAGCGGTAGTGCGGTATGTGATGTCACTGCACGTCGGGCATATCATTAGAGGCTTTGTTCACCCGGAAAAGAAAACTGTACAGTGATAAGTGCTCTATAACTTAACCTACTTTTGTTAACCGTTCCAATAGAGCCTTCTACTAGACCGCTGTAATGATTGTAACAATAATTACTGTATAATTGGAAATTTAGATGAATCCCAAGATAAAACAGGAAATACTTAAGACTTTATCGCCACAGCTTCCGCTCTTATACTGTTTTTACATCGTACGAGCGAAGTTAATGAAATAAAAATACAACTAGTCAATCATGTACGCTCCACATTAAAGATAGATAAAAAAGAAATCGATGTTTATAGATGTTCGCAACCGCAATGAGTAAATCGCATCCATATAGTTTTTGCTCCATTAGATAGGTGTGCAGTGAGCCAGTGAGCGAGTATAAGGCAGGTGTTGTTTTATCAGCGGACGGGAACGTTGCCCTCACTTCCGCCCTTATCTGAGTTTACTTACCTTTGCCTGAGAACCGACGGTGACAAGTCAGCTGAGTTCTTTTCATTGATACTTGTGTCAGAGATATCGATATTTAACACCGCTGCATCTAGCATAGATAGACGGAGACTTATATTTGTTCCACTAGTTCCGTATTTTTAAGTAAATACAAATTTTAGGTTACGACACAAAATAGTAAAGTGGTTGGTATTTGCTTAGGGAATGTGATTGTTGAAGTTTACCTAATACATGGATATGTACCCACAGATTATGTGCTACAGCGCTTGACAACTGAAGTAATAGTTTCGACGGAATATATATTATATATATCCATTATCATTTAGTATAATAACACATTGTATTTCTATATTTTGAATACCAAAGAAATATATATGAAAATTTGAATTACTGTGAAATTGGAGCGGAGATAATCTTTATTTAATAAGCAGAAACCCGAACTTGACAGTTTGTTTTGAAAAGTTTGAGACAAACCCTTACATTTTCCGATTAGCGAACTTTCAAACAACTAATATTAAAAGCAGAAATCTTTGGCTTCACTAAATCACTTTTATAGTTCGAAGAAGAAAATACTTTTGAAATATATTTTATTAAATTTGTCTAACAAAGAAAGCATTCAAGTTAAAGGCCACCTTTATCCTTTACCGGCTGAGCTGCGTAGCCAACGATAAAACTCCAAGATCAAACCTGTGAAGGAGCGTAACGTACGAGCAGGTATTGGCTATCAAGAGAGTGGGAAAGTGAAATAAAATGTTAGTGGATTGGAATCTCGCCGCAGGTTAGGCCGCGAGGTTTCAACACTCGCAAGCGCTCTATTGATGTTCCCGCTCCGGAAAACCATCTCAATGAGCCTACAGACCTATTTTACATACATACTGCCTTCGTAATGGTCGCGTAGACGAGCTAGGCGTGAACCGATTCCAGATAAAATACCTATTTCCCTGGAAATATCCGAATCCCTTAATCTGCATCGCAATAGTAAGTACATTTAACGCTTTGTATTTTTAAAACTACAGTTACGACACGTGTAATTTATATGCATGAAGGACGCGGGGCGGCCATAACTTGAAGCTATGATTTTTTTTTTATTGAATAAAATCCAAGTAGGTGCTCAAGAGGAAAGAGGCAGAAAAAGCACATAATGTTTCTAGGTTATGTAATACTGCGCCCATAAATATAAAGTATAATACGAGTACGTAGTGAACTAGGCAGGCAATATTTACTAAGTTAAACGAATCAACCCAATTGCGGCGGAAACGTACGCGCGATGAAAACGTTGAATATTTTAGTGAACAAAGAATTTAGTTAAATATTTGCTTTCCCAAATGCTCAAATTAGATAAAAATAAAATGCGAGGAACGCAAGTCAACTTTGGATGATAAATGTTTCGTAGCTATAATTTTTATATCTTGCCGAGGAGGTACCTACTTATTGGTTTTTGCGCAGCTTTGAGAACGAACGAGAAATCCGGAGCCATTTGTTAGAGTCACGTTAGTGAAAAGGGTTGTCTGAATGTTTTAGGAGAAGCCTAACATCCTGTAAGTGCTTGTTGCTGGTCTATTGCTTCAACAGATAATTTATTTTAGGTTGGTAATAGAATGTGTGAACATTTTGGTGTTGATGTCGGTTTGCAGTTATTTAATATAGAGCAGCACCCTAATTGCGTACCCTGAATACACAATCAATCATAGTTTGAATCGGTTTGAAACAAATAGCTAATCCAATGCTTCATAAGTTCGAAAAAAGAATCTGCTCCACGACGTAGATAACGCAATGAATGTTGTTGAACTGTCAAAATGAAATATTAGTCTTCGGTACGAAATAAGTTACGCAATTAGATAGCTGGATATGACGGCAAGATTTGCCCACGTATTGGACGCAACAATTTAGTGAGCATGCAGCTCGCCATTACCGCGGTAATATTAAACTTGCGCAGTAATCATTTTATATTGGTACCTGAGGTACTTACTTATTGTCTTCTTCAACCTTTTAATAATATGAAAAAGCACAAACCGCGCTGTGCATAATGGTCGTAGGTCAATTAAGAAAGAGTCCAAAATTATAATCTATCCTAATTTTACTATTTTACTCCCAAAACAGGCGCGATATCGCAGGCGCGACAGGCAGCGGTACCTTTGTCGACAAAGGTACCGCTGCCTGTCGCGCCTGCGATATCGCGCCTGTTTGTACGAGCCTTTATTGATAACTTTATTTAATTTACCTATTTAAACTCGTGTACCTAAAACCACTTTTGGCATGAATTTCGTTGGTAAAAAGTGTATAAACCGCAGTTTATAGTGACAGTATGCCAACACGTCGGCTATCTACTAGCACACCAGTAAACCTTTCTCTCAGAGCTTTACGATTTGTGGGATGATAAAACGAGCAGTTGGTACAATCCGCTCTTTTTTCCCTTTATTTGCAGGTAGACGCAGATTTTGACGTAATAAATAAAGGTTTTATTAATAGTTAACGCTTAGTAACGGTCAGGTACCATAGTTCTACACTAGAATTTCCAGTGTTCCGTGTGTTCCTACCTATCCATGCGTATCTTAACACAAACTGTCATCTCATAAGTCAGAACTAATAATGTTCGTAGGATGTTATTAAAATGACTGAATATGTTTCTGCATGCACATGCACTGACCATAGCAAAAGCTCCGTTCTATTTCACCCAGCTTTTCATTTAATTTTGCTGTCATTATCTTAATATTAGCCAAAAGACGTCTTTTCCATTCTCGTACTTACAAAGTCTTTATCAAGAAGATAAGAAGCAGTCACCAATTAAAATCCTTTTATGTTCAATCAGTTCACAGTACATTAAATCGTGGCCACATGAAGACTAATCGGTAACACAAACGAGTCATTACAACGAAATATTAACCCTTTATCCCTTGTACGTTTGTTTACATGCCAAAGGAAAGCCGTTGAACAGGAAATATGGTGCTCGGCCTCTAAAGAAAACTTCAACGACCCTGAAAGGAAGCATTTCTAATTTATCGAACAACAAAAGCAATTTTGCAACAGTTGTAACATCGTGCGACGATGGCGAGCATGCCTCGAGGAACCTCGCCCGCGTCCGCGGCCGCGCTCGTGCCCGCGCATGCCTCCGCATCCGCTCGCGTGTTCGTGTAGATGTCTAATCTTGAACCAACTTAGCCACAAAACCAAGTTTAACCTACTTCGTGGTGTAACGACCTTTTGAACATTCCAGATAAAAATGTTTGTAAAAATACTTAATTCGATTTTAATTGTAAACTTCCTTGTAGGTGTTGCTGTTTTGCTTACCTTTAGCTGTGCCTTTAGCAATGTGTAACATTCGGAACTTGACCGTTTGATATACCTACACTTCAATTTGGTTTTAGTATTACCTACACATCATTTTGTACAAATATAGAAGTTTATTCGAAAGCACAATTCCAGAATTACTATAACCCACATGTAATTATTAATTCTAACAGTAATGTTGAGTTAGCCAGCCATTAGGTAAGTGAAACCCACTGAGATCTGGGCTTCGTGTTTGATAACTAAATATAACAAAATGTTATGTTAAATTAAAATGTTATTACGAAGTTTTAGTTTATGTTAACGTTGTTTATTTCGCATTATGAAAATTCGGCTTTGATAAGTTACTGCGACTATTTGATATTTCGTCATGGCTGAGCGAATACAACTGCCTATAATCGTATGTCATGCAGATTTATGTAGTGATATTTAAATGTTGAGCCCGATCGCTCAATATGGTGGAATCGTAAAGGAAACGTAGTCAAATCGACACCGGTACGGGTGTACAGCGCTTGCCGGGATTCTCACGATTTATGAGGCAATATGTTTAACGTCTACTACGGGAACCCTCTCGGAACATAACGGGGCTGTTACGTAAACAGATTGCTCGCGAGTGGTGGGCCGACGCTCCAGATATCGGCCTACGAACGAGTCCTACACTTACAACTTTTGTACCAAATCGACGACGACATTTCGCTCTTTGTAAAGCTC
This sequence comes from Lithophane ornitopus, assembly GCA_948473465.1. Taxonomy (NCBI): domain Eukaryota; kingdom Metazoa; phylum Arthropoda; class Insecta; order Lepidoptera; family Noctuidae; genus Lithophane; species Lithophane ornitopus. The sequence continues at coordinate 11,861,207 of OX419613.1, forward strand.
CCTGCATACGAATAGCTAGCTACGGCGACCATTCGAGAACAATATCAGAAAACTGCGCTTCGTAGAAATCTTCTTACTGTTAAATTCAACCTGTAACCGCTAAAGCTTGGTTGGGAAATCTAGCTTTGATCGTGGTTTAATGGTATATACCTTGGAAATTATTTAGGATTTAGGTATGTCCGTCGTATATCCCTTCTTCATACTTCATAACCATATTTGCTTTGGCACCAACGGATATAACATTAATTTACGGATCAGATTTTCATTACTTTTAGGAAAACTTATTTTCACCAGTGAACAGAGGAAGTGTAAGTGAAGAACTATTGATTGATTCATGTTTACATCACTAATTTATTCTTCTAGTCACCAGGGAATAAAAGGTCGTGAAAATTGTTCACCAATAAAAACGTAAGAAACAGAATAATTTTATTGGCCGCGTGTACGTTTCATTCCCCTTGACATTTGGATCTAAACTCGTCTGTGTAAGTCGTGTTTTACGAGTATGAGGATAAAGTGATTTTTTAAAATTCGTTTTTATTGTTTACGATCAACGTTAAAAAATAAGAAAAGAATATTAGTCCCTGTATATGACATTCTTGTTCATGATGCTATAAAAGTTACATTAATATTATGAAGCAACCCGCTATGCTTTGTTAAAGTATAGGTTGTTTTTCATTTTGTGTAAGCTTCTGTTATATTAGATTTTCACATAAAGCTGATTTAGCTGCTAGGATCATTTTGATTTTTTTCAATTTTATAAATGATTAAATCTTTATCCATTACCTTGATAAAGTAAGATTTTTACAGTGTTCTAAATAAATAATAATTATAACATAACATAGTATCACGCCTGTATTCCCCGAAGGGTTAGGCAGAGGTGTTCCTATAGTACCTACACCCAACTATCGCCATAAGTAGTACAATACTATTTGTGTCGGTTATGACCGTAGGTACTTACCTACATATAATTTTCGACACGCTCTACCAATGTTGTGATGTCTCAGTTATTCACATAAGGTGTTTTTTTTTACGTTGCCTTACTAATTAGTGGATTTTCTAATTTAACTTATATGGCGTTGATTTTTTATTTTTTATTACAACACAACGTCAGGTCTTGTTTCCCCAGAGGGTTGGACAGAGGTGTACCTTAATAGTACCTTGACCAAAATCTAGATAAAATGTAGCTAAATAATAGTAAACAGCGAAAAATAATGATTAAGTATTAAATCATGCTGGCATTTTTGTACCAGCTATGTAGGTATGTGTGTAAGCATCACATCGGCTGAAGAAGACCCAAAACTCAAACTTTCTATATAAAAGAAGTTAGAGAGGTTAACTTGCGCCATTTTAGTATTAGTTTTCTGCGAAGCCCAAAGTAATGTTCAATCCATCATTGCAAGTGGCATCGGAGTAGACCCAGTATGCATAAGTAAATTATTATCGATCCTGTAGTGGACTAAAGTAATGACGGCGGTCGACTAGCGCGGCGGCGGCGGCGGCGGCGGCGGCGGCTTGCCTCACTGCAAGACCTTAAAAGGCAACAATTGCGTGACGTCGGAAGATTCTTAATTTTGATTAGGGGCTTGCGTGAATGTGGCGCTCGCGGTGTTCATCAAATGATTTAACCACCGCCGATGTTTACTTTACAGCTTTACTGACTTCATGCCGAGTTATTTGAAGAAAAGTACCTAGCCTATTTGCCATACGGGAGGTAAATAGGCACAGTCAGCAATGATATAAAAATCAAAAGTTTATAGCTTTTCAAAGGCTTTCATGCAAATCGAACGCTCCCGCCTTGAAAAAGTTAAAGAACAATAAATAAAACCATGAACAATGTCAATAAACAATTGAGTTAGCGAAAAAATAAGCAATCAGAAAGTCTATTTTCAACACTATACCATTTTATCCAGCAATTGTAAAGCAATACACTTTAAAAATAAAAGCGAGTGTTCAAACATGAATCGGCTTGGCGAGGCAATAAATTGTGGCACGAGGCAAAACTCGCCGTTAAATATACTCTTTTAAAGTTCAACTTAACATTTGCGACGCCAGTTTTATCGTCTAAAATAAACATATAAAAATACGTAGTTTTGTTATGTGCATGTGATATAACATTTCCCTAAAGGACTGGACATGAAGAGAACGCCACTTTGCACTTTTGTATTGCACTATTCATTTTCAAACAGTTATACAGCTTTTATTTTAAAGTTATACAGCTTTTGTTACCTATGTTTTTACAAGGTATCGACTAGGACCATGCAAAGAATGAAAAATGCCATGTTATACAATTTTTAAAGGGGTGATAGACGTGCGAGTCAGGGCTCGGCGAGCTTACTCGCCTGTGTGTCATGCTACTAAGTACGTGGACTTAAAAACCGCTGAGTAAGTTCGTCGGCGATCTAACAGGTTTGAAATTTTTCTCGTGGCCCGCCTTGGCTCGTCGTCTGTCTGAAATTATGAGCAAGCTTCACGTGTGTCACCGACGGCGAGCCGAGTAAGGTCGCGAACTTAAAAACCGCGTACTTTAAGTACGCACGTCTATCACCCACTTTATAGTATAGTAAGTATTGACGCATAAGTACTCAAAGTATTCTAGCAGTGTTTTGAAGGTTTTGGCCTTGGTAAAACCAAAAAGTGGAGAATTTATGAAAGCAAAGCATTTTTACGTTAACTGTTGTAGATGAGTATTTTTTGTCTGTTATTGTTTATCCGATACTTCCTTTCTTCAAACTGGGTAAGGAAGAAAGCAAAACTGAGTTATTCTTCTTATTTATACGAAAAAAATAACAAAATTATCTACCACCATTATAAAATTCTGACAGAGCTTTCCTTTTATACCAAAGCGATAGAGAACACAGGAATACCGTTATTGTAAAAGCTTTTATTCGCAGCAACACGTAGATTTTAAGTTCTCGTAAAATTATTAATCCGTTGAGACGGAACAACAAAAGAAATAATAATTCATTCTGCTCGCGGAGCCCACGGGTATTACGACACGGGATAAAAAGTAGCATCTTTTCTATGTCCAAAGTTCCATCCGTTCCAGTATGTCCATCCGTTCCAGCCATGTGATTGACTGATACCGACATGCATACCTATTATATTGGCGTTAAAATATGAAAGGGTGGCCGCGTGTGGTATTTTAAATAATGAATGCGTTAATATAGGTAATGAATGTGTGACATGTGCATTAAAACAAGTGCTCGATTAATTGTGTTTACTGCCATAACACTTTGTGTTTTGTTTAAAAACGGTGTGCAATTAATACTACAATTGGAAAATTCATTTTACATTTAGGTATTGTGTACCTACTAGGTTTTGAATTACAGAGGCGTAAGGGCATCACGATTTATTTGCTCGTTGACAAACAAGAATGTGTTGGAAAGTTGACTGAACGCTATAAAAAGTAGTTGGCAAAATACCTGTAGCCATGACGACTAGGTTTCAGGTATTTTCTATCAAAAGCTATTGAAAAATGGACTCTCTTTTTAAAAAAAACAACAATTCACCGTTTCACAGGGGAACACACGATATTTCTAAATTCAAAAGTCATCTATCCGTAACGGAAAATGGCTTGAAAAGGAGAAACAAATCACAGAGATGATAAAATTTCCTACTTTTTCCGCTTCATTCATAAGCATTGGAATCAGTATAACAATATTACTTCTATTTTAATTCTGTGCCTAATTAGCTTTCATTTGTACTAAGAAGGAAACGGAAAAGAAATACGGAAATGTATTAAAATGAATGATAATTAATTGACTATTGTTTCATTATCCGTGTTACGTGTGCGGGAAACTAAGCAGCTGATGAAAAGAGCACAATGATTATGTATAAGATAGAATGACATAGTAGTCCCGAAATAACAAAGTGTGCTTTATACCGAACATGTCACATATTGTATTCTTACTTTATGATGAATATACGTTATTATTCTTGTGCATATCTTTTTAACTATGCATTAAAAAAAATTGTTAACCCAAAAACGATCAACTGTAAAATTTCGTTAGGAACGGGTTCCCGTGGTATTCCTATCCTACCCGTAAGCTAGTTTTACCAGTACCGGCTTTAACGAATGAAGGGTTCTTCATTCGTTAAAGCCTGTACTGGTAAAATCCAATGCTAAGCTATGAAGATTACGGTATTGGCATGGTATTGGGACGTACATACCTACATACACGAGCTCCACACAAAGCGATCGGTAAGTACAGGAACTGGGATATCAAACCTTTTGCCTTAGTCGTTTAGTGCGCATTTCCCAGACACAAAGGGGTTTATTTATAAACGTTGCTTAAAGTTAAATAATGATTAGCGACTGTTTATTCATACATTTTTGACGTTTGAACGTCATTTAACTTTAACCATCGTTTATGAATAGACCCCTTAATGAATAAGCGTTGACGTAATGAATCGAGATACGCTCTGCATATCACGGTTGAATCGAGTCAATTTCAACGCGAGCCAAGTTTGACAAGTCAAAGGCCAAAATGAAGAGTAATTGTTCGAACTTTGGGCTTATTAGTAGAAGCGACTGATATAGGTAGGTACCTACTTGGTTCCTGTGTCGCTTGATACTAATATCAAAAAGCGATCGTCGATGCATGTATTCCAACTTTTAGGGTTCCGTATCTCAAAAGGAAAATATCGGAATCGGAACCCTCATAGAATCACTTCGTTGTCCGTCTGGTCTGTCAGTCTGTCAAGGCCCTTTTTCTCTGGAACGCGTGGTACGTATCAAGTTCAAATTAATATCAAATACGTAACGTAGGTCTACGGCAGCTTGGAGCTCTAAAAAAATTTAGCTTTTAACACAATGCGATAAAAAAACGGCCTTTGATACTCGCAAATAAAAATACCCTTCCCGTTGATCTAGAATCATGAATTTTGGCAAGAAGCAAGGTCTTACAACACAAGTAGGTAAAGGAAAGGTCCGATCGTTAATTTGTAGTTTTATCACATACAATTATTATTTTTTGCGATTACAAACTTACATTAATTGCAGTTGGAGAATTGACTGTGACGTATAATGAAGTATGGGGGAACATGTTTTTCAACTACAATGTAGGTAAGTTTGTTTTTGGGATAAATTCACTCCAACTACGGAACCCGACACGCACTTGACCGGTTTTTGATATCTTTATCTGCGTCACAAGTAGATTAGCGAGATTTGCAGATTAGCTGCGTCACAAGTAGTTGTGTATATTACCTACCAGATTACCATCCATAGTCGATAAGTTATATTTATATGTTAGTCTATTTGAAAATTGTATCACCAACACCAAAGTCAACGAATGAGAAAAATACAAAGTGGAAGTCAACAAACTTTTAGTCAAAGTGGAGTTAACAAAACTAAAAGAAGTTGGAAATATCATCATACTTAATGCTCTGGAGAGTTGCTAGCTGCTGTAGAAATAACACTTTATGTCAAACCCTCAGGTAACAAGCTGACAGACAGATTTTTCGCGTGCAATATACAAGGAATTGAGTCCCCGGGGTGTTCTCTGTACGTTTATCGCTTACGTCTAGCTATATTTTAAGATATAAGGAATACGGCCACGAATATTACCTACAGCGAGGAAAACCATAAAGAGGGTAGTTAGATAAATAGATTGCTAGACGCGCGGAGGGCGCACGCGTCTAAACTACCCTTTAATAGAGAAAGATGTTCACAGAAATCAACAGTTACTTTTATAGTCTTCACCGTGACCGGGTTACTAAATAAAAAACAGCCAACAACGCCATGTTGGCACGTATCGTAGGTTCCGCACGTTTTTTGGCACTTACCTTAATTTTCCCACTCACAGGGACGCTTGAACCCTCACGATGAGCCCCCAGTTTTTAATACGTATGTATATTAAAACATGCAGTTTGAATAAAATTATACGTACGTCGTGTGTATTTACCTACTTATATACCTTAATACATAATAATCGGTATAACACAGATTTATATTTTATTAAACCAGATTAGATAAAATCAAGAAGATATTAGGCAGTAAGCTGATACCCTCGCTTTTGTACCTAATCCCCGGCGCGAGCTCGCGTCTCACCATATGCTGTAATCTGTCGAGATTTGACGAGAAAGAGGACATTGGCCGGTATTTAAAACATGTTAAATTGAGAAAATCCTCTTTGTACACTTCTGATCGTTTCATTTTGTATGATTGGGAGTTAGTCCTTTATTGGCAGCTTTTGTTTGATGTGCGCGTTTTAACGTGGGGACGTCGGGTATGTTGACAATGAAGCGACATTATAATTCCGGAATATTTTTCGGGCCTACGTGAAACTCTATGTAAGAGAAAATGCGGATATAACGTTCCTGGGTATCCATAAAATAAATATTTCCCTTACAGTTATTTGAGAGAGCAAAGCGGAGCGTAAAGCGAGTTAAATTATACTATATAGTAGGTATATATATGTTTATATGAGTACCTACCTCATGTTCACACAACTTGTATAATATTTGTTTGGACTGCTAAATGCACCACAACGTTGTGCTGCAAAGTACGGTGGGTACTTTGGAATAAATAATTAGTTGAGATTTTTGAGGAAAATACGGCATAATTTATTATCGATTAGCTCAAACGCGGCATAAGTCAGTATAAGTAAGTAGGTCGTTAAGGATTTATTGTCGTTGTTTAATGCTGTTTACTAAATTCAATAATTTAAAGTGTTAATGACTTCAGTCACGGGATGACCTTTAGTGGTGGAATAAAATCATAATTATCTATTTTCTTTTTTTTTTGAAGATTGATTAGTCTTATTTTAAGTTACTCGTCACTACCTGGCGATCTGCCTCGTAAAAGAAATATTTATCGTCTTCACTGTTCTGTCCACCCTAACTTACGAAGGCTTACTTATAATAATTATTTTATTACCCAGCTTTACCGCTTACGCCCCTAATCCGTAGAGTAAGCCTACAATCCAAAAGGGGAAGCAGTATAATATTGTTCATATATACTGTCCGCCTATATTATGATTATAGTGGGGAGCCGATCAATTTAATCGGATAGGACATTTCAATGTAATCTAAATTTAAAAGTAGAAGGTATTGTGTTCAATGTCATCAGCATCCACCAAAACGTTTTCTGTCAGTTGGATTTCAGTATTTTTCTCAAAGCAACTGCTATTTGTCCACCACACCCAAAGAGGCTTTATAGTAGTTTATAGTCATTGACCACACCCATACTTTGAATCCCTTTTGTGTGTCTTGCATTAAATCATAATATTAAAGTAAATCAAAAGAGAAACCACAAGAGTCTAACAGCCGGTTTCTGATTTAACATTTGAAGTTGAGAATTTTAGGTGATTCCTTTAATGTCACCCGCGAAATTCAATACGTTTTTTGCAAATCAATTTTAGGAATCACCTTAAGTAATGCTTAAGAAGAGTTTGAGCAATTCTCAACTTCAAATACTTAAATCAGAAGCCGGCTGTTAATTAGCTTTTCAGTCGATTGTTTAGTAAGTAAGTACTTATGTCTTTTTCTGAAATAATAATATTTGTTGATAACATTAAGCTGTTACGCATTAAAGATACAAAATAGTAAAAATAATGTAAGTTTTACATACAATGGCGTTAACACAGCGCAGCTTTTGTGCTGTTTCGCTTTTAAGCATATTTTATCGGAAAACGCATCGCCTGGTAATTGGAGCGATGTCAGCCCCTCGACTAGTGTGAATTGAGCCTTATGTTCCCCAGCACTAACTTATTATGTACCGCTTCTACTGTTACTATGGTCTAAATAAACTTTGACTTTGAATGTGATTCGATTTTCGAAGTTTGATTTGATTTTGTTCGCTATTTCAGGATTAATGCTAGGTGTTTAGTTAGCGGACTGCTGTGAATTATAATTATAATTGATGAATGTGTTCGACGGCTATACTTAATTTCACTTGTATGTGGTGTTTCCAGGTTTTGTTTAAACTATGAATTAAATTATCAATTCATACAAATATACAACGTGCCGCTACAATGGCGACATTAATTTAACACACGGATAGGGCTAGTGGCCAGTCAACATAAAAATTATTATAAAATAAAATAATTCGTAAATTGAAAAATTTTAATTTTCAAACAAACTTAATTATAAAAACATAACCAGAATTGAGATCACTCTGTGTAAATGAATCATTCATGAAGCTGGCTTACGTTCTATCGGTAAGATCCTTTGTCGGTATAATTTCTAAGAAATTGCGCGGCTTTCCTTTTATTCGCCTACATACGATCCGTCAAATGACGTCCCCGGCAAATGACCTCTTCGCTACAGTTCTTTATGTATAGGTTGTTCCAGGATGGTAATTTAGAAAATTGAAAATAATTCAATAAATAATAACGTTAAATGAAATTCATAATATATCTTCATAAAACGAATACGCGAAATCGTATACGTGTGTTAAATTAATGTCGCCATTGTAGCGGCACGTTGTACATGAAGTCACCGACTTTTGCCTTGAGAGGCGGCAGAAGCCACAGAACACCAAGTGCTTCCAAGTAGATGCTACGCATTTGACGTTTTTAAAGAAAATCACCAATATGATCAATGCGAGGAGTTTGTTGCGCCACTTCTTCTTCCCAGATAAAGCACTAGGAAGCGGTGAAGGGTGGGCGTTTTGGGGGACTGTCTTATGTAATTTTGACGTTCGAAAACTACTTTGAATAAATGACTTTTGATTTTGATTGTTAGTTTTCTTGGATGCCCCCTCCGTCTATTCTAATAAATTACAAGGTCGATCAAAGTACCAGCTTTCATTTTGATTGACTCTCTACTCTACACGTAGTGGTGGTCTAACTATAAGTGTAGGGAATGGAAATAATAATAATTACACCTATCTTCTGTATCTTTTATTCCATTATCAATGCTTCCGTTCGTTGCGTTCCGGTGAAATCCGATTTTATCGTAACTGAGACAAATTCGGTTCACATATTTTTTACCGAGTGCACGGTGAATTATTCCGGAGGCGAGGAAAGCGGCGTGTCGTGTGATTCTGTCGTATCGACGCTCATTATCGGCAGGCGGGGCGCCGCCGCCGTCGCGCTCAGCCGTGCCGCTATTACAATCGAATTCTACTTGACGACTCGTGATTCACGATCCAAATCCCACTGCGTATGATTCGATAATGCCTGTGTTTGATTCACATGTTAAATACGCACATTTATGTTGTGACTGTGTTAGAAATGCGTCAATTTGTTAATTGTCCGAAAATCGCACCGATAAACTTGCTTGCATACCTACCTACCTATTTCAAATTGTAAGGTGTATACTGCACAACGTAGATAAACACAACCATAACATTTTATTAAATACATTTATTTTTACTAAGCTTGAATAATATTTTCACGTCATCCTGGAATATTATTACTACCAAAAGGGTAAATAAAAAAATAAAATTTTAGGTGATTGGCTTAAGTATCGCCTCAAGGTAGAAGTTTATTTCAATATAAGGAGTGTTATCGTTAATACATTACCGCGACACAGGTCGCGTAAGTCGTCAATGTTGGTAATGGGGACGTGTAGCTGAACTTCACGGCTGAAAGCGGTCTTATAACAGGTTGCTCAGTTCCGTGCGAGGCGAAGCATTAATCGTGTAACGTAGCGGGCATACACCGCATACATCACCCCCGTACCGAGTGTGACATGGCACACTCCAGTTCACGTAAATCACTCATTAGAACCATACTTAATGACTCATCCTCAGGATGCTTTTCTAATGACAATTTAATAACGCTCATCGCTTAATTTCTCAGAGTAATCAAACTTTCAAGCAACGTGGCTCTTAAGGTAAGCTAAGGATAATAGACAGCACCTTTGTGGATTTGAATACATTAAGGGAGCTGTTGTTTAGTGATTTATTATAAAGCCATTTTGAATATGGCTTTTGATGTACGTAGACGAGCAGTCAGTTTAATACCGCCGTTCATTAAGTATTGATCGCAGTTTATAGAATAGTAAAAATAATCTACTTGAGTAGATTATTTTTACGAAAGTTAGAAGCTTCCAATTTAAGAGAGACTACGAGATTATAGCTGTAGGTACACCTACATATCTGAACATTTACAGTTGAAAGTACTTAGTAATGAACTGTGTTAATAGAGTGCCACATACACCACTGTGTGAAGTGTTATGGCAAAAGGCAAGTACAAGCCTTTGTCTTCTCAAAGTGTTACATTTCAGACGATGGAGACTACACATGTTGTTCTGAATAAATTGAAGGGATTTTCAGGGGAGATTTGTGGAATAAGCCATACTTACGTGTATGTGTTACATATTTTTGGACAAAGATATTTCTTTGATCATTTCTGGATTGGCATTGAAAGGTTCTTAATAGAATCAAGTGTTACATTGGTAGAGATCGTCTAAGGCAAGCTAAAATTGCGCGCCCCTTACCTAATTATATTCAGGTAATTATATACCTACGAATTTAAAGTAAGTATGTGTACAGATCCAATTCATTCAAACGCTTTGTCATTATTCGTTTTTCAGCGTGGCTTTAGATATATTATAAACATGGAAAATTGTGAAAATGGTGCTCATATTACTTGTTTAAGTTGTCTCACCAATCGAGATATGACTTATTGGAGAGGCGCGCAATTTTAGTTTGGACGATCTCTAGCATAATATAATTAAAAATGATTTAGAATGTAATGACCACTGATTTATTATTCTTACCCCTTTTACCAGGTACATACTATGTAAGATACGATAAATAATACAATTTTCTACATCTGTTTAACAAAATGTGTTCCGTAAAAAATATTAACACATTTTTTCAAAGCTTATTGTTTATTTGCTTTTCCTTTGTATCGTTATGCAAAGATATACGACCTTTCGTGATAAATGCCTTACACTTCACTGGGTACAGTTGCGAAATCGGTTAAATGGTTTCAGAGTATTCGTAGTAAGTACCGAACCTTCGTTATGTAGAAGGATATATCGAGTGTGTTCGTAGTTTTATCTGTTTGTAATTTAATAGTTTCGTAGTTTTAATATTAATTAATAAATTGTTTAAAGGAATTGACGATTCACCTAGTTTTGATTCAAGTAGATAAAAAAATAAAAAAATTGTCTTCCAACCGTAATCAGTTCTAGATAGGTAAACAAAAAATACCTATGTATTAATATTTTTGCTTCTATTTTTAAGATGCTTCTCTCTATGTTTTCATGCTCCATGTTGAAGGTTGGACTATAGTTTGTAAACGTCAAGCTGTATACAATAGTTAGGTAAGTATTGAGCTACTTGTTCCATATTTTTACTATTATTTATTTATCATATACAATGTTTATAAAAATCTTTACTTGATAACTGTGCCCCGAAAACCAGTTTTCACGGTTTTTCTGTAGGAACAGAACTAACTATATTAACAAATTGCTTAGACACTTAATTTTCACTTATTGCACTTATAAAGCAACTAACAATAATAATAACGTCAAGAACAAATATCTTTACTTAAATATCTTGCCCAGTTGTTTCAGAAACAATTCAGCCAAAGCAACAAATACCTAAGTGAAAATTAATTATTTAAATTAAAGCAGTTACTTACTGTTGTTTGCAAGTGTGTACATTTCATTTTAGTTTCTCAAGTCGCTAGTGGCTCCCTTCGCCGCAACCAAAGAATCATTAATTGTTTCAGTTACAGACAATGACACCGCCTGTGCTAACCTCTACTTCCCGACCTATCAGCCTATTTATTCCACTCCTAGTTTTAAATTGGTTTGACTAATTTTGGTAAGTACTTATCTAGAAGATTAATGTGGAGAAAGTTATAATAATCAGAAATACCTTAGGTTAGCAACACCTAGTTCCGATCAAAATACCTCAGTTTTACCCTGAAGCTGCAATGTGTTTTAAGGCTCTTACATACTGGCGCGACTTTTAACAAAACAATTTCTGAGAAAACTTCATGGCGAACAATGCGGCGGCGTCGCGTCGCGCGGCTTGTCGCGCCAGTATGTAAGAGCCTTTACTCTACATAGTTTTAAAAATGCTAAGAATAAATAATACACGATAAGGCATAACACTCTTAACAAGTTTAAACTGACGGAAATATCAACACAATATCAGCACAATTCTAGAAGGTAAATGTATTAAATCGTCTACATGAAACTTCTCTAATAATTGCATTCAAACAACTTGGCAAAGCGGCAATAAAGTGCGATGCGATGCGCAAGAATGAACACTGTAATAAATGTGGAGCGAACATCGAGCGGAAACGAAACGTCCATCGAGCCTCAATCTCTCTGCCCAACCGGATAAACAACAGGTAAGTATTCAGATTTTACTACGCTATAGATACCTCCCATTGTGGGTTGCCCGTTCTCGCCCTGCTCGCCTCCGTTTCATTTATCTTTAGATCTCCGATTCCGTTTCTATATTCGCTTTGCTTGACACCCAAAGCGGCCTAATTGCTCACTCCTACAAAACATACTTATCGAGGTTTCGCTCCAATTAATGGTCCTCAATTACTTGGTGTTGTTGATAAAGCGGATCATCTTAACCGCTATGCGTGATTAATCAGAAACAATGAGAAGTTCGTGTGTCGGTGCGACGAGACGCGAGGGCAGTGCTCCGGCTGCCATTGTCTCTGGTCACCGGTGTGTGGCGGCCAGCGGACCACGAAATCGGTCCCAGCCGCGCGTTGTGCTGCGCCTGCGGAACCCAACACTACTCCGGTAAAACTCGGCCTATTATGAAGCATATAGTGCCACTCCCGAATATCAAAACCATAATATGTAAACAAAAAACTGGATGACGTTTATTACGACGCATAAGCCTACTGTACCCTGCACACATACTTAGGAAATAAAATACTGCTAAGAACGGTTGCTTGGACATTTTTGGAAGAAAGTGAAAGGCGGAATCTACGTGAATCTACGTGGCGGAGTCACAAAATTATTGGTATCAGAGGGCCTAAAACGGCCACTTTGGCAGAATCTTATTAGGATAATATTATGAATCTTCGTAAAACGTCACAAACTGACAATTCATAATATTATCTACGTGCATGGAGATTCGTAAAATGGTTCGCAAATTGCTTTATTGAAGTTGAATATAAAATTAATTAATTAAAATTACGGTAATTTTATTAATTACGTCATTTTCATACAGCAATATTTACACCAAATTAATATGATTCGAATATGAATTGATTTAAGTACATTTATGATTCAGCTAATATTTTTGTCACCATTTTGTGTCAATTAGAGGAATTGCTAATGATCTGCTGGGAATACAGGAAATGAATTGCTCTTAGAGGAATAGCCGTTTTAGGCCACACCGCGCTCTCTCAGCGTTACGACATACGTTCAAATAAATATAAGACACCTTTACAGTCGCGCAACCAGTGTCGTTTTATGTTCCCGGACGTGACCTACAGCAGTAACACCTCCAACCGTAACTCGATTGTGTGAAATCAAATATCAATAATAAATGAAACAAAGCGACCTTTTTGGTATGCCCCTGCGTATATGGAATTTAATTTGGATTCGCATCGAGGTTTTAAAAATAGAAAGAATTTTATTTTTAAATAATCTTTTTTTTTTTTCAATCGTTTTATTAACTGTGGTTATAATTATTTAGGAGGCCATTGATTAGCAAGGACATAAAGTTTGAGCTGACGAATATGATGAAATGATTCTTTCGTAGTTTTGTCGAGGATTCCCGTGGAGCCGGCAATATTGACGATGACAATATACGTCTGAAATAAAATTTGACGCGATGTGTTTGTCGAACGTAAATAAAACAAACAGTGGGTATCAAGGACTTTGTTCCTGTATATTTTATAACGTTATATCGTTTACCAAAAGGTTTTATTAGAGGTAATTGAATAAGTTAATTATTTGAATTGCTATTACATCTAAACCGAAATCCCTTTAAAGAATCAGCGTATGTCGTTTGCTAAAGGGGTAGGCAGGTAATCATCTACCTAGCTATAGGAATATGGCGGTATCTACATCGCCACATGCGAACTACGCATCAATGACCTGACGTCACACAAAAATCCTGACGTCACATAAATCTTGCATCGCGCAATTAAAGATTACCGTGCAATGGACATATGTACAAGAACCCAACATCAATCGTTGGGCAGTAGACCGCCAGACACAACACCCGTTTGGTTGGAGGATCCTCCCTTTTTTTATGGCGGATGAGTGAACTTTACACCCGTTCCTCATGCCCCTAAAGGTATATCTTAGGTACAACGGTACAGCCATAACTTTCCCATATCAATGTCTTAAGGAACGAGTCGATTATTGTCATTACCGGGGCCGCTTACAGACGTGACGTAGGTATAATATATATTATGTCTATGGATCTATAGCACTCGTTTCATGAAGGCTGGTGTAATCAGCATCTAGGGGCGACCAATTACTATATGGAGATAACATAAGACCTCAAAATCAAAGTGAAAATATTCATAATCGCGGATTAGAGGTACCTTGGGAAACGTATTGATAAGGGTACAGAGTTCACAGTTTTTGAGATCTCGGTTCTGAGTTGGCCACTTAGCGGGTTCCCGAGAGGCTTAAGAGAGGTAACTATGACAGAAACATTCAGATAAACCAAAAAATTACGAGTCGGGTTCGCGCTCTAAGGGTTCCGTACCTACCACTAAAATGAATATATTCTTTTTCTTATCTTTTTTTTATTATTCGCCATGATAGAGACCATAGCAACATGTCTATTATGTGAGTATAGCTACCCTAACAGACAGACGGCAGCGCGGCGTAGGCTAAGTGAGGGGTAGGGTCCCGTAGGCACCGTATGGTACCCTAAAAATGGTGCGCTGAATAAAGGTATACCTATAATAATTGCAAGCCGTGTGCCCAATGCTTCCGATCGGCAAAAATGACGAATGTCATAAAAAATTCGTTCCTCAAATAACACCTTTATGGCATGAATTTTCAAGTTCTTTAAGGAACTCTTGTGCTTAATTTCAAGCTTCTAGAGCCAGTGGTTCAGGCCGTTGTCTGTCAGTGATTGAATGAAATAATTTAATAGAAACGTTGCCTACAGTTAAGTGACGTTCAAACGTCAACAATGTATGAGTAAACAGTATATATTCGTTATAAATAAACGTATTGTGGAGGTAGTAAACCCAACAAAAAAAGAAGCGAATCTAGAAAACGGGGAATACAGAAATCGATTTTTTATATTTATCCTGTCAATTTATTATTGAAAATCTAAACTATTCGCACAAAAGCGAGATATTAACATTTTTTAAGCCAGGTAAATATTGGGTTGGTTGAATATTTTCGATAAAAAAATTGAGGCTACCCACATAAACTACACATGTTACAAAATTTTTCAAAGCTACAAGTTACAACAAGCTTGTTAGCTACAAGTTTTTTTGTAGTACTTATTTATACTGAAATTCGAAGCATTTCCTTTTCGTCATATTCAAAAAGAAAATCTTAGAAACTAAGTTCAAAAAGGACGATTTATTGACAACATACATTGTTGGATCATCCTATTATTACTCGTTCGCAGAGCTTTCAGTAAAAAGCAAAAGGGATCATAACAGAATTTATTTTATATAGAATTTATTTTATCGGCAGTAACTTGTAAATCGATCGCGGCGCTGAAGCAGGGCTTGGAAAATTATTTTCGAGGGTGACCATCAAACAACTTAGCGTTCGCTACAGAAACTTCGCGTGGCATAAAAGAAGTTTTATGGACCGATAAAGACCTTTTCAAGGGGCATTGGTAAAAGAGAGCGCGTCTATATATGTTAGTACCGGCTGCATTGCAAATAACCCCAAAATCAAACGTAAGCAACGCCAATGCTGACTCATGGATATAATTTATGTTACAAAGTACCAAGGAACTTTGTTACAAGTATAATTATATGTAGATATAAGTAAGTTAGGTACATAGCTACTTAATACATTCCAAGTAGGTACCTAATACCCAACTTTAACATCGTCATTACAATAAACAAAATAGATATTCTAAGCACTTTGTATCGTCGTTACAAAAATAATCTAATTGCAGTATCGTTTTTAACTGCCTTACGTCAGGTCTACGCCCTGTAGCCATGCTAGACACTATCTTATAAATTAATCGTAGCAAGCAAGTGTACTGCGGCAGGTAGTTATTATTTTTTTACAGGCGTTAGCTTGACGAGGGAGAAAATTCATCGTGGTGAATTTATTCGTTTGTTATATTATTAAAGAAGAACATCTATTGACAATTAAGCTGAATTGTTCATTATGTTTCACTATAGACTGTTTAAAGCGCCAAGGTAATTAGTCTCTGTTTCTGCCTGTATTATTTTTGTAATGCTTAACAGGCAATTAAAAGGTCAAATAGTTATTTGACCTTTCTCATAAGACCAAGGTGATAATAACTTGATGGTTTATACAAGATAATGTTAAAGTGCCATGACCTATTAAAATATCTACTATTAACTTCTATCTAAATCTGTTTTTTAATTACTTACATATAGAGACGTTAGCTAGGCTGTTCTTTATTCCGTGGGCCAAAATATAAAACCGCCCTGGATATACAAACATGAGCTACAATATACAAGCAAATAAATGCCTAAAGCCGTATCCGATCCCTCCGTTTCCGATCTCTTCAATCCAATGGAGACATTATTTAAATTGATACATTTGTTTCACTGAACCAGTTTGCAAAACATTTGAATTGCATCCAATTTCCATACCTTTTAATGTAGAATGATGTCGAAGCTTCAGAGTTGCAAAGGAATCTGCTTTGTTGACATATTTTCAATGGCTATAGTACAGCTACAGTAACTACAAGATAGGAGCGGTTCCACGCCTCAAAAAAGGTTGTGGTCACGTTGGATTAGGAGTCACTCACGATCGATACATTATTATCTATAGATAATATCAAAACCATATTGTCCAAAGACCACTTTTGTCCAGTCTCCTTTGGTAAGGTTATATGCTCGCACACAAACAATGTGTGTGTGTGTGTGTGTCCTGTGTAGATGAGCCTATAGACCTCAATTAGGGTTGTGGGCATGCCGTGCCCACAACGGGGGATCCGCGCATGCATTACTTACATTTTAAATGTCCTAGGTAAAAAGTACAAGCTACGTAATAAAATACGTAGACATACGGCCTATAGATGGATTTGTATTGACTGGATGCCTTTCTTTTGACTGATAATGTGCTGCTGTAATAGTGTCGTAGTTCGTAGGACTTTATCGTTAAAAAATAAAACCGAATTCTATTCGACAGCCTGTTCTGAATAATTACTGTACGGAGTGTCAGCGTGCTTGTATACCTACCACAAGCGGCCGCTCGATCTCGCACTGCAATCATAATAAAAACATTTATACATTAAATAATGTCTGTTGCTGAATGTATTGAAATAGGTATCAATGCGCCAATGTCACAAAAAATGCCAAAGTTGTATTTGATTTTAATTAAATTTCGTCCCCGTTTAAACTGTTTGTGATTATCGATTTTCATTTAACTCTTCTTAAATAGGTCATTACGGCAGGGTGTTTATGAGCGTCGCGGCGACGTCGGTCGAAGGGCAATATTGCGTTTTGTGCCACTGCGTACAATAATAGGGTGATTAATGGCTCAGGCGATACACGAGGCAAGTTCTTTGTTGTTCGCCAAATATTTGATCCGACATCGCAATACATTCCTTTGATATTACTTATATCAGTGATTTCAGCCGCCTAAGCTTGCGGGGGATGTGTGAGGACGCGTTAATGGTCGACGAGATTTCAGCAGCCACATCCAGCCTGTACGAGGGGTTCCACCGTGAATAAGTAATACGTGTGTATTACCCACTCCACTTTTGAACTGTTTGCTTTTATGAAATCTCGATAAATTAATTACCTATTACAAACCATTGAAGAACAATATGGCAGGCAGTAATTAAGGTTGATATTAAATTTAAGTTCTTTTAGGCATGTTTTCAATTTATATGACCAGGTTTTAACCTTTTGGAGAGAAGAAAATAGAATTGAAGAGCCCAGTGGAGTTTAGGGAAAAAGGGAATATTTCGTCGCACACCGGTACCTATATTGTATAGGCTCCGCGGCGGCGGCGGCCGGCGGTACGTATCCTTCCCTATCCTTAATTACTCAATGTATTGAAAGGCCAATTAATTATTCAGGCGGTATCAAAGGCGCAGGAGGCAAGGAGAGGAGGTACATTTTCACATAATGCTTATTTTATTGATCAGTAAAAAACCAATAAATCTTTAACAGGTTTTTAATTTAGTCTTCTTTTGAAATGAAATATAAATAGAATTTTCTTCATGAAGCTCGTAAAATTCTGAGAATTTACTCAGAAAAAGTTTTTTAAACTCTTATAAGGCTTGTATTTAATTAAATATATATAAGCTGCCTTCTACACGTTTCTCTAAGTTCTATCAAATGATTTTACGCAATAAAAGTGAATGGTACCTAATTATTGAATAGCAGTATATAGGTACGAACGTTTTGGGATCGAAATGGTCGGACTAAATTGTTGAGCTAAACGACTTACCTAATACCTATCCGTATACCTACATGGAACATTGAAACAATATATTGAATTAAGGTTATAAGTGTTACCCATTATCCTGATTTATACTTGAGCAGAAGTTAGCGGTCGGCTATTAGCCGGAGCCAGGACCTGTGTAATGGGGCGCGATCGGCGAGCTTTTAACTTCTATCTATAACGCGCTCCTGCTACGGGCCCGAATAAACACAATAATAAAAGGCAAGATTTACAATTGTCAGCTTTAAGCCAAAAAATGTTAAGCCACGTGAAATGTATGTACCTACGTGATTTATGAGCACAGCTTATGAGATTCTTCCGTAGACATCTCTAATCCAGCTACGGTACGTTGTGGTTGATGCCTACGCATTTCCTATTCACATTCACGTCCTCACTATTCATCACATATTAAATATTTGTTGCAATATTGACTCTTATGGGTGAAGGCCGTGATAAAGGCGGTTCTCTACCGAATTGTTTCGTATTGCAAATCACGATATCATGGCATCCATCGAAGTTTGCGGGAGTTCGATGAAAATAATTTTTCGTTCCGCCACTGCGCACTATAACAGTTTTCTACAGAAACTCGTTTAATTGGTTAGCCAGCATTTACAAAAAGTTTAGCCGATTATTCCATTGGAGTAAGCTCACAGAGTTATTTGCAAAGTTCCACAATCGCAACAATAGGCACATTTATCTTTAGAAAAGTTACGCTACAGCGCCGAACAAGCATTAACGCGTTATTCTTGAAATTTTGAAATGATAAAGAATCCTCTTAAGTTTTTTCATAAGAGTGTTATATAAATACGTGGCCATCTCTCTGTGTTGATTAATCCGCTGGAACATTGGGAGAGCACTTGTTGCTGCAAATTAATTAGGAAACAAGTTAACAAAAAGTGCAATAAACTTCGTTAAGGAAGCTTAATTTCCGTCGGAGCCCGAAAGAGACTGACATTAATCAACTGAGATCGCTCTCGACTGCCGCGAATTTCATTACGGAATCAGAGCTGCCTAGGATTATAATAACATTGGAGCGATAGATGATATCTGCCGTCTTATCCACGAACCTCGTCTATGACTATAATATTTCGGAACTTTATTTTATACGGGTTGTATTGGAACCCGGGGAAGCCTAAACGAGTTGATTGTAAATTTGATTTTGAACCTAAAACAACAAAAGAGAATCCTTTATCGGGCTTCTGTTTTGTGTTGTCGGTCACTGTTAAAAAGCTTTTTCGCGGGTTGTGGACGTAGAACATAAATATGGGGCGCGGTGAACGCACACAACTGCGGTATCTACAATTAAAATTTAGACGAATCTGTTGGGCATAGTTAGAAAGTTTTCATAAGGTATCCTTTGTATCGTTTTCAGTTAGCAGATAATGGTACCCTGCACCTATTTTCTTTACTTACTTTCTATTTTATAGTATTACCTTGTTACAAAATACCGCACCAGTAGATGTGTTACAGGCAATATCACTGAGTCGTTTTTTTAGTTTAGTTTTAAATCTGCCTGGCCTTTTCCCAACTATGTTGGGGTCGGCTTCCAGTCTAACCGGATGCAGCTGAATACCAGTATTTTATATGGAGCGACTGCCTATCTGACCTCTACAACCCAGTAACTGGGTAATTCGATACCCCTTGGTAAGACTGGTTGTCAGACTTTCGGGCTTCTATCGACCCGTAACGACTGTCAAAGAAAGATCCACAGATGACAAAATTGATTTAATTGAAAATTAAATACATAATGAGACATATCAGTGGCGAAAGGATCCCTATAACATGATTCCTACCGGCTTCCCTTTGGAGGTTCGCATCAGCAAGTCTGCCGCTATTGAACAATGGTACAGTCAATAGCGTCTACTATTGAAAAAATATAGTTACTTACAGGGTATTTCATTCACCATAACATTCAAATAACAAAAGCGCCTATTTCTAGCTTTGAATGAGCAAACAACAAAAAAATGTCCTAAAATAAACCGGCGCCAAAACGTCAGAATCGGGAACTAAACATTCATACAATAGCGATCCCGTCATGAGGTCACGTGGCACCGCTTGATAAGGACGAGAGCAAGCCGGAGTAGGTACAACGGGTTACGATAGACAGATATAGAAAAAATGCGTCAGCGAGAACGAGATGGAGGAATTTTGCACATTTAATTTCGTTTTCACCTGTTCAAGTGTATTTTATTAGATTCTATAAATTCTTTTATTAATTTTAAAATTATATTTGTGTTTGTGTAAAAAAATTAAAGTTATGTTATGTTATGCGTACGCATAACATAACTTACTTTATGTACTTACCTATGGTATATTACTACGTATGGTAATTTTAATTTCTGCTGTAAAAAAAATATTGCTAACAGAATCCACGAAGGTAAAAAAAAGGGAAATAAAAGCCACAAAAAATACAATTTTAAAATGTGTTATCTATATTATTACTGTTACTTGAAAACGTGCCTATTATTATCTTGCTATTACCACTAAAACTCGGCAACTCGGCAACTCTTTATTATTTTACTAATTTAACACGTATCGCGCACGCGATTTGAATGGTCGGTATACAGACCGATGTGTTAAGTGAAGAGGTTTAAACACTGATCGTTTTTCGGTAGTAGTCCAAATCCTTTAGGTAGGTAGGTGTACGTATAACGTCCTACTTCCCCAAAAGCTACAAAGTTATAAACATTTTCATTTGGGAAGCAACTAGCCAAGTAGCCATTTCCTAGGTACTTGCAACCATAGTAAAAGGTGACTCAAGAATTACTTTAAGAAGATGGGCAATAGCTACCAACTGTTTGTTAATAACAGTTAACTGGGATTATTATCCGTTTGCCAAGCGGTCACTGCAGTACTACCCTTATGAAGCATATAACAGTTGACCATAAAGTCCGAACCTGATGGGAATATACCTACCTACTAAATGTAGCTACACAAGAAACCATCTTCTTATCTTTTCCGCTTTACCACCATAATATTTACGCATACGCATAATAATATAACGTGCCAAAATAATGAAATGAGTTTAAATCACGAAGTATTATATAGACTTTCCCTTTGCACTTGATAATGGCGCTTCATTTATCTTTGTGAAAGTTTCCTTCAAAACAAAACAAATCAACGTAAACCAAAGATACTATAAACTCGATAATAATCCGCCAACTATCTTTGCCTATCAAACAATAATAACAAATAAACGGTGTCAAATAAACATTTGCTGTTTTCACTGCAGTTAGTTGACTTTTGACTTTGAAGTGTCGATCAAAGTTATGGGATGAAGTCCAACCCGTTTGCGATCCCCAAGTTTCCTCGTTTGCATCACTTAGGGCGTGGAAAGGCTTTAAGTGCCGCCGTGATTAGCTCGCTTCTCTCAAATAGTTATACTTACGGGCCCTTAATTATAATGAAACCTTTCATTACACACGCTCTACGTCTGCTTGCGGTGAACCTATACCCGAAGTCTACCAGCCTAAGTATGTTTTACAATTCTAGTTAGTTTCATCGTTATTCGTAAAGTAAATATGACCGCAATCTCGGTTAGACACGGCTGCTATTTAAATACGAGCTAGATACGCAACACAAGTAAACTAAAACAATATTTGAGCAAATGTAAATTTACGTAAACACCAACTGCATATTTAGAATTTGATGGCTGACGAGATGAAATTGAAAGCAGGCGCAAATATGAAAGTTAGTGAAACGTCTAAGCTATTAGCTATTACTAGGTGTTGTATTTTTAGGGTTCCACGTCCAGAAGATGGATAATACAAAAGTATTTTTTTAAACAATTCTTTCAGAAAATAAACCATTGTTTATAAATTCTGAACATCCTCTGAAACTTCGAGTAGTGCTGCGAGAGCCTTATATTTGTGGAGGTGCAATTAAACAGATTAGCATCAGTCAAAGTAATTACAAACAGGATTTGGGTAAGTTAAGCTACGGAACTTCTTCCATTCGATTGGTGTGGCGTCGTTTGAAAGGATAGAATCATTTACTAAACGACTCTTTAAAATATATATGACGGCGTCAGCGATGGCTGAGCGATAGTGCCGTCATCATCTCGATTCGATGGTACGGAATCCATAGTGCAGGTTTACAATAAAACATGATGATACAGCAAATCAGTTAGTATTTCACTATCAGAACAATCATCTCAGTAGGTACATTACTAATAATGTTCACGCACTACTTTCCACGTTCGGGCAAACCGACAGTTTCGCATAGGAGAAGTGGAGGTCTGCATCTGTTCGTTACCCTCACAACACTGACTCGTCGCTCAGCCACTTCCCTTACCACGACTCTGTCCACGTGCCGCCCCACTCCATCGAGCGCGTCACGCAGTTTACCCTCACCGTAGTACTACAATAATCAATTGAGTGACTATTATCGCTCTACTTTTATAATCTACGACATATAGATTTAGATATCTAGACAACATAGTTCAAAATTCTGTTCAGTCATAGCGGATGTGACTGCTACGAGGGCTCTTGTGTAGCGACCTCTACGCGTTGGCTACGGCGTAGTACGGCACGGCACACATCACAGGAAACAGTATATTTCAATTTTATTTTATTTACTTCCATTTTGTCACACTGCTGGGAAAAACTTGACTATATTTTGCTACTATCTGAAGACTGGTCATTTATCCTAGTCCGTTCTAAATGGTAGACGCGTCGACACACAAAACAACAAGAATCCCGAAAATGTCTCTATTGTGATTATGTTAAATTTTGAATCTTATCCCACATCTCGAGGAGCTACGTAATAACGGCCGCACGGGTCGATCCATCAGGTTAAGCTATGCTTGCCGGGGTTGGTCCGTGGATGGGTGACCGTCTTTACATACCGACCCTCCGTGCCTCGGAAAGTACGTTAAGCCGTTGGTCCCGGCTGTCATTTGTGGATCTTTGACAGTCGTTACGGGTCGTCAGAAGCCCGAAAGCTTGGTAAGGCTGACGACCAGTCTTACCAAGGGGTATCGTATTACCCTGTTACTATGGGTTGTGGAGGTCAGATAGGCAGTCGCTCCATGTAAAATACTATTATTCAGCTGCATCCGGTTAGACTGGAAGCCGACCCAACATAGTTGGGAGAAGGCTAGGCAGATGATAATGATCCCACATCTAAGTCTGAGCTTATTAGGGCGACACTTATGTCTATAAGAAAACGGCAAGTCCTATAATCTGTTTGGTTCTAGGAAGCTGTGTAAAACTACATAGCAATTTCAAACTTTGAATTGGTATATCCAGTGCGTACCTTGGGGTTCCGTACAACAAACAAGAAACAAATTTAATTTTAAAGCACAAAGAAAGCCATTACAAACAGTGGAGGACTTCGGTAATTTTCTTTAAATTTAGACCTCATAGCGTTTATCGTTATTTTTTTATTGTTACATTACGGAATCGTTCTCGGTCGGCATTATAGGGGGATAAAAAGTTTTCCGGACTGACAGATTGGCACCAACTTGTACCTTTAGTACCATTTTTTATAACACGAACCTGAAAGTTTAAGGTACCTCCAAAAAAAAAAAAAAACATTACACATTCCTCGTTTAAACTTTTAACGCGAACCAGATAATAATGGTTTACATATATTTTAGAGCACATAATTTGATTTCTTTAAGTATTATTGCCTAAGTCTATATATTATATAATATGTGCTCGGAATAAAAATACATATATATATAAGGTGCATCTTTTCATACACGAGATCTCTTAAGGGGTCATTGTACTCATCATTATGAACAACTTTCACTAAAAGACCAACCCCAAAAACGCAAAGAAAAAAAACTGCTGTTCTCTACAATTTGGCGAGCTATGCGAACATAAATAGGTTCATAAAAAAAATATATAAAATGTTATATACCTTAAGGCTAACATGAATATGTAAATATATATATAGTCCCCTAGACTGTATTTCGGCCATGGCGGCCAATCTCAACAGAGAGCCTTTGGTGCGGGAGAAATTATAGTGCACAAGTGTGTGCGCAGACACAGGTGCACTCTCTCATCCCTCACTCTCATAGTCCAATGGGACGGCAACCCGGCACGATTGGAGATAGATCTGGCGCAGGACCTTCCAAAATCCGGGCTGTTACTAAGAAATTCCTAATGGAAAACCCAATAACACCTTGCCCGATCCGGGAATCGAACTGCCCCGTTGGTCTTGTGGTCTCAAGTGCGACTGCTGAGCGTGGGGAATAATTATGTAAATATGTAGGATACGTATACGTAACCTAATACATATACATATGTATGAACCTAAGCTTTAGCTATCTGTGATCTAACAAGATGATTCCCTTTATTTATGGCTTGTAATTAATTTAGTGCGCTGCTCACTAAACTCCAGCAATTTACCGTAATTTGTAATATGACAACATTATTAATAATAATACCTACCTACTCAAATAAAGGTATATAGATTAACACAGTGGCGTATTTACAAATTTTAAAGGTATAGGCTGTAAAGTTTTTTGACGCCCTTACCTCTACAATTGTCATGTCTTAGATTATTTTTACAATCCAACAATTAAGTTGAAATTGCACGTAATATAATTATTGTGTATATTTTTTAGCTGTACATTTGGTAAACGTGAATAAATAATCTTTATTGCGCTTACGGAAGTTTGCTAAACGGAAAGTACAATGACAAGGGAGAGGGGAAAGTCATCGGCAAAATTTGTTGCAGACTTTTATCTGTATAAAAACAGAAAACCGTCATGCAGAAATCTTTTTGATAGCGATGAGGAAGCAAAAAAAAATAGTTCCCCAAATTTGCCGCCCCAAGCCTGGTAAATCCGCCTCTGGATTAACAGCAATTGGACTGTTTTAATAGTTTGTCCAATGTTTTTAGTTTCAACAAATGGACATTACTATGCTGTATTGCAAATAAATCTATTGTCATCTTCAGCCCATAATGTATTATGATGGTTATTATTTTAATTAGCTAATTGGATAATATTATTTTGTGGACGAGTCTGCACAATATTGTGATCGAATTATAATTGTGGCGGTTCCTATGGCAATATTATGTAGTTATTATATATTTAGTGAATAGATGACAAGCAAAAATCAGTGTAAATCTCAATAGATTTTAATTGTTAAGGTATTTATTGTAAACTAGCTTTTGCCAGCAGCTTCGCCCGCGTATATGTCGAAAAATATCCCACGGAAACGTACTACCGAGATTAAAAGTATCCTATGTCCTATTCCGGGTCATGGTCTACCCATGTGCCAAATTTCATCCAAATCCGTTCAGCCGTTAAAGCATGAAAGCGTAACAAACAAACAAATAAACTCACTTTCGCATTTATAATATTAGTTAGGATTATAGAGTTACGTAGTTAATGGTTTGGCCATTAAGAGAAGAAGAAGAGCTAAATAGACCTCGAACAACTTCCTGAACATTCAGGTACCCTACATATATTATACTTAGGTACCATGGCGACTAAGTGAGGAGGAAGGAGCCCTGTACGTGTAACTTAATTATTATGGAGAGACGCGTACATTTTAACAAGTTTACATAGCTAACATTTTAATAACTTAATTATCGGTCGGCCAGAGGCTGGGATCATTAGATTCACTTAAGCAATAAGGAAAAATCAGCAAGGCATCAAGTTAAATTACTTTTTATTTATTTAAACATTTATGACACACATAATATAAATAGACAAGAAGAAAGGAACAAAAAAATGCATACAAAGGTGATGCTTAAGTACAAAGCAATCTCTTCCAGCATACCTGCGATTGGAAAGTAGTTATAAAGATATGTAGACAACGTGTGTAAGAGTAGAAGAGAAAAGAAAATAAGTATATAAATAAATAAAAAATAACAATTAATTAATTTAAATATAAACATACAGTAAGATTATATAGGTACGTAATATCTTTATTATATTGAGACAGCATTCAAAGTGTCAATACATTGCGTTGGTCACATTCACAATGTCATCCAGTTTCTCGAATAAAAATTATCGCAAAATTAATGTGACAAATTGTCAAGCGCGCATAAACTGCTGTGATTGGTGAACACGTTTTATAACGATGCCGATTCTCATCCGAATCTGGCTAGACGAGAAGACGACGTCCGAAAGGGATACCCGACCCTTGGCTACAGGCAACAGAAGGAAGACGGGTGGGTTTTAGTCAGTAAATTCTGACACGCCCTCCCGCTTCGCCCAGAGCGGGAGAAGTCATTTGAAGATTTGCCAGGCTCAAAAAAAAAAAGGACTGGATTTAGCACGTGCCGATCAAGCCGAATGAATTACTCAAAATTTTTGTTTCACACGTTTGCGGTTTGGAAACCGGTCTTTTTAAAATTATCTAAATGTGACCAACAATGGCTTTTTTTTTTTTTATGTTAGCCTAAACTGTCCCACTGCTGAGCAAAGGCCTCCCCCAAATCTTTCCAAACATCCTTTTTCAGGGCCATCGCGATCCAATCCTTGCGGTACGCGTCTAGATCGTCTCGCCATCTCTTCCTGGGCCGGCCTCGGCGGCACCGTCCATCTTCAGGCACCCACCGCGTGCAGACAACAATGGCTATTAAAGTTTTTTTTTATCAGAAATAATAAAGTGATTTTGCCATAAAAAAACACATCTAGTAGCAAAGAAAATGTTATTGACGTGAGAAAAGGCCTTTTTAATTAACTTTTGGGTACACAAGAAGAATATCCCAGGGGTTTACTGGGTGTACCTTAGATTTCTCAGCTCTCGGTAAAACTTCAAGGTTTACCCGGAACCCAGCTTAAAAGCTATCTCAGAACCACTGGGTGGATCCATTATGATGCTTGTGAAATGATAAAGACATTAGATATTTAAATAAATGATATGACACTATTTCTACCATATTATTCAATATTATAAAACATAACACGATGGAAAAAAAATAACGTTTCAAAACATATTTAGTTGTAACTAATTTAAAAGTGATTATTTCCATCACATGCATCACTAGCATTCAAAAAGTACTTTTATTCGTAAATAAAATAATTATGAGTTTTTGCATTACGATTAATTATAATTTTATTGAAATATACAGTATGTTATCCAACGATTATCGTTCCCGTTAACCTGTAATAGTGTAGCGTCTATACACTCTAAAAAAAAAACCATTAAAAAAAAAAGTTTATTATTATTTTATAGTTAAAATATTAAACTACACTTATCTCGCACACTAGTCTTCCTACGTTGAAATACAAGTGTACAGAGTGTATCTTTTACGCATCAATTTAATAGTTTCGTGAATATTGCATTAATTATAATATTTTTTATTGGTATTATTTTTTTGCCAGGTACGGACGCTATACTATTGCTGGTTAACGGGACCGCCCTTTGTTAGTTAACATACTGTATAATATTCATGAATATTCACATTTTAAAGTTAACAAAATGATAAACAGATACTCAACAGCGTGTCTCTGTGATTGAATATCTTTACTTGTTCATTGGCGGAATACCAGAGGGTGAAACTAAGCATGTTGTCCTCTGTCTGACTTGTGCTTGTACTCAGAGTCGTTACTTGGGGCCGTTAATCACTCACGTTAACCAACGTATAAATTGGAACGTTGTCAAATTACGACAATATAAAAACTTTCATGTTAGTTGGTGGTGGTGTTTATTTGGTTTTTGGGTGACGTCTCTGACTGTAAGATTTGTGACTACATTGTTGTATTGGGTTCCTACCTGTAAAAACGAATGTAAGTGGTAAGAGTAAATAAATAAATAAATAAATAAAATAAAGTGTATAAAGATTTGCCGCAAACCAAAATGTGTGTCCAAAGTTTTCTGCAACGTTTATAATAAAAGCCTTTCTGTGCAAGAATTCTGTTATTCGTAATAGACCGTTCTCTAGGGGAAAGTTGCATCAAACATACGTATACAGTTATTTTTAGATTAAAAACAGGTTGTTTTTTTTTATTAGTAGCTGAAATCATTAATTATTTTTGTGCATTGCTACTTACGGAGTTTTAGGACAAACTTTTATAGAAATACACTGACTTTTGTGGATAATGACTTATGCAGTGGTTATTTGCAAAACGATCTTTCCGAAAGCTGTAGAAGCGCTGTTGCACGTTGCACCGGGGATTATAGCACACCAACAGTTTGATGGTTCTTTCGTTATTTACTCTCCTTTCTGGTTATATTCGGTAGCAGTCCGACATAAGCTTCCCTATTCCTCAGTCCGAGGGTGTCAATGAGTCAACATACGAAACGAGCTTATGACAGTTGCGTCATAAGCTCGTTTTAAAGCTTCGGTTAGTGTTTGCGTACAAAGCAGTCTCTCAAAGCAGCAGGAGCTTACTACTCATTGACCTAGCGTGTTATGTAGGTATTGTATTTTACTTCGCTGTATACAAGAATATGGCTATTATATAGGTTTTCTCTTTGATAACCTTATATCTAGGTAGACGTATTTGTGAAATTGGAATATCATGCGAAAATAATCATGCTTCAAAAATATGGCATATTATGGCACTTTTGAAAGTAACAATTTACAGGAAAATAGAATGGATTCTATATAGTTGCGCTGGGTTCCACAAGGTAGTTTCGTACTATTTGAAGAAATGGCAAGAAACTTCATACTTCTTAGTACGTATCACCAAATACGAATCATGTAATGTATTCTCGTCCGAGTTGAGACATGTTAAAGCCTTCTTGATGTGTTCATTTGATTAACCTGAGAGTTAGAGTTTTAGTTCGTGTAGAGATAACATTGCAGTGTGAATAAACATTTGCATAAGAGCCATCAGAGCAATATATGGGCTCCGCAGGCGCGATTCTCTAAGAGAACTGTTTAAAGATATTAACATCATGACGGTACCTTGTCAATATATCTGTTATGGACCAAGTGATTATTAGGACATTATGAAAAATGCCCGGGCAGTTTGAAAAATGCCCAATATGAGAGGGCAATGTGATAACAACTATTGAAATAATCAAATTGACCGGGCATTTTTTATAATGCAAGTCACCTATGGGGCAGTATAATTAAAACCAGATTTTAATACTATTATTTTAATTTCAAATGTAGAATCAATTATCATTTCAGCCGAAAGACGTCCACTGCTGGACATAGGCCTGGTATCCTGCCTTTTTGCCAAAAATTGTTTGGAAGATTATCACTTGCCAAGCCAACCAACGTTTCGCCGATGTTTCACTTTGACAACTAACGATTAGCAAATTTTTGTATGACAACGTTTCATTTGGTAGAATTATTGTAATGCTGATTATTATAATGCTGATTATTATAATAACACAAAACGTTTGGGACATTTATCATTTGTCAAACATTTCAATCTTAGGTTAAGATAATTATGTTAGGTTAGGTTAGAGTATGACTAACAATGCACGAGCCGAGTGAGCGAAGCGAGCGTGCCGCGGCAGCGAACGGCGATGTACCAGAAGCGAATCGCTTTTGTAAAAGGAAACAGTTAAGTTAGGTTACATCACATTACTCTTTGTATTTTACTGTGTGTACATAAATAATAAATAAATAAAATAAATAAATAAATTACAGATAAAGTAAAAAAACACTCACTCACTGAGCACTCATCAATACACTCACTCATTTTAATTGAACTCTACTTGAAAGTTGGCATTCTGCCACTTAAGTTTGGCAATACTTCGGGCTATGTCGGACATGTCGGTTACCTTGGTTCTCCTACGGATCTCTTCATTTCAGAATCAATATTTAAAATCAAATAAAATACTTCCATTCATAGACACTCTGCTGACCTATGATGACTTTACCATAATTAAATGTTTAACTGTTGTTAAAACTGACTAGTCGGACTGGAGCGGGCGCGGCTCCGAAATGCGAGCCCCCACCCCGCGCGATACCCGCACCGCGTGCAAAATACCTGTGTATTATCAGATTGCCCAAAGACCACAGGGCAATATTTGTAATGACGAGGCAATGTGATAAATAAGGAAGTTCAAATTATAATTTATTATTTTGCAATAAGTAGCTTGTCATTATTCATAATGCGCGGGCATTATGAAAAATGCCCGTATTTATCACTTGGTCCATAACATATCTATGAAAACATCATGTACGTAAGGAAAAATCTAAGTCTTTTCAGTAAAAGAGGTGAAAGACACACTTATAGGACTAGAAATAGGGACCAATTAGTTCAACCGGGTTTCAGACTGGCTAAAGTAGACTCATCCTTCATGGGGTACTGTTTAAAATGTTACAATAAAATACCTCCCCACATACTTCAACTGAATGAAACGAAATTTAAATCTTGGGTAAAACGCACACTATGCCGCTAAGCATATTATAAATTGGGGGATTACATCGCTGACAAAAATGCTTGGCTTAGCGCTGCTCCAGCTCCACAAGGACGCATAAACTAATTGATTGGCATTCGAAAATATTGTTGGAGCTGCTGAATATTGTAAAGACTATCTTGACATTGTATAAATTCAATCTCCTAGTATTGTATAATTTCATAGCACATATGTGAGCACTATGTACTTACCTACCTTAAAGCTACCATTTACTAGGTACGTCGTTCATTGACTTGATTGTGCCCTGGCGGCAGAGAGTATGTCATGCTCACTCAAATGTCTCGCTGGTGGTGGCGTGTGTGTTGGATCATTAAGTTCCCTTCAAAATGGTTGAGCTGAATGGTGTTGATCCATGCGTCATGTTCGTGAACGGGCGCCGCCAGTAGGGACTGGTCATCTCTAAGCTGCCACGGCTTATTTTTAATTTATTTTAATTTTTGAATTGTTTTTTATCTTTACGGACGCTTTTAACGTGCATGTCTCTTTTTTTTCTTTTTTACATTGTTCTCACATGTTTAATTTCAAATGAATGATGTAACCAATATATTGTAACAAAATTTTGATTTAAAAGAGTGTCCGTGGAGTTTCTTGCCCGTTCTTCTCCATAGGAACCTACTACGCTTTGGAATGGGCAACTAAGTTCATTTTTTTGACTGACCGACCCCTTGACAATTCAAAAGTACCTGTAATTGGTTTATTTGAAATAAATGCTTTGAGTTTGAGTTTTGAGTTCATACAGTTTCTTAATCAGTTAAAAAAGGCTATTCTGGAGTACCCGTATTGTCATGAAAATAATAAACCGACCCATACATATTTTAGAAGAAGGCGAAAAACAGTGTGTCTTAGTGTAGCACAACTTGGGAGAAGCCTATGTATATTATATATATTGCAGAGGGGGACGAGTAACATATTTGAATTTTATATTCAACAAAGATTATAAAGACTTGAAAAACATTGCTTCATGCTAGCAACGTCGTCGCGCCGGTGCGTCTAAAATTGTAGATAAAAATGCACAAAAATTCCCGAAACAAATATCTGTAGGCCATATAAATATTGGTTTTGAATATTTCGATCAACATACAACCTGATGCTGACATGCAAATTGCAAAAAACGTAAGAAAATTTGTATTTCGCGGGCTACCTTAGCGCATCCACCTTAATACATTACAGCAGTCTAAAAAAATAAGACGTCTTATTTTATTTGTGTTGCCACTTACTTTTTAGTGAGGATTTCTTTGATTTATGTTCGGGAAATCAGATTGTTATACTTCGGTTTGGAATACTGACTGTAATCCACCAATATTAATGTGATTAGTATTCAAACGTTCCTGGACCTGACACCGATCTAGTTATTTACCGATGATTCTGTTGTTTGACAGTTTAAGATTATGGACATACCGATTATACCAAAGTGCGATAACAATCGATATGGTACCTAGTCGGATAGGTTGAAACAATACGGTTTCTCTAAAATTATAATGTGCTCATAGCTAATCAATACTTTGTTTATTTTTTTAGGTAAAATTGTTTAGTTATGTACGCAAATGTCCTGCAGATTCGTGTGACGGGTTGTTGAGCTCCCTAAAATAGGGTTGAGCTATACGATGACTGATGCATGCCGTCTGTTGGGACAGGTCAATTCAAATCTGCAATGGCTCTTACTTCAAAAGGCCCTTCGAGACATGATTCTGCATTGTTTAGACTCACATTAGATCCTAATATTATAACCTTTGCACTTTAAAAGAGACCACAACCTCTGAGTTTGTTTCGGTATTTCTTCTCAGGGATCAGTCAGCCAGGAAATGTCGGCGCCACCTAGTTTTTAAATATTGACCAAAATATTAACGTGCAAACGTGACCAAAATATCTACTTACAGAAATAAACATTTCATTTCATAATGCATCAAACCCAACCGTATAATGGTCGGATGATTCGGTTTAGGGTTTAGCTTCAATCAATTATTCACCACCTATATAATTCATTCCGTCATGACATTAATGTGCTCGATGAAATTCAGTTGTTATGTTCAAAGACATAGCAGTTGTTGTGAAAGCTATTCCTGAGTTCCATGTTTAATTAATTGCCAGTTAATGGATTCTTTGCGGAAATCAATTATAAAATACAATAGACGGAGATATATTTCGACGACGTGACGTGACCACGTGTTTCTTCTCGATGAGAGGTGAAACACGTGTCGATTTCTTACGGGGTGTTTTATCTCTTGAAGAATAGTTAATATTGTATTTGCCATGTTCGTTGTTTAAACAAGACTTTGGGTAACAACTGGACAGTAGGAAGCGGGAACCTTTATACATTTTGCAGCTTCTACAATATACAGGAGAGATGCTGCGAAGTTATGTAACAGCTGCAGGATTACTCGACTATGCATGGGCCAAACGCCCTTGACCCGTCTTATTGTCAAAAGTAAAGAAATACCTTTTAGTTTCTGAACCAGTTCTGAACAACGCGTAAATGTTATAAATTTTATAATACTAGCAGACTTAGGGACTTGGTAAATTAAATGAACTTTACATATAAGCAATTTTCTTGGAAAAGTAATCAAAATGTAAGTAGTATAAGAACACAAGTTTTTATGTAAACAACGTATCTATATAATGGTGCAGGTAACGGTGACGCGCGTCTGTTGTTTTATTGGCTCGTCGCGTACTAAATCCAAGTGTTAAATGGATCGGCATCATGCAGTTCCCGTTTCGCTGGAACGCTACACTATTCGGATAATCTGTCAGTAGATCGATGTCAATCAACTAAATATGCAGCAGACGGCAAATTCTGACTACCTACTCGATTCAATTTTCAATGTGTCTGCAATCACCGTTTGAAAATTGAAAATGAATCGTTTTCAGAATAATATTTTGATCGTTTTAAATCCATACTTATATTTATAACTTATATACTTATGCTTATAGGACATAGGCTACTTTTTCTCAAAAATAACCCTAAGGTTTTCTATATCCCTATATTGAAAAAAAGAAAGTTTATATATAAGTTTATATGGCAAACCTATCATTTCTTAAGTTAGGGCTATAAAAATTAGAATTTATTCTATTGGTAACAAATAAAGACTTGTGTTTGAGCGTTTTTCTAGAACCATTACCTATTTTACCCTCTTGAGGGAGGATAAACTAGGGAAAGATTTTAAATTTTAAGCAACGCAACTTAAGCAATCTGCCTCCATCGACTCCGGTCCAAAGTTGCCATCACCACCTGCAAAAATTTGCCTGAGGACGTAGTGCAGCAGCGTAGAGGAATTTCTAGACTTACAACAGGCCTTTGACAGAGTATGGCACGGAGTATTATGTAAAATAAAATCACACTTGCCACACCGCTACTACAATAATGGTTTATCAGGATCGCTGAATTTCACAAACACCTGAACATGAAAATAGTCAAAGAAGAAAAACGTTCGTGTTAATATACATTTATAATAACTTTATAAGACCAGTAAGATTTGTAGTGGGTTTGAATGTTTTTATTTATTCGCCTTTTAAATATTCCTGTATAAATACAATTACTTTAAACGTTTTTATCCAAAGCGCCACACACCCACTTGTGTTTTGTTTGTTCTAAACGTTAATCATATGTTCAAAATAATATTGCCCTTTTCTCATGGTTATATTTTTAAGCTTAAATAATACCTTCTATTTTGTAAAATAACTTAAGTGAGACACAACATAGGATTATTTACGAAACTCTCCTGATATACAGGCAACTACATTTTATTTTTGGATACTCACAGAGCGTAAACGTTAGTCTGCACACTAATAACAAGTTACTAAACGAGTGAAAACAAAGATTTAAATGGAGTGTCTGAGTTCGTGATAGGCGTGTGATGGATGCGGCCACTCGTGCCTCCTCTATCTCAATCGACTTTGACGCCAGTGCTAACGATTCCATCGATCTGTGGTGCTTTTAATAGAAATACACTACGAAATACACCGACAAATGTTGAATATGTGCCACAGTATTCGAAAAGTTCGTTAGTATACTCTTTTGTTTTCTCTTTACCTACGTGAACATTTGTATTTATAAGTCCTGACTATTGGACGTTGTGTAAACAGACCACAATAGTTATTTGTTATGCAAGGCTGCTAAGTTGTTTTTTGGCGCGACTACATGTATTGAAATCTGATTAGCAAGTGATGGATTCTAGTATCAAATATAGAATCCTGAGCATAGCGAGGGTTTTAAAGGTAACTTTTCACCTCACAACCTCGGAAAGATTCTATTTATCATTTGAAATCTGAGTGCAAAAGTGCATAATATTATCCGCTAGTGTTGAAAGAGTTTTTAAAATTTCAATCTATTATTGCGATCACTTACCACCTGCCAAGCACTTTGATATGAAAAGCAATAACCAATTAATGTGTTCTGACCAGAGGCAGTCTACAGTAGACCCGTATGCTAGACCCCAAATGAATGGATAAATTCAATTGGCATATTTGTAGTTGGTGAATAGGCATTAATACAACGTGTTTTTTTAAATCCCATAACTTTAAGGTATTCATGAGACCATGTCAAAGAATCATCTGGTATTAAAATTATTTTTCAATTTGTTTTTGTAAATGCGACGTTGTATTTTTTTTTATATGGACAGAATTAGTCGGAATTAAATTTATTTTTAGTTTTTTTGCTTTTTACACGTAAGGGAGTGTTTTACGTAAATAATCGTGACTTGAGAGAAAAATGAAAAAAAAATCCATGCCCCAGCTGATTCTTTGACGTGGTCTCATTAATACCCTTCTTTTTTTTTGAGGGTGGGAATTCATAAAATGACTTTTCATGCTCTGGGCGGAGCGGGAGGGCGTGTCAGACTTTTACTGACTAAAACCCACCCGTGTTCCTTCAGTTGCCTGTTGCCAAGGGTCTCGGTATCCCTTTCGGACTTTCCCGCAACCCCTGGCAGGAATCGGTCCTAGCCATATCCTAGCGGATCCCGCTAATTGTGCTGACATCTCCTTGAGGCGCGCGTGGAACACAATGCCCGGTCCTGGTCCTTATCGGACGGCGAGCTACTCATTAATACCCTAGAGTTATGGGAATTAAAAAAAAAAAAACACTGTGTTCCATGGAACAGGCAGTCCTTTAACCTCGTCTGTTTAGGCACGAAGATTTTATTAAATTACGGAAAATGTATGTAAAAAGATAGGCAAGAACATATTGCGAGATTCGACATGAATTTATCGTTTATTGCTGCACGGCTACTAACTCTAATGCCATATCTGCGACTGCGCGTAATGAAATTAAAAACCGAATATGGAAAAGTCAATTGTTCGTCATGTTTATTTTCAGTAGGTGGTACATGTTAATTGGGGACGCTGAGCACGTCGGTCGGCTTGTTGACTTGCGACAGGCCCATTAGGCCTGAGCAGTAAAGGGGGCGCCCCACATCCTGACCCGCCCATTCTTTGCGGGTTATCTGCATTATTATAAGCAGAACGCTAGCATTTCTAATAATATATAAATTTTAGAATCTACACAAAAGAGTCCACGTCAATTGTTCAATATGTAGCCGTAAGCTTACAGAAAAGGTACACAAAAGTGATATTCTGAATAATATTTATTTTTCAAGGGTAGGTAGTTAAATAAAATTGTTTTTTGTACGAAAATGAAGATTAACAATTTAAAATGTACACTTGTTTTATTTTGTTGGTAGACGGCGGCTCAGCTATGTTAACCATTATAACATACTAACGAATTTCAGCTTTTATTTCAAAAGCAATTCGTTTTGAACTGAAATTCAATATCTTTATATGAAAGGGTATTTACATTTTGTTATTGACCTATTTCCAGAGCTGAAATAATTTTCTCGAATTGTGCAACTTTCACGAGTAAATTACAAAGAAAATTGTTTCAGAATCTAGGTGTGGAGGTACTTGAATTTATGCCGCAATCAGTACGCCCTCATCGTGATAGTTGAAGTAAGTTAATATCAAGTACATAGGTACTTTATTAAATTGTTTTTTTTTTAACTAAAACTCCGATACGGGAATAAATCACTACCTCGGAATTTTTGTCGTGGATTTTGTGAGCGGCGACTGAAGGATTAAGTCATGGCAACGGGCGGGGGAGCTCTCGCCTTATGTCGTGCGTCGTGATCAATCCGGCTGCCAAACGCGATGATTATCTCATTATTCTCTCAGAATCGCTTGCTGTCTAGTCGAGGTCCCATTCACTGATAGTATATTATGGCTGATATTAGCTTGATTTCGGTTCTAAAAGAATATGTAAAGAACAGGGAAAATGCTTGTCTAGTATTTTCTACCCATCCAAAATTTATTAGTAACTCTAGTTTATGCCTATTTCCCGCTTACTATTGAACAAGATCAAGTGATTGTAATTTGTTGTAGGTACTAATTGGAAGTCATTCTATTAAGATGTTATGTCAAATTCCATATTTTCAATGAAGGCTGATTCTATGTAGGAGGGACTGAGAACGATCCATGTGAGAGTAGAAGCAGGAACGTTCCCCTCTATTTGTTACTTAAAAGTAGTAAACGTACCTGGAGCAGTGGTAACCTAGTGGTGTGACCGTCAGACTGCCAAGTCATAAGTCTCGAGTTTGAATGCAAGCCACGCAATTCTGACTTTTTGGATTCATGCGCGTCTGTTGTATAATTATCACTTGCTTCAAAAACAGTGAAGGAAAACATCGTGAGGTAACCGGCATGCCAGAGAGATATTTCTCAACGGCATGTGAAGCCGAGTCAGAGGCCCATGGGCGGCTTTAAAACTCTTACACCAGGTTATTCGCTAACCACACGAAAAGAAGAAGAGTAAAGGTACAAAACCTACAAAGTGAAACCTCCGAAGTCACTGAAGTCACCGAAGTCACCTTTAGATTAGCAAGGCAAGCTAACTTTAACGTGAACAGCTGAAGTGGTAATCTATTCATACATAATTACACACATATATTATTACATAAAATACAATATACAATGTACCTACAAGGTGTTCCTTTCGATATCCCATAACTCTAGGGTGACCATGTCATGTGTTTTTTTTTTCTTCCTTTTTCTTACAAATATATAAATAATAATTCGTCAAAGTAACGATTATTTATGTTAAGCACCCATTACATATGGGTGTCTTACATAAATAATCGCGAAAAAAATAATAATTAAAAACCATTTAATTCTGACTATTTTTGTCCATAGAAAAAAAAGTATGACAATGTCGCATTTTCTTAGCTATATACAATATGAATGATTGGTTTGAATTAAAATGTTTTACTCATACTTATCAATGAAAAGATTCTATCAATGTCAAATCATCAAATTGTGAACGAACCTGCACTTATCGTCAGGGTTCATAATCTATCCGATTTTATCACACGTAAAATCGTGAACCGCTGATTGGTAAGTCTTGGCGGTAGCCGAATTGGTCGCAGTAACTAAACCAGGACACCCCGACCAAATTGGTCAGGTTAGGTTAGAACTGTGACCAACCGCAAGCGAGCCGAGCGAACGCTTCTTCCAAGTTTTTCGCAGTTACTTGGCTATTTAGTATTAGCGCAAGGTGCGTTCGTCGAATCCAGGTTTGATACCTGTTCACAATTTGTCGGTTTATAATCGGTAGTTTATAATCTATACATAGAAAAATTTTCATGGATAGATTAAAAACTATCGAAAATGGGATAAATTCTAAATGGTTTGTTGCATTTTTTGCAGTTCACA
Source organism: Lithophane ornitopus (assembly GCA_948473465.1). Lineage (NCBI taxonomy): Eukaryota > Metazoa > Arthropoda > Insecta > Lepidoptera > Noctuidae > Lithophane > Lithophane ornitopus. Next base: position 11,899,663 of record OX419613.1, read on the forward strand.
ATTTTTCTATAGATAGAAAACATACGATGTTCATAATCATTTTTTTTTGTCTTTCTATTTCATCAGGCTAATCTCTGAAACGGCTGGACCAATTTTGACGGGACCTTCACTGGCAGATAGCTGATGTTATTTATGGAGTTACTTAGGCTACTATTATTTAAGAAAAATAATTAGGGACGACGCGAGCGAACCGGGCGGCAGCTAGTATATTTTAATAAAGGGATAAAGTACGCTTTTTGCTTTAAATTCAATATGACAATATTTACAAAACATTTAATACCAAGTAATGACCGTTGTTCACATAGTAATACACGTCAACTTTACTGTGTATTTTGTTACAGTAATTACGAGAAGGGCTCTTTCAAATAAATAATAAATAGGTTGGTATTTATGTGTAAGTATACCTATTTATCTATCGCGACCCGTTTCATATCCACAGGGTGTTGCTTTATTACCTGACGAATAGGTTGATAGTGAATGTATTTAGTTTTTATTGTTGAATCGTAATGATATTACTTTCGACGGCTTCGAAATTTTCGTTTTTTATTGGAAAAAAATTTAGTAATGGGACAGAAATTACCGATATAGCAAAAGATAATTTATTTCTGTAACTTGCTACCTCAGTTCACATTGTGGATTGCAATATAGGTAGGTCTGTACGTGAATATATTGAGTTCTAACTTATTGTTAACTAGGTATAACAAAATGCAGTAAAGAATTCATAAAAGCATATTTCAGTTGAATGCCTAAATGTAAAATGATTAAAAATATATATTATACTAGCTGTGCCCCGCGGTTTCACCCGCGTAGTTCTCGATCCCGTGGGAATATAGGGATAAAACGTATCCTATGTCCTATTCCAGGTCATGGTCTACCCGTGTGCCAATCCTCTTTTCTCTAGAGTAGGGAACGTCGCGGTGGCGTCGCGGCGCCGGCGTGTAATGGTTCGCGTATTGCATTTTTATACTCGTGATAACTTCGAAATTAAATGTCCGATTCGAATGAATTAAAAAGTATTTTATTGCTACATAAATACCCTTGATGTTAAAACTATTTATTTAAATAAGAATTAATATAATGTTGATAAAACTCCTTCGCAAACAAAGGAGATTGGGCGTTTCTGCCCTGGAGTCCAATAGCGTTAAGATATACTGGGTGTTAGGGTAGACACCGTTATCCTTGAAACTAGTGGTTTGGTGTCATCTATAATATACTTTTTCTATGGGACCAACCTTGAAATCGCGAAAAAAAAATCAGCAGTTACATACATTTGTATTCACTTAAATCGACAAAATGTGATCTCTTCAAGGCTAATATTTTGTAATAGGACGTTTCTCTCGATTGTTAGTACGAAAGGAGCTACAGAGCTCTAAATGTGAGTAATAAAGCATTAGAGAAATTCAGGTATTTAGAAAATGAAATGACGTTTATTAACTTTGAGCCTTGAAAACATGATCTTGCAAACCTATAAACGGACATTTTAAAACGTTGGCCTCTTAGATGCCGTTTTGGGAAAAATGTTTTTAAGAGTCGATCAGCAGTACAAATCGTTAAGTCTTCGTTAAGCCTGCCACATCCCCCAATAGAGTTAAGATATATGCCAATGGAAAGATCTCTTCAAAGGAAATATTTTGTGATATGACGTTTCTCTCGACTGTTAGTACGAAAGGAGCTACAGAGCTCTTAAATGTGAGTAATTAAGGATTATTGAAATTTACCACCTATTTAGGTCATTAACTTTGAACTGACTAATAATAGGCAAAAGTCGTGTTTGTAACAAAGGTTCTCCCTAAAAAGCTCTTTTCAGTGATATATATCTTATTTTTATTGGGCTTCAGGGCAGAACCCCATAAGCAGGGGCCCATTCTCCTTTGATTACCATACAAAAAGGTTATAGTAAGTCAATCTTAAAAGATAAACCTATGCTGTTCCGGTAATTTTTTTAGAACTTTAACGAGGTACAATTCCATTATACATGATATTTGCGTAACTTAAACCGTTTACGCAGCGCACGCAACGGAAGCTCTCAAAAAGGAATAATTATTCGTTAAATGACTCGTTAAGAGGTGGTTGGTGTTTTACCAATAACCCTGTATAGATAGATTGCAAAAACATGTTTTAAACACACCTTTAGAAGTACGTCGCGCGTACCTTTAACCGCTCTTTAATATTTCATAAAATTACAAAAACTAGAAGCATACCACATTCTTTCAATTTATTTTTAAAGAGGCTGCTCTGCGTTACAAACCCTCAAAGTGCCGTGTCATTCTATTACTTGGAAAATTTTAAATATAACCACAGCACTAGTTTAATAATGGTGCATTTGTACTACAAACAACATTATCACAAAAGTTTATTGCTAATTATAATATGTTTGTCTCCTTTGAGACTCGAGACAGTCATTGTCACAGCAAGGTTATGCCAGTTATTCTCTAACTAGCGAAATGTCTATGCTCCGTTGAATAATAATATGTGTGCGACTGAAGTCGACAAATATTATAATAATTATGATAGTTATTTTTCCTGCAACTATATTTATAGTATATACATACGTTAATAGCGGTAAAATGACATGAGTGAATTATTTAAACATTGGTGTAATTATCCTCTTTGTATGTCCTCATGAGCTGCTGTCAAAACGGTAACATTATTTGGAAATGATTATTCTGTTTGATGTTTAACGATGCATATTTTATTATGAATATGAAAAGCTTGTCATTATATTTGTAATTACCTTTCCATGTAATTATATAGTTTGCAGATTTATTTTATTTTATTTACGCAACTGGATGGCAGATGGTTATTTTTATAGGGGTATCGCAAAATGCTCTGGTCTCAGTTTGCGCCAAATGCATGTTTAAATATGTGTAGTAGGTGCCTACCTAAAACATTGGAATTTTATGTCCAACTTGAACCTCTCTAGAACATAAAGTTATGATCAGAGGAGGAGTATATGGTGAAGTGGCCTTGAGGAGTAGGATCCTTAATAAAAGTAAGGATGCGTCATTTAGGTCTAGAAATATTTTTTCTCAAGGAAAAATAACTAAAAGGTATTAAGACCTTGTAATTCTTTTACAGTAACATTCGCGGAACACGTAAAAAAATATCTAATTGCTATAACGTAACATTCTTTTTACTACACCCCGTAAATTTCACAATAAAAACTTAATTTAACATAGTAAAAATGCAATTTTTATTCTCCAATCGTCCGCCTTAAACTTTCCAGCGAGAGCCGTTTCTTACGAGTTATGAGAGCAACGAGGGGAATATTGGAATTTATTTTTATGAAGCGAGATCCCCGACCGAGTTAATCTGTTAATATTGAACATTTTCCCCACAAGAGTAAACCATCCCTCGGCTTAGAGTGGGACAGAAGTAAGATATTACCACTGCTTTACATATAAGTATCGTGGGCTAGGCTCACCTTATCTATCATTTAGAACCTACCAGGATTCTTAAATTGCAATTTATTTTCTGTCTTCATTTAGATCTCTTACACAAGTATGAATAATACCCACTGTTGCTAGGTTGGTAAGCTCTGGTTAACGTAACCTAGAGAATAGAAATAATAAGTGGTAAGGCAGTATTTTTTGCATGTTTTGAGCAATATCTTCGAAGCCAACCTACGACCTACAACCTACGTGTGGACGCATAATTAAAATGTTTTACTCATACTTATCAATGAAAATATTCTATCAATGTCAAATCATCAAATTGTGAACGAACCTGCACTTATCGTCAGGGTTCATAATCTATCCGATTTTATCACACGTAAAATCGTGAACCGCTGATTGGTAAGTCTTGGCGGTAGCCGAATTGGTCGCAGTAACTAAACCAGGACACCCCGACCAAATTGGTCAGGTTAGGTTAGAACTGTGACCAACCGCAAGCGAGCCGAGCGAACGCTTCTTCCAAGTTTTTCGCAGTTACTTGGCTATTTAGTATTAGCGCAAGGTGCGTTCGTCGAATCCAGGTTTGATACCTGTTCACAATTTGTCGGTTTATAATCGGTAGTTTATAATCTATACATAGAAAAATTTTCATGGATAGATTAAAAACTATCGAAAATGGGATAAATTCTAAATGGTTTGTTGCATTTTTTGCAGTTCACAATTTTTCTATAGATAGAAAACATACGATGTTCATAATCATTTTTTTTTGTCTTTCTATTTCATCAGGCTAATCTCTGAAACGGCTGGACCAATTTTGACGGGACCTTCACTGGCAGATAGCTGATGTTATTTATGGAGTTACTTAGGCTACTATTATTTAAGAAAAATAATTAGGGACGACGCGAGCGAACCGGGCGGCAGCTAGTATATTTTAATAAAGGGATAAAGTACGCTTTTTGCTTTAAATTCAATATGACAATATTTACAAAACATTTAATACCAAGTAATGACCGTTGTTCACATAGTAATACACGTCAACTTTACTGTGTATTTTGTTACAGTAATTACGAGAAGGGCTCTTTCAAATAAATAATAAATAGGTTGGTATTTATGTGTAAGTATACCTATTTATCTATCGCGACCCGTTTCATATCCACAGGGTGTTGCTTTATTACCTGACGAATAGGTTGATAGTGAATGTATTTAGTTTTTATTGTTGAATCGTAATGATATTACTTTCGACGGCTTCGAAATTTTCGTTTTTTATTGGAAAAAAATTTAGTAATGGGACAGAAATTACCGATATAGCAAAAGATAATTTATTTCTGTAACTTGCTACCTCAGTTCACATTGTGGATTGCAATATAGGTAGGTCTGTACGTGAATATATTGAGTTCTAACTTATTGTTAACTAGGTATAACAAAATGCAGTAAAGAATTCATAAAAGCATATTTCAGTTGAATGCCTAAATGTAAAATGACTAAAAATATATATTATACTAGCTGTGCCCCGCGGTTTCACCCGCGTAGTTCTCGATCCCGTGGGAATATAGGGATAAAACGTATCCTATGTCCTATTCCAGGTCATGGTCTACCCGTGTGCCAATCCTCTTTTCTCTAGAGTAGGGAACGTCGCGGTGGCGTCGCGGCGCCGGCGTGTAATGGTTCGCGTATTGCATTTTTATACTCGTGATAACTTCGAAATTAAATGTCCGATTCGAATGAATTAAAAAGTATTTTATTGCTACATAAATACCCTTGATGTTAAAACTATTTATTTAAATAAGAATTAATATAATGTTGATAAAACTCCTTCGCAAACAAAGGAGATTGGGCGTTTCTGCCCTGGAGTCCAATAGCGTTAAGATATACTGGGTGTTAGGGTAGACACCGTTATCCTTGAAACTAGTGGTTTGGTGTCATCTATAATATACTTTTTCTATGGGACCAACCTTGAAATCGCGAAAAAAAAATCAGCAGTTACATACATTTGTATTCACTTAAATCGACAAAATGTGATCTCTTCAAGGCTAATATTTTGTAATAGGACGTTTCTCTCGATTGTTAGTACGAAAGGAGCTACAGAGCTCTAAATGTGAGTAATAAAGCATTAGAGAAATTCAGGTATTTAGAAAATGAAATGACGTTTATTAACTTTGAGCCTTGAAAACATGATCTTGCAAACCTATAAACGGACATTTTAAAACGTTGGCCTCTTAGATGCCGTTTTGGGAAAAATGTTTTTAAGAGTCGATCAGCAGTACAAATCGTTAAGTCTTCGTTAAGCCTGCCACATCCCCCAATAGAGTTAAGATATATGCCAATGGAAAGATCTCTTCAAAGGAAATATTTTGTGATATGACGTTTCTCTCGACTGTTAGTACGAAAGGAGCTACAGAGCTCTTAAATGTGAGTAATTAAGGATTATTGAAATTTACCACCTATTTAGGTCATTAACTTTGAACTGACTAATAATAGGCAAAAGTCGTGTTTGTAACAAAGGTTCTCCCTAAAAAGCTCTTTTCAGTGATATATATCTTATTTTTATTGGGCTTCAGGGCAGAACCCCATAAGGAGGGGCCCATTCTCCTTTGATTACCATACAAAAAGGTTATAGTAAGTCAATCTTAAAAGATAAACCTATGCTGTTCCGGTAATTTTTTTAGAACTTTAACGAGGTACAATTCCATTATACATGATATTTGCGTAACTTAAACCGTTTACGCAGCGCACGCAACGGAAGCTCTCAAAAAGGAATAATTATTCGTTAAATGACTCGTTAAGAGGTGGTTGGTGTTTTACCAATAACCCTGTATAGATAGATTGCAAAAACATGTTTTAAACACACCTTTAGAAGTACGTCGCGCGTACCTTTAACCGCTCTTTAATATTTCATAAAATTACAAAAACTAGAAGCATACCACATTCTTTCAATTTATTTTTAAAGAGGCTGCTCTGCGTTACAAACCCTCAAAGTGCCGTGTCATTCTATTACTTGGAAAATTTTAAATATAACCACAGCACTAGTTTAATAATGGTGCATTTGTACTACAAACAACATTATCACAAAAGTTTATTGCTAATTATAATATGTTTGTCTCCTTTGAGACTCGAGACAGTCATTGTCACAGCAAGGTTATGCCAGTTATTCTCTAACTAGCGAAATGTCTATGCTCCGTTGAATAATAATATGTGTGCGACTGAAGTCGACAAATATTATAATAATTATGATAGTTATTTTTCCTGCAACTATATTTATAGTATATACATACGTTAATAGCGGTAAAATGACATGAGTGAATTATTTAAACATTGGTGTAATTATCCTCTTTGTATGTCCTCATGAGCTGCTGTCAAAACGGTAACATTATTTGGAAATGATTATTCTGTTTGATGTTTAACGATGCATATTTTATTATGAATATGAAAAGCTTGTCATTATATTTGTAATTACCTTTCCATGTAATTATATAGTTTGCAGATTTATTTTATTTTATTTACGCAACTGGATGGCAGATGGTTATTTTTATAGGGGTATCGCAAAATGCTCTGGTCTCAGTTTGCGCCAAATGCATGTTTAAATATGTGTAGTAGGTGCCTACCTAAAACATTGGAATTTTATGTCCAACTTGAACCTCTCTAGAACATAAAGTTATGATCAGAGGAGGAGTATATGGTGAAGTGGCCTTGAGGAGTAGGATCCTTAATAAAAGTAAGGATGCGTCATTTAGGTCTAGAAATATTTTTTCTCAAGGAAAAATAACTAAAAGGTATTAAGACCTTGTAATTCTTTTACAGTAACATTCGCGGAACACGTAAAAAAATATCTAATTGCTATAACGTAACATTCTTTTTACTACACCCCGTAAATTTCACAATAAAAACTTAATTTAACATAGTAAAAATGCAATTTTTATTCTCCAATCGTCCGCCTTAAACTTTCCAGCGAGAGCCGTTTCTTACGAGTTATGAGAGCAACGAGGGGAATATTGGAATTTATTTTTATGAAGCGAGATCCCCGACCGAGTTAATCTGTTAATATTGAACATTTTCCCCACAAGAGTAAACCATCCCTCGGCTTAGAGTGGGACAGAAGTAAGATATTACCACTGCTTTACATATAAGTATCGTGGGCTAGGCTCACCTTATCTATCATTTAGAACCTACCAGGATTCTTAAATTGCAATTTATTTTCTGTCTTCATTTAGATCTCTTACACAAGTATGAATAATACCCACTGTTGCTAGGTTGGTAAGCTCTGGTTAACGTAACCTAGAGAATAGAAATAATAAGTGGTAAGGCAGTATTTTTTGCATGTTTTGAGCAATATCTTCGAAGCCAACCTACGACCTACAACCTACGTGTGGACGCATAATTAAAATGTTTTACTCATACTTATCAATGAAAAGATTCTATCAATGTCAAATCATCAAATTGTGAACGAACCTGCACTTATCGTCAGGGTTCATAATCTATCCGATTTTATCACACGTAAAATCGTGAACCGCTGATTGGTAAGTCTTGGCGGTAGCCGAATTGGTCGCAGTAACTAAACCAGGACACCCCGACCAAATTGGTCAGGTTAGGTTAGAACTGTGACCAACCGCAAGCGAGCCGAGCGAACGCTTCTTCCAAGTTTTTCGCAGTTACTTGGCTATTTAGTATTAGCGCAAGGTGCGTTCGTCGAATCCAGGTTTGATACCTGTTCACAATTTGTCGGTTTATAATCGGTAGTTTATAATCTATACATAGAAAAATTTTCATGGATAGATTAAAAACTATCGAAAATGGGATAAATTCTAAATGGTTTGTTGCATTTTTTGCAGTTCACAATTTTTCTATAGATAGAAAACATACGATGTTCATAATCATTTTTTTTTGTCTTTCTATTTCATCAGGCTAATCTCTGAAACGGCTGGACCAATTTTGACGGGACCTTCACTGGCAGATAGCTGATGTTATTTATGGAGTTACTTAGGCTACTATTATTTAAGAAAAATAATTAGGGACGACGCGAGCGAACCGGGCGGCAGCTAGTATATTTTAATAAAGGGATAAAGTACGCTTTTTGCTTTAAATTCAATATGACAATATTTACAAAACATTTAATACCAAGTAATGACCGTTGTTCACATAGTAATACACGTCAACTTTACTGTGTATTTTGTTACAGTAATTACGAGAAGGGCTCTTTCAAATAAATAATAAATAGGTTGGTATTTATGTGTAAGTATACCTATTTATCTATCGCGACCCGTTTCATATCCACAGGGTGTTGCTTTATTACCTGACGAATAGGTTGATAGTGAATGTATTTAGTTTTTATTGTTGAATCGTAATGATATTACTTTCGACGGCTTCGAAATTTTCGTTTTTTATTGGAAAAAAATTTAGTAATGGGACAGAAATTACCGATATAGCAAAAGATAATTTATTTCTGTAACTTGCTACCTCAGTTCACATTGTGGATTGCAATATAGGTAGGTCTGTACGTGAATATATTGAGTTCTAACTTATTGTTAACTAGGTATAACAAAATGCAGTAAAGAATTCATAAAAGCATATTTCAGTTGAATGCCTAAATGTAAAATGATTAAAAATATATATTATACTAGCTGTGCCCCGCGGTTTCACCCGCGTAGTTCTCGATCCCGTGGGAATATAGGGATAAAACGTATCCTATGTCCTATTCCAGGTCATGGTCTACCCGTGTGCCAATCCTCTTTTCTCTAGAGTAGGGAACGTCGCGGTGGCGTCGCGGCGCCGGCGTGTAATGGTTCGCGTATTGCATTTTTATACTCGTGATAACTTCGAAATTAAATGTCCGATTCGAATGAATTAAAAAGTATTTTATTGCTACATAAATACCCTTGATGTTAAAACTATTTATTTAAATAAGAATTAATATAATGTTGATAAAACTCCTTCGCAAACAAAGGAGATTGGGCGTTTCTGCCCTGGAGTCCAATAGCGTTAAGATATACTGGGTGTTAGGGTAGACACCGTTATCCTTGAAACTAGTGGTTTGGTGTCATCTATAATATACTTTTTCTATGGGACCAACCTTGAAATCGCGAAAAAAAAATCAGCAGTTACATACATTTGTATTCACTTAAATCGACAAAATGTGATCTCTTCAAGGCTAATATTTTGTAATAGGACGTTTCTCTCGATTGTTAGTACGAAAGGAGCTACAGAGCTCTAAATGTGAGTAATAAAGCATTAGAGAAATTCAGGTATTTAGAAAATGAAATGACGTTTATTAACTTTGAGCCTTGAAAACATGATCTTGCAAACCTATAAACGGACATTTTAAAACGTTGGCCTCTTAGATGCCGTTTTGGGAAAAATGTTTTTAAGAGTCGATCAGCAGTACAAATCGTTAAGTCTTCGTTAAGCCTGCCACATCCCCCAATAGAGTTAAGATATATGCCAATGGAAAGATCTCTTCAAAGGAAATATTTTGTGATATGACGTTTCTCTCGACTGTTAGTACGAAAGGAGCTACAGAGCTCTTAAATGTGAGTAATTAAGGATTATTGAAATTTACCACCTATTTAGGTCATTAACTTTGAACTGACTAATAATAGGCAAAAGTCGTGTTTGTAACAAAGGTTCTCCCTAAAAAGCTCTTTTCAGTGATATATATCTTATTTTTATTGGGCTTCAGGGCAGAACCCCATAAGCAGGGGCCCATTCTCCTTTGATTACCATACAAAAAGGTTATAGTAAGTCAATCTTAAAAGATAAACCTATGCTGTTCCGGTAATTTTTTTAGAACTTTAACGAGGTACAATTCCATTATACATGATATTTGCGTAACTTAAACCGTTTACGCAGCGCACGCAACGGAAGCTCTCAAAAAGGAATAATTATTCGTTAAATGACTCGTTAAGAGGTGGTTGGTGTTTTACCAATAACCCTGTATAGATAGATTGCAAAAACATGTTTTAAACACACCTTTAGAAGTACGTCGCGCGTACCTTTAACCGCTCTTTAATATTTCATAAAATTACAAAAACTAGAAGCATACCACATTCTTTCAATTTATTTTTAAAGAGGCTGCTCTGCGTTACAAACCCTCAAAGTGCCGTGTCATTCTATTACTTGGAAAATTTTAAATATAACCACAGCACTAGTTTAATAATGGTGCATTTGTACTACAAACAACATTATCACAAAAGTTTATTGCTAATTATAATATGTTTGTCTCCTTTGAGACTCGAGACAGTCATTGTCACAGCAAGGTTATGCCAGTTATTCTCTAACTAGCGAAATGTCTATGCTCCGTTGAATAATAATATGTGTGCGACTGAAGTCGACAAATATTATAATAATTATGATAGTTATTTTTCCTGCAACTATATTTATAGTATATACATACGTTAATAGCGGTAAAATGACATGAGTGAATTATTTAAACATTGGTGTAATTATCCTCTTTGTATGTCCTCATGAGCTGCTGTCAAAACGGTAACATTATTTGGAAATGATTATTCTGTTTGATGTTTAACGATGCATATTTTATTATGAATATGAAAAGCTTGTCATTATATTTGTAATTACCTTTCCATGTAATTATATAGTTTGCAGATTTATTTTATTTTATTTACGCAACTGAATGGCAGATGGTTATTTTTATAGGGGTATCGCAAAATGCTCTGGTCTCAGTTTGCGCCAAATGCATGTTTAAATATGTGTAGTAGGTGCCTACCTAAAACATTGGAATTTTATGTCCAACTTGAACCTCTCTAGAACATAAAGTTATGATCAGAGGAGGAGTATATGGTGAAGTGGCCTTGAGGAGTAGGATCCTTAATAAAAGTAAGGATGCGTCATTTAGGTCTAGAAATATTTTTTCTCAAGGAAAAATAACTAAAAGGTATTAAGACCTTGTAATTCTTTTACAGTAACATTCGCGGAACACGTAAAAAAATATCTAATTGCTATAACGTAACATTCTTTTTACTACACCCCGTAAATTTCACAATAAAAACTTAATTTAACATAGTAAAAATGCAATTTTTATTCTCCAATCGTCCGCCTTAAACTTTCCAGCGAGAGCCGTTTCTTACGAGTTATGAGAGCAACGAGGGGAATATTGGAATTTATTTTTATGAAGCGAGATCCCCGACCGAGTTAATCTGTTAATATTGAACATTTTCCCCACAAGAGTAAACCATCCCTCGGCTTAGAGTGGGACAGAAGTAAGATATTACCACTGCTTTACATATAAGTATCGTGGGCTAGGCTCACCTTATCTATCATTTAGAACCTACCAGGATTCTTAAATTGCAATTTATTTTCTGTCTTCATTTAGATCTCTTACACAAGTATGAATAATACCCACTGTTGCTAGGTTGGTAAGCTCTGGTTAACGTAACCTAGAGAATAGAAATAATAAGTGGTAAGGCAGTATTTTTTGCATGTTTTGAGCAATATCTTCGAAGCCACATATTATAAGAAATATAATTTTCGGATCCTTAAAGTAAGCTGTCATTTAAATAGTTTTAACAGGCGCCCGAGACGCGTAGGTATAGTAGGATGCGTCAGCTGCGTGTTGGGTGCTCAATCAAATTTTAAGAATTTGTATGTAACGAATTACATCAAGCGCTACCGTTCAAGGGCGAGCGTCATGTAATTCATTACAAAGAAATTCATAAAATTTTATTGATTGCCCAAAACGTAGCCTACAAGACGTGCGTCTCGGACGCCTGTTATAACTAGGGCCTAAACTATACGTAACACAATAAGTGAATTAAAACTTAGGTTAGGTAGGTACCAACAACCAAAATAAATCATTTTTTTATTTTACTGTTCAGATTTCGAGAAAAAACTTTGTGATAAATGTTCAAGAAAGTGAGATTATACTCATTCCGATTTTCATTTGTTCGGAACCTTAAAAACCCCAAGCCGTATATGCACGCACGAACAAGCAAACACGGAACATTTGGTTCGTACCTACGTGTGGACGCAAATTAGCAAAGCGAACACGAACACAGTTCGACTTGTGTTCGCGCTCAACCGGCCCGCTTTCTTTAGTAGCCATGGTTTCGAAATTGGATCGCCACGAACATTTTTGACGAACACAGTTTTTGATGTTCGGTAGTAGTAGGCAATGCGAATAAAATGTTCGATGTTTGTGTTCACCATGTTCTTGTTCGACCGTGCGTACCTACACACCTTAAGATCGCATAAACTTAGGTACCTATTGTTGAAATTCCTTTTATTGTGAACGGTGTTTATCGATACGACTCCTGTAAACATTTTCCGTGATGACATGAATCTATTTTCACTTGTTCGGAGACAGTTCTGAAAAATTGAAAAGTTTGCAAGCAGACGAACACGGTAAGTTGCAAAACTATTGAAATTTTTCGAATACTGCCTCGGCCAGTTAGAAAAAAATAAAAAAACAAATAATGTTGGTATTTTGGATAGAAATGTTGGTACATATATCGCAAATAAAATTAAACGGGGTCAAATCCCGTATAGGTTGTTTTTTTTTTGCACTAGTTTATTTGTGTTATCGCTACACATATCAATTTTACTAGCATGTTTTGAAAAAAATTGTTGAAATAACGTTCGGTTATCACGAGAAACAAAGTTATAATTCTAGCAGATATTCACAAATCATGAAAACATGTCATATCTTTTGCCTGTTAGGCATTATTTATCGCATAAGGTATTTTCCTCGGGAAAATAGCTTTTTTGGTTGTTTCCGGTTAACCTCACAAGGTGCATGACTGTATTAGATAGGTACCTACTTATCGAACAGTAACAAAGTGCTTAAATCAAGGGCTAAAATAAGTTTAGCTAATAGTATTAAAACTTAAAAAAAAACATAAAAAAACATGTAGGCTAACCCCGGTTGCTTAGCAACACGCATTAGAAAAACAAAATACAGCGAGCTTAGGTATTTGATTTATGGCCGATTCCTGTAATTTACGGACCGTTAATGGTTAAAATGAAGACTCTTGTATCTTTCAAAAAATGAAGTGAAGACCTCATAGCTTTGCATAGTAGTCCCTCACGTATGGAAATAGCTATCACAGGTAAACTTTGCTTAAGAATCGATTTCTATGTCCAGTTTGGCAATGAAAAAATGATACTATTACTTCTTTCTTCTTTTACTTCTTTTTTTAAAAAACGTTGCCCCACACTAGGAATTTCTTCCTGTATCGTGGGTGCGTTTACAAACATAGAAACTCACATACACTAACACCCAGACCCGGAACAACTACTTGCAGATCATACAAATATTTGTTCCGTGCGGGAATCGAACCCACGGCACGTTGCGCAGCAGTCCATCGCTCAGCCACTGCGCCAACCGTGTCGTCGTATTGGTAGCAAAACGATTCGTCTTTGTTTATAGGAACCGGGCATTAGTTAATACGTTGATACAGTTGGTAAATACACTTGAACATCACGCAAAAGAAGAAGCAATAAACAACTTGCCAAATGTCCAAGACAATAGCTACCTACTAATATGAGGAGAAAACTCAATGCCTTTATCGAAGGGATCTTTTGTGATTGATTGATTCTCAATGAAATATTGTAGAGTAAACAAATGTAATTGTTGGTGTTCCACGAGCAAACACACTTTGGGCTATAACTACCTATCATCTATTGAATTGTTCAGGTACATTAAGTTATATTGTGTTTATAAATAAAACAATTTGAGAATTACGTTCTGAACAATGATAGTTATTTTTTCCGTGTAATAGGTTCAAATCATTCAAAACTAGTTGCGCCCCTGCGGATTTACCCACGTAAAGCCTCTTACATACTGGCTCGTGACTTGTCGCGCGACGCGACGCCGCACTGTGGATCTAAAAAAGGCTCTAGAACACTTAGGAGCATAAATTTTAAAGTGTCGATTTTTTGCTTGAAATCGCTTCGAATAGCCAATATCATGCATAAATATATCATATGATACAATCTGGTAGGAAAAGCGGCAACAATTTTTTTTTGTGTAAAAAGTACAGTACAAAGTTTTCTCTAAGTCTTATATCTCTATAGAATAACCAGAATATCCTTGCACACGGTTAGGTATGTAACTATTTATCTATGATTTTTGACAAACTCTATTTTGCCAGATTCAGTGCCGTTTAAAAAAAAAAAACAAAATCAGAAATATATAGTTACATAACCGAGTACAAGGATATTCTGGTTATTCTCTCCGTTCCGGAGATATATGCATTAGCATCATAATATATTTTACATAAAAAAAAAAAATTGTTGCCACTTTTCCTACCAGTTTGTATCATATGATATATTTATTAGGCTATTCGAAGCGATTTCAAGCAAAAAATCGACACTTTTACAGCCGGTTTCTGATTTAACATTTGAAGTTGAGAATTTCTCAAACTCTTCTTAAGCATTACTTAAGGTGATTCCTTTAATGTCACCCGCGAAATTCAATACGTTTTTTGTAAATCAATTTTAGGAATCACCTTAAGTAATGCTTAAGAAGAGTTTGAGCAATTCTCAACTTCAAATGCTTAAATCAGAAACCGGCTGTAAGTCTTCTAGAGCCTTTTTTCGATCCACAGTGCGCCGCCGCATTGTTCGCCGTGAAGTTTTCTCAGAAATTGTTTTGTTAAAAGTCGAGTCACACGACAAGTCGCGCCGGTATGTAAAATCCTTAAGTCTCGATCCCGTGGGAATATCGGGATGAAAATAATCCTATGTCTTATTCCATGGTCTACCCATGTGCCAAATTTCATCTAAATCCGTTCAGCCGTTTTAGCGTGAAAGCGTAGTAAACAAACAAACAAACTCACTTTTACATAATCGTTAGGAAGTTGGATAACCACTCACAATACAACCGTTGAAAATAAAGCCGTCCGATTCGGAAAGAGTTTTTCTGGCAGTCGCGTAAGATTGAAGCTTTTTCCATTGGTTCGCTTCGTGGTCGTTACACACCTAAGCGCGTAGTACACACGACTCATGTGGCATGGCACGAGACCCGTGGCGCGTGGCGGATGTTGTGTGGAGGGTTACGTCCGATGCCGGCGGACAGTGGCTAAGTGGTCTGTCGGGCCTCGCTTACGCGTGATGGATTGCACAACCGTTTCTATAACACTGTCCCGTTTAGTCTTAACCTTAATGATGTACCTATGTACCACTACGCCCGCAGCCAAATTGTTGCCATACTAATGACCGCGTTAGTCTTCCTAAATAGATTTATTGTAAAAGGCGCATTTAGTTCAACGTTGTAAATTACTATATCAGAATTTGCACGCAGTTTACATAATTGGGTAGCTGGCGCTGCTCCTAGCTTAGAATTTGCTATAGGTAGTTGTATAATTGCACTACTCTGAAAATGAACATTTTGCTAATGGCTATTGTTCAATAAGATTATGTTTTCATCAGTTGAGGCTACGTCGAAAAGTCCTAATAAGAACAGTATCCCCAACGTATCTATAACATAAGAGCTATTTTCGTCAGATCTAATATGATACAAATTCGGGATCGGGATTTAGCAAAGACGGGACACGAGGTCACGTTGTCGCAAAATTTCACTCATGTGTCCCGAACAACCGTGCACTTCATGACGAACTCGTAAGGTCTATATTACAATGACACACGAATGCTAAGCTTTTCAGCCAATTCTTTCAAGTTTGGCGTGTAATTTTTATTTCAATTCCAAACCGCACCATTTTAATTTTAATGAGTCGATCTCGTTTATTCGCGAATTAAACCGACCCCAAAGTACCTATATGCCGAATTTCATTTAAGCCGATTAAGAAATTTGGTCTTCCGTTTGCGAACAACTTTGTTTTACGTTATAGTACGGCTTCCAATATTAAGATCACAGACATCTAGATACATTTATAAAACAGATTAAGCACCTAAAACGTTTGAAATAATAATGATGCATTGAAGCAGATTCCTTTTGTTATCTTAAAAAGAAGGGCGATACAAGGTTTTAGGTACCTATGTATACCTTTTAGGTTTGACTTTATATGATATTTTGCACTTAGGTACCTACTCGGTTTGCTTGGTATTGCCTATACATATGGCCTGAAAGACTTCTATCGTAACCTCGATTTGATATTAACCCTGTGACATAATATATCTAAGTAGGTATATTATACTGGTCGCGCTGGTATATCGTGCCTATCATGACAGGTGCCCCTGTCCGTAGAGTATTACACTCCTTAGAATATTGCAGAAACGTGGCTTTTCTCACTACATTTTCCGTCCCCAAGATGTTGACAAATGATGCGAGGGAATATTGTGCAAATGTTTTGGAAATATTCTGATATTAGTTAGACAGCCGGGTTCAGAATTTTTCGAAAAGGACTCGAATCGATTAAGTTTTATTGTCACAGTACTCGTAAATAAATTACATTTTCTTAAAGTTAAACGAAGTATGTATCTAAAGCTCGTAGCGTAGCGTTCTGTAGTTTCTGCCAACCTCGTGATGGCGCGTCTAACGACATTAAAATGTCTACTAAGTAGTTACTATCTATGTTTACGTTTACATAATCAGCCTATAATGTTCCCACTGCTGGGACACAGGCCTCCTCTCAGTGAGAGGGAGCGGGCCGTAATCTACCACGCGGGCCCAGTGCGGGTTGGTAGATGTCACATGTCTTCGAATTTTTGGTTCTAGGACATGCCGGTTTCCTCACGATGTTTTCCTTCACCGTTTTGAGAGCAGTGGCGATGAAATAATTTACACAAAGTAAAGCGCCTGTCAGGGTTCGAACCTACGACCTACAACTCGTAAGTCGTGGCCGTTACCACTGGACCACCACTGCTCTCTGTTTACGTTTAAACTTAATTAAATAATATGATAAACACATCTTCACTTTGTCAAACGTAATAGGTACATATTGTTTAGTAAAATACAGTGCCATAACCGAAACTAGCGACACATCTAACCAAAACGGAATACGCCAGAAAAATTATAGAAATCGAAAACTAGAGTTTGTGTAAAATGCCTATAAAATCTACCTGTAAGGTTATTACAGTATTTACGTAAAATATGTAGGTATGTATAAATCTCCGATCAAGTTCGACGAACAGATACATCAAGTGGTATTACCGTTTGAAAAATCGCAGGGAGCTGACGTAGACGATGGTTCGAGGTTCCACCTCACTCTCACTAGCTGAGGAAAATCTTTTGCGCACATATAGCACGTTGATAAATTTTCCTTACATGTTATTTGCCTTAAGGTAATCAGGCGTAACATGGAAATATTATAGATATTTTTATATTAGTAACGGTATCTTGACGTCGCACGTCGAGTCAAATGTTGATTTTCTAAAATTCCTATCGAAGTTATAAATTAACCGTATGTAAATAAAATACTTTACGTTTCGATCCAATTATCGTTTTCTCTAGCTCATAATCAGCTGATGGTGTTCTCATTACTGGGACACAGGCCACCTCTCGGTGAGAGGGGTTTGGTGGAAGTCACATGTCTTCGATTTTTTTTTGGTTCTGGGACATTCCGGTTTCCTCACGTTGTTTTCCTTCACCGTTTAGAGAACAGTGGTGATAAAATGATTTACACAAGCAAACCGCCTGCCTGGGTTCGAACCTACTACCTACAACTTGTATGTCACGACCTTATCTCGCTCACCGTAGGATAATTTATAAAACAATCCTAAGCTCAGCACCATTTTTCTGTTTCCCTTCAAATGTTTGACTGAATATTCAAAAAAGGCCCTCAACCATCCAAATAACTATCATATTCAGTCCTGATCACGCTGTTCGTTATTTGGGTCTTCGAGAAAAATTGTATTCCTTCTATAATAGCGTTCAGCAAATCGTTTTCAAATCAAAATATATTTCTATAATAGTTGAAATTAATCAAGTTAACGAGACCATTTTACAAATGGGCACTAATGTTCAATAATATTTCTAATATCGATGAGTAACGAGTTGCGTAAGGCATCCATTAATTTTTAGAAGTGGCAAAATGATGACTAGTTATTTTATTAGAATGGAAGGGAAAAGGGCGGAGGGGTGTTTGCTTGGCTGCTTCTGCTGGGGTAGATGTCATAAATCAGCCATTACCGAACATCATTTATTAGGGTTCCGTAGTCAATAGGGAACTCTTATAGTTTCGCCATGTCCGTCTGTCTGTCCGCGGTTTAGCTCAGAGACTCTTAGTACCTACTAGAAAGTTGTAATTTGGTATGGGTATACTTAAAATCATGCCGACAAAGTGGTAAAGTGGTACCTAAATCATGAAAAAAAAAATGTTTTTAGGATACCTCCCCTACACGCAAAGTGGGGATGTTTTTTCTTTTTTTTTCTGTCCCTTGGTGGGGGTCCTTGGAAAGGTCTTTCAAAAATATTGTGAGTTTGTGAAAGCCGTTTCTGGATTCAGGGATCTGTTTGCGAAATATTAAGATCTAAAGTGCCAATTTCTGTTCGAGTCGAGTATCCCTGCCAGCTAAATGGTTGGCTCCACTGCAGTTTATAACCCGCGTGTGCGAAACTTCACAATTTTATAGCGTATAGATCTCGTCATGTAAAACACTTTTGCAAAATATTACAATAAACGCCTAGTTTTTGAAAAAAAAAAGCCTAACGTTTCAGAAAAATTAACTTATTCACATACTAAAATTGTCATTTTACCACAGATATTGTACGAATTTCGCTTCTAGGTGGTTCCTATTTACGTTTCAGACAAAGTGACAGCGGATTTTAATAGTTGTTACTATTATTATTGTAAGTTTTTAACTTAAATTTATTTTTAAACAGCTGCTATCGCAAAGAATTTAATAATATAATATTAAAAAATATAATTCATTATATTAAATTCATCGCATTCCCCTTAAACTTAAGGGTAAGATATATAAAACAATGGTTAGACCTGCTGTCTTGTATGGATCAGAATGTTGGGCCACAAAAGGGATGAATGAAAGGCAATTGCATGCAGCTGAGATGAGAATGTTAAGAGGGATGTGTGGTGTTACACGAATGGATAGAATAAGAAATGAATACATAAGAGGAAGTCTGAAAGTGGCACCGGTGACAGAAAAGTTGTGTGGAAATCGGTTGTCATGGTATGGGCACGTGATGCGAAGGAATGAGGAAAATGTTGTGAGGAAAGCTTTGGGTATGAATGTCGATGGCTATAAGAGTAGGAGAAGACCAAAGAAACGATGGATGGACTGTGTGAAAGATGATATGGCTAGAAAGGGGGTGACTACCGAGATGACGGCTAATAGAGAAGTATGGAAGAAAGGGACATGTTGCGCCGACCCCAAATAAATTGGGATAAGGGAATTAATTGATTATATTAAAAATATTAAAGTTTTATTTGTACTCTTAAAAGATCGTGGAAAACGAAACGTAATTACAAAAAGAACACACTTGGACTTAGTAAAAAGGCAATGAGAACTTACATGACTTACTTAATGACACATGTCAATTTCGTAAAAAAGCTAGGAAAACTTCGGATGCAAGAGCGAGCGAAGCGAGCTCGGGACTTGGGGCACCCCGATTCGAACAGGTTAGGTTAGAACGCCATCCCCTTCGTGGTTATTTTTTTTTAACCACAGAAGTAGGAGCCCCGCCAAGGGCTCCGTCGACAAGGCTTTACAATTATTTTTTTTACCTTAACCTTCGAGTTTCACTTTGCCCAAATTACAAGATTTTAGTATTTTTTGCTTTGACCTTGACTTTTTGGGTGTACGGCCTTGACTTTTTGAGTGTTGACCGTGACCTTGAAGATGTCATTGACCTCATTATGGCTTGGAAACACATTAAGACATTTTTTTTTTTTTTTGGGGATTTTTTCTCTCGGCCCCTATTGTTTTGCGCACTTTGCGGTTATCAAATTTACACTATTCTATCAAAAAAAAATAGCTACTATACAAAAGCGACAGGTCGTAAACTGCAGTGGTTCCAGTATCCAGTCCAGTCCAGTCCGTATACATGCCATCAGCCAGCACAGCACAGCCTGCTAGCCATATTTTCCATGAAAATGTTTCCTCCCTTTGAACGGACCAGCAGAATAAAAGGGCCTCCGTTTGAAGAATGTACAAAGTATTCCAAAAATGTCAAGTATCTCTTTATAAATTGTGAGTGAGTATAACAAATAATGCTTTAAATATTCTTGAAGTACAACATATTGAGACCATCGAGGATATTACTACATCCAATATATTCTATTGTATGTAAGAGATCACAATAGACTTCTGTTATAACTTGCGGAGTACACCACAAACTCAATAACTTTGGCACTCATATAAAACATTATATAAAAGATGATGTTATTTTGTTCGTTCGTTGGATAATAAGAACGGTTTTTGTGAAGAATAGATCATCTCTCCTTTTTCTAGGGTTGTCATAAAAGGCACATAAGTGATTGTCATGAGGGCGGCCATGTGTCGGATTTTTTTTTAAATATAAAATAATATTTATTTTGTTAATGTAATGTTATTTTTGTAAAGTTTGTAGCCCTAAGTATTTACCTAGGGCTGTAAACAGGCCACTGTACCTAACTTTTCTATGAAATTGTATCGTTATCGATGAATAAATTCAACGACATAACATTTTTCATGATTGCGAATCAGTGTACAGAATGGTGATTTGGTTATCACATTAAATAGTACAGCGGACACAAGATCCTGTTTGTTCAAATAATAAAATAAACTTTAACCTTAAAAAAATGCATTTTCCAAACAACATAATTTGTCCCTTGATTTTTTTCCACGCATAGAAAATTAAGCCTTACAGCTTTCTTACCGCTAACAGCGGTAAGAAGGCTGTAAGTGTATTTACCTTTTTTTTTTACATAATAACGTAAAAAATACTCATTTCACGGAGTAAAGTTGAAAATAAATATTATAGAGCTAGGTATTTAGCAAAGCTAGTTCAATTCCCCTCGGGCGGAGACAAGCTAATAGAGTAATTTTTAATTGCAATATTTGAATTATCTTTGCCGGCCAAGGGTCGTTGATTCTATATGCATTTACATGTTATTGTTAACTATTAAAAAAAGGTAACGTGAGTAGAATGTTAATTGATACTTTTTTGTTGTGTATTCATGTAGGTATTCAAAGAACGTCACATAGGAAACATATCATAAATAACCTCAGCGCCACTCTGTATTATTCGTTAGTAGATTTGAAAATGGCAAGATTGTATTCTTACATATCGGTACACAGGTAGGTAACTTAATATTGCGCTAGTTTCCCTGAGGGCTGTGAGATTGAGCCGGCCATGCGACGGCGGGATCTATTAGACCTTGAAACTCATTATTTACTGCGAACGAACCTAAACGCTTATGACGAGACGATAGGCCTACACGACGATTATAATATCTTGATTTCAGCAGCATTGTGAACCTATCGAAATTCCTTTAAAGTTTAGTAGGATTATACTATTGTCATATATAAAGCAGTTACCTACCTATTTCCGTAGGCAAAATTCAGCAAAAGCAAAGCAAGTACTTACTAGTAACATTCTGTGGGAAGTTTGGTGATTAAGCCAATTATTCGTAGTGCTGATCACCTCAACAAAGGAGCCTTCTCTCACTAGGGGCATTAATAGGCCGTTACTAGTATCGGCTATCAACCAAGGATAATCTAATTTTGTTTATGAATACGCGCAAGTATTTGAGATTTATCATTCGCTTCGGAAACTTAACTGGGACCTTCTCGAAGATAGGCAGGTAAATAAAAATGAGCTTTCGGTTAAAAACCTAAATCACTGGATCGCAAATTATCAGCGGCGAAACGTCATCTACGACAGACTCACTCTCGCATCATTGTGATACAAGTGTGCTCTATTGGATATGATAGTCGAGGCGGTATTATTCGTGCGAGCCGCAGGCGAGCGCGATAAGGTAGCCGAGAGTGTAATAATCAATGCACACGCATTCCATACGACGTTTTTCAACACACTTGCGAGGAAAAAACAGACTCTTGTTGTAAAAACTTATGTTACAATAACGTAACTAGATAAAGAGATGATAGATTTATAAAGTTTAACTGACCTTTGTTGCCAGGTATTGACTATCCGGAGTTTCTTTTAAAAACTTCTATGTCGGTTGGTGACAATACCTACTTTAAATTTTGTATTTTTGATTTAACCACACAAGGAAAACTATGGCGGAGTCAAATCTATTTATTATTATTAACGCTCTTCTCCCCTACGTGAAATCGATATTTTTAATTAATAATGATTTTAACCACACAACAAAAAAGTTAACAAATATTTATGGAAAATGGCGGCTGGTTTTGTTTTTTCCGCTAGCGATGCGCCCGCGTGTTTAAATAAAGGCACTGGTACAAAAATATAATAATGTTAATAATACATAATACGCAAATGGGGTTAGGGTAGTGAAAAATATAGACTGAAATTTCTGCAGACGATAGAAACCCTTATTTAATAGTACAGATAGAGTTTTATTCCGCGCGAACGCTGTTTTCCAGTAAGACCGCGGGTGGCACACGGGCAAGCCAGCGCAGTTCGTCGGGTCAAGTGGCCTGCGCGTTTCCAGGGTTGCGGGATAGTCCGAAAGGGATACCGGGACCCTGCAAACAGGCAACTGAAGGAACACGGGTGGGTTTGAGTCAGTAAAAGTCTGACTCGCCCTTCCGTCCGCCCTGAGCGGGAGAAGTCATTTGATGACTTTCCGCCAACAAAAAAAAAGAAAAGTGGCCTGCGCGCGTGCCATCCGCGGTCTTAACGGAAAAAAGCACAAATCTCTGCTCGGGTGTAAATAGAGAATGCTCATTTATTAGTAGGATAGTTCTTACTAATTCAATGTATAGTATTCCACTGACTAAAAAAATCCCATGCATGCCCATGGGATTTTTTTATACCATAACTAAACGCCACTGGTTTGTTTATGGATCTTTTTTTAAATTGGAATTTCGCAGTTTGTGTAAGGTGAATTCAATGAAATCGTTAATGATTACAGATAAAAATAAAAACTTGCTTTGGAGCGCTAGTCTTTGGTAAAAAGCTTCACCAAAAACAATTTTTATTGGATACAAATTCCATGCGGCCATGATAGTACTTACTAATTCCATACTGCCATGTCATTACTCCGACTAGTAAATAGTAATCAGATTACTAAAGTAAAAAGCACGCTTACATAATACACTGCATTATGAACCTAAAAGCGGTTCAATAAGAGCCACTTTACGAGCAAGTGTGTTGTAAAATTAATTATTAATTGTGTTCATCAATTTTCGAATTAATTATTTGCACTTGCTTAAAGGCATCCCGCAGAAACTGGTGGAGATATATTGAATTGAAACGACGTAGATGTGAATAAACATTCTTTCTAATGCCCGGTACAGATTGGTTAAACGTAATGTGAAATGTAATACAAATGAGCCGTCCAAACTTATGCAATGCAACATGAAATGTAACACAATAACTATGCGATTTTGTTTCAACGTGTTACATTTCATCATTTCATGTTACGTTTCTCCAATCTCTACCAAGCATTACGAGGACAAACGCGTTCATTATTAATAACATCCATGTTTATAGGTAAGCAGAGGTAGAATAATATCTAGAACGAAAAAAAATCCTATTCCTACTAAACAGTTACATAATAATATATTATGTATTTAAATGATAGTGTCTGTTAATTTGTTTTACAATGCTGTTCTGTAATCGTCGTGTGTGTAAGCTTCTGACTATCGGCGTGTGCGCTCGCGGGTTACTCCCGTCTGGCAACTCTACATATACATTGGTTATGTATGTAGATATTACGTACCTGAGCACACGTTAAAGTACAGTCAGAGGAAAAAATTCTAGTGTTTATTTACTTGATTTTTCATTTTTGTAAAGTCACAAATTAGATAGACACATTTGGAATGAATAAACAAAGTTTACCTTTCGTAAATTGTAGTAACGTATGTAGTTGATTTTGCTTTGCTTAGTTTAAATAATTACTAGTCATATTATATTATACTTTTACATAAAACAATTCACTACAATTGTTTTTAATAAGTAGGTATTTTTTTCATTTTAAACAAATATTTACATTTCTTAAAAAAATGACTTAACGCACTGACTGTACCTGGCGCACGCGATACGTCGCTATAAGTAAGTATATGTAGCGTTGCCAGACGAGAGTAACCCGGGCTCGCGTGGTTCAAGCTTATTTTCTGTAGAGGACGATTACTATAGATAATAAGCTTGAATGCATTTATATTATTGTAGATATTTCTAATTTCTATTTATTGTGAAGAAAGCTATCGAGGATGGCCCCAAATCTCACATAGGTCAAATATAAATCTCTCTAGTAATAAAGAAAAAGCATACTTAGGGTGCTAAGCAATACTGTTTAACGTTAACCTTTATTTTTTTTAGAAATCTTTTTCTTATTAAGTTTGACTTCCTACGTCCTGATAATTACGAAAATATATGTTTCTTTATGTATTTTTAAGAATTTATATTTGATTGAATGTTTTTTTATCGAATACCTACACGAGTTAAATGTTCCAAATTGCATTCGTCATTCAGGTGTACAATGTTGATTGGTCATCGTTAACGTGCTTTTAATCAGTGACTTCACTAGTGCCGTTTACTGTACTGTATCCATACTAATATTATAAATTCGAAAGTAACTCTGTCTGTCTGTCTGTATGTTACCTTTTCCGCCACTGAACGGATTTCGTTAAAATTTGGCAAGGAGATAGATGGCATCCCGGGGATGGAAATAGGCTTCAATCGACATACCACGCGGGCGAAGCCGCGGGCGGAAGCTATTCGGTTATATTTTCACTACGCAGACATTATGAGGTAAGTTCCTGCTACGCAAACAGTTTTATCAACGGTAGCTGTTACCTATAGAGGTATATGTAGCTTGTGTTTATAAGTATGAAGGTATGTTACTGTTACAAACTTGCCTACTAAAAACCCAGTGTGAAGGTGCCTCACTAGTTTCAGAACGTTCAAATATCAAGATATCACAGCCTTATTGTTTTCTGATAAGCTGTACCTTCATATTAAAAAAGGAACCAACCCTAGATTATTACCAACGCTTTAAAAAGTCGGGGTGCACACTGCCCAGCGTTGCGTTGCTTAAAGTTTTATTTTGGAAATGTACAATTCTTGTTAGACGTTTGAAACGGGCACGTTTGTAATACCGGGCGGGCGTCGGGCACCGGGCGGAGGGGCGCGTTGCGCGTCGGCCGCCAGTCTCTCCGACCACGTCTCGTCTCCTCTCCCAGGAATTCATATCGTGTGTGAACTTATTCGAATCCTCTTTGTTTCTTTGTAGATCCATAACTCTTAGTCGGAAAAGTACCAACATTCAACACAGTAACAACACTAGAGCAATACATATAACTTCCATTAACAACTACCAGCTGCTCATTGCTTTCTAAACTTAAAATTACTGAAGTCATTAAAATGTACTGAAATCAGAAATTAGTTTCGAGAATTTAAATCCAGATTCAGATTTAACCCGTATTTAAATTTAATACAGCTTAATTAAATTTAGCTCCAGTTTATCCTTTTGCAATAGTATTTCTGTAACAATAATACCCACGACGCGTGGCACATGAAATAAATTAGTTTGTTTACTTTATTTGTTTTAGTTTAAATTGCTTTTTTAAATGTGCAGAATACATTCAACGTTCTTCGTGAATTAATCCAGTTTAACCCTTATTAATGCAATTTACGAATTCTGTACCTGTAGTACGCGACCCAAATATTAAATGAGCGCATTATAATCCAGTTCTAAGGCGCGAAACGTCAAAAACAGTGAACAACAAATAGATGTGCGAAGTAGAAGGCGCAACCCTAGGGCTTAAAACGTTACGTGACCTGAGTACGGCGGACATTATAACCAGTTTAAGTCCCAACACAAAGTTCCATTCAGAATCGCAATTAGCCGCATCCGAACAGTGAAAACGTCAGGAAAGGCAACACTTTCAATTATAAATTAAAGCTCGTAAGCTAGTCAATGTAAAATTTGAATATTCATTTGTGATTTCAACAAGCCCAACGAGGGTTATACGAGTGAAATTTGTCAATTTATTGGATGGTAGGTACTTGTGTTTAATTTTCGTCTCTCGCCATACAATTGGTATTGATGCGCTGTTTACGAAATTAATTTTTGTTGATTAATAATATTCCTCAAGTAGTTTAATGAGGTCATGTAAAACATTTCAACTGTTTTAATTTCGAATATGAAAAAAGGCAATGTAATGTACCTATATTGTTGTTTTATAAACATGGTATACAGGCAGACATACACTTTTAGTGATTTAGGCAAAGCGTTTTCAGTTGAATAAGAAACATGAGCTGTCGCGGAGGAAGCTTCATTCAAAAAAGTACATTCGCGTTATTGCATGCCCAGAGACGATTTGTAAAGATAACGCAGAATGTCTGATGAGCAGATTACATTCAGTGATTCGCCTTCAAGCGTTCTTTTTGAGTTAATACGAATATAGACGTAAAGTTGTTCAGATTCAGTTGAATAATTTATAAGGATAATAGAAAGAAATGATCAGATTACCCTAAGTTGATTCGAATATAAAGCTGTTTAATACGTTTAGTATTTAAATATATGTGTTACTGAGGAAACGTGGATGTACTTGCCATAGATCTATTTCATTATTCATTTATAATTTGAACATTGATTTAATATTATAAGAAAATGCTACAATACCACTATTGTTTTGGGACACTGAAGTTTGTGAAATACAGCTCAATAGGCTAATATTGGGTAGTTAATGGCTGAGAAAATTTTTGCTCACAACATCATCTTTCTTTCTTTCTTTTCTCATTCGGTATTATTTTGAAACAAGAAAGTGAGCCATTCTCAAAATAGACTTTATAGGAATCGAAACAAGAGAGTAATCCTAACCCCTTACTCGTGTGTTCATGTTTCTTTCCCACTCTAAATCCTAACTAATATTATAAATTCGAAACTGAGTTTGTTTGTTTACCTATTTGTTTTTTACGCTTTCACGCAAAAACGGCTGAACGGATTCGGATGAAATTTGGCACATAGGTAGACCATGAGAAGGACATAGGCTTTACTATACTTTTCATCCTGGACCGCAGACGAAGTCGCGGGTAACGGCTAGTTATGCTTATGTTCCTACGTGATTATTTCGGTATTGGGCGTTCATCACTAGACTGTATCTATCTTCTTATAATATAAAAATGAATCGCTGAATGTGTTGCTAAGCGCAAATCTTGAGGGCAGCTGAACCGATTTTGCTAATTCTTATTTTAGAATATTCCTTGATGTACCTACATCAATGGTTATTACGGAGAGAAAAATAAAAAACAAAAAAAAATCTAGAATATAGGTTAGTTTGGTACTTGCAAAATAAGGCGATTTTGGAATAGATGTCGGGGACAAAATCTTCGGATGAAAATTTCTATGGAAAGCTCTTAATTTATTGTAGGTTAAAGAGAACTACGAAAAAACCAAAGCTTCCATATTTACTGTCTTTGTCTGTTTACGTTCATATAATCACTAGCAGCCTAAAAACCTGTAATAACCACTTCAGAATCATTTTTTCCGTGCTGTCATTAAATTGAAGCGCAAAAGGCAGCAGTCAGCTGCTGCGTCATTCCTTAAATATTAATAACTAGTAAAACTTACAGCCAATTTCTGGTAATCTATAGGTAAAGTCAAGAAAATTAATTATTGGGCAAATTGACTACCAACTTATATTGTTCGTATATTCAAATCATAACTGTTATTTTATTGTTTGACAGATGTATGAAATGACTACAAAACCAAGCGCAACCTGTAACGAAATAAAAATGCAGATTCACTACTTCATCGCTAAAAAAGACATCGCATCAAAAATATAAAACACTGAAGTAAAAATACATCAGAATATAGTCGCGTAACAAGTTATTTTACCTAAATGAAAAGGGATTACAAAAAAAACTTAAGGAACATGCTGGTAACTTTTAGTTACGCATTTGGTTTTCGAGCCAGAGAATCGATTGCAATCGGTTTAAGGTCCGCGAACAATAATAACGTAAACGACACGTGAATATTATCGTTGTTTATAAACAGTCCTAGTTTAAAAACAACTTATGCTAAAATATAAACTCTAACTACGACAAGCGAGTGTGATGTTTAAAATAAGCCGATCCTGACGAACTGCACCCTGTGCCTCGACCGCACCGTAACTGACACGACGTTCAGCAAACTGGACCCTCAGGCGAAGCCCGCCAGGATAGCATCACAGGCAACACACTGAAACGTTCTCATCAGTGTCGAACTCCAAGTTATGCGGCTGGCAAAACGAACCGCCTGGTGGGTATTCCAATACCCTAATAAGAAAGGCCGAAAGTGGCCTCTGGACTGCACCCTAATTGCGTAACACACGATCAATTACAATCTGAATCATTTTGAAGGATATTGCTAATCCATTGCTTCATATGAAAGAAAATATTACACCATTGGCCTCACCGTTTGTAGAGCTCAACAATAACTTTTACTTGGTTGATTACCCTGCAGGGCAATCAACCAAGTAAAAGTTAACTCGATTAGAATAAAATTTACTTTGCGCGATTTGGGATTGACGGCCTAAAATAATGAAATCCACTTGATTCAATACCTACATATTTTTTCCATTTGTGGATTTTTTTAAAGAAAATTGACGAGCATGAAAAGGTCATTTTCCTATTTCCAGATAGAACAAAGTGTTGAGCTTTTCTATTTTGAATTTCTCTGTTCCAGTTTACGTCAAAAATTTGCCTACAACGGTGGGTTTATTAATAAAAATATCAATTTATGACGCCTATTTCCGTTGGTAAATTGTATGCCAATTCAATGCTAAATCCGGTATTCCGAATAATCTATCACAAAAAGGTTTAGAATATTTTTATAACAGCTATTGCAAAATATAAAGTAAATAATCCTCAATTTTCAATTATATTTTATTTAAGGGAGTGCCTCCGCAGCCGGCGCGGGTTCCCAAAAATAAAGCCATTGGGAACCGGCAATGTCATTACTGCCGGCAGCCGAGATTAAAAACATCGGCTGCCGGCACCGCCGGCTCCCATAATGGATACCGGCGGCGCGGCGTTTATAGAAACCCTTTCAGTATTCAGAACCCCAACTAACTAACCCTAACTAAAATATGTTTTTCAGTATATTCGTTTTTTTTTTATCGCTGAGTAATTCCCGCTCGTGGAGAACTAACCTAACCTAACCTAACCTTTTTTGCGATTAAAAGTATTAAACCTAATCTTACTATTTCTTTATGACTTTATTACTGGAATATGGAAAAAAAAATGCTCTATTACATGTTTTTTTAATTATGCCTACCCTGCCTATCTACTCCATACGCCAAACTCAGACGAAGTAAAAAATCTAGACAGAGCGCTGACATGAAGCCGGTTTCGTAAACATGTGTGCCCTTAGTGAGTGTTGCCGCTCAGTAAAAACTGGCCCCCGCCAGTACTTAAGACAAAATATTAGGGTAATGAGTTTTGGACAAGTAAATACATAGGTTAGCGTTATATATTTTTTTAATTGTTTATAGGTACCTCGCTTGATTCCGACAAGAAAATAAAACAATAGTTAAAAGTAACTACATTTTTATTATTACACGACTGCAAAAAGGAGTGTAACGTTTTCAGGGTTCATGTACCTATGTATGTATGTATGTGAGTTTCTTTAGTCCACCATAACTTTTAAATGCCTGAACGGATTTGGATGTGTGGGGTATCGTTAGAATCCTTACATCATCCCGAGTAACATAGGCTACGTTAAAAAAAAAGCATTATGGCGGCAGTATGGCTCCATGTCCAAATGTGAAATATGAACCTGTAATGATACGTTTCGCATCACATGAATTATTTACCCAATAAACAGGGAAAATTGCAACGCATATATGGGCGCCAAACAGTTATTTTAACTTTAAAGCTTGTTTTAATTATTTTGTACTTAATCTCACTTCCATGTTATTCATTGAATTAATACTTGTAGGTATTTATAAAAAGTTTATATTAAAATACCTTCCTTTCGATTTATTTAAAATATTGTGATTTCCGGTTGTATTTATAAAAAAATAATATTGTAATACCTTCCTTTTGATGTATTTTTTAAAATAAAGTGGTTTCCGGTTAGATTTATTTTTATAAGTTTCTGTTATGATAACTTCCTTTTGATTTATTTAAAATATTGTGTTTCCGGTTGATTTTATTTTAAGCTTCTATACTGGTATTAAGGATTTATGTTGACATCCGCTTGAATTATTTAAAATGTGATTTACTTTAGAGTTGAGGACTTATTTTGACTTGCATATCCGCTTGATTTATATAAATTCTTTTTGGCGGTAATTTTGTGTATATAAACTGATGTAATGCTAATGGAAAGACATTCTTGGTTCACTGCTCGTGGAATAAACACCCTGAGTTGAAGTAAGGTATTTTCTTTGTGTTCTCTTATACATTTCTTGGTATTTCCTATTTGTGCGATATATTGGTGCAAACCAATATGTGTGACTCCGGCGACGACGGCGATGATGCGCCGACACATACTAGTGACAACACTAGGTTAAGATTTTGTGTTCCAAGCTTTCATATTTTGATTTATTAAAATTATGGATTTTCATCTAGTTTTTATGTTTACTTACATACGAAACGTGATGCCATCCGGCTTTTTATTTTTTTAAGAATTGTTTTTGCACCCTTTCACCGCACAAGTAGGCATTTAATTTGTTTCAGCGTGACGCTTCATTGACAGACTAGCTGTAAATAATCGATTTGGTGTAGTTTGGTTGTAAATGTGTGCGTTCGAGCGTGTATGCACAAAGCTTGGTGTAGTTATGAATGCTTCACTTTATTGTTCGCAGCGCTCTGTCTAGATTTTTTACTTCGTCTGAGACGCCAAACTGACAACCAAAGTCAGGCACTTCCTTTATTTTATGTTCGATATTCCTTTTATATATAAGATTGATTTTTTTGATAACTCTCAAAAGCCCGCCCGTGTTTGTGTTCGATGCCACTAAGTTCCCAAAGCGAACCTATTCGACATGGTATGTTGTTCCTGTTTGTTTGTGTTACACAAATACACAACGATCTCAAGAGGAGAATCTTCGGAAGTAAGACTGTGGGGACCTCAATGCCCGTCGATTTAACGCTAGCCCGCTAGCCCTATTGTATCGAAGGTATCAACTGGGATCGGTGGCTGATAACATAAATCCTACACATATCTATTATAGATTCTACTTGCTTATATTTCAGTAAGTAGGTAATAGTCCTCCTGACAAAATGTCTGTCATGGCAGCCAACTTCAGCGGAGACATCGGCGCTGCAGATATTTTAGTGCTCAATTACTATGTAAATGCACAGGTGCACTGGTGCACACTCTCTACCATCACTCTCCTAGTCCGATGGGACAACAATCCAACACGACTGCAGCACCAACGGCTTCTATGGTGCTTTCCGAGCGACGTGGGTATCACACCGCCAACTTCTTAACACCGGTCTGCTACTGAGAGATTCCTAATGGAAAGGCCTATAACACTTTGCACAATCTGGGAGTTGAAGCCAGGACCCCACTCTTAGCGGTCACTTGCGACCACGAGACCAACGGAGTAGTTTATTGTATTAGAAAGCTCCACTCGTCACGTTGCCGTTGTCCAGCAATGGAACCGACCGAGGTTCCTCCTAAAAGTAAAATAGGCGTCGTCTTTCTTCAGGAGTGGGACTAAAAATGCTAGCAAAAAGATAGTAGTATTAAGCATTTACAATCTAATCGGCGAATTTACAAATTATATTCCAACATAATTATCTTCCAACCCATGGTTTGAACCCAGGCAGACGCTTTACTTTGTGTTTTAAACAATTTCATCACCACTGCTCTCAAAACATCGTGAAGAAACCGGCATGTCCACTCCCTCTCGAAGCGAGGAGGGTTTCGTCCCAGCAGTGGGAATATTATAGACTGATGGTTATGGTTCGTTCGTATAATCGTGTTCGATATTTTTCTTCTTCTTAGGGCGGATTCGACCAAACTTGGATAAGTCTTATCCTGGAAATAAAATCAGTAATTACTCTAGAGTTAGACAACTTTTCGTTTTCCCAAATCTTAATCTCGGATTATCTGTCTATCTGAGAGTAAATCGTTATACCGCCGAAATGCATCAAGTAAACAAGTTGTCCGAGAATAATTTAATGGCGGCCGCTTCATTACCAGCTGACAATCACGACAAGCAAACAATAAATTGTACATTGACATTAACAGCTACCTATTTTCCCAAGTCTATAATACGACAAATGAGAGTTGAGATGAGTTATGCTTCTGCACCGTCCCGGGTATTACATTCGTTCACATTCAATCCGCTATTTCTAATCAAAGTATAGCTATAAGTTAGATTGCATGGAAAAACGACTGTTGATTTTACTCGAGAATAAAATCGTGGAAAAGATTATTCCCCGTACTCGTGTATAAATTCGAGTTTGGTCGGATCCGCCCTTGGAGTATCGATGGCAAAACATGTTGGGCCCAAAATTCAGATAAGCGAACTGCATTCACTAACGGTCATAATAGCCTAAGATCCCACCATACAACGACCTTCACCGAGCTGGTTAATGGATGAAAAGTATTTTATATTCAGTTAAATATGTCAATAAATATATTGCAAATGGGTTGTTTAAAAATGTTCAGTCCAGAATATGATTAATGAACAATTAAATTTTTATTTATTTTTTAACATTGCACTGGTTTGTTTAATGGACAAATTCCATACCAATCAAAAGTATGAAGCTCATAGAATATGCAAACGTTAGGTTGACAATTTTTTTCCCGTCACAACTCTTGGGTAGGCAGGTATAAACAGGTAAATCGATACTAGTAACTTGCACCGGTCTGGTTAATGAATTAAAGTTAAATTAAAATAAAGATTATTTAATTGCAAACACGGTAGTATAGGGTTGTCTGCGAAAAATCAGTCAAAAAAGTGACCGCTTTGAATAAAAAATATACCTAATGAAGAATTTAATTATTTTTGTGTGGGTGTAAATGCGGACGCCCGCGCGTGTCTCCGCTATGGAGCACTTTTGTATGGAACCGCGCGAACGTCCGCATAACGCAGTTTCACTTTTATGTAACACGTGGTATGATAACCTACAAATTCGAGTGACGCACTGGTTAGCTCAACAACATTGTATTTAAAGTTTTTTATTTTACGGAAATCTAACATGAATGAAAAGTTTTTA
Organism: Lithophane ornitopus; assembly: GCA_948473465.1. Taxonomy (NCBI): domain Eukaryota; kingdom Metazoa; phylum Arthropoda; class Insecta; order Lepidoptera; family Noctuidae; genus Lithophane; species Lithophane ornitopus. The sequence goes on from OX419613.1 coordinate 11,933,206, forward strand.
GAAGTTTCATCATTAAAATCACACATATCATCGTCCACATAAAATACATCATCGTCCGAATTACACAACAAAAAACAGTTTTTGGCAATTTTTTTGCAACTATAAATACTATAGCACGTTTCTTCAATTCTAATATACCGTTAATAATGATAATAATAAATGTCAAGTCAAACCATGTAATATAATTAGGGACGTCTTAATTAAGTTACTAAACGCAATCCGAACGCGTGAAGGAGGAACCGCACATCGCATGCACACTCGCAGCAATAATTCACTTTTTAAAACTCGACAACCGGAATTCAGGACTGGTTTTTTCTCAGACAACCCTATACCACCGTGTTTGTAATGAAATAATCTTTATTTTAATTTAACTTTAATTCATTAACCAGACCGGTGCAAGTTACTAGTATTGATTTACCTGCCTACCCAAAAGTCGTGACGGGAAAAAAATTGTCAACCTAACGTTTGCATATTCTATGAGGTTCATACTTGCGATTGGTATGGAATTTATCTATTAAACAAACCAGTGAAATGTTAAAAAATAAATAAAAATTTAATTGTTAAATAATCATTATTCTGGAGTGAATTTTTTTAGACAACCCATTTGCAATATATTTATTGACATATTTAATTGAGTATAAAATACTTTTCATCCATTAACCAGCTCGGTGAAGGTCGTTGTATGGTGGGATCTTATACTATAAGGTCATCTAGGTCAAAGGTAACAGCCCATGCGGCGCAAGACGGGCCAATGTCTGTGGGGAAACGCCGCATACGCACTTGAGATCTGACCCCATCTGTGGAGATTGTCTCTGCTCCGGCCGTCTTGGGTTCGAAATCTATTCAGAGATTTCCAAGTCGGCCATGGTAACGTAGGCCGTGGAGGAAGACTCTCAAATGGTTCGATAGATTAGGTAACCAGACATCTGCTATGTTCTTCCTTATTAAATAACTAGCTGTGCCCCGCGGTTTCACCCGCGTAGATGTCGATCCCGTGGGAATATAGGGATAAAACGTATCCTATGTCCTGTTCCTGGTCATGTCTACCCGTGTGCTCATCCTCTCCTCTCTAAAGTAGGGAACGTCGCGGAGGCGCGGCGCCGGCGTCGAATGGTTCGCGTATTGCATTTTTATATCGTGATATCTTGGAAATTAAGAGGGCTATTACAATTTTTCTTGAATATGAGCGTTTTACTCGATTTTTGACGTGTGATTAAGGTTTAGATATAGCCTCAAAATTTAAAAAAAAAATGTGCCTGAGAAAGTTTTATTATTTATCTTGGGAGAACATTAAAAAAAAAAAACAATTTCTCTACATAAATCAGTAAAAACCTTGTCTTTGCAAAGGCTGTTTCATAAAATTTAACTTTAGGGCGTCTTTTGACGCGTTCTTACATCGAAAATATAGTAATTTAATCATTTATAAAAATGTCCATGGTACAACTATATCTTGAACTTTGGAGCGCATAAGTAATTTTTTTATGTTTCATTCAGTAATGCACCAAAAAGAATTCCGTAAAATAGATAGATATTGATAATTTTTCGTCCGAAATTATATTTTTTATCTATGAATATACATTTCAAATTTAAACAAAAAGTATTTACTTACAAAGGTAATTATGTCAGCATGCTTCAAAAAAAAAAATTGTCTTTTTTAGAGTAAAATAATATTTTTAAACAATTGTTGTATGCAATGCTAAAAATCAATATAAATCTCGGGACGCGCGAAGTTTAGCTGGACATTCAACGCGCGCCAGCGGCAGCGGTCGGTCGTGTGCAGTGCATTGCGAAGCGCTCCCGGTTCCAGAATCAAGTGTTCCTGTCTTCTATAGTCGTAGAGACTATCTTCAGCTACTAGTTGTTTGCCTTTTTCAAGGCACAGCTAGTAAAGATTTCTTGTCAGATTTAATTCTCTGAAAAACGTATCGTCGCGTGTTTGGCCCCTTCTGGGTACCCCTTCAGGGTAAAACCACAGTTTCGTGGTCCTCGGTGGATACCATACGGTGCCAACGAAGCCGAGGGGGTGTTGACCCAATCGCACCCGCCGATTCCCCTTCAGGGTTGAGGCAGATACGTTGGACGGGTCCCAGTGTCCGGCCTTGGGGGGTCTCCTAGTTGGCATTGGTGACAGTTTTGCTTCAACAGCTACACACCCGGTGTGGTTGGGTGTGTCTACCCCTTCGCACCGGACCCCGTTAGGACCCCGTTGCACAAATAAGATAGGCAACGGGCAAAAGCAAGCTTAGGACTCACCTTAGGTACTCAACCTCCCTGTCTACACCCGACAGGGAGGGTTTACACATCCCCGGGCATTCCTCCCGGGGAGTTAGGAGTAGGTTACTTTTTGATCCCTAGTAGTTAGTCATGGCACTAGACCCTCTCTCCAGGAGGCTCTTTGCCATTATTCTCAGGCTAATAGCCAAGCCCACCCCCGAGGAAGAAATTAAAATTAGGAAAGATCTATTATTATTTAGGATATGTATGTATATGTGTATCTATTTTAGTATATTGTAGACTTATTATTTGCACCTACGACAGCCCCATTTTATGTCCACGCAAATCACTGTCCATTCCAAGGTTGCCTGGAAGAGATCGCGGATAGCGATAAGGCCGCCCATTGTATATTTTGTAGTGTTTGTTATTGTTTTTTTGTTATATATTTATGTGGTGTACAATAAAGAATATATAAATAAATATAAATAAATAAAGATATAGAGGCAGTATTGCCTCTATTAGACCTAGATGAGAATCCCATCGCTGAATTCAGCGATGCGTTGATTTCTCAATCCGTCCCGGCTATCGAATGGGCTGACCCTTCCGTCCGTCGTTCTCCCAGTCCGGCCTTCAGCCCAGCTGCATTAGTAGTAGAGTCTATGGACACTACAGAGCCCGCTTCCTCAAAACGGGCCGTCACCCCGTTCGCCTACGCGCCCTCTCTCGTCACTCATGCCTCTGACTCAGAAAATGATTCTCCTTCGTCTTCTCCTTCCCAATCCGAAGACGATGGGTTCACCCCAGTCTTAGGAAAAGGAAGTAAAAGGAAAAAGAAGAAGCAAAGCTCAGGTCAAGCGAGCAAAGTCATAGCCGTCGACGACGATTCCCCCACCCCTACCCCCGTAGCGCAAGTACCCGCGGTTGCGCCGAGTAGCGCAACCGCAGCTACAGCTACCGTAATTTCCCCCTCCACCTCTCCCGCCGCGTCCGATGCATAAGTTGCTACCCCCGCGTGTTCTATTACTTCGAGCTTTAGGAAGCTCTTGCCCCCTCCCCCCGTGTTCATTCAGGACAAGGGGAAGGGGACCGATGTGTCAAAATGGTGTGCCGAAAAGAAAATCGGCTTCACCAATGCTAAATCTACCCTACAGGGTATCAAAGTCCTAGTCCCGACTTCAACTGACTACCGCGAGCTTACCAAGCTCCTGCGAGCCAGAGGGGTGTCATTCCACACCTTCTCGCTCGCAGAAGACAGACAGATAAGGGTTGTCATAAAACGCATCCCTAAGGAGATCTCGCCCGACGACATTAAAGACGACCTTCTGTTGCAAAACGTCCCCGTGGACGAGGTCCACCGTATGCATCGCTCGCGAGGCGGTGAAGCATTCGACATGGTTCTTGTCGTCTGCTCTCCGGTAGAGGGGCATCACCCCATATTTAACATTAGGTCACTCTGTAACCTTACCGGCTTCATCATCGAGAAGCCGCGTAAGAACGGAAACATAGGGCAATGTCATCGTTGCCAATTATATGGTCACTCGCAGAGGCATTGCCATGCGAAACCCAGGTGCGTAAAGTGCCTGGGCGAGCACGGCACGGCCGACTCCACCCGTCCCAAGGACCGAAACCTATGTCTTAGCCCTCCCAGCTGTGTGCTATGCGGACAGGAGGGTCACCCGGCCAATTACCTTGGCTGCTCCAAAGCCCAAAAATCCAGTTCTCCCAAGCTCAAAAAGCGTGCTGACAATCGTCAGCAAAGGGAATGCCCCACCTCCCTTCCCTCCTCTCAAATCCCTCAGAGGCTTAGCCCTCAGAGGCCTAGTCCGTGGAATAAACTCCACCATCACGAGGTATTCCCTCCGTTAGCCACCGCGAAGCCCCCAGCCCCTCAAACCCCTCTTTACTCTCTTTTGGATCCCCGTATCCAAACTCAACCTCCGGCGCACTATGCGCCTCCCTCCCGCCCCGTGCACTATGCACCCCCCTCCCCCCCCCGCGCCCTCCGCGCCCCCCGCGAAACGCGCTCCCGCTCCCGTAGCACCGCGCCCCGCTCCCACTCCCGCTCCCGTGGTCACTCGCGATTACTTGTCGGATCCATTCAACATGATCACTACGACATATATGCAGTTTTTGTCCCCCCGCGCTACTCACATGGCCGCCGAACTCCAGGCGGCCCGAGATAGATGCGATCTCACTCAGATCACTCTGATCTACAATGCTTATCCGGACATTAAGCAAGACCTTATGGACCTAACTAAACCGACCCAATAATGGATAAAGCCATCATCTCTAGATTTAAACCCCGATCCCTCATTATAGGCATCTTCAATGCAAACGGCATCAATGGTCAACGAGACGAGATAGCTCTCTTTCTCCGCGACCACAAAATAGATATTCTCCTATTACAGGAAACCTTTTTAAAACCCAGCCACCGCGATCCCTCCATAGCCAACTATCGTCTAGTCCGTAACGATAGAACGCGTTGCCACCGCGGCGGCACTCTCATATACTATAGAAAGGAGCTATATTGCATCCCTATGGACCCTCCTACCCTCTCTCTTATAGACATCTCAATATGCCGCTTAGGCATGTCACGCCACCAGCCGATCACTATAGTGTCGGCGTATCACCCTCCCAGAGACGTTATCATAGTTGGTGACTTCAATGCCAAACATCCCGCTTGGAATAGTTCCATCACCACGTGTAGAGGGCGACAATTGTTCAACCTCTCTTCCTCCCTGACGTTTGACGTCATCGCTCCGATAACTCCCACCCTCATAATCCCAATCATGCCCCCGATGTCCTAGATCTGGCGCTCCTTAAGAACGTCAGTCTACGTTTAGACTCAATAAAAACTGTAGACGAGCTTAACTCTGACCACCGTCCGATAGTCAAAAAACTGACCCCCCGCATAGGTCTCCCTGACCCCTCCCAACCCTCCGCCACCAAAAGGATCACGGACTGGAAGAAAGTAAGCGAAAAGCTGAAATCCAACACGTCCCCCCAATTGGATGCCATCCCTGATATATTCAACTCTACTGCGGACACGACGGCCGCGATCGACTTGCTTACTGGTCACGTGCCGCAGCACCCGAAAAGCCCCCGGCTCAGATGGTATCACCAATAAGGTGGTCCAGCTGTTCCCAGCTCACCTTATAATGCTACTGGCCACCATCTTCAATGGTGCCCTTAGCAATAACATCTTCCCCCAAGCGTGGAAAGAAGCCACAGTCATAGGTATACCGAAACCCGGCAAGTCAAAGTCGGATCCCTCGAGTTACCGTCCCATCAGTCTGCTCAAGGTTCTCGGCAAAATCTACGAGAGGCTTATTTATAAGCGTATCAGAGATTATGCAGAGACCAAGGGCCTCATTCCCCACGAACAGTTCGGCTTTCGAACTCAGCACTGTAGCGTGCATCAGGCACACCGGATCATAGAATACGCCACCGCTGGTTTCCAGCGAGGCAATATGACCGGTGCAATCTTCTTCGATATAGCGAAAGCATTCGACAAAATCTGGCACAACGGATTGATATACAAGCTATACCAACTCGGTGTGCCGGATCGTCTAGTACTCATAGTACGGGACTTTTTGTCGAATCGCACCTTCCGCTACCGTATCGAAGGAGCTCTATCCTCCCCCAGACCCATTAGAGTGGGCGTCCCCCAGGGCTCCGTGATTTCCCCTCTCATTTTCACTCTATTCACTATCGATATCCCTAAAAGTAGTAAGGCACAGTTGGCTCTGTTCGCAGACGATACGGCCATCTACTATAAGGGAATCAGCAATGACAATATACGCGCCACTCTCCAGAGGGCTGTCAATAACCTTAACGCCTGGATCAGGAAGTGGCGTATCGAAGTCAATCCCGATAATAGCCAAGCGGTATTCTTTCAGAAATCGTGAGGCGGTCCCCTCCCCCTCCCCCCCCCCCCAGACCGATCACCATGTTTGGCAAGCCGATCCCTTGGGAGAAGCATGCCAAATACTTAGGTGTGATTCTGGATCAACATCTCACGTTTCGAGAGCACAGAAAGCAGGCCTAAATGCACGAAGCAAATTGTCACGCAAGTGCAAATTGCGAACCTATACCACGTGCATTCGCCCCATCATGACCTATGCGGGTCCAGTCTTTGCCCAAGCTAAACCCAGTCATATCCATAGGATGCAAACCCTCCAGAACCGTTTCCTTCGCAAGGCCACGGGAGCTCCCTTCTTCGTACGCAACGAGATCTTACATCTCGATCTAAAGATTCCCACAATCCGCCAGTTTCTAAAACGCCTAACAAAGCGTTATTTCGATACAGCTGTCAAACATCGCAACCCTCTGGTTGTCGATGTAGCTAGTTATGTCCCGTCTAATATTAGTCGAATTCACCGTCCCATGCATGTCCTATCAGAGCCAGATGACCCCATCACCCTCCTACAGGAGAGCAGTAGGGCCACCAGTAAAGTGCACAAAAACAGACGCCTACCGTCATTCCGACCTCGCCGCAGAGGTCCTCCGCGATCGCGACCCCGTGTAAATTCGTCCTCCCGTCCCTTGTCCGATGATGTGCTAGCCCGCGCCGCAGCTGAGCACGTAGCTTTAAATTCCCCTGTTAATAATAATTTATCAGATTTATCGATCCAGCCTGTCCCGTCTTGCTGTCCTCCCGTCAGTGAAGCGCCCTAAGCCGAGGTTCGTACCCCACAGGGGGTGCCCTTAGCGAGCGCTCACTTAGTTTATAATTTAGCATAGTTTGTTTGCCCCTGGCTGGAGGCTTTAAGTTTAGGAGCTTAAGGCAGCACAGGAAAGTCCGGTTAAGTAGTCACGGTTTCAGAAACCAACTACCAAATGCCTTAGTTAAAAAAAAAAAAAGAAGTTTAGCTTCAGTCCGCGCTAAGCGCTTTCTGAGGGAGGACGTATCGCCCGCTGATATGCGGCGCACACAGGCGCACAACGTGTGTGCGCCGCGTAATCTCAAGAATATAGCGCAACTCAACACTTTTTGATACGTGATTAAAAAAAAAATTATTATGAATTTATGGTTGTAATGGATTTTTATAAATATTTTCCACTGATACTCTAATTTGAATATATAGAAAATGAACATAATATACCTACAATAAAAATGTGTGTTTATTTGCAGTGTGGACTGGTACTGAATACCCACTAAAAGTTTACAAAGATAATGATTTCTGGAACCAGAAAATGTTGCCACATGAATAAAGTTTTATGAGGAGAGCGTTTTTCCCGGTTTAATAGATAATTCAAACCAACACCTCGACTACAGTTGCAAAATAGTACTGTATCCTTTTTATTTTCTTTTGCTTATATCTCGAAAATGGTGGGTGCTATCGCAAAAATAATGAAAATTTCAACCCCCTTAATAATTCCCATAAACCCCTAATACTCAACATGTAGGTAAGTTTTTTTTCATATTTTCCATACAAAAAGTGAAAAATTCCATATAAAACACGTCGAGGCTGCCGAACAAGCGCGCCTGTGGCTCAAAAAAAATTCCGGGGTAGGGCAAACAAATTCGATTTTAGTTGTGTGTGTATGTTTAATTATGTGCTAAAACTGATTACAAAGTCAATTAAATACATCGCATTTCATTGTGCATTCCACAAATACTGCCTGCACATCATTTGGTGATGCCAGAAGCATCACTTGCGTACGCGTTCGCAAGTGATGCATTACAAGCGTCTTTATGCCACGGTAACTGCAGTTAAATGTTACCAGTAGCAGTAGTTGTAGTTGTAGCTAGTTTGCCGGTTTAGTGGTATAAAATATAAATTAAAATTCACGTAAATTTTTATGACCCTATCGTAACTCAATAGATAAGCCATTCTAGGTAGTGACATTCATCGATACAAATAATATTTCACGAACTATAAATAACAGTAATATGATTTATTTCGAAAGTAAAGTGGAAAGGATCAAGTTTGTTTGTTCGTCGCGTCTGCCGCCTATCGGTTTGCATGTTGCGTAGCGTACTTCACTAGACGCACACAAGCGCATCCGCGCCGTCAAATTTACCTAAATCTGTGCACTTCGATTTTGTAATAGCGCTCTTAAATGTCCGATTCGAATGAATTAAAAAGTATTTTACTGCTACATAAATACCCTTGATGTTAAAACTATTTATTTGAATAAGAATTAATATTAGGTCTTTACCTATGAAATTGCCGTTCTGCAGTACTGGCCATTTCAAATCAAAATAATTTTTGTTTGGCTAAGAATTCTAATTTCAAATTAATTTTATTTTAAAAACATGGATTTTTTTTTCCAAAAGTAGTCATTTCTTTATTGATTAGTGTTACATTTTCATCGCATTTCAATCTTTTTCGTCATCATGGATACGTTAAAAATTCGAGTAATTATGGAATATGAGTACCGTCGTGGCAGCAACGCGGCACAAGCGGCACGCAACATCAACGACGTTTACGGAGCTAACACTACAAACCAACGCACCACCTGTTATTGGTTTGCTCGCTTCCGTTCTGGAAATTTCGACCTGAAAAATGAACCTCGCGGTCGTCCGAAGACTTTGGTCGACAATGACGAATTAAAGGCGATTGTGGAAGCTGATGATACACAATCTACGGCTGAATTAGCAGCAGCTTTCGACGTTAGCGTCAAAACAATATGGGTCCATTTGCGTCAAATTGCCAAGGTAAAAAAGCTTGACAAATGGGTGCCCCACGAACTCAATGATCGCCAGCGCAAAGTACGCGTCGAGACGTGCCTTGCACTGCTCAACAGACACACAAATGAAGGAATTTTGAACCGCATTGTTACCTGCGATGAAAAATGGATTCTGTTTGATAACCGCAAGCGCTCAGCAAGTTGGTTGGATCCTGGTTCAGCACCTAAACAATGCCCTAAACGAAAACTTACCCCTAGAAAAGTGATGGTTACTGTTTGGTGGTCTAGCGCCGGTGTGATTCATCACAGCTTCTTACCAAACGGGGTGAGCATTACTGCAGATGTGTACTGTGAAGAACTGAACACAATGATGGAGAAGCTGGCGCATCTCCAACCAGCATTGGTCAATCGCTCGTCTCCGCTGCTCCTGCACGACAACGCGCGACCTCATACTGCACAGCAGACGGTCTCCAAGTTGCAAGAACTGGGGTTGGAAGCTCTCCGTCATCCGCCCTACTCACCAGACCTTGCGCCTACAGACTACTACTTTTTCCAGAATTTGGATAACTTCTTGGCGGGAAAAAAATTCAATACCCGAGAGGCAGTACAAAATGCCTTTGAAGAATTTGTTGCCTCCCGTCCAGCTGATTTCTTTAAGAAGGGCATCAATAAACTGACACTGCGATGGCAAAGATGCATTGATTGCATGGGTGATTACTTCGATTAATACAAATAAAAAATTCATGAATTTTTTCATACAAAACGGCAATTTCATAGGTAAAGACCTATTATTATGTCGATAAAACTCCTTCGCAAATAATGAATTAACTTCGAAAAAATTGATTACCATAAGAAAGTTTATAGTGAGTCAATCTTAAAAGATAGACATATGCTGTCGCGGACTGTTTTTTAGAATTTTTTAAGAGAAACAATTCCATCATACATAATATTTGCGTAACTTAAACCGATTACGCAGCGCACGCAACGGAAGCTCACAAAAAGGAATAATTTTTCCCGTTTTTGCAACATTTTTCATTTATGCTCCGCTCCTATTGGTCGCATAGCGTGATGTTATATAGCCTATAGCTTTCCTCGATAAATGGACTATCCAACACAAAAAGAATTTTTCAATTCCAACCAGTAGTTCCTGAGATTAGCGCGTTCAAACAAACAAACAAACTCTTCAGCTTTATAATATTAGTATAGATAACAAAATAAAAGATTGAAACTGTACTTTCTTAACTCACAGAAGTATCCATTATTACGTTTAAGTACTAAGTAATACAAAAATTCAAACATTATGAAAATAAGCGTGAGTTCAAACAATTCAGGTAATATTTATGTTTAGGTATTTATATTTATGCTTTGACCTTTCTGATTTACGAAATTTTCTTATAGATGTTATAAAAATATTCTGTATAGAATAATGTAAAATGATAGGTTCACTGAAGGTCGACAACTTAACTTTTGTTCAGTGAATTCAGAATTTCGGTCAAGAATTCGTACAAGTCCAATTATTTTATTATTACCGATTTATGCCCGTCAAATCATTGGAAAGTACATTACAAACGAGAAGGAACTTGATCAGAACAATCAAATTGTGCTAATAAACTTTTTATAGCTGCGAGTATTTTGTTAAATATTCTGGAAAAAAGTTTGCTGTGTTGTAACATTTACTGGCCCACCTCTTGTAGGTAACCCACAATCATACCTTTTTCCCCACTTGAATCAACCACAACTTTGGGGCGACGGTCAACGCAAGTACTAGCTTATTTACGTATTTTCTCACGTTCCTTGAACACCATAAACGGCCACAATTCCCTTGCATAATAAATCCCCTACCTTCATCACTACGGCACCATTCTTTTAATTATCACTTTTAATGAACACTGAACGATATAAGGATCGTTTACGCACGTAATCGTTTAAAGCCCCTTTATAGCCGTTTTGAGCGGTTGTGAGCTAGAGCGGGGCTTACCGAATGATGGATGCACTGGTGGATTACGGAGCGTTGTGTGGCGTTCAGATGACCGCCTGACCACTGCCACTAGTACCTACTACTACCGTGTTGTATTATGTAAACAAACATTTGCTTAATACTGCCACAACTAACAAATGATACAAGATGCGAAATGGAGCGTGTATAAATGATGTCGTTTCACTCCGACGTTACAGTAGTTTGTGCCCGTTTTCGGAAGTTGATCCAATGTATGTTTTTTCACGTTCTTTTTCTTTATTTGAGATATTTATGCTTCTGGTCATTGTGGTACTTAAATCTGAGAGAGACTTAAGTAGGTATTATAGATGATTCTAACGCAATTCACTAGCTGCGCCCCGCGGTTTCACCCACATAAGTCTCTATCCCGTTGGAATATCGGGATAAAAAGTATCTTATGTGCTTATCCAGTAGGTCATTTTCTACCCATGTGCCAAATTTCATCCAAATCTGTTCTGCCGTTTTAGCGTGAAAGCGTAACACACAAACACACTCACTTTCGTATTTATAATATCAGTTAGGATTGACGAGTTTGTGGTATTTCTATATCTATGTACATCTGGTAGATTTACCTATCTGGAACGTTTTTCGGGAGTTTTGAAAGTTCGTAATTTTATTGATTACGACGTGCTCTTTTCGAATTTTCACTTTTCCACCTCGTCACATCTTCGCATATTGGAAAAATAGCGCCCAAAACCGAAAAAAAAATTGACAATATTATCTCCTTTCAGACTCATTTGACATGGCAGCGCAAGCGGCAAAATATACTTCCGGGAACATTATACTCTGTGTTATCGAACTAGTACCTACACGGAAATATCTTAACACTTACCGCCTTATTCATAAACGCTGCATAAAGTTAAGTTATGAATTGTTTAACCATACATTTTCGACGTTTATACGTCTCTTTAACTTTAAGAAACGTTTATGAATAAGAGGGTTAATGTTACTCAAAAACATATTTATTTTTACCTTTTTACTTTATTTCTAAAACGGTACTTATAAAATACAAACTTTGTCAATAATCCGGAAAAAGTTTAGGGTAAAGAAATGTTAACATAATATCTAAAAGAAATCATATTTCACTGTTGATCTCTGAGGAGCTAGCGATCCAATCGGGTAAACAAGTAGCCTATGTCCCTCTGCGCGAAGGCAACTTTCCCTGCAAAGTTTCATCGCCATTCGCCAGCCATTGGTCCTTCGAGACCGGATCGAGTAACAAATAAAACTACAATCAAATCTCATTCATAACATTACAAAGGGAGATTGCAGAGTTCTCGGTTGTAAATAATGTTGTTAACGCTATCTTGCTTTGGATTTCTTGAATGTGAATTACAGTTAGATCTTCATTATGTAATCAGGGGAGGAACTGTCTCCTGAGATATAGGCTAACAACCTTAGTTAAGAAGGCAGAGCTTCTCTATATCTCACTTCCGGTATCAAATAATTCTCTAAAACGATGATCTACCTAGCCTTTTCCCAACTATGTTGGGGTCGGCTTCCAGTCTAACCGGATGTAGCTAAATTGTAGCTATTTTAAATGGAGTGACTGCCTCTCTGACCTCCATAACCCACTTACTGTTATCAGAAATTATCTAAAATATTCAGGAAAAGGAAAAAGTCTTGCAAGATTATACAGAATCACAGCTAGTTAGTAAAGTATACTAAAAAAAACCGGCAAAGTGCGAGTTGGACTCGCGCACGAAGGGTTCCGTACCATTATCTATAAAAAAGGCAAAAAAATCACGTTTGTTGTATGGGCCCCCTTAAATATTTATTTTATTCCGTTTTTTAGTATTTGTTGTTATAGTCGCAACAGAAATAGGTACATCATCTATGAAAATTTCAACTGCTACTTATCACGGCTCATGAGATACAGCCTGGTGACAGACGGACGAACGGACGGACAGCGGAGTCTTAGTAATAGGGTCCCGTTTTACCTTTAGGGTACGGAACCCTAAAAACGTTTAATGCGACTTCTTTTCTATTGCGTATTTCAGAAATTACTGTGAAGGTCAACCGTAAACGAGTTTACGCTTAATTAAGGAGCTTCTATAAATAACATGCATATAAACGAGAAAATGTCTGTTAAAGGTCGTGTTATTAGGTTTGCATCTAGTTTTTTATAGATATAATAAAATTGGTTCAAAATGTCAGCTGTGTAGGATATATTTTATAACGACGGGGGTTACTGTTGGGAATAATGCAATAGAGATATTGATTGAATTATAATACGGGTACCTAAGTACCCACCACGGTAGGGTGGGTGGTAGAAAATTTTGGAAGTGGTCAAGTTTACCTCCAAAAGAAATTATTCTATGAAACCTGCCTATTTATACACCAATTTAATTTTGCACTATTATTAAAGTTCACTGCAACTCGTTCGATTCATGATAACAATGCTATATTTCCTTTGACAAAGACAAACTTTACTTTTACGCTACAATTTGTATACCTCTAAGTACGTACCAGTACCTTTTACGAACATACCGACCTACATGAATATCTAAATAATAATAAAGCATTTTTATTAAAGTTAGGGACTAGTTGATCCTCTTAACTAACAAGTGCTCATGAAAAATATGAAAATAGATTCTTACTCGATTAATGAATATAGGAATATACTATATACACATCGCCTTGATGACCCCATAAACTTATCTACAACATTATTTTTTCTTTATGCTAAACCCGAAAAGGGGTCATTGTACTCATAATTTTGAACAACTTTTTCTATGGGACCAACATTGAAATCGCGAACAAAAAATCAGCTGTTCCATACATTTTGTCGATTTAAGTGAACACAAATGTAGGGAACAGCAGATTTTTTTTTCGCGATTTCAATGTTGGTCCCATAGAAAAAGTTGTTCAAAATGATGAGTGCAATGACCCCTTTTCGGGTTTAGCATAAAGAAAAAATAATGTTGTATATGTACTTAAAAACGAAGAAAGGTACGTATAGTACATAGGTATAATAATGACGTCTAAATCATAGACGAGATAGCTGGCGTATAACTAAGCTTATACCCGAGGACATAATGTTACTAATGATACGGGATAACCGAGGGGACGACCATAATTTTGGGGAACAAAGCGTTGCCGTGAACGACGTGTTTTGAGTTTCATCGGAACAATGAGATAATGATTCGCGAGCTCGTAAAGTGTGCACTTCTGACTATAGAGTTGTCAAACTTCCTTCAGACGTGGATCCGAGATTTTGATGAGGGCCCAATCTCTGTCTGCACGTACTTGGACGTGCCCACTAAAATACTACTTAACATTAGGTATATTGAAACAATGAATACAATGTTCCTAGTTAATTTGATTATTGTCTTCGAGTAACACTCGGTAACACATACACATGCTATTTATTTACCAAAATAAATAGCATGTCTTTCGTCTTCAACACCTCGTTACCCCATTTAAGTAATTAATGTCATTCTAAAGTTGACAACGTGTAGTTGTTTAAATTTTACGCCTAATATGAATTACCTGTGTTTTGAAACTCGTTAGGGGCTCATCTCTTACTTCACGCTACTTTTGTAATTGAACAATACTGTGCAAACTATAGGTTGTGAAAATTTTATAATTCCATATATTTCGAAGTTTTATGTCGACAAGGGAATGTATATAAAAACCTAAAAGTATATAAAGGCTTGACGTGTTTTTAGTTTAGATTGCGATGTATATGTCTGGTGAATGATAGGCACTTTAATCAACGTGCTTCTACGAATAACGTTCGTGATGTCCTCGGCATGTTGTCATAAATCGTCGGCGCGGCCGCGCAATGGTCGCGACAAATTGTGAGAAAAATAAATTTCCGGATATCAAGCAAAGCTCTTGTTAAAAGAAGGAAGGTGGCAGCTGGACAAACAGATTGCTGGAGGCACCGGCCGCGCGCCCCCCCTGACAAACGAGCTCACTCCCGACACCAGAATCTTTTTTGGCAAAACGCGAACGTGTCTGAAACATCTCTACTACGAGTACAAACCTGTAGCTGTTTAAGTGTCGAAATTAAAAATACAACGAAATACAAAAGTTTCAGCAAAACAAATAACGCCAATAAAAGTAGCCCTAAATAAAGTAAAACGTCTAAATTGTGTTCTGGTTTTATTTCTAACCGATTATACTAAAAAGCTTACAATTCTAAGTTACGAGCCTTTTGATGGTTGTGGAATGGCCGCCATAAAAATAATTACGACGACGTCTAGCTATGATTAGATAATTTAATTACTTACGCTTTCATTGTGAAGATGATAATAAATTGAAGACAATAGATTTATGATACACAACAGACTGAATACTCTGAAGATATGAAACAATCACAATGAGCTTATCGTCTAAAGATTAACTATCCGTTTATAGAGGTATTTATTACTCGAATATCATGCGTGTTTATTGTAGTAGACTACATTTCAAAGTCAGTACCTAAGCTTTTCGAGTTGCAGGGCCGGATTTAAGGCGGGGCAACAGTGGCCATGGCCCCGGGCCTCCTACTATACTATACTACCGGATATACTAAAAAAAAATATTTTGAACGATTTTTTTACCTCTTTGTCGGCGTCTTTTATATTTATAATATGTATATACATACCAAATTACAGCTTTCTAGTACCAACGGTCTCCGAGATAAGCCGCGGACAGACGGAGAAGACGGACATGGCAAAACTATAAGGGTTCCTTGTTGACTACGGAACACTAAACCCTTTTTAGTGTTTTTTTTCCCGACACAAATTCGAATGCTGCTGCTATGTAAATAACAGTGATGGAGTAACTTAAAACATCGTGTATATGTGTTATGGACCAAGTGATTATTAGAGCATTATAAAAAATGCCTGGGCATTTTGAAAAATGCTCAATAAGAGAGGGCAGTGTGATAACAACTATTGAAATAATCAAATCGACCCGGCATTTTTTATTATGCTAGACACCTATGGGGCAGCACAATTAAAACCAGGTTTGATTACTATTCTTTTTATTTCAAACGTAGAATCAATATTTAAAATCAAATAAAATTGTTCCATTCATAGACATTCTGCCGACCTATGATGACTTTACCATAATTAAATACCTGTGTTTTATTAGATTGCCCAAAGAGCACACCCCAACAAGCAAAAATCAGTACTTAAAACTATCTCAAGACTACTTTTATATTCACTTATTAGAAACTTGTATCATGCTACAAAGCTGGATTTGGGCGCCGTTATAGGAGCGTTTATTTCTATAACTATCTTACAATCAACTTTTAAAATGTTACTAAGCCCTATAATATACTTGACGAAGCGCAATAACTTCTATAATGAGACTACACAATTACAAGCACAAACGCGCTTGTTAGTATCTGACATAAGTATCTTACTAAAGTTATCTTGTTTATAATGCACTAGTAATGTGCTTAGTTACTAGTTATAAGTATATTTTAATAGAAGTTATCTTTGGTTGTTGTGTTTGGTAAATACTTAATAATTTTTTAGTTATATTTTACTTTTACAGTATTACTAATATATATTGTAAATATAGTGTATGAACTCGTGGGGAAGTCATTTTTACTGTAAATTTGTACCCCAATTTAGTTCGTTTTACAATCCCCTTCGAAAAATTGCTCATAAGTATATTGTTGTTAATAAAATATTTCCTCAATTCTTATGAATATTCGCCATGTTTTGAAATTGCTCTTCATTAAGTACTTTATAGAACCAATGTAGGTAAATTAACAATGGAATCTCATCAAAATGGCTGACATTTGCTAATAAAGTAATTGATATAGTAGCTTATAAGCTTTTTTGATCAAATAGCGATCTTACTAAGTACTATTAGATTTAAAAGAGTCTCAAGCAAAACTATAACGGCGCAAACTTATAGTGATCTCAGCTAAGTATGTTATAATATCTTGCTTTCTCACAAAATGCTATTATGGGATCAAAATATTATTCTGTATTATTTAGTTTATTGATAATGAAAAGAGCATAGAGTGCGTTTCATCAAATTGTTCATATGCCGTAATGTTGGCTCCGCTTCTGTAGGACCAATACGAATACGCTATGCTGCTACGGAGCTATATAATAGGTCCATTTTTTTATTTAACAGTGGAGCCAACATCACGGCTTAGTAACTATTTGATGAAACGCACTCTACCTACCAACGGCAACAGTCAAAATAAGTACAAACAATAGAATTATTGCTAGTACGTATTTTTTTATCAATGCAATAAGAAGTCCGGTATGCTAACAGATTAAGTGTTTTTTTTTAAAGGAATGACGAGAAGACTATTCTGTATGATAACACCATTTCGATACCTACATTTGCGTCGCTGATCGTTTTAAAATTATTATCACTAGATGCTGAAAACAGTTTAAATGCATTTAACTTGGTTTAAAGATATTTTATGCCGACAATAAAAGTTTATGGGTCGTCCATTGCATTCTCATCAAGGTTTCATCTTTAAATATTAATAATGTTTTAAATACTTGAACATAATTATTATTAACTTCTTCACTACAAACGCCTACCTCTTTTGTTTGCTATCCTTTAATAGGGATGATGAATAAAAAAAAAATTTTTGCCCATTAGGTAGATACATATACCTATAAATATCTATACCTATTTAAAAATATTGGACGTGTATTTTATCTTTGTTTGCGTAATCTAAAGATTACGGCGATACATTGAGTTAGAAAGTGACATGACATCATTTATACGAGTATGTAGATTTTATGCTTACTTGTAAGCGACCCCACTCCCCAACTGTAATACGTTTTATCTAAGTGATTTTTTTATTAATCATTATTAGAAGGCCAAAAATAGGTGCAAGTTTTGTTTTTTTAATATCTGACTGACGGACTATATACAATTTGTTTTTTTTACCCAGGCGTCATCCCCATTCTAAAACATTGTTTATTGAGCATACATTGTTAACACTTGTTACAATACCCATTGCTTAACATCAATTAAAGTAAGAGTACTTATCTAGCCTAACAGTCAGATATCATGTCTCTAAATAAAAGAAATAAAAGAAAACTTCACCTTTTCCTTTATTATAATGTATGGATAAATGTCACTTCCCAAGGTGAAGAAGGTCATAGGGTACATTTCGGTGTGAGTCACGCGTGGCCCGCGTCAGCTGTTGGCGATCGCTAAGCCTTAATATTTCTCATATGAGTTCCTTTCCCTTCTTAAAAAATGCCAAGGCCGAACCCACTTATTTATCGAATGTTCCGTATAAACGACATAAACATGCAGAAACTGATATTAAATATTCAGGCACCCTTTCATGGAGGCTGGTTGACGGTTACCATTGATACCGATTAGGGAATAAACTCACGGGGCGATCATTTGCCGTGCCCGTGCGTATGCGGTTGCGGTTGTGCGGTTTAATTTCAAAGTTAAGTTTTAGATCTTTTTGTTGATGTTTCGCGATTTATTATTTATGTGTAATATTTGATCCTGTGTGCGATTGAATATATATTGACAAATAAAAAGTTGACATAGAAAAATAGGTAGTATAATATTTGAGAACAATAAAAATTTAGAATAATTTTACGTAGCGGGGTTATAACCGTAATTGTACTTAGCGCAACAGCAGATATATTTTTTTGAGGTTGGGTAATCATCAAATTACTTCTCCTGCTCTGGGTGGAGCGGAAGGGCGTGTCAGACTTTTACTGACTAAAACCCACCCGTGTTCCTTCAGTTGCCTGTTGCCAAGGGCCACGGTATCCCTTTCGGACTTTCCCGCAAAGCAGATCTATGCTACGGGATAAAACTCGCCATGAATCTTGATTATAAGATTCATGATCTTTCAATTCACGATAACCGAGTATCCACCGCGGGCGCGGTTTATTATGTTTAGATATTTGCATTATTATCTTGATTATAAGTTAGGTATAGTTATGATAAACTTTCTTAGGATATAAACAAAACCTTAACTGCGTAGGTATATGATCGATTCTGTGTTGAAGAATGAGAGCAAACAATTGGAAATATATATCGTTCATCACATAGGTACCTATTCGTTTTTTACGTCTCGATGTTACTTACTTTATACAAAGAATATACACTATGTTGAATGTCAATAATTTGGATCCTTGAGAAGAAGAAAGATATATTACTCTGTTTATTATGTATTTATTTTCAATTGGACCAGTTTTCTTTTCACTTCAATATCTATAATTATAGTGATAATAAAAAACATAAGAATTGTCTATCTAAAGAATCTCTATCATATTTTAACAGCGTAGCCAGCAGCTGTAGTGCCTAGTAGTTTCTACCTACTTTTATGTTGCAGTGAATATTAATAAGGGCTGTTAAAACTGAAGTTTGTTCCCCTTGAAAGAAAGTTAATAATTTACCAAAATACATACTTACTTAGTATGTATTTTGTTAAATTATTAACTGGGGTGATTAAAACAGCGTTGCTGCCTTGTCGGTACTGGGGACCTAGTAGCAATATCTTAGTATTGAGTATTCGACCCCGACTTGAAACTAAGGAATTCGATCTTCATGCTATTAAAGAAAATACTAGCCCTTCTGTGCGGTCACCTTACGTAGGTATTTTCTAGAACAGTTTAATCAACAAACGCGCTATGCAAACTTTAGATAGGTCTAATGTTACCGTAACAATAGTCGTCACGATTATATAAAGAAAATAAAAGCGATCTAATTCTTAAATGAAAACGAATACGACAGTCAACGACACGTGTCTACAAGATCTGATTATTTCTTTTAGCGATACTCAGATCTTATGTTTACCTTCTGACATAATTCTAAATAGACATACATTCTTTATTTTTGTAATAACGTTTCATACGAATACCTGGACTATTAAAGGTCACATAATATTTTTCCAATGATTACGGAACTCTAAAGTCGGTCCGTACCTTTATATCGGCTGGTGTTCCTGAAAGCAGTCGCACACAATTTTGCTTTGAACATCTCTTTGTGTAGTTGATCGTTCATAAATAAGTACATTTTGTACTGTTACATATCTAGCTTATTTTATATGTTCATAAATATTTGTAAAATCTGAATTGTTTTTAAGCGCTTCAAAGAGCTATTGCAATTCGAGCCACGCAAAAATTTAGCAGAGTAAGCGTAGAGGCAAAATATTTTCACCATTTTGGTGCAAATATGCAATGAATGTACTTGATATAAAAATAAGCTTACGTGATAGTTATATTGCTATATCTATGTAACACCATTAAAAAAGACAACAGCAGCAACCATACTAATTAATATTGAGAAAGACAGGACAAAAATGTAAGTCTTTAGTAGACTAAAGATTTACTTACTTAGGACTGCTACTAGATAGCTGTCCTCAGACTCGACGGGGGAACACGTTGGCGTGAAAAAAAAATGGCGGTTCACAAGTTGTAAGAGTCCACGAAAATCTGGTTTCGATAGTAAAGAGCAAAAATGTTGGCTTGGCTTTACCTCGCAATGTAGGCAGATAACAAAATACTCAAAAATTAAGAGAGCATTTTTGACAAGATGTATGTCTGTAAAAATGGTCGTATTGAGACTAAAAAAAGCATTTTGAAGCTTTTAGATTCTAATTTTCAGATTTTTTGGCTCATGCAATCATAATAGATAGCGCAAAAAAATTATATTGCTAGAAGATTATGAAAGAAAAAACATGTCTGGGAACCTCTGGTCTAGCATGATGCTACCAACTCTGCTGGGATTCAGCCACATCTGGTTACATTAGAAGTCCTCTTGGATGAAGACATCCAAGAGAAAGGCTCAGCTGATAAAAATACGACACACAGCCATAGCTGGTGCTTTCAATTGCGAGAGAATATAGTAAGAGAATATTTTTCTAATCAGCTTTTACGTTTTACAAAGAATTGCAAAGGCACTGGTAAAGTTTCCAACACAAGTACCTGGTACCGAAAGTTTGAAAGGAAACGTAATATTTTCTTGTTTTAGTAAATAAGTCTGACACACAACCATAGCTGGTGCTTTTGAATACGTTCACAGTAAGAGAATATTTTTTTTAATCACGTTTCACGGTTTAGAAAGCATTACAAAGGCACTGGTAAAGTTTCCAACACAAGTACCTGGTACCGAAAGTTTGAAAGGGAACGTAATATTTTCTTGTTTTTGTAAAGAAGTCTTAACACTGTCGAGCCTATTCCACAAAAGTTTCTGGAACAATAAGGAATAATATGGAGTCATAAACAAACATGATGTTGTATAGAGAAGTAAATAATATAATACTCGTTTATTTAATGAACTTCTAAACAGTCTTAACAAATTGTTGTCCTTTATAGAGTGTTTTTATTATGTTCTGTAACATGATGTTGTTGTTTATACGTAGCCGTTTGTATGACTGCTAGGAAAAATACGTAAATAACACAAACACAATAATACATAATATACATATATCTTTACTTTTTATTGGAACTGAAGCTGAATATGTTGAGAAAGGTGATTCAAATGATATCTGATTTTGTACGAACATTGTAGCAAAACTATGGAAGACATAAGCTTAACAAACGTATATATTTTATTCCGGGTTCCACTGAAATAAGTAGGTTTAGGAGCAGATTAGATGCGAAAAACGCCAACACATCTTGAACCATAACCATCTAGTTTCTAAAAGAAAATATTTGATAGAACTATGGGGTTATATGTTGTTTTAGATGTATGCAGTAAAATCTTAAGAAAAATCAGTTTAACTATAGAAACTCACAATTACGATGACGTATACAAGTAAAGCTCGATAAAATAATATAGTAAATTTATTCAGCAATCCCCTTCCAATTAATATAATATTTCGCAAAGATAAAAAGGGTTCACGTCAGATATCCGAACATCGTGAACGGCACGTAGCGCTTTGGCCACTAAAACATTAAAAAGAACATAAAGTTGGTACAGCTATCTCAACAAACTAACGTTAGGGAATCTCTCGTAGTGGGGTCAGGTATTGTGAAAAAACCAGGGGCGATATCACAACAAACCCGAGGTGCTCGGCGCGCGCGTTGTTACGCCGACGTGACCCGAATGCCCACGCCCCGATGTTCAGGGATACTTCACAAATGTTTCCGTTACGATACGCGATCTTTTCCTTTACTGAATGCGTACTAAACACGTAAATAGCTATACGATCACCTTAACTTCGTCGTTTAGATGTATTTATATTCGACTACAATCTAACAGGCTCTACTTTATTTTTATGAGAGTTTGACGTTATTATCGTCTGTGAGATATTGTTTTAATACCTATGTAAGATATTAAAATGGAAACCGAATTTAATGTGAATCACGCTTGCTTTACCGTTAGTAGCATGAGTCTATGTAGATATTTAGTTTAAATATACCTAATATTTGCTAAGCATAGGCATAATCATAACGTTCCCACTGCTGGGACACGTACAGGCCTCCTCACGATGAGAGGGAGAGGGCCGTATACACCACGCGGGCCTAGTGCGGATTGGTAATGTCACATGTCTTCGAATTTTTGGCTCTGGGACATGCCGGAATATTTGCTTGACGAAATCTAATAATGAAGTAACATTACCGTCTAATTAAAATGTTAAGTTGTTACTATGATCGTTTTTTTTAATAGTTACCGCGTCATTATTTCGTCGCTACATTAAGAAACATGGAATTCATTTTAGCGGGCCCTTGGTATCGCTTGCAACAGTTCCCCGTGGCAGGGTCAAGGTGATTAGCTAATTAATCCGACGTCACGTGATTGATATCTGTAAAATTGATTACAGAAATATTTTGAACAATATCTTTCAAAACGTTTCCGCTAGGGTTATGAAAGCTGGGAATTACTTGGGTTAAATTATTCTAGTTTTATTCATCACACAAAATAAAATGATTTGCATAGGTGTGAAAAATATTACTTAATAAATATTTACTATATCACAAGTCTACTTAAACGGAGAAAATAAAACATCTAACAAACACGCTGCACGTATTGGAAAAATTCATCCTGTGACCCAAAATCCTCTGTATTTTATAACATACACTACTCAAAAACTTATGCCAAGTCCATAAGGAGTAAAGTGTGCAAGACTTTTTTCAGGCGGCGTGCACTGCAGCGATTCGTCGAGTTTAGTGCATGTTCAGCCATTGAACGGAATACTAAAGCAGGTAACTAAAACTATAACTATAACCATGTACACATAGGCCCATGTTTATAACATGATACAGCTTTGATCTAAGACAAAAATTATGAAAGAACATAAAGTAAGAAATTAACATCATATTCATCATAACGTATTTAGTTTCACCGAGAAACTATCTAATCGAGGGTAGAAATAAAACTGTATAAGGTATCTCAAAGTAATGTCAGAGACCAAAAAATAGGCAAAGAAACAAGTGAACCTTTTTAATTCAAGTGAACTGTTCCATTTTCGACAAGCCATAATCCCGAGAGGAGCAAAAAAAAATTAGATCGCTGTTTATCCTGGCTCAATTTAACCTGTCACAGTATTATTGATACATCAGACATAATTAACGCCATAAATGTCAACAGCCGTGCCGGACCCAGTTCATAATAATCCGCTTATGGGTCACGCTATACGAGAATGAATCCTCTGGCTCACTTGTAAGGGACTCACTTTTATTATAGCTCCTAAATCAAGTGTGTTCAATAGAAGATCTTGTATTCTTATTCTATGATATACCCCTTTTATCTGATAACGGGAGACTTTATGGATTTTGTATGTGATGTGGTCGGCGCCTTATTCATTTAAGTACCTACCTATTTGTATCCATACTTGATACATCTATACTTATTTCTAGGCGAACCTACAACAAGCGATCAAGCTTGCTGTATTATATAAAACTGAAACAACTTAGGATATATGTTCTTGCAAGACAGAAAACAATCGCTGCACAAAGTCCAAAATCATCAAATAATGAATGAAGAAACTAGCTGTGTCAGGCTGTTAATACATAGTAAGTAAACTCAGATTCTTTAACTAACACAGAGAAGCCAATCATCGTTCAAATGCCGACATGAAACGGAAAGATTTATTTACTTAATTTATATTTTCAACAGTCTTTTATATAATAAAGGTCTGGTTAAACGATTATTACATTAAATAAATTAAACAATCACATCATGCACACAATACATTATGTGCCACCGCACCACATCCGTGCACCGCACAAAGATCGAGTAACACAACTAAAATAATAGTAGCAATGTAGAATAATATGAATTAAATAAACACATTACACCTCGTTAAATAAATAACACTGTATTATGGCACATTAAAATAACGATTATTATATAGATCAGCTGTTCTCTACATTTTTGACGAGTTATGCGAACGTAAATGTAGGGAACAGCTGATTTCGCGATTTCAGGTTTGGTCCCATAGTAAAAGTTGTTCATAATGATGAGTAAAGTCACGTGTGTGTATCGGTCTCTAATTACCAGTAGCCCTATATAAATTAGATGTTGAAATTATTTTCTGAATTTTCAAATAATTAATATAAGATAGATGATCAATGTAATAAGGCTGATTATAGACGACAAAAATATTATCGACTCGGCGCATAATAACAAATAAGCTTTTAACTACCCACGTAAGTAGGTACCTACATAGTTTCGTTAAATCCTACAGCGACCCACTTATCTTGTTAAGATAATATATTTTATTAGGTACGTGTCCCTCGGTATATTTTTCACGCTTAACAGAAAGCAATAAAATAAAACATCCGATTGGTAACAAGTCTCACTTTAACAAAAGTTATCGAATAAATGCTGAAATAATTGGCGTTGGCGCTCGTTTTCCATTTTACTCTGACACAGTCGCTCATCGGCGATACAATTCATGTGTGTATGAATTTCTGTAAAATACAGTAAGCGGAAAAAAAATCATTTTTACATGGAGATAATTATGCCTTTATTCGGCCGCGTTGAATTAAATACCATCCCGGGAGTATTACGTGATGTTACGAGATAAAATGGCCATGTCTTTCTCCTTGACGTGATATTTTCCTTAAAATTAGGCAACGACATTATGATTATTGAATCTTTGAAGTGTCATTGAATTATCTACTAGGCACACATCAATTTGTTTTAGCATTTTATGTTTAAATATTAAGTTATTCCATTTCAGATTAATTTAAATTTTCTTCTAAATAAATAAAGTTGAAATCTGCACTTGCACCTAGAAATTGTAGAAGCAATTTGTAATCGTAACGATTAGAAATTGTAAGTCTTTGTGTATAATAGAATTACAATTAATCTCAATGCCTTAGGGACGAGCATAACAGCAACAGTCCAAAGATCTTGGCCTTAATGAAGAAAAGGAAAGAAAATGCAACTGTTGTGGAGATAGAAATAACAATGCGAGAAGGGAACAACTTCATATTATGTAGAGAAGAGAGTAGATTATTCCGTAGTGCAACTTTTTCTCAAGTAAGTATCATTATTTTTGCAGCTCTACAGATATTGGTCTGGTGTAGCAAAGATATTGCCTGTAGCTGTCACCGCCAGTAGTTTCCACTGGCTTATGTACTTGTGTCGTTTCCCCGCATTGTACACCCGGACCGAGCGCGGAATGTGTTTCTACGCTGTATTATTCTTTTTTATTTACCCGACCGTTTTTTGTCTTCATGTTTATTAATAATGTAGTGGACGTAATGTTACTTGCGGTGATTTGGTTTAGGAACATTGCATTATGGATGTTTTTATTTCTAACTAATGCATGTTTAGGAGTCGGTGTAACTTTCTTTGTCTAGTTATTTTGATGTCCCATAACTCTATGGTTATATGCTGTATATATATTCAAAAAGTCCTAAAACAAAAGTGTTACAATAATACATCGTTTCGAAGATAACATAACACTAGACTCTCGATAGGTGTATCTAAGGCCTGTAAAAAGGCTATATCGCGCCAGTCTTATATGAAAAAATGAAAAAGACGATAAAAATAATTACTTATTAAAAAAAATTCATACGCCAGTTGATTCTTTAACCATGCTCTCATTAATACCCTAGAGTTATGGGATATCAATAGGAACACCTGTGTATGTATGTGATGTAAGAGTGTCTGTAGGTGTAAACACTCCTGATAACCTAATTCTAGTTCGCCACTGGAAAATAAAGCTTCGAACAAAACGTAATAGCAGATGCTATTACGCTGATAAATTGAACAATAGAGGGATTCTAACAAGAAAGTAGCTTATTTTCACTCTGCTTGAGATTCTAATTTCTTGGACGTTTTCATCAATACAATAAAAACAGACAAACAGAAAAGAAAAGGTCCTAGAAATGTAATGTATAACAAAATATGTTGGAATAATTTAGCTTTTTCTATAATAGTAGTATCCAAAGGTCTGCTTGTGAAACAACATAATTATTGACCAGATGGTAATATAACCGTCAATTTTATCATATTTTAATTTTTCTTTTCAATGGAAACTTAGCCGACAAAGAATATTTAAACACATTTTAAGTTCTTGGATTGTTGAGAATAAAAACAAACTTTTATAAATAAATTATATTTCTCGCAATATTTGTACTATCACAAACATTCTAAGATTTGTGATGTAATACTTTAGCAGTTGTTGGGGACCTAGGCAGCAAGTAATACGAACCTACCTACGGAGATTTAATATGAAATTCTAGGACAAGATAAAAAAGTAGACAGAATACATGTTTATGAATTCACCGTAGTTTTCTGGAGTTCTATTTATCCACGTCGGAACAGGTAAAAAGCGTGAATTTAATGCGTGTTTTTTTAATTACATTCTAAGAATTCTGATTTATTGCTAACGTGTTCGAGGAGATTAAAAACCATTGTTTTCATTGTTAATAAACGAATGCTTTTTTAATCTTTATTAAGGAGCTTTGTCACAATACTCGTTATGTCGCTCCATCATAGCCAAATTTTTAATTTTTTATTATTTTATCTACACCCATGCTATAAATCCTCTATAAAAGTTTCTGAAACAGTTAGCTTATTGCGAACTTTAAAACACTGGTTGTTTTAATGTTGTCATAGTAACCATAATATCATCCAAACGGGTGTTATTATGTTGTAGTTAATGTCATAATACAACTCATTTCAAAAAAAGAACATTGTCATGCATGCGTTTCACTAGCGAAGCACCGTAATTTAAAACAAAAAAGCATCTATTACGAATTCGAATTCACGTGCGTCATATCCCTCCATTTTTGTTGATATTAGTATTGAAAAGTACCTTTTATAGAGGATTCATATCATGGGTGATAAAGTCTTGTATGCAACTGTAAATAATTAGGTATTAAAACACTCATGTGATACTATTATCACATGAGGCGAAGCCGAATGTGATAAACACACATTCGTGTTTTAATACCCCTTATTATATAGCAGTTGCATAAATAACTATTTTATCATTGTAATATATTTTGTACAGAGTTCTACCTTCGTCCGAAATAGGCTTAGCTAAAACTATTTAAAGTACCAATTCCGAACATATTTTGGGAATCAAACAGATTTCTTCTAGGGCGTTCGCCCCGCCCACACCAGCGCAATTTATCGCGTATTTGTACCCACATATATTCGTATTCAATTATAAATTCAGTTAATGTAAAGAAAAATACGTCAAAAACAAAATGTGGACTCGTGGCTTCGTAAAAGTTTAAGCGTAATAAAAGCCTTTCAATGTACATTTTCGTTTCACTATGTTCACTATTGAAGGTATAAAATGGGTTCTGTAAAATTTTAACCCGGTTAGTGGTAACAACACACTATATAAAATTAAACTAGAAAGGACTTTTTAATTGATTCAGGCGTGACTTTGCAGAAATACCTACAGTAGACGTAGATATACTTAGTAACCTAATCAGCTGAATTATTCTTCAAGTGTCATCCCCTACCCTAATCAGCTGAATTATTCTTCAAGTGTCATATAAAACCCTGTAAGAAATCGACACGTGTTTCACCCCTCAATGAGGCATCCTTAGGATGACGATTGACCAGTCGCAAACCAGAACACGACGCGCACCGTCATCCTGAGGATGCCTCGTTGAGAGGTGAACCACGTGTCATTTCTTAAAGGGTTTTTTATGACCCTTGAAGAATAGTTAAGCGGAATAGGTTACTAAATATATCTACGTCTATTGTATTTTAGAAAGGTCTTGCCGTTTAGCTTAATTTCACGGTAATTACAACGAGGTAGGTACTGAAGGGCATGTAAACGCTTAGTACCGTTTTTCCCGCGGCGCGGCTTCCAGGTATATGAAGAGTTATTCCTACAAATTCCCTCCTGCTAGTGATAGGCCACCGAGCGACGTGTCCGGTGAATCAACGAGAAGCGCTCCGCTCGGTTGGGCAAAAACGGAAAACCATTTTACGGTCCATTGTGAAAGAGGATTGGCAATTTCGTTCCGAGCTTACTCGACCATCGGCCGGACAAGTTTTACAACGTCTCTGATGTAACGCGAATGCTCTGACGAAACTCTCTAATACATGCGCACTGTTCCCGCTGATTCAGCACTTCATTTTCCCTATTTAATCTTATAAAAGTATAGCTGTCACTGACGCTTCCATTTATTACAAAACATTCCTAATCCTAATAGCTTTTTGGATTTTATGACCAACGTCTCGAAATGCGTCTGCTTGTTCTAAACGGATATTGTAGGATTTTAATAATTAATTACAAGTTAGTATAACTTCATTATGTACCTAATGGTAATAAAATATGCCAAAAAAAGCATTGCAAAAACCACCAACATGACGTAATCACAGCTACGTACGCAGCTACGCAGTCGTAGCGGCCTACCCAACCGCTACGCAATCGTAGCATGATATCAATCTGCTACGGTCCCGCTAGTGAGCCACTCATTACTTTAAACTCATTTTTTTTTTACTTTGTTGTAGCTTGGAAGTGTTATATAATAAAATAACAATATTTTATGTTTTGAAAAATGAAAAAGATAGTTCACGGCTTTCACTTCTCTCTTTTTATTTTACGTTTGGTACCTACAAGGTGTAAGGGACAGCCCTCCGCAAACTCATGGGATGAATTCAGTGTATCATACTAAGACGACCGGTTCATCAAATTAGTTCAGGAACAGTATGGGAATCCAATAAACCTGATTTGTTTTATTACCTCACACGCAATGTACCGTGGCACAACCCACATAGCTGCACTCATCGTGGCGGGGGGGGAGGGACGCTCGCGGCGCGTGATTTATCAATGTAAATTCTGAGTTTCACCCGTTGTTCGCTATAGTATTTCAACATCCATTGCTGGCTTTTTGATTTTAGCTGGTACTTTTACATAAATGGACTGCTGCGTACAGAGAATGTAATTTTAAATTGAAATAAAGGAATAGTAACAAAAAAGGAAAATTTAAAAAAAAAAACCGTGAAAATTCCTGGTGGAATATGATTCAAAATAAGGAGCTGAATGCCCCCTGTTAGTTTGCGGAGGGCTGTCCCTGACACCCTGTATATAATAATTATATAGAAAGATTCAAAAACCCCTATTAAATAAAGATCGAACCTCGTAAACTATAATAAAATAAAGACCTAGTAGTTCGAACTCTGCAGTAGGTAATTGTGATATTCAAAGCTGAAAAAATCGCTATCGACGAATCTAATCGATATACAAACGAAGCTTTCAGGTGACAGGATTAGTAAGTTTATACAATAATTAGATTGGAAATCGATATCTACTCCGTATATACGTGAAACTTTTCTCAAATCGAACCTATATAAAATGGCTTAGATAAACATTTGGATTAAACAACAATGGATAAGGTGAGTCGGGTATAAGGAATATAGAAAGCGTTTATAAAAAATGCTTTAATATACATACTATCATATCGATAAATAAAATAAAAGGAAAGTTTGTAAGCAAAATTAGGCATTTTTTCCCATGTTTTCGTACAGCACAAAAGGATACTTAACGAAATCACGTCAGTGTGCTAAATTGTCTAATGAGCATACCAAACGTGACAGGTGGCTCAGCGTAACTCCGTTCTCAGGGTTCTCAGGTTACACATGAGAAGGAAGGAATTCCTCAAAGCATTTTCCTCAATCGTTGAATTTGAACATGATTCGTGAAGAGATATTTAAAAATGAATTGGTACTTGCTTCGAATCGACCTGGCGCACCTCAAAACTGTAACTTTTAGCTTCTTGAACGTTTATTTTAAACTTTGCCTATACTATCAAAGGAAATATCAGCCTGCCACGTTTCCAACTACTTATTTTCAAACTGTTACAAAACTAAATGATGAAATATAATCTTAGGCAAAAGGCCGGCCACAAACTTTAAAAAAAAACAAGTAAATACAACAACATTAAATAAAATATAACCTCAATTAGTATAAGCTACGAAAAAGGACTCGTATTTGACACCAAAACGTCCCCTCATTGTAATGGCACCCTCAAAGTTATTACGCAACTGCATTTATTAATGTAACAAATGGTCTGTTGACAATTTTAAGTAATGGATGTTAAATTACTAAAACCCATATCAATTACTCAAACCGAAGAGAATTATAATGCGGCCCAGCATGTTGGCGTCGAACCGCGAACAGCTCTCGTCTGGATAAACGGAGGCCTATTTGAAATTCCAATTAGAAAGTTTTCTCATTTACTTGAATCAGGGCGTAGAGTGGCGGAAGGGCAACAATCCGCGCTGATTAGTCCTGGTCTCCACCCTGCATCAGATTTAAAGGGTATGGGTTCACCGCATAAACTAATCCTTCATTGAGGACTACCTTATTTGAATTATTTTTGGGCCTAACCCTGCGGCTCGCCGGATTATTCGAACGTCGCATTTAAAAACAAATTGATTCCAACAATTAACTTTTATTTCTACGAGCATTGCGACTTTACTGTAGACCTACATATTAAAGCTTTTTAGATACACGTTTTGTACTTTGTATTGGCTAAATGGAAGTTCTAAATAATTTTATGTTACGACTGAAACGTCCAAATAAGCCACGGGGAATAAACGTTTGCACTGCATTGTTTTCTGTTTACGAGACTTGCTTATTTAATAAAATATTACCTGCTTTGGGTTAGTTAGTATTAAATGGCTTGATATTTTTTAAATCATGTTTTTAATTTGATCAACGGTGGTATATTTTTTATTAAATGTTGCTACTCTTAGTCATCGTTATGCGATGAATATATTTCAGTTCGATGTATCTATTCTACGTACGGTAACAAAACACAGGAAGTAAAATTTCCGGCGAATATCACGCCTACTTCCAAAAATAATATTTTTCTTGATAGATGTGACGCCGTCCGACCATCGACCACAAACAAGCTCAGAAATACGGATATTACTGATTCAATATTCTACGAAAAGTTATGTTGCCTTTCGATAACTTCCGAGTTTTCTATACTACTATCGATTCGGCGCGAGGCCAATTTATTCAAAAAGTATCAAGCGTGAACCGCCCAGACACGGAAGTTACCCAGTTGAAAATTGAATTTATCAAACTTTTCCGGGATAAACAGATAGGTACTTTATAGACTGTGAAATGCAATTTACTTTCAATTGCTATCAATCGGGTGAATTGAAGCTTGTAATGCTAAATGCGACAGCGAAACATGCTCACCAATCGTGTACAAGTAAGTACTTTACAATCTCCCTGCACTGATTTATAGTTATGTAAATACACTGTAATGCATAATATTGATCTTCAGGAGTTTAGTCTTGTATTTAACTAAATGATAGAAATAGGTATGATAAATCGGTTTTAGTACCAAACGGTTTTTTTTTTTTGTTCGGTTCATAATTCTGTACTTATAATAAAGGGTGTTAGGATAAACACCGTTATCCTTGAAACTAGTGGTTTGGTTGCATTTATAGAACGTAAAATCAATGGAAAATGACAACTTTTTTTTTTAAAGAAAATCTACCTTTTACCTCAAGAGTATTTCACCCTTTCACCCTAGGGCGCTAGGGCAACGAACTTGCGTCTCTACACGGGTGGGTGGCGCGGGACGTGACCTGACCGGCCGCGAGTGCGACCCCTCCCTCAGTCAGTCAGCTATTTCGTTAGCGAGCACGGTGTTAGAAAAAAACTTTTTAAAATCTTTTATTGAAAATAACGTTTTTTTTTATTGTGCTCGGTCATTTATTTTTATATATAAGTCAACTACCCATGGTTTGAGTGACAACGGTGTTTACCCTTACACCCTGTATTATTGACCGCTGCGTTCATCGCAAGCGCATAAACTACCACATGGACTTTTATATAATACCTAAACTTTTTAATAATCACATAATGTAGCGTAGGTAGGTACCTACGCTACATTATGTGATTATTAAAAAGTTCAATTTAAAAGTATAGGTAGTTGTCTCAGGCAATTAGGTAATTGCCTGAGACAACTACCTATACTTTTAAATTGAAATTACTCTAATTAATTCAATACAATAAAGTGACCAATGGTTTTTATTATAAGTACTTGGCGACCGAGCTCTGCTCGGGTGAAAACAGAGAAAACAAATTTTCCCAGATATGAGACCTAGCTAGATGTATTTTTCGCTCCCGTAAACCCTCATAACATCTGCAACTTTCATCGAAATCATTAGAACCGTTTTCGAGAACGTGATTACAGATATTATACATATACCTATATACAAATATTGATAATTTAATGGTATAGAATAAAACACAGATTTTCATCCAAATTAAGTACTCGCTAAATAAATATATGGTCACATAATATGGGATGGGGTATGGATCTTTATATTTCACGAAACTCAACCGTTCTCAAATAGGAATGAAATGATAAGGCTCAACGTTTGGAGTGGTCATCCCTTCGCAAAACAGAGCCAACTTAATATACGTGCCGTTTTAAGAATTTAATCCGAATACTCACAGAACGTCCTCATAACATGCTGGCATCCGTGAAAGCTGTAAGGGTCACTTGTGAATATGGTATGACCACTAGACGTCACTCTAGTCGCGGCCGCTATGATGTCTGTAATTAGTGCGTCGCATGGTGCGTGTCATATGTCGAGCCGGATCGAATTGCGTCCGTTTCAATTAAATTCCGACATGAGCGCGAACCGTGCGGCCGCCCGGCTGGTCGGCTCGAGAGCTCTCATTGAACACGGTTAGGACGGTTGAATCGAATCAATTCGCGACCTACTATGCAGATTTTATTTATTTTATTATACGGAAAAAGGCATGCCGATAATTGGTGGAATTACTGATAGGATATGCCGCTTTTGTACGTTTTATTCAGCTTTATTCATTCCGTACAAGTTCTATGAAAAAATAGGGCACAGCCAGAAGTTGGATAGCAGAGCAGTAACGAAATGAACACCTACGTTATAACGACCTTTTCATGTTTCGTTCACACAAAGAGTCGTCTCGTCGCAAGTTGTATTGCTCACAATGAAATTGCAGCGAACCGCAAAATACGTAGAGCGTAGCTCTATTTAATCAAGGACCACTTAATAAACACTTTCTGTGCCAAATATAACGTGACCTGGCATATCAAACGACACGTTCTAAATTCACAGTTTCAATATTAAGTTATGCTCTCAAATTTTCATTTGCAAGTTGGCAGCTGTAACTATTGTCACCAGCGCCAACGAGGCGTCACGTCTGCGAGGACATAATATTAAGAAAATGGCCAGACCATCAGCAGACGATTACAAATGACTGCGACACGAGGGCGATTAACCGAAGCATATTTTACAAGGTCGGCTCGTCCATAACTTTTTACCTGATCTTTAGTAACGACAGTAGGTATTTAACTAGTACAAATGATGGTTAGGTTATCTCATTTTAGCATACTTTTTTCTGGATGAACACGTAGACGCGACGCCATTCGAGTAACTTGGACACACGTATGACTTTATGTATGCTAATGTCCGTGGAGTAAAGCACTTTTAATTACTCACTGCTACTTTCAGCTTGCGTGTACCTACGCTACTCGCATTATTGCAGAGGCGGTTTAAAAGCTATGCTTAGCAAATGCAAGGAAAATAATAATTACCTAGTGGAAGTGACAGCAATTCCAACAGCATTAAATTTTTCACTGACGACTCAATTTATTCAGATTCCCAAATGGACTCCTCACTTCGTTGTTTGGGCCTTTGATAACTGAGTGTACGAGTGAAGCCATTTGAATAAATGGTGGCCGATTCTCCAGCCTCAGTATAAAATATGGCCATTAATTCATTACACCCGAGCTAATTGCTTCGCTGCAATTAAATTATTCTAAATAGCTACCATTACTGATATTGTTCTACTGTATTAACACTTCAGTATGCATTAGTAACAACATATCTTTGTAGTGTATTTATCACAGATAGTTTTCTGCTAATTATTGTTTTGTTTTTAAAGCTTTATAGTTAAGAATAATTAGGTAGATACCATTAACCCCCATAGTAGTTTCAAATAAAGATAAGCCTTACAAGATTTGTTATACAAAACTGGAAACTGTCAAGCAAAAAGTTTGAGAGGAATAAAAGTATTTAACGATGAAACCAACAGTAAATTAAAAAGAAATTAGAATTATCTCGAGCAGAAACATATTTTTTCGCAGTTATCGCTTTCGAGTGTCGGGGACGATTCCATTTGTCTTGTGCGCAAGTGTATTCCCTGTGGAGTTTTCAAAGCAAGTTTACTGGGCCCGCGATTAGATAGAATAAGCCCTTTGCGCTCGTATGTCATGACTTCTTCCTGCAGACTGAGGCCAAGGTTTAGTAAAAGTTGGACATATTTATTTCTGTTCACTAATGACACTTGGTTCTCAGTAATTGAATTGAAAGATAACGTTGCTTTGCTAAAGTTTTATTACGTTCAATCTTATTCTTAGTTCTTATTTGACGAGTAGGGCAATGAAACCCACACGTAGATCCCGAAATAGAAATGGCTTTGTGGCCTCGGAGTCAACCAAATATCTAAAATTAAACCGGCGTCGTATTACATATTTACTATGTGCTTTTATTCTAATACGAGATTAAATAATGCCAAAGTCATGAAAATGCGTTTATTCCTGGCTATAAAGGTCATGAAAATTCAATATGCGCCCGAGTAATTTAAACCTACCACTGAATCTCTACTCAGTTATTTCAACAGTCCTAACATGTTAGTTAATGAGTATCATAGAGCGAATGTATCTCACTAAACGTTTCTCATTTCGTACTAAATTCGTCATTTGTTACGTGAAGTCTGAAATGAAGCTCGACGTCCCTTCTCTGAGTGATGGCTATTCATCCAGATACCCTTTCAGCGAATTACTTAGATGGGATTCAACAGATGACAAGTTTAATCGTAGGCAAATTCGAACCACAACAATAATTGGCCAATAAACACGCACAAGGTGTAAGATAAAGGTAATATTATCATTTTGCCATAGAACTTTTTTAACTGACGACGTTGTGTCGTCAGTTATTTCTGTGCTAGAATCTTTTTTCCTTGCTCAATACAGGGTGTTAGGGTAGACACCGTTATCCTTGAAACTAGTTGCTTGGTGTCATCTATAATATACTTTTTCTATGGGACCTGAAATCGCAAAAATAAAAATCAGCTGTTCCATACATTTTGTCGATTTAAGTGAACACAAATGTATGGAACAGCTGATTTTTTTTTCGCGATTTCAATTTTGGTCCCATACAAAAAGTATATTATAGATTACACCAAACCACTAGTTTCAAGGATAACGGTGTCTACCCTAACACCCTGTATACGACACAAATTATCACGTGTCAAATATTCAAATATACGGGTCGTGTGACTGATTCGTTAATAAACAGAAAAAAAAAAAAAAAATTAAAAAGCGTTTATTCGTTGTTACATCCGTACTACAAAATATTTTACTTCTGCCAAACTGTAAAACAGTTTGTTGGCAGATGTAGCTCCCATATACAATTTTAATATTGATGTAACTATTTGTTAGTATTATATCAATGTGGGATTTGAACTATATGTCGAGAATCAAACAGCAGATTTCTTCTTATTCCATTTAATTAATTTTCGTCTTTACTCCCTACGTCTTTTTCGTCTTCCTTACGTCATCTGCAATCTTCTTTTTTTCTCAACTTATTCTATGTTTAAACATTCATTCACTATCTCTTTCGCTCTTTGACTAATTCTTACATTCGTCTCTGTCACTCGTTCATGGGTCACATCTGTCATCCATCTTCACGTCCCGTTTCACTATCCTGTCATAACATTCCATTCCTACAGCTCGGCCATTCTGCTATATGACTGTCCCCAGTCAATCCTTATTTGATCTTACTAAAAAAAAACTATTACAAAACTTAAAAGTATCCGTACTAGTAACTTAAAGATAACAACATAACACGACCTAAAATATACCATCATAGTGAAACATTAGGTCAAGAATAAACCCCAAAGGTGTACCCTAACCTAACTGACCAACAAAACCTACTCACCTAACTCGACATTATTTCCAGACACTGGCCATGGCTTCATATTATCTGCCGAGGAAGAAGTCACTCGAGAACCTTCTGCCATATGATCCATCTTTTCAACATCATATCGATCATTTCTCTTAACTTTAGTGACTCTGTATGGCCCTAGATACTTCGGCTTTAGCTTCAATCCAACACCGAACTGTGTACGTTTGATGGCTACAACATCTCCTACTGTATATTTCCGACTTTCCTTTCTTCTTCTATTAAACGTCTTACAATTTTCATCTTGAACTTTTCTTATTTGTTCTTTCGCCTTCATCTTCAAGTCTTCTCTATTCTGCACGAAATTAGTTCTATGCTCTTGCTGAAGCAAATCATAAATCTCAATATCTTCTTTGGTTTTCATCTTTGTACCCAACATGAGTTCAAAGGGACTGGTGTCAATGCTTCTTTGGTATGTGCTATTCAGTGTTCTTTGCACCCGGCTGACATGCTTGTACCATTGAGATGGTTCTTCAATACACAGCTTTGTTAGCACTGCTATTATTATTCTGTGAATGCGCTCCACTTGACCGTTCCCTCTGGGTACACCTGTTGTTATGGTTACATGTTGAATATTCTCCTTTTCACAAAACTCCTTAAAGTCATTGCTGGTAAAAGCACTACCACGATCTGAAATCAAACGTATAGGGTTTCCAAACGTTTGCTGATGAATCTTTAACTTGTCTATGGTCTCCTTACTTGTAGTTCCCTTCACTGGAAACAACCACACAAACTTTGTGAATCCGTCTACAACCGTCAAAATATAATTATACATCTTTCTCGTCTCTGAAAGTGGTCCAATATGATCACAGTGAATAGTATGTAAAGGAATACCTTCTTTGTGAATACAACTTAAGAATCCCTCCTGTTTACCTTCTTTTTTGGTCGCTAGCAGACATGGTATGCACGTCAGTAAAAACTCTTCAATCTTCTTGTTAATATTTTTGATGTAATATTCTTGTTCTAACAGTTCTATCATTTTTCTTTTTCCAAAATGACCCTTCTGGTGTATTCTTCTTAGAATCTCAAATTCTAAACTTCTTGGTATTACCAACTTTCTTTCTAGTCCTTTGTAAAGTAAACCATCGCTATAAATATAGTCTTCATATGGCTGAAGTTTTGCAATCTCTATAATCGCTTTTATACCTTCATCCAACATCTGTGCTTGCTTGACTTGATCATGCAGGCTTAACTCAACAGCTCCCACAAATGGATTTCTGCTCAAAGCGTCTGCATGCTGCATTTTTCCTCCTGGTCGATGTTCAATCACATAATCATACTCTTCAAGCAATAATACCCATCTGGCTACTCTAGTTGCTAGGTCCTTCTTATTCAATGTCTTCTGAAAGGCTTGACAATCTGTAATAATTTTAAAGTGTTTACCGTACAAGTAATGCCTAAACTTCTTGACTCCTTCAACAATAGCCAAAGCTTCCAGCTCATAGCTACTATACTTCTTCTCAGCATCACTGGTCTTCCTACTGTAGTAATATACAGGATGTAACTCACCTAAATGGTCTCTCTGTAATAAGATAGCACTGTATGCTATTGCAGAGGCATCGGTATGCAATTCAGTTAATAACTGAGGATCATAAATCCTTAACACTGGGCTACTAGCCAAAGCATTCTTCAGCACTTTAAACGCACTTTTCTGAACATCCTCAAACACAAAATCAACACCCTTCTTCAACAAATCAGTTAACGGCTTAGCTATCAATGCAAAATCTTTAATATACTTTCTAAAATATGAGGTTAATCCAACAAAACTATGAAGTTGCTTTAAAGTCTTGGGTTCAGGGTACCTGGTTACAGCATCTGTTTTGTCCTGAGACGGTTGAACTTTTCCATCTTCTATAATGTGTCCTAAGTACTCTATTCTTCGACATAGTAATTGCGCCTTTTTCCAATTAATCTGTAAGCCGTACTGTGATGCAACAGCTAATACTTCTTTTAACCGCTGCAATGCTTGACATTCATCAATAGCGGGTATTAATAAGTCATCGATGAATATTACCAATATTCCTTTTGCTATAAGTTCCTGAAACACCATAGTCACAAATCTCATAAAATACTTTGGGCAAACCGACAAACCGAACGGCGCCCTCAAAAATTCATATTGTCCATTGTGTGTAACAAAGGCAGTGTACTTTATGCTTTCTTTATTGACTCTCAAATGAAAGAATCCATTTTTTAAATCTAGCACACTAAAAACTCGAGCACCTTTAAGTTTATCAATCAAATCGTCAATAATAGGCAGAGGAAATTCATCTTTAATCATCTTTTTGTTTATAGGTCTATAGTCTACACATACTCTAGTACTGCCATCTTTCTTCTTTACTAACACCAGGGGTGAGGAATATTCTGAAAAACTTACACGAATGATTCCATCCTTGAGCCACTCTGATACTTGTTTTTCAACAATATGTTGTTCAGCTAAAGAAATACGTCTTGGTCGCTGAGCCACCGGTACGTCATCCTTCAGCACTATCCTCAATTCTATCGGCGCCTCCTTTGTCTGTACAGGTTTATACTTCTTCACGCATTCAATAACCTCTTGTTTCACCTGCTTATCTTCAATTCTACCTAAAACAAACTCATCCTGACTTACTACAGACACAAGCCTTGATAACCAACTGTTTACGTTTGGAGCAATCAGTATTGACCCCTTCGACATAATTGTGAAAACATCTTTGAGGAATTCTTGACCCAATATAACACTACACGGCAAAGCATGCCTAGGAACAACATGAAACGCAATATCGTTATATTCGTGTCCGTCTAACAGTACGCAAGCGGTAAACTTTTTCGTAGACACAATACTGCCGCCTAATCCCACCAGATTCGTGACAGTATTTACAGACTCGGGAGCTCCAAGATGAACATAAAATTCGGTACACACCAAATTTATCTCGCTACCAGAGTCAATTAACGCATTTACTTCGCACTTATTCACAAAAATCGTTTTGCAGGCATTTTCAAATCTAATCTGTGCCGGCGTTTTCTCTTCGACGTAAACATCAGTGAAGTTGGCGTCAGTTCCCACTGGCATCGCCATCTTGTCGCTGTCACTGAAGTTGGTACTCCTGTCAATAGTGACAATGTCGTCAGTTTTGCCAACCGCAGCCTCGCGAATGTTCGGAGTGAAGTCGGTCACACACATCGTTCGCTTTTCTTCGTGAAAATTCGGTTTTCCGCCCCGTCGTTCTTGTTCTCGGTTTTGGGTCTTTTCATTCGTAGACCGAATGCATTGCGTAGAAATATGTCCAAATTCGTTACACTTAAAACATTTAAGACCTTTTTCTTTATTTGGACACCTGGACGACTGATGATCTCTTTCACCACAGCTGTAACACCTCTTGATCGCCGTGCCATTTTCATGAATTTCAGGCTTCTTGTATCGACTGTGACCACTGTTATCCGTCCTCATCTTCTCTTTGATCATCTCATATATTTTTATTTTCTCTTTCAGATCAGAATAAGTCGTAACTCCGTACAACAACATTTTGTTAACTTCTGAGTCAATTATACCGTCGATAATGTATTTTATGGCTACATAATCGGGAATCTTGCCGCGTTTTCCCATTTCCTTCATGACTAGCACGTAGTCTAAACAACTTTCGTCCTTCTTTTTCTTTCTGGCGGCCATCATCTCGTGAATGGTTTTGCTATCCACCAAATCTGGAAACTCCTTCAGTAATCCAGCCTTTAAATCCTCCCAGCTTTTATAAGGTTTTTCAGATCTGAGCCACAGCGCAGCAGTTCCGATTAAAGCCCTTCTGGCTACGATCAGAGTTTGTAGGGGCGACCACTGAAAAATCTCGGCATTATCATCAACGTCCTGCGCCCACTTGGCTACTGAAAACGTTTTGTCTTGCCCACTGAAATTTGGGACAAGGCTCTCATGGAAAATAGCCTGATCACGGTTAAAACCTTGCCCAGCCGATGTCGATGCGTCATGTTCGTCTTCGTCGTAGTTGGCTTGGCGGCGAGTTTTCCCATGTTTCGGCGAATTCCCTCCCATGCTACTTGTTTTCCTCGTCTTCGTCTTCTGTAAATATTATTACCGTCTTACCGTCTTTTAGCAATCTGCTCGTCTTTTTTTTGTTATGGCGTCTTTGGTTCGGAAATTTTGTTTTTTGAATTTTCTGTTGGGGTCCGAAACTTGAAATATTGCTCTATCCCGGACGAGCCCCCAAAAAGTTGTGGGATTTGAACTATATGTCGAGAATCAAACAGCAGATTTCTTCTTATTCCATTTAATTAATTTTCGTCTTTACTCCCTACGTCTTTTTCGTCTTCCTTACGTCATCTGCAATCTTCTTTTTTTCTCAACTTATTCTATGTTTAAACATTCATTCACTATCTCTTTCGCTCTTTGACTAATTCTTACATTCGTCTCTGTCACTCGTTCATGGGTCACATCTGTCATCCATCTTCACGTCCCGTTTCACTATCCTGTCATAACATTCCATTCCTACATCAATAACAACTTTTACCTAAAACTAAACACACTTATTTTAAACAAAGGTTGAAGAAACAAACTTTAATTAGATTTTATAACAAATTCACATACACTGTTTGTGCAGGTGCTACAGTCTAACAAATAATAGCTCACTCGGACCCGAAATCATATTTAGCTATAAAAGTTGACCACGTACATTGGCCTCCAACTCATAACGGCCCTCCTTTTCGCGTTGAGGTTATAAAGAAGGCGGGCCGGAACAGCTGATGTTAAAGTGATTTGTGAAAGAAAACGCTAAGAGAATAAACAAGAGACCTGAGTAAAGTCTAGAGGCCACTTGTAATAAATCACCAACCAACATGAAAGTATTTTTTATCAAAATACGGTACGTATGTAGGTACCTAATAACAGTACCTATGACAAAAACCTAAATGCAAAAAGCACCGCAATACAAGGTCAAATCAAAATAACTCGAAACCATAAATAAAAAGCAAATCAATATCCATAAATTAATAAGATTTCTTTGTAAAATATTTATAAACTCCTAGATTATTAGCTGAGGTTTCCCGCTATTTCAATTAATTAAGTACTCTTTGTTGAATTTATTAAGATAGTAAGGTATTGAAATGTATTCACGATGCCAAAATATGCAAATGAAATGTAAAAAAAACTGTCGCTAGAACAAGAAATTCTCCAAATTGTGGATAAAAAATACTGATCTTAATTAATTTACAAGAGGTAAGGCTTTGTGGTAGGCGGGTAAAACGCAAGAATGAAAAAGATTTTTTGCTCTAATAAATTGAATATCTTAAAAAATTTCTTTGATTCAGATGAATCTCGACGGTTTTCACACACGTAAGTTGTTCTAGTAGGTACTAATAAATAACACTGAGGACTTGGCTCCGCCAAAGGTCTTATACAACTAGTTTCTCGTGGAAAAGTGGGATCTATATTTAAAGAAGGGCTTGTACTTTGATAAAACATAATTCTCAGCGAGCTGCGTCAAGGATATTTCGGGCAATAAATCAACCCACTTTCGGGATTCTGCCTTGTGCGCGATAATGCGATCCTTGTCATCGTATCTTATTACCTGTTGAACACGGATCCTATTTTATTACTTAAGAAAATTAAGTGTGTATTTGAACAACATTCCAGATGAAAATATTATCA
Source organism: Lithophane ornitopus (assembly GCA_948473465.1). Taxonomy (NCBI): domain Eukaryota; kingdom Metazoa; phylum Arthropoda; class Insecta; order Lepidoptera; family Noctuidae; genus Lithophane; species Lithophane ornitopus. Next base: position 11,975,049 of record OX419613.1, read on the forward strand.
TAAAATATTAAAGCTGACATCTGACTCGGAATGGAGTGGTCATAAAATGTCCTTTATGGCAGGAGAATCAACATTATTATTGCGGTCCTCAGAACGTTATGCAAACAAATTGGTACATTTACTACAACATCCAGGTAAATATGTTGGATACGTCAACATACCTACTACATTATACATTTATTTGCGTAGACGTTCGTCAGATAGACCCAATCGTTTATGCTGGGGCTACATTATCGCGTTATCGCGATTATCGCGCCCCAGCATTAGAGACGGTATGTTGACCGCGGTGACTGACAACCCATTTAATCTAGTCCTTCGTAGCGTATGGCACCCACCATCATCACCATCAATAAGCTCGGTTTATAGGTGCATAGGTAGAGCCCATCCTACCATTACCCCGCTTACCTCAAAATAAATAAAATATTCGGTATTAAAATCCGATTGATCACCAACGACCACAGGCGGATGGTTCAATTGTCCATATCAATAAATATTTCGACTGTGCATATCTCGATTAACAAAGGTTTTCACACGGTTTATTAACAATAGCGGTAGAAAAAAGAGAGCTTTTTCCATTATTCGTCGCTGTCCACTATAATGTTGTATGTAAAATAACAAAAGTTTTTGATATTTATATATATAGGTGTATAGGTTAGGTACGGTTATTAGTATCAATCGTAGAATTGTTGCGCCTACTGAGTGAATGTCTTAGAAATACGCTAGTGTAATTTAAATTAAAAAAACCGGCCACGTGCATGTCGTACCATGCACAATGAAGGGTTCCGTAGTTGGGATGAATTTATAAAACAAACTTAACATTGTAGTTGAAAAACTTGTTCTCCGATACAGAATGTATGGGAGAACATGTTTTTCCAACTGCAAAATTAAGTTAGTCGATTATTACTCGGTAATTTGTGGAGCCTACGTAGCGGTGATAGTTTTCTTTTGAATTTCGTTATATATACTACTGCCCTGAATTTTTTCACATATCCAAACCAACCATTTAGATGGCAGGGGGGGAGAAACTTGGCTCTAACAAAAATTAGCACTTTAAAGCTTAATATTCCGCAAACGGATAACTGAATCCAAAAATGGTTTTAACAAACCCCATTACTTTTAAACGACCTCCAACGATACCCCAAACCATGGGATTGACGAGAAAAAAAAACCATCCCCACTTTACGTGTAGGTACACTAAAAAAAAATCTTTTTTACGTTTTTTTTTTTTTTACCACTTTGTCGGCATCGTTTATACATACCAAATTACAGCTTTCTAGTGTTGGTACTAGAAAGCTGTAATTTGGTCTCTGGGCTAAGCCGCGGACAGACGGACAGACGGACATGGTGAAACTATAAGAGTTCCTTGTTGACTACGGAACCCTAAAAACACCTATATAATGTTAGTAACTTTATAACTTACGAGTTCACTGTTTTAGATTTTACAGTGGACGATATTCTTCTACCTGCTCTTGTTCATGTAACTTGGGATCGGTGTTTTTAATGGTTTTCCTCGTCCAGTCTCCCAAGTTTACATAATAACATCATTATTTCATTTTCTATTCAAGTTCTTCCTCTTCTTGTGTAACCTGCACCCTAATTGCGTAAGACACGATGAATCCATTGCTTCATAATATGTTCAAAAATGTGTCTGCTCAACAACGTAAACAACGCAATGAATGTTGTTGAACTTTCAAAATGAAACTGATTGATAGTGTGTTGCGCAATTAGGGCGCAATCAGGTATGAAAATGATGTCCTGTGATCGGGTAATCCGTTTGAAAGCGATTTATAACCCGATAAAATAATTTCACTACGGTCATTAAAATATTAACAAAATGATAAGCTTCCAAGCAATTTTCGGAGGTATTATACATTTTTCTTACATCCCGCTGATCGCGCTTGCGGCAACGGACAATTTGTAATTTAACTATAAAAGTATGCTCCTACGTTGTTTTAATGAACAAAACTTAATTAATCAAAATAAGAGCCCTGTTATTTACATACCCATTTATTATACACATTTTTTTCTTAAGTAATTAATTTGTTTTCAATTGGGAACTTCAAAGTGCCGTAAATACAGCAATTTGTTTCTCGAAAATATGAATCTAAGTTGCAAGTGAGAAATGTTTCATACGAGTCGAGGTGACACTCACACCTGCGGTCGCGACCAACTTATAACATCCAATTTCATAGAAATATACATAGACTTATAAAGTATTCAGAATTAATTTAGTTATACCTCAGAGACATGATGAGTATGAAAATCTAGAAACTTAATTTCTATCTTCAGCATAATTTTTTCTCAGTTTTATAATTGAACGCTTGAAAAAACAAAGGTGGTATTCATTTGTCTTGGTAATTTAAAGCTTGCTTAGAATTAGCAAAATTATGAAAATATGATTCTTTATGACTGTCTAAAACTTCGTGTACCTACCTAGATAGATAGATACCTATTTATTATACAACTATTCGTAACAAAATTTAAAAACCACATATACTGTTCAATCCATCCGTCGGTCCATGTACCTACCTAGCGGGAACCTAAAAGAAAATTTATGTGCCGATTAAGACCCTTTGAAGGGCGGACGACCGCAAACGCGCTGCGCCGTCATTTGGGAAGCCGTTAGTTTGCCAGAATTAAATATAATTCCTCACTATTTTGCGCCTATATCAACGATACCTACGTGACCAGTTTAATTCTAGGGTAGCCCGCGAAATTCAAATTTTCTTACGTTTTTTGCAATTTACAGGCTGACCTGTAAATTGCAAAAAACGTAAGAAAATTAAGAAATGTAAGTGCATTGACTGGCGATTTCATGAAATTTTCATTCAATGCACTTCCATGAACTTAGAGAGTTGTATTGCTGATTCTAATGTTTATAATTCTGTAAATTCCTATTTGTTACGGCCGCTAATAATATTTATCTTAACATACAATGTGATACTGACCTGCAAATTGCCAAAAACGTATGAAAATTTGAATTTCGCGGGCCACCCTAGCGCATTAACCTTAAACAAACTAGATGAACGATTTTATCATCGTTGAAATCAATTTATCAGTTTGCAGTGTTTTGTTTTAAAACTCTCCGAGCACCGACATTCATAATGTTATTAAAACACAAATACACCACTTGTAACTGATGATGGACATGCATAAATGTACACGAAAGTTTTAATTTGTACGAGAGGCGGCACTTTGGTGCGATCAAAACGCTGTTCATAGCGTTTTGATCTAATAGAAATGTAATAAAATATTGGCACGCACTTTGCCTTAACATTTGTGATGTGACGGGATACTTACTTCTAATATCACTTCTAGTATCGAAGATGTGTAAGTTCATAAATCGAAAGCTAGCATATACGCTTGTTTTACTGAAGAAAATAATAAATTACTTTTCACCCAAGTTTGTATACGACGCTATCACAAATCTCCGTTAGCAATAAGTTAAATTGAATGTCTAAGCTCGCAATCGAGGATTCAGCAAATACCAGTATCTATTGCAAGCGACTAGAGTCTTTAAGAAAATCCCGTAGCTTCACTGGTCTGCTGTGATTCCAGCTAGGTCCGCCACTGAGAGGATATTTTTAAAATAGATTTATAACTTTTCAAAGTTTTTCTAAAGATCACAACAATACATTAAGCCGTCGTCGCTAACGGTTAGTTAATGAATTAAAGCGATACATAAAACAGATCGGTTTTTTACGATACCTACATTATCTTTTAATTGCCAACTATACGGAGGTTATTATTTGGAAATAAAATACAATTAGAGGCAGATACTCAGGGCAGCATGATACGAAAACGAATATAGAGACTATACATTATGAAGCGAGCCACGAGCTGACCGCGGGAAGTAACCCGCAAATGTTTGGAGGTCGCGCTGCACGAGACGGCCCACTAGATTCGTTACTTCTGCAGGACAAAAGTAAATGAGAATTGCCCTTAATTGGAATTGTAAATGAGTCTTGCGGCACTTTCTTGTCGGTTGAACGCTCGTTTCGCCATCACAGTAGAATAAACTGTGATGATTTCATTTAAATTAATTCTCAGCGCGAGAGGGCCGCGGACGCGATGTCTAAATTGAGACATCTCTGGATCGTTGGTACAGACTTCTTGCTCGTTTAAGACGTCTCGTGTCCTAAATTCTAAGGGACCGCATCGTTAGGGTTTCTTTTTCCCTTAAAACAAGAATTTTCGTTTTAAAAAGTAAATTACCCCTTTAAGAAAAACATTAAAGCCTAAGAACAGGAATTTGTTGTCTTTGTCCACGAAAAGGTAGGCTTTATTTTCTTGTGACAAAATTAATGTTTTGATTGACAAACAGAAATAGGAGCTCGGAATAAAACAAGTTGATTGAAAATTTAACGTGATCGTAAGATTTTCTTCAATTTATTCGGATAAATTCGAATCTTACGAGAAGTCATGCGACACGCCATTTGGATAACATTTTCAAAACACCGTAAAAAAGTAAATTGTCACTCGATCGTCAATTTATTTTGTACGATGTTACGAAAATGAGAAACGACGGGTGCGACCGATATTATCACAACGTTGATTTGGAATTTATTGGCATAGAATTCGTAACTGGAGCGTCAATACTGGCTCCAGTGGGGTGCACCTGTGCCTTCACCTTCGTCAAGCATTGACGCGGGTTGCGAACATTAGTCACAAGTGTGTAAGACATGTATGTTCGCCAGGAAGGGAGGAAAGTAGCCACACATTCATATCGAAATATGTATAAAAATATACAGGCATGTGCTACTAAGCGTAACCTAAATAAATTCATGATTAAATAACAAACTATAGCGTTTATTGTGAGGCACGGAGGTGAAGGGGATGTACTTACCTCGGTGATTACTGATTACGTAAACGTTTTCGTTCCGGTAATCAAACGAAGGCCTATTTGCCCATGACAATGATAATCGTTAAAGGTAGTCAAATTTCAGTAAATGTTGTCACTTGAAAAATTTGGTTCTATAACCTAGATGTTGTGTGTTCGGAGATAAGAATGCTGTTCCATAAAAAACCGGCCAAGTGCGTGACAGACCACGCACAATGAAGGGTTCCGTAATTGGGATGAATATATCCCAAGTGCAAACTTAACATTGTAAGTGTCAGGCGTTCATAATTGGGATTCCTCGTAGTATTGGTAAGGTGGATGGTTCAACCTTGTGATAGTAGCACTGACTAGAAGGACCTAAGCTAGACTTGCACATCGATGGTACCCTGAGCTGGCGTATTCAAGTTGCTAGGGTTAGCCAGAAGGCGATCCAGTAAGGAACGCTGCGGGCTCTGTACCGACTGAAAAATTTATTGCCATCTAGTACTAAGACAATGCTTGTGCAGTTCTTAATTTTCCCTAACATCGATTATGGTGATGTTTGTTGCTATGACCTGAATGCAGATCTCCTCGACAAACTTGACCGTCTTCTCAATAACTGTATTCAACTCGTTTTCAATCTGCGTAAATTTGATCAAGTCTCTGCGCATAGGTCGCTTCTAAACTGGTTGCCCATACGCCAGCGCAGAAAGCAACGGGCACTGACCACCTTGTTATCATTTCTTGACTGTCCCTCTTCCCCTGGCTATCTAGCCCCCCTCTTTCAGTTCATGTTCATCACACAATCGCCTTCTTCAATGTCCCACTCATCGCACTGATTTCATTCACTCTTCCTTCTTCGTTCAGTTTAATCTGGATGGCAACCAACCGATTATCCTTTAAAGTTAAAGTTCGCGAGCACATTTGCAAGAAGCTGGTAGTATCATCACAACTGTAATGTTTTCCCATTGTTTGTGTTATTTCTTTTAATTATGTGTACTTATTTGTTCTTGTATTTACTTATATATATTTAGTTATTTTATATATACAGGTATATTTGTATTTAAATAAATATTTAGTCCACAATTTTCGACATTGCACCTACCACCGTTGGTCTCTGCATCACCCAAAGGTTGACCGGTAGAAAATGCCTATGGCATTTAGTCCGCTTCTGTACATTTGTGTGCTTAAATTATGAAATAAATTGTAGTTTAAAAATATGTTCTCCCATACATTCCAACTGGAAATATAAGTTTGTATGTACGCACAATATTGGGAGATTTACCATGTTATTTTAAGAATGTTTTAAGTTCATATACTTCTTATAGGTTTTCCTGTAATCTGTAAGTAGATATAGAACTATTTTCTTGTTTTTTTTTTAATGTTGTTCCCAGAGTTTCGGAGATAAGAGGGAATAGTCAATTTTCATCTATTTTTAACCCCCGACTGAAAAAGAGGGGTGTTATAAGTTTAACGTGTGTATCTGTGTGTCTGTCTGTTCCATCGTAGCTGCCAAACCGCTGAACCGATATTGTTTTTTTTTTGTTTTGTTTGAAAGGTGACTTGATCGAGAGTGTTCTTAGCTATTATTCAAGAAAATCGGTTCAGCCGTTTGAAAATTATCAGCTCTTTTCTAGTTGATGAATGGATGTGAGCATCTTTCACAGGGCTAATCGATTGGAAATTTAGAATTCTGTTACTTCAATGATATTAGAAGAAATCTGTAACCTTGAACTGATGCTGCAGCATCACCTGGATGCAGGATACCCAACTCCCTCACCAACTTACAGCAGAGGTATCGTGTTTGGGCTCATTGAAAAGGTCTCAAAAAATAGGTTACAGATGGATGGTGATCAGGGTCTGATGATGGAGTAGGAAAGAGAAATGTGACTAAATTAGAAACTAGCTTCACTGTGGCAAAAGTACGTACAGCTACGCAGATTTCGGCGAGCCGCGGGTTGATCATAGCGTTCCTACTAGTAATATAATATGAAATTTAAAAAGCTGGAAATAAAAGTTAAATTTAAAATTTAAAAAACCCCCGACAAAAACATAGCATTTAAAAAGTAAACAAATAATATGTATTGGCCCTTTAAGTTTAATATAAAAGTTGTAGGTAATATTTTGATCCAAGCGTCGTCGCGTCGGGGGACGGCTAATGAAAACGCTAACATACACTAGGCATAATGAATATATGCTATTGTAGAAAGGATAGCTGCTGTTAATTTCCTATTTTCATGAGCCGGCCCCGACGCGACGACGTTTGGATCAAAATATTACCTACAACTTTTATATTAAACTTAAAGGGCCAATACATATTAATTGTTTACTTTTTAAATGCTATGTTTTTGTCGGGGGTTTTTTAAATTTTAAATTTAACTTTTATCTTAAATAAATTAAAACTATTCCTTTTAATTTTTTTTTTTTTAATGCTTGGGAACTTAACAGTAAGTCCTTTTATTTATTACTAGCTGCGCCCAGCGGTTTCACCCGCATAAGTCTCGATCCCATTGCAATATCAGGATAAAAAATATCCTATGAATAGGAATTCCAGATCATGGACAAAATCAAACTGGTTGCTAATCTAGTTGTATAATTTACTTTATTTGTATATCATAGATTTTTACACATTTTGTGATTACTTAAACTCACACACTGTCTTATTAGTATTATTTGTAATGTAAAAATGTTAGGAATATTGTGATATTGTATAGGTACCTACTTTTACAATGTTTGTAAATGTGTGAGCACCATGTATCTATCACATAATTTTATTAAACAATTGATTTGTCGTTGCTCCATTTTTAATTCTTTTTACAATTTGTGGTAAAGTAATCGTATTCTAGGTGCATCGTATTCACATGTAATTATAATTGATGTATACAAAATATTGTAAACCATTTTTTTTTTTTAAAGAGTCACGGTGGAGTTTCTTGCCCATTCTTCTCCATACGAAAACTACCTTTTGGAAGGGGCAACTAGAATCAGTTCTATTTCTTTGTTTCTTTGACGTTCAAAAGTGCCTTTAATGTGCCTATTTGAAATAAATGATTTGACTTTGACTTTGAATTTGACATGGTTTACCCATGTGCTAAATTGCATCCAAATCCGTTCAGCCGTTTTAGCGTGAAAGCGTAACAAACTCACTTTCGGAATTATAATATTAAGTTAGGATATCATACAGTACAGTTTACAAAACTATTTCTATTTATATTCAAAATTAATTTATTTACGTAACACGTCAGTGTTTGGACGATTTTCAATTTGATATGTGTAGGTACCAAATTTCACTTAATCTGTCCATTAGATTGGTAGCAAATTGGCTGTGACAGGCGGACAGACAGACAGACACACGAGTGATTCTATAAGAGTTCCGTTTTTTCTTTTGAGGTACGGAACCCTAAAAATAAAGTTACGGTTTAACAACAGAAAAAGTAGGAAATGGTTGGGGAGTGGAATATGCCCCCCTAACTAAAGATTACTTAAACAAAAAAGAATAGTGAAAGAGTAAGTTGACTATAAAGTTTTGACGTAAAATAATTTTCTAGTCTCGTTGGCGGAACTTATACATTTTTAATTGAAAATGTTTGTACCAAGCTAGGTACTTATAAAAAGATTGTTTGAGAAGCGTATCGGCAAAATCTTTCTTTAGTTCGTTCAGAACTTTAATATTTTAAGCATGAATAACAACTTTGCTTTTTTGTTTATCTTTCACTGAGGTTCGACTTTCTTATTACATTTTTTCCTCTTCTCTTTCTCACAGAGAGGAAACCTGTGGCCCGGCAGTGGGATACTTGCCACTGCCGGGTTTCCTCTCTGTGAGAGAGGGTGGGCCGTAATGCACCACGCGGGCCCAGTGGGAGTTGGTGGATCGAGAGAATCTATAGTTATAAATAAAAGTCGCTTTTCATGTTTGTCTGCATTTCCGCGTTGTTTCTTATAAACCACACAACAGTTTTTGATGAGGTTTTCACCAACGTTTAGAGAATTTATTCTGGAAGGTTTATGTGTATAATACGTTAATATTAAAGTTATATTACTACATTTCCATTACTACAGTTACTTAGTTATAAGAAATCTCGATGTTTTGTAAAGTCGTAAAAAACAGGTCGCTAGTACCTACTTTAAAACATATTTCGGCGAGGTATAGTAACACCTATGATCTAAGTAATAAAACTTATAATGCTACAAGTTAGCTGCTCTACGAACGTTTTGCTTACTGTCAGACACATATTCTTCTTAATCATCGTATTCAGTTTTTATAGAACGTAATGAGATACCAAAAAAGTTAACGATATACCTATATTATTCCAGCTAGGCATTATTCGCATTCGAAGTGGAACACAAATCACTTTTATTTCTTTTTGCTTGAAGCAATTTGTCTGAGAGAGACATAAAAATCTTACAACTAAATGATTCCATAATTCCATATTCATATCCTAAGAGTTAGAACACTTTTCTCAACTTTTATAATTCTGAAAATTAAGTAAAAGCTTCCGGTCGTCTTAAGAATTCAGTCCGGAGTAAAATACCTTTCTTCCATTTTAATTATTTATAAAAAGTTCAGTCAGATAATCCCTTTTATTTATTTTATGTTTAGTCATCAAAGAAGCCAAGCACTTTTTGGAAAGGAGGGCCAGTGATTGATGCGTGGCTGCATTAGAGCACATGGACCTTGGTTATCCTATTCCGAACCTTCTAGACGTCCTATTCCTTTCCGAAATTCATCTTTTTTTGTTGGTAGGTATGATAACTTGCCTGTATTATTTTGTATGTAACTTAACAGATACCAATAAACCAATAAACCAATATAATAATAACCAATATACCAATAAACTTGGTTGACCTCTACTACAATTAATAGTAAAATACCGACAACGACATATTAATTTACTGAGCCGGTTTTGCTGCTGCCGTATTCAACTTAGAAAACATTGTAAGCATAATTATGTACATACTTCGGTATATGTGTATAACATCATATGAGTAGGTTTTACCAAAAACCACTTTGTCCCTGGTGGAGTTAAGTGCCTTGTCAAAACTTGTTCTCTTATGGTATTCCCGTTTGATTTATGACTTCGATATGTCAATTTTACGTCAGTCAGTATGATTTATATGGTCATTTGCACAACCTTACGTGTCGTATCGAAATTCACACATTTGATTTTACACTTAGTTTACATCGCAAATAGGTAAATACTCAAATATCAAAGGCACTCGAGTGAAATCAGTAAAATCATTATCCACTCGAATTTCTATTACATCGAACTGCGATATTGTGGCACGTGACTGAAAAATGTGGAAACATTTATTTACAATCAGTGACTAACAAAATTTAAATAAGAGTGGCAAAGCGACCGACAGGCGTACATTGGATAAATCGCGTGCTGGCGTGATTGATTGCTCTACAAAACAGTAATAAAAATGTCCATTCTGGGAAATCCGTGTATCTCATGTGGAGTGCGTTAAATAAATATGAGTGTGAAGCTAAACAGTATTTTCCATTAGTGTCATAAAAAGGTAACGTTTCGAAATAACCGCGAGGCCGGAGCCATATCCACGTGTGATAATGCGCAGTAACATTTTATAAGGGATCTAAATGTGAGCAGATGGCACAATGCGAATCGCACGTAGTACTTCCCGGCACGGCCGCAATCTGCCATTACATTTTATGCAAACACAGTCGGAATGATTTCGGTTGTACAATTTCCAAAATAGAATACCAACAACTTTTACAATACAACCGTTTGTTATGCGTACTTTAAATGCCAACATTATTCTAACTTTTAATTACCTCATAAAAAAGCTTCGTTAGCAAAAATGAATGCAGTTATTCGTAAAGTTAACGCAACATTGTAACATTTCGTTACTATTGCTCGATCTTCAGAATTGAGTTAATTAGGTAGTTAATATGAGAGCCCATGATCACAGCGCACGTTTTTACGTAAATTATACTTCTAAATTCTCTTTCATAGTCCCCTTATTTAAATGTCCTGCATTTACATTTTGCCCCTCAGTATTACTTTCTATTGATTTCATCTTCAAAATCACTGATTTATAGATTTTATTGAACGGAGTAAAAGACTTTTAAAAGCTTTTTCCCAGATGACTTTTACCCGACTGCGGTGTAGTAATGACAGGATAATGCTTTTTTTCCGCGGGGTTTCCCGGAAATAATGGGCAATACTTACTGCTTTTCCCATAGGTAATTCGTAAAAAGTGGCCAAGATTTTTTTTCTAACATTTGTCCTTGTTGTTTAGTGGGGTTAAAACAACGTTCCTCATGTGTGGTCATCACAGTCGGACTGTGGAATATAAAGATGGACGATTACTTCTGAAGATATTGTCTTCTTGTACACCATGGCCCATATTGGGCACTGTAACCTACCTCGTAGTTAAATTATTAATTAATAAACCTCTTAATTTTATCATCATCATTCTTAATTTGAACAGTCCATTACCTCAACATACACCTTCTCAGCTTTACCGTCCCATGAAGCGATGTATGGTAAAGCAAAATAATATCTTATTTTTCAGTTAAAAAGTATGACAAATCTAATTCAAAGCCTTTGTATGTTTTTATTGGTATAGTTTCGTCTCAGTTTATTATATTAAGAACGATATAGTTTATGAGTGTGCGGTCGTAACAGGCAAACGGAATAAGGATGTTTACGAGCAGTCATGTGGGTTAAATTGAGTCTTACCACAATTGATTGTTTTCTCGAAGATTTTCCTTCCTCAATGACTGCACACATGCAACTAATGTAGGAAGAAATTGAACGAGGTCACCTAAATGTCTGTTCTTTGTTATACATTCATGATATGATAGCAAATCATTTTTTCTATCACGCAACAAGATTTACTCATCAATATTTGATTATATGAACATTAAGGACGTTATAAGCCCCTGTTTTGTTATGAATGAAAACGTTGATGTAAGGCCACAGTTTCCTAAGTAAGGTAGTGAACAAAAGCACATAACCCTCCTTTTTTACTTCACCGCAGGCGGGTAAAACTGATGACCTTTTATAAAAAATACGAGGCCGAGAGTCGATAGTAAAACGTGCTCCTTGTAGCCCCGCATAGAGCCCATGTGTGTTCCTTGTGCAGCCCCGCATAGACCACGCTGGCCACGTAATATGTTTAGCTATATTCTAATATAATTTTCGTTTAAATACTACAGATAAACAAGAACCCTTTATCATACTTTGTCCACCTTACAATGCGTAATGCCCATCCTTGCTAATTTTAAGTAGAACTCGTTGTTAGGGTTCCGTACCCAAAGGGTAAAACGGGACCCTATTACTAAAGCTCCGCTGTCTGTCTGTCCGTCTGTCACCAGGCTGTAGCTCATGAACCGTGATAGCTAGACAGTTGAAATTTTCACAGATGATGTATTTATGTTGCCGCTATAACAACAAATACTAAAAAACACATTAAAATAAATATTTAAGGGGGCTCCCATACAACAAACGTGTGACTTTTTTTGCCGTTTTTATAGATAATGGTACGGAACCCTTCGTGCGCGAGTGCGGCTCGCACTTGGCCGGTTTTTTTTCTATTTCTATACATCTTAAAAATGCGGCGGCCAATGAATTTTCCATACGAACGTAATACCTAAATAATTTGCAATTTGAGCATATTTCCACCATATTAATGTTGATATTCGGATTTAGACAGTATTTATCTAGGTTCCTACATCTTTTTTTTCCCAAAAAACTTACCTAAAATGAAGTTTAAGCGAATTGAATATCACACATTTTTACAGCGTAAATGACATGTTTACATATTGTTTTTTCTATATTATAAACAACAATATTTGTAATATTGTTTCAGCAGAAACATAGCTTATATTATCGAAAAAAAAAAGTCATTATGATGAAGATGAAGTTACAAATTATCGAAAAAAAATGTCATGTCAATGACAATGTGTGCGTGGTTGCACAGTTCACGGTAGCTGTGTGTATCGCTCTGACAGGCACACTAGCGCAACATTTGTAGCACTCGATTTGTAGTTGCGACCGATGCTCCGCCGGCCCCTTAACAAAGAATATATATAGACTACGGTATTTCTTCTTATAAATAACAACTATAATAGTAATTAATATTCATGGCATATTAATGACTATTATTAAGACAATAAGCTCCGAGCTGTGTTATTTTATACTAGGTATTGTAAATTTTAGACTTGGACATTTACTGCTATTTGTATACTTAGAACCGGCGCTCTAGTTAATGCATAAGAAATGGAAAAGCTTCACTTACTCTTGGTTAAGTGACGTGCAAGCGTCCAATATAAATATTTCGTTTAATAATATCTCTCTACAATGATTCATCGCAAACCTTCATCCACCGCAAGCGAAAATAAAATAAAATCTGAAAGCGTTTGACTACGAACAATTACCTACTAAAATGTTTAATTATGACATAAAAATAATTTCTTTTTAAACGACCATTTTCCGATATGTATCGCGTCGTGTGCAGCGTGCGGCGTACGGCGTACGGGTGTACGCCAGACGTTCTCTTGGCACAAGGGTAATCGAATGTCATACGCGGTCGCTACCCGACAGAACTATTCACGAGCTGCCAGCTGGCGCACTCCACGCCCTGATTTATGTCCCTTTTGCTGTCCAACTTTCTGCACCTTGTTCGTGCAACATTTGTACATGACGTCTTAAATATATAGACCAACGGAAGCAGAAACTCTAGCGGCAGCCAATGGGTACTGACTCACATACATGTGTGTTTAAGCATCATTAACTTTATCGTTTTATTGCCTTCGCACTTTTCTTATAAGAATAACATTTCTGAGCTTGCTGAGGCGCAAATGCAGTGGTTAAAATCACAGCTTACTGTCTAATATTTTCAAGATTACACTGAAACATTAAAAACACATCTCAATGTCTTCTATTTTTTTTCGTATCCTAAATCAACACGGCAATGGTAATGTAAACACTTGTATCCCATAGGTACCACCCATAACTCCGCGTTTATTATTTGAAACAAAATCACATTACGGTTGTCATTCAACATATCACACGGACGACCTAATTATGTCAATTTGACGTTCGGGAATAAGTTACAGACGGGTTACCTACACCGAGCCGCGCCAGGAGCGCTCATAAACTCATTAAAAGTTGCTTCCATATACTAAAACGACTGACCTTATCCATACAGACGGCAGTTTTAATCGAGACCGCTTTACGAACCATTAAATTCCACGGACGGTTATTGTCGAGCTGGGATCGTTAAATGAAATTCTAGACACAGAGGCCGCTGCCCTCCACCATAATAACATGCGGATTTGCAAATTTAACCCATAATAACGAATTTATTCAACACCAATATCACAGACGAAATTGTTAATAGAATCATTTCCCCTATAGTTATGTATATGTGCTACGTGAATAATTAAGCTATTAAGACTGTTATTGCCTTAAATTTTCAGACTAAAGTAAAAAAAAATATTTGCAGAAAGGAACCACCGAATTACAAAGTAACATTCTGCGACGTACTTTCCCAAAGAAAGTATCGCGATCAAGACCGTATTGAAGCAAGATGGAAGGAATTGAATGTCGATCCACTTATACTGAAGATTTGTTCCATAACTGAAAGAAAGCGACACCCCTTTTCGCACAAGAAGCGAACGTAAAAGATTGCTGAAAAGTAAGTACGCTTATTCTTGACGCCAATTTATTGGTTCAAAGGTGCGCCGTCGACTAAATGGTACTGTATAAACTCATCACCTCCTCAGGACCGCCTCTTCCATGTAGAGGGGTTTTGCTCGTTCATTCACCTTAAATCGACGTCATTCCGAGAGGCAAAATAGAGCACTTCTGAAAAAGAGTTTCCGATAAAAAGGGGCCCATCAAATTTTTTCAATATCCATTTACGAAGGAATAAGAAAGGATTACGCGCAAACCAAAACCCTTTAATCCGTGATATGGGTTATTGAAACATTGCGCAAAGTGTGGACGAATTATATCGGCTTGTTCACATATACGTAATCCTCCTAATCTTGCGGCCCTTTCCAATAATTGTGGGGAACTCCAAAAGTTATTTCTATTAGAGCCTCTGAGCCAGCGATAGCCGAGCCGATGTCATTTTCTATGCAATTGAAATTTATTTTTTCACATCTGTTACCGACTCGACTGCTTAACTCGCCACTTCCCACTGCTCTTTGACATCGAATTGATGCTTGATAAAGTCGATTCCGTTCGGGATTTTCGTTACCGTAAAAACTCTAATATTTATTGAATTCAGATTTTGGTTTCGTGTCCAGTAGGTATAGCAAAATATAACATGAATGAACACTAATAGTTGTCAGACAGCTCTCTGCTCCGTATCATGTCAGATATATGCGAGCTTACCAACGTTTTATTGTTCTGAACAAATAACTAATTGAAACAGCTAATTGGTTGTGTTTTTTATTTTAGTATTTTATTATCTTTTGCATCTATGTAAATATGAAGGAATATTTAAGACAACACCCATGTATACATTATTTTTTCATTATGCTAAACCCGAAAATTGTACTCATCATTTTGAACTACTTTTTCTATGAGACCAACAATGAAATCGCGAAAAAAAAAATCAGCTGTTCCATACATTTGTGTTCACTTAAATCGACAAAATGTATGGAACAGCTGATTTTTTTTCATTACTTAATGCCATTATTAACTTCACATACCTACCGAGGGATGACTGATACAATTTCAGTATTGGGGATTCACAAAAGAAAATTAGAATGCTGATACAAAAAGTAAAGAATAATTTTACTTAGAAACGCTGCCCCTGAGCGTAGTTTTCATTTGTTTCACAAAAGCGGTTAATGTAAACGGTTGCTCTTTAACATTTAGCTCGATTACATCTAGCGACTCATCGTGCCCCGTGTTTTGTTTTGCGAAATTATAAAAAGCAAGGCCATTTCTTTCGACGCGCGCTAACAACTATTGTTCCTGTGTATTTTTTCATGAAATAATTGTATTATTATGCTGATAAGCTTACAGAAAAATAAAAGTGCATTCCTTTTCTTTTTTTAGAATTACATTTCACCTAATCATTGGTGTTCCCTGTCACACAATGTTTCTGTTTTTAGTAGCGAGTCGAGCGCCGTAAAATATCGCTAGGTAATACATTTTCGTCCATAGGCGTCTCTAACAATTGATTTTTATTATTCGTCCAGACACCCATTTCTAACAACTGATTTTTATGAGTTGAATAACCCAGGAAGGAAAGTAAGTAAGTACCTACATACCATCCACTTTGATTCCGAGTTTCTCAAGCGAATGGCGTAAGTCGTTCAGCAAAGGTTCACAAAAGCCAATAACGTAAAGACCGTTAAACATTTAAAAAGTATGTATGTATAAGTAAAGGCTGCCTACGATGTATGAGCACCTTCAAGCAGGTCTACTTGCGCTGAATAATAACCTATTCACAGTTCCCGTGTTTCGCTTTGTCTCACTTTGCCTGTTCAATATTCCATAGGTAAATTGAAATTACAGCGTTAACTTCATTGTATTACTTGATAACATTACATGTACATTTTATTATGGTAACTAGGTATAGGGACATCTGCATAGGTATTAAATTTATTTGTAATCCACTTACAAAATGAATTTACCAAATAAGTTAAAAAAAAACAAAAAAAAATGCTTATTATGTTACTTTTTGAACCAGAAATAAAAATCTCTTAAATTACTAAGTCGCCAAGCTTGCCTGCTCATCAAAAAGGTGAAATATAAAACTGGGCATGACATCATTACCAAGTCTAACAGAAACACACACATAACAGAAGTACATTAAAGTGTAAATAAATATAAAATTCGTCTACTGAATATGTAGACAAATTATGCAAATGATCATGCGTAAAACACGGATCCATCCAATTGAAGTACTGTCAAAGGGCACGGTTAGAAAAGAAAGAGAGAAATCAAATTGTTTTCACGAGGATATCAAATCGTCGATGTTTAAGGAAGAATTTAGGTCACGTCTCATGGATTACGGCTTATTTCCCGCCTCTCTTTTTCTTCGTTTGACGCTAATCCCAGCGGCTTCGCAGAGATTCCGCCGCCCAGCCGTCGTGCGTTGGCATTCCCCCCTCCTTTAGACGGTACATCAATTTCAAGGTCAAGTAATTACGAATAAATTATGGGCTTTTCATTAATTCTTTGGTATCACGCGCAAAAATAAAACACCTACGCAACAAATTCTTTACTATGAAGGCCCGCATCGCGCAAGGACAAACTTAATCAAATTACATTATTAAAATAATTAAGTAAGTTCCATTATCTAAGAATGTAATTATGTACCTATAATAATTAGGCTCCCGAGGAGGAGCTCGTGGATACGTAATAACAGCCGCACGGGTTGATCCATAAGGTTAAGCTACGCTTGACGGGGTTGGTCCGTGGATGGGTGACCATTTTTACATACCGAGACTCCTCCGTGACTCGGAAAGCATGTTAAGCTGTTGGTCCCGGCTGTCATTTGTGGATCTTTGACAGCCGTTACGGGTCGTCAGCAGCCCGAAAGTCTGGGGTTTAATTACCAAGGGGTATCGTATTACCCAATTACTGGGTTGTGGAGGTCAGATAGGCAGTCACTCCATGTAAAATACTGGTATTCAGCTGCATCCGGTTAGACTGGAAGCCGACCCCAATATAGTTGGGAAAAGGCAGATGATGAATTCGGCTCCCGATTCTAAGTACCTAAATCAAGGGCGACGCTCAATTTCGTTCCATAACTCGAGAAAATATAATTACAGTCTGATCTTTTATCGTGTTACCTTTTACATAATCATATAACTAACACTAATGTAAGTGAGCGCCACTTCTCATCCTAATAACATCTCGAAGGATTCACCTCGACCCACGCGGAAAATCTGATTATTCAGTGAGTGACGGCGTGCCACCGACCGAATATTAATCGTGCTCTTCTACTTATACTAATCATTGTAACTATGAGGGTTACAACATCAACTGGGAATCATTCCACCGGCTCAATTGTACATTCTACCGAGTAGCACTAACGACGTAAGAAAATATTATTTGGTAGGTTGGCACTTGTGTCCCAACTTCGATTCGACGTGCTCAACATTTTAATGAAAAAACCTTTAGGTATAAGAGTCAAAGCCATTTTATTGAACTTCACGCGTATCAACACAAAAGAAAGTGGACATTGGGAAAAGTGAGCGACCTGGAATGTGTCCTATAAAATCTGAGAAGCATTTGAAATCTACACTCGCATTTAGGGCCGTCGCTAATATGCAATCGTGGATAGGTAAAAGTTTCACAGCAGAGCTAATTTTTTAATGAAATTAATTCCATTAGCAAACCGTGTAACTATTAAGCTGTTAATCCGTTTACTAATTTGGCAGTAGTAATCCGTGATATTGCCAGTTTATGTAGATACAACCAATTATCGCCGGTTATATTTTAGTGCTAAAATGCGGCCACGCACATGCAGCCGCAACATTCCCAAACTACCAAAATGCAATTTAAACTCAGTATAGCCACTGTTCCTGCGCTGTTATGTGACAAGTTAAAGCATTATGCAAATTTTGGTTAAATCTGGGTTACAAATGTACATATTACCCAGGAGCAATTATAAAATGCATTTCTTTAAATGTGTATTCTGTCCATTTATGCAGCCTTAATTATCATTAAGGCTGCATAAATGGACAGAATAATTTTACAATATCCTAGGGGCAACAGTGTTCCTGAAATAGTACCCAATGCAGCAAAAATAAGTGGAATGTATCTTTATGAAGAACTCTATCTAAATAAACAAATGCAGAAGAATAAAATTATTAATAACGGAAATCATATCATAATAATTAGGCGCGTTGCTTTTCTTCGATACCATAATGTACCAGGTTTGAATCAACAATCATACTAATTACTTTAAGAAATACGTCGCACTATTTTGCCGAGGGCGCACAAAAACCAAATTTTAAAAGTTGAAGGTAGATGAAAAACAATTACCGTACTTGCAAATATAATATGTATTTTATAGGAATCCAAAAACGGAGGGTAGTTTTCTAAAGTACGACAACTACGGTTTCAAGAAGCGAAAACTCAATGTAATTCAATCAAATACAGTTTTGATATTTATTGTTATTTGCATAATCAACAACTGGATTCTGAAGTTCAAGGTATTGTCTTTTATTAATGTTCTTGAAATATAAACATAGTATAAGTATATAGACAGTTCCAATTAACGACCAAAAATACGACTAAAATAAAAATTCACAAGTATAAGTAAGTGTTTTCCGTAACTTTCTATAACAATTTATTAACACAAATAATCTCTGGGTTTTATGTTATTATTGTATTGTAATAACAAACCTTGCTACAACATGCTACCACGGTTGTTATTATTAATTGTTTCTTCTAGGACGCGTGGTTAAATTTTCTTCGTTATCGTTATCGTAACCTTACGGACTTGTTATTCCAAGATCCTGTAAAGAATTGGAGTCAAATGGGCCAGAATTTGCAAGAAATAATCATTTAATTGAATAATTACCAGTCTGAATTTATTATGTAATTTTCTTTTATTTTTTTCTAAACTTTTTTATTAATCCTACTTATACCTATCTGAAAGATTGTGTGTATGTGTCTGTAACTATTGTTATTCTATTAGAGGATTCGGATGAAACTTAAAAGTTTACAACCTGAAATTGGCTACTTTTTAATTTTTTATCCAGTTTAACGCGAGTAAAGCCGCGGAACACAGCTAGTGCATCGTAAATTATAGTTATTCTATTAAATACATATATTTCCTATACAATACTGATGATAGGTAGTAAATTCACATCATTTTGTCCGTGTCTTAGGGCCGACTCACACCGGAATGGCAGCGGCCGGCAGCGACGCGGCAAGCACTTTCAGTGTAAAATAATTTTAAACTTTATCTACATACTTAAAAGACCAGTATCGCTTGAAAAGGTCGCAAGGCGGTGATTCTGCCCGCGGCTGCCAGCGGCGATGCGAGGCCGCTCGCGACACCGCGGGCGGCCTCGCGCACCCCCGCCGCATTTCATGCGCCAATATGTTCATTTGTTTCTTCTAAACAGTTCTATTTGCAAGCGGCGACGCCGGGGGCCGCTTCCAACCGCAGCCGGCCGCCTCCAGCCGCTGCCGGCCGCTGCCATTCCGGTGTGACTCGACCCTATGAACCGACAACACTGTGCGGCCCCGGCGCTAATAATGAAGTGCGTGGGCACACCATGGAAAACTAAATCAGCTCTTACTTTGTAAAAACCTTGGTAAAGGTATAATTTTATGTTTTACTTACAAGTATGTAGGGTAGGTACTTTATTTTTTTATAAAGATTAATAAATAAAAGTTGAATTGAATAATAATTAAAAGTTATGATATTAAAATTTACTATAAGAAACACTCAGTTCTTCGCCGCCTACTATGTTATTTACAAAAAACTAGCTTTTGCCCACGGCTTTGTCTGCGTAGATGTTGAAAAATATGAACGGAAACGTAAGGATAAAAAGTACCTATGTGTTAATTCAATTTATAAAGTATCTGTGTGCCTTTCATACAAAAGACAAACGGAAATAAATTCTAAAAACAATATTTTCGGAATCAGACTCGTTCCCACACCTCGTAGTAATTACTTTTTTTCAAAAATAATCAATGTACAGTTATCAGTTCGTTAGGGGAGACTGTGTAGTTAGGGTTAGGATAAAATCCTATTATAATTCATTTTTAGGGTTCCGTAGTCAACAAGGAACCCTTATAGTTTCGCCAGGTCCGTCTGTCCGTCTGTCCGCAGCTTAGCTCAGAGACCGTTGGTACTAGAAAGCTGTAATTTGATATGGATATACATATAAACGACGCCGACAAAGTTGTTAAAAAAAATTGTTAAGAATATTTTTTTAGGGTACCTCCCCTACACGTAAAGTGGGGATGGTTCTTTTTTTCTCGTCAATCCCATGGTGTGGGGTATCGTTGGAAAGGTCGTTTAAAAATAATGTAAGTTTGGTAAAACTTTTTTTGGATTCAGGAATCCGTTTGCGGAATATTAAGCTTTAAAGTGCTAATTTTTGTTAGAGCCAAGTGTGCTCCCCCCCTGCCAGCTAAATGGTTGGGTTTGGACATGTGAAAAAATTCACGGCAATAGTATATATATAACGAAATCAAAATGAAAACTAATACCGCTACGTAGGCTCCACAATTTACCTAGTAATAATCGACCAACTTAAATTTGCAGTTGTAAAAACATGTTCTCCCATACATTCTGAATCGGAGAACAAGTTTTTCAACTGCAATGTTAAGTTTGTTGTATAAATTCATCCCAACTACGGAACCCTTCATTGTGCATGGTACGACATGCACTTGGCCGGTTTTTACTCTATATAATGGCAACACTGGACAGCTGTCACCCAATTGTCACATACATTTGACAGTTCTAGGAAATCGAATGGCATCATAATAGAACTGCATTGAAATGTTGAAGCCAAAATGTAAGGATTTTTGGTCTTCCTCAAGTTTTTCTGACAAGAAGTGAAAATATAGGTTGACTAAATGAATAGATACCTATGTTGTATTGTTATGATGTTTGCTAAAAATGGTTTTGAATTGTTTTATTTATTTATTTATTGTTAGGCTCTTCAACAATTAGTAGGTACACTATTACTTTACAATTTGTACGTTGGAAACTTAAGTCTAAGCGCCTCATTACTTAAAGAAAAGCACAACATGCACTATTTTGATCTAAAGCAACATTTTAATTTTGACATTTTTGAATAATAATAATATTGTAATAATTCTAACTCTGACATTTTAATTTGTAATTTTATTTCTAGATAGCTTCATGAATTTTTTTTATAATTTTTGCGTGCTATTTCCAGGCAGAATGTACATGGCTCACTCCTATCTACTCCACCTGCATTCGTTGCAAATAAATGATTGATTTGATTTGATTTGACTACATTATGCGCAGATAGTAAGAGAATTAAAACAAGTAATACATAGTTTAAGAAATAAATTATTATAAGCTAAATTGATTACAATGAAATATATAGATAAAATAAAATAAAATTAGATTAGATTGAATTCATGTATAATTACTATGATTAGGTTAAAAGAAAGGAAAGAGAAGAAAGGAAGAAAGGATCTGAGTATCAAACTTATTTGAGACTGACTTTAATGATAGGTTTTGTTAATAATTAAGATTATTGTAAGATGATTATTTGAGACTGATCAAAAGCTGTGATTTTCATTTATGTTTAATTTTGAATAGATTTTTCAATCTATGAAGAGATTTTAATTGTTGAAAAACTATTTTCTTTCTACGAAGTGGAATCTGGCTCTTTCATAGCACACGGTAACTCTATAATTGACAGGTTATTTTGAAATAGCCCATTTCCCATTTTTTTTGGGTTATTCCACTAATCCCCACCAATGAAGAATTGTGAACTTTCTGGTCCATAAATCCCTATCTGTTTAAAAATAAAATACAAACAAAATTATTACTTGTAGGTAGGTATTATAATTATATGAATCACGAAGTCTTTATTTCTTACCAAAGTAAATAATCAAACAATAATATACACGTTAGCATAATATGCATGTTAGATAGATAATTAAGAATTGTTTTTATCACAAAAATATGAAAATGGGTCAAAAATAAATAAATTAACTATCTGTACCTACACCGCATTTTCAGTTGAAAGTTTCACAAAAAGAAAATTACATACATGAGTATGTATTTAACCGATGTGTGCATGTTTGAAAAGCTTGAGTCTGCCTTAGTTCTTCTATAAATCATATTTATTTGAACCTAAATCTTGTTAGGTAACTAATAAATAAGAAGAGGTAATAAAACTTAGGTCATCTGAGTCAGTTATTGCTTTCTCAAAAGCTATTAATTATTTCTTAAACCACGGTTATTTATAACTTTGAAAAAATAAGTATATATCAAATCAAGCTCCATGCTTGCGACACTTTAACTTAGAAAGTACTGTAATCATTTAATAAAAGATATTACATCCAAAAATAAAAAATATTTTTAAGTAGGTAAGTACATGATATTATAAATATTATCATCATTACAATCGAAATATTTAAATATTGTAGTGTTAATCATAATATAGATTTGTCTACACATAAGTACTTATTTACTGCATGCAAATACACTCACACTAGTTTAGCAGAAAATCGCTTTTGAATTTCGCCAAACATGATAAAATTTTTACACATGACTGAACCTTGTACCTGTACTTTACTACAGAAGTCTAGAGCATTTTTGGTTAAATGCTCTAAGTATGATGTAGTATGTACCTATAATATTATTCAAATGAGTTTTCTCGATCAAGTTTGTATGTATACCTACCACAGTTTATTGTTGGCCAGATAAAAGCCACATCACTTCCCTGATTTAATAAAAAAGGCGGGCAATTATACTCGTGACAAGTGCCTTCGTGTAACGAAGCGTACTTTTAACGGGCCAAAAGAAAAAGCGATAAAGTACATTCATTGTAATATAACGTATCACGAACTCCAGCGTCTCCTAAGCGATTTTTCATGAGGTGTGCCACGTTAATGTGTACAAACGCTTCGGCTCGACATACTTTGCTTCTTTGCAGGAAATAAATTACCTATGCTTAGAGCGCTACCTCCTGGATGGCTTTGCTACACGAATTTCGCAAACAGATAAGCTACCCCGTTATTTTAGTAGTTTAAACACGCTGAATAAGTGTTGACAAGTACGATGAGTGATAGCGGTAAAGTCAGTAAGAAGATTTTGTTTTCCTCTTTGCTTTATTTTTGTGTGTAAAGATAAACACATTTGTGAATCGCACGTCTGAACTATTCCGGGTTATCTGAACCGATGTTTATTCAGCTATCAACTGAGAGAGATTGACTGGATGAATAGTTTTTCCCCTAAACCGAGGCGTACTCGGTGTATGGAAAGTCCCACGCTTTCCGCCGGTTAGTCATAAAACGTAAACATCCTGTTTGGAGCCACAACTATTTCAACTTTAGCTTTATGTTGCTCTAGTCTATTGAACAGGCGTTTGAACACACCTGCAACACACCGTATGTTTTTAATGTTGGTATAAAATCCGCTTAGTTTCCTTGATTGAGTAACAAGAATCATAGTTTCTTACACCACTTGGTGAACACCATGTTACCAAAGTTAACCGCATGTTAACCTCTTATCAAAGTCTCCTTTCCTTAAATCGACACGCCGTAAAATTCCTATTGGTAGTTGTGCACGATGCCCTGAGGTCACCTCGCTCGTGGGCACAAGTAGCGGCGTACGTAAAGTGAAATAGTGTAAAAACTTTAAAATCAGTGAACAGTGCTAGACTCAGTGTAGTGAAAAGGACCCTATCCGTGTATCATAGCACAAGTAGCGGAGGAGCTACAGTAAAATTCCAATAAGAATTAACATAAACTGTGAGTATTTTCACTTAAGTCATACAAGATTATTATTGGTTTTATGTAATATGTAAAGATCTCATTCGAATCTTATTAGTTTTGTAAAGATTAACCTCTTAAAGTAAAGTTATATTCAGTATAAAAAAAGACTTAGAAAAATTTGTGTGTAAAAATATTACGTAACTTGAAAAACTACTTTTTTGTTTATAGAGATATTTAAATTCTGTTTATTGTAATGTTTAGCTATGTTCTCAAAACCATTTTGAGCGTTAGAAATTTGTAAATCGGTCCAACCGTTTAGGAAATATAAGCGAATGAAAATATGTAAAATGTACCTGTGATTATCTCATTATATAATCGTTCTAATTAGATTCTCATTAGTGTAAACAGCTGTAATTAAGAGTTGTGATGTTCCTATTAGTATTTAGAGCATTTTAGTAAACAAAACTGTGTGCAATGTGATAAAAATTAAGCATTAAGTTGTCAGACATTTATGTGGTTATTAATTATTAGATTTTAGTAAATTATGTTAATTAAGATAGTAGAAACCTGTAATAAAGCATCGTAAACCCTTGTGTTTCATTACCTTACCTTTGCGACGTCTGAAATAGGAATAAAATGATAAGACGCGCTACAGCGCGCTTTTATAGTGGTGAGGCGGGAGGCAGGGTAAAATTAAGTGAATCCTCACGCCACAGCCAAACAAGACGTCGTAGAGACAAAATACATATGTAACTAGTCAGAATAAGTAAATAGTAATAAGAAAACACTAGTAATAATATAACGAAATGTAAATTTATTGAATAAATAATAAATGAGAATAGCGGGGGTGAGGAAAGGGAAGAGACGGTGGAGGGGGTAAGCCGCGAGTATAAAAGACGGGCCATTTCGCTTAGCGGACACACTCCGATCCCAGCGCTCGACTAATGAACACTAAGAAGAAACTCTGCTCCCCATTCCTCGCCGTCGTTACCTCCAGAACATTATCCTACTGCGTGTTATTATTCATCTTCGCTCAAGCTATCCCCAACATAATTGGTCCTTCGCAGCCGGATAGAAGACTTGTGACTAGAAGATAGAAGATGGTCCTAACAAGAAGCAAGGACGGAGAACAACGTCGACAGGTAGAGCTCGGCGCGACCGGAGACAGTCAACCGTCACCGCAAGAGGAACAGCCTGCGCAGGGTTCGTCGAAGACCACCGTCGCTGAGAAAACAAGTACAAGCAGCGGCACCGCCACGACGACTGAAACTCAAGCAAGCACCTCTTCGGAGACCGAAGAAATCAGCGATGCGTCGAAGAAGAAGCAGTCCTCCCAGCGCACGCTGAAGCCTGCAGACGCACGTTCACGCCGCTCCTTGGTCTCCCGCAAGAAACTCCTCGCGGAGTTGGAGGCTAAGGAGCGATTAGCCGACCTGAAACTCAAGCAAGCACAGGTTCAGGCCGAAACAGAAAAGCAGCAGCTACGTGTACAACGTCTTCAAGCAGAAGCAGAAACCTCAGAAGATGAAGAAGAAGAAGATCTTGAAGATGATCTGGCCTCAGTCCGCATCAGCACCTGGTTGAAAGACACTGGGCCGGACCAACCACAGCCAGCGAATAAAGAATCACTTCAAGAAGAGGGCAAGAAGATGCAAGAAGATGACACGAAGACTAGCCAGCCGCTGATAGACGTGGCTACCCTAGCCGCCGCACTCTCCCAAGCGGTACGAAGCACGAGGGAACCACCGAAGTATATTCAAGAGCTACCGCTCTTCAATGGAAGCAGCACCGATTGGCTCGCTTTCAAGACATCGTATGAAGAAACACTCAAGTACTTCACGCAGAATGAAAACATCGCACGTATACGTCGGAGCCTGCGTGGAACTGCAAAAGAAGCTGTTGGCTGCCTCCTAGTAAGCCAACCAGATCCACGGGTCGTCGTTGAAGCTCTCGAAAGAAGATTCGGAAGACCAGAAGCACTCATTCACGGCGAACTAGAGAAGCTCAAGTCACTCAACCGGGTCACCGACAACCCTCGCGACTTATGCATCTTCGCTGGGCGAATCGCAAACATAGTGGGCACCATTGAAGCATTGAAGAAGCCGCAATACCTGCACAGTCCTGAGATGGCGCGAACCATAACAGAGAAGCTTACTCCTATACTGAAGAGCAAGTGGTACGACTTCGCATCAACGAAGAAAGAAGATACTCCTGAACTAAAGAAGATATCTACCTTCTTGAACGAAGAAGCTGACAAGTGTGGCGCCTATGCTCTACCAGAGGCAGCCAACGATGAAGTCGGAGTGAAAGAACGCAAGAACAGAAGACCAGAGCGGACGTTCGCCGCCGAGAAGAAGACCTCTTCAGAAGATCAATGCCCTCTCTGCAAGCAAGAACATAAGCTGCCAGACTGCAAGCAGTACTCCGCCCTCGATGTGAATGCAAGATGGGAAGTCGCCAAGAAGAATCACATCTGCTACCGCTGTCTCCGAAGCAAGCATCGCCGACTCCAATGTGAAGCGCCGCCGTGTGGAAGACATGGGTGCATCATGAAGCATCACAAGCTGCTGCACCACGACAAAGAACAAAGCAGCGCGAGTGAACCAGAGAAGAAAGAAATAGCAGCACCCACCGTAGAAGTCACATCAGCAGCGCAACCAGGCGGCAACCGACGTGCATATTTGAAGATAGCGCCCGTTATCCTGAAGGGGCCGCACTCCAGCGTTGAAACATACGCACTATTAGATGAAGGCAGCACCGTCACCCTACTCGACGCATCGATAGCCGAGGTCATCGGCGCTGACGGGCCAGAAAATACCATGTGGATTCAGGGGATCGGCAACGAGATGAAGCACGACAACAGCAAGATCGTCAGTCTCAGCATAAAAGGAAAATACGCCGAAGAAGAATACCCCATCGAAGCCGCGCGCACTGTCAACAGACTTAGCTTCACACCAGAGACAGTGTACTCCGAACACATAGAAGAATGCGAGCACCTGATCGACATCAAGGACAAGATCAGCTATCAACACGCATCACCCAAGTTGTTGATTGGTCAAGACAACTGGCATCTTATTGTGTCAAGAAAACTCCGCACCGGTCGTCGTAATCAGCCAGTAGCTTCACTCACACAGCTGGGCTGGGTTCTTCATGGCTGTCACAGCTCGCTCACAGCCAAAGTAGCGTTCTGTGGCAGACTCCAACAAAAAGAAGAGGAACCAACAATGGAAGAGCTGATCAAGAATCACTTCAAGCTCGAGTCATTATGCATCGAACCAAGAAGACCGAAAGAAGATCCTGAACAAAAGGCTCTTCAGATATTAGAAGAAACCAGCAGAAGACTACCAGATGGAAGATTCGAAACCGGCCTGCTATGGAAAGAAAAAGACCGCCAGATACCAAACAACTACAAGGCAGCTGAGCGGCGCCTGCACTCCCTAGAAAAGAGACTGGATAAAGAAGAAGACCTCAAGGAAAAATATGAAGAGAGGATGGAAAATCTGTTCCAGTCAGGATATGCAGAGCCGGCGCCTACTCCAGCTCCAGAAGGAAAAACGTGGTACCTACCACACTTTCCGGTCATCAACCCAGCGAAGCCTCACAAACCTCCAAGACTAGTTCACGACGCATCTGCACAAGCGGCCGGCACCTGCCTCAACGACATGCTGTACTCGGGACCCGACCTACTGCAATCTCTACCGGGGGTCGTCATGAGGTTCCGTCAACATGCATACGCGGTCAGCGGCGACATCAAAGAAATGTTCATGCAAGTGAAAATAAGAGAAGAAGATAGAGACGCCTTGCGATTTCTATGGAGAGGCAAACGGCGGGAGGACAGACCGGCGGAGTACAGAATGACTTCTGTAATTTTTGGAGCGACTTCATCTCCATGTACAGCGCTATTCATCAAGAATAAGAACGCAAGTGAGTTCGCGAGCGACTACCCGGAAGCGGCCGCCGCGATAAGAAGAAATCACTACATGGACGACTACGTCCAGAGCTTCGCGAACATTCAAGAGGCACGAGAAATAACGCAAGCAGTCGACTTTATTCACAAGAAAGCGGGCTTCGTGTTGACCGGGTGGACATCAAACGACACGAGAACAATAGAAGAGTTTGGTCTGCCAGAAGAAAACAACTCAGCTATAGTGAGTCTGGGAGGAAAAGACACAGAGAAGACGCTTGGCTTGCTATGGCACGTGAAAGAAGACTGCATAGGGTTCAACACAAACTCTATGAAAATACCTCAAGAAGTAGAAGAAAATAGGCGCTCTCCGTCAAAAAGAGAAGCCTTGAGCATCATAATGGCACTCTTCGATCCGTTGGGATTAATCTCACCAATCACCACGCCAGCGAAGAGAATATTTCAAGATACCTGGCGCTACAAGACCGACTGGGATGACCCGCTACCAGCTGAACTACAGGAGAGATGGCAGAAGTGGATCACGTCGCTCATCACTATCAGACAGCTGAGAATACCGCGATGCTACGACTACAAGAAGAGCGTCTCAACTCAGCTGCACACGTTTGTCGACGCGAGCGAAGAAGCCTACGCCGCTGCAGTATACTGGAGAACGACGCGCGAGGACGGCAGTGTGCACGTCACATTAGCAGCTGCCAAGAGTCGCGTCACGCCCCTCAAGCCGATATCCATGCCCAGGCTTGAGCTGCAAGCAGCGCTACTAGGCGCGCGACTCGCACAGACCGTGCTAGAAGAACACGACTACAGACCCGAGAGCAAAACCTACTGGAGTGATTCACGCACAGCACTAGTGTGGATAAGGTCAGAACCACGCGTCTACAAGTCATTCGTAGCCCATCGTCTGGCGGAGATCGAAGAAACCACGAAGAAAAATGAATGGCGGTGGCTCCCATCCAGAGACAACGTGGCCGACGACGCGACGCGAGATACGCCCGACAACTTCGTCGCCACCCACAGATGGTACCAGGGACCTTCATTCCTGAAGATGCCGGAGTCACAATGGCCGCAAGAAGAGAACGTGGTGAAATACGACACGGGAGAAGAAAGAGAAAAATGTCATTCATGTCAACAAGAAGAAAATAATCAAGATCACCTGCCTAAAATCGAGCGATTCTCAAAGTGGCTTCGATTAATAAGGTCAACAGCACGAGTTTTGCAATTCATAAACTTGTGTAAAGTAAAGAAAAACACCGTCGCAGCCACAAGAAAAAGAACAAAGAAAATCGAAGCAAGTGATCCGGGTTGGCGTAACTCAAGAAAGGCGCCGCCTAAGTTGGTGAAAAAGGTAGTGCCTAACGAAAACCGCAACTACCTCGCTCTACCTACTGAATACCTAACAAAAGCTGAACAGCTATGGGTCCGCGCCAGTCAGCAAGAGAGCTACAAGATCGAGATAGAACGCATCAAGAAAAACGGCGAGCCAAGCAGCAGCGACCGCCTAAGTCATCTCAGTACCTACATTGACTCTGCAGACATCGTGCGCCTACGAGGAAGAGTGACCGCAGCACAAGAAATAGAAGAAGACACGTCCAACCCTCCGATATTGGACGGCAAACAGATCTACACACAGCTGTACATAGCTCATGTACATGAGAGCTTACATCACGGCGGCGTGGAAATGGTCGTAAATGAATTAAGACAGCGACTGTGGATTTCAAAAATACGCCCCGCCGTAAGAAGAGTTATAAAGAGCTGCCTACCTTGCCGCATAAGAAAAATGAAGCCAGCGAGCCCTCTAACAGGGGATCTACCGCCGGCACGCCTCGCACACCACGCACGTCCATTTACTTTCACGGGACTTGACTACTTCGGCCCTATGGAAGTGACCGTCGGACGACATCGTGAGAAGAGGTACGGGGCCCTCTTCACATGTATGACTTCGAGAGCAATTCACATCGAAGTCGTACACTCATTAAGTGCTGACTCAGCAGTGTCGGCCCTAAGAAGATTTATGGCCAGAAGAGGCTACCCGAAGGAGCTGTGGAGCGACAACGCTACGTGCTTCAAAGCAGCTGACAAGGAGCTCGCCGCAGCAGCACTCGAGGCGCTGGAACATGAAACCACGTGTCGACGCATCACATGGAAGTACATCCCCCCATCAGCTCCATTCATGGGGGGAACGTGGGAACGTATGGTACGTTCCGTAAAAGAAGCACTGAAGATCACATTGAACGAGAGATACCCCAGCGACGAGACACTGGTGACACTACTAGCCGAGGTCGAGAACACAATAAACTCGCGGCCTCTCACCCATGTCTCTGTCGACCCGCATGAACCCGAGGCGCTGACTCCGAACCACATACTCATCGGGCCCAACTCGCATGTACCAGTACCAGGCCACTTCGAAGAAAACGACGTGACAGCCCGCCAGCAATGGAAAAGAGCGCAAGCTCTGGCGGACATCTTCTGGAGAAGATGGGTCAAGGAGTACATGCCCCTGCTGCAACACCGGCGGGAGCCTACGAGCACCGGAGTCCAGCCTAAGGTCGGTGACCTCGTGATCATCTGCGACGGCAACCTACCTCGCAACACCTGGCCGCGAGGTCGCATCAGTCAGCTGTATCCAGGCGCCGACGGGGAGGTTCGAGTCGTGGACGTCACCATCAGCGGCGGTCATGTCCTGCGGCGACCTACAAAGAAGATCATCGTGCTACCAACGGAGTCGCTGCCTAGCGACGGCGGGAGAATGTGCACGATGCCCTGAGGTCACCTCGCTCGTGGGCACAAGTAGCGGCGTACGTAAAGTGAAATAGTGTAAAAACTTTAAAATCAGTGAACAGTGCTAGACTCAGTGTAGTGAAAAGGACCCTATCCGTGTATCATAGCACAAGTAGCGGAGGAGCTACAGTAAAATTCCAATAAGAATTAACATAAACTGTGAGTATTTTCACTTAAGTCATACAAGATTATTATTGGTTTTATGTAATATGTAAAGATCTCATTCGAATCTTATTAGTTTTGTAAAGATTAACCTCTTAAAGTAAAGTTATATTCAGTATAAAAAAAGACTTAGAAAAATTTGTGTGTAAAAATATTACGTAACTTGAAAAACTACTTTTTTGTTTATAGAGATATTTAAATTCTGTTTATTGTAATGTTTAGCTATGTTCTCAAAACCATTTTGAGCGTTAGAAATTTGTAAATCGGTCCAACCGTTTAGGAAATATAAGCGAATGAAAATATGTAAAATGTACCTGTGATTATCTCATTATATAATCGTTCTAATTAGATTCTCATTAGTGTAAACAGCTGTAATTAAGAGTTGTGATGTTCCTATTAGTATTTAGAGCATTTTAGTAAACAAAACTGTGTGCAATGTGATAAAAATTAAGCATTAAGTTGTCAGACATTTATGTGGTTATTAATTATTAGATTTTAGTAAATTATGTTAATTAAGATAGTAGAAACCTGTAATAAAGCATCGTAAACCCTTGTGTTTCATTACCTTACCTTTGCGACGTCTGAAATAGGAATAAAATGATAAGACGCGCTACAGCGCGCTTTTATAGTGGTGAGGCGGGAGGCAGGGTAAAATTAAGTGAATCCTCACGCCACAGCCAAACAAGACGTCGTAGAGACAAAATACATATGTAACTAGTCAGAATAAGTAAATAGTAATAAGAAAACACTAGTAATAATATAACGAAATGTAAATTTATTGAATAAATAATAAATGAGAATAGCGGGGGTGAGGAAAGGGAAGAGACGGTGGAGGGGGTAAGCCGCGAGTATAAAAGACGGGCCATTTCGCTTAGCGGACACACTCCGATCCCAGCGCTCGACTAATGAACACTAAGAAGAAACTCTGCTCCCCATTCCTCGCCGTCGTTACCTCCAGAACATTATCCTACTGCGTGTTATTATTCATCTTCGCTCAAGCTATCCCCAACAGTAGTAAAAGTACAAATTCAGTTATCCAATCTGCCATCCAGAATTAAAATTCCTAATAGAATATGAAATTTCCTTCAACACGATAAAAAAAGCGAGAACTCTTTGTTAGCAAAATGCAAATAACCGATACACTCTGTCGAGGTTATCGGGAATTTTAGTCGAGGTTATCGAGAATTTTGATAAGCTGCAGGAATATTCAAAATGAAATAACTTAAATCCCTAAGATCTTGCTCTGTGAAATAGGAAAATAAATGAAACACGGACTTAATGGCTTCTACATAGTAAACTACGCGATCGGGCAGGTTAAAGCGCCAGTGTTTTGGCTACTTACCTAGATGGGCAGAATGGCCATTCTGTATATACAAAATACTTACAATACAAAACAGCGGATAATCCAGGCTGTCGTATGAATGCCTAACTACCTGAGAACCTTCCCAAAGGACAGACTCTGAACGTGTTATTTTTTCCCAATTTGGTTCAAGTTGTTTCGTTGTCGGTACAGAGTTTTGATATCGGAATTGTACTTTTGTAACCCACATGTTGCGATGCAAACTTCGTCTTGAAACATTTTATTTATTCATAATCTCTTATACTCAAGTTAGGAAGTGAAAACAGCACAGCTTTTCAGTGGCTAAAAAGGCTATCTCATTTTTTCATTTTTACGGTATGTAAAACCAGCATGCTTCACATTCTATAATTGTATTAATCGCTAAAACATCGCCAAAGTCATACTTGTGAACTTATAAGTTCACGAATTTAAATTTGACCTACATGGACAAAAGACCTTGATATAATTCGTAATTGCGTATTTCGCTCAAACTTGTGGGATGTGGGTGACGTCTCACAGTTACACTGTCCTAGTGGCGCACCCTCACACTGTGTTTACAATAACAACCCTAATTACCCAGTTACCAAATTAAGAACAGCTAGTGCTATAAGCGGCAGTAGGTATAATTACAACAATATGACAATTAACTGTTAGGACCTTTTGATACCCTCCCTTGCTAACAATTACTATGAATATATCATGAACTTCACTATCAAGGAGTCGTGAAGACAAAGGTGTCAGGTAGTTAGATGATTCACAGTTCACCATGGCTTTATTTTGCTAAACGTAAAATACAACTCGCAATTAAACGTTAGGGGGGAAATCAAAACGTAGTGTAAATAACTATGAATATTTGATATAAACATTGTAGGTAGGTATATACGCAGTCACGAGAGCCCTTGTTTAGCACCATAAACACTTTTTTCCGCTTGCTCACACTGTGAGGTAAACGGGTTTTTGTATACGACGCGAAGGCGAGTTAACCAGTCGATCGACATCCACTGACCGGGTCGCATTACCTAATACGTTACACACATTACCATCAAAATGAAGACCGCGCCTGTATTATTCGTCGTACTTTTGTCGTTCATTTGTGTCACCCATTGTAAGGATCTGATTGTGGGCTCCAGTTTCAACAACAGATTGCTATGGCAGCAGAAAGCCGAGTACAATGCCATCCCACTAAAGAAGCGAGTTAAAGAAGTGTTCTTTTCTGATCCGGGGCAACAAATTATTAAGGTAAGCAACTATTTAGTTTTATAATTAAAAGAATTGTTCAAACGGTTTTCATCGTAACTTCATCGTACCCTTTTCAGTAGGTGTCTATTTTATCTTAATTAATTTTCTAATAAAAGGTATACCTAAAATATTTAATTATACTTTCAAACCTTGACTTGATTGACTTTCGCAGAGGTTCTTAATGATAACTGGCACTAAGAGTTTCATAGACAAAGTTAAAGGTGATCTAATTAACACAACAGCTCTTTGGAAGTAAACCTGGTCAATTTAAATTATGTATTCAGTCAACTGATTCTTGGAATCACACTTGGGGCTTGCAAACTTTAAACGAAACTTGTTTATTAATATTTTCGCCTGCGTCAGTTGGGCCAAGATTGTAAACTACGGCGCCGCGTCCTAGACCAACTAAACACTTTTGCTCTTCTCTATGTATTTAATTTGTTCAGGAAAGGGAAAGGTATTTAGATACGACGTCCCAACACTGTGCAAGTGAGTCGTCAAGAATAACGATGCCAATAAGGATTTCGGCTTTCGTTTTATGTTATCTATTAGGGTCACGCCAAGCACTTGCGTACACGTTGATATCAAACTCCATCTGTTGAGATCCATCATATTATTATTTAAATATTAATTTGAACTGTTCAACACTAACATTTATCAGAAATGTTATTCTTTTACTTAACAACGTGCGGGCTAGGTAGGAGCCAAGTAGGTTCATTGTTATAATTCCAGTCATAACCAGTTGAAATGTGGAACAACCAATGCGTAATATTTTATAACAATTTCGTACATAACTCATGTAGCTTTCACGTTGTATACCTTAGGCCTTGTAAACAGCTAATTGCAAGCAAACATTCCTCACATTTTTGTAGAAATAGGTAGTGTACCGTGTGTCTATAAAGGAATGCGCGTATTATTCCGGGCCGCAATGCAGAACAAAACTCTGCACGAATAATTTTGGTTTATTTATTACCTACTCGTATAGTAACCTTCGCACACTATTTGTGGAACATTTAGCAGTTTCCGGCATAAAACTATTACGTCTACGCACCTAGTAAGCAATGAGTCTATGACTGTGGTCTAGAAACTCTTGTTTATCTCCAGTAATGGACCAAGAATATGCAATATCTGTATTACGATGTGCTTGCGGCCTCAAACATGTGTTAATAATCGTCCAGTCTGTACGACTTATTTAGTGAAAAACGTGTTACTTTTCATAACGCATTGTTTTTTATATTAGGTACAAGAAAATTAAAAATAAGTAGGTACAATGCGGTAAAAATTTTTCGCCATTCCAGGGACAAGAAATGCCCTGAGTAAGTGTAAAAAAGGCTTTAGCAACATAAAACTGACTGACTTCTCTAATTCTTATCTATTTGAATAGCCTTAGGTACATAACTCACTTACGAATAAGCGAGCACAATTGAATGTTTTGAAACCACAGACATATCGTACCTAATACCTACTGTGAGTAAAGATCGTTTCCAGAAAAGGTTTCTTTTATTGCGAAACTCAAAGTAAACATACATACCTAACATAGGTTTGTACTATCGTTCTGATTTTATTAATTTAATTGATACTCAACCGCAAAAGCTTTTTAAATGTTGTTACAAATTAAAAGCCTTTTTGTTGTGATTGTGATTTCACGTTCAGCACTCGCGTATCATATAAAGCTTTGTTTGGCACCATGAAAAATACCGATTGGCTTTTTGGTGTTAATGTTTTTGTCAGTAGTACCCAACTAAGTTAACTTTTTAGCTTTTGGTAAAAGTTAAATCATGATTCTTGAATTACCTATATATTTGTATATTTATAGTTTGTTCGCAATTAAATAGACTTCTAGAAAATTTTAGGGTCTTAATTAAGTTTTTCTCAAACAACTTAGACGGAACGTTAATTATTCTCATTTGCACCATTATCGTTCTGAAAATAGCTTTGCGGTTTGTAAACCGTTTACTCGAAATGAATAGGTACAATGAACGACAAATATTAGAATATTCAATTCAATGTTATGAATAGCACCTTCTTCTGTCTTCACCTTTGTGTATAAATAATGATGAAAATCTACGAACCTTCTGACTAATTAACGGTTAGAAATACAAATAATCATTATTTCTTAGAGACAAAATGTTATTTTTGTCATTTGATGTTGATATAATTGACATTCCCAAAAAGGGGAACGACTCTCTCTTTGTATCACATTTTAACGCCCTTTTTCCCTATTCTAAAATTAGTAATAAATAAAAAATGAGAGAATAATTTTGGAAACAAATTAAAATATAAAGGGATCTATTTATTTAGTTCTGTGTACTTACTATGAAAGACAGCCGTGGTTTTATAGCTGAAGAATAATAAAACCTACATCTAATATTTATGATAAGTCTAGCTCAGACTTCAGCCAGACCCTCACTGGGGAGTTCTTCGGTATCCCCCCGGCTCAGGGTCAGACGAACTCCAATGACTCATACATTGTTAGCTGTTGGCATTATTATAAAACAAGAATTCAAGTCGCCCACCTTTGTATATTAATTAACTATGTATGAGGTTTATTAATATGTACTCGTGGAGCTCGTGGCGAAGTAATAACAGCCGCTCGGGTCGATCCATGAGATTAAACTACGCTTGGGGTTGGTCCGTGGACCAACTCGTGGTCAACTTTACATAGGTACTGAGACTCCTCCGTGTCTCGGAAAACACGTTAAGCTGTTGGTCCCGGCTGTCATTCGCGGATCTTTGATAGTCGTTACAGGTTGTCAGAAGCCCGAAGGCTTGGGCCAGTCTTACCAGGGGGTATCGTATTACCCAGTTAGTTTGGATTGTGGAGGTCAGATAGGCAGTCGCTCCATGATACAAAATACTGGTATGCAGCTACATCTGGTTAGACTAGAAACCGACCTCAACATAGTTGAGAAAAGGCTAGGAAGATTGGAGTTTATTATATACTATAGCGACCTCCCCCTGCTTCGCACGGTTTTAACGTCTTGGCAAAACATCGAGATTTCTTTGTTAGAAATACATAAGTATATTATGTATATTTAATATTAATTTTTATATACA
The DNA here is from genome assembly GCA_948473465.1 of Lithophane ornitopus. Taxonomy (NCBI): domain Eukaryota; kingdom Metazoa; phylum Arthropoda; class Insecta; order Lepidoptera; family Noctuidae; genus Lithophane; species Lithophane ornitopus. The sequence continues at coordinate 12,011,750 of OX419613.1, forward strand.
CATAAACCTTCCGGAATGAATTCTCTAACTAAATGATGGTGAAAACCGCATCAAAATGCGTACCGTAGTTTAGAAGAGCAATGCGGTCACACAGACGGACAGGAAAAGCGACTTTATAATATGTATAGAGAAAGGTATGTCAACAATCTCATAGCTGGTGCATAAGCTTAATAAGCATGATCAGCTTATACCTAACGTTCCCACTGCTGGGACACAGGCCTCCTCTCGTTGAGAGGGAGTGGGCCGTAATCCACCACGCGCGCCCAGTGCGGGTTGGTAGATGTCACATGTCTTCCAATTTTTGGTTCTAGTCGACTATGGTTCTAGTACATGCCGGTTTCCTCACGATGTTTTCGTTCACCGTTTTGAGAGCAGTGGTGATGCAATCATTTACACAAAGTAAAGCGCCCGCCTGGGTTCGAACCTACGACCTACAACTCATAAGTTGCGGCCGCCACCACTGCTCATTGACGGTGCTCAGGTGGTGTGACTTGGGACTTGCGTACGGCGAGCAATGAGTAGCTCGCCGTCTGATAAGGACCAGGCGGGACGATGGCGCGTCGTGTTCCACGCGCGCCTCAAAGAAATGTCAGTACACTTGGCGGGGTCCGCTAGGACCGATGCCTGCCAGGGTTGCGGGAATGTCCGAAAGGGATACCGAGACTTTGGCAACAGGCAACAGAAGAAACTCGGGAGGGTAGACATTTGATGATATCCCACCATCAAAAAGAAAAAAAAAGGTGGTGTGACTTCAATTAAAAATATTATGTATGTAGTTCACAGAAAGTCGTTTTTTTATATTTTGGACCCGGTTGCAATTCAGGTACAATAATTATAATGATAACGGTGCAACACCGTTATCATTATAATTATTATTGTACCTGATCATAATAATTATTGTACCTGAATTACTAAAAACCGATTTGACTGCCTCTTCTTACGCAACTTTTCTTCTTTTAAGCGATCGATGGTATGTTGCAAAGCCAAGTATTTTTTCTTCAAATGTACGATAGACCGCACGTCCGTGGTAACACTTTGACCTTGAGCCTATCCTAGTACGGTTTTGTAACCTCTGACGCCTACTGTACCTATAGTTGGGTTATGTGGAAAAATGTTAACTTCAATACCTACGCCTGATGCACCAATATGTCAGGTTTACTATACAGGGTGTAAGGGTGAACACCGACGTCACTCAAACCATGGGTAGTTGACTTAAATATAAAAATAAATGACCGAGTAACAACAAAAAAAAAACGATATATTCATTAAAAGATTTTAAAAAGTTTCTATCCGACACCGTGCTCGCAAGCGAAACAGCTGACTGACTGAGGGAGGGGTCGCGATCGGGGCCGGTCAGGTCATGTCCCGCGACCCCCACCCGTGTTGAGACGCAAGTTCGTTGCCCTAGCGCATAGGTGAAAGGGTGAAATACTCGAGTAGTAAAATGTAATTAAAAAAAAAAAGTAAAAAAGTAATTTTCCATTGATTTTACGTTCTATAAGTGACACCAAACCACTGGTTTCAAGTATAAAGGTGTTTACCCTAACACCCTGTATATAAGACCAGTCCTGCCAATCTTGAGTGACAAAACACTCATAGCAGGTCGTGCAGACACAAAAGATAAAGATATTCAACTCATATAAGCCATGCCAGACACGTTATATTATACAATCAATAATAATAAGATAATAAGTAGATAGGGGCATGCATGAAGATGCATAATACCTACCTCATAACATGAAGATCGTTACCATATAAATGTAACAAATATGTATGTGTAATAAATATTATGACCTAGGTACAACTAACTACTCGCAATTATTTTTGACAACTCATTTCCTACGCTAAATCCGCTTTCCGTGACTAAAACTCGAATTTGAACATTCATTTAGTAGCACAAAACATCATTCACAACTATTTACACTGAAAAAGCTGAAAGCGCGCTAAATTATAGCCGGCAGCGAGTCGGAACACCTTTTGCTATTGAAGGTGTCCGTCTATTATGGCAGCTCAAACCACGTTTTATCAGGTGGGCAGCATCGTGGGCAGACTACTGAAACAAAATGAATAAAAATTATATCGAAACAAAAAGTTCAAGTTTTTATAAGCTAAATATTTCGCGGCTCGCGATATACTAAGTTGAACAGTGACTAGTTTGCGAATTGACCTGTGTTATGACGTTTAGTTGGGTTTTACTTTATACAAACAATTTTCGATAAATGGTCGATGTTTTGATATTATTGCACTAGACATTCATTTAATTGGTACATTTGCTTTTTCCAGGGTATAGTCCTGCGGGACCTGGACCACACTGATGCCATACCCAGCGTCACAGCCGGTGGGGTCGGCTTCTCATACGCCAACATCAGGCTCAAGAGCGACCGTGGATCGGGACTCAACTACCAGCTCGAAATCTACGTATGAAATCAAAAGCACACACCGAAATAATAAATACCTCTAAAGCTATGTAGGGTATACTTTTAAGTATCGCACATTCATTAGTCCACTCATTACTATAAGTAAATAAATAATTTCAGTAAGATTACAATAAAGAAAACCACAGAAACTATTTTTTTCATTTCAATTAATTAGGTGACTCATTTGAATTAAAATAATAAAACCAACACGTTAACTTTAAATTCTTTACTGTCGTGAATTCATGCTCATAAAGTTATGGTGACACGGACACACAATAGGTAATATTCACCGCAACAATTTCAACTAGCAAAATAATAATCATAAGTACCTAACAAATGAAAGCTGACCATTATCCTATATGATTATATTATTACATGTTAATTTCATAAAGCTAATAATTTAATAATGTTGGTACTCAAAAGGATTGGGTTGTTACGATCATTCTAATTAACCTGAATTTTAATCCCAACCAGAATCACCTTTGATTAAACTAATTCAATTCAATTCAAAATCATTTATTTCAATACATTTAAAGATCATAAAAAAAATTAAATTACAATAAATAAAAACATATAAACATAATTAATAAAAATAATAATAAAAAATCTTAAAAATCATAAAATTAAAATTAAACGTTGACTAAAATTATAAAATTAAATTAAATGTCTAATAATAATACGCCTGCCTCTGAATGATTTGTTTGTTTGTCATTACATCTAACTAATATTATAAACGCGAAAGTTTGTTAGTATGGATGGATGGATGTTTGTTACTCTTTCACGCAAAAACTACTAAACGGATTTGGATGAAAATTGGCACACAGATAGTTTATAACCTGGATTAACACATAGGATACTTTTTATCCCGCTATTCCCACGGGATCGTGCCTTACGCTGGTTAACCGCGGGGCGCAGCTAGTAACTAATAATTTGAACTTGTGTTTAATAGTTCAATTGCATAAATTGCAGTGCTAATACTAAAATTATACTGGTATTTTTTATTGAAACTGCCTATTTCATATAGAACACAAACCACAACAATGCGAAAAGGTTATTACCTATGTCCGCCGTGTAGCCGCCGTGTAAGGAAAACGTTAAGAGGAAAACATAGCGAGCCGTCTGAATGATGTCACCCTCTCAGCGGCCAACAAGAGACCTCACGACAACAGGAAATCTTCATTTAGCGAGGTTGATTGCCGAATGATGGCCGACAATTGTCGACCAGCCGACCGTATTTACAAACTACCTACATTTACGAAAAATGTTTAAAGCTTTGTGATCAATCCTACGTTTTCTTTTTGTCTAAGTCTAGGAAAACTTTAACTCACGCTGTTTTATCCAGCAACTAGTTTACCTGACGCTAATTATGCGAGGACAAACGACATTTCTTTTCGCTTCATGCTTTACGAAACATTAAAAGATCTGTTTGGAGATTGTTTACACAATTATAATTATCAAATTGTTTTATCTGTCTTCTGAATAACGTGATAATAGCATTAATTTATAATAGCCGTGTTCTTAAATTATATTATCTTGCTACCTTAATTAAGTTTCCACCTTTGCTTGGGCACGCCGGGTTCGCCGAATACACTATCTAAAATGCTCAATATTTGATGTAGTAGCTGGAGGGAAAGTCACATGCCTAAGTATACTTACTAGTTAGTTCTTAAGTACTTCAACGTAGCTTCCACGCCCGGTTCGATTACGACTAGACAGATACTTAGCCAGCACTAGTGCCAACTTTCTGACTCCATAACAAGATGAATGTTTCATTATTAAGGATATTTTTTTTTAGGATTCTATACAAATCTTACACTCTTTCTTTTAGTCTGTCACAGCAGTCATATTCAAATTGCAAAAACAACGCTTCGGATGATCTAACAAGTACGTATGAGGCAGTTCATCGTTAAATAAATTTTGATTCCGAGCACAGCACAGTCATTCCGAGGCCATGACCACCATTGTACCTACTGTTTGTTGGATATCAATTTTGTCTAGAGTAGTGTGAGTCAACATGTGACCGATGACACTGTTTTGTAGTTTATTTTATATATTAAACAGGAAGACGCATTTGATGCGCGCTGGCGCAATATTCTGAGTCGTCTAGCTGTGTACGGTGCGAAATATCATGCAGGTATGATACTTCTACTCTACATAAGTACATACCTCTTACGTAGACTATTTGTCAGTACTTACATTTATGTTCTAGTTTCGATGTAAAACAGTTTTAATAGGAGCACTCGGCCTAATAGCTTTGTCAGTCTATACAGGGTGTTAGGGTTGACACCGTTATCCTTGAAACTAGTGGTTTGGTGTCATCTATAATATACTTTTTCTATGGGAACAACTTTGAAATCGCAAAAAAAAAGTCTGTTGTTCCATACATTTTGTCGATTTAAGTGTGTACACAAATGTATGGAAGAGCTGATTTTTTTTTCGCAATTTCAATGTTTGTCCCATAGAAAAAGTATATTATAGATGACACCAAACCACTAGTTTCAAGGATAACGGTGTCTACCCTAACACCCTGTATATTTTATGTAGGTATATATCCCGCATTTATAACCACTCTCAATACAGACATAGGACAGACTCTGAAAAAACCTCTGAATAGTAAACGTGTGTTATCTGAATTTCATACATTGACAACGTAAAAGGATTTTTTTCTTTTTCAAATCAGCTTTCTAAGAGGTAGCATTTTAATGTTAAATAAGCTCTTTTATGAGATGTGATTTATCAATGTATCAATGGGCCTTAGATTCGAATTCTATACTTTCACAAAAAAACTATTTACTTAGATAAGTAATCAAATCAAATAATTTTTATTTCAGGAATAGAACCAGTACCCATATAAAATATAAACCATATTACCAATGATTCATTAATCATAATATATTAAGTTATTACAAAACAATCAATATTAATTACATTACATTTCAATCAATATTATTACAACAAAGCAATAGATAAGTATTATTTTAATGGAGTATTAATTGCCTTCGACGAAGAAATAGTTAAGCCTCGTATAGGGCCCTCAATAACCCATTGTCAGATTTATGTATTCGATTCATAAAGGAGGCCTGCATATTTCTCATGAGAACTTTCCGCCAAGACAGGTTTGTCTTGTGTTATGTGTAGTGCAAGATAAGTGTAGTCCGTCCGGCATGTTTGCCGAAAGCAGCGTAGATGACTTTCACGCAGTCATGAGAAAGTTGCAGGCCTCCTTTATGAATCGAATACATAAATCTGAGAATGAATTATTGGGGACCATATACGAGGCCAACTATTTCTTCGTATATGACAAGACTGGTCTGTCTTGGCGGTGTAGTGCAAAGAACAGATAAGTGTAATGCGTCCGGCATTTTTGCCGAAAGCAGGGTAGGCAACTATTACGCTGTCAATGAGACAGTTGCAGGCCTCCTTTATGAATCGAATACATACATACAAACTGTATGCGTTATTATATTGAACATGCAACGTGTTTTAATGTACAGAGGATATCTTATGTAGGTATGTTCTGTCTCAGCATCACCGTAATCTTTTGCTGTCCTCAGATATTATTTTATACGGCTAATGTTCAACAGGTAATAACGCATAAACGGCACACGTATGATGACAGGGATCCTATTATCGCCCCTCGACCAAAGACCCGGGCCTGCCCGTCCTATACAAAGGGTCTCCGCTAATTTATTACCAAAATATCTTTAACACCACTCGCCTACAGATAATTAGACACCTACATTACGAAATATGTTCTCTAAAATATATGTGAGAGGTTCGGATTATGTTTATTACATACCTATAAGGTAAATATATCATGTAAAAGTAAAATCAATAGAGCTCATGGTTCTTTCTTTACGATTTGTCAACTAGGATTTGCCCTCGGGAGCACGCAATGTAGGCTTGTCGTGCTTGCAGGAGGCATGGTGGTAAATATATGCCTATTTAAATATTCACAAAACTATTAAATTGATACGTAAAAGAAACCGTATGTATTTAACATTTCTTGTGAATATTTTACTATAAAAAAAATAAAAAAACTTTTTTAATTTTAATGGTAATGATTTTTTTTAGCACGTATAGTCGCTATACTATTGCAGATTAACAAGAACACCCTTTGTTAGTTAACATCATACTGTATAATATGTATTTATATATAAATTCGAAAGTTAATTTGTTTGTTTGTTACGTTTTCACGCTAAAACGGCTGAACGAATTTAGATAAAATTTAGCACAAGGGTAAATAAACCATGACCTGGAATAGGACATAGAATACTTTTATCGGGTGAAACCGTGGGGTACAGCTAGTAAGTAGTAGTACGCTTTATAGCGTTAATCTTTTCTGATTAACGCCAGGCCATTCTGAAAACTCCAATATTCCAAAGACATAAACCATCACGTCTTTAGAGATTACAATAAAAATAAATTAAAAGCGACACATCATTAAAACAGCTTAGGCTTTGAGTTCCATGCATAAAGTTGGGCATAATTTCTGAAAACACGCTTAGCTTTCCGTCAGCTAAAATGATTTCATAAATATGCCGCCCGCTCCACAGATTTATAGCAGATCAATTTTGCGTTAATTAGAAAATGTCACTCCCGAACGCTTTGACAGCGTTAACGAAAATAGGGAGTCTGTTTTAAAGATAAAATTAATTTGAAACACATGTACAGTGTAGGTAGATACATGCCTAGAAACACGTAGGTACTGTTTTTTCGGAATTATAATTGGTTTAATCTTACTAACATTTCGACGAAATAAATTTTGAACACAGGAACTACATAGGTGACTAGGGGTCAAAATTCAAAACCGCCTCTGTTGACTTTTTACGATTTTGAGCTAGAGACCGAAACGTTATACTGTCTTATACAGGTGCATAATGCACAATCAAAATTTACCAACTGAATACTAAACTGAATACTGTTGTTTGTAGTAGTTTATTACTTGTATCTTACAACGCGTGGAACGTTATCGTAGGTAGTTATTCAAGTTCGAAAATTGGATACAGGCGGTTTTGAAATTCATCAATGGATAGAGGCGCTTCTGTAGCTCAGTGTCCTTGAAGCGCTTTTGCAGTTGATTGGAACTCCATGAAATTATTATGCAAAAGGGAGCTATGCAAAATATTGTATTAGCTTAGTGGTAGGTATATTAAAATAAAACGAGCGATTCATACAAATTGAAAAGTATCAATTTATTAAATCATTATAACATTACAATTAAATGCTCTTTAATCATTATAACATTAAAATTAAATGCTCATGCCTACTTCTTGTACACAATCCTTGTTTGGTTTGGTCTCCAGTGCGTTTTTATAAAATGAAAGTTGTTCCTCTGCTTTCCAGTTATAACATATCACCGAGATGTTTCGATAACAACTTAATGACGTACGCGTTCAAAACATAAAACGTACCTATTTTTGTATCTTGATTATGTTCTGCATTAGTGATTCATTAAACGCGCATTATAAGGGAATTGGGAACAGACCTCTCACGCTTTTTGACACTGCGTTTCCATTGCGATTTGTTTTGGATCCTCTTCCATGCTGTATTACCTTCCACTAGAATATTAATTTCCATTTCACACATTTTTCCACACATATGTAATTCAATAAAAACTAAAACGCAGTTCACGAAAGCAATACACGGACGCCATTACGATTTTCAACAAAATGCTAAGCTGTCATTGGTCGAGACTCGACAGTGACGGGTTTGCATCCAATGTTTTGAATAGAGTCGGTTTTGCTCGTAAGTAATTATTCCAAGCGACTTTTTATATAGGATAGAGGCGATTTAGCTTATTTTTGTTTTGGTTCAATGCAACATGTGATAACAAAGAATATTGCTACATTAAAACATCACATGGCGATAAAACACGACAGCGGCGGTTTTGAATGTAGACCCCTAATATTTGTTAGAAATCTTGGATTGTGCAAAAAAGTCTACATGGTATGTTTATTTTTCTAATAATTCTAGAATTTTCTGAGAAATCTCCGAAATTGATTGGGATACTGCAAGTCTGTCTGTAACGAACCTTTGTTTTAGAATAGCCTGCGGCATGAAATAAAATACGTTACAAATTGGTTGAGTGCTAAAATAAATGTTAGTTCAGTGAACATTCTTAATTAATTCTGAGAAAGAATCTATCGTTAGAAGTGATATGTCGAAAAAGGATAACTGCATTATATACCCATCGATGATTAGCTTAGATTCCTTACCTTTTGTTTCGTAAGGAGGTGATTTTTCCGCTCATTACCAAGTTTCAACTCTATGATTAATTTTTCAATAATTTAGCAGTCAGTCATAATTATAACACTGACTCCTGGCCTTTGTTATCCGGTGAAGTATTGTAGGTAGTTCACATCGACAGTTGTACATGTGATTGCAGATTAGTATCTAACTACTGATAAAATCCCTTTTGAATCTTTGAGAAACCTTTTACTTGTTTAACATACTTCATATCGTACACGGTGAGGTACCTAATACAGCGGTAGTAAAACAACACGCACTTCAAGATTCTCCTTACACCTGCGGCACTAACTATAATGAATCGTACCACTGTGAGAACATAGATATGTACTAATGCGCGATAATAAGATTGTATAGCGGAGAAGTCAAGTGCAGTTAATGAACAAGCAGTACGTCATGCAGTAGTCAGGTAACCCCCCTCCCTCTCACCCCTCTTCCGTCCGCCTCGTGCTTGTGACATCACTGATGTGAGTCGGTGCAGCGCCGTCGACTTCGCCGGATCCGCAATTTCCCAACCTGGAAATTACGAATCCTAATGAAAACGCAAACGTTAGTAGAATAACATCCGCACATACAAAACAACATTATCGCAAACGCAGCATCCTTGATAGAAGAAATACCATTCAGTGTTGCTTCCTTGTTTATGCTCCTTTGCTTTGCGGAGTCTAGATAGGTGATTTGTAACATTTTTCCTTTTTGTGTAACACAATATTTTCATGTATATTGTAGGTGCGTTTAACAGATACTAATCTCAGTAGGTACCTATATCACTTGTCTTACCTAATATAGACAACTATCTGTAGATCCACTCTGTTCAAACCACGCAGCTATTTCTGCTTTGCTGGACTCACAGCCGCAACCCGCAGCGCTGGACCCTTCCTGCCACTTCGCCAATCGAGCCGTCAAGTAAATGCGTCATATATATTGGTTTATTTACTTGATATGTGAACATGGTTCTGCAAAATGTACCTATAGGTAGGTATAAAATCCCATACACGAAATCCCTATAGCGTTGTATTGTATCTATTTCCTTGTCTTGGTTATCTTTGCCATGTTCCTGTCCATGATGGAATTCTGCGTGGATTTAGCTATGGTTAATTGGTTAAGGCAAGCCTGACCTTTACAGAAACTTTGACTCTAGATATTGCAGGTGTTCCCTTGTAGGCCTTGTAGCTTCCAGGAAACAAGTCTAAACTGAAACAGGTAACCGATGCAGCAGATAATCTGGCCTATACAATGATGTTCTTAGGAGTAGATAGTTCCTGCCAGGGTTGCGGAATAGTCCGAAAGGGATACCGGGACCCGGGGAAAAATAAAAAAGGAGTAGATAGTTAGTAGTAAATAGTTAGGTACGATATTAACTGTTTTTTGTAGCTATCACTAATGACTTACAAGATAATTTGGGTCAGTGACAACTGGGCCCGTGTCAACTCAACCCGAATAATACTAGATACTACGTCGTTAAAACGCCAAAAAAAGTGGTGTGTACTTGTATCTTTAAAATATTGAAGATTTTTTTAATTTTTAATTTTTATTAATTTAAATATTTATTTTTATGAATAAATGTAGGTAATTGGTAGATATTATTATTTTAAATGAAGTTGAATGATAGAACTTGTTTTGCAATAAAGTCTGTTTTTATTTATTTAAATACTTATTCGTATAAGCAGAAATCAGAATCGCCGAAATCGCCTTCTTGTCTTTTATGTTCTATTAGACTATTGTAAAGATGTGCAAGAGTGAGATAGAAAACTTTTCTTTTGTCATCAGATCCGACTTATGCCATTATCTTAGCAAAGGAACGCTCGTCTTTTTTAGACCAGACAATTTAAAAAACTATTGAACTTAGGCTAGGTAGGATATAGCTATCATAATTGCGATAGGCGTTATAGATAATTATGATTAAAAAAACAAAATCTTTGGAAACCAAATTAAATTCGTAATGACTTATTTTAAAATATCGATTTTCTGCCTGACTGTACAAATCACCGTAATCGGGAGTAAAATATATTCGTGTTGAGTTGACACGGGCCCAGTTGTCACTGTCCCGATTATTTTCAACAAGGTGTATTTTATTTGTGTGCTATCAAATAATAAATATTTCATAAACCAACATTAATCTGAATAATTAATTTAAACAAAATACATATTAGTAATTCTCCTCATTGCTCACTCATAAATAAGTAAGTAGGTAGGTTAACGTTTTATATTTAAAATTCTTATAAAAATGAACGTATTCTCGGAGTGGCACCAAATGTTCTGAGGCATGAGCGGAGTTGGCCGCTCGCGACTCGCACGAAGGATAGCGTAAGCTACAATTTATGAGGCAATTCATCAGATCTCTGAGAGCTCCAAGAGCCTTATTCCATTCCTGTGGAATAGGGCATGACAATGCAGATGATATCGATATCATACTTCTTACGTTTGTTGGCACTGCTTGTCATGTCAGCTTACATTGCACAAACACCTAAAATATATCGATTTGATTTTGTTAATGTATTTTAATGCAAAATGTGTGGTTGAAATAATGCCGTGACCAGTGTTTCCTTATAGACATCGAGAATTCATTCGCCATATTCTAAATAGTATTAGTACAGGGTGATTGGAAGCTAGGTGCAAAGTCTTAAGGGGTAGGTAGAATAGTTGACACTATTTTGAGCATTTTGAGCCATACTGTACGTTTTTTTTTACTTATTTTTTTTATTTATATCCCAATTTCTGACTGGTAATTGCCAAGAGAGCCCCAGTTAAAGTTGAAAAAATACTAGAGACTTTTGAAGTCGTAGAATGCCTAGGTACCTACTAATAAAATTTGAACAATTAGCGTAGAATATGTAATTTTTTTATTTTATAAAATAGCCTCTGTCGTCAAACCTTTTTAAAAACATGCTCAAAAGGCTCCAAAGAGTGTCAACAGTCACCCCTTTAAGGCTTTGTAGCCAGCTTCCAATCACCCTGTCTAAAATGAAGTCGTAAGTGAGTCTCTTTAAGCGATACCAATTACAAGTTTTAATTATCGCAATGCAGAACAAAGACCTCGCTTTCCTTGTTCAATGCAATTTTGCTCCAGTTCTTTTCTGAAAAATTTGTAAGTTCCATGGTACAAAAGGAATGTCCTTAACATTGATGTATTTTCCTCTACGGCGTAACTAGAATACTCTCAATATTCGTTTATCATAAAAATGCATAAGGCTGTCACAGGTTGCCAGCCCATTTCCTGCCACCATAACTTTCTCTAAATTCCCTATTGTGAGTGCGCGATGAAATGTGCTACATCTGCACTGCTGTTGTGACGTGGTCATGTAGAAAACCACTTTAAAAGAAATATGTGGATTCGAATTCCACTATAAAGTACAGGATTAATTAATCAGTTTGTACAGAGATAGATAACGTAAGAAAGTTTAACTATTCAGAGAATAAATCAGAAGTTTTTCTAAATTGACACACGCAGATGAGAAAACTAAGATATAGCGAAAAGGAAATAAAAGAGAAAAGCTATTATTCTCTTAAATGAAAAACTTTGAGTTTTGTTTAATTATTAGTGAGCTCGTACTCATAACATTTCAACATTTCAAACAACAGCGCCTACTAAAAAGAACGCTTAATTATGTAGTTAGTACGAAAAAACGTGCTATGCAAGTAATATTAGCATGTTAAACTGACACGCCGTAACAGTGATGAATTACGTCACGCTATGAGGCTAATAAAGCCCCAAGGCATGACTCCAGATTATGGAGTTAATACGAACGGAGCACCGAGGGTGTTTGTGAAAGACGTTATAGAACGTGTATTATGTATCCAAATCGTTAAGCAACTCCCTCCGGAGCGAAAACACCTACTCCATTTTAAATATTTTATAGCTGGTACCCGATCGCTCTCTAATATTCCCGGTGAAAACATATTTCGCCTCTTCCCGCTCAATTTATTTCTGAAAAATTCGTCGTTAACGGTTGCCGACATCAGAGAAGGTAAAGTTATACGTGCTCGGCTACTTATGTGCCGCGATGAAAGGAAAACATGAAATAGCTGCTACTACTGATATTAGACCGTACAAATAGTTCGCCATAAAGGTGTAGCTATTTCATGCTATTCTTATAAGACCTATGTAAACGGGCTAAGAAAGTAATGCTTACAAACTTATCGCATAACGATTGAAATAAACTAGAACAAAACAAACATTACGTAAGTAAACCTACTTAAACTAAACGAAAATCAATGTTCATAGCACAGAAACATTCATCACAAAGTTATAAATATAATAATGCTATGTAACTGGGTCATCTACCTTGAAATATGTATTGAACAGATAAGGTCGAGACATAACTTAAACAGCTAGCAGTAGCAGCACATAGCGCAGGCGACCTAACTCACAAAACTATTTAGCAAGAACGTTACACTTCCATATAAAAGTTTACTTCCATAAGTACATTAAGCTATATATACGCTTTCGACTTATCCCGCCGGACCGTTACTTAAAATTGCATCGTTTTGTTACGGGCTAAGTAAAGTAAGTACAGTGCTTAGTGGTACTGGTATTTGGACTGAGCTGCGGAAGTTAAATGAAGTTCAGTGTAATTACTCTCGGAGAGGCGGTTAACTCGGCTCGGTTATGGTGACAGCCACTGGCACACGCCTCGTGTCGCCTTGCCTCTAATTGAGGCCAATATTAATAATGAAATTCTGTTTCGGATAAAGGAAAATCTGTTTACACGAAATTTGATTGTATCGAAAAATTGTTAAGGGCTGAAAATTCTGACAAAGGATCATAACATTTTGGGTTAAATAAATTCCTGGAACAGTATGTGTTCTACATTGATAATAATGTGCTTACCGTACCTACTATTATTATAACTAAATATTTAAATAGTAAATTGTAATATAGGTAGAGACAAAGCCACAAACAATAGTTAATAAATCTAAATTAATGTAGCAGTCCACAGATGCACACTGGATTTCGAAGGTAGTTGCAGCATAGGTCGACATACCTATTATTGCTACATTAGGTATACATGGAGTGGAGGTGCGGCTGAACAAACATTCACCCTAACCATGGCGTTTATCCAACTATTTGTGAAATTCTAAAGCTTCTATTTGTCCACGATGCATTTGCCTAGTTACACAACCAAACGGCAAAATGAGTTGGACAATAGTGCTAAGAGCCAATTTTATTATTTTGTCGGCTTTCAACACCCATTACCGACACTACGAGCAAAAATATGTATACACTCAGCAAAATTCAATAACGATTTTTTCTTGTGGAATAACGATTGCAAATTTGAGATCATTCGTTAATAACATAAAATTACAATCAATACAGTAGGAGAAAATCACTTTTAAAAGTTGCTTAGTGCTCATGACTGTACTGGTTCTTCTCAGTTCACCCTATCTATCGTAATACGCGGATGGAAATTGATCATTTTAGTTCTGTAAATCGTTATTGAATTTTGCTGGCTTGTTAACAACTGCTACTAAAGCTACGAGATGCCCCGGATATCTAGGCCGTAGCCGGAACCCTCCCGGAAACAAAGGTTCTGAACTAGACATCTCAAGTTATCTCTGTCCGCTTATTGTCTTTGGTCTGGCACTTCCTGCTAATCGTGGGGATACCGGAGCCAAATTAACATTAGTATTTCTTGTAGTTGGACGAACATGAGTTTACTTACGTTTTTAAACCTATTGGAGAAAACACGTTTAAACGAAGTAGAGTTTTAACAAAACCGCTATTTTGACTTTATAAATATCTTTTTCACATTTAATGAAAAAAAAAATCTTTTCAAACGGTAGGTACCCGTTTGAAAAGATTTTTAATATCTACTATATTAATATGAATTAATAAAAAAAACATAAAAGACACCGAACAAAAATTTTACAGCACGCAGTTGTTTCTTCCTCCTGACAATTTACTTCTTTTACACTTACGAGGTTTTCACACTAAGGCGTCATTATGTAAAACCTTTTCTGGAGTTAAAACATATTTTATTAAAGAAACCAAGGTTCCTGATTCATGGTATGGATATATCATAATACCTACAGGTTTACTCTGGCAATTTCTGGTAAGCAGGTAATGGGTTTTCTAAAAAATACGGAGGAAAAATTAAACTCAGTATATCTCCTTAAAAGGGACTATTAGGTTATGTGGCCCACTTAGGAAGAATCATCCAATAAACTGGTAGAACTTACATTACGTGACGTTTAAAGCTAGAATAAATATTTACTATTTTCATTTTGTCATCAGATACTTATACAATATTTTAAAGTTCCTAAGTAACAAGAAAAACACTAATCGCAAATTGTCTACAGTCTCTTAAAAATAAATCAGGCACTTTTTATTGCTGCGCGACACGTAACAAAATGGATTAAAAATAAACTATGTCTGTAAATAAAATAGACTTATAGTTTGTCGGCACAAACATGAACAGTACCTACATTGGCAGGACTTGCCAATGAGATACTGTCAGACAATGCCAGTTTCAACCTCTGGACCGATGTATGTAGGTAAAGGGAATTCCGAGAATTTATATATTGTTCGTAAAAGATAATTACAAACTGAATGCCCTAGTTAATGGTAGGTATTCATGCAATAAATAATGAAAAGTAAGTACCCTTTCAATATTATATTTCGCAAAACATTAACAGAGATGATACTTACGTAGCGCTCATTAATGAATCTTATCCCATCATGTGTCAATCGGGCTTTTAAATACCGATAAAAATTAAAATTCTATTGTGTCTCGTTAATGACAGGTGAAGGTAATACCGAGAATACATTCACAACTTAACAACAGAATTTACATCAATATTGAAAAGAAAATCGTTTAGTGAATCCCAAATAGTTGATTGAATGATTAAGTGTGCCTTATTTCTGTGAACATTCGGTAAATAGTGAAGTTTTTCAAATACCAATTTGATACTTCCAGCGAATAAAGCCTCCTGCGAATCGGCCTTCATATTGTTCACAAAAATAAACTGGATTAATGTAAATCCAAGTATTCTTGACAATGTTGTCAAACAATTATCCATCAACTAACCAAACTCTTGTTGGTTAGCCATCAACTAACCAACAAGAGTTCGGTTAGTTGATGGCTAATGGCAAAAGCTATTATATTTCAAAGCTATTTAAAATGCACACCAGTTTGAGCTGGTATCATGGCAAACCAATATTGGTTGACTTCTAACTCTTATTTTTATCAAACGAGAGCATCGAGAAAGCTACCTAGTTGTTAGTTGGTGGTAGCTACCTAGCCGATTTAAAAATTACCTAAGGTTTATTTTGACCTCGTTACCTATATGGCAATCAACTCAACCACTGTTGCGTGAAAGCTTGATAATACATGCGGAATATTAAAATACCGGTGAAAATAGTGCGGTGCGAATATTATTAGATGATTCTCGCATTAGGAATGTGCGGAACAATACTTATTTGTGTATTTATCGGTCGCTCGTGTTGTGATTCAGCGCGCGGGGACGCGACTGGGGCGGGCGCGCGCCCTGTTTGGCGACTCGGTGAGCAAACTCGCGCTCTAGCCGCATTTGCAATTCGTTTGCGGACTACGAAATACTCTGCACCCGACCAAGTCTTTTGTGTAACCGGATTTCTCGGTTAACGACCTAGATTCTGCATATTTATGCAGTTTGGTCACACAATTTTTCGTGTCTGTAACTATCTCTTAAGCCCTCGCTGAATGTGATGTGATGATGATAACATTTCTCTGCTCGTTAGCCATTTGTTTTCGGTGCTTACTTGTAGTAACGAGTACAGAGACAAGTACCTCTACCAATACATAGGTTTGTTAAATGAAAAAAAAAATTCTTAAACGGTAACATGTTTAGGTATTCAATACTACTTTACAGGGTCATCCTATTGTATTATAAGCAGATAGCACCTGGCAGAAAACAAATGCCATATGGCATTTGTTGTATGGATAGCTCATGATAAAAGGATTCCGTGCTGTTCATAAGAACGCTGGATGCAGCTGCCCCTTCTCTTGAAATCTGAGCTCTACGCAGATAAAGTTATAAGCTTTCGTTAGTGTCAAATAACATGGCTGGCAGCGCAAGATATCTGTGGAATTTAATTATAAAGTTATACAATATTCGTATAGCTACGTTCATGAACCCGTTTAATGTTCACTTTATGAGGAAACAGTCTCAAAAATAAACAAACAAGATAAACATAAGTTCCGCACCGCCGCGCCGCGCTGGGTAATAATCGTACCAGTGTATGAGTGTTGCAAAGACGAGAGCGGTTGGGGGCCTGGCTGGCAGCCTGGCTAGTCCGCCCGCTGCAACTTATACTAATGTTCTTAATTTTTAGACTGAGGGCAATACGAACGAATCCAAGATTAACAATTGCCCTTAAGCTGGGGAGCGAGAAAATTAACTTTTAAATGTAAATTTTACGAGGAAGTCATAACGTGAAAGCTGCCGCGGTTAGCTCTGATTTATTGCACTTGGAATTGAAAGTGTTAAAGGAGTTGCAATCTGAAAAAAGTTTTAATAGGTACCTCTTTAAAGAAATATAAATCATGATTGTAGAGCGAATTTAACTTTCGCAAAGTTGTCCAACATTTAGGCTCATCTACTTGAGTGGCTATTTAATGACAGCGCTTATTTCGCTAATCAGAAAAGTATTCATTAGCTTCACAGTAGACGAGGATGATTATATTTTATCCCACCCCTTTGTAAAGATCTGTGAAATCTCTCTACAATAAAATATACACTGTCAAAAAGTTGAGATATTACTTGAGAGTTTTCTGCCCTGTAAAGTATTTTGCTTGAATGCGCGCGGATTAATCTCAACGTATTTACATTAGCAAACTAGCTTTATTGTACAGAAAAATAAAAGTTTCATAGTATATCGTTATATTTGTTCTCCCTTCTGTAAACACTGAAGACCTATCATTTCTGTTTAGAAACCTCGGCACCGGTACACCTGCCGAGGAAGTTACTAAATATTGGTACTGTCTAAATCATCAACACCAGTTTATAAATAATTCTTTAAAAAAATATTTACACGAATTTCTCACCAACATATCAACAAAGCTTCAATTACCTAATATGAATACGACTGAAACTCATTTCATACCCATATTTTTAAACTTATAAGACACATTAATTCCGTAACAAATTTCAATTTCCAAGTACTTGGAAGCTTAACTCTTTGGACCGCAAAGTTATATGGATTGGAACTCTTTAGCGTTGACGAATGGTAGGAGGTAACGAATGTGTACAATCAAAACTTTGAAAAGATTCATTGCCGCAAATTTAGCCAGCCAAAAATATGATCCAGCCTGAGTCAAAGAATTTGAGAACGGATGTGGCTCGGGGCTCGGGGCGGTGCGGTGGCGCTTCTCGCTAAACTTTTTCATTTCCACGCAGAAATATAAAAAGCGGAAAACTTTCTGCGAATAAACTATCATCCTGGAATATTTTAAAAAACTCCTACAGATTTTTTACAGTGCCATACTGATGTTCTTTTTGAAAACATAAAACATCTAAAACTATTATAATCGGGTTTTCTTTTTTCTTTAAAAGGAAACCATTTGAAGAAGGAAATTATCGATTAAATCAGTGATTCCTTTTAGATAAAACTGACAATCAAATTTCCAGTTATGCTATTTATAAAATAATAAATCTATATTCTAGCAAAATGTATATTTATAAATCTCCAAATATCGTGTAGAAGACAATGACCAAAGTATGAGGACTGGTCCTTTTATTTTTTTGGCGGCAGTAGATCAAATATGAACAAAACGGTGCAGAATACTATTATGAATGAATTATTGTATCGGGTCTTATATCGAAAACTCACTCCAGACTGAGTTATATCAGTTTAAAGATTAACAAATATTTTCACGTAATTCATACTAGTCCATTCCATACTTCCATACTAGGTAATATAAATTCTAAAGTAACTCTGTCTGTATGTTATCTTTTCACGCCTATACCACTGAACGGATTTCGACAAAATTTTGCATGGAGATAGGTGACACCCCGAGGAAGGACATAGATTACTTTTTGTATATATAACCCTTTTTTTTTTAGGAAATCATCAAATGACTTCTCCCGCTCTGGGCGGAGCGAAAGGGCGTGTCAGACTTTTACTGACTAAAACCCACCCGTGTTCCTTCAGTTGCCTGTTGCCAAGGTCCCGGTATCCCTTTCGGACTTTCCCGAAACCCTGCCAGGCATAGGTCCTAAACGAACCCGTCAAAAAAAAAAAACCCTAAGGGTTTCACGCCTAAACCACTAAAAGGATTTCGACAAAATTTCAAGGAGATAGATGGCATCCTGGGGAAAGACATAGGGTACTTTTTATCGTCATACCACGCGGGCGAAGCCGCGGGCGGAAGCTAGTAAGAAATAATAATTTTTACAAAGTATATTTTTGACCTTCCCAAGTGACATTCACTATATAGTTACTACTTATATCTTCCTATGAGAAAGATCATCTTATCATATTTCAAGTAGAGCTACAGTTCAATTTATTGTAGAATTTCCGAGCGCGCCGCTTTCATTCATCGCGGACACGATGGAGGACATGTTAAAAATTTTTCCTTAAATGTAACGGAGGCTCCTCGGTTCACCGGAAGCACTCAATTATGTTATAATCAAGGTGTCCGGGGGTCGAGAGCGACTCGCGACGGGGCAGGCGGCCGGAGCGCCGCCCCGCGACCCGCTACCAACTAACTTAAATGTCACGGCTTTAATGCACGACCCATTCATTATTAAAATACGACTCTCAGCGTACAGCGACCCTCCTTGTAATAATACCTCGGTAAAAAGTTTCTACGTGGAAATAATACCGAAATACACAATAATTTCTGTACTCATCTGGGAATGAAGAAAAACCACGGAGTTGCTTATCAGGGCGGGTTGAAATACACTTTTCTACTGTGTTGAACAACATCGCAATACAACTTTGCGCTGCAAAAAATCAGTTCATTCGGTTTGCGTATTTGAAACCAAGCATGTTTTAACGAGATGATTGTATGTGTGTGATTCTGAACCCAAAATACTAAAAAAGATATCTTAATCGGGCTTTAACTTTTTATTGGGTTTATCTTGTGTGTCGGTCGAGGTCTTTTCCGGAAATAACTGAGTTTTTTACTGTTTTAGTTTAGAATACGGCATTCAATCACATCGTAGTGGCTTCTTGTTTTGAAATGCAAACTAGAAAATAAAAACTAAAGTTATTACAGCACAATCCAAACCCTGAATTTTACTATAACCAGGATACTTTATAATACCTACGTTCGTACAGCCTTTCAGTTTTTACATAAGATATAAAGCACCCACGAAAGAATCTATTTTTAGGAATTAAAAAAAATACATACACGAGTAGCTAATGCAATCAATATCAATCTGCATGTACCCATACTAAGTAATTTAGGAATCTAAAAAACCAGGCTGAGCGGTACCTACCCTAAGCAACACGCGTTGGTTTAAAAACAATTTGTTTTCCATTATACCACGTCGGATGAACATTAGTTTATGTTCTATTGTTCATCTGACGTTGTGTAGGGGTGCTATCATGTTGTTGCAAGAAAAGCGAAAGCATATCAAATTGATTGATCGTTCTGTCGACAAGAATGTTTCGTATTTGGATGACTACAAACTCAATCTGTTTACTTTTATATTAGAGCAAGATGTTGCGCATCGATTTGTGCTAATATTACAATAAAAATATGAATCTTGTATTCAATTCTGGTAAAAAAGTAATTATACTTGTAAAAAAGTAATTATAATTAATCTTTTTTATTTTGAATATCTATAAAACAAATGGAGCGAAATAAATTTATTTACATGTACATTCGTGGGTATTAATAAATCGCCCGTGTTAGCTGGAGATAAGCAAACTACGCACGGTTTTTTTGTGATTTAGCATGTTGTGTACAAAAACCGCAAAGAGCGTCCACTCGTCAATTTTCTCCTTTCTGTGTCGTTCACTCGTTCGTAATCAAACAATCGCGGCCGGCCGTTGATCAAAAGACGGGACTATAGCGATTTGTTACATATTGTGTTGATATTTCATTTATCACGGTGATTCAATTTTCCCAGCAATTAATCACTGAACAATAGCCATGGTCAGTGGACGACGGCTGGACCGAAAGATAGACGAAGTACCCGTTGAAAAATTATAAATATAGACGTTTGCGAGTCCACACACGATCGGCACAGTCCTATGCGTTATTAGGAAAATAGCAACGCCTTTAATAATATTGTAAGGATAATACTGACCTCAGAGATCTTACGTATTTTTGGACCACTTTAAGGTCAATAAACAAATATCACATCACTCAGCCTTATCTTCACTATGGCCCTGAACTTTTTTCACAATTTTTTTTTCATCTCTCCAATAAGATTGCTACTTACAAGCTACAAGGCTGCTTTTGCTTAGTTCTCTAAAGTTAGCCTCCATTGGTATTGGCTGGTTCTAATTAATTAATCGAGAAAGGACCATTAATTCAATTCAAGAAATTAATTACTTTATTTATTCGGGGCATGCAACATTAAAATATTCATTACCTATGAATATTAATTAAATACCTACACCTACACAGTACTTAAGAAAAAAGCATCTATAGGTTGTCGTAAGTCCATCTGTCAGGGTCCCTCGAAAATTTTACTAAGTTTTATTTAAAAAAAAAGTGGAATAGGTAACATTGTTGCATCTCCTCGAGTGTAAGAATCTACATTTTCGCGAGAAGATAACTTAATAAAAACTTCAACATAAAGCCATTTCAGCTAGATAGACTAAAAGCAGCCACCAGCGTTAGACAGAGAATAATTTTGTCATGAAAATTTGAAATCGCTTAGTAGTCTAAAGCCTAATATCCAGCTCGGCTAAAAGCGCTTTAGCCTTTATGAAAAGTCTCATCCATTAGCAACGTAGAACCGTCACCGTTGCCTTTATTTATTTTCCACTTTTTGATTTGCTATTTATCTTTTGAAAATTCATCAGTTCGCAGTGCAATCCCTCGTTATTTTTTGGTAAGGTATAAATGCATTCCTAACTCCACCTTTATTTCCAATCAAATTCAAAAAGAGTGGACTGGTCTGAAAAGTGTTGTATCAGGAAGTTGAGTTTGTTTTTAACAGTAGGCCCACTTACACCTAAATTATAATATAGGACACTGATATAGTTTTGGGTGAACAGATGAGATAGAGGTCTGTGTGTTAAATGACAATATAATAAAAGTACTTAAACAACAAGACTTATGTCAAAGACGCAAAATCTGTGAAAAGTATTTTTTTCCCTAATTGGAACAATTTAAAATGATCACAGGTACCTACAGGTAATTGGTAGCGCTAACTATCTGCCGTAGCGTAAAATGTTGGACGTAACGTTTTGTTTCGCCCGGATTTGCACTGAAGTGGAGTGCAGCTTTTCGGTAATCTCGCATAATAATGCAAAATACGAGTCGCACTCGCGTACCCACTCTGCGCAGATACGCCTAATTACTTGCCCCCTAATTAAGGCGAGTTAACTTACTGTTTCAGTAACTTTTAGTCAAGAGACTAAAAGTTATAATGCAAATAAGTCGCAACTTTTTTTACGGCTTAACTACCGAACAGATGTTGTTGATTTTGGCGGAAGGGAAACTTGAATGGTATAAAGTTACCGTCCATTGCGACGCAAAATGTGCAGGTTTTCCATGGTTCATTAATTGTTTGTCAGCATTTGTTTTTGGTACGTGTCTTTTCGTATGTAGCGTGGCGTACGCACGTGTACAAAGCAAAGCTAAGAGCACTTGCGTAGCTTAGCCGTAGGCTGCTATTTTTTCTTAACGAAAAGTAGCAGGCGTAGCTTGATATCAATAACAATCATATTATGTTGTGTTCCTAAAATTACAGGGGGTGCACTTACCATCTCAGTGCCCCAAGGCAACCTAGGTGAGGTTGCCTTGGGGCACGTGATGAACCCTGCTGTATAACAAACCAAGCTCTGACAACCGACAAATGGAGGTTTAACCATTTCTAAAGGCTAAAGGGTGCAGACTGTGACGGGCACAGCGTTACTAGTGCGAGAGACTGTGATCTGCGATCGCCAACCCGCATGCCCAGTGTGGCATTTATGGGCAAACCCTCCAATGGCAAGTGAAGAATCCTCGGGTTACGAATGGCCGCTAAACCCAACTGACCTTAGCAACGTATAGCAGCCGCACGTTACGGCTCGACGAGCACCTAGTGCAACTAAAAGATGAGCTCGGAAAAATAAGTTGGCACTTTCTTGGGTTGGGTGAAGTCCAAAGAGACACAATGACCCTTGAATCGGGCCACCTTTTACAATTTTGAGAGCGAGACCAGCTATCCCAAGGAGTAGTGGGGTTTCCTGGTTAACAAATCCCTTGTGACATTGTTGTGGAAGTCTCCATGCAGTGTCTCGAACAACGTACCTCGCAGTGAAGCTAACCAAGAGGTATAGCCTCAAGGTTTTTGCTCCGACCTCGGAACACTTGGATGACGAAAACGTGGTGGAAATGTTCGAGGACATCTTCAAGGCCTTGCATTCCACTACTAAAGTCCACTACAACGTTTTCATGGGGGGTTGTAACGCTAAAGGTTAAATCAGTAGTAGTAGATGCTACATGTTTGGCAGTAGAAATCATATGAGGCAAATGCTTTTCAACTTCTTTGAGGAGGGGCTTTTCTGAATGAATGAATGGATGAATAATAATAATAATTTTATATTCGAAAACACCTGTAATCACCTATGTTTCACAAAATAAATTAATGAAATGAATAACGTTTATTTGAACACAGTTCGTAAAACACAAAATACAAATAACAAAATTAAAAATAATGTTTTTACAACAATAGTGTGGCCTCACGGCTGCGCCAAAAAAGTTCATTTCAGCATTAATACCGATATGCCGATCTTTTTTCTTGATGAACTCCTTCTTTAATTTGTTCTGTTGTGGACATTGAAGATTGATGTACTTACTTTAAATATTTTATGTTGCCATGCCCTAACCGGGTTTCATGTTGGATCTTACTTTAAATACTTGTAACAGCTGATGTACACATGAATGCAATAAAGAATTTGAGTTTGATTTGAGTTTAAGAAGCAGCACCATAGGGAGTGGACGTAGCGTAGCTATCCGACACTATGACCAAAAACTTCACCACAACGGATAAAATGCGTATATTCAGGGATGTCTCGCTGTTCAACAGTTTCAACACGTCAGTGCTCTCTGAATATTCAAGCAAACAAGCTCGAGCGAAATCGTTTGATGAAGTCTAGGCTCCTCCCAAACATGCTCCAAACTATGTAAGGATCTGCTGCGTTACAGTTACACCTGGAGAACAGATTTTTTGCCTGTGTGTTGACTAGGCGCTCGACCAAATCGTGCAAATCCTCAGCGAGGAAGGTACGCGATTTTGCAACATGCGGCGTACGGGTAAGAAGTTCATATTTTTGTAAGAGAGTCCACATTTTTTTCTGGAGCTTATGACGGAACGGCGTGAGAACCCACCTATCACTTCGTCGGAACCACGGGCACTCAAAATATTAACGCAACGATCCAATACACGCTCTATTGACGAAGCGATTGAGCAAAACCGGGAGCTGAAAGTGTTGGGGGAAACCACCTGACGAAGTTAACCAAATCCGAATAAATAATCTGCTGTTCCATAGTAAAGTTTAATACCTACTGTTCTAAACTGTATGAGACAGCTGTTTTTTTTCGCCATTTCAATGTCTGTCCCATAGTAACAGTTATTCAGTTCGATGGTCTAAAGCACCTCTTACAGTTTGTAAAGTTCAAAAATGAACTTTACAAACTGTAAGAGGTGCTTACACCGAATGAAGTTGAATTCATGGGCATCCTCATACGGGGTGATTGTACTCATCATTATGAACAACTTTTACTATGGGACAAAACCTGAAATCTCAAAAAAATTAACAGCCTTCCCAATTTTTTTTTGGTCCCGTAGTGAAAGTTGTTCATAATGATGAGTACCAAGGATGCACATGAATTCAGTTTTACCTGTTTAATGCATAATCATTAGACATTAAAAAAAAATAGAAACATTTTAAGGAATAGAAGATCCTATGGAATTTACTATGATAATTTGGAACAGTACGTTTTCAAGAATAGGATTTAATAAACGTTATGATCTCGTTGAAAATGTAGTAATTACACTCCTTTTTGGGCAGTCGTGTAAAAAAACATTATTTTTAGTGGGTACTTATTATTATTAGATGTTGCACTTTTTGCCGATTTTGTTGCATATTTCGAGCAATTAAGATGCATATTTGCATACAATCCGGTCTCTTAATTATGTAGATAATATTATGTGTAGGTATACGAACATCAATGGTACGCAGAGTAATAAGAATTAAACACACGGTATCCTTAGTCACTTCAGAAACGTGCGCATAAAATACCAATGAAGTCATTGGCATGCAATGTCGATTACTTATTGAAACTGTGATCAATTCTCAACTACTGGTCATATGTAGGTACCTACTACTACCGAGTGTACCTAATAGTGAAGCAACCTTACTGACCGAAACTGATCGTAATCCTATAAACCCATGTGCGTTCAATCCCAAATTCTCAACTAACAAAACGGTTACAATCGCTACCCCTAATTCTAAACGTAAGTCCTTACACACGTTTTTCATAGTTGTAGTAGTATTGTTCTCTATTGATTCCAAGCGAAATGTTTGCGGCCACTGAGCTCGAACAAACTTTATCCTGGCCATATTGGCCGAAGTTATATCGTATCCACGCAGCAGTAAAACTGGATAATAATAAGCAGTGGATGCAATAAAACACGGCGCTTACGATCACACAATTCGATGACACCTATAAAACCGGGCCGCATCACCCATCCGCTCTCTGTATATAACGCCCCCAATTTATATGTCGCACAGCATGACTAGCAACAACAATAATAATAATGATCACAACTACAGTAAAAAGCTTAGTTCACAAGATTACAGCCATCAGGTCCGTGCGTCTGCCCTCCGATACTCTTCTATTTAGGCAGGGATTCTATAAGAGAACAAACACGCCAGGTAAAGTACATATAATTGACATAAAGTTAAAACATTTAAACAAAACAGTATTTATAAAGAAAGAGTACATACATGTCTTTTGAACGCAGCTGCACGAGAATCGAAGATGTCAATAGTGTCAAAAGTCGACACATTCTAACGATAGGGTTGTAATATGACGTGTTATTTGTAAAGAGCAGAAGTACAAAAGTTTACTGTGTTATACCTAGTATTGATGTTTATGGGGGATATCGTTTTAAATAACTAGTTATTTGCTACATCTGGTCATCAGTCACAGAGGCCATTGGATGTTAGGTAGGTAACTGTCCACAAACTACAGTATCGATATTTCAATTAATATGCATCGTTACTTTAAACTTTACTTAGTGGAAGTGGGGTGAAGCAAGTTTTAATAAGGGTCTCTCTGGGTCATTACAGGCTCGTAGCGGTAATTGTCAGAGGCGGCGCGGCCCCAGCACTTAACGACACTTCTGGTTGACGTAGGCAGCCACTCCTTACTGCCGCCGTTTGTATTTCAATAGCTTTATGAAACGAAATAGACGTATATCTGCTCACCAAATATACGTTTTTCGCATAAATGTGCCCGGCATTTGTTTTGTTTATTTTTATTTAAAACAAAAGCCTGTATTTCTCTTATTGTTATCGAAGTACGCCTCAGTACTGTACAACATACTCTGTGCTCATAACAACGACGGATATCAGGCAAGAGGCATCATTCGTTCTAGCCTTAACCACTGGCTTGATAGAGTTGCTGCAGTTTCCAATCTAATAAAACGAATCATGTGTTCAACGAATACGACATCTTTAGTATTCAAACTTTAAAAGAAAGGTTGAATAGGCTTCCTTATCAATTAGGTACCTACATCATCATCATTTCAGCCAAAGGCGTCAACTGCTGAGCACAATCGCACAGAACCGGTCGAAGTGGCGGTGCTTGGCTCACCCAAGCACCGCCACTTCGACCGGTTCTGTGCGATTAGGTACATACCCAGTCTTTTTTTTACGTGTTTGTATCAATTGCCTCCTAAAGTGCCCTCGTATTAGGCGTCGATTGAGCGTAGGCATTCAGTGTCTACGCGGCTACGCTACGCGACGTCCAAGCATTTGTTATGCTACGTCTTAGCGGCTGCTACGCAAGACAATTCCCATAAGAGACAATTCCCATAAGGAATAACCGCTTTTTGTATTAGGTATACTTATTTAATTAACTATGATAAAAATAAGTGCCTTTATGTGATACTTTTGCAACGTTATTATTTCACCAGATGAACGGATTAGCCGTGATTCAATTAGCTAAGTTAAATAATGCTTCATTTCCAATGCTGATCTATCTTATTTGTTCAGAGATACCTAATTCAAGTAATATGAAGAAATCATTATTAAGAACTGGCATCCCAATATTATTAACGGAAAAGTTTTATAAAATTCTTTAAAAAGCGTTTTTATAAAAATAACAACGAATTCATCCATAAAACGCAAGGGAGGGAAAACGAGCCGTAAATTAATCAATCAAAAACCGTGGGTAGGATAGACCTACTAACCTAATTATCATATTTACGTATGCTATTGAATTATGTATGTTTTTCGGTGAAAGCATGAAAAGTTTAGATGTTTACATGTTAAAAAAGCACATGTTCTAATTGGTGCGGGATCGCAATCACGGCAGACATGTCATGTCAAACGTACAACGTCGGCTCGACGCGTACCTAAGGTTACGGGTATACGGCGACGATTAATTCAATTCGGTAGCAGCGAACTGAATGCTAACGACCGGCTTAAAATGAACACGTATACTGAAATAACACATGCGAGAACATACTCTATTCACTAATAATACGCGCCGAATATAAAGCGCGGGATTTCTACCGGTTCTAACGTAACCATACTCCAGAGTATTATAATTCTAAGCGGTGTAAGGATTTAGATTTTAATTTTCTTACAACTTGCTCTCAAACTTAATTTCTTTCTTTGAGAATAATTTTTGAGGCCTTTGATATTCTCGCTCACCTTTTTAAGGGATTTTTTGTGAGTAATACAATTTATTATAACAGGCTTGATCTCACTTTAATCAAGTGTCCTCACTGCTGGCTCATTAATGGATAATTCAAACCGCTCTTTAATGACGCTGAGTCACAACCTTTTATGAATATTTTCTCCCCCTTGAGGTGGGAGACGAAACGTCCAACCGAAAGTCAATATATGAACGGTCGGTACATAGCTACTGATAAGTACACGTGTGTAAAGGACGTGTGAAAACGATATTTTTATTGTATTTAGAACACGAAAAGTTTTTTTTTATTGCAGTGGCTCAGTCTCCGTCGGCAGCGGCGGGCAACCAGTCCGCTGTCGGCAAGTAAGTATTGTGGAATGATTAATTGTTCTGTAAATTGAATTCACCGTGATAAATGAAATATCCGCACAATAGGTAATAAATTACGCTGACCCGTTTGGGCGTAAGATGAAACGGTCTGAAAGTAGGTCCGGACGGATGTTACAGGATAATAGGTATAAAACACAACACACGTAAAACACCTGCCCGAAGGCATTGTTGGGATTTTAATTCGCATGGAGCACGGAACGGCTTTGTTAAACGAACTCGTACAGCTTGCTTTCAGTCCGTTACTACCTGCGTTTTATCTCGATTTTGCTTTGTTTGTTACTATTCCGATACCTAAGCGATCAAACAATATGTCTTTTAAATACACAACAAATATTCACTGAATTATTAAAGTTTAACGAAGGCATAGCACCCTAAATATTATGACCATTCATATCGGAACTGCCTCGTTGGCCTATTGGTCGCAAGCGCCACTGCTGAGCATGAGGTCCTGGAGTCGATTCCCAGGTCGGGTAAAGTTGGGTTTTTTATAATATCTGGACTTTCGTAGTAGCAACCCGGAGTTTGGATTTGTGACCGGTTGATGTTAAAAGCTTCGTCTATTACATGGGACTTAAACATAAGTATGTACTACAGGTACACGTCTGCCCAACGCTCCGGTCAAACAAGGTGTGATGTTTTGTTATATCATATCAGACCGGACTTAATTATTGGTCCAATACTTTTATTTACCTGAGTAATGAAGTCGTATCGATAAATCTCGAGAACGGCTCTTAAAAAGACATTTATTTATTCGACTCCAAAATTTATGAGTGAGGCAGCTGACCGTCAGTAGAACCTGTAGGTTATTGACTGGCTCGTTAGAGGGTTACCTATTAATATGTACCGTGCCATTTGTTAGCTGACAGACATAGGCACTTTTCGAGGTGGAGAATAATGATTAGTAGGTACTTACTTAACATATTTATGTTCCAAAAAATTACAAATGTAGAGTCCGACCGAAAATAGTTTTTCTTTCGGCCGAAATCAAAAACGTTAATCGGCCGAAAATGCACAAAAGGCCGATTTTCGTTTTTGTAATCCGAAAAATATTTTCGAAAACCGAAATCGAAAATTTTTTTTTAACTGTCGATAGGTTTTGTTCGGTAAAAGTAAACTAAATACAGGTTCAATCTTTAAGGCCGCATTCACACGGGATCCGAATCGTCAAAAAACACGATCAACATCCATCCGTCATGACGTAGGTCGTAATTTTTTTTTTTAATACTATTTTGTGGCTTTCTTAATATTTTTCGGTCACCGCCGGCCGAAAACGACAATTTCCAAAAAATACGTCTGCCTAAAATTTTCGAAAACCGAAATTGAAATTTGGTCGGACCCGACTGCATAAAAGCAGTGGTGGCCCAGTGGTAACGGCTGCAACTTACGAGTTGGTTGTTGTTGTTGTTGGTTGTAGGTCGTAGGTAGGTTCGAACCCTGAAAGGCGCTTTACTTTGTGTAAATTATTTCATCAACTCTGCTCTTAAAACGGCGAAAGAAAACATCGTGAGGAAACCAGCATGACCTAGAACCAGAAATTGGAAGACATGACATGTCATCTGGCAACCCGCACTGGGCCCGCGTGGTGGATTACGGCCCACTCCCTCTCACAGAGAGGAGGCCTGTGTCCCAGCAGTGGGAACATTATAGGCTGATTATGATTACATAAATAATGTAAACGTTCCTGAAATTTATTTTGTTTCACTTACTTACAAATTATAATCTAGCTATATGAATAATTATAACTGTGTTCTCAGCTGACTAGTCACCAGGTTAGTCACTAACCACACGAAAAGAAGAAGGAGCTGACTAAACAGAAGCCACCCCTATACCTACTTGCGTAGGCGGTTGTACTATACCTACTTGCCCAGGCGGTTGCACTATACCAACTTGCCCAGGCGGTTGTACTATACCTACTTGCCTAGGCGGTTGTACTATACCTACTTGCCTAGGCGGTTGTACTATACCTACTTGCCTAGGCGGTTGTACTATACCTACTTGCCTAGGCGGTTGTACTATACCTACTTGCCTAGGCGGTTGTACTATACCTACTTGCCCAGGCGGTTGCACTATACCAACTTGCCCAGGCGGTTGTACTATACCTACTTGCCTAGGCGGTTGTACTATACCTACTTGCCCAGGCGGTTGCACTATACCAACTTGCCCAGGCGGTTGTACTATACCTACTTGCCTAGGCGGTTGTAGTATACCTACTTGCCTAGGCGGTTGTACTATACCTACTTGCGTAGGCGGTTGTACTATACCTACTTGCCCAGGTGGTTGCACTATACCAACTTGCCCAGGCGGTTGTACTATACCTACTTGCCTAGGCGGTTGTACTATACCTACTTGCCTAGGCGGTTGTACTATACCTACTTGCCTAGGCGGTTGTACTATACCTACTTGCCTAGGCGGTTGCACTATACCTACTTGCCCAGGCGGTTGTACTATACCTACTTGCCTAGGCGGTTGTACTATACCTACTTGCCTAGGCGGTTGTACTATACCTACTTGCTTTGGCGGTTGTACTATACCTACTTGCCTAGGCGGTTGTACTATACCTACTTGCCTAGGCGGTTGTACTATACCTACTTGCCTAGGCGGTTGTACTATACCTACTTGCCTAGGCGGTGTACTATACCTACTTGCCTAGGCGGTTGTACTATACCTACTTGCCTAGGCGGTTGTACTATACCTACTTGCCTAGGCGGTTGTACTATACCTACTTGCCTTGGCGGTTGCACTATACCTACTTGCCCAGGTGGTTGTACTATACCTACTTGCCTAGGCGGTTGTACTATACCTACTTGCCTAGGCGGTTGTACTATACCTACTTGCCTAGGCGGTTGTACTATACCTACTTGCCTAGGCGGTTGTACTATACCTACTGGCCTAGGCGGTTGTACTATACCTACTTGCCTAGGCGGTTGTACTATACCTACTTGCCTAGGCGGTTGTACTATACCTACTTGCCTAGGCGGTGTACTATACCTACTTGCCTAGGCGGTTGTACTATACCTACTTGCCTAGGCGGTTGTACTATACCTACTGGCCTAGGCGGTTGTACTATACCTACTTGCCTAGGCGGTTGTACTATACCTACTTGCCTAGGCGGTTGTACTATACCTACTTGCCTAGGCGGTTGTACTATACCTACTTGCCTAGGCGGTTGTACTTATACTACACTCTGATAATCGCTATGGCCTCTTGATTAGATTGACTTCATTATGCGGTTATGTTTTAGCGTTTAATTTGGTACCCACATAAATAGATTTACAGTTTTTTTGGGTTGCATACCTACATTATATAAATGTTGATAGCACTGCCTTTAAGTGAACAATACATTAGCAAAACGATGCCACCTTAATTAATACCAAAAAACTTGAACCAAAGCTAAATACTCATACAATAATCAGGAACCCATGATCAAACTTTGTCTTCATTTAATGGATACCTACATAACTTACTTTAATTCGTTGAGTCACAATGTCCTGATTCTGTTTAAACTTCCAACTGGTAATGAAGACAAAAGACTTTAATAAAATAAAAGGCCATTTTAAAATACAGGAAGGCACGGTTTAAATGTATTACAAGATAGAATGCTGAAGTTACGAATCTTGATGCGAGTGTAAATAAATGGTGTAAGCATTATTACGTAATTATGATTGTAATATGAACCTAACATCGTGAGAAAGGTACTCCAGGCGTACATTTATTGAACAAAGCGGCAAGAAAAACGACGGCAACAAGCGGCGCCGGCTGTTCTAAATTGCCAACACTTCTGAGCCGTGGGCGTTTACTGGAGTTCACTACACTTCATTATTTGTTACATTGCATCGATCCGGGATCGCGTCAAGTGTTATATAGCGCCATCAGTGTATGCGCGAGATAAAAGACGATGCCGTACCTCCATTTTCCATATTGCAAGTACGACAACGCTGACGATAAATGTAAAAGGGAAATTCATTTGTCATTACGTTACGTTGCATTGTAGCTGAAAAATATCCGTAAAAATAAAAATGTGGCTGAATATAGTGGACCAATGTTGTCAAATTAAATAAATAAATAATAATAATAATATCTTTTGGCAGAGCATTTTCGTGCAGAGCAATAATAAAAGCAAATCAGATTATCAGAAAAAAATAAAATTCTTCACATAAATGCATGTGGGACATAATTTTTTACGTTTTTTTAGCATGAATTTTGAGTGCTCGCATTTTAGCTTTGTGAGTGGATATTTCGGTGTTAATGGAATTAGTGATGTATCAATTTTTTAAAATAAGTTTGTGCATCGAGGCAGACGGCCGACCAGTGAGCGTAACTTTTTTAAATTCCAACTCGGTAAAGTAATTAGAATTTTTCCAACGGCCCCATTGTGTTACGAACTCAGCTCACGCAAACTTTTAATGCGACTTAAATTCAAATGCTATTTTACGGTTTCTCTTTGTGAAGTTGATTTTAATGAAATATTGAGTTCGGCAACATTGATTGTCTACTTTTTCATTTTGCGTGACTAGTTAACTATTTATTTCACTTAATTTGTGATGGCTGCAACAACCTACAGAGCAAATAAAGGACAAAATCTTTTTCATAAAGGACTTTAATGTGGCGTAGATAACATGCCACGGTGAATACGAAACTGTCATATCTACACTTTAGTGTTCTCCAAAACATTTTGATAGAATAGAATAGAATAGAATACTCTTTATTATGTACACAAAGCATACAAAACATTTTGATTTTATACATTACATTATACTTACCTAACCATGTTAATCTCTCTTAGAGGCACATGATTCATGAACCAATATTATCCCAATGACATATTTTTCGAACAACTCAAACGCTAAAGGCAAACTTGAAAGTCATTCAACGAACTCGAACTCGGCGCAAATAGATGTCATCAATCGAAGAGGCTTTCGATCAAAGACAAGGGACAAAGGGACATCGTAGAGCAAGGGCTGATATGCGGAAGAATTATTACCGACGAGGACGGCCCTAATGCCTGAGCTGAACGTATTTATTTGGTGACCTGCTGGAGGTAAACTAACAGCCCGAATGCATGCTTATGGTTTTAGTGACGCCGATCTCTTGCATTTAGATATGACTTTATATAATGGACTCTAAAATTAACAAGTGAACGAATACTTAGTGGTCAGTCCTAATATTAAATCGTGGTCTTTGGTTATTAAGAACTCTACGATTAGTATAATATGTTCTTTGTCCAAGGCACTCAACGCCAATTTTATCTCAATTTATTATATACTTACCGCTTCACATAAAATACAACGGAGAAAAATAAATAATAATAATTTTATTTTACAACGAAACAATAACGAAGTCTTTGAAGTTGTCTGGATGAATTTTCCCGCAAAACTACCCACTAGACTAAGCGTCAAATCTCACTTGACGAAACGCAATTAATTCGAAAATCCTAATAAGGTTTCTCATAGAAGGATCTCCAACAATGTAGACGTTTAATCCTTGCTTTTGAAATATTCCGATAATCTTATGATCGCACGGCAGTTGTTTTATTATGTAAATTGCATGACTGATATTTGCTTTGCCTACCATGCTATGCACTACAAAGAACAGGCGACGTGCCTGTTATCGATAGGAAGGGTTCTTATGAAAGGAATGGAGCATGCATGTTGAGCCAATAATTAGGAATTTTTTCGTGTGGTTTTTCTCAGGTGCGGCGGCTGACGAGGGACTGTTGTCTAAACAGTGAACAGCTTTGTTGCGCTACACTCAGTTTGATTATTTTGGCTCACTGTCATTTATAAGCATGGTGATTGTGAAGATTTTTAAGGCCCGCGGTATGTGATGCTATTATCATTTAAAAAAAAAGTAAAATTCAACTAAACAATAGCACCGCAGCCATGTATTTCGTTACTTAGAGAAAGCCGTTTAGATAGCCACGTACAGTCAACAAAAACAATGTCCTGGCGTGGTTGAAAGAGCGAGATTCCGGCTGCAATCATCTAGATAACACTTGAGGGATTTATCCAAAATAACATTTCGCTTGCGCAAAGTTCTTAATGAAATAAGTTAGTAATCCTCGGGTAATTCGTTAAATGTTTGTGCGATAGATACTAGTTTGGAAGCTCTCCCCGAGTGGCTGTTTCATGCTTTGATTACAGCGCGCGGCGTCTTCACAGTATCAATGATTCACGTGAACGTGCGCTCAAGTTTACCTATCATTTACATTGTTATACAAGAACGTTATAAAGTTTGTCTACATATTTATGAATAGTATGCAGATTGGGAGAAAGTTTCAGGCGTGTATACTGTTTGTTACTCCAACAGTAAACACGCCTGGAAAAATTGATCTCCACGATCAGCTTAATAACGTCTCCTCGAACTCAAAACTTTTATAGAATAATTAAATATCATTTGCAATAATAAAAATAATAAAATCGCGTGATTCACGAATTTAAAACTGTATCATGGCGAGAGGTTAATTACCACAATATCTGAGTACTCAATGTAACAGGCAGCAGCCGCGATATATTTGATATATTTGCGAACCTTTTCGATTACATTAACCACGGATATTACTAGCACTATCTTTACGTTTCTGAATTAATTATTTCCATTTGTAGTAAAAATGATTGTTGGAAGATAAAAAGATAAAAATTAAATTTTGAACTAGAAAAATTCTAAATTACGACCTTATCTTAGGATAAGGATTATCAATCCTTGCTAGTATAGTTAGCTATTTATCCTAACTATATATCCATATTACATATACACTATACAGGATGTAAGGGACAGCCCTCCGCAAATTAACAGGGGGCATTCAGCTCCTTGGTCAGGACACATGATTGGATGATGAGGGAAGGATAAGTGGAGCAAAATATTATAGTTACCCAGTGGTACCCAAGAAATGGCCAAAGAAATAGAGGTAGACCACACAAAAGGTGGGATGACGATATCAGAGTGGTCGCTGGAAAGACATGCGACAGAGTGGCCAGAGAGAGACAGGAAGGTTGGAGGAGGCCTTTTGCTGACTGGGAAACGGACATACAAAATATAAATAAACGCCAAATACGAGACTGACTTTGTTTGTCCGACTAAAGAGATAATAAAAAAATTCAGCTCCTAATTTTGAATCATAATCCACCGCAGGAAAATAAAAATAAAAAAAAAATCTTTTTTTTACTATTCCTTTATTTCAATGCAAAAATTACATTCTCTGTACGCAGCAGTCCATTTATGTAAATAAAACAGATAATATCAAAAAACCAGCAATGGATGTTGAAATACTATAAGCCGCGGGCGGAAACTAGTAATATAATAATTATTATAAATACGAAAGTGAGTTTGTTTGTTACGGTTTCACGCTAAAACGGCTGAACGAATTCAGATGAAATTTAGCACATGGGTAGACCATAACCTGGAATAGGACATAATTATAATGCTTTTTATCCCGATATTCCCACGGGATTCAGATTTACGCGGGTGAAACCGCGAGCCGCAGCAAGTATATTACAATAAATCCTAACTAACATAATAAATGCGGAAAGTGAATTTGTTTTTTTTATACGCTTTGAGGCTAAAACGGCTGAACGACGAACCAGATGAATTTGGCACATGGGTAGACCTGGATTGGTATGTACCAGCCGTATAAAAAGTATCCTATGTAGGATACTTTTTATCCCGATTTTCCCACGGAATTGAGACTTACTCGGGTGAAACCGCGGGCGCAGCTAGTAAAGATATAAGTTTAAAAACCATAAAAAATATAGGGAGTTCAAGAAGTTGGAAACTCTGAACGGAATACTACGGGTCTGAATGTATTAGTAGCTATGCCAATTTATCTTTATTGAATCTATTCGTTATCAAGCCTGCTAAAATATCACACTTTCTGCTATTTCCACTAGATAAAAACTAACCGGTTCTCGTTTCAACCTGTTACATCTACTTACTTCATACGTCCGTATAACAATTTACTCACAAGGGTCATCGAGACCCCTGACCTGGGCAACACTAAGTTCTGCCGAATAAAAAAGTCCCATAAAATAAAGCTAAAACTAACCGTCGGTCGGTCTACGGGCACAGGTTATTTATATAAGTCATGTCAGACAACGCTTCTGGCCTGAAAGTTCACTCATATTTTTTGTTTGACAAATTGCCGCGGTAACGGGACTTGGCTAAAGTTTCACCTCCATTTAAGCGTCCATTAATACCTACCCGGTGGCCGTGACTCTCTTTACATTTTATGAAATATTGAGTATCGACCTACCTATCGCAAAAAGTATAGGAGTGCCTTTAATAGGACGTTGGTACGGCGTGCCAGGAAATTAATAATATTTTGGCAAGGATCTTTATTTTACAAAACATAATCCTAACGCACTTGTTAACGGTCTAGGTAATTTACAAGTGGTTGTTTATCGTGAACTAATCTTAAAACACTAATGAGTTCCACGAAAAATCTCGACCTTCCCATCAAGAGTGACGACATTCAACGTTCAACGTCTTGATCTTGTAGTCAATTTTATTATTCGTCACATCCCCCGACACGTCCCACGCCCTTATTTTGCTCGAAGGCAACACCCTTAGCTTTTTACCCTTGGCCGACATTACGCTAATGAATATCAAGGTTATGAGGCTCCACTGAGATAACTTTTGCTTGATTTGGATGTTCGATCTCCTGCCTTGTAGAATATGGCTCAGGTGGACAATATATTTTAGTGAATATCATGAAATCTACGATCTACAATATCGTATCATACATATAAATCAACGAGCCCGTTAAACAAAGTAACCGTTCTCCGAAGCGCCTGTCTGTGCTGGTTCTACAAATACCTGGGACGGTCGTCACGGCCAGTCTAATCCCGGACAGGTGTCCTAAGGAATATTCGAGGCCCAAGTTATTGTCTCAATAGGCATTCACCAGTGAAATTCTAATATTCAGTATTCGATTGTTTTCGGCAGTCGGAATAACGACCTATAACTAGTTGGATAAAGGCTTGAAATATCTTTTAAGATATAACAAGACAACAAATTTGTATTGTATAAGATGTTAAAGCTTCGTCAAAATATACAAACACGATAAAATATACAAACTTTTAAATAAAAATACATTACTAGCGAATGATTGTAACAAGATTAGTTTGCGTAAACGTCTTACAAGTGTCTACGCGGTTCAGAGTCGTGCTACGAGTGCTACGCGGCGCGGTTCGGTTTAATGCCTACGCGTCGGCGTAGCACTTAAACTTGTTGTATGAAGTACCTTGTTCTGTTAGTACGAGTATTACATTACATTACATTTCAACAACCACTGCTGAATCAAAACCATTTTCTTGTGCTCTATACAGGTTGTAAGGGACAGCCTTCCGCAAATTAATTATTTTGAATCATATTCCACCGGAAATACGCTCAGGAAAGTTTTCATTTTTTTTAAATCGTTTTTTCAGTTACATTCCTTTATTTCAATGATAAATTACATTCTTTGTACGCAGCACTCCATTTATGTAAATAAAACAGCTAAAATAAAAATAAAACAGCAATGGATGTTTAAATACACGAGCGCGCCCTCCCCGACACGGGGAGTGCGACTACGTGGGTTTTGCCACGGTAACGATACATTGTGCGTGAGGTAATAATAAACCAAATTCGTCTTAGGGAAGCTTTGATGAATAACGTCTACAGCTTCTATTAAATAAACAACGATAAAATGAAGCCTTCAAATTCAAACGATATAACTAATGTTATTATTATAATGAAAATCGATAGAACAGTTATGGGATATTTGTACAAATAAGATGAGCTCATTGACTTCTCAATTCGAGCGAGCCTCACGTTTCGCTCAACTATTGTTTCTAGCCGAAAGATCGAACTTTTCATTGAAATTCAAGCTTCGTTAGCATGCCAGCCGCAATACCGAAATCAATTAAATATACATTCCAGGTCAGCGAACTGAGAAATGCATGGGTGGTGCTCGCACGGGCCCCGCGAGCCCCGTCACCCCCCCCTCCCCCAGGCCGCACCCCCACCGGGGCCCAAAGTGCCCCCTGCACATTCTAATCACTCCTAACTACACTTCTTACCATTCCGAACGTTGCAATTAGCCTAAAGCCGCCTAGTTAGTTTCCAAGGAAGGAAAATGTCGTTTAAAAAAATAGCAATCACTTTGAATATTTGGGTAAGTACCTAAATGATTCACGAATTAAGTATTTATAAATCATTTTTAATCATATATCAGTTCCATGTAGGATTGTAGGTATATAATTTGATTATTTATGATATTTTGTACAAAAATTGCTTTATTTAATTTAATTCAAAACTAGTAACCAGGGTTGCGGAGGTCAGATAGGCAGTCTCCATGTAAAATACTGGTATTCAGCTGCAGCCGGTTAGACTGGAAGCCGACCCTAACATAATTGGGAAAACGCTAGGCAGATGATGATTCAAAACTATTAACCAGTACATAAAAACACAACTGAGAGCTATATTGACTAACGTGGTTTCAGTTGAACGATTAACGAGAGCGAATTGCCACTTATAGTGACACAAGTGGCACGAGCCATGTGAAGAATATTGTGTGTGACTGTGTGAGCAACGTCGGCGTCGCTCCGAGCCGAAATTGTCAAGTTATGTAAATGCGGTCGGAAACTTGCAGCGACGAGCGGCGCGTCCGCTGTGTTGTGTCGCCTCTCGATACTCAATAACATGCCCCTTTAATAATTCATTACAATATTCACTGCCTGATAGCAACTTTTATTTCTGTTAAACCACGACTTATCTGCTATCTAGTTCTCTCATTCTCACAGCTAACATACCCCTTTCGATTTTTCGACTTCTAGAAAGCACTAAGTACAATTTTATAAATAATATTCAACGGAACTGTATAAGATATTTACAACACTATTTCTAAAGGAAAGTTGTATATAAATCAAATATACAAGTACATCTTCCTTTGCTACATTTCTCTTACAATAATAAAAATGTTAAACTTAATCAATACAGACAAAGCAAAAGCTCTATGCAGCAGCGCGACTCCCGAGAGATGCTAAAGTAAATTAAAATCTAAAATGAAATGGATTTAAAAAAGAATATCAAAAGAGGATACGGAGATATTTTAACCTTTGGTGGCGTAGAATGAGATGATAACAAGGCGTTTAGTATTCTAGTCACGAAAGGTCGATCCACCTGCTTTTCATATCACGACAATTGCCGACCCCGAGGAATCGGCTCTCTAGCGGAATGACAATTCTTGTCTATGAAAATCAATTGGGGAGAACGAGGAGCTCCGGGGCCAGCGACAATTCCAATTTCATTAATAGCTTCCGTCGCAGCGTAGGGATGCCACTGCGTCGGCATTCGGAATACCTCAAAGTCTCTTTTGTTTACGGCCGCTGCAGTGAGGCTATAACGAGCTGTAATTAACAAACGATTAGCGAGCCGCCGACGCGCCGTGAGCGCATGTCACCCAACTACTTGAACATCACACGCCGGATTTATGACTAGTAGTAATAAATCCGGCGTGTGATAATAACAGGTATTGTTCTCTTTTAAGTAATACAAATAATCAGGTCGCTCGTTACTTAATGGCTTACTTTTAGATTAAATATTATTTTAGAGAAAGCGGTATTATGGTCAACGAATTCGTTATCTGTAATGTGTATTGTTTGTTTCGTTTTTCATCTTTAGGCAAATAATAGGTACATTTACCTATTATAGACATAATTTAAGGCACTTATTGTAAACTAGCTTTTGCCCGCGGCTTCGCCCGCGTGGATGTCGGAAATTATTCCACGGGAATGTGCTACCGGGATAAAAGTATCCTATGTCCCATAACCCACGTGGTCTGTCTAGGCGACCTAGGCGTTACGGCGTAAAAGTAACAGACATGAGACAGCCAGTAACTTTATATTAGTGGTAGTCCATATCTATATTGTGGTGATAGTGTGGATAGTATGGACAGCAGTATGAAACTGTCGGAAAGATTAATGAAAAAGTATTGTATAAAGATTAATGAAAAAACTATGGCGTATTGTATGGACGATGGAAACTAAGGCGAAAGCTTTGGGGGAGCCTGCGAAATTCAAATTTTCTTATGTTTTTTGCTTTTTACAGGTCAGTATCAAGTTTTATGTTGATCTAATCTAACTAATATTGCAGGAGTTGTATTCCTGTATCTAATGGTTATTATTCTGTAAAGCCACTATTTGCTACGATCGCGAATCATATTTTAATCATATTGACATTCGAAACTTACCCATTAAACGATTTAAAAGCGTTATTGAAACCAAACTTTGTAAAAAAGGGTACTATACAATTTCAGATTATTAAGACAAAAAGCATAGGATTGAGTTGCTCGCTCTGCTTACATTTTGTCATTTTGGCATTGTGACATTTTGAATAAGTACTATGGAAAATCATCAAAATATACCTACCAGTTTTATATACAAATTCACATTATTGAATATTATATGTAGGATATTGACAAAATGACATGATTACTTTGTAAAGTATTATATTATTGTGAATGTGAGGACTATGTGGATGTTTATTTTGTTTTTATTCTTATATTTTTTCGTTCTCAGTTAGTTTTAACAATGGTCTGGCAATTTGAGAACTTTATGCGGCCTACACAAATGTCCTTTCTTTGGTATTGTTCGTCGAGTCGTTGAGCTCCTTAAGTTCTGAGCTGAGCTCCACTATTACTGACAAATGCTTGCAGTGACAGGACAGGTTCACTCAAATCTGTGTGGTTCATTCCTCAAAAGACCATTTCAGACTCTAATCTACATGGTCCTCATAGGG
Source organism: Lithophane ornitopus (assembly GCA_948473465.1). NCBI lineage: Eukaryota > Metazoa > Arthropoda > Insecta > Lepidoptera > Noctuidae > Lithophane > Lithophane ornitopus. Next base: position 12,052,596 of record OX419613.1, read on the forward strand.
CCTGACCAATATGCCAATATCTGACCTAGGTATGTCCGGATTTTAAAAGAGACTGTGAGTTTGTTTCGGCCTTTCTTCTCAGAGTAGTCAGATAGGAAACGCCGACCTCATCTAGCTTAATTTTACAATTTTTTGATATTATTACGACGTGTAAAAGTGATTCCAATAACCTTTTTTACAGAATAAAGAATTTTATTTCATTTTATTTCAACATACAACCTGCCTGACACTTACTTGCAAATTACAAAAAACTTAAGATTAGAATTGCGCGCGCTACCGGCGCATCCCCCTTAAGAAAATCGCATCATTTGCACAACGCCATCTATCGAGTAAGTACTCACTGGTAAACTCAAACTCTTCGTTCCAAGCCAAGAGCCAAGTAGTAATAACTTTTGATTGAGTGGACAGATTCTCAAGATACGGACTATGACTATATTCTCAATCCCTTAACGCTCTTGAAGAGAGTCCCGCAAAAATGTCAATAATAAGTGAATTTTAAAATCAAGCGGGTAAAGAAGGATTTTTACCCTCATGAGGGATGATTTTAGAAAAACGTAACTCTTTGTTAGTTACAAAAAGCATAAATTTTCACAGCCCTAAGTTAAAAAAAAACCGGCATAGTGCGTGTCGAACCATGCACAATGAAGGGTTCCGTAGTTGGGATGAATTAATTTATCAAACAAACTTTCGCAATGTTTTATTGTTATTACGTCTATGGACGTTTACTGTCCCTCAAAGTGTTAACTAAAAAACTTGTTGTCGCATACAGAATGTTTGGGTTTTTGCAACTGCACATGTAAGTTGGTCGATTAAAAGTTTTTGAGCTAAGTCGCGGAAAGACAGACAGACAGACGGACATGGCGAAACTATAAAGCTGATGACTACGGAACTCTAAAAATGATACGTTTCCCATAAAAACTTTCACCCCCCCCCCCTTAAATTTGTTTTTGAGAAAATAATTGCCTATGTTCTTCCCCGGGATGCCATCTATCTCTTTACCAAATTTTATCGAGATCCGTTCAGTGGATCAGGCGTGAAAAGGTAACATACAGAATTACTGACGGACAGACAGACATAGTTACTATCGAATTTATACTTTTAAGCATCGATTAGTATGGATTATGTGTTCAATTCAAAATGAGCCAAATGCTCGATAATTATAAATTCGGCGAAAGTCATTCTTCTACGGAGACTCTTAACACCGCGATTCAGAAAATGACGTTAAATTAACAACGCCATCTATCGAGCACGAAGTGATACTGTCAAAATATATGGGAAAACGTTCGAACACTCTGTAAGCTATGTAGAAAAGACTGTTTTTAGGGTTCCATGACTGACTTGACCTGACTTGACTTGACTTGACCTGACTTGACCTGACTTGACCTAACTTGACCTAACTTGATTTGGATTGAGTTGAGTTAACCTTGAGCAGGTATATCTTATCGCAGCAGGTACATTGGTAGTTGAAAGAAAAGTAGATTACGTACCTTGCGAAAGTGAGTAATTAATGCACTCGTGTTAATTTAGTAAGCGCATTCGTGCCTTAATTACTCACTTTTTGCTCGATGTAACAATCTAAAATTTTAAAGAAATTAAAATTTATCACCATTTTTCATGATTAATTTGTATCATGATTTAAAAGATAGATAGCGCCACCTATGGCACTACTACCAAACAATAGATTTGGAAAACTTGAATTAACCAAACTTTAGATTGGGTAAATTCACAATGTATCGCGTTATGTTTCCGGGCGAAGTATGTGAACATATGATGATTATGATCGCGTGTTACACACGTTCTCACAAACCTACCTGATTTTACGCTAGTGTCATTTTACGTCAATAGATGTCGTTACGTGTATCTACATTACGTACCTAATGAAAATTTCTTCTTGAATACTTTAAACTCTTATATCTTTGGATATTTTGAAGCGATTGCGATGAAACAAAGACCAAAAAAAACATCGAGTTACACACAATATTTGAGTTTATAAGTTAACCATATTGATTTCGTACTTTTTACGTGATACTGGAACAATCAAACAAACGAACAGACAAACAGACAAAAATTCCAAAAATGGTAGAAATTGCATCTGTTATTCTTGGACACTCCACCTACGTTTTTTTTTTTTTTTTTCATTGTACAGAAACGCCTCGTCTACAGATTTATTATATGTATAGATATACGTTTTGGAGGCATTACGAGCTTTTGCTTTGTACTCTGTTTTTGATTGAACATAGCTCCGTTTTTTGTTGGCAACCCGATCTTTAATAGTGAAACTGTATTTTTTAGTTGTTAGAATAAAATTGAAACCTTTATACCGCAGCTTTTTGCAGCAGTATTTTGTTTTATTTGATCCTTATGAAGATATTTTTCGCTGACATTGCATATTATGTAGTTTAATAAAATTAATATTTTAAATTATTCGGCTGGTTTTGATTTCGTCAAGCAAGTAAACGAATGAATGAATTACATATTTCATGAGTAGGTGTAACAAGTAGAACGGTTCTTTTGCTAATCGCACTAACTGCATAGTTAGCACAAGTTCTGAGCCAGTTCCTAAGTTTCGGGACGCTGATGTGCTCCACAATGTAACTTCCTGTGTTACATAAACAAATAATTAAATTTTATTAACAGGCGCCTTAGTAGCACTTCATTCTAATTATAATGTAAGTAATTTTAATATAACTTTAATTATGTGTGTAGTGTTTGAAGTGTCTAGTAAAGTTTTAATCCCTTACTAATAAAGTTAGGACTTCAAGAAACTGCCAAGTGTGAGTCATAGGTACCTACATACACCAGATTATTATACATCTTTGTTTAAATAATAATAGGAGTGCGTTACTAATTCAGTTTCAACTCTAAGCCGCTCCCAAGTTTGCTATGGCCCGCTCCAGTTTAAAGAACTGAATTTGTGACCAAAAAGTATACCGGTAAGTAATTACTAAAAATTAATGGTAACATTTATTTTTATTTAACGATTAAATTCTAATGTAATTAAATTCTTGTGTAAACTGATCTCAGATTAATTGCAGGGCATTCTTAATTTCATGCACATACCTATTATTATATATCCATAAATTCAAAGTCTAAGTCGAATCATTTATTTCAAGTAGCCCATTAAAAGGCAATGTTGAACGTCAATATTTATTTACATGAAAATAGAATTGTTTCTAGTTAAATATCAGCGTCATCTGCGCAATCTATGCACAAAAAGTAATTGTCATCCCTAAGCGCAGTACACACGCAACTGGCGCATGGCGTGACAAATATTCCTGGCGGGGTCGCCGCCGTGATTTGTGCATAAACGTGTATTGCGTTTACGCTGAACGGACCGTGCTCAAGCTATATACAAGTTTTTCAGTATCATCAAATAAAACGTATCATTCATTTACCTAGCCTTTTTCCCAACTATGTTAGGGTCGGCTTCCAGTCTAACCGGATGCAGCTGAATACCAGTATTGTATATGTCATAGATTAACTATTCTGTCTAGTAGAAAACTTTTATGTATTTTTATGATTATCCACGTGTCTCGAAGTAGTTTACGAAAACTACGCCTTCAAACCGTACTTAAATTATACCTACCGCTAGTATTAATAGTAATGCTAGTTTTAGTTCAGTGGTAATTATAGAGAAATCACTTATTACCCTGCTCGTAGACGGTTTACAGTCTTCAGGCTTCTCTAAGTCAACTACTTCAGAGATATATAGGTAGACTCGTCGCCAATGTTTTTTTTAAATTCTAATCATCATCCTAAAAATATTTTTTTTTACATTATTCTCACATACATTTTCATGATAATTATTATGTGAAACCATCCTACGCAAAATACGCGCTTTGACGTGGAGTTGCGGATACCAGCCCGTATTACTTATTACCTATGTGAAACCATTTTAGGTACTTAATTATTCCATAGTATTTCACATAAAAAATATTTTACTTTGATATTACTGAACGTTAATTAAATACACTGGCTGGCGAAGTATATCGGAGTACTTGGCTCGACATTAAGCAAACTTCACATACTGATATATATATAGGCCTAACGATTAACGCCTATTGTGTTGTGTTATTGAGCCTACCGCGCCAATACAAACATGTTGACATTCATGTGCAAGTTAGAAGCACACATTATTGCGTTCGATTCTAAAATATAAGTCTGAACGCTGGTCGCAATCAATACCACTGTTGTAGGTTTCAGTTGGTTTAGTACAAATATCATACAATGTCTGGTTTAACAATTTCATGCACGTACTCATAAGTTAATAAAGCGGGCAAGTTACGATTATGTATGGCGTTGCTTATCATAGACCCTATTTTATGCCGGCATTAGGGTAACCTTTGACCAGCAGAGACGTGTACCACAGGTGTTGAACTACAGCCGCAAGGACGTAAAGCTTTCATGTATTTAGATATCATATGAGATATGTTAATAGTATGCCTAACTTCGGAGACACCGACCCAACTTCAGCTTTAAACAAGTACCCAATTGTGTATATACATGACTTGCTGAAGATTTGGGGAATATTTAACAAAACTTGAATAACAAAAAAATAGTATCGGAAATTACTAAATAGTAATATATTATGTCTTCTGATCACAGAGCAAACTACTGTCAACTCTCAATCCAACTTGTTTCCATTACTGGCAAAATTGAATGGTAACGCTGCGAAGTTTGGTTTTCTCATCCAACTACAAAAGTAAGTTTAAGTAAGAATAAGTTTTGTATTACAATACCTGCACAACGTCACCAATGAAACTAAAACAAAGAATGGGAGAGAATACCTTGGAATGATTTAATTATTCGAAAGTTCTGTAACTATTCTGTCGAAGACAGACTCGCCCATATTCTAGCTAAAAACATAGTTCAGATATTTGACTCGGGTCCGGCTAGGCGGTGAGCCGATGTTAATTAACTCCGAGTTACTAGTGACGCAAACATTGCAAGCGGCAGGTGTATTTGCCGAGCAGTGGCTGAGGTCGTGGAAACTTTATGCTGGATTAATACTTGACAGAAATTGTGGCTTTGTCATTATTATCGATCGCGTGCATGAGTTTAAGTAGGACAACATCGATTACATGTCTCGTACCTATGCTTATCCCCGTACCTATTCATAAATTATGTACAAACGCCTTATGATTAAAAGAGGTTTTAGGTTCATGGTAAGTTTGTAAAGGCTTTGTGATGTCAAGTTTGTATTAATCAAGTCAAATCTGAATAGTAAGTAGGGTAGATAATTAATGTTTACTTTCAGAAAGTTACCTATGTGAAAAGACCTTCAAAAATATTAAACGTCCTATATGGATACGATATCTTCTGCGAATTATTATTTCGCTTATTGTCTGTAGATACTAGACAGGTCCATTGCCAATTAGCTCTCGACTTAGGAAAACAAACCTGCACCTCGCGCTTGACCAATAGACTAATGGGCGGTTTCATCGAGAGCTATCGGTTGGAAACTACAACTACTTATGTATAGCAACTGTGATTTTTGTAGAGAACCCGTGAGGTGAGTCAAGGAATGTTCAACTGAAAGAGCATCTTTAATAACCTAATGGTATTTCTTCAGCTTAGGTTACTTTATTAAGAACGGAAGTTGATTTAATCCGAAATAATTAATTAGGACGCCGATCTTAAGTACAAAATGGATTTACTGAAAACTTCTAAATGAGTCTTGGAGATATTTAAATAGGAGGGAGGCACGAAGTACCCCTCTGGTCTTACTTTACTTCCTATTTGCATTCAACAACTAAAACGAGCCGTTTTCCATTTTCAGGACTAATATTATAGATATCAATGAAAATAACGATAAATGATAACAAAGAAACAAATGAATCAAATTCATTAGCTTACCTACATCTACTGTCCTATACCATAATACTGACCTCTTCACCAGCTTTTGACAATAAATTTACACAGCGATTGCAATACCAACAGTTTCAACACACTCATAGTTTTCAACCTTGTAAATATCCAAGCACGATATTAATCAACTCAACATAGTTGGACATAGGCCTCTCATTGCAGACACGATCCTTCAGCTCCACATTCACTGCGGTATACATACATAATGTGACGTAATAAAGTGGGCCCGACACCCGCCTGTTGCCTTCCGACTACCGACACATTGGAAGTATCCCACTACGGAGGATTAATACGCCGGTTTGGTTTAGCGCAGACTCGGATTACACAGACTACACCGTAATTAGTTTTGGTGTTACGTGTATAAATGAAAACAATATTTTGTTACCTTTATGTTATTTGAATAATACCACAATACCTAAGAAAGGTCCAATTGCCTTTTCAAAGTGACATACAAATTCTTCGGGTGTGGAATGTTATAAATACCTATTGTATAGTGTTTATAGATAAAATAAAGATATTTAAATCCGCGTAAACAAAAACCTCAAAACAAAAAGCTGATTGATTTCTAAGATAAAAATAAAGTAATAAAACAAGACACCACAGACAGACAAATTAGAAATCCGGAGTCACACGTGTTAGGGCATAAATCGAACAGATTACGTGTGACTCCGGATTTTTAATTTGTCCGTCTGTGGTGTCTTATTTATACCTTTTTAGTCGTAGTCGGGTTTTAGTTTTTATTATTACTTTTTTTTATTTTATTCTTTTGGGGTTATAATATATATTTTTGAAATGTGCTCATTAAACCCTTTCATTTGATACCTAACATGGCACGATTAAACAATTTTTTTTTTAAGTTCCTGGCTTTATGTCCTCTAGAGGGCGCCATTTTTAATTTAATGTGACGTCACATAGCCTATAACCAGCGGACGATCAAGAGGCTTCCAACGATACCTCACTTATCAAATTGTGATGAGTGGTTTAGAAGATATGAGGGAACAGATGAAAATACATACATACATACATACCGGTCAAAATCATAACCCTCCTTTTTTCTTCGCCGTAGTCGGGTGAAAATGGAAAATAAAGCGATTAGTATATATGTTATGGACCAAGTGATTATTAGGGCATTATAAAAAATGCCCGGGCAGTTTGAAAAATGCCCAATATGAGAGGGCAGTATGATAACAACTATTGAAATAATCAAATCGACCGGGCATTTTTTATTGTACTAGTCACATTTGGGGCAGCACAATTAAAACCAGGTTTTATTACTATTATTTTGATTTCAAACGTAGAATCAATATTTAAAATCAAATAAAATATTTATTATTTTGCCCTAAGTAGTTTGTCATTATTCATAATGCGCGGGCATTATGAAAAATGCCCGTATTTATTACTTGGTTGGTGGTATGTGTATCTACTGATATTTTCCTCACCATATTTTTCTATATAATTCATATCACATTACGAAAAGAAAAGAAAAATTCAGCTCCAAAAGTTTTCATACCCTCTAAAGAGAAAAGAGGCACCTGTATATACAAACTCTGTATACAGGTTGATACAAGTATACAACCATTGTTTCAGACTTGACACCTCTCTCTGATTCGGATTCTGAACACGGCTATGTAGTAAATTTCTTTCTCCCATTTTGTTTGGTTTCTTATAAAGACGGGCGCATCGGCCAAGAGAATTGTTACGAGATTAACTTTATTTGATAATCTAAGGACCAACGCTAATTTTAACTAGACTGGGATGAACGTTTTCAGTATCTTATTATAATTTAATCGGCCTCTATCACCGGTAAGTGAGACTACTGAACATTAGGGTTATCCTCGGGGTAGGCCAATGTCACCAGTCACCTGTCAAGTTATATTAAAAATAAATATACCTAGATATATTTATTTATTACTATTTATAGATATAGGTACCTATATATCCATTCCAACATAAAAAATAAATCTCCACTAATTTCTACTTGAATCACAAACGCAGTAAGTTAAAATAATATGTATAAATTATATTTATTTTTAAATGAAAACATGTCTGTAAGTTATGACGGCAACAGAATAATAAATAAAATTCTGAAAATTAATTAGGAAACAACAAAAACACATCGTGTTGCCTCAAAATTCAACCAGTAAATCTAATAAAATATTTTAATTAAGTTTCTCTCAATGCAGACAGGTGTCAATTGATCGGCTGTGCAACACTATTTGTCAGTGGCGAGCGCGCGACTCTTGCGCACCCGACCGGAAACGGTGACGAAAGAAATCGACCAGAAGAAATTTATTTAGACAAAAGGTAATAAAAAATGAGGGCGACTGCTTCGCAACATAACCTTGACTGGCGACGCCCTTGACTCTAGTGAAAACGGTCGCGACTTCGGACGGCTCATCAGCTCTGCGTCCTTAGCGAAATGAAATTATGTTTGTTCGTCTGCAATGTGTGGATGATGTTGAAGTAAATATCAATTTAATGTAAAGGTATTATTATATGCTTATGTATTTATAACTGTAAGAGTTCTTTGCTTATTATAGTGTTAAAAGCTACTTTCTTTTTTAAGTAAACCTACCCTGTATCACTAAGAACATTATTTTAAGTAAGTATTTATACAAAAGAGAACATTTACTGACTTTATAATCGCTCATACTTATTTACTTAGAACACTCCAATGAGTCATATTTTTGAAACTCGGCAAGGAAATATGGAAGCAGACTGTACACATACAACGCATTAATTTATCCCGCAATTGGCGCAAAGTTCAAATTGTATCAAAAGTTCGTACTCGTCGTGGATTCGACGGCTCTTCGATGGTAGTTTATTCGACTTTTGCGTCGGTTTGGTGTAAGCCTAAATTTCATGAATTTTAATTTGAGTAACTTCGTAATGCTAGCACTGAGGTAATAGTTAGGTGAAAGTTTGTAACGACCGCATGAAAAGTAAATGTGAGTAAACATTTGATCATAATGTGAAAAGTAAACATTTGATCATAATTATAATCCCAAAATGAAACTGTAATAAATGAAATTGTAACGTGTTTTTGAAATTGCAAGTTAAACAATTCGCAATTTAACGGCAAACATTGATAAAAACATATTATGTGACTATTTACCACTACTTATAATCCCAGCCTGAAACGTAGCTCATGTGGTGAAAACACACGTATATTTACATATCTATTAGCTACAATATTGTAATAAAGCAACAACATTTTACAGCTGTTCCTCCTTACCAACCACGGTTGCTAATAGTATTTCCTTCAATATTAATATTATATTCATTTATTCAGAGCAATGTAGAGTTATAATTTAATTAATCACACTTATCTTGGAAAACCATTTATTATTGTTTGCGTAGGTACTGTAAACAGACGACATATTTATCTTGTATCGCTTTTATTTGATTAAATTAGCTTACATTGTATCGCATGTAATTGCAATATAATTCAGAAGTTGTGGAGACCGAAACATGGGCGGCGATACGTATCTATTATTTAAAATATAATTCAGGTCAGTCGCTTACCTGTGACCGTCATTCATCACCCTGACATTAAAAGCAATAACTACACTATTATTGGCAATACTATATAAACTCAGAGAAATCCGTAACAGGCATCATTTGGCAATCATTACCCAACAGAACCAGGACAACAGTTCAGGATGAGAGCTACCGTCGCAGCTTGTTTCTTGGCGCTAGTGGTCGCCGTGTGCGCTAGGGACATGCGCCTCAGGAGAGACGTCGACCTACAGACTGCAGCCTCAAACAAGTGGGAAAAGGGCGAAGGTGGCGAGCACCACGGAGACCATCATCACGAGCACGGCGGACATGGCGAGAAGGGATACAAGGGATACCACGACCATGAGCAAGGCAAGAAGGGACACTCCCACCACGAAGGACACAAAGGACACTATGACGAGAACGGAGGACACAAGAAAAACCATCATCACGACGATGGCTACTATGATGAACATCATCATGGTGAGAAAGGCGAGAAGGGCCACGGTTTCGAAGAACACGGCCACTTTCACAAAGGGCATTCCACGAAAGGACATCACGGTATCCACAAATTAGATGAATTCAAGAAGGACAAACACTTCCACGACAAACACGGTGAGTCTGGTTTCGAAGAAGGATACGGTGGACATCACCACGAGGGAGGCTACAAAGAAGGTGGACACTTCGACAAGGGACACAAGGATGGCGGCTTCCATGAACAAGAGCACGGTAACAAGGGCTTCTATGAAAAGGGAGGTCACCACAACGACCACAAGGGTCACCACGACGAGGGCGCCGGTCACGAGTACTGGGGACAACACGCAGACCACGGCAGCAAAGGAGGCCATGAGGACCACAAAGACTGGGGCTGGAAGAAAGGTCATAAATAAGTTAACGCTGTGATTATAATGAGATGACGCTTTTTGTTATTGTTGATACTTTGTGATACACGAATAAATATTTATTTTAAATATGCTACTGAGAGATTTTATTTAAAAACATTCCTTCTAAGAACCCAAAAATAAAGAAGTGGCCTTATTTTTTGTAATTTACTTGCCTAAATGAATGAGGTAACCCTCCTCTTTTGCCTGAAAGTAAACAGAGATTACTGGCGTTTAAATATTAAGCCACCGGATTTTCTTTCGGAAGGACATCATCCCGTTCTATTAAGGAAGAAAATTAAAGTATTACTTTTATTTTCTGAGACCTCAACATTATAATTTATTGGTGGAATAAATTACCACTTATAAACTTCTTTATTTGTAGATAAAATTAATAAACCAATTAATATCTTCTAAATTTGACTAAAATACTTACACAAAGCCAAACAGTATAATGCTCTTGGTATGAGGACTGTAAATTTTAGACAAAATATTACAAGTAATCTAACTTGTAATATTTTGTCTAAAATTTATTTAATTCATGAAAAATCTGTTGTTAAAATTATAGTGGAAACTGTGGCATTAGGTTTATTAGCCACGGCTTTATAAAACTAACAACGCAAGACTCTCGAGAAGCGTCGGCATACGAAATCCCCACTGAATACCTAATCCAGTGTCCTAGCCGAGTGCCGTCTACTAAAAAGTAGGTATCCTATATTTTCACTAGCTTCTTTTATGTAGATACTATTATTACGTAACCGTGGTTGGTAATTTTTGGCTAATGTCATATAGCTAAGAACTTACTATAAAAATATTTATTCAAGAACGTCTTTTTAATTCAAACTCAATTAAAAGAGTAATGTGCCGAAAAAAAATCTGTTATTTAGTAACTTAATGGAAACGATTCAATTATCAATATTTATCTTGGAAATGATAACGTTAATCCAGTGTCATCGCAAGACTTGACAAAAAAGGTTATATTCAAAACGAAGTCAGAAGTGATTGAGGCACCTAGGACGTGCGAAGCAGTATTCATGGTTAATTAAAATAAAATCTCTCAGACAGTCTCGACGGTATGTGAAGCCAAGGCAGAGGCCCATGGGCGGCATAACTCTGACGCCAACTTGGTCACTAAGCAAACGAAAATAAAAACCTGCCAAGTGCATATCGTACCATGCACAATGAAGGGTTCCGTAGTTGGGATGAATTTATAAAACAAACGTAACATTGTACACGGGTTCCTTGTTGACTACGGAACCCTAAAAAGAAGAAAAAAAATGAATCACAACCTTACAAATGTTAATACAATTTAAATATGCGTGCCAGTACCATATTATAAGTGCCTGTTTAATGATATAATACAATAAAGGGTTAACTTTCACCACTTGTTATAATTTATACAATGACTAAGCATAATCCATATCCTTTACTTAATGCCATCTTTATCAATGTTAATCATTGAACAAAACGTAACACGTAATTATAGTGATATTGTCATACTGAAAATGATGTCATACAATTAAAAACGTTAGGCAATAATTAATTTAATTAACAAGGGATCCAATAAAATGCAAAACAAGTTATTTGTACCAAGACTTTTATGTAACCGACACGCGCGACGAACGCCATATCAAAACCGGTTTTACTACAGAACCCTTAAAATACACTAGGACATGATATTATGCATTGTAGTTCAGAATACTTAAATACACGCGACTTTGTCGACAGTATCTTAGTTTGCCTTTGATTGTATCGTCGTCTTCATAGCCTATGAATCCTCGTTTTTATGAAACTTTCCTTATAGCGGCAACACAATTTCAAGCGATAGGAATCAAATACGAAGAAACATTGTTTTAGCTGGATTTTAAGGTGTAGAAGAAAGGACTAGAAATCAGAACGGTCGAGCGGACTAGAACCATCAACAGCAAAAGGGCTTTTTTTATCTTGGATAGACTCAATGAATATCTAGTTTAGCTCGTATAAGGAATATTTCGTTATTTGGGTGTGGGTTATTTGATTACCCACATTGATTTCCTGTATTCCAGTTGGCCATGTCCCCGTTAGAGGGGACAAATTAATTTACTTCTTGAGTATTGGACGAGCTATGCATCGCTGGTGTGTTTGTTGAATGTACTCGTAATACTCGTATAGTCCGTTTATATAATTGGTTACTGTGCCCGCTCTCATTGTTGACTTTTTGTCCTGCAATGTTTCCCATTGTATTTGCCCACTCAACCTGTCAATAATTTTGCCTTGCCTTTCCCCAACTTGTTGGGGTCAGCTCCAGTCTAACCTGATAAAGCTGAATACCAGTATTTTACATGGAGCGACTGCCTATCTGACCTCCACAACCCATTTACTGGGTTACATGACACCCCTTGGTAAGACTATACAACTGTATTCAATTTTTATTTCTTGTTCTGATGTTTGAAGGCTATTGTCTTTTTGATTTGATGGCACGATACTCATCCATATTAATATAATAAATTCGAAAGTAAGTCTGTCTGCCTGTATGTTACCTTTTCACGCCTAAAGCACTGAACGGATTTAGAGGCAAAGACATAGATGGCATTCCGGGGAAGAACATAGACTCATTTTTGTCTCAATAATAACCCTAAGAAGGGGATTACAGTTTTTATGGGAAACCTAACATTTCTTAATTAAGGGCTATGAAAATTATAATTTAAGCTTTTGGTAACTAATAAAGAGTTACGCGTTTTTCTAAAATCATCATGATTTTAAAATTACCCTGTAATATTGACATTTTTGCGTGACTATTTTCAAGAGATATAAGGGATTGGGAATATAGTCATAGTCAAGTCTTTATTTCATTAAAATCGCTCCACTCGGTCAAAAGTTATTACTACTTGGCTTGAAACGGAGAGTTTGAGTTTACTCGAAAGATGGTGTTGTGCAAATGACGCGATTTTCTGAATCGCGGTGTCTACATAGACCATGACATGGACATAAAATACTTTTTCACCTCACAAGCTCGGAAAGATTATGTATATTCTGTGCAAAGTTATTCTGCGTCTTGTACCTTTAACACCCACGCAACGCTCAGGATTCAATGCAAGTACTCGCGCCAAAAAACAACTTTGCAGCCTTGCATAACAAATAACTATTTATCCCGGTAGTATCTTTCCCGTGAGATAATTTCCGACCTCCACGCGGGCAAAGTCGCAACGCTCAGGATTCAATGCAAGTACTCGCGCCAAAAAAGATAAATAATATTTAGTTCATGCCATGATTACCACGGCATGAACTAAATATTTTGAGCACCCAATCTCTTCCTTATTTTATTTATTTCGTGTTTTTTTTCATTACCTAGCTAGAGGATGAAGCTAAAAAGCGATGCATTTAATAAATATTGGCATGAAATGCTAGCAATGTGAGGGGTGAGGGGTCATAGTTGGGAATGTTATTATCTTTGCGAATGTCACCGGACCCGGAAGGGAATTCTTGCGGATCGGTATGTGCCAAATGAATCTGTAGAATATCATAAAAATACTCATCTTTATTACACTACTTCTATTATATCATGTTCTGATGATGTTTTTTGATTCGATATGTATTTTTTGGATAAATCTGTCAAGGATACTCATATAAGTGTTGCTCACATATATGTCTAACTAGCTTTTGCCTGCGACTTTGCCCGCGTGGAGGTCGGAAATTATCTCACGGGAAAGATACTACCCGGATAAATAGTTATTTGTTAAAGATGTCATTAAGTAAAGGATGTGGATTATGCTTAGTCATTGTATAAATTATAACAAGTGGTGAAAGTTAACCCTTTATTGTATTATAACATTAAACAGACACTTATAATATGGTACTGGCACGCATATTTAAATTGTATTAACATTTGTAAGGTTGTGATTCATTTTTTTCTCTTCTTTTTAGGGTTCAACAAGGAACCCTTTTAGTTTCGCCATGTCCGTCTGTCCGCGGCTTAGCTCAGAGACGGTTGGTACCTACTAGAAAGCTGTAATTTGGGTATGGATATACATAATTACAAACGACGCCGAAAAAATGGTAAAAAAGATTTTTTATAAGGGTACACGTAAAGTGGGGACGGTTTTTTTTCTCTCTCGTCAATCCCTTGGTGTTGGGTATCGTTGGAAAGGTCGTTTAAAAATAATGTGAGTTAGTTTCTAAAAACCATTTTTGGATTCAGGGATCCGTTTGCGGAATATTAAGCTTTAAAGTGCAAATTTTTGTTAGAGCCAAGTGTCCCCCCCTGCCAGCTAAATGGTTGGGTTAGGATATGTGATAAAATTCACGACAGTAGTATATACAACGAAATTAAAAGGAAAACTATCACCGCTACGTAGGCTCCACAAGTTACCGAGTAATAATCGACCAACTTAAATTTGCATATGTAATAACGTGTTCTCCCATACATTCTGTATCGGAGACCAAGTTTTACAACTACAATGTTAAGTTGGTTTTATAAATTCATACCAACTACGGAACCCTTCATTGTGCATGGTACGACATGCACTTGGCCGGTTTTTTTTTCGTTTGGAACAAACGTTCCATTTAATCTACGAACACATTCTCCTGTTTTGAGAATTTAAAAATTCGTTAAAATTCTAATCATTCATTAAGCTCATTCACTTATGTTGTAACACAAACGTTGGTACTTAACACACGTTATATTTGGTGAAACCCCCAGTTAGCGGATTGTAATGCAAACCAAATGTTCGATATAACACACCGCCTGCACTTATGTAAATGCCTGCGCTACGTATTCTGAACGTAACTGGGCGTACAAATATGGCCTGTTGCGCAACAAAACAACCATACACGGTGACACTTTTGATAACATTCTGACTTATGTAGGTACGGAACAAATATATGATTTACAATCACTACACCGGATTTTGCTTCAAATGTAACGGATTCAATTCCTTTATCTTTCTTACCGTTATTGGTTAAATCTACGACTTGTGTTTTTTATGCAGCGTAGTTTCCGTCGTGCAGCGTTGAAGAATTTTTGCTTCATTAGTCGCATCCATGGGTAGAGCTTTTTTATAGGAACTGTTCCGGATAAAGATGATTTTAAATATCATTCAGCTTACTAATGGTCAATTAGTAAGTTCCTTAGTTAAATTATCTATAGGTAATAGTTAAATAACTTCTTGCAAGTTTGAGCACAACATTTTACAATATGATTGGGAATGTGTTGCCTGACATGTCTGTCTTCTAGTATCTATAATGGGGGAGATGTAGGAAACTGAATTGGTCAAGCATAATTATTTAAGGCAAGCAAAACAACAGTAGGTATTTACAAGTGTATACCCCCTTTTTTTTTCTCAAAAGCACAATATATACGAGAAAAACTCACCATGTGTCGTAGCCCACTTTTAATGCACCATACTAAAAGAGATCACTATTTTTTTTATGTAATAAAATAACGCTAATGTATGCTACGCCTGAAAACAAAGATGAATCACAAGAAGCAGTGAGTACGAACACAGGAAATAAGTAAGGAGTACAGAAATATCTTCTTTCATTTTCAAAGTAAATAGGCTTATCTGTCATTTGGCAAACGAGATATGGATCGTGTTATTGTACAATTCTTAATTCTATTACTTTTACGTACAAAAGTACTCTATTACGTAGTTTCGCAGTATAGTTTATTCTTAGAATGTTCTCTATGTTTACAAATTAATGAAAGAAAATAAAAAACTGTTTCATTCGCCACGAATTAATTGTGAAAGTTCAAGGCTTTACACAACGCTAAATGTTCTTATTAGTTAACTACTTTTAACTTTTCATGACATTTCTTTTTTTGGTTAAGAAGACCTGCTATTTTTAGTGAGAGGAATTACTTCTTTATTCTACTTTTCCCATCATTAGAAACAGAAAGAAAAGCATAATGAAAAAAGAAATCTCTAAATCTGATACGCTACTGGTTCGGATGTTATCTCATAGCTTAATGTTGTCAACCTGGAAGGAAGTGGAAATCTCCGGCAATCGTTGGTTGTTACAACCTTGACACTCTCAGCAGCGGTGACTTACCTAACCGCCGCGGCCGTTTAGTATATAAAATCATTGTCACTGATGGATCGATATCATTCAGCAACAACTTATAGTCTAATCAACCATGAGGAGTAGTCTTCTGGTGGCATTTGGCCTTCTGGCCATCGCCGCCCTCAGCTTCGCCAGGGAGATCCGGGAGAAGAGGGACGCCGATCTAGAGACCGCTGCGTCACATGGTCACCACTGGGACAAGGGTGGCGGCCACGAGCACCATGGACACCACCACCACGACCACGGTGGTGAGCACCACAAGGGCCACAAGGGACACCACGAGCACCACCACGGCAAGCATGGACACCACCACCATGAGGGACACAAGGGACACCACGGCGAGCACGGCGGACACAAGAAGCATCACCACCACGACGACGGCTACCACCACCACGAACACCACGGCGAGAAGGGCGACCACGGCCACGGCCACGACGAGCACGGCCACTGGCACAAGGGACACGACACCAAGGGACATCATGGCATCGAGAAACACGACGAGTTCAAGAAGGACAAGCACTTCCACGACCATCACGGAGAGAAAGGCTTCCATGAGCACCACGGCGGACACCACCACGAGGGCGGCCACAAGAAGGGCGGACACTTCCACAAGGGACACAAGCACGGCGGCCATCACGAACACCACCACGGCAAGAAGGGCCACCACGAGCACGGCGGCCACCACCACCACCACAAGGGACACCACGGCGAGGGCGGCCACCACGAGCACCACCACGACCACCATCACCACGACAAGAAGGGAGGCCATGAGGATCACAAGCACTGGGGACACAAGAAGGGTCACTAAGCTGTTGCTCAATGTACCTGAACTGTTATTTGTTGATATTACATTGTTATCGAGTGTTTTTGTTATGTTTATAAGACAAAGAATTACATTTTGTACAAAATAACTAAGTACTTCTCTCTTTCATTTCATATCGTCACGAAGTTTCGTCATTACTGTGCGAAACCCTAATGATTCGCATCTTGATAAGCAACGCATGTCGGCAAGACGTCATCGTCCTATTAATTGATGCAATCCAAGAATTGCATTCCCAAGGATATCTACCCTCGCTTTTACAAAATGGTGGAATTACTGAGAATATCTAAGAACATGTCACTAGATAATTGTGAGCAGTGTTGGCCCAGTGGTAACGGCCGCGACTTACGACTTGTAAGTCGTAGGTTCGAACCCTGACAGGCGCTTTAATTTGTGTAAATTATTTCATTACCACTGCTCTCAAAACGGTGAAGGAAAACATCGTGAGGAAACCGACATGTCCTAGAACCAAAAATTCGAAGACATGCGACATCTACCAACCCGCACTGGGTCCGCGTGGTGGATTATGGCCCATACTCTCTCACAGAGAGAAGGCCTGTGTCCCAGCAGTGGGAACGTTATAGGCTGATTATGATGATGTCACCAATTTACTATAGTTTATTTACCTATTTAACTACATACTTACCTACTACTACAACAATAAAATTGTATAAAATAAAAAGTACTTAGGTACATAAAAATACTTAGTTACTCACCCAATCGTGAACAAGTACCATCCAGTGGTCAGGACCCCAGACAGAGGAACCTCCTAACACAATAGAATTAAATAGGTAGATAATGTTACCGCTAATGTGCGTAAATCAGTTAGAGTGCAGATTATATTATTATCTGGTTGAGTCCGATAAAGCGGAAAAAATTGTTTCAGTTCTTACATAATCTGCAGACTTGAACTATAGATAATCTGCAGACTTCCTAGGTAATCTGCAGACTAACAATCAAGCATAATATGGTTAAGTTAATAAAACAGGTTCTTTTCTTGAATAAAACATTCAAGTTTTTCACACTTTAACGGATCGTTTCCGGTAATTTGCTAAGATTATCCCCGGTAAGATTATCTAGTTAATGGTACATTGTTGACGAATGTTATTTTAACTCAAACGAATCCCATTTCATGAGTTTATACTTCGAAATCGTTTTAACCGATTTCCAAAAAGGAGAAGGTTCATATGTACGTCTGTATGCTTCTTTTTTTAATGTATGTCCATCGATATTTTCGTTAATTGTGAACGGATTTTGACAAATTTAAACAATTCACTCACGGCACGACATCCGAAAAATGTGATAGAAGCCCAATGTTGTGCCGCAAGGAAACCAGCAGTTTTTTGAGAGCTGATTATTGTTTAGTGATGACATAGATCAAAATCTAAAATCGTTCATTCAAATTAGAATACGTACCTACCTACCATTATTTAGTCAAAAAAGCGTTTTAAAACATTTCTTTCGACCTGCAGTGCCCGTGCTATTTTCGCGTTTATATAGGTATTCTTCTGTAAATGTAAGCTTAAACAATTATGATTATATTATAACGATTTGGGTCAAAGGTCAATTTATTGTAAGGGTGGGGGTAAATGAAGAGAATCAAATGAGTAGGTACCTACTCACTCCCCTTATTTGAAAAATATCGCTAATTTATATTTATTATTAAAAGTTCAGAGCCCTATTTAACAATGAAACTGTGCTGACATAAATCCTTATACTCACATATTATAAAACAGAGTCCTCCGCCGCGTCTTTCTGTTGTCCTGTACGCGATAAACTCACAAACTACTGCTGCTTTCACCAATGGATAGAGTGGTTCTCGAGTAAGGTTTTAGTATATAATAACCAACATCCACGCGGGCGAAGCGGTGGGCATCAGCTATATAGTTCTCAGATACAAATAATACACTTTAATTTTATGATTGTATTATTTTGATCTCGAACATAAATTGTAATTCATTTATTAAGTGAATGAAATTAACTACTTAGGTACTTTTATTTCTAATGCAGGTATTCTACATGAAATTAGAAGTAATTGTTCTTTTCTATAAGGTTAAGTAATCATATATATTATTAATCAATCCTTAAATATGTATGCATTATATTCTACTTAATAATCCCGTTATAGTCTATGAGCTTAAGCAAACAAGTTTACCTATCTACAAACAAGTTTTGAAAGGCCTTTAAGCTTAAAGGACACAAAAATAATGCATGCATATTTAATGAAAACGCTTCTTTAGCTATAAATAGAAGAGTTTTCTCTAACGAACACTCACACTACAGGGTCCTTGGACAGACATGAAAAGCGACTTATAGCAGAGGCAGGCATATCCCATAATATACCTGGAACATATCTCGTAAGATGCTTTTCAAACTACATGAATCACGATATAAATAGGGCAAAGAAGAAGCGGTTTCAGCATGTTATCATCGGAACAATATGCAACATGTACACGAACAAACATACACATGTACTATCAGTAGCACAAACGAGTAAGATAATGAGGCCTTGTTACCCTATAGCCGCCTGTTGATTACATACATGTTCTCGTGTTTTCAATTTAACAAGACATGGCTGTGTTGGCTTATCAACCAATAAAGTACCGACTACTCTAATTAAACTAAAGATTAATCATTAATAAAATAACATACCAATTTTTTTTAAGTCTTTCACTTCCTACGCTGTCATCAGTTAAACAGTGCAAGCATTACACTGTCTTGTCATTCGACGGAACCGGACGGAGTTCATTACCACTCGATTGAATTACGAGAAGTGAGTGTAAAACTAAATCATCATTCGGCAGTTCGTTAGACGGGTGAAAACTGAATTAAATATAGTTTAAGAAACCAATAAACTCAAAACTCAAACTCAAAGCATTTATTTCAATCTTTTGAATTGTTAAGGAATCGGTCAGTCAGAAATGTGAAGCTAGTTGCCCATTCCAAAGCGTAGTAGGTACCTATGAAGAAGAACGGGAAAGAAACTCCACGGACACTCTTTTGTATATATATTTTTTTTTTTTCAAAATATTGGTTCCATCATTCATGTTGAAATTATACATGTTAGAACAATTTAAAAAGCACGTTAAAAGCGTCCGTAATAAAAAGATAAAAAACAATTCAAAAATAAGCCATCGCAGCCAAGAGATGACCAGTCCCAACTGACGGCGCCCGTTCACGAACATGACGCATGGATCAGCACCATTCAGCTCAACCATTTTGAAGGGAGCTAAATGATCCAACACACGCGCCACCATATATAATAATTTATGTAGGAAAACGTATTGTTCATGAATTTGAAAATTTGGAAAAAACTGACGTACCTACACAGAGGGCGATAACGTATGATATGCTGCCTGCAATGTATTTTTAACCTATGTTCAAAGATAATAAGCAAAATAATGTATTTAAGCTCTACATAGTCGAAGTAAACACTGTTGTTACCGTTACCGATCAAAGTTAATATTAAATCAATACTCACCTAGCACTAGGGCGCTTGACCTTGATAGTAAGTAAGTGCAAGCACCCGAGCCAGTGCAACTGTTGCCTAATGCAGGTACGAGAAAACCAGACCCACAGTATCTATAAAACGTTGTGGTGACAATATTACATGCCATATCTCATCTCGATCTGTCCAAGAATACATCAACTATGAGGGTGGCGCTCCTTTTGAGCTGTGCAGTGCTGGCGCTGGCCGCACTAGCACAAGCACGAGACCTACGTGAGAAACGTGACGCGGACCTCGAGGCGGCCGCTACCGGACATCACCACGAAAAGGGTGGCGGCAAGGAACATCACCATGACCACCATCATGACCACAAAGGACACGGACACAAAGGTTACAAGGGACACCATCACCATGAACATGGCAAGAAGGGTCACCACCACCACGAAGGACACAAGGGACACCATGACCACCACGGAGGACACAAGAAACATCATCACCACGACGATGGACACCACCACGAGCACCACCATGGAGAAAAGGGAGAGAAAGGTCACGGTTTCGAAGAAAAAGGACATTACCACAAGGGTCACTCCACGAAAGGACATCATGGTGTTCACAAGCTAGACGAATTCAAGAAGGACAAGCACTTCCACCACAAACATGGCGAGAAAGGCTTCGAAGAGGGATACGGTGGCCATCATGGTGAGCACGGACACAAAAAGGGCGGACACTTCGACAAGGGCCACAAACATCACGGCCACCATGAGCATCATCACGGCAAGAAGGGACACCACGAGGAAGGAGGACACCACCACGAGCACAAGGGCCACCACGACGAGGGCGGTCACCACGAGCACCACCACCACCACCACGGCCACGGCAAGAAGGGCGAACATGAAGACCACAAACACTGGGGACACAAGAAAGGACATTAAAAATTTGATGATTCAATTTATTGAAGTAGTACCTCTCTGATAGACTTGTAATTGTTATGGTTTTATATTTTTGTTATAAACACAATGTAAATAAACACTATTTTATTCAAGAGTGCTTTAAGTTTTTTCGGCCAAGTGGGCGAAAACTAATACATCGTTTTTACGGGCCAAGGTTTTTCAGCAATGGAAACGAAAAACTTCCACTTTTCATGAATTCATCACTTGGTAATAAATTGTAGACTAGTTTGAATTAAGCTAGTGTCTGAAATTGTTAAAACTTTTAATTGGTCGGCTAATGAAAAGTAGTCAACGCTAATAACGCTTTCCGTTAAAAGCGACTATTACAGTATTGTTTTGTGCCTAGTCATTGTTAATGGTCGAAAAGTTTCAATTTAACGAGTTCCGTGGTTTATAGATTACTTCATCTTATTTTGTTCTTTCGTTTCGGCATGACCTGTAAGTGTAACATATGCCGTAAGAAAAGACTAGTCAGTCAGCGAGTTCGGTAGCAAGGCCTGAGTGAGGACCTAGTGATGAGCATCATCAGGCTAAGGATTATAATTCATACATTCTACATAACATAACGCCAGTATTTTTCGAAGGGTAAGGCAAAGGTGCAGCTATAGTACACCCACATTTCGCCAGTTGTATAAGTCCCATGTAATAGGGGACGAGCCTATTGCCATCAACCGGGCAGAAATCTAGACACCGGGCTGCTACTGAGAAATTATAGATGGGAAAACACATTAACACTTTGCCCGACCCGGGAATAGAACCCAGAACCGCATGTTATAACTAATACTCTATTGAAAGTCGAGTTTTTCTCCCATGAGATATGCGAAAGAACAATGAGGTTACGTGCCACGAATTCACGGATGTTTTCGTGTTATCCCAAATTCACATTTTTACTAAGTTTTTTCTTGTCCACTAAGATTGAATAGGATACTATATTATAATGCTAAAGAAGGTAAACTGAATTACAGACACAAACAATTTTCGGGTAAAATAGAATCGAAAAAATATATAAATCCTGAGTTCGAAATAACAATGACTACACATAATATGTCATTAGAAGACTCCTTCACTGTACTACAACAATAGTTATTATATTTCAAATAACTCAAGACACAAGTTGTGGCGATATCTTATAAGTTAGGTGTATTTTTTGTAGACATGTTAAAAATATATTTGTAGCAAGTTTATGTCTAGACCCATTCATTATGGTCACTGTAAAAGATAAAGTTCACTTTATCTTTTACAATTTTAACACAAAAAACTATTTACAGGTACTAAATTAAATGACTAACTATACAAATAAATACAAAAACCGGCCAAGTGCGTGTCGAACCACGCACAGTGAAGGGTTCCGTACTGGGATGAATTTATCCCAAGAACAAACTTAACGGTGTGTCGTATGCAGTTGTTTTTGCAACTGCATATTAAGCTGGTTTAAGAGTATCTGAGCTAAGCCGCGGACAGACAGACAAATAGATGTGGCGAAACCCCTCAAGAACCCCTAAATAACCTGACACTTCTAAAACCAACCCCATATAATTTCTATTCTATACAGGGTGTATGGGACAGCCCTCCGCAAACTAATGGGATGAATTCAGCATATCATACTAAGATGACCGGTACATGAAATTATTTCAGGAACGTTATGGGAATCCAATAAACCTGATTTGTTTTATTACCTCACGCGCAATGTATACGTATTGCAATACGCACGCAGCCGCACTCCCCGAGGCGAGGGGCGCACTCGCCCCACGTGCTTTATCAATGTAAATTCTGAGTTTCACGCGTCGTTCGCTATTAGTTACTGTTTTATTTACACAGATGGAGTGCTGAGTGCGAAGAATGTTATTTTACATTGAAATAAAGGAATAGTAACTGAAAAAACGATAAAAAATTGTAAATTTTCCTGAGAAAATTTCCGGTGGAATATAAGTCAAAATAAGGAGCTGAATGGGCCCTTTTAATTTGAGGGCTGTCCCTTACACCCTGTATAACTTTATAAAATATTATAACATTAAAACTTTATTTGGTATAAAACATTCGCTTTACGCTTCTAGTTGACCAAAGACTTTAATTCTCTTAGTAGTTGACACAGGAATGTGTACCTACACAAAGTGCAAAAAACGGATAATCGGGCTTCATAATCAGGGATGTTAGGATACTGTTCGATACATAAAAGGCTAAGTAGCGTGGGGGCAACGCGTTCTGCTTAGACTTATATGTATCTATTATTTTATGTCTCACAAAATTGTTTGCATTTTTGTATGAAGATTGCGTAATTCTGCAAGGGAATGAAATTCTAAAGTAATCCACAGACCTTTTGTAAACGAACTTTGCGGTTTAAAAAACTGGCCAAGTGCGTGTCGGAGAAAAATAAGTATGTTTTTGGTTTCTTCCGCAGTTTCTTTGAGAAATAGCAAAAGAAATAGTAATTTCTGTAGTTGTATGTAAACGAATATACAACATTAGTTTTTGTTTATGCTAAACCCGAAAAGGGGTCATTGTACTAATCATTTTGAACAACTTTTTCTATGGGACCAACTTTTAATCGCGAAAATATAATCTGCTATTCCATACATTTTGTCGATTTAAGTGAACACAAATGTATCGAACAACTGATTTTTTTTTCGCGAGAGCAATTGTGGCCCGTTGGTAACGGCCGCGACTTACGAGTTTGTAGGTCGTAGGTTCGAACCTAGACAGGTGGTTTACTTTGTGTAAATTATTTCAACATCAGTGCTCTCGAAAACGGTGAAGGAAAACATCGTGAGGAAACCGGCATGTCCTGGAACCAAAAATTCAAAGACATGTGACATCTACCAACCCGCACTGGGCCCGCGTGGTGTATTACGGACCACTCCCTCTCACAGAGAGGAGGCCTGTGTCCCAGCAGTGGGAACGTTATATGCTGATTATGATAAGTAAAACAAAATTGGTTAACAAGCGAAACTGTAGTAACTACGATTCCAAGCGCAAGCGGGGTAAAATAAATAACAGCCTATCATGTAATTAATTTGCAGTAACTTAATATAATGATCCACTTGTTCATTACAAATCAACGTGCGTTTTTAATATCATAATATTTTGTGAAATATTAAACCCTCGTTTTAATTGCCGAACATCAGAAACATTTAATAATGATTAGGCAGATAGGTATTTGGTATTTTCAAAATATAATCAATCCGCTCCGGCCTCGCACGATTTTTTGTCCTTGACTAAACATCGAGATATCTTTGTTATATGTAACTTTATACTGATGATATTTATATATACCTATAAACCATCCGGAATAAATTCTCAAAACGATGTTGAAAATCTCATGAAAATCTGTTTCGTGATTTAGAAGAACAACACGGACATACAGACAAACACGAAAAGCGACTTTAATTTATAATATATACCTATTGATAACTGATTACTTATTATTATGCAGCTGCTGAAACTGGGTACCTACTTAATAAACGAAGGTATCCTTCACAAATTAGATGCACTGTCTTATCATTAGTATTTCGTTAAGTTTTTAACAAACCTTTAATGGCTTAATGCACAAAGTTAACCTCACTAAAAAGGCATGAAATTAATTTAAAAGATATTTACAGGGTAACAACCACGACAGACAAGTTTTTGTAATTATGCTAAGAGCTAGAAAACTGCAAATTGTTTTACGCAAGCAGATAACCGAACTAATTAATTAATTAAATAAATAACCAGTTTTTGCTAACTTAGCTTGAGTTAGTCATATCTGGTTTATTCCACGCAATTAGACAAAGTCCTGTTTTACAAAGAGCTTTAGTAAAAAACTGCGCTTCTGCTAGCATAGTTTTATACTAACAACGTAAAAGGATGGCGCAACGGCAGATCATAAGCTTCTGGATATAAGCATTAAGTGTACCTAATTAATGTAGTCTGCCACAAAAATTCTTAATTATGCATGGGGTTGGAGTTGTATGCAACTTGTTACGAAAGTACTGAAATCAGTGCAACAATCTTATTAACAATGTATTCACTTCAATTAGATATCTTATAATAAATATTACTACACACTAATGTCGGTAAAGGTTAAGGACCTGTCAGCGAAGCAAACATAGTTACAGCGAGTAGAACTAAAACTTAATTGTTATCTATGTTAACATGATCAAATTGTTAAACGTCAAACACCAAATTATGCTTAACTACAGGCGTCTAAATAGTTGCCGCAACAATAGCTCCACGCACATTGTGCTTTTCAAAGTAAATAGGCGCTTTCCGATAGAACTCTTGTGTGGACGTCGACGCTTCAAAAATGTATTGTTGGCCCAACCACGTTCATTATTCACTTGTTTGTCTTGTACACTATAACAATGGTGGCAGAGCGCCATATGTTATACTGAACTATTCGAACCCGCTGTCCCGTGTTTCCTAGAACAACGACCATCGATCGTAGATAGCAAACAAAAACTGACACTTAAATTCTTACACGAGTTTCAGTTAAAAATATACGATAGCTGTATATCAAAAATAATAGACAGCCACCAAACTTTTTAAATGTTTCCTAAGTGTTTTTCCTCAACACCATAAGTCATTATAAGCAAGTTCACGTAGTCCGTAAAAAGTTAAAATAACAATGTCGTTGTTGACTCGAAAAACAGAACAGAATAATGAATAAGAATATATTTTTCTCGATATACAAAAAAAAAAAGTTGTTTACTTAACTGTATCCATAAAAAAGATTGAAGAGTAAAAGAAAATGATGGTGATAAGATATTATCATTGTTTAAGTTAGTTGTAGAAAGAATTCAGCCAACAAAGATTGCAGTGACCTGAGTTAGGAACGGTCGTCCCTTAAAATGTCTTTGAAATAATGAAATTCTTTTCTCTAGCACCCTGCACAGCACATACACAAGCATCTCCTCTCACTCAAGCATTCGATCAACCCATATGAAATTTAAAGAAACAAAGAAAAAGATTTTATTTAGGACACGCACAGGAAATACAAACCGTTAACAGAAGGAGGAGGAGATATAAAAAGTTAAAAATAATATTGATATTTTCCAGGATATTCGTGCATTTTAATTCTGCATGGCCCACTTTACCAACTATATTGTAAGTTGGTACCAAATATTTTTTACCTTCAAGGCAGCAACGTTATCCGGAATAAAATAACTATAATATAACATTAAATAGTGATGTAACTCGGCCATCACGTAATACCAGTAACGGTAATGTATTTCTCGGCGGGTAAGGGTAAGTCTTACGACGTACGTGTGAAAAACCACCTAATGCATTCTAGTTTCTCCTTTTGATCGTCGAAACATATTTTTAAACCACATTTTGTTTTGTTCTGTTTCGTTGGTCTACCTTCACTTTTAGATTGGACACGCAGCTCTGAGGTCATCCGGTCCTATTTGACGGACAGGGCCGTCATCTACCCCGGTCACCAGGGAGTGTGGAGACGGCGAGAGACGTCGGTCCTGGGGCCGCATCTGTGGGACATCGGATACGACTGGGTGCTGCGCGCCGACCTCCCTAGCGGCGTCAGCGAAGTTTGCTACGCTGACGACACGCTGGTCCTGGCGCAAGGGCGGTCGCATCAGGCGGCGGCTGAACTCGCGACACGCGGGGTGGGGTCTGTTAGGACCGATGCCTACCAGGTTTGCGGGAAAGTCCGAAAGGGATACCGGGACCTTGGCAATAGTCAACTGAAGGAACATGGTTTTAGTCAGTAAAAGTCTGACCGATTTTTTTTATGTCAGTACCGTCACCCTAATATCATTGAAAAACTATACAGTAATGTCTACCCTGTTGTGGTGGATGTTGTAGGTGTGATGAATATGATTTATATGAGTTCAATGTGTTCGTAACAGCAACAGTTAATTAATCCTGCGTAATATACATTGTATTATAACGTAGTTCCTACTAAACGCTAATAATAACTTTAGTCTCGCGTGAATTATACGTGAATGGAAATCGAGTTCATTGTGCTGGCGATTGACGATTAACGAGCTGACAAGCTCTCTGTGTGTCGAAGGGTTAACCGCAGTACGCTATAGCGCATACATAGGTTCTTGCGGTAACAATGAAATTATTACGGTACCTGAAGACCCAATTATGTTTACTAGGCATTATTATCGCGTTACATTAAGGTGCCTAACTAGGTATCTTAATAGGTTTGAGGTGCCCAGCAGTGGAGCTTATAATACGCCGAAATAATGGTGCAATTAACAGTAGAGGCAACAATAACGAAACGCCATGCATAGCGGCTAGGGGCGGCGCGTTACGGGCTCGGTATGTCAGCTCCTGCTCACTTGGTCAGGATTACGAGCTGACAGCGTCTGCACCCATAAATCTAGTGACGTGACGTCACTAAGCTCCATACTCACTCGCTAATTAGTGTAAAAGCGTTATCAATGGATTACCCCTCACCCGTCTACTCTGTATCCACGCAAAATTCTAAAATATGTGGATTTATCCACAAATCTTCCTTGCGGTTCTGTGATTAACACCGATGAGGGTTTTTTAGGTACGAAATTAACAGATATTCGTAACCGCACCAGATATAAGCATTGATATTTGATCTAGGTAAATACAGAAGTTTATTTATTTTCTCTCACAATGCCTTTGCACTACTGTTCCTCTGTTCCCTCAAAACTAGCTCAAAAATTTTATAAGACCACAGCGCCAGCTTCTTCTATCAAATAAAATTTTCAAAATCGGCCTTCAATATTGCAGACGAACACCTCCTCCCTCTAAAACCTCCAATTTTTTGAAGTCGGTTAAAAACTAGGCGTGGACCATGGAACGTGGGCTTTTCTGAAAAGGGAAACATTCAACTGATCCTTTAAAAACTTATTGATACATACGCGGGCCCAGTGCGGGTTGGTAAAGGTTACATGTCTTCGAATTTTTTATTCTAGGAGATGTCGGTTTCCTCACGACGTTTTCCTACACCGTTTTGAGAGTGGTGCTGATGAAAATATACGTAACCGTATAATTAAAGTGAAATGTAATAAAGTACGTAAAATACTTTTTAAATCAACCAGAAAGTAAATGTCAGCTCTAGGAAACCAATTCATTACTTTGCTTTATCTGAGGTATCCTACTAAAGAACCTAATATCACGCGAAGGCAAAATAATATACTATATATTTTACATGTATTTTTTTATCAGCAGGGCATAGAATCCCGCCACCTTATTGTTATTTTATATAATTCTCTTCAGCAACGAAATTAAACATAGTATCATCCTAAAAAGTTTAACAAAAGCGTTAAAATACACCTGCTCCGAGAATTGCTTAAATACCGGATTCACTACAAATACACCCTGAATGTTGAGATAGATATTTGCTGTAGTCATTTAGATATGTCACACACGTACATACATCCTTGGAATACATTATCTACAATTAGAGAGCATGTTGACATTTGAGGACATCTTTACAACAATCGTTTATTTCTCATGAAATACGGCGGAATATAATCTCGATTATTTACGTCCTATATAGTTATGTCTTTATGCGTAGGGACTATAAATTAGATCTATGTCAACAAATAAGTTCGTGAACTATAAACGAATACATTACTCGCAGGAGTACCGTTATGATTTTAATGTGTAATAAATTTGTGTTCGCACAATGATGGATGCTACGACACACGTAGCCGCGTGTGCTACACACGTAGCGCTACGGCCGCTACGCCGCGTAGACTCTACGAGATCAGCAATCCACCCATACATAGATACTGCCTAACTGCTGTTATAACTTAAAAGTTATTATAAAAGCCTATCAAAAAGTTTCCTTATCCGACATATATCCGGAAAAATTGTGTGCGACGATTAAACTTTTGACGGATTTCTCTAAACTTTTCCTACAGTTTATCTAAAACCGTACCTTCTGTGTTATTATTTCCATCAATTGTTTATAACTAACCGACCTAACTTTAATAGTTCTGTTGTTGAAACAAGGATAAAATTGTTGTTATAAAGTTGGTCACTCTGATGTTATACCTAGTAGAGGTATAACATCAGAATAGAATCATACTAGGTATAAAATCAGAATTATGTAGTAGCATAATAAATCAAGTTGGTACAGCCTGTGAAATTAGCAAATAATTAGATAGACCGCAATCTGTTACCACCGAATTAAACGAATAATTTTCCAATAAGTACTTTAATTAGTACGTGAGCTGTTTACGTATGCATAACAATGAAACAATAGACTCGTCTAAAAATACAGCTGAAACGCTGCTCGTATGGAAAAGTGAGTTTCCCATAACATAGTAGAATAAAACATGCAGACAATGGACTGAACTGTTTGTCGGCAAAACGACAGTTTGATTGAGCCGCTCGCATGCGCTGCAGTACTGAACCTCATTCACATATAATCCTTGACCGACACATTGTTCGGCCAGAAATCGATCGTGTAACTGAACCCTTAATCGTTCAATCCGTCAGCTAGCGACATAGATCCAATATCACGCTATTTAGCTTTACAAGTGGGCAGAACTCCAAGCGTTACAAATCCGAGGCGAGGTGACATTGCCGAGAACCAACGTGACAATGACAATGCTGTAGAAATTGAAGACAGAGATAGTACGAGGTTAATTGGCTGTTTGGTAACTTATGACCTTCGTGATCTCGGTTTGTTCAGAGACACTTTGTTTACTTTTTGCACAATATGTTGTGGGATGATAAGCTATCTTTTGTCAAAATACGTCTAAACAGTTATTACAAATGTTATTATTTATTTTATTTATTATTGATGTACACACAGTAAAATACAAAGAGATATGACATAATTATGATATGAGTTGATGAATGTTATTACAATGATAAATAAATAACTGTATACTCTTTATTGAAACAAGCATCTCGTATCTAAACACTATAGGTGTCGTGTACTTCGATTATTTTGACATTTTGATGGTTCAAAAGACCGACGCAGACGTGGTTACTGGCCGTACTCAACGTGCTGGTGTACGGTGTTTACGGTCAAACATGTATCAGGCAGATCCATATAATGTATCTCACTTTTCTTATTTAAATACCACACACTAAACATAAAATACATATTATCTCGACGCGAAAGTTGTACGATCCTGAGTAGTAGTAACCAACCTTAATTAGTTTAAAAGCATACTTAGACAAGTGTCGGAATTCGCCCTTACACCATCTTAAGTGCCAGGATGAAGCTATGATTTAAATTCATTCACTTCGACATTAAAATCAATTAAAGTGTGTACCTACGTACTGCAGCGTCATTTAGAAATGGGGTTTCAAAATCAGTAATAAACTCATATTATGATGTACATGTTATTTATTTATTTTAACTTAATATAAAAAAATAATAATTTAGTTATTAATTACCTACATCATTATGCCGTCACGTAACCGTTGTCGCAGTACCTATTAAGTGCAGTGTCATCAGATAAGTTACAGTTCCGAGAAAATAAATAAATCCGAAATCACTAGCGTCGTCTGTCGAGGACTGTCCCGCATTCGGCCAGTTCCTAAAGATGTGATCAGTGACCCTTCTTGTACCCATATTTCTTATGGTGCTCATGATCGCCCTTCTTGCCGTGGTCGTGATGATGTTTATGATGTGAGTCATGTCCACCGGACTCTTTGTGTCCTTTATGTTCATGGTGGTGGCCGCCCTTTTCATGGAAACCTTTTTCACCATGTTCTTTCTGGTGATGATCACCATGATGATGACCTTTGTGGAAGTGGCCGCCCTTCTTGTGCCCATGCTCCTCGTGGTGTCCTCCATGCTTCTCTTCATGGCCGGAATCTCCCTCTTCATCGAAGAAGTGTTTATCTTTCTTGAATTCATCAAGCTTATGTATTTCGTGGTGACCTTTTGTCGAGTGACCCTTGTCATAGTGACCCTTCTCTTCGTATTTATGCCCTTTCTCGCCTTTTTCGCCTTTGTGATATTCATCATAATGTCCATCATGGTGATGATGTTCTTTTTTGTGTGCGCCATGATCGTCGTACTCGCCCTTGTGGTGCTCCTTATCGTGATGTCCTTTTTCTCCCTTCTCGTGATGATGATGACCCTTGTATCCCTTTACACCTTTTTCTTCGTGGTCGTGATGATGATTGGCATGGTGCTCTTTACCGCCTCCTTTTTTGTATTCATGATTCTTTGGGGCTTCTTTTTCGTGTCCCGTGGCAGCAGGCTCTTGATCTTTTGTCTCTAGTTCTGTACTTTGTTCCACTTGCCGTGAGGGTAAACGACGTGTATGGACAACTGCCAATAACGTTAAAAAACCTAAAACTAACGCCACCCTCATATTGCTAGGTTTTTTATCACGCGATGTTGATGCGGTGTGCTCTACTCCTAATATTGACAACATCTTTGATGGTGCAGCAGTTTTATATAAGGCATTGTGTAAGATGTGCTAATCGCCGCGTCGCACGACAGCCTCGGTGGCCGCGAGTTGCGGCAAGCGCTTGCCGGGGTATGACTTTATATCCAAATCAACCCTGTTAGTACCTACACAAAGATATAACCCCTGCATTATTCAAAAATAATTAATTGTTATCATTTTATTATCACCTACATTTTAAAGCTTAAAAAATAATTTTAGATTTCTAAGTAGTTTGCATCGTTGGAAACTATTGTACCGAAAGGTGGGCACGAGCCCCTACCTTAAAACGGTTCTACCGAAGTACAAATACCTAAAATCCTTATAAAAAAAATATAGTCACAACGAGAAGCATAATTCTGTTTTCAAAACTATTTTTCAGCATGTACTTAGATTTGCTATTGCATATACAGTAAATCTAAGTACTTGCATAAAATAAATGAAACTAATGAAAACCATTAACGCAAGTACCAAAAGTAGACTTTTCAAACTATTACATTTTTAATCACATAGAAATGGTTTGAAAACAAAGTGCTCGTAGCAGGATTATCAAAGAGTTTATGCAAGGAGAAAGTACCTACGTTACTCTCTACTCTTACTACTAAGGTAGGTACTAAAGATGTAACGAACACAGACGAACTCAAGAAATGTCGTAATCCATAGAGTAAACACAATGTCCTTAATTATTAGGTATTCGATCCCGCGGTCGACCACTGGCTTCAAGATTCAACCACTTGTTGCGTGGGATACCGTTAACCACATAAAGTCCCAATGTACATAATTAATTAAAAATTGTTAACTTGAAACATACTAATCTCTGAACAAAAATACAGCTGAAACTAAACTCATCCGGTGAGGGACATACTCATAAT
This sequence comes from Lithophane ornitopus, assembly GCA_948473465.1. NCBI lineage: Eukaryota > Metazoa > Arthropoda > Insecta > Lepidoptera > Noctuidae > Lithophane > Lithophane ornitopus. Next base: position 12,085,315 of record OX419613.1, read on the forward strand.
GGCATTGTGCCAAGAGCTAACTTCATTTCTTGTCATTTACAACCGGCGACGTCCAATATCGTGCAAAGTGGAAAAGAATTATCATAACACTCTTTATTGACTTTAAAAACTGTATCTTCAAAATTGATATTTAAGGAATTGTTTAAGTTTGCACCTTACAAACTTTTTTGGGGTTCCTTACCTCAAAAGGAAAAAACGGAACCCATACAGGATCTCTTCGATGTCCGTCCGTCTGTCTGTCGGTCAGTCTGTCAAGACTCATTTTCTCAGCAACGCGTGATACGCCCACGCGTGAGAAGTTGAAATTAAAATCAAATACGTAGGTCTACGGTCCCTTGGAAGTCAACGCAATCAAAAATTACGGCCAGTTGCGAAATATTTAGATTTTCGCAAATAAATTAATCTGAGGTACATACTTCGTGTTGACCTAGAATCATGAAATTAATTTGGCAAGAACCAAGCTCTCACAGCACAAGTAAAGGAAAAAGTCCGAAAAAATGGATAATTTGTAGCTTTATGACATAGAAAAATATTTAGTTGGAGAATTGACCGTGACGTATATCGATGAATGAACATGTTTTTCAACGACAATGTTAAGTTAGTTTTTGGGATAAATTCATTCCAACTACGAAACCCTTCATTGCGTGGTCCGACACGCACTTGGCCGGTTTTTTATTAGACTGCAGGCTCAGTAGGTACCTACGTACCTACTACCTTGTTGCCCTGACAGAGACTTGTGCACAGCTCATCCATGCATAGTTAAAACTAGGTAACTACTACCTACTACTGATAATAGTATTAATTCATTTCTTCAATTAATAAATTCTAAATTAAATTATTATTCAAAGTTTTTGCATGCCGTAAGGGAAATATTTTGGGACTATTTATATAATTTACATCTATCTGTGGGCTTAAAACTTTAGCAGAATCATAATATGAAAATATTATGAATCATCGTAAAATGTCACAAACTGACAATTCATAATATGATCTGCGTGCGATTCATATTACGAAATAATTCATCTGTTTGACAGATTTCTATGGGGATTCGTAAAATGGTCCACAAATTACGAATTGTTTTTATGTCATATTAGAGGAATTGCTAATGACAGTTAGGATTCAGAAAATGAACTGCTTTCAGAGGAATTGCTAATGTGGCCGGTTTAGGCCGCCTGTTTGTCTACATTATGAGCAAATAAATGATATCTATTTCTAAACCTAAGTACCTAGACAGTAATTCTGTAATATGTAAGTACGCTGAACACAGATACCCATTGTTTTTTCTTGAGGTGATTCGCACTAATTTAATTTATTTGCAGGCGAATCGACAGCTACAGCAATCAAAAGCGATTGAAATACTCTAGCGCCGCCATTAACTTTTATTTAGAACTGTCAGTCCATCGATACATCATCTTCGTGCGCACGCCAAGATAGCTCTCAGACGGTAGGATTCTTTCCGACTTACTTCATACTTATCGTTATACTAGCTAGGCCCCGCGGTTTCATCCGCATAAGTCTAATTCCGTAGAAATATCGGGGTAAAAACTATCCTATGTCATAACCAATGATTAAACAGCCCAAATCCTGGTCACATCGACAAAACCCAAATCACTCACTGGACTCATGTGCCAAATTTCATCCAAATCCGTTCAACCGTTTTGCCGTGAAAGCGTAACAAACAAGCAAATAAACAAACAAACAAACTCACTTTCGCATTTATAATATTAGTTAGGATTATGGCCAAATTACGCAAAATCTTTATAAATTGTAGCCTGTGTTATTCCGATGTGTATGCTTCAAATTACTGTAAAGTTTCATCAAAACCCGTTCAGTGTTTTTGCGTAAAACTATCATCCATCCATCCTCACAAACTTTCGCGTTTACATTATTGTATGTAAATAAATAAGTAAATTAAAAAAAACTATAAATAAATAAGAAACAAAATGAATAGAATGATAGAGAACTCTTACTAACTTATAAATAAATAAGTAAATAATTAGGAAACATCATGAATAAACGAATAATAATAAATCGTTTATGAACTAAATAAAATATTCTAGATTACACATTCCCAAAAAAAAAAAAAATCGTTTTGTTTATTATACAGGCATTTCAAAGTTATAGTGGAATAAAGAAACTCACATAGATACATACATACAAACATGAACCCTTAAAACATTACACTCCTTTTTGGGCAGTCGTGTAAGAATCAGAAATAAAATGAAGAAGCTGAAGGCAGCATCTATGTATATCTACCTACTTATAAATTAGGGAGTGCCTCCGCTGCCGGCGCCGGCTTCCAAAAATAACGCCATTGGGAACTGGCAGTGTCATTACTGCCGGCAGCCACGATTAAAAACATCGGCTGCCGGCACCGCGCCGGTTCCCATAATGGACACCGGCGGCGCGGCGTTTATAGAAACCCTTCCAGTATTCAGAACCCCAACTAACTAACCCTAACTAAATTAATTTTTATTAGGGTTAGTTAGTTTAAAAATATGCTCTATTACATGTTTTTTAATTATGCCTACCCCGTCTATCTACTACATAATATGCCAAATTGAAAACCAAAGTCAGCGCCGGCAGCCAATTCAGCGACCGGCGCTGGTACTTCCTTTAAATGACCGTCGCTTTTTGGATCTTCTGTGTTCCCGCATTGTTCTTCTAAACTACTAAGCAACGGATTTTGATGCATTTAGGGGTATGAGGAACAGGGTGTAAAGTTCACTAATACTCCATAGAAAAGGGAGGATCCTCCGTGTTGTGTCTGGCGGGCAACTGCCCAACGATTGATGTTGGGTTCTTGTATATATGTCCAGTGCACGGTGAACTTTAAATGCGCGATGCAGGATTTATGTGACGTCTGTCTGACGTCAGGTCTTTGATGCGTAGTTCGCATGTGGCGATGTAGATACCGCCACATCACTCCCCTCCGGAGACCGGAGGTCGATAGTGGTCTGAGTCTTGTATCTTGCGATGCTTGCCAGTGCCAGTTGGGTGCCGCATTGTTCGCGGTGGGTCGGAACTGTTTGCGGCGGTTGTGGTGATTGAGGTGATTGCGGTGATTCCCCAGTGGGTCGGGGTGATGAGGTGATTGAGGTGATTGCGGTCATTCCCCAGTTGGTCGGGGTGATGAGGTGATTGCGGTGATTCCTCAGTGGGTCGGGGTAATTGAGGTGATTCCCCAGTGGGTCGGGATGATGAGGCTGAGGGTGATCACCAGGAATGCGCGTTCGCTACATGCTGGTGGTCAGGATACCCGTTGAAGCCTCGGGTGTTGTTGGCTTGGCTGTGTGACTCGCCTCACTGAAAGCTTGCGGGAGTGATGATGATGACGTCACGCTGGAGTAGTTGCACGAAGGCTGCGTTGACGTTCATATTCGGGGTCACCAATTTAGGGGCATGAAGGAACAGGGTGTAAAGTTCACTCACACTCCATAGAAAAGTGTTGTGTCTGGCGGGCAACTGCCCAACGATTGATGTTGGGTTCTTGTATATATGTCCACTGCACGGTAAACTTTAATTGCGCGATGCAGGATTTATGTGACGTCTGTCTGACGTCAGGTCTTTGATGCGTAGTTCGCATGTGGCGATGTAGATACCGCCACATGTATATTAAAGACATTTTCATAACAAACGTGAGAAGCAGGGGGCTTAAAACGGTCACTTTAGCAGAATCATAATATGAAAATATTATGAATCATCGTAAAATGTCACAAACTGACAATTCATAAGATGATCTGCGTGTAATTCATATTACGAAATAATTCATCTATTTGACAGTTTTCTATGAAGATTTGTAAAATAGTCAACAAATTATGAATTGCTTTTATGTCAAATTAGAGGAATTGCTAATGACAGCTGGGATTCAGGAAATGAATTGCTTTTAGAGGAATTGCTAATGTGGCCGGTTTAGACCCCCAGGAGGGGGGTTGCTAGTAAAAAATAAATGAACTCTGATCGAGAATCGCAACAAGTAGCGCCATCTACCTACCTATGAGGCAGATGCCGAGCGACCATTGCAAACTTTCCTGAAACGTTCAGGGGCGAACCTCAAGTACCTGCAAATTCTGAATAAATTTTTCTGTTCGGTCCTTCAAAGATTGATACGGTTGGTTACTTATTATTCTATTTGTTTCATATCGGAAAGATTTGTGATATTTCATTACCTATCTAGGTCTAACGATTTTTACGTCAGACCTAGATAGGTAATCCAAATAAACAATTTACCAATAAAACCCATGTTATTCATGTCATGACAGAAAATTGTTTACCGACTAACACATCACATTGACCTATGTCGACAAAAAATGCACAGTTGTTTTTTCTACTAACGGAATCGGTAGCACAAATAGAGCTTTGTACCACTTGTGTTCAATAAAGCGTGAAGCATCCAAAAATAGTGGTAGGTACGAGCCATTGAAAATTTACAACTGGCTACTATTTTATTAAGTCGACTGAGACATGATACATTTCAAACATGGCCAAGATAATTTTATCCAGGCTTTTGTTAGACTTTACTTATTTGGTATTGACAAGCTGGCTGTTATGAAATGTTATCGATATCAGTGGCTGCAAGTGTTTTCTATAGGAAACGGTTGATTGCAACCACGACTAATTCGTTGCCCAGTAAAATGTAGGCCAATCTCGGGCAGCGCTCTAGTTTCTCAACGCTCAGTTACTTATCTCGTCGGGAGCCGTTGCCAACGGACCAACGCCAACTATTTTATGTAACTTTGTTGTCGAAACGTGCTGTGAAATTGATAAGTTTGTTTTTATATCTGCATCCAATTGCAAACATGATTTCTTTTTTTTATAATTGAATTACTGCGATTTTAATTGGTTTATCTATTTAAATTACTTATATTTAGGTCTTTGTCATTGAATAGGTTTGTAAACACGAAATCAATTGTTATCAAAAACATTTATTTTTATTTATAAAAAACATCACAGTCAACAAAACTTAACACATTATGAAAGCTTAATTAGATAAAACTAAATAAAAACTTCATTAACTCGCATCGGTAGGTATCAGTCTCTAGGAAACATTTACTTGTGTCCCTTCTTGTGGCCCCAGTGCTTGTGGTGCTCGTGACCACCCTTCTTGCCATGATCATGATGATGATGGTGGTGATGGTGGTGTCCATCTTCCTCATGATGCCCCTTATGATCGTGATGATGTCCTCCCTCTTCGTGGTGGCCCTTCTTGCCGTGATCATGTTCATGGTGTCCGTGATGCTTGTGCCCCTTGTGGAATTCTCCTCCCTTCTTGTGTCCGTGCTCCTCGTGATGTCCACCGTGGTGCTCGTGGTGCCCGCCGTCGTGGTGGTGGTCGTGGAAGTGCTTTTCTTTCTTGAACTCGTCATGTTTGTGTACACCGTGATGACCCTTAGTGGAATGTCCTTTGTGGTAGTGGCCTTCTTCATGATGGCCATGGCCCTTGTGACCCTTGTCGCCGTGGTGGTGCTCATGGTGGTGACCGTCGTCGTGATGGTGATGCTTCTTATGTCCTCCGTGTTCGTCGTGGTGCCCCTTGTGCCCTTCATGGTGGTGATGGCCCTTCTTACCGTGCTCGTGGTGGTGGTGTCCTTTGTATCCTTTGTGTCCCTTTTCACCATGGTCGTGATGATGATGTCCGTGGTGCTCGTGGCCGCCGCCCTTATCCCACTTGCCACCTTTATGAGTGGCTGCTACCTCGAGGTCCGCATCGCGTTTCTCGCGGGTAGTCCTACAGCTAACGTACGCTAGTGCCGCTAGGGCTATGCAGCACACTAGTGAAGCCCTCATGTTCCTAGTGCACCGATGTGATCTAAGCAGTTGACTGATGCCTGTGTTCGCGACTGCTTAGTTTTTATACTGGAAGCCCGTTTAGTTGGTATTGTATGAAAATTGTGTAAAGCTCCAAGGTTGCAGCTATATGGCGAAGCAGTAGAACGGGTGCGTTGCGCAGTTCCACCCGGTGTCTCAACGTGAAAATCAGAGCTGTACTAACAAAAAGTATGGATTTGCATGACAAGCAACTAGTGTTTGTGTTTCCCTTCATATTAGGTACCTACTGCTATGATCAGTGCTGAATTTGATGATTTCATAAGACATATTCATAACTCTTAAAGCATCCGTTACATTGGCAATATAAGTACCTACCTAATATGTTTGTAACTCAGATAGGTAGGTACCTACTAACATAAATTGATCATTACCCTAATAATTTTATAGCAAAATACGGTAATTGTTCTGAAAATGAGCTGTTACGATATACCTATATCGACTGAAAAGTAGCGTCACGCAGGCGAGCCGGCAAACGTGTCGATATCTTTAATGTTAGTTGAAATTGTCATGTGGGAAACAGTGTGCGATATTCTTCTTAGGTATCTATTGAATTTGTATGTACATTTTACAAATATTGCACACGTATTACCGACTATGAACAATAACATAAATGTATCGTTTAAAGGAAGCGTTTGTTTTAGAATAAGACACCGCGTAAAAATGAACACGTCCTCTTCAAATTCCTGCAACTTCTTATATAGCGGCAACGCCATAAATATTCCTGTACAACCCGTGCGCATTAACATGGCTCGGAACTCAATACCCCCCCCCCCCGCTACCCGCGCCGCGCCCCTCCGTCGCCGTGCGAGATAGCGGGGGGAGTTACAAACGTCATTGAGCCAGGTGCCATGTTAATGCGCACGGGTTGTACCTAATAAGGCTCGTATAAGCCCTACAGTACCTAAACAGCTTGATAAAGCTATTTTATACCTACAGGGTGTAGCCATCACATAGCCGTTATCTACGCATTCTGTACATAAAATTAAGTACCTATGTAGTTACAACCTCCATAAAATGTCCTAAGTTTTTTCATCAATTGATATTTAGTTGCTAATTGGTTTATTTTTCTAGTGCACGAAGAAAGCGTCCGCGCATTCATCGCTGGCCTGTCGGTGCTACCAACATACCACCCACGCACTTGGCGCAAGCGTTCCATTCCAGGTAACGAATACGGTGATGTCCAGTAACAAAATGAATAAGCGGCATTCCGATCACATGATCATTGTATTATCGTCACTTCAAACTACGACACTGCCCACGTGCGCCTTCCAGTTCTCCTCGCACTGTTCGTACTCCTCCAAAGCAGACGGACGTTGAAAATATACCGCATGTTCAATCTAAACTGGATACACAAAAGCGCTTTTATATAGAAACTCCTAGCACCTCTACTGCATTTATTCGACAGCAGAAACGACCACATATAGATAGCCCACCCTCTAAAGAGCAGTCCTTCTTCTGATGAGATGTCGGGGACCGTTCGCCATGATAACAATAGAACAGCAGAGACGGCCTAAATATCGGCATCCCTAAAAGCACGTATAGCTACGGAGCTAAGCAAATTAAAAGACTCAGCACTCAGTAGTCATACCAAAACTCGATAAATGTCGATATCGGTTCAATTTAAGAGCAACAAGTTCGACCAAATAAAGAGTGATCTCGCAGTAGGCACACGAACGTACAATTGTAAAAGGAAAACGAGCTACTCAAAAAGTCTAGTATACAGATCTGTCTACAACAGTGAATTTGGTTGAACAATACTCACGCCAACAAAATGTAGATGTCAACGGAGTGTCGGAGAATAAATCTGACAATCTACATACTTAAAACTGTCATGCAAATTGGAAAGGCGGTCTCAAGCACCCCAAAAGAGACGGATGTTGTATCTAGATGAAATGATGAAATGATATTGTGGCTGTATGTGTCCGAAAATTTGGTTCCCAAAACAACAATCCTAGACAAAAATGGAATCTGGACGAAAGCGGTACTCAAAGTAAATTCACGTCACCATGTAGGGAACACAATACCACACTAGGTTAGGTACTTGTTATTAGACCTGACTAGGTTAGATACTTGTTATTAGACTGTTTGTCCCTAAATAATATTGAACAGTTGAACACCTGAAAATGAAGTTGGTAAATCCCTGATCTAATTTTTTATAACTTTCCTAACGGATTTTTCCTTGTAAAATATCAAACCTGTCGGCTGTAGACTTTCATAATCTACCATTGGAAATTGTTAAAAAAATATGTCACTTAGGCCACGGATTCATAAAAGAGCAGTGGCCGCACATAGCGGCCGCGGTGACGGCTGTCATGAAACTGATGACAGCGGCAAAGATTTAAATCGCTAGATTCGCCCTATCGTGTCAAAAGATAGTATCGTTTCGGTTTCGTTTTGACCTCTGACACACAATGACGAAGTGAATACACTCTTGATTGTCATAAAACGCTATGTGTGAGCTCACTCTTATCAGTAGGGACAATTTTTCTTGTGATTAAGTACGGTGAGGGCAAATCTAGCGATTTAAATCTTCTGAGGGCGGGGTTTGAATTAATTCAAATATTGGTGAAAATGACAGATTTTCATAGCGGCCATTTTTTTATATGACGGAACCGCTTTTCTAGGAAACCAAAGCGTTACTCTACTTTAACTTTACTTTATTTTACCGAAATGTGAACTATTCATTGTTGAATGATCGCATCGAACAAGTCAATTGGACTAGATACATCCTAATCTGAGTGCGCAGATCAGATATCAATGAAATGGTAGAAGTACTAAGGGTGTTAGGGTAGACACCGTTATCCTTGAAACTAGTGGTTTGGTGTCATCTATAATTTACTTTTTCTATGGGAACAAATTTGAAATCGCAAAAAAAAAAAAAAACACTAGTTTCAAGGATAACGGTGTCTACCCTAACACCCAGTATACATATAATACAAGCATCTCTATAATATATCTAATATAACTGACGAGCTCGTGCCAAAAACAAAAGTACTTTTCACAAAATAGATACCCCCTTGGTTTCCAAAAGCTCTAATTAAACTTTTAACCGAAAAGGAAAATCTTAGGACGCGGTTTAAAAAATATAAGAATCCCCGCAACAACTACGAATACAGATTGATAAGTGAAAGAACTAATATAATGATCAAAAGTGACTACATGGAGAGAATCGAGAAGGGCTTATCACATAATCCCAAAGATTTTTGGTAATTTGTAATAAGCTAAAAATTGTGCTCATCTGTAAAAAAGGTGAAGCAAACAATATAAAAAATTATCGACCAATATCTATTTTTTTATCTGTGTTTCCGTTTCTTGTATGCTATCGGTAGCAATCAATGTGTGGATGATGATGTTAAGTATAATAACTTTCTGTCACTGTTATTTACAGAACAGGTAGTGGTATTCGCATTTGGATCAGGACACAACTAAAAAGTGAAAATAAAAACTTTCTTACAAAAAATCAACCGACTTCCAAAAAATACACTACGACGTGAAAAATGATTTCGGAAGTCGGTGGCAAAAAACTAAAACACAAAAGTTCCGAGGCGGGGTAGGCGTGTTATTATGAGGGGTTTACAACCATGTATCCAATTAAAATTATTTTATTTCACCTAAACCTACATGGGCACTTATGTTTGAAACGTCAGAAGCTAGAGGCACGTCTCCAATTGGTAGTTTCCTATGGAGAAAAGCCGACAAGAAACTCCACGATTACCCTTTTATAAATGAATTGAATTTTAAAATATTTTCTGGTAAAGGTATTGGAGGACAGCGTAGGACGGTCAACGAGTACTTGGTACTTAATAAATAAAATAGTACATGGTCAACAAATCGAAGCATTATAAGTCTACAAGGCCTTCAACGTTATCCAAAATAAATCCACAACTTAGCAGCAAGAGCATTCCCTCTCCACCCAACTTCGCTTTGGTGGATACCAGGATCGTAGTTGCCAGCAAGTCAGCCTACTACTTCGTACTTTACGGAGTGATGCTCTTTTGAATAATTTTCACCGGCACTCTGATTTTTTTAACTTCTTTATTCTTCTATTGTTCGTTGTTTCCCGTATCTTTTCATCATCTATAAAGACGTACGGAAGAATTATAATCTTCTTCTTCTATACAGACGTACAAAATAATTATAATTCTTCTGTAAAACTGTTTTTCAGTAAATACCTCCTAACGTCTGGACCGATTTTGATGAATTTTTTGTATGAGTGGATGGTTTAGATTCACAATTGGACCCGGTAGGTGGCGCCGCGATCGAGTTCTAAGAAACAAGAAAATGTGTGTCCGGTCAGGTAGTTACTATAAATTATTTAGACAGGAAGTTAACAAGTCCAATTTTAGCTTGTGCTAGTTGACTCAGTAACTAGCACAAGTGGGACGGTAAGGACTGGAGGCGCGCCCGGCACCTGGTCCGCACCGCACCGCGTCATGCCACAGTCGTGTCGCTGCCGGGTCGCCCTGACGCTCGCTCGTGCTTTGTGGTACTTCTTAGTCAACGTCCATTAATTTTGAGTTATTATTGAACCAAAGGAATCTACGAGTTATAAAAAAGGCAAATGATTTTTGCTTAATTTATTGATACAATCCTCAACAACAATTACATGAGCACTACATGATGCCATTATGGTTAATAATTTTAATCTAAATACATACCTATTAAATTTAAACTAAATATATTTTAATTCGTAAAGTACTTTTATAATAATAAATCACAATATATACCAACTTTCAGTTGACAAAATTATTTAACTAAAGGAACATATCTAAATATCTTTCGTAGAAACGCATCAGTGTTTCACACCCTAAAGTTAAAATTTGATATATTTTATCATAATTTCAGTCCTAATTATGGTATCACAAGCACATACTGAATGCAACGGCTACAAGCGACAATGTTTGCGAAGTATTTCAATAACTTTATTAGCTGTCTATGTCTGTATTTCTGTGTACAATTGTGCTCAATGAACTTTTTAGCCGTTACACAAAAATATGTGTTGATTACCAAAAAACTTGCAATTATTTGTTTTTGGTTTCAATACAATTCTTAATAGAAAAAAGTCTAATTTTTAAAAGAATAAGTACTATTAAATCGCGATGGAAGTAAAAACTCAAAACAAAGTAAATGGTTAATATTTTGAAATACTTTTTTTATTGCCGACAGACCAGAGAATACATTTCAACTAAACATATCTTGGAACAACTTACACATCCGAAAATATAATTATCACCACAGCATACACAAACATTTATCTAAAATTTGCTTGAAACGCTAAACGCCTATAAGTATAGTATTTATTTTCATTAATTTATCTTAAAACACACTCAAATAAAAGTTACTTAAACAAACTCTACTGTTATACTTTTGGTGAAATGAACATTAAAATGTTATGTTAAAAGTAAAGCGGAGTCAAATTGAAGTAAAAATCGCTTATCCTATATTAATATATTATATTAATATCAAAAAATAGTTTTATTTGTGTATACAGTTTAGACTGTTGCAAGTAAATCAAAGAAAATTGCTTTTATTTAAAAAATTCGTTTGAATATTGCCATTAATTCCCAATAATAAATAGGTTACAATGGGCAGCCTCTTACTTTTCACACCATCCTATAAAATATTATAAACCCATGCAATTATTTATACATAATATTAAAAATAAAATATATTATTGCATGATAATAACAAAAATTACGACGAACGACACACTTTTATTTCAGAGAATAAGATCGATATCTTGATATAATGAAATACTATTTATTTCATAAGAAGTAAGATCTTGAAAAAAAAAAAATGTTTCAAGAGATCAGTTTTATGTTATGAGCTGGCATACTATAAATGTTACATGTTTATGTTAAAAATAACTAACTTCTTATGTAATGTACTCTGTTAGGTCATTTATCTACGTAAGTTAACGTCTGTCGAGCACTATGGTTTTTATTTCGCTTAGCAGTCAACGTTAAGGGCTACTGATGTTAAATAAATAGATAATTATTTCTAATTTCGCGTGTCCATAGGCGAAAGTGCATGAGTAACAATAGTCTAAAAGTTATTCTCAACATATTTCGAAACGCCCAGGCGACGAGTCTGGACAGTTTAATAATAGTTGCATCTAGTTGAGATGGAAGCCACGCTCAATGGTGGCAGCGAGCAGCCTGGCTCGCAGAACTTCTTTGCACGAATATTCCGGCAACTTCAAGTAGTGAACGCACGTGTTCACTGACGGGTACGATCCGTCTCCGGCGTCAACCTGCAAACGTCAATGTTATGGACATTCAAATATTTATGTACATTACGTACAATCAGCGCCAAAACTATTCGGGCGAAAAGATGATCCCCAAATTATTAAGGATTTAAGTAAATTTAAACTTTCAACTCAATTATAAAATATACTCAATTATACGACAACATTCTTGTCGCATACCGTAGTCATTCTGAAACGCCCCTTGCATCATTAAGATAAAGATCAATTTACTTATTTTTTCAGATCATTTCAATATTCGTGTCGATATTTCTAACGCTGAATCAAAATATTTTATTTCACATAAACCTACATGGGCACTTATGAAACGTCAGAAGCTTGGTGCACGGTTCCTATTGGTCGTTTCCTATGGAGAAGAGCTGGCAAAAACTCCACGGTAACTCTTTACTCTCCAAATTACTCTCCAAACAACAGTGTTAATATATATCTATGGGAGGACAATGTAGGCCTGTCAACAAGTTCCAGGTACTTAACAAAGTAGGAAATGGTCATCAAATCGAATGATCCGCGAGCTCAGTGCGCGTGCTCACCTTGCGCACGACCGTGAGGCGCGGGTGCAGGTTGGCCAGCCCGCCCGGCGGCAGGCTGCTGCAGCCCGTCGCGAACTGCAGGAACGCCTTGCGCTCGCGCACAGACATCTCCACCAGCACGTCCACGAGGCGGAGGAAACCGGGACTGGAAAAGATTAAGTGAATGTTTAGTGTTCTATCTACTTAAGAAACACAGACAGAGTAAAGCTTTGAACTTATCCACTGATGGAAATAGACTTCTTCAATCGTCCGCAATTTAACTCCGCTTCTGTTAAGTTGCTGCTAACCAGTGAAGATCCAATATCGTAGCCTGATAGCGTCGTTCCTGAATTTAGCGGAATTACCATTTTATGTGGGCGATGATGGTTGCGGGTTCAAATCCGGGCCCAGTACCTATGTGACTTTTCAATTCATATGCCCTTTTCGAGTTTATCTTTGACACTACTAACATATCGATGAAGGAAAAACATCGTGAGGAAACCTGGACTTATAGTTAATATAAGTCTGAAATCGCCAAGCAGTCTTGATGAACAAGCGTAGTGATCAATGCTCGTGCCTTCTCTGTATGAGAAGAGGCCTTTGCTCTGAAATGGGACACTACTAGTGTCGACTTATTTATTTTGAGCGTTATTATAATAACGGTATGTTCGCTGAATAGGCTCGGTAAGTTATGTCCGCACCTGTCGCGCGTGTAGCCGAGCTTGGGCTCGGTGTACTGCAGCAGGTGGTCGCGCGTCCACACGGGCCCGCGCTCGCCGCACAGCAGCAGGCGCAGCTCGGCGGCGCAGAAGGCGCGCAGGCGGCGCGGCGGGAACACGGCGCCGAAGCCGCGCCGGAAGGCGGCCGTCTGGCGCCGCACGCCGCCGCGCACCATCCAGCGCGCGCTGCTCTCGGCGTACGCCCGCGCGTTGTGCGGCCCCACCTCAGGAAACATAACAAATTGATAAGTTAACACGAAAAAACCAATGGTCAAGGGAAGATTTTTAACAACATTTTTCATAACATGGCTAGCGTAAATGAACACTAATTATAATAAAGAATTCACTTCAGATGACTTTGACAAACAATGTTTAAAAAAGGGACTTTATTTATTCATCTCAATTTTGGCCTACCTCGATGTTCTCCCCGTTGTCACAGAGCGGCTGCACGGCGACGGCCGCGTCGTGGTGCGCGGCCACGTGCGTCATGCTGAGCGCCAGCTGCTCGAAGCGGGCGCCCTCCACGCCGAGCGCGCCCACGCGCGCGCTGCGCTCGGCGCTGCCCAGCGCGGGGTCGCGCATGATGGCGTCGTACTGCTCCGCGGCCGATAGCACGCTCTGCAGGAATCTGGACAGAAATGACAAGTTCAATAGCACGTCAGTGTGAACTACGAAAACTGCCCTTACTTAAGTAAAACTATAGTTAATAAAAAAAAATAACTAATAGTTCTTTTTTTTCAACATTATAATTACAATACGGTTAAAGCGTTACCCCCAAACTAGGCTCAGCCTGTATCTTGGGCACCATTAAATAATAAAAGTTAAAATTGGAGATAATTAAACTAGTTAGCTTGATGAGACTACAAAACTAAAAATAAACAAATTAAGGGAGAAAAACTAAAACACAACTGCACAACAAACTGCCGCTTACTGCTACGTACGGCGTACAGTCAGCGCACACAACAAGTCTTACCGATGCCTAATGGGATCGATCTCCTCTAAACAATCATTGGTCAGTTCCTCGCCGCACATAATACGTAGGAAGGGCTCCGAGATCGGTAGATCAACGAGCCGCCCATCCTGCAGAACCTGCCAAGTAACAAACGTTTGTTAGTTTCTTCTTTTATCAAATGACAAACTATCAAAGATTAATTGTTTTTCATCATACCTTAGCTAAGAATACTCCTAAGAACCAGAAATATTTGCAAACTGTATCACAGATTTGGGAATCTTGAGGCAACGGCGCTGGGAACAGGCCGCCTGAACGCGTCACGTAGTATCCCGGAGGTTTCTCTGTAGATAAAAGATCAGTTTCAGTTTACGCAATCGGTTTGTAGGATAAACACATAAATTAGAAACGAGTTCAGAAGTAAACACAGATGTTTTTGACAACGACTGAACCGGTGTGGAATGAATGACAAACCGAATCGATTACAAACAATTGCAACTACGACTATGATTTATAGTCCGTGCAGTAAGATGTCCATTTTCGATTCGACATCAATAAACTAACGTCACATTGAAATATTGATAAGTGTTTAAAACACAATCTAAGGACAGATATGTGTACCCTACTATAGGTACACCTCTGACTAATCCTTCGGGGATTACATGTGATGAATTTATAATTTGACTAAGTTGAATTTGAGATTGTTTGAACATACCGTCGGGCAATACAAGATGGTGCGGCGCGTTGTCGTCGTCCCTGGCGCCGTACGCAGGCGCGTCGTGCGCGGGCGCGTCGTGCGCGGGCGCGTCGTGCGCGGGCGCGTCGTGCGCGGGCGCGTCGTGCGCGGACGCGTCGTGCAGCCACATGGCCAGGTCGGCGCGCTGCAGCTCGGCCGCCACGAGCGCGTAGAACTCCAGCGTGGGGCCCAGCCCCGTGCCCTCCTCGCCCGCGAACTCCACCTCCAGCACGGACTTGCGGCCCGCGTGCACGCGCATCACCTACACGAGTTGTAAGGTTGGGACTAAATTAATATATGGCGCTTTGAAGAACATAAAAGTGGGTAATCAACCAGCTGTGTGTGGCAATTTAATTTAGTGTTAAGGCCCAGTTGCACTACAAATTACTAAATACGTTTTACGCTAAACGAATATGAGACATGGTTCTGTCTTAAAATTCTTTCATCTTCAAAAGACTAACAAAAACAAAAAAAAATAAGTATATGTTGCAAGGCCCTTTGTACACACACGTTTTGCTTGCCATGAAAAACTACGGTTTTGCCGTGAAAAACTACGGTTGTTTCGCCTTTCGTGAAGAAAGCATGAGTGTTTCCCACAAGTGTTAATACAAATTAATGTCTGGTCCATTTTGATTTGCCCGCCTCCATTAAATCTGGCGAATCTTTTTACTATAGACTAGCTTCCGCCAGCAGCTCCGCCCGCGTGATATCTTTATAAATTATAGCCTATGTTACTCAGTGATAATATAGCATTTAACTAGTGAAAGAATTTGTAAATCGGTTCAGTCGTTCTTGGAGTTTATTCATTACAAACAAAAATACAAATCTTTTCTCTTTATTATGAACACCATAAAAATTACAGACATCAATTTAGAAATTTTACATAGGGTTACACAATGAGCGGTATTATCGCTAAAAGGTAAATATAAAAAAAAACGCTTCCAGGTAGTTCTGGTTGTACATACCGCGACAAACATGCTATGTGTTTCAGCGCCTCAGCGGCACTGCCGGATAACATCATTTAAGCAACATTTAAAAATCGTTTTTATACCTGGGCTACGTCAAAAATGATCAATTTATCGCGTAATTCTACAATGTGATTTTGAAGAGGCAATAAATATAGATTAATTTCCAAAATATTACTAAGTTTCAAAAGACACGGCGTCTCAGCGGCACCTGAGGAAGAATGTATAAATGTCGCGGGGCGTGGCAGCGGCACTGAAAGTGTTTTGTTCGCACCTGCATAGCAGACCGCAGCAGGTCGGGCTGTCGCGGTATGCGCACGCGCTCGTGCCGCAGACGTCCCATGCGGAACTCTGTCGCTTCCAACTCCGCGCGGCGAGGCGAAACCGTGTTACCAGATCTGTAACATTGAAATATCCGTAATGATTACTAACCCTTTTTAATGATAGCTAAAAACTGGGCAAAAGGGATTACTGAGTATTTTATTTCCTTTTTATTTTATGTTCATTTTTGTTTCATTCCACGTTCACAAGACACAGAAAAAAAAATTTAGGAATCAACGTTCATCAAGTCGAGAACAATTTGTATATAGATATTACAAGGAAAGAATTATTGGGATAAAATAGTTCGTAGTGCAAAGATGTTCCGTTTTATTTACTTAAGACCCCTTCAGTATTTATATAATACTAGCTGACGCCCGCGGCTTCGCGCGCGTGGATGTCGGTTATTATATACTAAAACCTTACTCGAGAACCACTCTATCCATTGGTGGAAACAGCATGAAAATTGGTGCAGTAGTTTTTGAGTTTATCGCGAACAGGACGACAGACAGACGCGGCGGAGGACTTTGTTTTATAATATGTAAGGATAAGGATATAATATATATGTTTAGAATAATATCTAAACCTTGAATTATATATTTTTACTAGCACAATTTATCCGCAGTTGAGTCCGCGGAAAAGAAAAAAAAAACAACCGACTTCCAAAATCTTTGCTTTTCAATTTTCTCGTTTTTTGCCACCGACTTCCGAAATTAATATTATTTTTCACTTTTTTTGTGGTTTTTTTGGAAACCGGTTGATAATTTTTTTGTAAAAAAAAATTATTTTTCACTTTTTAGCTGTGGTAATTACCCCACACAAATTCGAATACCACTACTTGCCATGTAAATAACAGTGAAGGAGTAAATAAGGATATCGTCTAGATAAACTAAGTGGGAAAAATACGTAATATTGAAGCTAACTCAAAAACTACGTAAGCAAAGTTAATAAAATTTATATGGGACCACCTCTGAAGCATGACCTACCAAACAAAAAAGAATCATCAAAATCGATTCATTGGCGGAGTCATCGCGTAACAAATACACAAAAAAAAAAAAAAAACTTTCAGACGAATTGAGAACCTCCTGCTTTTTGAAGAAGTCGGTTAAAATAGAAGTTGTGTATCACAAATCAAATCAAATCAAATCAAATCGTTTATTGCAATTGCAATCACCTTTGTCTATCGAGGGCCCGATCCCTCTGAGCCTGCAACCACACGATGGTGCGGGACGTTCCGAAGGCGGTGCACGCAAAGAACATCTGACGAGTCTCCAGCGGGAACAGGAACGGACACCAGTCATTTAATTGCTGACACCTGGAGATAGCATTAGTTGATATCAATGACTTTTACTCTGTAAATTGGTTTTAACATAGCAAAATAATATTATTTTAAGCTAACTGAGTTCGGTGTCTCCGTTAGGAAACACTTGATTTGAGTTGGTTTTCAGATATGACTACTCTGAGAAGAAATACCGAAACAAACTCAGAGATCATCTCTTTCATTCCAGATTTTATTATTTTATACTTAGTCCAGAAATGATCTTGGTCAGATCATGCATGGTCCACAACCGTGCAGATTGGTATCTGAGTTGGTCTTTTGAGGAAAGAACCACACGAGGTGACCTGTCCAGTCAGTACACGCATGTGTCAGTAATTGAACAGCTCTCTCTGGTCAGAACTTAACGAGTTCAACAACTCGTCAGACAATACTAAAGAAAGGATATTTGGGTACGCCGCATAAAGTTCTCAAACTGTCAAACAATCATTAACTCAAATAGAATAAAGATAAATGACCCACATAAGTATTCCACACATTCCCAATAGTTAACATAAAATACTAATAATATAACTTTAAAGTAAATATTCATGTCATTTATTTATTTATTTTTTATTTAACAATTTATGTACAGTTGTACACACATAATCAACAAACAAGAAGAAAAGAACAGAAGAAAACGTACAAAGGTGATGCTTATTTTTAAAGAAATCTCTTCTCCAGCACACCTGCGATAGGAAAGTGGTTATGAGATGTAGACACCGTGTGTAAAATTCGTGAGAAAGTAAAATACATATAATCAAAACACAAATAATATAATAATACACTTACATACAAATATACATACATACCTAAATATATATTCATAAATATATACCTATGATGTAATATAAGAAATAAATACATACGCAACTATGACGAAATGGAAAGATAGTGTTCTTTCACTCTTCTTTTAAACACTGCAACAGTTTGGCAGTCCCTAATGTCAGGCGGAAGGGAATTCCATAACCGCACCACGTGCACAGTGAAGGAGTAGAAGACAGTGGAATGGGGAGGGGACTTAAGGAGATTTCTAAGATGCTACCTGCAAGGCGCATCAGAAGGACGGGTGAAGGAAAAACGTTCCCGCAAATAGGTCATTGTGCATATTATGTGCCACTTACAAACAACAAAAAAAAAAACTTCTTTTTGTAATCCCCGAAGGTTCCGAGGCTCTATTCCATTAGTCTTGGAGGACATAAGGTGTAAAAAAGTCATCACATATCCGTTAACTACGCATTCTGCACATCCATTGAGCAAAAATTATTATTATAAGTTATTATACTTTTTTTTGTTAAAAAAAAACGCACATTTTGCTCATGGGTGCTTGCACTGGTACAGAAGTGTTGGGGGTATTTAATAGTAGTTGATCTACACCCTTGCTATAAATCCTCTATGAAAGTGTTTAATGTATATTATAGTGTTTAAGTAACCATCCCTAATTACAGCTTTCTAGTACTAAGATTCATGAGCTAAGCCGCAGATAGACAGACGGACGTGGCAAAACTATATATGAAAGATAAAAAAGAAAAGAAAAATATATAGGTTCCTTGTAGTCCAGATCGGTTGTAAAATACGACCTGTACAGGAGGAGGAGTCGCACAAATTGGCACACGAAAGCAAATTTAGCCAGACTTGAAGCAGAGACGCTTCGTTCGCTCGGTCAATAAAACATCAAAGTTAAAAGAGTAAAAAAAGTTTTACCACGAAATCCAGTACAACAACACGTATGAATAGCGCCAAAACCCAGCACAACACCGCGCATGCGCTAAAGCGGGTGCTGCCACTGTTCACTTCCACTTCGGCATGCTTATTAAACCAATAGAAAATGATGAGTGATAATATCCCTGTTTCCAATATAAGCAAACTTACCAGAGTGGTGTGGCTGCAGCAGCGAGTGTGAGTGGCTCTTGAAGCTGCTGGTGCAGTTTGTTGGTGAGCTTGGTGGACACGAAGACGTCGGGCGGCAGCGAGGGCGCGGCGCTGCGCAGGCGCCGCAGCACGCGCACGCAGCACGTCGCCATCAGACCCTCGGGACCCTCCACGCCTGCGATGCCGCGCTCTACAAAAAACAGGCAATCATAGCTTTATGTCTGCCTAGTCACCCGCCCCTGCTTCGGACGGTTTTTATGACTTTTCAATAGATCAGAGGTTTCTCTATTAAGGGGGATCCGCTAAGGTAGCCCGCGAAATTAAGAAAGAAAACACATTTATTCAGCACAGACTAAAAGACACACAATATACATAATATACAGTAGATAAGAAAATAAAATAAAGAAACAAATAATAAGTGTAAAAGTGCGATGGAAGACATCCTCCTTCATTAGGGGAGTCAAAAAATCAAATATTGTTGCCGATTCTCTTGTACACCGAACTAAACTATCACTAAAATTCCTTACTTTTGGCTATGGGAATCTTGGAGCTATTCTGCCAAATAAATTCTCTAAAATTATAACTTATTTTGACACAACTAAAATCGAATTTGACAACCCCGCGCCTCCACTTGGTACTTGTTTTCCCTACCCCGTTTTTTTTTAGAGCCAGAGGCGCGCATGCACGGCAGCCTAGACGTGCTTATAATGGAACTTTTCAGTTTTTGTATGGAAAATAACGAAAAAAAATAAAAAATAATTACCAACATGTTCAGAATTAGGGGTTTAAGGGCCTTCTAAAGGGGGTCGAAATTTTCATTATTTTTGCGATAGGAAACACCGTTTTCGAGATATAAGCGCAAGAAAATAAAAAAATACAGTACTGTTTTGTAACTGAAGCAGAGGTGTTGGTTTGAATTTTAGTTCATGACACCTAATTTTATTCCACATATTTTTAATCGCGTTTAAATATAGTCAGATTTAGTTAGAGGATTATAGATATAGAACAAAATTTTAGGTTAAATCGTCAAATTCAGAATAGCATTTTCACTAAACTAATATCAGTGCCATCTTAGTGCTGTCAAACTAACTTATAGTTAAGTTGTGTCATATATATATAGTCTATTTCAGAATGCGTTTGATCGTTTGACTAAACTATATATTTTAGTGATTTTTAGTTTAGTTTAGAGAATTTTGTGATAAGAGAATCGGCACCATTGTTACGTTTTTTGCAATTTGCAGGTCAGTGGCAGGTATATTGATTAAAATATGATTCGGGACCATTACAAATATGGCTTTTAAAGAATTATAATCATTAGAATCAGCAATAGCAATAAGCAACAGCGGGTAGGGCGTGGCCCCTTCCACCCGCAAATATATTCACGTTCAGAAGATGCGACATTATACTGTCATGGATTTCCGCAAAGTTATGCCTAATTCCATTACTCTTTAATTAACTCTTACTATTATTATTTTGTTACTAGCTGACCCGATAGATGTCCTGTCCAAAGGAGAATGCCAGGGTCTCCCACAAGATTCGGCCAGAACCGACAAAGATGAACTTTATTTCATAAAAAAGGAAAATAAATATAGAATTTAATAGTATTAGAACATTTCGTGATATGACTTCTCTCGATTGTTAGTCAGTGAGGAGCTACAGAGCTCTAAATGTGAATAATTAAGCTTTATTGAAATTAATCACCTATTTAGGTTATTAACTCTGACCTGACTAATAGGCAAAAGTCGTGTTTGTAGCAAAGGTTTTCCCTAAAAAACTCTTTTCATTGATATATATCTTATTTCTATTGGGCTTCAGGGCAGAAACACATAAGCAGGTGCCCATTCTCCTTTTTAAATAATTTTGAAATTCTAACCTGGATCACATGGTTCGTCATCCTCACTGTCGCTGGATGAGGCAAATGTTTCCATGCCCTCAATTTCCTTGTATGTCAATCTGAAAAAAAAACAGTAAAATCAGGTCAGGACTTAATATATTCTAGGATGTACATATACTTTGGTTTTCAGTTGATCGTCGGAAGTAGGGAATGAAATATCGAGTCATTTTTCGAAATTCATTCAATTCTCTTAATTGAGATCTCGACCGTTTTGGTCGAGAATACGACCGAGATTTCGAGAATGAGCGCGCGCGACTTAGCAAAAAATCTCGAATCTCAAAATAATAACTAATGGATTTATAATGTGCGTGATGCGGTATATATGGGTAAAGCAGTGATTATTACATAAATAAACATTTTTTTTGTATCTAGCTTAAATTACAATTTTTCTTATTTAAAATTTTAACTCCAGTACCCTAAGTAGGTACTTATTACATTAATTTAATTTTCATTTAGTTGAAATACATTTGTTCCAAATTGCCGGGCGAGATCTCGACTTTGCGGAATGCAAAGTCGAGATCTCGCTCGGAAGGTAATGCTCGTTATACGTACGTGTATGTGAGATCACGGTGCGTGTCGAGTAGAGGTAGGCGGTCGTTGAGCGCGAGCACGGCGCGGTACAGTGTCCAGTGCGGGCGCTCCAGCGGCAGGCAGGCGCCGGCCGCGCTCAGCACCAGGCGCAGCGCGGGCAGGCGCGCCGGGCTCGCTCTGGCGCCCGCTCCTGACGCGGGCAGGCGCGCCGGGCTCGCTCTGGCGCCCGCACTCGACGCGGGCAGGCGCGTCGGGCTCGCTCTGGCGTCCGCACTCGACCGCCCACTGGCGAGAGCCGTCTCTGTATTGCTGTGCTCTTCGCCGTCTGACGACTCGTTTAAAGGGATTTCTAGATCTGCAAAACGATTATTATTGACTAACTTGCTATCGAAGGTTTAATTGGCTGTACTCAATACTAAAAGTGCGCTTTGACACTTTTGACTGATAAGGCCTATACCCGAGGTTTTCAAAATTCTCCAAAGATCTGAACAAAAATGGCCGGTCGAAATTGTTTATGGTTTAGTGATGCGGTCGTATGACTTTTAGGTTTTGGTGCTATCGATGTTACGATTTTTTAAATGTTTCATTAGTATTTCATATATTGAGTAATTTAAGATAGTTAATTGAGTCAGGCGTGACTTTGCGGAAATCCATTATAAAATACAATAGACGTAGATATATTTAGTAACCTATTCCGCTTGACAATTCTTCAAGAGTCCTAAAAAACCCTGTAAGAAATCGACACGTGGAGCGCTGGAGGCAAATTCTTTGCCTCCAGCGCTCGGTGTGGTAACACGTCGCGTTCTGGTTTGCAATTGGTCAATCGTCATCCTGAGGATGCCTCGTTGAGAGGTGAAACACGTGTCGATTTCTTACAGGGTTTTTTAGGACTCTTGAAGAATAGTCAAGCGGAATAGGTTACTAAATATATCTACGTCTATTGTATTTTATAATGGATTTACCCCTTAAGCAGATTAAATCTTAATTGATTAAAGCAATAAATTACTTTAAAAAAACAATTGGTTTTTTTTTTTCATTAAAGAAGTATTAAGTACTCCTTGTACAAATAGTCGATATTTATTGCGTTAATCACTAGCATTTCAATGACAAGATAAAATTAGACGAGACAAAAAAGGATGGCGGTCGTTTGACGTTTGAAAAAATTCAAAATCCATACCTGGTTTCGCTTTTATTGATATATAAAATTGTATATTTAAAATTTTAGAAACACGCACAGGATGTAAAAGTGAGTGTGATAATACGTGTATCCTATTTAGTGCGTATTCAATCAGTGACACGTAGATATCGCGTTCAATTCCCAGGAAAGTTCAATGTTATTGCTTTTGGGGAAACGCGAAAAATTCCAGTCATGTTTGGCCTAGTTATTTGTGTTTTACAGCAGAACAAAGACGGCGTACGCCGTCTAAGATATTAACTCCTAAGATATTAAGATCTTAACTTCTACCATTCAAAAAATACGTGTACGACATTTTTTCTAAATTACCTAACCGTCAAACTGTGTCCAAACTGGTATACATTGGTTTCACAGTAATATAAACGAAACAAAATCAGTAAAAGTTATTGCATTATTGTAAACGTGATATAGAAATTGTCATGGATACATTATAATGACATTGAAAGTGTATACCTACTTTTTCCCTTTTTTTTTACTTTCAATTGTTTTTGCATTCAGCTTTTAAAGTAAGGGTCAGTTCACACCGAGAAGCGAAGCGACGCGCCCTTTTTTATGATCCGATACAATATCGAATTTATTTAGTACACAATAAGGTACACGCGCTGTGCAGCCCCGCGCATCTCAGCGTACTTTGACACGTGTCAACCCTCGTACTGAAATTATACCTTTTCATGAAGAAAATAAGATTGCTAATTGTTAAAAAGTGCGCGCAGCGTCGAGTCGCTTCACGTCACGATCTGAGCTGACCCTAAAGATTAGATGGATACATTGAAAATAGAGTAATTTCTGACTATGCGTTCCGACGTGGAACTAACGCAGCGAAAACAGCTCGCAATATCAATGCTGTGTTTGGAGAGGATACGGCTAATGAACGCACCGTGCGTTTATGGTTTAATCGCTTTCGTACTGGAAACTTCGACTTGAAGAATGAACACCGAGAAAGACCAGCCACTAAGGTAAATAATGATGAATTGGATGTGATGGTAGAAGCCGATCCGTATCAAACTAGCAAGGAATTAGCGGCATGGTTTGATGTCAGCATCAAACCATGCGCTGAAAATTTCGAGCTCACTTCGCTCACTCTTGCATCCTATTTTCTCCGTAGCAGCCACATTCTCCTAAACTGGCCTTTAAGGTTAAAGATGTCCCTGTTTTTGTTCATGATTTCAAAGTAAGAGAGAAACTGGGCTTTATTGAAATTGATAATAACTAAGCTTTTCATCAATTTGATTTCTGACTTATAAAGTCTAACATCGTAACATCAGCTAAATAAAATAACAAAAATAAAATAAAATAACAAATAATTTTAAAAATAACGATAAGTACTTAATCGTTTTTTATAAATCAGAATTTACCCTCTCTGAAACCAGAAATACTTTATTTCTTCTTAAAAAACTTGGCAACCCTAACCCGAAACGAATTCCAGGCTACGACCCCGTGCACAATACACCGACTCCCTGGAGATTTTATATGGTTCAGTTTATGGTATGAATAAAAGTTCCACTTACCAACTGTTTGGTTCAGATTAGTCCTTCCGGGGCGAGGGTCAAAAGCCGGAATGAGTGCAGAAAACTGTCGTTTTAGCACGAAGTCATCATCCCAGGGCTTACGCTGGCGACCTCCCTGACCGCTGCTACCGCGAACTGCTTCCAAAGCTTCCTCTTCCATTAACGACAGAAGATTCCGAGATACCTGAAAATGATCCAACTATACTCCATTTGAAATAAGATTAGACATATAAATAAGACTTTTTTACAGTCCGTTCAACCGATTTTGACTTCTATTGCGTTGGTGGAATGACAAATGGCAGCTGCAGTAGAGACTTGGCATTGTGTAATCTTTTTTGCTTTTAATGCCATCCTTATGCATACGGTATAGAAGTCAAAATCGGTTGAACGGAATGTAAAAAGGTTTGTTTAAATGTCTAATCTTATTTTAAATGGAGTATAGTAAGGCATCTATCTGCAGAAGTTTAGTGGTACACAAAGGGAATTGATCAGTTTGTTCGTTGCTCTGGCCTAACATGGACATTAACTATAACAATAAATGACTTGCGTTTTGAATATTTATTACTTAAAAGAAATTAAATAAATTAAAACGGTTGCAGCAAGTTGCAAAACTGTGCTATTTCTGGCATTCGTAATATTGTGATCTTGTCACAAAAAACTTATTTTATGAGCATTTATTTTACAAAATAAATAGTAAAAACAATTATTTCTTCGTAAAGGCGTGTCTGGGGCAAGGTTAGAAACCTCCTCCTTTTCGAAGTAGTCGGTTAAAAATAGACGTACGACTTGAGGAGCAGTCCATTGTCGAATCACTGCTTGTATTTCAACAAACTCTAGATTGCGTCTTCTCCGATGCATAGCATCTATGCCACAATTGACCCATCGCATATATCCTTATTCCCACTCGAGAGAAAAAAACGACGCCTAGGAGGCCTAGGAGCGTCCAAGTTCGCGCCAAGGTTGTAGTAAAGCCCGTTCGATGACCAAAATAGCGCCAGGGTCAACATTAGAAGCAGATTGGGTGTCCATGAGTAAGGCTGGGTCTTCGTAAGGAGCCGTGTCGAAGACCATTATTATCCACAGAAACAAACGTTTAAAAAGAAATAACCGAGACAATATTCACAACTGAAATAAATCGTATTCACAAAGCAAGTTTTTTCTCATCGTTGACAACCGTAGACAGAGCTCTGTCTACGTTGACAACAGATGATGCATACGGTGTTGCTCCGTAATAAAAAATAAGTAATTATTTTTCTTAAGAATCGATTTATGGATTCGATAAACGAAACAATAATCAGATACAAAATGATTCAATATAGGTGTTTAGTTTGTTTGAATGTAATAAAGTTAAAAATCTGTACCAAACATTGAGCTATTATATATACAACGCATAGAGCGACCACCACGAACACATTTTTCCCGGCACGCTTATAAGTAATGGACTGCTTCGGTCTTTCTTCTTACTTCTTAACTTCGGTTTTTACGTTCAGTACAACCCACACACCCCGCGCCCGGCTTGGCGCTAAAATATTATTCACACTTTACGTAGTAATAATAACTTAATGGTATCATATAACTTGAACAGTAAACAATCTCAAGAAAAAAAAACCTTTTATAAATTAATTAAGAAAACAAAGTTCATTATCTGCGGTCTGTTAACCCAGAATCGAGCCTGCGACAAAAAAATGGCGGTGCTTTGGGTTCAAAATCAAAACGAATACTTATTATTACTACTTTTTTTAAATAAAACTTTCCTGCAACGAGGTTCGCAACAATATTTATTGTAGAATTAATAATATTTCTTTGTTAAAACACTTTTTACTGAGCAGCTTGTCCACGTCAGGCCGAAACTGAGCTATTCCCTTTAAAACATGATTGCGGTTCGGTTTTCCACTTAAACATATGCATGAATAAGATAATGTATTTATGAAAATGTATTTATCAACAATATTCTTAAGTTCACAGGAATTTTAATCATAAAACATATTGTTGTAACTTCTAAAAAAAAAAATAGGTTTATTTGACACAGAAACTCGTGCATAAAAAAATATAAGCACGCAAGAAATTGCAAACTTAATATAAAGAAATAAAGAAAAAAATTATAATAACGGCCTTTAGTACTTAAATAAATATTGAACGAAGTTTAGCACTCCGTTCAATTAAGGCTGATGCGCTAGGGTAGCCCGCGAAATTCAAATTTTCTCACGTTTTTTGCAATTTGCAGGTCAGTATCGGGTTGTATGTTGATCTAAACATTAGAATCAGCAATACAACTCTCTAAGTTCATGTAAGTGCATTGAATGACGATTTCATGAATTTTTCATTCAATGCACTTACATGAACTACCCTAGCGCATCCCCCTTAAGAAAATAATCTGACTTATTTTCAAGAATAACTTCCAGTTAAAAGAGACAGCAAAGCAAAATTAATGAAAATAAAAAAACAGATAAAACACTACCAAACTCTCTAGACTGGCCAGTCATGCTATGAATGATCCAACCTACTTACAGAATTTATACTCACTACCTCCTGGTATGTGGGCTCATTCTCTTTGTCGCTGTCGAGCGCGTCATCGCCTTCGTCGTCATCTTCAAGCTCCGTTAGCAAAGCGGGGGCTCGGCACGACTCCAAGAAGTCTTCTAACGACACCTGCAGCCACTTTTAATATTTAGACCCAGATTAAATATCTAACTACTGCTAATTACGTGCTTACAATACAAGGCGTGACTACTCAGTGGAAATAACTGTTGTGCTGACATTCGACCATCCGAATTGTTAAAAACGACATTATTCAAAAACCATGCAAAAACAGGTATCAGAAGGATATATAGGTCGAAGTCCACAGATATTCCTGCCGAGTTGTGAGTATTGATAAAGCTCACCTGTTCGCTTTCACTAGACGTCGAAGTGAGAGACAAAGTGAGAGCATTTTGTGCGTTTGGCACCAGCGATGGATAGCTTTGTGCAGCTGATAAAAGACCACCCGGGAAGTTACTCGACAGAGCTAACCGCACCAAACTGAAAACAAGAAGTGTATAAATAACATTGATGTAGGCTCTATACAAAACAGTCATAGGTATAATACTTAGATCCAGAACCCTGGCGTTAAAGTGTCTTATATAATTGAAAAAAAGACTGTCACAGGTATTAGCGTCCTCTCTAGACGCTCGACCGCTCGTCTACAAAGCAGAACTTTTCGATAGTTCGAAATGCCATATTTTCCTACGAATACTGTAAAAATAGACACATTTTCCGTGAAATCAGATATACTTACCTCGGGAAGAGACTAGTTGAGTGGTTAGTCCTGGTGGCGCGCTGCGGATTATTGCCGCGACCCGCGCTCACGCCGCGTCCCACTCCTAGAGATTCTAACAATCTTGCAGCTCCCTGAATAATACGTAAACATTGCATTAAAACAGAAAAAAAACAGACAAACTTGTAGTTTATGCAAAACATTGGGCAGACATAATTTCCATTTGGTCAATTAAAGCTAATACATATGTGTCATGCAACAAAAATATTTGAGTGTAAAAACATTTTAAAGCTGTTGTGATCGAACCCTACTCTGCGAGGACAACGACAAACGGTATTATCAATGTGATTTTGACATTATCATTGCTAACGCCTAATATTTCTTTATTATGACCTTTTAAAGCATTCTCAAACACGCATGTAGAGCTTTATGAACACTTTTACGCGGCATTTGTTTACCTGTTGCGTTAAATCTGGTTCGCTAGCGCTCATGGCGCCCGAGCCGCCGGACTGAGAGTCCTTCTTGTGGTCACCGTAATGACCATCGGCAGCGTCGTTGTCCTCGCACTGCAAACAACTCGTAGGATCAATCACACACGTCCAAGGCGTACAACATTTATACAACAACCATGACAAAGCTTATACGACTACAAAATAAAGTAAAACGGGCCTCTGTTACAACCTAAGTGTTTTGCACGAGTATGCACGGCTTCGGTTACGCAATTAGCCACAATCGAGCGAGTGCGTGAAGTCTTAAGCAAACGCGTAACTGAACGAAGGTCCTAAAACGTAATCCAAAAGCAAAGAGCGCACTCGAATGCTGCGCAAATAGTACCGTCGATACCTGTATGTGGAGGCGGTTGGCATTGTTCCGCAGAGAGTGCAGTAGCGAGGCGGGCACGGCCAGCAGCTCGCGAGACAGCAGCTCGCGAGACAGCAGCTCGCGAGACAGCAGCTCGCGAGACAGCAGCTCGCGAGACAACAGCGCGTTGGCACTGTTGCGCACCGCCTCGCGCGCGCACGGGCCGGCCTGCGCCAGGACCGGAGTCACACCACTACCGCCACTCCACGCCACCGAGCCATAGCCACAAGACACACACACACACGCACATACCCTCAAAAGCGCCACACATTGTTGTGTCGGGATTTTTCGTGGCGTACCGAATCGATTCCACTTATCATAAAGTTAGCAGAATCCGCCACGATACAAATAATTATTCTCTCGATACTAAATGTATAAAACTAATATCGTTCTACATACCTTTACATTTAATAATCCCTGCATTTAATGTGCCCTGACACACCCAGTCACAATAATATAAGCCCAGCTCTCTCGCAGCACCAAGCACACACAAACACGCACCCTAGCCTATTACTCGCTCGCACACATTTCTCACATGACAACGATTACAAACCGTTATAAAACACGGCATCCCTACTTTTTTTAAATTTGTAATAAGGCAACAGCACCACCACTTTTATTCATTTATAACACCACTCATGTATTAGTTCTGCGTAGTCTTAGTTTCTCAAAAGATATCGATCGGTGATGAGGCAAACACGGCGCCAACAGCTTATTTCATAATCATTACGATAAGTCGGAGCGAGGATTGGAAGCGTAACGGCTCATTCGTACAATTTGAGTGCACCACAAAAACATGGAAATGCCGTTATTACTATCATGAAGCCGCCGCCCGACGGCACATCTTTTCCTTGAGTTCATTTTAAATGAGTTGATGATCCTATATTATTACTATAAATAAACTATATGAGACAGAAGCATGATGGCTGACCTCTTCAGTATTCGTTTCCGGTACCGGTTCTTTGGCTGGGTAGGGTTTAGTGATATCAGTGATACTTGTCGGTCCCATTTCCATATTTGTGAAAGATGTGTTGCCCAAATCGGTCATACAGTTATTGCTTTCAGCTCCTAGGGTCAGCGACTCTACTATTGTAGCAAGATCTAAAACAAATACAAACAAAACATTATAGAATCATTTCATGTGCAAACCTGAGCTTTAGTTTTCGAGAGATGTACTATCATATTTATAGATAAAAAATTGCCAACGATGTTTTGATGACAAACAAGTGGAAAAACATTGACAGTATTTACCTGTGTTGATATGATGTGTGGAGTTGTTGATAGTGGACAGGTCGGTAGCGTGCGTGCGCGGGCGCGACATGTTGCTTGCCATCTCTTCGGAAGATATGTTGTCTGCTGAGGACGCCTGCTCCGTTGACGCCACCGACACCTAACATTAAACATATTTGTAAAATCACACTTAACCACATGAGATAACAAAAAAAAACGGCCAAGAGCGTGTCGAACGACGCACAATGAAGGATTCCGTAGTTGGGATGAATTAATCCCAAGCACAAACTTAACATTGTAGTTGAAACAACATGTTCTCCCATACGGAATGTATGGACACGGCCCGTACTGTTAGGAGGTTCCTCTCTCTGGAGCCCTGACCGCCGGGTAGCTTGAATCCTGTTCCCGATACCGGTGGTCTACTATTTTTTTATATTTTTTAATGTGTTTATATTCTAATATTTTAAAATGTAATTTATAAGTGACTTTATGAAATAAAAGAAAGATAAGTATTTTTTATATTTTTAAATGTTTTTATATTCTAATATTTTAAAATGTAATTTATAAGTGACTTTATGAAATAAAAGAAAGATAAGTATTTTTTATATTTTTAAATGTTTTTATATATTCTTTTATTCTAATATTTAAAAATATCTGTATGTATTGAAAATGAAATAAAGAAAATAAGTAATAATATTTTAGAATCTTGGAGATGCGCGAGAATTGCCTTCTGACATACTATGTATGCCCTACCTCACCGGGAATGAATTATTTTATTCGACTCTGTGTTTTTGGTCTATATACATTTAGTAGCATTCTCCTTTTTGCTCAACGTAGCTTAGTTGGATGTACAAAATGCGAAGTTAACGACTATGTGATAAACAGTACAAAGTAAAAATAACATAGGAGTTGGTGGCAAAAAACGGAAATTCAAAACAAAGACACAAGTCGGTTATCTGTGTCAAAAATCGCTGCAATTGTATTTCCGTCTTGGAGGACATACAAGGTGAAAAATACCTCCATCACATTTTTAGGAAGTCGATTTTTTTTGCTACCTGCTATGTAATGTATGTATGTTAATAGTGACAAGAACTTATTATAATCATCATCCATATGGACAAAGTGTGAAAAATACGTATTATTGGAATAACTCAAAAACTACCTCAGCAAAGTTAATAAAATTTATATGGGACAAACGCGCAAGCTTCCTCCACCAAAGAAAATATTTTTCAAAATCGGTCCAAAATTGACGAAAATATCGATGAACATACATGAAAAAAAAAACCATACATAAAGTCGAACACAAAAATATAAGTCACTTTCCAGAAATAATTTTTGCTCAATATTACTTGGTTTCATGCACAAAATGATAGATTATGTTATTAGTTAACTATTTTTTATGGGTATTTTTTACACACTGTATTTTTTTTTTTTTCCGTTGGCTCACCTGATGATCGGCGGCCGTAGCGTCAGGCAGGCTGGGCGTGGAGTGACTCTTGCGGCCCTGCTTGGCCTCGCCGCCGGTGGCGCCGCCACTCACCACCTTGAGGTCGAACTTGCCCTCGGCGCCCATGCGGTACGAGTTGCGCCCGCCGTGGTCCCACCTCATGTTACACACGATTCAGTTATAGCACGCACACTATGCTACGCATAAAATTAGTTTAGGCAAATTAGCTTCCCATGTTACAAATAGAACGCAAAAAGTGGTAGTTAATGGTTTTCATTCCAAATCCATAACTGTTTCTTCAGAGGTGCCTCAAGCCTCGATACTGGGCCCATTGTTATCCTAACTAATATTATAAATGCGAAAGTGAGTTTGTTTATTTGTTTGTTACGCTTTCACGCTAAAACGGCTGAACGGATTTGGATGAAATTTGGAACATGGACAACAACATAGACCATGACCTGGAATAGGACGTAGGATACTTTTTATCCCGATATTCCCGCGGGATCAAGACTTACGCGGGTGAAACCGCGGGGCGCAGCTAGTTTATTATATTTGTCAATGATATTGACATGTCCTTTCTTAATTCTAAATTCTTACTGTACGCAGATGATCTAAGTCTTTAGACCCATCAAAACTATGCTTGACTATCAACTGCCTCAACGAGACCTCAATCGTCTTGCAGATTATTGCACTAAAAACAAACTCCAACTCAGTATCGTATTAGTTTCACAAAAAAAAAAAAAAAACCCTATGCACAACACGGTGAAACTCTGGCGGGAGAGTTTGATCCGCGACCTGGGAATATTACTTGACATAAACTGTTAATAATGCTCATCGCATGTACGGCTTTGTGATGAGATCAACCACGGAATGTGCAGCCTAGTACATATTTATATCTCTATCGATCCCTGGTTAGGTCTCAATTAGAATATGCACTACCTGTGTGGAACCCCTACTACAATAAATACATTGAGTGTATAGAAAGTAAACGACGTATTTTTTTAAAGCCTATGCATTATTGCTGCTTAAAAATTGTTATCTCTCTAATAGTGAGTTACTTAATAAATATAATCTGCTTTCTTTGAGTTCAAGCCGTATTTTTCTTGCTCTGCCGCGAAGAAAACGATCCAACCCCTCTCGACACGCATCCGCTTTGTGTGTTTTGAGCTCCTTTTTTATTGTTTTCAAAGCTAGTCTTAAAATTTTCCAAATTGTCTCATGGTGTATCTGTGGAGACAGTGGTTGATTTCACATTTGTATCATTTCTGTATCCTATCTTTTTGTAATTCTTAATGTGTATTTGTTTGTTTTCCCAAATATAAAAATAATTAGCAACACTATACGAATTCTTGAATTTATCAAAGGTAACTTTGAAGGAGCACAATATACAAATACCCTCATGTATATAAAAATTACACTCATTCAATGCATTCAAGACTCAATTAGCTGAATATAGCAACCGCAAATAACGCCCTTCCTAAAAACTAAATGCAGTGACGATTGTAACGAACTTCATATTTATAATTTAACTTTTTTTTTAATTTAACTTAGAAACATTGTTTTTATGTGAGTCACTGCGTCTTTAAAAAAAAAAAAAAATGTTTAAACCTAATTTAGATATTTTACTACACTCCTCTTGGGTGTGCGTATAGTACACGATGCTCAATTATAGTCGCTTTAAGATGACTCCAGGATTGCGTCTGTGCCCGTATGCCAAACATTAAATATCAAGAAGCGCGTCTCACCTAACATCAACCCATCCGTTGTGCAGGTCGGACGTGACGGTGCCGAGCGCCGGGTGCGGCCCGTCCTGCTCGCGCCACTTCCAGTCGGGCCCGCGCAGCACGCGCGCGCCCGCGCACACGCCGCGCGCGCCGCGCGACCAGCGCCGCGCGCGCGCGCCGCCCGCGCCGCCCGCGCCCGCCGCGCCGCCCGCCAGGCGGGGCGCCACCTCGTTGACGCTCACCACCTGACGACGAAAGACTCATATGTGTGACACGCATCGAATAACACATATTTTATCGAACCTCAAATAATTCCCATTTTGATTTCCTAAAATAAGATATGGATACTCTAATATAATTAATGTGCCTCTCTTTTTAGCCACAAATAGTTCCTATTTCGTAGTCCTAAAATACAAAATCACCAATTAACTGCGAGCGACAAACTTGGATGTAGCGGCGAGGCACATTTATTAAAAAGGCGTACATCATTAGAAGAACAAAAAGTTCATCAATTTAATCATTTTCATCTAATCTAATAATATAACATAGAATCGGTATGAGGGAACGAAAGAGCCGAATTAATACTAGCAATCCAATAAGTATGCGAGAAACATACCTTGCCATAGATCTCGAGTCCAGAAAGCGACAGATAATGGCTCTGTCCGCTAGCATTCTTGCCGTTCTGCTGTATCCTGAGGAAGCGGTAGGGCGCGTCGGCACGAATGCGCCACGTGGCCGTGCTGCCCGGCTCTTGTAACGTCTGCTCGTCACTGTGCGCCAGCAGAGTGCTCCACGTCACGCCGTCAGCTGACATCTTGAAAACGAGTGATAAATATAGATATAACATTAATTGATCTTGCAAAGGCATTTGATACCGTTCTTGTGTGCCTTCTATCCAAACTAGGCGTACTAGGTATACAACTCTAGCTATTTATTTCATATCTCAAAGGCTGAGTCCTGAGTGAACGCGCACCGCGCAGGCGGAATGAACGGCGGATAAAACAAGTGTTCAAGATGTTCGAACTTGTCCGAGTGCGAGCGGGCGCGCGCATTTCACGGCGCATTTGACGTTTCTCATTATACTTGCCGCGATAACTTTGTATGAACGTATACGTATGACATCGAAAAATCATATTCATAATCCTCATGAATTACTATGTTATCCATACACTATAACAATGAGAAACATTTGAAAGCACCAAGTTTCACTTTGTATTGGAAAAATGCACTCAAAAACACGAATTAATGGTTGGTTAATATTCTGACAGGACGTTATTACAATGACATGTCTTTCGGTTCGTTGCTATGGCAACGGTAGTGCCATGGCAACAAACCTGTGGCCCTAATAAAAAGGGGTATAAGTCCGATTTTGTGGAAATTAAGTTATGTATACAGAAGTGATCAGAAAAAAATGCTCTATCGTTTCGTGTAAACGGATCTAAGCTATCTCTAAAAACAAAGAAGTTAACTTATGTATAAGGGTTCAACTGACACCAAAAAAAAGCTACAAAAGTCGGTTTCAAGTACTTTTGTATTCTTTTAAACAATCTAAATTAACATAAACTACCCACGTTTTAATTTGGTTGGTGTTAACCAATACAACAACACCTGGTTCTTAAAAATGGAGATAATATTTTCATAATCATTCCAAATGCGTATCCATTTTCACTTGTGTGAATTAACATTTAACATATGGGGGAAAGGGGTATAACTTATTTAATACCCTCAAGGAATTCATTTTGTGGTTAGTATAAGTCGCTATCTTAAAAACTAATAACTTTACATAAAAAATAACTCAATAATAATAAAGAGCATTAAATTGTTTACCTATAAAAAATCATCACATC
Organism: Lithophane ornitopus; assembly: GCA_948473465.1. Taxonomy (NCBI): domain Eukaryota; kingdom Metazoa; phylum Arthropoda; class Insecta; order Lepidoptera; family Noctuidae; genus Lithophane; species Lithophane ornitopus. Next base: position 12,120,282 of record OX419613.1, read on the forward strand.
ACACATCACATCACATTTAATAGCGGTTTAAATGTCACACGAGGTCAAACGCGCAATTTGAAGCGCGCAGTGTTTTTTGCATCTCCTGTAAAGTTGCATTTTTGGAAATAGACCCCTTTTCACTTAGGGCCACAGTACAACGGCGGTGCGCCGTCAGTCAGGACGCCCCGTCGGATAAATCCGCTCAGCAATCCGCCTGCGCGGTGCGCGTTCCCTCAGGACTCAGCCTCATACCGTAGGCAGATAGTCAAAATCGACGGTTGCTATAGCGACGAGCTGCCTATTTCATATGGAGTGCCTCAAGGCAGTCTTTTGGGCCCTATATTATTCCTGGTGTTTATAAACGACCTGTGCAACATGCAACTGAGCTCTGGTAACATTGTCTCTTTTGCCGACGATACTGCAGTTACCTTTTATGATGAATCCTGGGCTAAACTCCAAGCAACTGCTCAAACTGGATTTGATTTAGTATATTCCTAGATAAACACCTTAACTGGTTCCCTATCCATTTGCATAAAATTTTAAGACATAATATAACATGGCATACTTTTGTTTATCCGAACAATATTTACCTAGTCAACAAAAGTTTTAGGTCTGGCGAGTGATATAGGTTACTTATTATTGAGTGCCTCCGCTGCCGGCGCCGTCTCCCAAAAATAACGTCATTGGAAACCGGCAGTGACATTACTGCCGGCAGCCGAGATTAAATACATCGGCTGCCGGCACCGCTGGCTCCCATAACGGACACCGGCGGCGGCGGCGCAGCGTTTATGGAAACCCTTCCAGTATTCAGAACACCAACTAACTAAACCTAACTAAACTATTTTTTTCTAAATATTCTAGTCGTTTTTGGCGTAGGGGTCACAGTTCTAACCTAACCTAACTTAAACCACCTAACCACGACCTTCTAACCTTATTTTTGTAATAAATATTTACAAGAACACTATGATCCAGTTCGTCATAGTTGCGTATGTATTTATTTCTAAAATTACATCATAATTAAAGATATATATTTTTTAAGTATGTATCTATGTAAGTATATTATCATATTAAACTGACAAAATTCTACACTCGAATTCTACACACGGTGTCTTCATCTCTCATCTAATTTCCTATCGCAGGTGTGCTGGAAGAGATAAATTTAGAAATAAGCATCACCTTTGTACGTTTTTTTCGGTTCTTTTCTCCTTGTCTGTTTATTATATGTATAAATGGTTAAATAAATAAATAATAAAAACTTTTTACAAAAAAAAAACCGACTTCCAAAAAAACATAAAAAAATAGAAAAATTACTTTAATTTCCGAAGTCGGTGTCTTTGCTTTTAAATTTTCGTTTTTGGCCACCGACGTCCAAAAAAAGTAATTTTTCACTTTTTTAGTGTTTTTTTGGAAGTCGGTTTTTATTTTTATTTTTTATAAAATGTTTATATTTTTCACTTTTTAGATGTGGTACCTACCTCACACAAATTCGTATACCACTACCTGATAAGTAAATAACAGTGACGGAGTCAACTAAGATATCATCTACATCTTAATAACACGAATTGAGAACCTCCTCCTTTTTGAAGAAATCGGTTAAAAATAACTTTACTTTGTTTCCGTTATTCCCGTAAATTTTTATGCCTTAACACTGTTAGTAATTACGCCTAGTAACATTATGCAAATTAAAATTATGCCAAAAGAAATTATTCAACAAAATAATTATGTCGACATAAACTGTATGCCAAATACAATTATCGCAAATAATTATTAGACCAAAATCATTATGCCAAAGAATATTAGGAAAAAAAGGGGTCCTGATTCCAAAGGATGCAAGTTAAACTGCAACCGCTTACATTCTCTGATAAATTAAAAAGATGCATCAATACTTACTTGGAATAACCAGTTCCTGAGCGCCGACCGTCCATACCCGCGAGCATGACGTAACGTGTACGCCGAGGGCACTACTTGTAAGCCCAAGTCACAGGCTATAAAAGCTCGTCTGTCATCGTTCGTGTGTACATTCAGTGGTTCCGGTGACCTCGAGAGTGCGTCCTCGGCTCGGCCGTACGGTAACTGCCTTCCGTCAGACGACCATACGCTGACCAAACCGTGAGCACCGGGATTTACCCATTCGCCAGTACCTCCATTGCTGCCAATGAAGTAAAGAATACCATTCTCGTCGAAATCGTGCTAAAAATAAAAAGATAAGTTAATTTCCGTGGTAATTAAAATCAATGAATTTAAACACATATGGCAAGTCACTTACTTCGTATGTAAACGTGATAGGAGCTTCTGCTTTTATCTTCTGAACGAAGTTAAAAGTGGATCGCTCCATGTCGTACCACTGACGCGCGACAGACTTGGCGAGGAATCTCTCAAGCTGCCGCACTGTCGTCAAAGCCTCCACCTTCAGGTTGCGGCCGGCGTTGTTACCGTTGTTTGAAGTAGTATCCTCCGTAGATTCATCGTTTGCACGTTCAACACGTAGCCTAAAGACAAACGGAGAATTAAAGATGCTTTACGATTGTTTATTTTTGTTATTGATTGATAAATAATTTAGCTGACGAAAATGTAATACCCAACTTAACAAAGGTTTGCTACCAATGATAAATACGACACATACCGGTATATAAAATTTTATTTGTGTTATTATATTATTCTGTGGTTCGTAGTTAAATTCCAGGCTAAGCAACTTGCTGAGGTCGCTCCGTGGATTGGTTACCATCTATTACATACCAAGACCCCTCCATGCTTCGGAAAGAACGCAAAGCAGTTGGTCCCGGCTGATATTCGTAGATCTTTGACAATGGTAACGAGTAGGCAGAAGCCCGAAAGTCTGACAAACATGAAACAGTCTTGCTAAGGGGTATCGTGATACGCAGTACTGGTATTGATCTGCTCCGGTTAGTCTGCAAGCCGATCCCAACATAGTCGAAAGACTAGATGATAATGTAGCTCGTAGAGTCGTAACGGTCACCTGATCCTCTTGGTGAGGTGGTGCAGCGTGCCGGCCGAGGGCGGCGGCGCGTCGCCCGCGGGCGCCAGCACGGGCAGGCGCTCCACGCTCTCCAGCACGGCCACCAGGCGCGCCGCCAGCACGCCGCCCGCGCGCGCCAGCCAGCCGCGCAGCAGCGCCGCCTGCCCGCTGCCGTCTGCGCGCACACGAGCGAGCGACTGGCTATCGTCTTACAAACACCCGATTATTAACATTTTAAGAGTTACTCTGTGCAACTCACGCTAAAAATCCATAGAGCAAAGTTGCAAGTTTAGATAAATGTTTTTGGAAGATAAACTAAATACTGGAAAGGTATTGAATTGAATGAATTTTTGCTCTCATCACAAATATACTAGAAAATTTGTAAAATACAGACTACTCAGTGTGTAATGTTCGTCAGTACGTGGTTAGGTTACTTACCATTAGCTTGTGGTGAAAGCACTTGCAGCAAGGAAGGCGCTAACCCAGATGACTGCAACTCATACGCCGAGAGTAGCTCGTCTCCACACAACAGCTCTGTCAGTTGATCTAGTGACTCGGTCAGCTCGTTTTGCCAGTCCTCTGAAAATTGATGACGTTTTGCAGATGTTAGTCTATATAAAATAAAACCGGCCAAGTGCGAGTCGGACTCGCGCACGAGGGGTTCCGTACCATTATCTATAAAAACGGCAAAAAAATCACGTTAGTTGTATGGGAGCCCCCTTAAATATATATTTTATTCTGTTTTTTAGTATTTGTTGTTATAGCGGCAACAGCAATACATCATCTGTGAAAATTTCAACTGTCTAACTATCACGGTTCATGAGATACAGCCTGGTGGACAGACGGACAGTCTTAATAATAGGGTTCCGTTTTACCCTTTGGGTAACGAACCCTAAAAAATGAAATGCTATTCATTGGTAAGCGCATCACTTCGAGCGCGCCCGATTTGGCTGTTTTTTGTATAAAATGTTCATAATAGTTCAATTTAGGTTAAAGTTTCCCGAAAAATTTACAATTTCGGGAAAAACTTATTTTTTCTTTTGTGGCAGTCCGCGATCAGTTTTGTACTTTTAACAGATTAGTTGGATCGCCAGCCCGCGGACCGCGGTTCGCCAGCCCCGCTCTGTCACCGCGTGTCATTGACTGGCGCGTCATGGAGGGGGTGGAGACGTATTCCGACCACCGGTATATCCGGTTTGACGTCTCCGCCCAGTCCTCGAGCGCGCCGGTCCGACAGGCCCCGAGTGGTCCGCGGTGGGCGCTGAAGCAGCTGGACCGGGAGCTTCTCCTGGAAGCCTCGATCGTGCAGGCCTGGGTCATCACCGGACAGGCCTGCCGACATCAACGACGAGGCGGAGTGGTTCCGGGAGGCCATGTCCAATATTTGTCACGTGGCAATGCCCCGTGTCCAGCCCGGATGTGCTTCGCGCCAGGTAAGCTGGTGGTCGCAGCAGTTGACGGCTCTGCGCCATGCGTGCGTTGCTGCGCGACGCCGGTACGCCAGGCACCGCAGGCTCCGTATCCGCCCTCCGGATACGGAAGCCATTCAGGCGGAGCTGTACGAGGGGTACAGAGCGGCGAAGACCGCCCTCCAGGAGGAGATCCTGCGGGCCAGGGCACTGGCCCGCGAGGAAACGCTGGAGACTCTGAACGCAGATCCGTGGGGACGCCCATACAAGATGGTGCGGGAGAAACTCCGCCCATGGGCTCCCCCGCTGACGCAGAGTCTCCGGCCTCAGCTTGTGGAGGACGTGGTGAGCGCTCTGTTCCCTTCGAGAGGGGAACATGCCTCCCCGCTCATGGCTCCGCCTAATGCGGTGCTCGATGCGGACCACACCGCCGACGACGACGACGATGCTCCGGAGGTGACCGAGGCAGAAATGAGAGTGGCGGTACGAAGGCTGAATGCCAAGAATACCGCCCCAGGACCCGACGGCTTACCTGGTAAGGCCTGGGTCCTGGCCATGGAGGCTCTCGGGCTTCGACTAAGGGGTCTCCTGAGCGCATGCATGGAGAGGGGCCAGTTCTCACTTCGTTGGAAGACGGGGAAACTGGTCCTCATAAAGAAGCCGGGGCGCCCTGCGGACTCTCCGTCCGCTTATCGGCCCATCGTGCTGCTCGACGAGGTGGGCAAGCTCTTTGAAAGAGTAATTGCAAACCGCCTCGTCGGGCGGTTGGTGCGGGTGGGGCCGGATTTGGCGGAGAGCCAGTTTGGTTTCCGCAGAGGGCGCTCTACGGTGGACGCCATCATGCGCGTACGGGCCCTCACGACGGGGGATGCTGTGGCCCGGGGTGGGGTCGTCTTGGCGGTGTCTCTAGACATCGCCAATGCCTTCAATACCCTGCCCTGGAGCTGCATAAGGGAGGCACTCCGGTACCACCGGATGCCGACCTACCTCTGTCGTGTGGTCGAGGCCTATTTGACGGACAGGGCCGTCATCTACCCCGGTCACCAGGGAGTGTGGAACCGGCGAGAGATGTCGTGCGTTGTCCCACAGGGATCGGTCCTAGGGCCGCATCTGTGGGACATCGGATACGACTGGGTGCTGCGCGCCGACCTCCCTAGCGGCGTCAGCGTAGTTTGCTACGCTGACGACACGCTGGTCCTGGCGCAAGGGAGGTCGCACCAGGCGGCGGCCGAACTCGCGACACGCGGGGTTGCGACAATCGTCGATAGAATCCGGCAATTGGGACTCCAGGTGGCCTTGCACAAGTCCGAGGTCATGTGTTTTCATGGCCCTCGGAACGCGCCACTGTCGGGTTCCCAAATCACGGTAGGAGGGGTTCACATCGGCGTCGAGTCGACGATGAAGTATCTAGGACTCGTCCTCGACAGCCGGTGGAACTTCGTGGAGCACTTCCGTCGTTTGGCTCCCAGGCTGGACCGGGCCGGGGCCGCCTTGGGGCGGCTCCTGCCCAATCTTGGGGGGCCAAACGCCTCCTGCCGGAGGCTCTACGCGGGGGTCGTGCGGTCCATGGCCCTTTACGGGGCACCGGTGTGGGCGCGTTCCATTAGGCTGCGGCCAGCCCGCCGGTTGAACGCGTCCCAAAGGGTCATGGCCATTCGGCTGGCCCGGGGATACCGCACGGTCTCTCGTGAGGCGGCGAGCCTCCTTGCCGGATTACCGCCATGGGATCTGGAGACGAAGGTCCTCGCGCACATTTGGGAGTGGCGCGAGGAGATGAAGCGCCGGGGCGTAACTCCGCTGCCGCGAGAAATCGCGGCACAGCGGACAGAGCTCCGGCAGGATCTCATGGCGGCATGGAGAGTGCGATTGTCGCAACCCAGTGCTGGGCACGCCACAATTGCGGCGATAAGTCCTGAAGAAAAAGAATTCTCACTCTTTCAGCGACTGCTTCTAACAGTCCAGTTGGTTTATTCAGGTCTTCTATTCCGTATAGTATGATAGGTGGAAGCTTGCTAGGTTTCTTCACTCCTTGATCAGGTTCATTTTCAGTTAGGTCAATTGGTAATTCGTTGAACCTATTGGATGTTTCGACAGCATCCAGGAATGGACTGGATGATATCTTGCGTTTTTTAGGGTTGCCATTTACTGGCACCCTTTGCCATGTCTGGGGACACGGTACATTAGGTTCACCATGTGCATTAGCTAAGTTGGTGTTATCAGGTTCATTTCTAGGCGGAGCTGACTGATCTGAGGCACTTCCTACTGACGAGGACCTTGGTCGCGAGATAAACAACAACAACTTGGATGAAAAACTTGTTACAAGAGTTTTTTTATTATTACTGTGTTTGCTAGTAGTAATCACCATTTCCGGGGTAATTATATGTGATAACACTGGTTTGAAGATGGCAACCCTTTTAACAGTGACATAAAGGACATACTTATTAGTCGACAAGAGCCTGTTCACCTACCCCTGTGCGGTTTTCGTTAACGTGATCCCTCAATTCCGGGGTAATTTTAAGTGATAACACTGGTTTGAAGATGGCAACCCTTTTAACAGTGACATAAAGGTCATACTTATTAGTAATTTCGACAAGTGGCAGAAAAATATTAAATCAAGAGTGAACAGGCATCTTCTGGGCTTGCTCGTTCCATCATAGACCTCATCTATCGCTTTCCATCAGGCGAGATCGAGGTCAAGAGCAGTCCCATAACTCATTTTTTTTTTTTTTTTTTATCCTAATGTGGGTAAAGTTTTTACACAGATTGAATTTTCTATTGTTTAGATAAGTTTTTTATCGTTTGTAGGATAGCAAAAAACTAGATAACGCAGTTTCCGAGATACTTCAACAACACTTTCATAATGTTTATCAACACAACTTCACAGTATTTATCACAAATATGTGCTTCTGGTAATAGTTTGTCAGTCACTTTAATCGGGAAAAAGTGAACGTCCTTTTTTCTATGGGATTTTTAAAAATCGTACAGGTCAGCGTCGGTCGGATCAGTTAGAAATAAATAAAAATTGTTTCGTTACCAGAAGGTTGCGTGGCGAGTCGCTGCATTCGCGCGAGTAATGCTCGCAGCCTTGCGACGGGCGGGCGCGGCTGGCGAGTGGCCGCGTTCGCGAGGTGGCGCGAGTACAGCGCGCGGGCACGCTCGCATACCTGGTGCAAACAAATTAAAGCAATGTACACACAGCTTCATCGACTAGGTATCCCAGAGAAGCAAAAGCCACGCAACTTCAAATCGACATAGCTGCATAACAGATTTTTGTATTATTAAAAAATCATTTTATAATAAGTATCTACAAGCATTAGGGTCAGTTCAGACCGCGAATTGACGCGACGCGACGCTGCGCGCACATTTTAACAATTATCGAACTTATTTTCTTCACGAAAAGGTAGACACTAGATATTTCCTTAGTTTTAGTCGAATTTAATTCCTAGTTTTTTAATTCTAAAGACACACAAACCTGAGCTTTCAACGCCTCTGTTTTAGCTGCTAATCTTGATCGACTCGCGTTTACCGCGTTATGAGGCGTCACTGACCTGCGATCTGTCCAGCCACTCGCTAGCTCGGGACCTAAAAAGATAATATCGTTTTATCAAAATAAACCCTTGCATAATAAAGGTAGGACTTTTTTACAAAATCAACTAGTGAAAGTTACAAAGAAAAGAAGTATTAATTGTAACTTTCGTTTTATTCTTAATCTACTTATCCTTTATACAGATTTCACAAATTAATATAAAGTTTTAAATTCTTACCTAAAAAGGTTTCAGCTGTGAACGAATGCTTGGTACCCCTGTTTGATTCGAAAATAAAACCAGGCAAGTCTTCTCTGAGTATAGTAGTTTGTTGCTGACCATCAGTATTGTGGATTTGTAGTTCTTTTTCCCTGAAATAACATGCAATGAAGACTAAGTCTTGATAGTATCAAATGACAAAATATTATATTGTTTGTTCAGAAAATACAAGTCACTTACTTTTTACATGAGAGAGCCCAGTTGCCGATAATCAATTTAGAGGCTCCAGGTTTAGACAGAATCGGTTGAGGGACCGAATTCTTTACTGAAGCTCGCGCTCTTTGAAGTTTGTCGATAAATTCGCCGCGATTTTCTGTAATTAAACCATTTCTCACAATTTTTTCTCAACACAACATGCATTGCGTAACTTTTAAAAACACGGACAAAATAATGCTTGACGCGAATATAAAAAAAAAACTTAAAATTATTTTATTTGTCTTACGACCGCGAACACTGACCATCTTAATAAGAAGATGGCAAACTGTTTGTTTAAGAGCATAGAATCATGAATGAAATATGTAGTGAAAACGGCGAAACGGCAGCTTGTACTGGAAGCTTCACTAGACCATTATCATTATTATCTGACCACGATTATGTCTGGACTCTGGACCTCTGAGTTTGTTTCGGCCTTTCTTCTCAGAGTAGTCAGGAAAACTCAACCTCATCTAGTTTTTTATAAACATGATTGTCTGTAAAAGTGTTTGTACGAACGTACAGAAATAAAATCATTTATCATTACGAAAATGCTGTCTTTTAGATGTTTTCAGCGACTGACCAACAATAGGTGCAATCTCGACATCAATATAGCTTAAGGGCGTTTTTACATGTGGAATTCGGCGGTTAGTGTGTTAACATACAAACAACACAAGTTAATAAAAAATCTTGAGAAGACGTTCAATAATGAAATATTTGGCAGCGCAAATACGGGTAATACTTGAATCAATTTTACAAGGACGTGCAACGCTGTTTAGACGAGGCAAAACTTACATGCAATAGTCGCCTTGAAATTTTATTGCGTTGGTGTAAGCCGCATGCATTTTTATTGAATGGCAAAATTTGCATACAATTTTTGTATGCCGTTTTATGGAAATCACGCGCGTGTAAACACGCATGCAATTATTGAATAGCAATAATTGAACGAGCTTTATGGCATGTGATTGCTCTTGGAATGTTACAGAAACTTGCACCATGTAAATGGGGCTTTAACCTCGCCCTCCGAATAGATTCTTTTTTGTTTATCTACTATATGAATACCTAACATTAAAGAAAAATATCTCACGCATGCGGGCAATCCCGCGTGCGTGCGTGGTTCTAAACGCCTTAAGGGAGTTGCGAGATAACCCGCGAAATTAAAATTGTATAATTCTGTAAATACATATTTGTTACGGTCGCGAATTATATTTTGATCAACATACAACCTGAAACTGGCCAGCAAATTGCAAAAAACGTAAGAAAAAATTAATTTTGCGGGCTACCTCGGCGCTTTCGCCTTAAATGACAATACAGTAACAACACATACCGGTGTTATCAGTCTGGTGTTCAGGGCTACCGCTGGAGTACATGGTGGCGAGCTTGCCGTCGAGCAGGAAGCGGAACCAGCCATTGCTGCCCGTGCTGAGCTCCAGCGCGGCGGCGTCGCTCCACACGTACAGCGCGTCGCGGCCGCGGCACAGCGACCACTCGGCCCACGAGTAGCCCACGCCGCTAGACAGACATGACGCGTCCTCGCTGCAGCCTACCAAATACAGGGAATAAAAAGCGCCATCACATAGCTGTTATCTACGCATTCTGTACATCAAACCGAACAAGAATTATTGCTGTGAAACGTTTTTGCTATTAAAAATCACTGTTTTGATACATGCAATGGTACAGGAGTTTTGTATTTAAAGTGAAGGTAAAAACTTTGACCTTCTCCGTTTCCAAGAAAAGGTTTTCAGTTATGTCGCATTACGCAAAAATTATCACAACTACGGGGAATATAAGTAACTCGGCTTCGTTAAGCGTCTCGTTACATCCGTTATTATAACGTGGAACCCGTCCTATGTGGCAAATAATGTTCAAAGACAGGTATAATCCAGTATTTAGTAAATGGTAAATGCAACTTACGGGTGTGTAGGCAATAAAATCGACAAAAACTGCTAAACAATGCTTCATCACGAATAATAATTAATATTATTACTGATGAATATATTATTATATTTAATGAATTAATTGATAAACATTTATGAAATTGTTTTGTGAAATGTATTGAAAAAATAAGTTGGCGGCGTTAGTTCCGATTTTGGCCACGCCCAAAGGTCCTTGTACAGCTATATTTCCTTACCCGGAATACTAGAGGTTTCGCTGTCAGACGACAAGAAGGCCGTGGGCGCGGCCGCGAGGCCCTCCACCTTGCTGAACACTCCGAGGCGCGCGAACTGCTCCAGGTATATGTCGGAGGCCTTCACCATCAGCTCCTCGGCGATACCCAGCACTATGAGGTGGCCGTCGTCGTCGTCCTATGTTTTTAGCAAGTTACAATATTTTAAAAGTCTGGTCAGAAACATTCAAAGAAAGAAAAGTCGGGCCTAAAAGGATTTTTATTTGATGTAAACTTTCACATTTGACACAGATTTCTTGACTTTACCACAATTAAACATACACAAAAAAAATACAACAATATAAATAAATTATGATTAAACACAAAAAATAATAAACACAAGAGAACGATTATTGATGCAGGTAAGTTTCGATGGTGTGATGTCTTTACAAAAATGTGGATGCATTCAAGAATAAATGATAGTGAGAAAAACAAGAAATCAGAATCTTAATCAACTCAGCAGATAACAAATAAAAATATTAGTATTATAAGTCTGATGCTTATGATAACTGACATTCATTATTTGTGTTTAGCTATTCTAAGCTGAGCGCAGCAGATGGCATCGTTCGACGGATTCAAGCCAAACATGGATTTCAAACGTACACATAAAATCCGTGCAACAGTGTCTCAAGCAATGATGACGTTACGGCTCTAAAACGGATGATCAGTTTAGTGAGCTTCATTTATTCTCAATCGTGTTTGAAGATACAAAATAGAATATAGGATGTTTATCGTTTTGTTCGAAACCACTGTCTGCTTAAAGTTAAGAATAATAGGTACAAAATCAGTCATTTTAGAGCCAGCTCGGTCAGGCCTGGGAGCATCACACCATCGTAACGTTACCGCGGGCGGGCGGATATAGCGGCTGCGCAGCACTCGCGGCGCCGCGCGCCGGCCCGCGCCCAGCTCGCCCTGCACACACACTACGTCAGCACACCGGCGACTGTTGCGGGCGATGCCGCAACCCGGAGATCAATTATTGGGTTTTACAATTTATAAGAGTTAGTATAGAAATACTGAGTGATAAGTGATAAGCGACGAGGCGCGATGGATGGTAGTTTATTCGCACTAACATATAACTCAAATTGTAATTAAATCGTTAAAGAGTGTAAATTCACACAATGTCAACATTACAAGAGTGGTGCCAATATTACTGCAAAGGAACTCTTTGATGAAACGCACTCTACTGCTTTTAATGTACTGGGACATCATCGATTGCAACTATCCGCAAAAAAAAACCGGCCAAGTGCGTGTCGGACCACGCACAATGAAGGGTTCCGTAGTTGGGATGAATTATTCCAAGAACAAACTTACTATAACATTGTAGTTGAAAAACATATTCTCCCATACGTTCCAACTGTAAGTTTGTACGCACAATATTGGGAGATTTACCATGTTATTTTAAGACCATAGACTTCTTATGGGTTTTCCTGTAATCTTAAATATAGAACTATTTCCTGAATTTTAGGCTCAGTAATTTCGGAAGTAAGGGCAGGGGAATGTTCAATTTTTCAATATCCTTAAAAGTACTTATTCGAAAATTATAAAAAAAAAAAATTGAGATCTTTTTATGTGACATGGTACAGTTTGTAAAACTTTTTTTTTTTTTCTAATTTGCTCCCCAAATGTGTTCATATTCAAAATTCATTTATTTACGTTACACGTCCGTGTTTGGGTCATAGAGATACATAAGTGTATCAAATCTCAACTTTATTGGTCCATTGGATTCGAAGCAAATTGGTTGTGACTGTGACAGACGGACAGACACACACGAGTGATCCTATAAGGGTTCGGTTTTTCCTTTTGAGGTACGGAATCCTAAAAATTGCGTGTGGTTGTATTGTGGGCTATTTTTAGCAGGCATACTGTTATATAGTGTATTAAATAAGGGCGTGTATTTCATAATCACAACTCAAATAATTTTCATTTTGCTTTCCTAAAAATATTATTGATCACTCTAATCTACACTAATATTATAAAGAGGAAAGATTTGTATTTTTGTATGTATGTTTGTAACGAATAAACTCAAAAACTAATGCGCCGATTTCAAATTCTTCCACCATTAGGAAGCTACATTCACCCTGAGTAACATAGGCTATATTTATTGCTAGAAAAGATTAGGGATCCTTACTAAAACTCCGATAATGTAACCCAAGGTGTGAAAAAATTAGCTAAAATATTCTTTACATCGCTTGCGCTGCGAAAACTATTGAGGATAAAACAAAATAATGTACTACGACTTTGAAGAACACATTATTATTTACAAAAAGTGTCGCGACAGCATATGTCTAACTATTCTAGTTATGCCACAATAAGAGTTATTTTATTATGAATATTTAATTGAAATGACGCCGCTAGAAATGGCTCTTTATTTGTATCTTGGTATTAATCCTAATCAAAATAAATTACTTCATATTCAAGACTGCTTCTATACCTTTATATAACTTGTTGAATTATTCAATTCGGACATTCTATTCGAAAGATATCACGAGTTTAATAATCTAAGTATAGCTCCAAAAAATATCGGCTCATACATTTAGTATACAATGGCTTTTTTGATATCACAGTAGATAGGTTAGTAGGTATGTATGTAGGTATGTAATAGGTAGGTAGGGTAAGGTAGGGTAAGGTAAGGGTAGGTAAGGTAGGGTAGCAGTACTATCGCTGCGGCCAGCCCGGCCACAAGGCGGCCCAGTGCTCCGCGGTGCCAAATTATAATATTTATGGGGCCCCGATCTGGGCGGCTGACCTGACGGCCGGTAGTATCGCAGTCCTGCGCAAGCCGCAGAGAGCGATGGCCGTCAGAGTCATCAGATCTCCTACGATGCGGCTTGTGCACTGGCCGGATCCCCGCCCTGGGACCTCGAGGCGAAAGTACTCGCGTCATCGTACCGGTGGCGCGAGGAAGCGAGGGCGCGGTGCGAGCAACCGATGCAGCGACACATTGAGCTGCATCGGTCTCAGCTTCGCGAGGTCCTGGTGGCGGAATGGCGGGACAGGCTTTCACGCCCTACCGCCGGCCTCGACATCATCGAGGCGGTCCGGCCAGTGCTCGAGCGCTGGCTCGGGAGGAGGCACGGCTCCCTGTCGTTTCGGGTGACGCAGGTGCTCTCGGGGCATGGTTGCTTCGGGAAGTACCTGTGTCGCATAAACAGGGAGCCGGACGCTCGGTGTCACCACTGCGTCGACTGCCGGGAGGACACGGCGCGGCATACGCTGGCAGAGTGTGCCGCTTGGGAGGAGCCGCGCCGTGCCCTCATCTCAGAAGTAGGCAGTGACTTGTCGCTATCGGCCGTAGTCAATGCCATGGTCGGCAGCGAGGAGTCCTGGGACGCGGTGGTTTCCTACTGCGAGACAGTCGTCTCGCAGAAGGAGGCTGCGGAAAGGGAGAGGGAGATCTCATCCACTCACCCGGCCCGCAGCAGGCGCACCGGGCGTCGGCGGAGGGCGGATAACGCCCTCTTCCAGCCCCCCTAAATGGGTCCAGGGGTGACGGACTCGGGGACGTCTGTCGCCCCCCACGCATCAGGACCCGAGGTGGCGGCGCGTAGTGTTCCACGCGCGCCCCTCTTAGACGTCACGGGGGGAGTCAAACACCTCACTCCCCCCCCTGACCCGAGGAGGCCCGCAGTGGCGGGCCGGCACCAGTCGGGGGTTGCGGAAGATTTTGACGTTCCCGCGACCCCCGGCGTAGGTGTGAGTCGGAACACCGGGGTGGTTTTTAGTCAGTAAGAGTCTGACAGACCCCTCCGCCCGCCCCAGGGCGGAGGACATGCATGAGGATTTTCCAACCAGGCAAAAAAAAAAAAAAAAAAAGTAAGTTAGGGTAGGTAGGGTAGGTAGGTATGGTAGGTAGGGTAGGTAGGTAGGGTAGGTAGGTATGGTAGGTAGGGTAGGTAGGTAGGGTAGGTAGGGTAGGTAGGTAGGTAAGGTAGGTAGGTAGGGTAAGTTGGTTGGGTAGGTAGGTAGGATAGGGAGGTAGGGTCAGTTGGTTGGGTAGGTAGATATGTTGGTAAATGGACGGAGGTAGGTGTAGGTAGGTAGGTATGTAGAGTAGGTAGAGGGCAGGTAGGTAGGGTAGGTATGTAGGGCAGGGTAGGTAGGTAGGTAGGTCGGGTAGGTAGGTAGGTAGGTCGGGTAGGTAGGTAAGGTAAGTGCGCCGTAGATAAGTACTTAGTGCCACCCGCGCGAAGCCGGGGCGGGCAGCTAGTAGCTCTAATATAATGAATTCTCTCTCTTTTTGTGAACCTCTAATTATTTTTATTCTGGGGTCCTAAAAATACTAAATAGCCAAGTAACTGCAACTAATTTAAAAGATTTTTAGAGGTTCATCAAATTAGAAAACTGTACATCATTAGGCCGCATCTCAACCAAAAATTATCAGCGTGCGAGAACACGATCATCGCGCTCTTTTATATGAATATGACATTGTCGCGTATGTACGTAATTTTTCAGATCACGATCGCGTAATCGCGTGGTGGTCGCTTCCGGTCAGGCCGCAGCGCCAGCCGGTCAATCTGTTGAAGAGATTTCCGTGGCATGCGCACTCACGGCATTGTCGAGCACGGCGGCCACGAGCTGCGTGAGCAGCGCGGCGGCGCGCGGCTCGGCGCGCAGCGACAGCGCGCGCAGCAGGCGCGCCGGCGCGTAGTGCAGCGCCTTGCGCACCAGCGACAGGCACGCGCGCCGCACGCCGGCCGCGCCCGCGCCCAGGTAGCGCGCGCAGAACAGTGGCACCAGGCGCCTGCCGCCGACGAACATCCCACATTTATTTATTTATTTAGGTAACCAACAACGATACATAAAAATATTTTACAAAATATGCAGTTATTATAGCCAATTATAGGTTTCCCTGTATTAATGGGATATGTATAATACATGCGAACGGACTAGTGCCAGATATTTCCAATTAAACAATAAATTAAATTACAGTACAATATAAAATTTCTTTAAGTTAAATTTAGATTTAGTTTACAATTTTGAAAAAATTAAAACGAAAAACGTTGAATAAAAAAGATAGTACAAGAAGAAGATTGGTTGCTTGTCATTTATCTCCGTTTATAATTTTCATTACTTGCTTTTTGAATGTTGGTTTATTACAATTAAATAAATCAACTTCAGAGAATTCAGAGTTATAAATTAGAGCAATGCGAGTCAGTACACAGTTCTTGGCATAGTTAGTGGAGTGCCTAGGAACGCGCAACATTGGCGTGTGACGAGTGCGCCGTAGGGGAGTGTTAAAAGTTATCTATGCGACCAACTCCGGGCAATCAAGGCGTCCATTGAGAGTGTCATAAAGCAAACACATGTCAAGAACAAGTCACAAAGTTGGAACGGTAACCTCCTAGAACGACAGCTTGTGAGCGTTTAAATAAATATGACTGTACCCATCGTAAAAGATCCCCGCGTATACCCAGTCTGTACAGTTTTCTGAGCAAGATGATCCACACGATCAAAAGCTTTTTCGAAATCTGTGTAGATCACGTCAACTTGCCCCCCATTATCTGTATTCTCTAAGTACGAAGTTAGCGAAACTGGCTAAATTAGAGACAGTCGAGCATTTCTTCAAAAAACCATGTTGCTTGCAAGAGATTCCTCTGAGAATATATGAATAGATAGCGTTTTATACCAGTTTTTCAAATACTTTACCAATTGTGTTTAGTATAGAAATACCCCTATAATTTCCTATCACTGTCCGCGAACCTTTTTTATGAATTAGAAAATTGAGAGCTTTTTTCCACTCATTTGGGACGGTGCCTTCTTTTAAAGAAATATTTAAAATAGTACTGATTGGCGGTGCCAAAGATTTTGCACAGTTCTTCCAAAATACTGGGGGTATACCGTCACATCCAGGGCCCTTATCCACGCCCAAGGCATTTAACGACCTCTCCACGGTTGACAAGGTGAATTGTAAGTTGGAACTTATGTCAGAACAGTGATCTTCTTCGTCCTTTGTCCATGGATTAGCGAGGCTATAGTCTGAGGGTTCACCAAATACGTAGTGGAAGAAGTCATTGAAAGCCTCACAAATTTCCCGACCCTCCGAGTAATTGATGTTATTGTGAGATAACATTTTTGGATAATTGGAGCCTCCACGCATGTTTTTTATGTATATAATTAACCGTGCTTTTGTTATATTACTAACTCTCGTGAACAATGTCATGGTTCTAAACTCGACAACTTAGGCTGTGTGCCTGTCTGTCAGTTTTATTAATAAGAAGATGAGCCAATAACTACTCATTACAGAATTGATAGCTGAGAAAGTAAAAGTGGCCAAATAGGTTTTGATCTCGCTTGTTAGCAACATAATATTTGTTTTTTATTTGCTCGGTTTTTTTTTTCGGTAAAAAACCACATCACCAAGCAGAAACAACATAACCGCCGGCGTCGTACTACCCAAATAATCAAATGTGAATAAAACTAAAATAATCATTACTTACTCTAGGTATACTGCTGCCATTTCCTTATCACCAGTTTCAGGGAAATCATCGTCATTGGTCGGCGACGGTGAGTCGTGATTACCGACTACTAACCACTCGCCTGGACACTGAAGAATAGCTGCCACTTCTCTGTGACCTAGATGGACAAAAGATATTTCAGTTTAGTTAAAAACTTAATTAAAAAAATTAAGGATACATAACAAAATATTATTATCTATTTATATTTACCTTGGTCGTGTCGTTCCCGAGCCTTATCAAGAGGCGTTTTCCCGTCTTCGTCTCGTAGGTCAGCATTTGCACCGTAACGAAGAAGAACCTTGGCAATAGCAGGGCGACCGAAGCAGGCCGCGTAATGCAGAGATGAGCTACGTTGACCCCGATTTACGTCAGCACCTAACGCAAAACGTGACATACAATATTATAAGTAACAATATTACATGGAGTTTCTTGCCCATACTTCTCCATAGGAACCTACTATGCTTTGGATGTGCAATAAGCTTCATCTTTCTGACAATTCAAAGTGCCTGTAATTGGTTTATTTGAAATAAATACTTTGAGTTTGGATAAAAAAAAACTTCAAGGTTGATAAATGATACATAAAGATTATTTTTAAGGGAATAAATCCTGAAAATAACAACAAAACCTCACCTTTCTCGCACAAGAACTCGACCATTTCCCTTGTACCGAAAGCAGAGGCCCAATTGAGCAGGGTTTGTCCAACATCATCGGTGAAGTTGACGTCGACGGCGCCGCTGGACACGGCCGCCAGCAGCGCGTCGGTGTCCTTGCCGCGGATGCAGTCGATGAGCTGGCGGTGCGACTTGTCGCCGCGCGCGCTGCCGCCGGCCGACGAGCCCTCGCCGCTCGCGCCGCCCGACGCGCTGGAGCCCGACGTCGAGCTGCCGTTGCGAGTTGAACCACTGGTACAGAACGGACACACTGAGGAGCCTTCTTCCACATTTTTTTTTTCTTATTCCGCAAGTAATAGTTATTTTCACCTCACAAGCTCGGAAAGATTCTGTTGGTCATTCGAAATCAGCGTGCAAAAGTGCATTTTATCCGCTAACGTGGAAACAGTTTTTAAAATTCGAACCTTTCTATTTAACTAGTAATACTTATTTCATGTCAGTGCGCCAACCTCATATTTAGAATAATCGCACTGGCCGGCACAAAAAAAAATCGCTCAACGAGCCTAAAGAAGTTTTCACTTAAAAAAACTTTATATAATTTTCTTCTGTATATTCAATTCACTATATGGCAAATTGAGCTTTCTTCCGGAAAAAATGCTCGAAAAGTGCATAAAAGCGTACAATCTTTGTTCATTGCATGGAGAAATTTTCCTCGCTACAGTGAGGTGAAAAGTTGTGTGTTTCGCTCGGCAGCAAAGTTATTCTGCGTCTCGTACCTTTGAAACCCTCGCAACACTCAGGATTCTATATTTAGAATACTTCGCTTGCTCAGGTTTCAATACAAGTACTCGCCCCAAAATACAACTTTGCAGAAATAAATATCTACTATTATATTTTATTTGATTATAACGAAACTGATTTACATCTGTCACACTCATCGTAGAGTCCAGTTGAAAACCAGCGTCAGGCACCAGTTGTCTAGCATTTTGCTGGGCCTATTCGCAACTGTGTGGCCCAAAATATTGTGGTGTGGACTTATGACATGTGCTAAATATATTTACTTTCTATACTTCAAGTGTAATTTAAAAAAATAAAGTAATAAAAACTAAAACCCAACTACGACTAAAAAGGTATAAACAAGACACCACAGACAGACAAATTAAAGATCCGGAGTCACACGTAATCTGTTTGATTTATGCCCAAACACGTATGACTCCGGATTTTTAATTTGTCTGTCTGTGGTGTCTTGTTTATACCTTTTTAGTCGTAGTTGGGTTTTAGTTTTTACTACTTTATTTTTTTAATATGTTCACCTCTATTCGAGGTGCTTTCAATGTAAAAGCTAATAACTAAAATTAATTCATTTTTTTAAGTGCTTAAATCACATAAGTGTACTTAAGCAAGCCTTAAACCACTTTAGTACTTAGTCGAATATAAATAAATTATTTTTCAACACACTTGCTCTTATTGAACCGCTTTTAGGTTCATAATGCATTGTATTACGGAAGCGTACTTTTTACTTTAGATTACCGCACTAGTGCGGTAATCTAAAGTAAAAAGATTACTATTTACTAGTCGGAGTAATGACATGGCAGTATGGAATTAGTAAGTACTATCATGTCAGCATGGAATTCGTATCCAATAGAAATTGTTTTTGGTGAAGCTTTTTACCAAAGACAAGCGCTCAAAAGCAAGTTTTTATTAAAAAATAAGAACCATAAGCAGACCAATGGCGTTTAGTTATGGTAAAAAAAAATCCCATGGGCATCCATGGGATTTTTTTTTACAATAACTCCGCGCGCCGGCCTGCCCTTTTGCCACCGCGTTCGCGCGGAATAATACTCAATCTGTACTATTAAATAAGGGTTTATATCGTTTGTGGCAATTTCAGTCTGTTCACTACCCTAACCCCATTTGCGTATTATGTATGATTAAAATTATTATATAGGCTGTTCAGCGGTATTACCAGTGCCTTTATTTAAACCCGCGCGCGCATCGCTAGCGGAAAAAACAAAACCAGCTGCCATTTTCCATAAATACTTATTTGTTAACTTTTTGCTGTGTGGTTAAAATCATTATTAAAAATGTCGATTTCACGTAGGGGAGACGAGCGTAAATAATATTAAATAGATTTGATTCCGCCATGGTACGTTTAGTTATAGTATTTTTTCTTTGTAATTTTTTTTTTCTTATTCAAATCATATTTTTATTGTATAAGCTGCGGTTTTGCCAGTGCCTTTATTTACACCTATGGAAAAAAAAACCAGCGAGCGCACCATTTTCCATAAATATTTATTTATTAACGTTTTCGTTGTGTGGATAATTAATATTTAAAAAAATTAAGTAAAACCTAACTACGACTAAAAAGGTATAAACAAGACCCCACAGACAGACAAATTAAAAATCCGGAGTCACAAGTAATCTGTTCGATTTATGTCCATACATCATTCGATTTATGCCGTTACATAACACGTGTGACTCCGGATTTTTAAATTGTCTGTCTGTGGGGTCTTGTTTATACCTTTTTAGTCGTAGATGGGTTTTAGTTTTTATAACTTTTTTTTTTTTGTTCTTTTGTAACCCCAAAAGAATAATATATATATATATATATATATATATATATTTATGATATATGCTCATTATGCCCTTTCATTTGATACCCAACATGGTACGATTAAACAATTTTTTTTTTAGTTCCTGTCTTTATGTCCTCTAGAGGTCGCCATTTTTAATTTAATGTGACGTCACATAACCTATAACCAGCGGACAATCAAGACGCTTCCAACGATAGCTCATTTGTCAAATTGTGATGAGTGGTTTAGAAGATAGGAGGGAACAGATGAACACACATACATACATACATAGATACATACATAAATACATACATACCGGGCTAAATCAGAACCCTCCTTTTTTCTTCGCCGTAGTCGGGTAAAAAAACCGGCCAAGTGCATGTCGAACCACGCACAATGAAGGGTTCCGTAGTTGGGATGAATATCTCCAACAAACTTAACATTGTAGTTGAAAATCTTGAGAACCTGTTTTTGCAACTGCAAATTTAAGTTGGTCAATTATTACTCGGTAACTTGTGGAGCCTACGTAGCGGTGATAGTTTTCCTTTTAATTTCGTTATATACAATGTGGAGACGACAATACAACAATAAATGAAAACACTGGCAATACTAATGCATAAGAGAATTTTGGAACTATCAAATAAATCCTAACATGGAAATTAAAAAAGTCATTTTTTCAAACAAACTAAATAGTAGTGACGGGCCGACTATGGGGTTTGCCAATCTTTGACTAGCTATCGTAACTAAACTATTGGATATATTTGATTATTTTTTTCTATGTATACCGAGAACGTCATTAGATATACGGAGTTTTATTTTTTGTCGTATTGTCGTCTCCGCCTTGTATACTACTGCCGTGAATTTTTTCACATACCCAAAACCAACCATATACCTGGCAGGGGGGGGGACACTTGACTCTAACAAAAAATAGCACTTTAAAGCTTAATATTTTGCAAACGGATTCCTGAATCCAAAAATGGTTTTCACAAACTCTTATTTATACATTATGTTCGCATAACTCGTCAAAATGTACGGAACAGCTGTTTCTTTTTTCGCAATATCATATTTGTTCCCATAGTAAAATTTGTTCATAATGATGAGTACAATGACTCCTTAAGAGGGCTATTACATTTTTTTAGATATAGCCTCAAAATTTAAAAAAAATGTGCCTGAGAAAGTTTTATTATTTATCTTGGGAGAACGTTAAAAAAAAAAAAACAATTTCTCTACATAAATCAGTAAAAACCTTGTCTTTGCGACGGCTGTTTCATAAAATTTAACTTTAGGGCGTCTTTTGACGCGTTCTTACATCGAAGATATAGTAATTTAATCATTTATAAAAATGTCCATGATACAACTATATCTTGAACTTTGGAGTATAAGTGTATAAGTAATTTTTTTTATGTTTCATTCAGTAATAAACAAAACTAATTCCGTATCAAAAATAATTCCGTAAAACAGATAGATATTGATAATTTTTCGTCCGAAATTATATTTTTTATCTATGAATATACATTTCAAATTTAAACAAAAAGTATTTACCAACAAAGGTCAATATATAACCATGCTGGAAAAATAGTCTTTTTTAAAGTAAAATTATATTTTTAAACAATTGTTGTATGCAATGCTAAAAATCAATATAAATCTCGGGACGCGCGGAGTTTAGCTACCCCGATTAAATTCGTCCCCCCGTCTCTTGTCCGATGAAGTGCCAGTCCGCGCCGAAGCTGAGCACGTAGCTTTAAATTTCCCAATTAATAATAATAATGATCCTATTTTGATCCAGCCCGTCCCGTCTTGCTGTCCTCCCGTCAGTGACGCCCTAAGCCGAGGTTCGTACCCCACAGGGGGTGCCCTTAGCGAACGTTCACTTAGTGTTAATTTAGAATAGTTTTATGCCCCTGGCTGGAGGCCCTGAGTCTAGTAGCTTAAGGCAGCCACAGGAAAGTCCGGTTAAATAGTTACGATTTTCATCTAAAATGAACTATGAGAAACCGCTTCCTGAGGGAGGACGTATCACCCGCTGATACGCTGCGCACACATGCGCACAACGTGTGTGCGCCGCGTAATCTCAAGAATATAGCGCAATTCAACACTTTCTGATACGTGATTTAAAAAAAATATTATGAATGGTTGCAATTTATAAATATTTCCCACTGATACTCTAATTTGAATATACATATAGAAAATGAACATAATATACCTGCAATAAAAATGTGTGTTTATTTGCAGTGTGGACTGGTACTGAATACCCACTAAAAGTTTACAAAGATAATGATTTCTGGAACCAGAAAATGTTGCCACATGAAAAGTTTTATGAGGAGAGCGTTTTTCCCGGTTTAATAGATAATTCAAACAAACACCTCGACTACAGTTGCAAAATAGTACGGTATCTTTGCTATAAGCGGTGGGTCCTATCGCAAAAATAATGAAAATTTCAACCCCCTTTATAGAATCCATAAACCCTTAATACTCAACATGTAGGTATTTTTTTTTCATATTTTCCATACAAAAAGTGAAAAATTCCATATAAAACACGTCGAGGCTGCGGAACATGCGCGCCTCCGGTTCAAAAAAAAATCCCGGGGTAGGGTAAACAAATTCGATTTTAGTTGTGTCTAAATAATTTTTAAATTTAGATATATCTTATGGCAGAATAGCTATTAGATTATCATAGACAAAAGTAAGGAATTTGTGATAGTTTAGTTCGGTGTACAAGAGAATCGGCACCATTATATTATTACCTGCTGAATAAATTACAATAAGTATTGAAAATTGGCAACTGCCAGTACCTACTTCTCTTACCAATTTTCTTTCACACGCGCCGTCACTAGATTAATCCTTTTTTTACTAAAAATTGTACTGTGATAAAACTGATTACTAAGTCAATTAAATACATCGCATTTCATTGTGCATTCCACAAATCCTGCCTGCACATCATTTGGTGATGCCAGAAGCATCACTTGCGTACGCGTTCGCAAGTGATGCTTCTGGCATTACAAGCGTCTTTAGGCCGCGGTAACTGCAGTTACATGTTACCAGTAGCAGTTGCATGCTAGTTTGCCGGTTTAGTCGTATAAAATATAAATTAAAATTCACGTAAATTTTTATGACCCTATCGTAACTCAATAGATAAGCCATTCTAGGTAATGACATTCATCGATAAAAATAATATTTCACGAACTATAAATAACAGTAATTTGATTTATTTCGAAAGTAAAGTGGAAGGGATCAAGTTTGTTTGTTCGTCGCGTCTGCCGCATAGCGGTTTGCATGTTGCGTAGCGTACTTCACTAGACGCACACAAGCGCATCCGCGCCGTCAAATTTACCTAAATCTGTCCACTTCGATTTTGTAATAGCGCTCTTAAGAGGTTGTTGGTGTTTTACCAATAACCCCGTATATGTGCTTACTTCTGTATGGCATGCCGTCCCTCACACAAGAGTACTAGCAACAAGTCCACTAGGCGCATGCACTCGAGGCACCAGCGCTCGTCGGCCTGCACCGCCGCCTCCACTGCTGAGCATAACTCCAGGCGGACGAGATCCTGCAAATAATCGTTGTAATTTATATTTACCATATTCGTATTATGCGAATTCCTATTCAGTGACCAGTTTTAAGTGTATTTATCTTAAAGTTCTTAAATTTAAATAGTAAGGCAAATGGACAAAGGCAGCATCTCTCTTCTATCTATACATAATAAATTGAAGTCACTTTTCGTGTCTCTTTGACCGCGTTGTTCTTGTAAACTACGCAACGGATTATGATGCGGTTTTCAACATTATTTAAAGAATTTATTCTGGTAATTTATAAACATTACTTCAATATTTAACTTCAAGATTTACATAATAAGGAAATTTTCATGTTTTGTCAAGTAAAACCGTGCGAGTCGCTAATAAAATATAGTTATTATTTAACTTACATGTGTAATTTGTGCGGAACCACGGCATAATGTAGAGAGTAGGCTAACAGTAGTAGATACTGCTGGAGCCGAACACTTGTCGTCACCACTTTCAGCACTGCCCAGCCGACGAACTAGTTCCTCTATCAAACCTAAGATGGAAAATATGGATATTAAGATGAAATACTGAAAAATAATAACAGCTTAAAATTAAGTCATTATGAAGAAGTTTTTTTTTTTTTTTTTCAATCAGTATAAATTCTTATTTCTAAACCAAAGAACACAAGGTGGGTTAAAATATAAAATTACATTACATATAAAATTGCCCCAAAGCTTATCCGCACTGGCTAGTTTCACTTACTTTATTTGAAATGTCATGTTACATACCATGTTCAGCTAGTGGGGCTGGATCAGCATGAGCGCGCGCAAAGCGGTCAGCAAGCGACGCGAAGCATCGGAGCGCCGCGTCGGCCACTCTCGCGTCATTGTGACGCAGCAGTGCCGATAGAGACGAAACAGCGTCACCCACGCGAGCGTCACCCGGCTCCATTTTGCCACATACCCTGACAAAACAAATTATTTTTCGATCATCACGCCGTTTATGAATATTCCAGCAATCACAAAGACCAACAATAGGGCACAACTTAATATGATTTACATATCAGAACATTATCAATAAAACACCTTGAAACCACTGCCATAGCTGAGTGGAGAGTATCCTTGTGCACAGATGTACCATGATGTGTAATGAAGTGTAACACTGCAGGGAGGCCACCACCTTCCCAAACAGCACCTGCTTCCCTGGTGCATACCAACTCCAACACCTGAGATCAGAGATAGGAGGTACAGTTACACCAATACACACTGCTTTAAAAGCTTAAGCTCTCTCAACTTCATCCGATGCTTCAAAAACTTACTTTAATGCACTGTTCAGCAAGGTCCTTGCTGGTACGATTGTTAGGATCTACTGTGAGCAATCTGCTGCAAATAGCCTTAACTGCTCCTTCAATAGCAACAATCCGTCTTGTGCATTCAGCTGCAAAATAAATCAAATTAAATGTATAGCCAAATCCATTAACTAACACAAAATTAACAGAAAGACAATTTTGCAGGCATCATCATTTTGGATTATTAGGAAAATAAAAAAGATTCTCATAAATGATACAATGCTTAGCCATGCATTTATATTGTTGATAGAAATATCTATTTCTTTTTGAGAACAAGTAAAACAATTTTTTTTATTTATTCAAATGGTGAATAATAATATGGACCATGATCATAATATGCAATGTAATTAAATCTCTTTTTACACCTGAATCAAACCTGTTTTTTTTTTGTCATTAGACTTACCAGAAACATCCAAGTAGTATGTGATAGCCCTGGCTGTCACTTCCAGCACATTATCTGGTGCACATTCATCTAAGAATATTTTACACAATGCTGGAAGAAATGTTCTTGGTGGGCAGCTGAAATAAAAGTAGGTCACATTGAATGAGTTGCTCTCAATATGATAATTTTATAACATTGTATGTTTGATAAGATAATAAAAAATTATCACACTTAGTAAATATCCATAAATTACACTCAATAGCTTGACCAAGTGTATTATATTATGTTTTTCCTTTTAATACTTCTATAAAAAGTATAAAACATAGTTGCTCTTCATGTCTGTCTGACCGTGCGGTTCTTCTAAAGTACATATCAAATTTTGATGTGGTTTTCACCTATATTTAGAAAATTAATTTCGAAATAATAATAATTTAAATTATTATTGTTAATTATGCCAATGCCAATACAATACAATTATGCCAATTATTATTATTTTATGAATTTAAAATAACCTAGATATCAGATGCTTTCACAACACTGTTTATAAATTTTCTGTTTTGGTATGAACAAAATATTTATATATTTCATAAAATGTATAATTATGTCCAAACACAGTAGTTTATTAATAAAAATAAACTGAATTAATAATTTGTTTGCTAACACATACAAGAAAAAAGGTATTAAATATTCACATCTATCAATCTATTGATTAGCTTCGCCTTTTCCTAGCTTGAATAACGATAAGCTATATTTTAGTTGGCAGCTTGCCATGCAGATTATATTTTAGAAATAATTACCTTTCAAAGCATCTGTCAACATTGTCAGACATGAGCAGCAACATGCACAGTTGTTCAAGAGCAATGAGCTGCATGTCACGCTCATCACCCTGCCCCGTCAGCAACCATTCTAACAGGGTTTCTGGATCCACTTCCGCCATCTATATTACAATTAGTATGTTTAAATTACATCAACACTATTATCTATTATACCATTAATCCAAGATTCAATTCAATTTTGACATAAAATATTAAGTAGAATAAACCACCACATAGCTACCTTCTTGATTTAGTGGCCCAGGTCACCTGAAATGTGAATAAATAACTGTTAACAAGGCATTAGTCACCACTTCATGTCAAAAATGTCTATACCTATTATACATTTTTTGGAACTTAATGAAGACGATAGCAGTATAGGATGTTGAAACGTAATTATGGAATTAGTTCAATGAACTATATACTATTTATAATCACCTAAGTTTCTAAATAAGTTAGTTGAAAAAAATAGCATGTACATTGTACATGCTAAAGAAAAAAAAACATCGAACACGCAAAATGTTAGACATGAGATTTTAATTGTAATTTTATGTAGGTTACGGAATAATATGACTGAGAATAATGTGCAGAATGGTCCTTTCTCTTTCGTAATAGTAACTCAATAGAACACTAACATGGTTTCCAATTTATCGAAATGGTACGATAAAGTAAACAGTAAATTATAATTTAAAAAAAACATAAACAATGATAAATAAGCACAATAAATAAATAAAGTTTTAGGACAAGAGTGAAGGTGACAATGTATTTCTTACCACTTGCAATCAGTTGACACTAATCATCGATATCAAATAAAATGCACTTCAAACTATTTTGAAGAAATCTAAAGTTTATTTTAAAAGAATTATCACCCAGCTGATATTACAACGCAATTTAATCGCACAAGATTTTCTACAAAAATCTCTTGACACCAAGATCATCAATCGCCATTTCCACAGATAAATATTTTTTTTTTCTTTATTTATGTTTGGCAACTTTGCTTCTCATACCACAGACAAGCACACTGAATGATAAAAGAAATTAAGGTGACCCCACGCCACTAAACGCGAATTTTGAAATCTATTTGACGAAAAATCGTATTTTTATACGCACGGAGCGTTTACACTGGCGAAACATTGAATTAAAAATATTACAAAATTAAAAAATCAAATTGAAATATTTTTATGTTGAAATCTCTGTTTTCTGTCAATGTATCGACCCGCGTTTGCATTGTCACGTTTGTTGACGCGAAACATGTTTGACATTTCATATCACTTGACATCATAGACTAGGTAGGTAGGTACCTACTTTAAATAATCTTGACATGTTTCGCCACATTCGCCACAAACCAATTTGGTATTAAAATATAATATCTAGCAACATGTTGTAATATTTGTTTTGACACTTAAGTCGGTTTCCACACATTTTGTATTCCATAAACATGGAAAACCTTGCCAAAGTTGTTTAGACTTCATCTTGTATACTTTGGAGTCTTTGGACCCCTGTATGTTTCGATATAAACACGGGATGTTAACCGCCATAATCGGATAACACTAAACATCAAGACATCTTTCTTAACTTGGCGCGTGTGACTCGAGAGCACAGTGAGAGAGTCGCATATAAGAAAATAAGAAAGTTTGTCTTCATAGACAAAAAAGAAAAAAAAAAGAAAAGATCGGGAAATCCCTAGTTCATACTAGGGATTCCCCGATCTTTGTTTGAGTCTCTAATTACAGCTTCCGCTGAAAGAAGTTTTTCGAGAGTATGTATGTATGTTTGTTTGTATGTAGGTATGTTTGTATGTATATATAACTTGTTCAGTATGGGACTTCATATAATACAGTATTTCCTGTTTTGCGGAATTGTTTCTTACCTCACCCTCTATTACCCTTGTATGGCATGCAATAAAATTAGGAAAACTTTTGCACAAACGTTTAAAAAGAGATTGTGCTACGACGTAGGTATGAGACTAAAACTAAAAACCTAGAAATAAAACAAATTATTTAAAAAAAAAACCGGCCAAGTGCGAGACGGACTCGCGCACGAAGGGTTCCGTACCATCAGGGCCGTAGGCAGGCCCCCCCCCCCCCCCCGAAATGCGAGAAACTAGAATCTCAATCCAGAGATCGACCCCCTAGGGTACCTCTTTATGCAGATAATTGTAATCTATTTTGCATAGGCGTACTTTATAATCTACAATACCTGTAAAAGTATGTTTAAATACTGTATTTTTATCGACTCTGACTTTGTAGTGAAACAACTTCGGCATTCTCTGAGATATTCTAACCTCCCCCAGCCTCTCAGTAAGAGTATGCGTAAATATTGTATTTTTATTGACTCTGACTTTGTATTGAAAATATATAAATTCCTGCAACTTCAGCATTCTCTGAGATATTCTAACCTCACCCAGCCTCTCCCAGACGAGCAAAAACGAGCAAAAAAATCACGTTTGTTGTATGGGAGCTAAATATTTATTATATTCTGTTTTTTAGTATTTGTTGTTATAGCGGCAACAGAAATACATCATCTGTGAAAATATCAACTGTCCAGCTACGGTTCATGAGCCGGTTCAGCCTGATGATAGACGGACAGACAGACAGACAGACAGCGGAGCCTTAGTAATAGGGTCCCGTTTTACCCTTTGGGTACGGAACCCTAAAAACAAAGAAGTGCACTATGCTAAAAAGAGTTATTTTAACTTCACTTTAACACCTAGCATACCTACGGATTACCATGTTTGCTCTGACCGACTGCGCTTTCCGCTCCCGTTCAATGTCCGCATCGTCTCTGAGGGTAGGTTTCACTAGATGGCTTATGTATGGTTTGTGGTCTGGTCTGTAGTGTTCTTGATGCAGAGCTTTCTAATATGTATGCGACGACCTGGGAATGAAGACAGCCATAGATCTGCCTGGCTGATTAACCCGTTATTCAGACAGACGCGGTGGCGGTAGTGGGCGTGGCGCGGACAGTTGTAAAGTCGACGTGAGTTTGAGTAGCTTCATGCATAATTATATTAGATAGACCCTCATGACAACAATGTACCTACTCTGTGATGACAACTGTTCGCCACCACAATCTACCTACGTCGCGCCTCACCCGAACGACGCTTTATGCGATTTTGCCAAGTTTGAAACGTGTGTGGCACTCCTTATTTTTTACCTTTTGTTGCTAGGAAACCAATTGCCTAAGCAAAACAATCCGGTATCGGTAAACATCGAAAGCAAACTGGGAACAAGGAACAAGGAACCGAGAACGACAGAGTATTACCCATGTGGGTTTTTTCTGGATAAAGCGCAATTTATATTTAGTACAACACTGATTTCAACAGGGCACCTGTACGGCACTTCACCACTTAACTAGAATTATGTTGTCAATACCAGAAGTAGCTACACAAATAATTGATAAAACGCATACTAACGTAAACGAAAATAACTCAAGAACAATATTTTTCGTTGGAAGCAAATCTGTAGTGAGTTGGATTATTTCATGTTTATTCATTCCAGTTTTCACACTTTGGTTTCATGCTTTACAATCATTGATTTAAGTAATTAGTAATATATATGTCAATGTTTACATGAGTGTTTACAATGCTTTATTTTTCATTGTTTGGGTTACGGGAAAAATAATTTAATCTATCACACAAAACTTTTAGGGCAAAACAACACTTTTGTATACCTTTCTGGAGAAGAACGATCCGCCACGCGAAACACTTGTGGTAGAATACTCTTTTGGAAGAAAATCAAATCAAAAACAAGGAATCGACAAAACATTGTGTCACATTTGGGAATACGGCGGCAAGTTGGAGACATTGAATAATGTGCTGCAGGCTACGCCGATACGCGGGAAGTTCTTTTTCTGCATCATGGTAGATCTTTGTAAAATTAAAAGTATTTGGGAAACTTTAGAAACTTGTACTCAAACCATGAAGGACGTCTATTCAAGCGCAGAAAGTTTACCAGAGTTAATAATTATTTGTGGGAAATATGATCTTTTTAAGAATTTCGGTAAGTTTACTTCAGTAACACTCTTTGCTGGATACAATAGTATTTTTTCCGCATGTCATTTTTCAATTCTCTTCAACCAATATTATGTACAATTAAGAATATCGTCGGCATTTCTAATTAATCACTAAAATTGAATTGCAGATAGCGACATAAAAAAAAATATCTGCACAACCTTAAGAAGCTTCGCATTACTCAATCATGCGCACTTATTGTTCTATTCGTCTAAAGAACCACAACTTCTAAGGCGCGCGAAAGACATGCTGTTCAACATAGCTTTTGGAAATTGTATTCCCATCAAAGAAAAGAATACGAACTACACAAAATCGTTGTTTATGCCAAAAGATTCGGATACTTGGGAAAGCATTGGAGTGGCGCCATCTACAATAGAACAAGTGAGTTCTAACTTTCTGATGATTTATGGTTATTTTTTTATATTACTGGGTTCATAGTGTAGTATAACGTTGAGGTTTAACTACGCCGCCGTAACCAGTTAAGTTACGCTATGGCTATTTTATAGTTTCAGAGCAGCTAGCAGCTCTTTTATTCAGTTTAGTTTGACCAGTTGGTTCTAGTATAAATTATTACAATTAAATAAATCATTATTAAATAATTGCAGGTTAAAGTCCGTCATATAACTCGAATACCGCCGAATGCCGTGACCGGTATAACAAACACGTCAGTTTCATCTCAAATGCTCGCCCATCCTGAGGCCGCCCTGGACGCGCTGGTGGCTCTCAAATATAATGAACTACGCAATATGGAGTCCCTCGACATTGCTATTGATTATTTACTATCCATAAACAAATAAAACATAGGTACACACAACATTTTAATATTTTACTTCTAACCAGCAACCCTGATACTTTAAGTCACTAGAGCATAGGCGTACCCACGGAGCCCAGCTTCTGGCCTAGGGGGGGCAAATCAGATTTTTTAGGTCGGATCACACGGTCACAAAAACACCTACATTAAACATTAGGTATACACACTACACTACATAGTGTAGTGTGTAGGGCAAATAGCTGCAAATGATCCTGCTTTATAGGTAGTTAAATAAATAAAAGTAAATTTGATTATGCATGCATTTTTATTTTCTTCTCGCACGCAATCTGACATCTAAAGCTTGTAAAGCATGTTGTGAAGCTTCGTTCTTCGAGTCTATTGCAAGACTTACTTGCAAGCATCGGTAAGCCAATGTTACGTCTCCGGTAGACTAAAATGAAATTAAATGGAGTTAAAACATGACGATATTAATCAAATATCCTGGCTTCGTGTAGTGAGCTAAATACTTCCAAGTCTTACCAGAGCAACGTGAGCAAGATTAAACCAAATGTTCGACCGAATATCGGGATCCGCAGAAAAGTAGAGGGCCTGCCGAAAGCATGGTATTGTCAAATCCCATTGATTACAGTACAAACAGCAGAGCCCTAGATTGTTGTATATTTCGGGTCCTGCGGGGTTTGTAGCTAGTAACCTCCTGGAAATCAAACATCCTTCAGGTCAGTTTTATTACCAACTGCTATAAGGTTCCAAAAGAGCTCATTTTACCTGTAATATCTCAAAGCAATTTCTGGCTGGTCGTTGTAAAAATTATACATCCCTATGTTAGCTATGGCCTCCATGTTCGATGGGTCTTCTAGCGCTACCGTGCGGTACTCTTTGACCGCCAGCGCGGAGTTGCCCATCTGCTCATGTATCCTTGCCTGCTCTATTAACAATGGTGTATATTCGTGGAACATGGATAGTCCTTGTTTACAGACTTCCAAAGCTGAAATTGGTTGATTCAGTCCTACGTACATTGCGACCAGACGAAGGTATATGGAGATGTGTTTGTTTTGTTTGAGTGCCTGACGCAGACAATCTTCAGTGTTCCTGTACATTCCGAGTGCGTAGTAGCAACGAGCTAATGAGAAATTCCACCACCAGTCTATAGAGTCTTCAGATTTCTGTCCTTGAAATGCTACTTCCATAGCCTGTGAAGTAAAATTTATTAATTTTGATTTTGATTGCAATCAAAATCTACTAGGTACTAAGTTAGAAAATATTTCATAGATATTTTTTTCATATTCTAATCTGGAATTGAAACGGATCAGGTACCTTTCTTACGTCCCCTTCGCAGTAGAATACATACTCAAATAGAGTCTTCGCCGCTGGAGCAAATAGTTTGTCTTCTTTTGAAAGAAATCTAAGTGATAGTGGTGCGCCAGGAGTGAAGGGTGCTCCTCCGGCGAGGGCGGTGGCTGCGCGGGACATTCGAGAGGCGGTGTTGAGCGCAGTCCGCACGCTGCGGGCCCCAGCTGTGTTGGTGCCCGCCCGGGACCGAACTGTGGCTGTAGCTCTTTTCTAAAATTAGACAAAATATTTAAACTGTTAGCTGGACCATAATAACGAATGGATTCGACGAACACCACATTCATGAAAATCGTATGAGTAGTTTAGGCGCTACATGTAAATACAAACATATTATTATAAGTATTCGGTACATAGACTACTAAAAAATAACCCTTTGGCTTCGCCGTAGTCGGGTATAAAACGATGCTATTTGATAGTTTGAGCAATTCATTACACAACAATGCTCATATACTGGCACATCTACATGACCTACCTACCTTATAAAACCCACTTCTAAGGAACAACTCTCTTCTAGTACAATATTCTAAAGGGTCATGATGCCCTACCTGATATGATGTATCAATATTCCGAGCAGCTTTAGTATCTCGTTGAAATGAAGTTCCCGGCCGTGGTGTTTTCGCCACCGCCGTAGACATCAGCTCATCTTGTTGAGGATAATAATCCACTTCTTCGTATCCATTACCGACGACCTTCGCTTGTATAGTCATAGCACGCATTCGTATGAATTCTATCATCCGGTCATCCTTTTCTTGCAAGGCCGTCTCACATAACTTGAGACATTCATCAAATTGTTTTGTCTTATAAAGATTTAATATTCTATACTCGATTTCCATTTTTAAGTGTCGATGTTCTCATGTTTTGATTAAGAATGTACGAAATATTCGGTGCCTAGCAACTGAAAGTGTCAACAAACCGTAGTTTTCTTCATTGGTGTGCTGGGTAACTGGGATAGTTAGGTTAGGTAGTGTAGTATCGATAAACTTCCGACTGTTTAGATGGAACTACTTACTTAAGTCAATGCTAAAAAACTTTGGTTTATTTACCTACATAAAGCTGCTACGTTAACGCCATAACAGTAATAATCACAGGCCGTTTACTTGTTTGCTGCGCGCCCCATAACACTTTATGCCCAACGTCAGCGAAATTTATGAACTGAAAACGAACTCTGTTAACAAAATCAGACGTTATCAACCTTTAAAGTCATAATACATTTTGAATTATTATAAAATAAAACGATTATCTACGTGAAAGTCGTACTGTTATGGTTGTAATATTTTGTTTTTCAGTTAGCCGACACTGTCCCAACACTGATTGCCTCCCCCAAATTCTTTCATCCTTTTCCAGAGCCAACTGTAACATAAATATTATAAATTCGTAGTGGTTAGGTACATATATTTAATCGTCACACCATTCTTATCTGTTAATCGGTCTAAAAAGTAGAAAAAAGATCATTTTTTTACAGTCCCTGTTGTATAGTGCTCTGACTTGACGATCTCTGCCTAAGAGTTTCATGATAAAAGCACAGGATCATGAATTCTTTTTCATTCACAAACCGTGGTTCGAGTGGAACAAATCAAAAATGCTTCTGTGGGGTTTAATACTGCTGATATCTCTTACCAACGTATTCACTGCAGAATCATGGAGGAAACCAGGATGTCATCGAATCGGTTAGCTAACTGTTTTCTATAAATCTTATACATTCTTACTAATTAGAACTTTACTTACTAATATTGTATGCTTGTAATTATCCATTGTGCGCTTTTATAATTTCTAACGTGGCGATATTATCGATGTCACAGCATCACTATAAATAACACAAGGAAGTAAAGTTTGTGGAGATATAATTATGAAATAATTCGACGATTTTAAATTTCCGTCCACGATAACCGTATAACGTGCACGTCTTTTTATACTTACATTTTATGGACGACGATAATATATGGTCACGTTAGAAATTATAAAAGCGCACATTGGAAAATCAGATAGGTAAGTACATAAACTGAATTTTAATTTTCAGGTCACACGCGGAACATAAGTATACCAGACTGCGTAGAATTCAAAATAACTACAAATGCCTGTCGCGGCTTTTGCGAATCTTGGTCACTCCCCAGCATCATGTTGGGCTTCAAGCGACATCCCGTTACTTCATTGGGCCAATGTTGCAATATCATGGAATCTGAAGACGTAAGTATGCCACTTTATACCAACTTTATATAGCCCTACGCGGCGACTTCAGTCTCCGGCGATTCAATGGCTATTTGAATATCTCACGTCCACACACAGATAAAATCAGCACCCTAATTGGGTAACACACTTTCAATAACAATCTGATTGATTTTGAAGGATATTGCTTCCTATGTTCGAAAAAATTATCTGCTCAACAACGTAAAATAACGCAATGAATATTGTAGAACTGTCAAAATGAAACCCATTGCTACTGTGTGTTACGCAATTACCCCGCAGATCGACGACTAAAGTCGCTGCGTGTGCAGGTACCTAGCAAATTACGAAAGCAGTAGGTAAATAGCACTCCCTTATTATTTCTGGTTCTACGATCCACAGTAAAATTTTAATGGTAGTCATACTTTAGCCAAGACTTTCCTTCAATTATTTTATTACTTATGTAAATTAAGCTATTGTCTCTTATGTTTCAGGTACCCGTTAAGGTGTTGTGCTTGGATGGAGAAAGAAATTTGATATTTAAGTCAGCTGTTTCATGTGCTTGTTACCATTGTCAAAAAGAATAATTTCTGTAAAAAACTTCTATATTACCATATGTTTGTTCATCTCCTAGGGATATTATTTAAAGTGATCATTGAAATGTAAACTGTTATCTACTGATACCTACATAACACCTATAAGTATTATGTAACATCTATTTAAAGTGTAACTTGCAACATTTTCTACACATCTAATCAAACGATTAAACATATCGAACACCTTATGCTTATTGTGTTTCTTTTTATGCACGCATACAGTTGATAATTG
Source organism: Lithophane ornitopus (assembly GCA_948473465.1). NCBI lineage: Eukaryota > Metazoa > Arthropoda > Insecta > Lepidoptera > Noctuidae > Lithophane > Lithophane ornitopus. The sequence continues at coordinate 12,155,618 of OX419613.1, forward strand.
TAACTACATTTTGGTAGAGCTTGTTACATAAATATGCTGCTTATAACGAAGTAACAAAATACCTAGATTAGAATATGACTAACGGCCTCGTTGGTCAAGTGGTCGCAAGCGTTACTGCGCTTGTGGGCCCTGGGTTCGAGTCCAGGTTCGGGCAAAGTGCTATTTTGAAGAAAGTGTGTTTTTTCATCCGGAATTACTCAGTAGCAGCCGAGTCTGAATTTTTGCCCGGTTGATGGCAATAGACTCGCTCCCTATAACAGGGCCTTTAAAATAACTGCCGGAATGTGGGTGTAGGTACTATACAAGTTGTTACAACACTGCTTTACCATTCGAGGAATATAGGCGTGACGTTATGTTATGTTATGTAAAATAAGAAAATGTGCATTCCTCAATCAATAAATCCTAAATGAGTAACCTGGGACGGGTTCGTGTTCCTTAGTGGATTACATTAGTCGTACACTGGTGCCGATTCTATTGTTCACAAACTAAACTATATTTAAGTTCAGTGCATCTTTTTCCTTCTATTTCATTATGTAAAGGACAGAAGATAAATTTTAGTTTAGTCCTGTGCTAGCGTTGCAAAACTTCGTAAGTGTTCGCAATATTTCGGTAATATTCTTGCAAAACTTCGGTAGTATTCGCAATATGTCGGTTAGATTCAAAAGAATACTTCGATTGGATGGAAGGATTACTTCCGCAGCACCAGCGCTCGCTTACGCGGCGGTGTGGCTTAAGCTCAAAACACACACAAGGCGGGTGCGGGGCGGGAGCGATTAGGGCGCGGGAGTACGGCGGGTATAGTAAACATAAATTGTAATTCAAGGAATTATATGGACGTCACCACACAGAATGCGTGCGCGGGTCGGGCGCGGAGCGAGCCGGGAGCGGGAGCCGCGCCCGCCGCCCGCCAACACAAACAGCGCAGTTCGGGAGCGTGTTGGCGCGGGAGTCGGGCATAATAAATCTATTCTTCCTACATTTTTATTAACGTTGATATTGTCACCGCGTTGGTACGGACGCCACATTTTCTCACCGTAATACAACTATAAATCGTTTGGAATATATGATTAATAAGTACCTACGAAGTAACATAATATCGCTCCTGAATTATTCCCCAAAGGGTTAGTTAGAGGTGTGTAACCTCTTTTAACTGTTTTGTGTGTAGTAGCATATACACCCACATTTCGCCAGCTACCTACGTTTATCCCAATGTTCTATGTTTGTGATTTCTTGAGTGTTTACTCACATATAAAGCTCTAAACCTATAAAGCTGTTAGAATTGACGAGCATTGACAATGCTCAGACGTCATTTTGACTAATTCGTATTTTGAATTTACCACCTTATATTGTGACAAAAAGTCACTAAGAGATTCGATTCTAAACCAAGATTTTAAGACCTAATTTACCACCTTATATTGTGACAAAAAGTCACTAAGAGATTCGATTCTGAACCAAGATTTTAAGACCTAATTACCGTGTAATGCGGAGAATTATGATAAAATGGTTACATTTGAAAGCCCTAATATTATGCTTTAATTTAAACCATAAATCTTTGGGTCACTGCATGTTTCATACCGATACGAGGTTCCTTAGACGCTTGGTCAATCCTTTAGTTTGTGAACAACAGAAATCGGCACCACTAGCAATACTCATCCTATATTAACGCAATCTACAGCAAGGCTTATCATGTTCCTATACCTACCCCAATGCCTTTCTGAGCCGGTAACACGAACGTATATCGGTTTATGCAGTATGCAGACGATATGCCAAGTAAAAGCAATCCCACACGCGTGCTTAACTGGCTTTAATTACCGCTTACATCCGCCAAGTGTGGTCTCAACTCAAAGTTATCATCCACAGAGTACGTAGACACTATAAGCACGAAAATATTACATGCTTGATGATATTATGACTATGAGTCGAATCTGAGCCCAGGCTCAAAGTACCTATGTGAAGTAGGTACCTACGTTCGTAGCCCTGCGCTATTTTGTTGCTACGAGCGACCGACCGCTACGTCGTCCGAACGGTAAAATAAGTTACGTCAAAGTTAGATGCCGATTATTTTATAAATCTAGGAATGATCGTGGCCGTAATCATAATAAAAATATCATATGTATTTAGCGTTGAACGATTTTTGGTAGGAGGTAAACTTAGGGATTCGCGTAGTGCTGGGCTATAGAATAGGTAATACGGGCTGGTATCCTCCACGTCAAAGCGCGTATTTTGCGTACGGTGGGCTATAGATTATAGATGGTGTTAATACCAGTTTTAAGTTTTTTAATAGTATGATGATGTTCAGAATATTGTTTAAGGACTTTCCAATTAACTACAATGTCTTTTGGACCGCGCGCAGCCCGTCTGGTAGCTTATTAGCGCATACCAGTTTTATGATTTCACTCTTTTTACCATTGCATATTTATGATGTTTCAGACTTATGAACCTAAGATAAAAACTAAAACATTAAGGTACCTACACACTTGCACAGGTGTTGATATTAGGATAAACGAAGGCGGTGTACCTACGACGTGAATTATGGATGAATCTCAACTAATAACACTGAACCCGGTGATCGAACCTACGACCCTACGCTCCACTGTCGCACATAGACCAACGCGCGCAGCGAGGCGGTAAACATTAACTGTCTTTTAGTTATCTCACTGTTTATTTAAGTACCTACCTACCTATTGCAATTTCGAACACAAATTGAGTACCTACCTAATGGTAAAGAATATTTCGTCTCATTGGACCTGTGTTCGAAAAATAAATAAAACTGGCCAAGTGCAAGTCGGACTCTCCCACGAAGGGTCCGTACGATTATCTATAAAAACGACAAAAAAATCACGTTTGATATATGGGAGCCCCTATATAGTTTTTTAGTATTTATTGTTATAGCGGCAACAGAAATACCTACATCATCTGAGAAAATTTCAACTGTCTAACTATCATGGTTCATGAGATACAGCCTGGTATCAGACGAAAAGACCGACAGAAAGAGAGACAGCGGAGTCTTAGTAATAGACGTTTTACCCCTTGGGTATGGAACCCTAGAAAATAAAAGTCAATCTATGAAAATTGAATGGACACGAATGTGAATATGTTAAATATTTTAATGAGTAATTAGGATGACGTATGTCTAAATTCCCGATTCCCTATCGTTTCCCACGAGTCGGTATCATTAAAGCACCGACAAGCACATACAAATCGTTCGCAAAACATCTAGCGCAAGGGGGAATAGGATCGCCTGCACTGAGCCAGCGGAGGTTCGTGTGTGCGGCCCAAACAGGGGCCCGTTCCGAACTATACTTACGGTTAAGGCCTTACTCACACTCATTTTGTCTTATTTTTTTCCTATTAGTTACCTGTCTTCTTTTTATTAATTATTGATGCATCCTCCCGACAGTGGAGATGACGATTCTGAAATCCCGAAAACCGATGGGAATAACGATTGCTCTCTTGATTATTCGTCCCGTTCACAACGAATGGTAATGGTAACCCTGCTGGCGTCCTGCCATGACTGTCAAAAGTGTCAACGTAAACGTAATGTCAATTGTCAAATCGTGTCATGTCTGATCTGATGTCTGTCACTTTTTATTTACCATGTCATGAGTTTCTTGGGTGGATTTACGAAATTTTATACATCTGCTTTAATTACCTTGAACATAACATTAATTATTCCCGTTCTATAAGACTAAAATGGTATGGAGGACAACTCTACATCTTGTAAAAAGCCAACATGGCAAAACTGTGTTCACTGTCCGAGACTACTTTTCACTTCTGCCACGGAATTTGAAAGGTTAAACACTTAATATTTGTATTTATCGGTGAACTCAAAGCAATATGCACTATATGAGCGTTGCTTCATTAAATATGGTTTGTTGCAGGCATGTTCAAGAGAAGCACAGTATTAAAGAGGGATCCATCATACTTTGTCAGTATGGGCAAAATGGAATGTGTTCGTCTTTGCAGTTTGGTGATCTGCGGAAAGCAGGCTTTAAGTATCACGTAAGGGAGTACCACTTATATACGAAAGACTCAAATGATGACTGGACCTTCTATTCTTCCTCTCAAAACCTTCCAGCAGTATTAAATGATCCAAACAGAGGTAAACAGAGCAATTTTTTCACGAAGACGTGGGGTGACAGTTTTATTGATAAAGTTGATATATACCCTAGTCCATATTTACCTGAAATCACACTAGCACATTTTGAATCGTATTGCAAAAGAGTTGCTAAAAAATATCGGCGTCATTGTAGACTAAAAGAAAGTATTCCAGTCAAAAATAAAACACCTGTAGTAGAAAATGTATGTGAGGTACCAAGCATATTCTATGAGCAATCACTACCATTAAATGATCCAGATATATTTAGCCAAGTTTTTCCTAGTCTGTGTAATTCTGAAGAACCCAGTATTGCTATAAGAACTCTCCAAGAAACACTAAGTACATACCTAGATGTTATTGAGATGAAAATCTCTAAACAAGTAGCTCAAAAATCAGATGCATTTTTTCATGCAATGCTGTCTCATGACACTATAATGGAACAGATGGCTAGAGCAGTGAAAACAGTTCGAAAAACCAGACAAAATATAACACACGTAAAGGGAAACTTAACTGAATGTCCACTAAAATTAGCAAGTTTAACAAAAATTAATCACAATTTGAATAATGTTCATGATCTTTTAAAGTTAATGGGTACAGTACAACAGACACAACCAATGATACAGCTTCTTTTGAGTACTTCAGATTATGTAGCTGCCTTGGACTTGATCAGTTCTACCCAAAAAGTGCTATGTACACGCCTGTCTGGTATACAAGCATTTCGTCATTTATCTCCACAATTAACTGAAATGAAGAGATTAATACACAAAATGCTGAGCAACGAATTTTTAAGATTCATTGTCACAGACCTAAACAGACCTCCAAAAGATGACACAGAAATACCTGAAAGGGAGAAAATTGTATCTATAGTGTCTGGAATACTCCGCTTGAAGGAATTTGATTTTATTGATACATTCAAAATAGAAGCAATGACATCTATTCAAGCTACAATCAAACAATCTGTAATAGAAATCATTTCAGAAAGGGATGGAAACACCGAAATCGTTTTGAGAGGATCTACTGCTGACAATACATGGCTTTTGTGTAATGAAGGTATTACATTTCTGCAGAAAGTTACTCCAAACTTAATTAATTTATTTAAAAGAATCTTATCCTTAAATAATTTGATATTGGAAATTACTCAAATGGATGATGTTACTGGCAATGATAGTGAAGATGTTTGGTCACCTGAGGAACTACTTTTTGTTGAAGAGAAGTTAAAGAAAATGGTTGGATCTCTTTCTGACTACTGTAATGAACGATGTGCTAATCTTATAGTAACTAAAACTGACAAGGATTACGTATTTTCTGATATGTCCCAATTATCAATCCTGTCCAAACTCATTGAAAACTTTTGTGACGAATGTGAAAACATTACTGGTCATTGCAGTAACGCAATGAAGCTAGCTCTGCGAAGCTATGCAATGAAGTATATACAATGTTTACATGCTGAAAGGAGGACTCAACTGACAACTGCTCTAAATGCAGAGCGATGGAAAGCTGCAGATGTTCCTTGTGAATTACAAAGTGCGATAAATAAAATACATGAATCAGGTGAAATACCAAATGCTCTAAAATACGACAGTGGGAAGCCTGATGGAAAATTCTTATTAATAAATAAGGAGAGTTATGCTGTTGTTGCTACAGTGCAGCTTTTGATCAAGATCTTGCTGGAATATTGTGATGCTACAAAACAGTCTCCTGTCATTGTTCAGTACTTGGTACACTGCATGTTGGAATTGATTCGATTGTTCAATTCTCGGTGCTGCCAATTGGTATTAGGTGCTGGAGCAATACAGAGTGCTGGCTTAAAAACTATCTCTACATCAAACCTTGCTTTAGTATCAAGATCCCTGCAGGTGGTCATGTGGTTTCTACCTAAGATAAGAGGATTGCTAGAAAGACAGCATTCAAAAGAATTATCACTGAATGGGTTTAGTAATATAGAAAGTGATATAGTAAGCCATAAGCAGGAAATAGAGAATAAGATCTGTCTCATAGTAAGTAATATGCTTGCTTCTCAGTTGACAGGGTGGGACGCTAAACCCCCTGTTCCATCTCAAACATTCCGAAATATTTCTAAACACTTAGTTAAATTACACGAAGCACTTATTGATATATTTCCTAATGAACAAATAAGGATCATTTATAAAAGAGTACATGATAACTTCAAAGATAAACTCAGAGAACAATTAGTAAAGATGAACATAGTAGCGAATGGTAGTCCTCAGCATGGTGTAGTCACCTCAGAATTGACTTTTTACTTGCAAACCCTCAAAACACTACGGGTGATAAACGAAAATGATACAGAGGACAATATATTGTATGATATTTGGTTGAATTAAGTTATAGGTACATTATTATAAGGTATAGAGAGAATATTCTGTAGCCATTTTTGTAAAAAAAATACTTATTCTTTTTAAACACTACTTATCTATTTATTATTCTAATTATGGTGTACAATACAATGATATGTTATTTTAACTTTGGTACCTACAAAACCAACTTGTAAAAAAGCCAAAGAAAAATTTCATTATAATAGGTACCTATTATTGATTAGTGAAGCTGATGTATATGTATTATGTAAATAAACTGTTTAATAAGTTTAAGTGATATATTTAAGTACCTACATACTTACTTTTAATATTTCTCCTCTATAATGAGAAAACAGGATGACCCCAAGTATTCAGCGCTAAAATAATCAAATGATTCATCTAAGATTCAGATACCTCATACCTACCTCTACCATACCTTGCGTTTGCACTGCCGACACATTACAAAAAAACAAGTTTAAATCTCTAGTTCCTGAAATTGTATGGAATATTGACAGAAAATAGAAATTTCAACATGTTTTGTCGTGAATGTTTCGCCAGTGCAAACGCACGGTTAGTCTACACTGTCTACAGTTTACACATTATATAACTAGGGTCCAGGCAAATACGTATCCGGACTTTTCGATCGACTATTAGGTACTCGTTAAGTAGGCACCTTAACTGCTACAAAAAACCGTAGGTATCAGAAATCAAGACTGCCCTTAACTTTTTGAGATAATTTGATCTGCATCCACAGATTTTGAAAATGCTATTTAGGAACAAAAAAAAAAAACAGAAATCGCAATAAACGTTTCCCAAACATTTCGGAGGAAACGAGACGTGCACGATGCACGTTTCGCCATTGGGATGGGCCGATTTAACGATTTTTTCTGGCAAAGGTATATCAGACCAACAAAAAGGTAATTTTTACGCGATTACGTTCTGCAGAAGGTACCACGCCACCTTGTCACAAATCGTACACACGGCTACACATCAAGCTATAGGTACATTTCCAGTTAAAAGGGGGTGATAGAAGTGCGAGCAAGTACGCGTACCTACTTATGGCTCGGCGAGCTTACTCGCCTGTGTGTCATGCTAAGTACGCAGACTTAGGCCCGTATTACAGAACCTCACTCAGGACTCAAGCATTACTTAAAACTAGTTTCAACCAATCAAAAGGCTTTAAACGAGTTTTAAGTAATGCTTGAGTTTTGAGCGAGGTTCTGTAATACGGGCCTTAAAAACCGCTGAGTAAGTTCGTCGGCGATCCAACAGGTTTGAAATTTTGTCGCCTTGGCTCGTCGTCTGTCATCGCCGCGAGCCGCCAATTTCACAATGAAATTTTGAGCAAGCATCACGTGTGTCACCAACGGCGAGCCGAGTAAGGTCGCGAACTTAACTTTATGCTGATCTCGCATTGTATAGGATTTACGTACAATGCGAGGTCAGCTTATACCTACTATAAATGTATAGCTTGATGTGGAGCCGTGTGTACACGTAAGCAATATTAGATTCGAAGTTTTTAAATGTTGTACTTACCTGAATACCTACCTAAATTGTTTTTGTGATGGTTATGTCGCAGGCAGAATGTATGATTCGTCATTATACAAACGGCGCCGTCCGTTTACAAACGCTCGCAGTTATGCAAAATGCCGAAGGCAAATTGGCAACTCGTTCAATTGTTATATTATTATTGCGACATTGATTGTTACTGTAGGTTGACCATAAAAGGACCGACGAGGCCCGGGTCGACGGCGCGGCGCGTTGTGTTCCACGCGCGCCTCAAAGAGATGTCAGCACAACTGACGGGGTCCGTTATGGCCGATGCCTACCAAGGTCGCGGGAATGTCCGAAAGTATTACCGTGGCTTCTGGCAACACACAGGCAACTGAAGATACGGTTTTAGTCAGTAAGATTCTAATATCTATCAACTAAAAATAATCGATTCACCCAAAAAAAAACGGGTGACCATCATAAAATACAAGTTCGACAAATCAGACTTTATTCCAGCAATCAGGTACCTACCTATGAAAACTTAAAATATTGGCATTTTGGTAAACGGTTGCGTTTGAATTGTCCATCAAATGTATCATATTATACATAATATAGGGACTAGGCAATTTACACATTTTACATTTTGCCTTCGGCATTTTGTATAACTGCGAGCGTTTGTAAACGGATGATTGTATGACGTATCATACAATCTGCCTGTGGTCGGTACAAAATTCTTATAGCAATTTCTGTTAATTTTTATCATAAAATATAAAACCTTCTTTAATAAGTAAATGCCTTTTTTATTGTATAGATAACAACATAGAAAAATATTAACAACCATGATTTTAATGGAATTATATTCACGATAATTTATGGACCAATAATAGAAACAAGAGTAATATTTCAATTACAGTTTTTTTCGTGCCAATTTAGTTTTTTATCACATTTTAATCTTTGGCTAACATTAAGTATAAAATATTAAAACCTTAAAAAGCCAATATGGTCGCATAAATAACTTCATAAAAGAATTTACTTACCTTACATAACTATTTGCTCGCTAATTTTAACTATCATAGAAATATGACGCTAATGGATATCTAATTATAAAAGCTATACAAGTGCAAATAATTTGAAAAGCCATAAGCTTTGTGGTCAGTTGTACTTCAGTTATCGGCCCTAACTTAATTAAAAATAAATTTATTAATGTCATATTATTTATAGTTATACTTTCCTTATCTTCAGTTTTATCAATTAGATGTAAGATGGTTAACACACGAAGAATCAATTTGGTTAAGGCGGACATTTCTTTTTTTGCTATTATTGTTCTGCTTGCATAAAGTAAATTTGTCTCTTCGCTGTACTTTGGTAAGCGATGTCTTGGGCATGGAACAATGTGGAATAGTTGAGGCACTGAATACAGAAAGTTTATGATTTGTGGCAAGAAAAATAATAAAACTGTTTTACTGAAATGACTCAATATAGCTACAACTGCAAATGTCATTCCGGAAACATAACAAAATGTGTCCCCAACAAACACCTTTGAAGGATACCTGAAAAATATAAAAAGAAACTGTTTTGTCATAGCAATAATAATTTTGATTATTTTGTCATAATTACACTCAGAATAATCAGAGGTCTTTTCTTATCTGAATGTGTCCTTTGTTAAATTTCTAATAATATCATAAATTCTGCCTGTTTTTAAACAAAAATGTAAACACTTGAAGTGTCTTATTACTAAAATAATAATGTGCCACAAACAGCAGGCTGAATATGATGATGAAAGGTAATATGTAAATATATTTCAACCATGCAATAGCTTACCAATTATGTTTCAACAATGCCAGTGTAGTTGCAAGATAAGGTATCATAATATGTAATGAGAAAGTGTGGGCTTTATACTGATCTCCTCTCAATTCAATGATGTCAAAAATAATAATAGAAAAGGCTATGATGACAGACTGCCCAACTTCAAGTCCATTGATGCCAGCCAAAATGTTTATAGCATTTGTGCAGAATACAGCTAACATCCCCATATAGATGTAGTACAGCACACCTGGAATAGAACAGAAAAAGTTATAAAAAAAAAGGAGTAGACCACATTTATTTAAATCTCTTTATAAACAGTACATACCAATATTGATGGAAACTCCCAACCATTGCCTCAAAGGAATAGGAACTACAAAAGTAGTGGAGTTGAAGTTCACATAGTAAACCACAAGCAGGGGTAATGATGCAACTGTGGGCAGTAACAGTTTATATCGCCATCTCAAGTCCAATACATCATCGGCAAAGCCAAGAAGGAGCATACAGCAGATGGACAACAATCCCGCCAATAGTTCTGCAAACTAAATAAGAACCATATTATACATCATTTTTATATTGGCCTTCTTTAATTAACTATCGGAAAACACTATACTGGCTTGAATTGAAAATAAAATAATCTCTTACCTCATTATGAGGGAAGTGCTGTGTGTCCATCAAGCCATTGCCAAAGACAATTGGTATAAATATAAAGCTCGTTATTAAGAAGACACATCCAGATACAACACCTATTGCTTCCGGGCTGAAAATAATGACAAAGAGAGACTAGGAAATAGAGCTACAGACTTTCCCTCAATGCCAGCAGTAATACATAAACAACACCATAGAACGCTCACACAAAATCGAATCAAACATAGTAAAAACTAAATAAATTATTATTGTTTTACTTACATTTTTTTCTTACTAGTTTTACATAGATCTATCCCAAATAGACCGGCTTTAACAAACAAGTCTGTAAGGTTGGGTATTAATTCATCTGTTACGAAGAACGCTACCGCCGACAGTATTAATAATATAAATATTTCCCACATCTTGTAGGTTATTTATTTAACAAATAGTATCATTAGCAAATAGATGAATACAGTTAAATTGAGTAAAACAGTACAAACTTCTGTACAATAACATTGAATTGACAGCTGAGTACAGTGGTGATTATTTATAAAGTGACAGGAACAGGACTCAGGAGTGATATGACATGACAGCTCACAGCAAGTTCTTTGTGAGTTGGCGGCCAAGGTCTGCCAGTAGAGCCAACCACAGAGCACTATATAATACTGGAGCCAACAAATAAATAAATACAAAATCAAATTATGTGCAAATACATTTTTTTCCTGTTGTAGACTAAAGTAACGTAAAATACGACGTGACACCGAGAGATGGGATTCAACCCGGTAAATTCAGATTGTAGGTTTTTTTTAAACGATTTATGGCATAAAAAAAAAACATAAATGAACATAGGGAGGAGAGAAGAAAAGGGCAAGTCACCAGTACCACAGTGAAGTTAGCCGCACGATTTCATTATTATGAACTTTTGTTAATGCTAATCGTTAGAGAGAAAAGAAAAATCGTTAGAGAGTCATTAGTTTTATTTCCACTGGTCACTTGTCTAGCCGCCTAGCGCAAGGCTTCTATAGTCCACCTTTAGGAACCTCCGTGAAGTTAACCGCACGATTTCATTATTATGAACTTTTGTTACCTAGGTAGGTAGGTAGGTACCTACCTACTTCACCGAGGTCTGTCAACCCACTGCAATTAGTGCTCTGTGACCCACTGCATGTTCTGTTCTGTGTGTCATATAATGACATTAGCTTACGGTCACTGTCAGTGTCAAGTGTCAAAATCTATAATTTTAAGTTTTGTGTCCTCCGGTAATTCCTCTTCTCTTGAGTATTAATGTTTTGTTCAGACCAACAATCAACTTCAATTTTGCAACCAAGTGTATTTCATTATCGTCAGCTGTTGCGGCCATCTAAACATCCACACTTTGTTAATAATCTGGTTCAAATCATCAACGGTAGTCTAAATCTTATACTAAAACTGGGAATTGCGTGAAAACGAAAATGAGTACTATGGACGAAATAGAAGATGAAGCGAAAGCAGCAGCCGAAAAGATGGTAATGAATATGATGCAGAGACCAGGACAACTTGAAAAAGTAAGTCGTCAAATTTGCTACTATACATATTAATTCAGTCTCCTTACTACTCAACTATTTCCAAGCCTTGATCAAAAACCTAAGTGCAGGTATTTGTTGGTACCGCCCCTAAGACGAACCACTGACCCAGGTATCTTTAGTGGGCGTTGCTAATTAGAACTAACCGGAAAAACCATTTTTTTTTTTAATTCATTGAATCTATATAATCTATTCAAAATTATTCATAAATATTCTGGTGTTGATATACTTATCACAAAGCAACCTATCTCAATGTTTGGTATCTAGACATAAAGTTCTGTTAGCAGTGGTTCTTTTCTTTTTTCCTGTGGTTAGTGAATAACCTGGTGTCAGTTTTTATGCTTGCATGAGCCTCTGACTTGGCTCATGCCGTTGAGAAATAGCTCTCAAGCATTTCCTCACAATGTTTATATTTAATAGGTATGTTACTTGTATAGAGATAATTTCTCCATAATACCACATATAACTTATCGGAGGATGCTTCTTTGACTTATTTTACTTTGGGATTTACAAGTAATAAATGAATTGTACATATGAACTACTAGGTATCTACTTATAACTTTAAATGTTATTTTTTAAGGTTGATGTGCTAGGGTGGCCTGTGAAATTCAAATTTTCATAATTATCAAATGTAAGTGAAAATTTCATGAAATTGTCAGTCAATACACTTAAATGAACTTAGAGAGTTGTATTGCTGATTCTAATGTTTATAATTCTGTAAATCCATATTTGTTACGGCCGCTAATAATATTTAGATCAACATACAACCTGATACTGACCTGCAAATTGCAAAAAACATAAGAAAATTTGAATTTCTCGGGCCACCCTAGCACATCAACCTTAAGCTTATTTTTTATTAAACCAAGAGCTAATGTCCCCATTAAGTACAACTTAAAAATATAATAAACTTGTTTTATTCATTCATTCATATTTGTTATCAATCCCAGGTAGAACATTACAAAAAAAGAATCACTCACAAGAAAGCATCTATTGAAGCTCAGCTGAAATCAGCTGTGCAGGGCAAACTAGATGGAGTGAGTGTTGGCTTGAAACAGTTGCAGGAGTGTTTGGAGGATGTGCAGCAAGTTAGCCTCAAGTTAGTATTATTTATTATCTACTGCAAGACAGATTACACCTGTGTTGTTTAGCCAACCTAATGAGAATATAGCTCAAAGTCAAATCATTTATTTCATATAGGCATATTAAAGGCACTTTTGAACGTCAAAAAAAACTAAGAAATAGAACTGATTCTAGTTGCCCCTTCCAAAAGGAAGTTTTCGTATGGAGAAGAACGGGCAAGAAATTCCATCGTTACTCTTTAAAAAAAATGGTTTACAATATTTTGTATACATCAATTATAATTACATGTGAATACGATGCACCTAGAATACGATTACTGTACCACAATTTGAAAAAAGAATTTAAAATGGAGCAATGACAAATAAATTGATTAATAGAATGATGTGATAGATACATGGTGCTCACATATTTACAAACATTGTAAAAGTAGGTAGTAAGTAAATTATACAATATCACAATATTCCTAATATTTTACATTACAAATAATACTAATAAGACAGTGTGTGAGTTTAAGTAATCACAAAATGTGTAAAAATCTATGATATACAAATAAAGTAAATTATACAACTAGATTAGCAACCAGTTTGATTTTGTCCAGACTCGAATATTGTCCTATGGAGCAAGACAAACATGTTTCCAAGCATTCTAATCCTGGATATAATCCTCTAATTTGTAATAGGCATGTTTACAAAGTGTACTTTTAATATGGGTTTTAAATTTTCTTTCATTTAATTGCAATATATTACAAGGTATTTTGTTACAGCATTTAACACTGTACTCCATAAAAGATGTTTGTACTTTAGATTATCTGAAAAATGGTTGATCTATTTTGTCCTTATTTCTGGTATTAAAATTATGTCTATCAATTATTTTATTAAAAAGATTAAGATTTTTTTCTAACATACATAATATTCTCATAAATGAATTGGCAAGGTACCGTCTTAATATTAATCCTTTTAAATAGTTCTATCGCCTACATAGCTGTATCGCCTACATAAAAATAAAGCTTTACTTGTCTCAAATAATAGACCATTTAACTTTTTATATTCCTTCCTTTATCCATAGATTCCTTCCTAATCATTCATTATTATAACAAATCCCTCTCAAAGGTTCACCATCTACCTAGCCTTTTCCCACCTATGCAGGGTTGGCTTCCGGTCTAACCTGATGCAGCTGAAAACCATAGTATTCTATATTTTACATAAAGCTACTGCCTGAACCAAATTGGTTTTGTTTCACTCTCTTCTCTCAGTAGCCTTTTAATAACTTTCTCTCAAGCTTTCATACTATGTATCATGGGCTTTATTCCTTTGTAGTTTTGCACTTAAGCTTTTTCACACACATAAACTGTATTTACACCATTTCTCAAGTATGGCTTCCTACAGCAACAACTTATTGAAGAAGAAAGCTGAACATGTAGAAACAAATGTTTTTTTTAATATGATTTTATCATCATAATATCATTTGACACAAATAAATTGGGATAAGTAAAATATCATTTGTACAACTACAAATCTAATGCCCAGTTTCTGGAATGAAAATCAACACAAAAATTTACTAACAAAAATTATTGCGTTTAATTTTGACACATTGATTATGTTCGGGTGGGTGTTAACCCTTACAGAGAATTATAAGGCTGAAGGCATAATCTCTGTATAGTTTTGTAAAGGCAAAGGTATGGTTAATCAATTAGAGAACCTCTTCCTTCTTGAAGAAGTTGGTTAAAAATTAAATTCATTTCAGAATGGATGAATTAGAGGAGCTTTTGAAAAGCGTGCCTCCCCTAGTGGCGTCACTCCAAGCAGTCAGAGAGGAAGACTCACGTCACTCACAGTATGTAACAGCTATGGATAGTCTGAAACACATATTTACAGTGCCAGAAAGTGTGGCTAAAACTAAACAATGGATAGGGGAAGGCAAGCTTCTGCATGCCCATCAAGTAAGTGTAATGGTAGCGGTAATGTTATTTGAGATACAGATACCAAAGTTTTATATTTGTTATAAAATAATAATGGTTTACTGGCATAAAATAAATTGTCATAAATTACATTGCCATAACGAAATTCAGTAGAATGATCATTACGCATAAATGTTTTGCCATAAACAGAGTTGGGCAAAATGTAATCTAACTACTGATTACTAACTACGATTATATAAAGTAGTCAGTAATTATAAGTACAAACTACATAAAGATATCAAAAATGTAGTTAAAAATTTTGACTACTAACTACTCATTGTAGTTGCTATCACGATTACTTGATTACTTTTTATAACTACAGATTTCAAATGATTTTCCTTCATTAAAAAAGGAAACAACGACCTGTCGTTTCGTTAATTTAAATGATTAACCCAATCAACCTTTTTTGTTTATTTATTTGATTCGCAAATAATTTGAATTAAGTTTATGTTTGCTGAGTAATTTTATTTTTTTGATTGCATGTCAATAAAAAGTAATTAAGATCTGATAAGTACAGATACATAATAGTGCCGATTCTCTTGTACACCGAACTAAACTATCACTAAAATTCCTTACTTTTGGCTATGGGAATCTTGGAGCTATTCTGCCAATTATATTCTCTAAATTTAAAACTTATTGACACAACTAAAATCAAATTTTACAACCGCGCGCCTCCACTTGGTACTAGTTTTCCCTACCCCGTGTTTTTTTTTAGAGCCAGTGGCGCGCAGGCACGGCATCCTCGACGTGTTTTTAATGGAATTTGACAGTTTTAGTATAGAAAATAAGGAAAAACAAAAAAAATATTACCAGCTAGTTTAGTATTAGGGGTAATACTAAAGTATTTAGTATTATGGGTAATACTAACTAGTTTAGTATTAGGGGTAACGCATAATGATAATATATTTACACATAATGTTCTTTGGAATAAAAATAGTAAATCCAAATCACTCACTCCTTTGGTTTTGTATTTTTGGTTTATGCCACCAACTTTCGAAATTTAAGTTATTTTACACATTGTAGTGTTTTTATTTCTCGCTTTTTAGTGGGTCAGTTTGTCATTTATCTCAGTTACAATAGCCTAATGTCAACTGCTCACCACCTTTACAAAATATTGCTTTTTCCGATGCAGGGACGTTAATCGTTGAGGAGTTCTCCCAGTACTTTACCATCAGCTGCATTTTACCATATCCATTGTGACGGGCAAAAGTTACTTGGCAACCATAAAGTAATCGAATCGCAACCCGTGAAATACTTATTATTGAGTAGTTCCGGTGGCAATCTGTGGTCTTCATCAACAGTTCCACTTCACCAAATGGTGCCTTTTACAACCTTAACCTAATCCAATAGAGTAATTCCCAAATTATAATAAATCATGTTATTATTTATGGCTTACGATTAAAAACCGAATAAAAAATTATGCCTTAAATAATTATAGCAACTTCAAATTATGTTAAAACAAACTAAACCAAATGTTATGCTAACCTTAGCATTATGCCACAGTATTATTATGCTAAAAAAAGTTATGAGAAAACGTTATGCCAAACAATATTATGAAAAGATCCCCCTCTTTTCATAAAATGTTTTCCCAATAATAATCACTGAAATAAAAGTAAAATATAAAAATTCCTTTGCTTACAAGTTCTTGTGTTATGAATATTTGTTTCCACTTTTAGTGTCTTAATGATTTGGAGAACTCCAGAGATGACTTACTGTATGAGCTGCATAGGTTACCAAACCAATCCTCACATGACAAAATAATGCTGAAGGCGTATTTCGAAGATGTTGAAATGGTGTCCAATTTGCTTGAAAAACAGATTAAACTGATTTTAGCGCGAACTTTGAATACAGTTCGTAAAGAGCCTACTGTTATTGTTACTGCATTGCGGATTATAGAGAGAGAAGAGAAACGGGATCAAATGGCTTTGCAAGTTGGTACTAACATTATTTTCTTAAAAAATAAAATATTTACGGAGTAATTATTTAATTTAATAAAAAATCGTATTTCAATCTGCAGCAACAGAACCAAACCGGTTTTATGCCGCCTGGCCGCCCTAAAAACTGGCGAGCCAAAGCTTTTGAAGTTCTAGAATGTGCCGTCGCCCAGCGTATTGAAGGCACGCGCGTCGACGAGCGTGAAGATAACAAACTGTGGCTGGTCCGATACTTGGAACTCACCAGACAACTCATACTAGAGGACTTACGAGTCGTCAAAACATTATGCGTCCCATGCTTCCCACCCCACTACGATATTGTGAACAAATACGTCAATATGTACCACATTTGTTTATCTACAAGTGTAAGTTTTGTAATTTATTTCTATGTAAATGTTTGAGCAGTTCAAACTTCCTACAGCAGCACCCAGCATGTGCTCAAATACTGTAAAATACAATAAAAATAACTTTTATTACAGTTTAAGTTGTAATGACCTCAATTTTGACTTACACTCGCATGTGATATATTATATGGTATATATTTTGTACATATATGTATAGGGTGGATTTTTGAGATGGGACAGTAAAGGCCTTACCATAACCGTTGTAGCTACAGAAAAACGCTCTTAGGAGGCTGTCCTTAACTTTTGCTCAATGGACCAACTCAGATTAGAAAAGTCATGAAAAACAACAACAAAAAAAACTTTTTCTGCCCTGTCTCAAAAATCCAGCCTTTATAACTATAGTTTTATTATTATTACAGCTCCAAGATGTAGTTACAAATGGCATAGAAGGCAATGAGTATGTAACCCTTTTATCATGGATATTAAATACCTATCCAGGACACGAATTGATGGGAAGTTCAGAGTTAAATATTGATGTATCAACCTTGCCACCTTTGCTTAGTAAGGAAACCATGCAAAAAATACAGGATGAATACTTGCAGGTGAGTTTTTAGATGAATGAAAATAATGCTGTGACTTATATGTAGCTAAAAACTAGTGCGTACCGCGAAAATTGCGCTTGTGTCGGTGCGGCGTAATAGTTTTAACAGCACTTGTTGTATGTACAGTGATAGTATTAATAGGTCGAGCAATTATCAATCACATTTGATTCCCTCATCGCAAAAACATGTTATCTTTTTAAGCTTTTTAACATAAACTATGAAAGCAAGGAAAATGAATATTTATGTCTATTGTAACTAAGATCAATTTGGCATGCCTTATTTTGCTATTTAAATAACCGTTTCTTTTTTTTAAAGATGTCGTCTTGACATCCTGACGCCGGCGCGCTGTAGATTAATAAAAAGGTTCCATCTTGCCTTGTCTTTCCTAGTGATTTCGTTAGTTCCAATTAAGTCACCGGGCTAGATAAGTTTTCTGCACTATCAAATGGTCATTCTATAAAAAGGCCGTTTAATCCGTATACGTCTCGTATACAAAACCTATAAAACATATATTTTATTTTGAATACCGGCAAAGCGTAGTTTGTAATAAGCGCAAGCAAATAATAATATAGAGCTATAAGGTGCTAGACCTTATAATTCTTTGACTGTACAGTCATAGTAAAAATATGTTGTCCACCAAGGTATATTTTTATAAGGTTGATGTCAACTAGACAGGCGAAGGTTATGCTAGTTTGACCTTTGTTTTCACGTGAATTTTCCATGCCGGAGTCTGCTCAGCACTATAGCTTCAAAAGGTATTCTGACTTGATAAAGTTGAAAACTGGCGATGGTTTTAGGAACTCGACTGTACCCTATCAAAGCTCTAGGGGTTGTTGTGCAACAACCATATACAATCTTCCAATAAACCAGAGGGCTAAAGTAATATCGTCTCACTTTTGTTTGTCTCAATTTTTGCCTTATGTGTCTTTGAACCGTTTATCGACGGCAATTTCCTTTATTTTTTAAATACATAACATCACGCCTGTATTCACCGATGGATCAGGCAGAGGTGTACCTATAGTACACCCAATTTCCGCCAGTTATCATGTAATGGGGCAAGCCTATTGCTATCAACCGGGCACAATTCTTGACTCTGCGTTGCTACTGAGAAATTCGAATAGTTTAGAAGTAGTTACTTATTATATTCTTTTAAATATATGCCATTAACATTTGTAGAAAATGGAATCGAACTACATGGAATGGATGGAGAAGACTTTGGAGTCGGAGCGAGCGGAGTGGGCGGGGCAGCGCGCGCCCGACGTGGAGCCGCACTCCAACGCATACCATACGCATGCGCCCGTCATCATCTTCCAGATGATCGACCAGAACTTGCAGGTAGACCATTCTCATTAATCTGTATCTGTACATAATTAGATAGATGAAACGTTTATTATAAATGTAAGTCTTTTTCGTGTCTGTCTATGTGATGACGCTGTTCTCCTAGGCAAGGTGGAAGGTTTATGTGTAAAAGATATTTATATTAAATTTAGCTTTAATACAAAAATCTCGTGTTTTGTCAAGTCGTGTAAAACCTTGCGAATCAGGGGCGGATCGTTAGTACAAAATAAACTCCGCTTTGAACTGCCGGGCGATTCCAACATCATACAGTAAAATATCGTACAGCTCAACGCCGCTCGTATGTATGAACGTGGGCTTAGGCCGCTTAAGACACGGAATTTAACGTCAGGGTTGGTTCTGTTTTCAAGTAAATGTCACGTGATCATCTACCGGTATGGAGATTTAACATCTGGTCAGTAAAATTCCGTGTAATGAACAAGCGGCCTTAAATTGTCACGGAATATCTTCCATTATTTGTACAGGTGCACTCATCGCGGGGTGAATTTTAGGACCCCTGGAAGTCTGGATGTTGACAAATAAAAGTTTTTTTTTTTGTTTAGCAGTTATATGAAAATAATATTGTATTATCAATATAACCTTGAACTTGCTGCAAGACAACCGACACCGCGATAATTTCGAAAGCGGTTTTATTGATTAACTTTCCATGGTTATTTTTCTATATGGCTGATTTGTGTTTTTACAGGTTACTGAAACTATAAGCAAAGATATAACGTTTAAGGCGTTGCTACTTAGCATTGATCAAGTTACACGCTACGGGAATATGTACAGAGATGGGGTCATACAATTCAAGGTGAGTTCGCAATAACAACAAGTTGAATAACTGATAATTCTGCTGTTTTGCCCTATACAAACGTTGTGGGGTGGTACTTCTCTGTTTAGCATTGTAGTCCAAATGAAGCATGATATCGATTTGTCTCGGCATTAGTTATGTCTGTACGTCAACAGAATATGCGACCTATAGACCGGATATGCAACTTAAATTTGTCGAATAATGCATGTGAATATGCATAAAAATAGCATATTTCGAGAATTTATTATGCATATTCGCAAATAAATCATCAAAATGTGCCGAAATATGCAACTTCTTTAAATAAATAGCTTCGCTGTGGCTTGTCTGCCAGTTTATGAATAAATTTATATAAGAATTTTTATTATGTAGATATTTTGTAAATAGAACTCTCACTTCGCGGACCGTTCCCGCGTGGCGTACTTCACGCACCACATGATCACCATCGTGAACAACAGCGAGCAGATGGTGCGGCTGGCGCAGCAGACACAGGCGCGACATTGGCCGCCCGCCCGCCACGACCCGCCCGCTGAAGCCAAGTTCGATAAGATGCTTAACACCTTCCAGGTAACTTGTACTATTCACTTAAACTACAAACAAATTTTTTTTCATCACACTTGCTCGTACAGTGCCTCTTATTGAACCGCTTTTAGGTTCATAATGCAGTGTATTATGCACGCGTGCCTATATAACCGCGTTTACCCTATATAACCGCACTAGTGCGGTAATGTGCGCCACAGGTAACTATTTACTAGTCGGAGTAATGACATGGCAATAGGTATGGAATTAGTAAGTACTATCATGGCAACATGAAATGAAATTTACTTTGGTGACATGGCAGTAGCTATGGAATTAGATATTTAATAGAAATTGACTTTAGTGAAGCTTTTTACCAAAGACAAAAGCATTTTTTTTGTAATAAAAATACCATGTCTGAGATGCACCAAGGTTTAAGATATTGTCGGAGTAGAGTATGTCGAAATTGAATCATGTCGAACTAGCATTATTGTCGAAGTAGTATGTCGTCGAAGTGACATCATTTTGTAGTTAAGTCATGTCGAAGAAACGTTTTGTCAGAGTAGAGTGGTGTCGGACTTAAGGCATGTCGAACTAAAGTATTGTCGCAGTAAAGACGTGTGGGAGTTCCGTAATGTCGAAGTAAAATCATGTCGTAGTACCGTTTGTCGAAGTTCCTTTTGGTAATCTTTTTAGGGTTCCGTAGTCAACAAGGAACCCTTATAGTTTCGCCATGTCCGTCTCTCCCCGGCTTAGCTCAGAGACCGTTGGTACTAGAAAGCTATAATTTGGTATGGATATACATATAAACGACGCCGCCGATTTTTTTTTACCACCCCTACACGTAAAGTGGGGATGGTTTTTTTTTCTCGTCAATCCCATGGTGTGGGGTAATGTTGTAAAGGTCGTTTAAAAATAATTTGAGTTTGTTAAATCATTTTTGGATTCAGGGATCCGTTAGCGTTCCATGAAAAAATATATTCTTAAAAAGGTGAAAATAGCTTCGCATGGTCCACTGAACAGCGGGCCGTCCACAATGGATACCTACACTGAATACTACTCAAACATTTCTGTGATAATGTCTGATGTTTCTATTATAACATATTCTGTAAGTCTGCGACTTGCGACCTACATGAATTGTAGACGTATCAAACCGTCCTTTGTCTCAACAGCTCAGTACTGTTGCTATTGAATCCGATATATTCCTCGATACATCATATGAATACACAATAGATTGAAAACTGTTATTCATGTAGGTAAACAATATTCAATATGCAAATAACAAAATGAAAAGTTTAACACACATCTTTAGCTATTGTCGTAAGAATATTTAAATTGGTCAGGTTCAATTGGAAATAATTGAACTTGTAAAAAGAAGCATTGGGAAAGATAGAATGTGAAGTCTGATGATATAATTTTTTTCGTGAATTGCATTCTTTACTTGATTTGAACATTATCTTTCCCATTATCTACTACATTTTATGAAAACCGTAATTAAACATTATGTGTTTCAAATAAGTTTTACATTTTTTTAATAATAAGATAATCTAACCTTCTAAATTTATAGACATACTACTATTAACACTTTTAATGTATCATTAAACCGTCAGAAGAAGATTTATAGACAGAGCAAGACGCGACGCCACGCGATTCTGGTAAAAAAAATCCATGAAGTCTTCATAGAAATTGTTCTACTAAAGTTGCGTCGCGCCAGTCTGTGGGAAGCTTTACATCGCGTGTTCGTGCTAAGCCTACAGGTATCCATTGTGGACGGCCCGCTGTTCAGTGGACCATGCGAAGCTATTTTCAGCTTTTTAACCGACTTCTTCAAAAAGGAGGAGGTTCTCAATTCGTCTGTATGTTTTTTTTTTTTTTTTTTTTGTTACGCGATTACTCCGCCAATTATGAATCGATTTTGATGATTCTTTTTTTGTTTGGTAGGTCATGCTTCCGAGGTGGTCCCATATAAATTATTAACTTTGCTTGCGTAATTTTTGAGTTAGCTTCAATATTACGTATTTTTCCCACTTAGTTTATCTAGACGATATCCTGTTTGACTCCTTCACTGTTATTTACATAGCAGGTAGTGGTATTCGGATTTGTGTGGGGTAGGTACCACAACTAAAAAGTGAAAAATAAAAACTTTTTACAAAAAAAAAAACAACCGACTTCCAAAAAAAAACACAAAAAAAGTGAAAAATAACTTTAATTTCGGAAGTCGGTGGCAAAAAACAGAAATTGAAAAGCAAAGACACCGACTTCCGAAATTAAAGTAATTTTTCACTTTTTTTTTGGAAGTCCGTTGTTTTTTTTTTTGTAAAAAGTTTTTAAGAATATATTTTTTCATGGAACGCTCCCTACGGACGATATTATTACCAGATTTTGTTTGAAAAGCAATCCTGATCGATGATTGGCTGGAATTTCGCTTGTTCTTAGAATCGTTTCTTTTTGTTGTTGATTTAATAAGAGTAGGTAGCTTAGTGACCCTTCTTCTGTTTGCGGAATATTAAGCTTTAAAGTGCTAATTTTTGTTAGAGCCAAGTGTCCCCCTCCCCCCCTGCCAGCTAAATGGTTGGGTTTGGATATGTGGAAAAAATCACGGCAGTAGTATATATAATGAACTTAAAAGGAAAACTATCACCGCTACGTAGACTCCACAAGTTACCGAGTAATAATCGACCAACTTAAATTTGCAGTTGTAAAAACATGTTCTCCCATACATACTGTATCGGAGAACAAGTTTTTCAACTACAATGTTAAGTTTGTTTTATAAATTCATCCCAACTACGGAACCCTTCATTGTGCATGGTACGACATGCACTTGTTTATTATTTAGTACACACAGTAAAATACCAATAGATACGACATAATTATAATTGCTATTTATTATATCAAATACTGTTTCGAATTGATCTTTATACACATTTATTTATTCAAAATCCTGGTATCAGGGCACCGTATTTGTTCGCTAAATAATACAAGTAAAAAAAAATGAACTTCAAACCTACTTTACCACTTAGATCTGATCACCGAAAGTGAACATATTAAGACACTCGTTGAAATTCAGGGCCAATCGCGACAGTTCAACGTTCGCTACAGTCAGTGAGATCTCGATGTGTAAATAAATCTCATCGGTACAAGGTCAAGCGGCGTTCCGCGGTCATCGGCTAAGAAACTCGTGATGGCACGATAATGAACAAAGATAGTTCCTAAAGCTAGCTAGTAACATTTTATTGAATATTCCGAAAACCAAAGCCTGGAATTTGAAGAAAAAACCTAACCTTGATTACCTACATGAATATTTGTTTTCTAGTCAATTATTTTTTCCAATCCGATTTCAAAAAATATTTCACTAAACAG
Organism: Lithophane ornitopus; assembly: GCA_948473465.1. NCBI lineage: Eukaryota > Metazoa > Arthropoda > Insecta > Lepidoptera > Noctuidae > Lithophane > Lithophane ornitopus. The sequence goes on from OX419613.1 coordinate 12,179,451, forward strand.
CTTCATTATTCCCGAGTGACTTTAGTGAGTGACTGTCCATCTAGTCTAATTACTACTCAATAACGCAACACTTTTTGTGTCAGAAAATGCATGGTTCCTGTGGAAATCTTAATGCGAGTTATACCGCGGGGCGCAGCTATTTTTAAAACAAGTCTAAGCAATTACTTTGTACAAAATTTTATTCTTTGGCGTAAGAACATAACAAAAACAGTCGTTAGCAACATTTTAACAAATAACAGTACAGTTACATTCAGCAACAGCTTAGTGACCCTTCTTGTGTCCCCAGTGCTTGTGATCCTCATGGCCTCCCTTCTTGTCGTGGTGATGGTGGTCGTGGTGGTGCTCGTGGTGGCCGCCCTCGCCGTGGTGTCCCTTGTGGTGGTGGTGGTGGCCGCCGTGCTCGTGGTGGCCCTTCTTGCCGTGGTGGTGTTCGTGATGGCCGCCGTGCTTGTGTCCCTTGTGGAAGTGTCCGCCCTTCTTGTGGCCGCCCTCGTGGTGGTGTCCGCCGTGGTGCTCATGGAAGCCTTTCTCTCCGTGATGGTCGTGGAAGTGCTTGTCCTTCTTGAACTCGTCGTGTTTCTCGATGCCATGATGTCCCTTGGTGTCGTGTCCCTTGTGCCAGTGGCCGTGCTCGTCGTGGCCGTGGCCGTGGTCGCCCTTCTCACCGTGGTGTTCGTGGTGGTGGTAGCCGTCGTCGTGGTGGTGATGCTTCTTGTGTCCGCCGTGCTCTCCGTGGTGTCCCTTGTGTCCCTCGTGGTGGTGGTGTCCATGCTTGCCGTGGTGGTGCTCGTGGTGTCCCTTGTGTCCCTTGTGGTGCTCACCACCGTGGTCGTGGTGGTGGTGTCCATGGTGCTCGTGGCCGCCACCCTTGTCCCACTTATGACCTGACGCAGCGGTCTCTAGATCGGCGTCCCTCTTCTCCCGGATCTCCCTGGCGAAGCTGAGGGCGGCGATGGCCAGAAGGCCAAATGCCACCAGAAGGCTACTCCTCATTGTTGATTAGACTTGTTGTTACTGAATGATATCGGTCCACTGGTGACAATGATTTTATATACTAAACAGCAGTGGCGGTTAAGAAATTTACAGTTGCTCGATAGTGTCAAGGTTGTTTCAATTAATTCGTTCGTTTGCGGTGTTACTTTCCACTTCCTAGGTTGACAATCTTTAGTTCCGTTTGTTAACTTTAGAAATAATATCCCGGAGGATTGTTTGCGTTATGTAATGGGTTGCTTTATCAATCAATTTGAATTACCTAAATGATTTTTTTTGTTTTGTTCGTTTTAAAAATGTAGTATTCAGTTCCATAAAAATTTTGCGACAGTAAATGTGGCTCAAGCCCTAAACGCGAATTTGTGAAAAAACTAAACCTATTCTATGAGATTTTAATGAGGATAGATGTCAAGTAACTTCTCTATTTGGTTTGAGTGAATACTTTCACATTAGATTAGTTTAAATTGATTTATGCTTATATTTGTAGATTTCTTCGGGAATGTATGTTTATTTATTAATTTATTTGGTACACCAACAGCAGTACATACAAAAACAATTAAAACAGAACAGTAAGATTAAAAATTGCTGGAATGAATGCCTATTACGGGTATACACAGCATTTGCCACAAAACAACATAGTAGGTAATAGAATAAAAATAAACTTAAAGAAACGTACAATATAATGAGTAAACAAAATAAATAGATTACTTATAAGTACGAAAAAAAAAAATTTGATGTTAGAGAGAGAGTGAGTGATAGCTGATTTTATTTATAGGTTATTTTATGCAATCCCGTACCTCAGAGACTCATCTTCTAAACCTGTTAAGAGATACTCGATACGATGTTAACATTTAATATGTAACATTTTAACTTTCTTTTTAGGGTTACGTACCCGAAGGGTGCCAATCGGAACCTATTACCTCCACTGTCCGTCCGTCAGTCCGCGGGTGGTACCTCTCAAATTTTCTCAGATTGTATATTTCAAAAAAAAATTGCTAGTATTTTGGATCATATAATTAGAAGATTATGATTATTGAAGTGACTGCTATTTAAGGTGTTTGTGATACAATGTTTTTGAGATACAGAATAATTTGGGTTACAACCACAGAATTAAATTTGTTTTACTTGTTTTCTCGAGAAATATTATGAAACTGTGCATGTGTAAATATTCTTCCAACAACGGAACCCGTGAAGAGGGGAAAATTTATTGGGTTTTCTATTTAGAATTTCCCAGTAGCAGCCCGGAGTCAGGATACGTATCCGGTTGATGGCAATAGACTCGCCCTTTATTACATGGGACGTAAACATAACTGGCGAAATGTGGGTGCACTATAGGCACACGTCTGCCGGCTTTATGTTATATCTTGTTTATATTTTCATCAAATTGTTTTGGAACATAGTATTCATGTATACATAATATACAATCAGCATTGCTATTCTGTAACCATCTCACCGTGAAAAGTTAGGTGAAGTGAGCTGTCATTGTTGTGGCGGTATCTACATCGCCACATGCGAACTACGCATCAAAGACCTGACGTCAGACAGACGTCACATAAATCCTGCATCGCGCAATTAAAGTTTACCGTGCAGTGGACATATATATGAGATCCCAACATCAATCGTTGGGCAGTTGCCTTCCAGATACAACACACGTCTGGTTGGAGCATCCTCCCTTTTCTATGGTGGATGAGTGAACTTTACACCCTGTTCCTCATACCCCTAAATTGTCATCGATACCTACTGATGCTAAGGCAGTGACAGTTCACTCCAAGCTCACTTCACCTACGTTTTCGTGGTGAGATTTTGACAGAATAGCTCAATTCACTTGACTGCGTGAAGTGTGTTAGCACTTCTATGTTATAAGTATTTTACAATGTTTTTTTTAATATACAGTATGTTATCTAACGAAAGGCGTTCCCGTTAATCTGCAATAGTATAGCGTACATACATGTACATAAAAAAAAATTGCCATTAAAAAAATCAAAAGTTTTATATTTTTTTATAGTAAAATATTCACAAAAAATATTAAATTGATACGTAAAAGAAATACTCTGTACATGTACACTTGTCTTTCCACGTTGTAAGATAAGTGTGCGTGTACAGAGTGTTTCTTTTACGTTAACCTGATGTCAGTTTTAATGTGTATGTTCTATGGGTACAACTCTGCCTAGCACTTCGGCGAATGCAGGCGTGTTGTTATGATATTATCTTTGTTTTAGAGCTTAAGAGATGAAGCCGCAAAGTTTCTTCTTGAGGAAGCGTTTTTAGACCTGGAAGTTCACTTCGACGACCTATTTACAGCGAAATGGCTGCCCTCCACCATTCCAGTCGACACTATTTGCATCACACTCGACGACTATTTTCAAGACTACAATCATTTGAGAGATAAAAACTTTGAATATGTCATAAATGAAGCTCAAAACTTGGTTTACAAAAAGTATATTACGGCGATGCTATCCAAGAAAGTGGCCTTTAAGAATGTAGACGAAGCTCAGCAAGCCGCTACCAAAATAGTGAAGGAGGCGAATCAAATAAGGTCGTTCTTCAGGAAGATAGCGGCGGAGGGCGTGAACGTGGACTGGCCCTTCGAAGTCATCAGTATGCTAGCAGAGGTGAGTTCTTATTATTAAATCCTTGCGTGCGTTTTTCAATGTAAGATTCGTCAGTAGGGTTTGTAGCCAATTGCAGTTAAAATTGTACGTAAGGTCTAATGCACAAGAATAATGCGTGCATATCAATGTATACAGGGTGATAATTTACTCATCATCAGTTCTTCCTTATGTCTATTGGTAAATCCATATAAAATTTTGTAGGTTGACGACTGATCTTAGAAAGCGCATGTTCATTATGCTAATAATACATACTTATTTTATTTTCCTCAACAAACAAGAATAAATAGTTTGTGAATGTATGTAAAGTGAGTTAATCTGTAGTAAACTCGCTTTCTATTTAAATCATAGCTACCGAGATACGTATGTCGTATTCGGTGTAAGGACAGTTTAACTGTTCGTCATGTTAGACAGATTGCAGGCAAATTAATGGGTATAGATTTGTTTATACTTGATGCTGTATGGTTGTGCGACTTGTGTGTTGTCGCACCAAGGTCAGACGTGCAGCTTGGTTTGAGCTTAACTGTAGAAGGGCCATTGTATGCAGGTATTGAAGTGCCAAGACATCGAAATGTTGTCCCTGGACCTGCACAGCGTGGTGGCGAAGTGCCCCGACATGTCGGAGGAGCAGCTGCTGCGCCTGCTGTGGCTGCGCGGCGACGTGCCGCGCGCGCGCCTGCGCGACACCGTGGCCATCGCGCTGGCCTCCCGCCCGCCGCCGCGCGCCAACTCGCACCCCTCTCTCTTCAAACACATTACCTTCAACGACAGACTCCTCTCACACTTTAACCTCTAGAAGTCTGCCACTAACTAACATAATAACATAACAACGCGCCTGTAATCCCCAAAGGTTAGGCAGACGTGTACTCATAGTAGGTATACCCACATTATGTTCATTCATAAACAGATAGATTGGATACGTTCGTCATCGCCAGTCATACACGCAACAGTCGTTTTTATTGGTGGAAACTGAAAATAGCGGGGTTGACGAACTCCGTATAAAGAACCATAGCTTTATCAAAAACACCCATCAGATACAAAAAATCGAGTTATCATTACGTTATGTACCACTTCCAGGAGAAGTTGGAGCAGTGGCTTTAACAATAATTGCAAGGTTTTGTAAAAGGAACATAGTGATGTTGCTCTGAATAGCACTCGGTGTTTATAGCGGCGGCAATATATTCGTATTATTAAATTTAATATAAACTAAGTATAAATGTGTAAATTATGAACAAATATATTTTTATTTCTATTAAACATTTTATTTAAGTGTACCACAATGATAAATCATCAACTACGAATTACACTAGTTCTTTCGTTTCATACAATGCTTACTAGGTATATATCTATTGCGGAAAAGTTCGAAAGGGATACCGGGACCCTCGGCAACAGGCAACTGAAGGAACACGGGTGGGTTTTAGTCAGTAAAAGTCTGACACGAAGAGCGGGAGAAGCCATTGATGACTACCAACCATCTAAAAAAAAAAAAGTATAGATATACCTATGAGCTAGGTATGTATGCCTGTGCTAACATACCTGCTCGTTTTAATAGGTAATGTAGTTGACAGGCACAATCATAACATCAAAATTAAAAAACCAACATTTTGTTCCACTGATCGTTTAGAATCGTTTTAATGATCTTTCTAATGTCCCAGCTATGAAATTTTATTGCTTTGTGCCTTTAATGGCGCGGTGTATGCTGAAGCGACTCTTGGTACCAACATTGTTAAATTGATTGATACACTACAAAATTTAAAATTAGGCACACATCGACTATAATGAATCTTCCAATGTTAGTTGAAGTTTATATACTTGCAATCTTGCAATACATAAGTTTGATATTAAGATCTCTAAATAAACAAATGAACTAGCTTACTAAGTCGGTTTTTAAGAGACATGACATGAACCGCCCACGATGACACACCTAGTTGCCACAACAAGGATCTCCTGCGGTCTGCTTCTTCTGATCGAGGTACAAGAAACATTGGGTACAATTTAGTGGTTACCGCGCGCTGCCTCAAGGCCAATAGATGATCCGAAGGGCGGGCGGCGCGCGTGCGCGGCAGTCAGTCGCAGGCCGCGCCGCGCACGCCATGTCCGCCCGCGCCGCGCTCCGCGCATGCTCGCTGCTGCTGTGCCTGGTGGCAGGTGAGCGCCGAGGTCGCTACTGGTGCATCTCGTGCTCAGTGCCCCGACCTAATACCTACTACCACGTGAAATGTTTTCCATATTCAAACAATTCTTTCCGCGAAATTTACAAGTTTAAATCGGGCAATGATTTTTCATTATTTACATTTTATTTACTTTCGCACTATTTTACCGGTTAAAACATTTCTATTAGAAATAAAATAACATTGTTTTCTTTTTGCAAGCAAGGCATTATTGGTATTGATTCACTAAGTATAAATTTAGAATCCGTTTTTTATTTGTTTTAAACGCAATGAAAAAAGAATATTTTCCGCCTCAAATCTGAATAAAATATTACAATAATATTTCATACATAACTCATCAAATAGGAATCTATAAGAGATGAAGAATCTGATGAGTTATGAAATAGTCTTGTAAGATTTTTTTAAGTAAGGTAGACGCCACTTTGCACCAAATCATGTACCTACAATAGCTATAAGTAGGAATATTTTTGTAGGGCAGACAGGTAAACTACACTAAACAGCTGCTAAAGCAATATTTCTGTGAGTACAGACATGTAGATTCTAAACATATAGATACAATAGGATGTTCAAATCCCTGTTCTACAGCACATGACTCATCCAATCATAACACCACAGGAAGACAAACTTTTGTATGCAATTTGCTTTTGTGAGCAATACGCGACTAATATTTGGGTAATTTATATTTCCTTTAGGGTTTGTTTACTGTTGGTTTTATAGATAGGTTTGATAAAGTGAGTGAGAGAAATATGTGCCTTTGCCAACTGTTGATCAACTAGGTGGTATTTTATCGAATAATACAAATCGCGTCGGCACACACCGCGTGCGCTCCGGTCGCGGTGGTATTTTTAACATTCCCGGACCGCCTCAAGGTTACCCAAGATAGTCGCTTATTCATTGGGATATGACCTAATTTCCTATAACAAATTATTTATAGAAAATTCATAAAGGAATGGATGCAAAGTCAAATATTTTAGAGTTATAAACATAATAGAGGATCGACCTCATTAGGGTGTTGTATGCGGAAATTAGTTCGTCCGCACTCAAATAACGTGCAACGGTACGGTACTGTTTACATTAGATAAAATATCACATGAGTCGAGCCCTTTACAACAAACTTACACAGTACAATCACAAATCTGCTAATGACACTTACACCTATTGTATTTTCATTTCAAAATTGTAGCGTGGGTGGTCTTTTACTAAGGAAACTCCAGTGATGAGCAAAGTACAGAGCAATACTAAAAATATATAACTAAATCATCGTAGGAATCGTATGTGATCATAAATCTTAGGTAATGCAGATTTATTGTCCACACTAGTAGTTCCAGAGGTACTACACGGTATCGTAATGATAGTGATCCTGCTACTGCCCGTCAATTTCAAATTACTTACATTAGACGCTCTGGCCTTTGTAGCTCTGTAGCCTAAATATGAACCGATCAAAACGTGAGTGAATATAATTTAATCACTTGCATTAGTTAGGTACAAAATTGTTTTGTTATGTTATTTAAACATTGACTTATATATTACTAGAATCATTGTATTTACATGTTTTGAGTAACATTTTTTTTTTATTATTTCTTGCTGAGTTATTGTTCAACTATACCTACTATATGTCGGCTGTCATTGAGCCCATTTTCGTAACGGCCAATGACCGGAAAGCCGAAAGCTTCGATCAACATCTCTTCTCGAGATTCTCGATATGCGACTGGATCAAGGGCCTGATTCAGAAGGCAGCACTCCTCGATACGTCTCGCATCGTGACTGCGTGTGGAGGTTTCTGTCTCTGGAGCCCTAACTACTTGTAGCTTGGACCCTGCTTCCCGACATTCGCGGACCAAATTTTTTTATTATTTTTTATTTTATTAGTATTATTTATAAGATATATTTTTAATGTATTTAATATGAAAGAAAATAAATAAACGGAATAATAATATCGTTTAACGCAAAGTAGTCGTAGAGCTAAACTGGTGGACATGGACTTCACCTTAGACCGCTTTTTACTAACAACCTTGGCGGAGCAGTTTCGGTCAAACGCCATAACATTTTACTGCGCCCCACACTCTTGCCTGCCAAGTGTGACGATTAATGTTACTGATCACGTTTAATTATAAGGATTCTGAATACGAGGTGCAAGCAGCTGATTCACTCGCACTATTCATCTAGCTGTCTGTAGATTGTCAAACCGATTATTGAATCAATCAACGGCTAATGAGTGAGTACAAACAAGACTGACCTATGTACAATGGTGCTCAAGAAACTCTTACCAAAGCATAGCAAAACAATTAAAACAAAGTTGTAATCTACTTAGGTCTCGGAAGATAATCTAAAGGTACGTCTGGTGTGTGACATACGTTTGATGTGTTCGAGATCCGGTTCGAACACTACAAAGTGAAAAATAACTTTAATTTCGGAAGTTGGAAGTTCTTTAGTTTAGAATTTTCTTTTTTTGCCACCGATTTCCGAAATTTTAGTTAAGTATTTTTCAGTTGGTAGGTAGTGTTTTTTTGGAAGTCGGATGTTATTTTTTTTATTTATCACTTTTTAGTAGTGGTACCTACCCCACACAGAATCTAATAGGTAGCACTACCTGCTATGTAAATAACAGTGACAGAAAGTTACCTACTTATTATAATATCATCCACATAGACTCAAGTGCGAAAAATACGTATTATTGAAGCTAACTCAAAAACTACCCAAGCAAAGTTAATAAAATTTATATGAGATCACCGCGCAAGCTTCCTCTACCCAAATGAAAACAGAATTTTCAAAATCAGTCCACAATTGATGAAAATATCGACGGACATACAACAAACCATACAGACCAACATAGGTCCTACCCCTTTTTGGAAGTCATTTAAAAAAATACATTAACCTTTTCACCGCCAATCGACTTCTATGTGACTGAGTGTACACCATTTGATATCTAAAAATGCCTATTTTCGGAGACACTGGCACATGTTAAAAATATCTTGTAGTTACTTACAAATACAATACTATTAAGTATACGTTTACAGGTATACCGATTATTATTTGTAGTAGCTTTGTGGTAGTTTTGTTTTTACTGGGACACTATGGTGACATCTGAACGAACGAGATACGGGGAAGCTATGATATAATTATTTTAGGGACCATTAGGTCTTTTTTATTTAAAATATAATTATCTTAATGACATAGATACTTAGGTACTTAATTTTTTGTTCAAGTGCATTTGTCCATAAAAATTAGTTTATACCAATTTCAGTCAATTTTACTCTTTCTATGGAAAACTCGTACTTGACCAAAAAAATCATGATAAGCACTAAAATAGACTTTATGGAAAAAGAGCGAATGGTTCCTAAGATAGTTTTTCCGTATCTCGTATACATTCGGATTTCCCTGATTTTCCCTTTTCGGTTATACTGTCGCAGTTAAAACACTGTAGTCAGCCTATTGAATTCTATAATAGATGGATGTTTATGACCGTGTTACCTAATGTTAATTGTATTGTATAATTTCATAGCACATATGTGAGCACTATGTACTTACCTACCTTAAAGCTACCATTTACTAGGTACGTCGTTCATTGACTTGAATGTGCCCTGGCAGCAGAGAGTATGTCATGCTCACTCAAATGTCTCGCTGGTGGTGGCGTGTGTGTTGGATCATTAGGTTCCCTTCAAAATGGTTGAGCTGAATGGTGCTGATCCATTCGTCAAGTTCGTGAACGGGCGCCGCCAGTAGGGACTGGTCATCTCTAAGCTGCCACGGCTTATTTTTAATTTATTTTAATTTTTGAATTGTTTTTTATCTTTACGGACGCTTTTAACGTGCACGTCTCTTTTTTTTTCTTTTTTACATTGTTCTCACATGTTTAATTTCAAATGAATGATTTTTGATTTAAAAGAGTGTCCGTGGAGTTTCTTGCCCGTTCTTCTCCATAGGAACCTACTACGCTTTGGAATGGGCAACTAGCTTCATTTTTTTGACTGACCGACCCCTTGACAATTCAAAAGCACCTGTAATTGGTTTATTTGAAATAAATGCTTTGAGTTTCAGTTTTGAGTTTGGTATGTATTTGTATAATCGACCTCGTAACTGCTTTATCACCCTAATTTTGAATTTCCCTTAAACCAGTGGCGTTCCTTCCATAGAAGCCCAAAAGCCCGGCTTGCCTTCAAAATTAAGCCTATCAATAAAATAAAAAATTACACTATATAATAATGGTGTGAACCATGAACAACATAGAAAATCCGTAAATCGCTCACTTGGCTATTTTTTTAAATCGTAAAAAACCTGTCTGTTTGCCCTGATTTTGATCCCTAGGCACGCCACTGCCTTAAACGTCATTAAACGACAAGGTCTAATTTGCTTTTTGTGTGTGACAGATAGTTACAACCTTCGTTACGCTTTAATTTAGTGGGAATTGTTGTTAAAAGTGATAAAGCAACTACGAGGTCGTCTATACCTACAAAATACAATTCAACAGGTACCTTCCTACAGTGCAACCAGAAAAGTGTACAAAAGTACCCAATTGTTTATTTGTAAACATATAGGTACCTATAGTAAACCAATTTATATTGCAGGTAGTCGACAATTATCGATCAAAGAATTTTTGGTGCCAAAAGTAGTAGAAGTCGGGAAAGATGCTGAACTGCGATGTCAATACGAACTAGGAGTGAACGAGACAGACGACGCACTCTACGTCAAGTGGTGGTGGACGCCGGAGGCCGGCAACAGGGACGAGAAGCAGCTGATGTACCAGCGCATAGTTGGCCATAACGCAGAGTCCATCCACCACGACAATACTAGCCAAATAGGTAACTAAAATTAACACTAAGAATATGATCAAATGCGATTACTCATTGGTAAAAAAAATCTAGATTTTAATCAATAGATATCGTGTGTGGCCAGGCAATTATTTTTGATGCCAAAAAAAAATAGAAATAGAGCCACCCGTAGCGCAGAAACACACTAGCCACTGCGCCAAACGTGTACTTCGAAACATATTTAAAGCGCACCTAACCGCACCTTGCGTTAATTTTCAGAGATAAAGGATAACGATTCCATCGTCTTACTAGCTGTAAACCCTGTGGATTCTGGAACTTACGAGTGTGAAGTGTCAAATATCGACGAAATAAGACAGCACGAAAAGCTTATTGTATTTTGTAAGTATCAACCAGTTCGTATAACGAGTAGATGGGTACAATGTCTATAATGATATTCACGAATAACATATAACCTTTAAATGTGTATATTTTCCCGTCTGCCTGTATTCCCCGAAGGATAACGCAGAGATGTATAGTTCCCCCCATTATTCAACTGTTATTTTTGACCATATGATAACGATGGGTGGGTTTCGTACCTCGATAGGAAAAAACGGACCTCACTTACCAACAGGTGAGATGCAGGTCATGCAGGCCAAGAGATCCCAGTTGTGGATAAAAAAATAAAAATAGATAATTATATATCTCACTTAAAAATCTATAGGGTACCTACTTGCCGTTAAACTAGCAGCTTGAAATTAAGTGAGAAGCAAGGTCTCACAGTATAAGTAAAGAGGAAAATGGTAATATTAGTTTTAACCCTGAAAAAAATCGATACGTGTTTCCCCTCTCGCGCAAAGAACGATAAGACTGCGTCCAGCGCTCGGTCGGTGTGGTAACACGTCGCGTTCTGGTTTGCAATTGGTCAATCGTCATCCTGAGGATGCCTCGTTGAGAGGTGAAACACGTGTCGATTTCTTACCGGGTTTTTTATGACTCTTGAAGAATAGTCAAGCGGAATAGGTTACTAAATATATCTACGTCTATTGTATTTTATGATAGTACTTACTAATTCCATACTGCCATGTCATTACTCCGACTGGTAAATATTCTAAAAAATAGTCTAAATAATCTGTGGCTTTATATTACCGCACTAGTGCGGTAATATAAAGCCACAGATTATTTGCAAAAAGCACGCTTCCTTAATACACTGCATTATGAACCTAAAAGCGGTTCAATAAGAGCCACTTTACGAGCAAGTGTGTTAAAAAAAGTTTATTAGAAATAACTGCTAAAATATCTACACCTCATGAAATCTTTTTTTTTTTTACCTTCAGCGATGGGTACTGGCCCGGCAATAAATTACACGTTAGTAAACAGCGAGGCAGAGGATGCAGAGGATATGTTGTTAATAGAATGTGCAGCTGAAGATGTGGCGCCCTTGCCAGATATGACCATCACTTTTCAAGGGTATGTTTGTGTTTTAAACATTTTGCTTCTCTGAAGATATACGAGCAAACAGTACGCCTCCTCCCCATTTCGAAATTTCGTAAGATTTTACCTTCTATTCACTTATTATGTATACTGTCATAGTATTAATATTTTGGACTTCAAAACTAATTAGAGCATACTTAAGAATTAGTGTTCTCATCACAAATAAATGTAAGTATTATGCTATCTTTATCCATACTCACAGCATAAAAACAATATTAGAAACGTATATGATTTGGGAAAAGGCTTGGCAGATGATTTAATAATAAATAAATAAATGATGAGATAGGTAGGTATGTGATTTCTAGTTTTCAGAGTATAAAATGCATTTGCTACTTTGATAAACCCTATGCAGTACCCTGTTTAAATCAAAACTACAACGACGTGGAACTTTTGTGTCAAACGGGTTGTATTTTTGTTATATTTAATGATCTATATTATCATGACATTTTTTAAATAATTAGACTCGGGGTGACTTTATACTTTTCACCTCAAAAAAACTTTGTATAATTTTCTTCTGTTTATTCAATTCACTTTCCACCATTTGGGTGTACACACCATAAAGTTTTTTGAAGTGAAAACTTCTTTAGGCGCGTTGAGCGATTTTTTTTCGTGCTGGCCAGTGCGATTGTTCTAAAAATGAAGTTGGCGCACTGACATGAAATAAGTATTGATGCATTATCAGTGGACCCGGCGGTATAGAAAGTTGTTGAAGAGAAAGGTTCGAATTTTAAAAACTCTTTCCACGCTAGCGGATAAAATGAACTTTTGCACGCAGATTTCGAATGACGAACAGAATCTTTCCGAGCTTGTGAGGTGAAAATGATTATATCATCTTATCTTTACGTCAGACTAAAATTAAATTTTAAAAACTTAGGTACCTAGAGCTACGACATTAAAGAAAATTATATTTTTAATATTTGTATATATATTTTTCAGAGAAGAAATCAACTTAACAAAGAATGTAGAAGACACAGATGAAGATGGCTTGTATCAAATATACGTCAACGCCACCATTAGTACAGCAGATGTCGACGAAGGCGAAATACGCTGCGAGCTAAAGTACTCTACTTTAGAACATCCTCCGTACGTAGATGTGGAGAAATACATACCTGCAGGTATATTATACTACATAGTACGTCGAAAGGAAGTAGACACACGTATTATTTAGTTTTATGACTTATGGGTTAAAGACCGTAGGTACCTAAGGTACATATGGTTAAATAACATGGTCAGATTAAAGTTAAGGTGTTAACTTTACAAGTTCAGTGCATCAATTGATCGCTTATGGCACACATGTGTTGCTTTGGAACGTCTTCACATTATTATTTTTATTCGAACAACGAATGGTACTTACATATTTGCATTTTTCATTTACACAACCAACTAAAAACATTCTCATTTTACTGCACATTTACCCATTATGCACACTACTTAGATATTTAAATCAAAAGCATGATAAGTAACAGCATTTAGCTTTTAGTATGGGGATAGATGTTAAAAGATATTTTAAGCTTTAGTTTCAAACCAATCAAATCATTTGTATTTTACAGGATTAGTTGAAAACATTTCGACGTTGTTTTCACAACAATAAGACTTCTAATCGTACCTCTTGACATTTTGAAACAGTAAAATATATTTGTAATAATTTGATAGTCTAATTAAATATTTATACTTAAACGCCTGCAGAATATCAATGTACTAGGATCAATCTGTTGTTAATAAATGACGTAATGAGTACTGCGGCTGGCCGTAGAGTAGTGTGTGCCACTGTGTGTTGTCTGTGTACTAACGTTGATTGTTGGTGATGGTCGACGCCAGGCCGCGACGCGCCGCCCGCCACTGAGCCACCCGAGGACGCGACCGAGCCGGATCCTACGCACGACTCCTTGCAAAACCCCAGTAAGTCATAGACAAACTAGGTACACAAGACCAAGGACTACACTTTACATCAGTCTACTGATCCAAAATGATCATGATTAACTAACTGAAAGTGTATTTATATCAATATATAAAGTTTATTAACTTATTAAGAAAAGGTACTTGAACACTATCAATATAATGTGTAATTTTATTTTCTTATTTTTATTATATCCAAGCAGTATTATCATTTATTTATTTAGTATAATTATGTAAATATTGGAAATGACATATTTTACCCACCTGAGGATCCTGGCCACGTCCATGTGCCTGATAAAATAATGACTTCTTAACCAAAGCTTAATATTCTATGTGAAAGTGCGGTTACTCGAGTTGACTAGCTTGTAAGAATGGTCGTACAACGTACGTATTACCTAAACAAAAGTTTTAATGTAGGTACAATGATCTTTTTTTTATAACTTAGCTGTCAGCTCGACTAGCCTTACGCTTATGCCTACAACATACGTCCGTACATGGTTGTTGTTTGGTGTCATGGTTATTAAATTAACAAGCCACAATATTTACAATAACTATTTAACCATATTTTTGTATCTGTTCGGTGGGCAAATAGTTATTAGATTTACGAGGTCATATGGCAATAATTAATTGCGCACTTGCAAATTCAAAGATATATTTTTAACTAAGAACAATAAATTTAAGTGTTCTTTGTATGCCTGAATTCTAATTGCTCACCGTATGTTATTGATTAATTAATTTGCTTATGTGATGATTTTTGTTGTGTTACACCGGCCTGATTTGTATTTAAAAAGGTTGTGTTTATAAAATTATATAATCCGTTTCAATTATCCACGGTGACAATATTAGCATGCATCACGCCGTTGCATAATGGATTAAACTTTGGTATCTAGTATACCAATACGATTTCAGAAATCCTCTTAATAGTGCAGAGAACCATCTGATTCGTATAATATAAAGAAAATATTTATCACTAGCTGTGCCCCGCGGTTTCACCCGCGTAGGTGACGCTCCCGTGGCGTGGGAGTATAGGAATAAAACGGATCCCTTGTCCTTTTCCAGATCATGGTCTACCTATGTGCCAAATTTCACCCTCTCTAGAGTAAGGAACGTCGCGGCGGCGTCGGACGGTTCGCGTATTGCATTTTATACTCGTGATAACTTTGAAATTAAATGTCCGATTCGAATGAATTAAAAGTATTTTACTGCTACATAAATACCCTTGATGATAACAACATTTATTTGAATAAGAAATGAATACTATGATACGAATGTAACCAACTTTTGTTTCTATTCTACCGGCGATCTAATTAAACTTAAGCTGCTATTGTGACATAACTATGATAGCTATATATATTCCCTCGCGGATTTTTAGGTAATAATGAGTACTTTAATCATGTAGTAGGTAGCTACATAAATTTTAATATCATCAATAGTCTTCTCAGCGTATGCCAAATAATGAATTTTATAGTATAATATAATTTTATATACTTTGGGTTACATTATTGTAATTTTTCTAAGGAGCTACTTTTGAAAAAAAAATTAGCCTATATAGGTACTTCCTGGTAATTTTGCTTTCTATTGGTGAAAAAAC
Organism: Lithophane ornitopus; assembly: GCA_948473465.1. Classification (NCBI taxonomy): domain Eukaryota; kingdom Metazoa; phylum Arthropoda; class Insecta; order Lepidoptera; family Noctuidae; genus Lithophane; species Lithophane ornitopus. The sequence goes on from OX419613.1 coordinate 12,194,947, forward strand.
GGTTAAAATCGGTCCAGTAGTTTCGGAACCTATTCGGTACAAACAAACAAATAAAAAATATTTCCTCTTTATAATATTAGTGTAGATTAAATGTTTAAATCCATTGCAATGCCTTCCTGTGAAACCTTATTATTATTAGAAGTAGCTTCCCAAATATCCACTAATTATGGGTGTTCACAATGTAGGGATTTATTTCATTCTGAATAACCATCCCCTAAATATTGCGCATGTGTTTTGAGAGAAGCCTAGTCTAGGGATGACAATTATCTGGGCACAAGCTGTTAACCCAATGAAATTTCCCGAACGACGGCAAGGGATCAATTTTCAAAAATCATTCGTTAGCGCTCATTTTGTTATACTTCTATGGAACTGTGCAAAAAGCCAATGACCAAAATCGGTGTTTTTTTGCGACGGCATATGGAATGTAAATAAATTTGAAAATAAATGATTAATAATAATAAAATTGTACATCCCGCGGAAGTGCGGGATTCGAGGCTTTTTAAATACGAAGGCACTCCACAATCGCGAGGTGTGCAGTCTCACAGAATATTTCTTAAAAGCCGAAGTGGGTCACCCTGATGTGGTGGCAATGGACAAGGGGCTCACCCCGCTCTCCATGGCTAAAGAGAACTGGGGCAAACCTGTAGACCTTCTTACTACAGAATACCGAAACTACCTTAAGGAATTATGGCAAAGCAAGGAGCTTCACGGGCGCTTCTATCGGGCTCTTCATGTAGAAAATTATAACAAATCTTGAGTGTCCGGCGACTCTCTATTCCGTCTTACAAGTTTACAAGTGTCGTGCTTAGTACGGACATAAATGTTTCAATTCGATTTTCTTACTTAAAATGTGGTCAAAAGAGAGAGATGAAAAACAAGAAAGGGAAATGACAATGGGAGTAATGGGAACATTAAGGCTGATTATGAATATGGAGATGAGGTTACAAGTTACCTAGAATGTTAATTTTCGTTAAATTCATTTTAACGAAAATTAACATTCTAGGTAACTTGTGAACGTGTAGATTTGTAACTTATGATAAACAGGGCCCAGGATTATTCACTAGCACCTTGCCTTGAAATATAAACTTGTGGACTCAGAGGCACCATATTACAAGTATGTGCCCGACCCAGTTCTCGAAAATGACCATGTCACGTTTTACTGGGAGCGGTCTAATTACTAACAAGACTATTGTTGCCAATAAGCCTGATATAGTAGTGATAGACCGATTAGCCCGCCGCGCAATGATAGTCGATGTTACCATTCCACATTACGAGAACCTCGTGAAAGATGAGAAAGAGAAACAAATAAAATATCTCGACTTAGCACACGAGGTTGTCGACATGTGGAATGTGAGCTCGACTATTATTGTGCCGATAGTCGTAACGGCCAATGGCCTGATGGCCGAAAGCCTCGACCAAAATCTCTCGAGGCTCTCGTTAGGCGGTTGGGTCAAGGGCTTGATTCAGAAGGCTCCTCGATATGGCTCGCATTGTGAAGAGGTTCCTGTCTCTGCACCCCTAACCACCGGTAGCTTGGACCTTGCTCCCGACACCGGCGGTCCTGTTTTTTTTTTTTTTTTTTTATATAATTTTTATCTTAAGAAATATTTAAAAATGTAACAAAGAAAATAAATAAATAATATAATGTATAAATGTGTGTATATAATGTATAAAGATTGGTTTTTTATTATGTCGTTTAGTGGAACATAAAATAACTTAAAAATCATCGTCTGTAAATGCAAAAGTTATCTCTGTCTGTCTACCTGTTAGCTTTTCGGATTTCTATGAAAGTTAGCACACAGATGACCATGACATATAATACTTTTTTTTATCCCGTTTGTACCTACGTTCCCGTGGGATATTCGATCACCACAGGGCGAAGCTTGCGGCCAAAAGCTTGTCTGTTTATATTTGATCCTTCTACGCAGGACTGTCGCTCAGTAGGTACTTATAAAAGTACAGGATGCTTTCATACAAAACAGATCTGGTTTGATACTTAGTGTTTTGTGCTAAGTCTTAGCAAAGAGAGCTTTTTCGAAAAATTAAAATTGTAGTTGTATTTTCGTCAAAAATATAGATTGACCACTTTCCATTCGTACCCATATTTTCGTATTGAGCCCTGCCAAAATCACTTGGACTGGTTTATGATTTACAATATATTATTTCTTTAGTAATGTTATAATATACCTTCATCCCATTGCTGCATACATTTAGTGGTCATTGGCTTCGGGTACATGCTTCTATGAATCTAGACCCTAGGTTTATTTAGACTGTGCGTTGTCTGTCAATGAATTGAAGCCTTTTTTATAACAGAATATAGACATAATTATCCCCACCTTTGTCCTTCTCTAAAGAAAAAGCGTTAACGTAAGTAACTATAGGTACCTTTGTTCTCATTATAATAATTATACTTTCCAGGTGACGACGGCATTCAGCTCCACTGCTCGTGGGCGCTGCTGACGTTAGCAGCCGTCGTGACGCATCTACAAGCGACACGCTGACTCTTCTCCATTGTGATACTAATTACGTAACTATGCTATTATGTTGTTAACTAAGTGTTAATTTTATTAAGCTTTACCTAATACGTACCTGTAAAATATTATTTCAATTTACAATATTATTAAAAAGATACATATTGTTGCAAATGAACGCTTTTATTAAGATATATGAAAAATACGAAAAACTTCAATGGATAGCTTAGTATAATATGTTCCAAAACGCATAAATTAATCTTTAACAGCGTCAAAAATGAAAATATTGGTTTTTGTTTCTTATTTACCCCACCTGACCCTAGCCTCAGATATTATAATACTACGTACCCTAGCGAATCGAACGGTTATAAATAGCTATACAGAATTCCCGGCAATTCTCGCTTCGAGAAGTCTCCTCTTTAACCCAAGTGTGAGACTTACTGGTAATAGATAATATTTATTTGACCACTGGCTCTCTCTAATGTTGCTCCATTTTAAATCAATCTAGTTGTAATGTTTGATCAAATTAATCACAAAATAAATACAATTATAATGTAAGAACCTAGTAATCGAGGAAAATCTCACGCAAGTTACTAACAAAATGTTATTGCTACGCAATTCAATCTGCTGTATTGATGTTATAGAGTAGATAGACTATAAGATCTCATTAAAACTATTCACAAAGATATCGGTACGTCTGAAAAAAAGGTCAGTATGTTAGATTGTCAATTAATTTATTATGGATCAGATATTTAGGAGAAAGGAATAACAAAAAATGTAAAGAACAATATCTTATATTTTCCTTAAATAGGTAATTTCTATATCTGTCCAATTAATATTGCAAAATACCTAATATATTTACTAGGTAGCTTTTCTTAACTTATTTATTATCTATACACATCTAAAATAATAATTGATTATTAAATTTCGTTACTCCTTATTTACTTCAAATGGCACCACATCCTCATCACATCCTCCTTAAATCTAAACCACATCCTCATGTAGTCATCCTTTAAACTGTTCAGTCAAAATAAAAGACAACATGAAACTGGTTGAATAAGTCTTTGGTACTTACATTTTTAAAGCATTAGGGATAGGACTGAAAAAATAGTCATCAGTTTCACAATAAGCTGTAATAAATAGTTTCTCAACTCAGTATACTTAAGTTATCATCAACCATGTGTGCTTATCGCATCAAATGAATAAGCCCTTGTTTAATTTCTAATGTGACGATGTTATCATGGACGTATTCGGCATCACGATAAACGATAACACAGGGAAGTAAAATTTATGGAAATATATGAAGACTTTCAAATTTCCGCCCAGGATAACGTTATAAAATGCACGTATTTCCATACATTTTATGGACGCGGACGCGGACACAATAAAATCGTCACTTTAGAAATTATAAAGCGTACAATAACACAACAAAATATTCACTCGACGATAATACATATTATAAAATAATGATTTACCGTTTTAAAAAGGATCGGATTTTTAGCCTCTCAATATCGTAAAACCTAAACTTACCTACTATAAAAATTTGTGCCACGACATTGCATGCATTTTTGCTACAAAAAACACGATTGCGTAATTCATGTTAGTAACCTCTTGCATAATATATTATACCGAATGCAATGGTTATTTAATTTCACTTTTTTACACCGTTAAATTAGTAGAAATTAAGGGGCGGCTGGTAAACGGTAAACGGCCTAGGGCGGCGAACACCACTGCTAATCTGCCTCTGCATATGTCACTCAAGTTTTCTCGAATTGCATAGTTTTTATCTCTAATTTTGTTTTGTAATTCTGGGGGGGGGCAAGCACGGCCTCGCATAGCTCGAGTCGAACATTTTATATGACTAAACTGTTATAAAATATGTGACTCGAGGCATGTCATACAAAAAAGGTAATACAAAAAAGAGTACTTCCATTCCATGGTTGTTACAGCTCTATATTAGCTCTCATCATCGCGCGCTCGTATTTTCGAAGATTGCTGCGATTGGTGAATGATTTATCAACAGTCAACCGCAGTAGTTTACGTGCGTTTGACAATTTGCATATAAATTTGCGATCATTTTCGTTCGAGAAACTCACCCTTAGAAAAAGTCAAAGAGCGGTCTGTGACTTGCCCTGGGGATCGGCTCAGACTGCGACGTGAAGCGATGCGACGTTGCGCGCACTTTTTAACAATTATCGAACTTATTTTCTTCACGAAAAGGTATAATTTCATTGCGAGGGTTGTGACACGTGTCAAAGTACGCTGATTTGCGCGGTACTGCGCAGCGCGTGTATCTTATTGTGTAGTACATAAATTCATATTCATAAATATTGTATCGAAACATAAAAAAGTGCGCGTCGCTTCGCGTCTCGGTGTGAACTGACCCTTAAACAACATATTAAAAAAAAACCCTGTCCGATCCGTGAGGGTGTTGTTAAGTATCGAACTGAGAGTCTATTTAATGTGATAATTTTCATTGTGTGTTATTACATGGGCGCAGGCGGCTGTCGTTTAGCGGGCGTCTACAATACGGCCGTTGTAACTTGGCAGTTCCGAACTTCGCACAGAGGGCAACATTTTTTAAGAACCAAGTGGTGCCATGAGGCGAGTGTGAGTGAGAGAACATGCGCGAAAGTTACATGCCTATGTTCAGAACTGCCAAATTATATCGGCCGTATTGTACACACGGCTACACATCACTAAGCTGACCTCGCATTGTAGCTTCCTATACAATGCGAGATCAGCATAAACTGGAAATATAGCTTGATGTGTAGCCGTGTGTACAAGTCATAACTTATGACTTGACTTGTGTATCTCCGCATGATTATAAACATCGTTAGTTTATAATCTATTTAGTGAGATTATAAGCGAGATATCCAAAAATTGTGAACTGCAATACCTAAACCATTTATTATTTTTCGATAGTTTGTACTAATCTATCCATGGCAAACCGACAAATTATGAACAGGTATCAAACTTGCATGCGACAAACGCACCTTGCGCGAATTACTGACTTGCGCTACACAGCCATGTAACTGACCAACTTGGAAGAAGAGCTCGCCGGGGTCTGCCGCGGTTTCGCTCGCGCGCGGTTTGTCACAGTTCTGCGTGAAGTGCGGCTACTGCCAAGAGCTATCAATTAGCAAAATGATATACTTACTTTTTTTTAATAAATTTCGTGCATTTTTCTTAATTATAAAGGAGTGCACCCGGTTTATAAAGAGCCCAGTCAGTTATGGCCAAACGGAGACTATATTTTTTTAGTTCAGAGACTTAGGTACCGAACCATAAGAGAAGCCTTTATTTATGATATTAAACATTATTTTAAATTCTATTAGGGACCGATTACTCTTATAGTTAAGTTCCAAAATAAATATTTACATTTCGGCTTTTGGGTATATTTTGAACACGTTGTGGTAGAAATGTCAGGTGTGGTACAAAGTTGAAAAATTCATCCTGATGTTCAAGAGAGTTCATAATGTCGCAAACTAGGCAACATTGCCTAGACACTGCGAATTTTACATCTAGTAGCATAATAAAATTATATGTACAAATTAATTAATTATAATCAGGATTCAGAAGAATGATAATGTTGTTGATGTACAATAATATAAACATAAAACATTCCTATTTGTCATTATTAGGTGGGTAATTAAAAGTGGTTAGGCCAGCCACATACTAGCACTACAACAAGTGACTATATCTGCTTTTATATTCACATTAAGCATAATAATGTGTAGGTTGGTGTACCCTTGCTTTTTCAGCACCCTATTCTCGATTTCACAGATAAAGGACTAATATTAATAAAACAATATTTTTTCTTTACACAATAATTAATATATAGGTATATTCAATGTACCTAAACAATCAAAGATACTATAAAGCCTCATAAACAATAGGCTACTTGTCTTATAGTAATGATTAAAACTTAGGTGTCATTGGTATACAGTAGCATGGCACTCGACCCGAAGGTATTTGAAGGTTTTAAATAACTTTAGATTATACTTCAGGAAACAAGTTTTCAATACGTAAGTAAATAGATTAATATGAGATTACACTGAAAGTGCGGATATGACAGACTATCAAACTACGTCATTTCATTTTGTAGACAAGAACAAAAGGCTATATTACCATAATGTGCAGCAGCGGTGCAATTTTAGGGTTCCATACCACAAAAAAATCGGAGGCCTTAGCGTCGTTTACGGAGAGCGGGGCGTCGAGCGTGGCGTTGGGCGAGCGCGGCCCGCACTGAATTCAAACATATGGCTTTGTATGAGTGCGTTAACGGAAAAGCGTTTTTTCACGCGTTTGCTTGAAATGGGGCATTTTACGCGGCGGGGCACGCGTTCTTCACTACACACTTGACGTTTCGCGGCGGGCACCGCCACTCTTCCCGCCACGCATCTCTTTGAACAACATCGTACATTGCCATTATGTTTTTGTTTATGCGTACGATGGTAAGTGCCGCTTCACGCGCCGCCTCTCCGTTAACAGAAAAAACGTCCAACGCGCCGCGAAACGCCACGCAGCACACGCCGCCCAACGCCCCGCGTCTCCGTAAACGAGGCCTTACAGTATCAGTATACAGTTTGTTGTCCATTTGTTAGGACCCTTTTATTGCGGTATTTTAAACTACCATAGCAACTCGTAACTTACCTACCACAAACAATTTGGCATTCAATTGAAATTGTTGAGTAGGTAAGTACTTAATTCGGCTTTGGCACTGAATTACTTTCGCATTTATAATATTAGTATGGATAACTAACACATTTAAACATTAAAGATCCAGACATGGCAGGCATACACATATACATGTATTTAAAGAGTTGTTATAATTTACTATTTTCTATTTTTGGTGTTCTTTTAGGTGTAGGTACCTTATGTTATGGTAGGTTCCTAAAACACAGGTTACATTTGGTTTACTCTACTTTGGTAACAACATGCAATATAAATATTTACATAGATTAATTCTTTTAGGAACTAGAAATAATAATAAAATAATTGATAGTTAATGCTTATCGGATAATATATTATTATTTAGTCCATGTATACAAGAAAACTATACAGGCAAAAGCCAGGATTCACAGTGTTAATATTTTTCACTAACGTTTTATTTCCTTAGGGCATCTCAAAATGATACCCAAATGCAGCTGTACCACATTAATAAGAACCTTATTAATGTGGTACAGCTGCATTTGGGTTAGTGAAAAATATTAACACTGTGAATCCTGGCTTATTTCTTAATATTACACCCCACAATATTAATTAAATATTAGCATTTATGTGTATTCGCATTTTCGTACCTACTTTTTTTAAACCCCTGACGGTCCCTAGCAAGTCACATTTTTTTAGGTCGGATCGTCCGCGACTGTTTCGCTATCGTCGAGAGCGGGTTTTTGGCAATTGCACCGTGCATTTTGCCAGTGTCTACTGCGCGGTTTATTTAAAAGTTAGAGCATAAGGCCCCGTTTACACTATGATTAGTAATTAGGCGAGTTCATACATGTTCTTCGAGATTTCCGGCGGCGCGCAATTTTAAATAACACGATCAGTAGGGTGGATTTCTGAGACCTAACCGTTGTTCTAAGGAGGCTGTCTTCATTAACTTTTTGAGTAATTGCTAACTGCGTTCACAGATTTTGGAAAAAAAAAACTCCTAAGTACGTTTTCCTGTACTGTTAGGGTACCTACCCTTACTGCCTCGTCTCAAAAATCCACCCTGTATAGAATCTGATCTAGTTGGAATAAATTACGTATTATTGCGAAACGGTAACGTAAAACGAGTGACGAAAAACATATAGCCAGGATCCGCACTCCACTTGCACAACCAGTGCACGTTTACGTGCGACACAAATCCTTATCTGTAAAATAATTTAAGGCCAACCGCACATTTGCGGTTGGCCTTAAAATATTTTGTTATACAGGGTGCAATATTTAATTTTTATTTTGTTTTATCATTACTGGCTGGACTTCCAAAAATGATATTACATGAATTATGTCTAGTCTTACGATTGCCATCTGCATCGCAATCTGCTCCGGAGGCTACAGATGTTAACGCGACGGTTTTATCGAAGTCAATAGTCGTGTAACCGACGGCAGCAGACGGTGCCGTTGTGGGGTTGTTGGCAAGGCTCACTTTTTCTACACTGCACTGGGATACAAGACGTCCACGTGGCTGCGAGGAATACGAAGCAACGCTTTCATTTTTAGAACTGCTGAAGGACTGACTCTCCGGAGAAGTTAAGTCCCTTGTCATTTTTACAATTTCTTTATTCGTATCAATATCCAATATTGCGTAGTTGACTTCCAATTCTTCCACAGGTGACATAGAAGTAAAAGTATCTGACTCTGAGAATTTTTGGTTGTGATCAATGGGTGCTGAGAAACTTAATATTTGTTTAGCGTTTTTAATACTATCGCCCATATCACCTAGTGATAAATTTGCATATGTGTTTATCTCTGGTTTATTCCCTACGGATAAATTGCAATATTCTACTTGTTTTGGAGTCAAGGGAGTGGTAGGCACGGTATCATTCTTACCGGCGTCGGCATCATTGGGTACAATGTTCATGTACATCCTAGCAGATTCTTGTTGTTGTTGCTGCTGTTGTTGTTGTTCCAGACTCAATTGGGCGTAGTGTTCACTCGAGTTACTCAATGTTGGGGATAAAGGACTATTTATTTTTTTGTTCTTTGAAGTATTTTTATCTAAACTTTCGAGGAATATATTTTCGTCTTCTATTTCTTTCATTGTATTCATAGCAGCCTCTTGCCGCAACGTGCTCCGTAAGAAAGCTAAATCTCTACTTATATCATTTGAGTAAACATGTCGGATTTCAGTTGCACGGTTATCAGGCGCCGGCGCCTCACCTTGATTATTATTGGGTTCTCTCTTAAAATCTCTGAGCTGATAGACATTAGTGACTTGATTGGTACTAGATTGAGATCTTGGATATAATGGCATTACCTCTAATATTTCCGCGCTTGATGGTGATCGTGGTGACTGAGAAACATTACGTGGAACTGATGCGTTAGATATAATATTTGGGAGGTTGTTGTTGACAGCCGGGCGCGCATTGTCTGGCTGGCCGTTGTCTATGGAAGAGCGATGAACTACACTAGCCTGTAATGTTTGCCTGCCCTGAGGAGATGGCGTTAATCTGGATACAGGATATGGCACGGAGTCATGAATCACATTCCTTAATTGAATTTGTTGTTGTAGTGTGCGAAATAACAGAGATGCTCTTCGACAGCGAAATGCATATATACCTTCTCCAGTCTCACAACGCCTACCTGAAAAAAAAAAATCGTTAGTACACGAAGCAGTATTTTAAATAATGTAAGCGCTGGCTAGTCGAGAACATAGGGCAGCCAGTGCGCTATAATTGTACAGTATCAATAAAGATACTAACGTCAAATTAGTACAATACAGATAGTGGTGCCGATTCAGTTGTTCATAAACTAAACTAAAGGACATTGCCTAATTTTGTATGGAAGTTGGACCAAGTGCTGCCTAGAATACTCACATAGAGCATTTTGTTCCTCAGACCACCACTAATCTGTATTTCAAAGCACATAAAAATCTATCTCAGGAGTCCACAGAAAAACTTTTCTGTCTCTTGTTTTGAATATTTTTATTGGAAAAAATGAACTTATTAGAAACAAATGTACAACTACAAAATCAACTATTAAACAGTTATTGTGCGTTAAATTATAATTTAATTAATTGTATTTTGATGTTGTAGTACATAATTGTTATGTATCAAACAGTACATCGATAACGATGAAGTCGAATAATAAATAAATTCAATATTATTGTATTAGTTCTGTTAACGGACTAATTAGTTGTATTTTAGTTATTGGCATTGCATCATTTTATAATAATAATTAGTCAGTTAACAAATCTAAGACAATAATATTGATTAATCGTCTTCATCGTTATCGATTATTATTGTGTCTAGGGATAAAGCAGGACACCTAATCACGTCTTCATGCCTAGCAAACCCAGTAAACCAGACCAAGCACATAGTGTGCGCGCAACAACCAATTGATTGACAGTTTTTTTTTTCTGGGAATTCAGGAAATGAAATTGCTTTTAGAGGAATTGGTAATGTGGCCGGTTTAGGCCCCCGATTAGGAGCCAGGTCGTTACAAAATATTATTTTGTCTTGTGGTGAATATTTTGCTTACGCGACTGTGCATATTTTGAAAATATGCACCGTCGCGTTCACAACGGATCACAAGTGACGTGAGACTGACCAAAAAGTAGTCGGGTAACAAAGAGACGCTTATCACCGCAAGCGCAGGTGAGGGATCGCGACAGATATATAATACAAAAGAATAGGTTTTTGTCTTCGTTCGACGATACGGTACGGTGTTATTGTAACCGGAATACATTTTTCAGAAAAAATATATCAAAAACGTTGTTTAATGCAAGATTATTCATTATCACAAAAACTGGATTTATTTATTTTTCCTTGGATCAATTTTTTTTATATTTTTATTTTATATTTCATATTGCTACAGTACTACTAGTAGACCAACTCACATTCCTAGGCAGCACTTGGTCCAAACCTAGGCAATCTCCTTTAAGTTCAGTGCATCTTATTATTTCTATTTCATTATGAAAAGGCCAGAAGATAAATTTAGTACTAAACAAAAATTTATCTTCTGTCCTTTTTTTAATGAAAAAGAATGAAAAAAAAAAAAAAAAAAAGATTAAAAATATAGTCTTACAAAGTTAAATGAAATGGAACGTGTTAACACTACGAACTATTTAATCAGACTCAAGAAAGAACACGCTACAGGTCACTACTACTTATCTTAATTTTAAATTTTTGTATACGTCTATCCTACACATACTACACCTAAGTGTGGCTGTCACGGCCTTCCTCGCGCCTCAAAACCTCACTGCAAGAGTATTTCCAGGAATAAGTAAATAAAACAAGACACTGTTTGCTATTCTTTCGTAATAATCGCCCCCATATTCAAAATTTAATTATTTACGTTACACGTCCGTGTAGTCACAGAAATTAATATGTGTACCAAATTTCAACTGAAGTGGTCCACTAGATTCGGAGTGAATTGGCTGTGACTGACAGACGGACAGACAGCCAGCCAGCTAGATAGACACACGAGAGAGGGTTCCGTTTTTTCATTCGGACGTGCGGAACCCGGGAGGCACAGGAACACGTGCGCCTCCCAAATGGTTAATGGCCTATACTACCCCAAATTGCTTAGCACGATCCTCCGTTATATCGAAAAAGAAAATACTGCAGCATTCATTTTGAAATTATTATGTGTTGAAGTTGAGGATTGATGTTAAGTACCTACTATGTTAGACGAAAACACGGTACCTAAACCCAAGTTACCAAACCAAACCGAACAATAAACCTGTGGTATTAAAAAATACTTCAAATACGATCATGAAATTTTGCATAATACCTGAACTAACCAAGCAGCGACAATGTTTTTTTTTTTTTAATTACCTACCTTTATTTTCGCCGTAAAAATTATCTAAACTATTCGCACTTTGGAGCCGCCAGCACCCCACTCTGTCTCGCTCTCACTCAGTCCGCGAGTAGTATGGTGCGAGCGAGAAAAAACGTGAATTTGACCTGAGGTAGGCTCTTTAAATAAAATGAAAACTAGGAGTTTAACGAGAAAAGATCGTTCAAGACATTACTTCAATGACGAACGCTGAAGAAGTAAGAGACCTGCTTGTTATCTTCACCAGCAATGGCGTAACTACTAAGGTGCAAAGTGGTGCGTGCGGTCAGTTCGTAGTCGGGCCCGGAGGTCTGCTAAGCCAAAAATGCACCGGCCTAAAGCCTCAGCCGGCGATAGGATTTCAGGATAGCAAAAAGCTAAAACAAGCAAGTTATTTAAATCTCGCGGGTCGCAAAAAAATGTAATGTACCTACTGATTTTGTCTGATCTGTCTGATTGTCTCAATAGTGAAAAACCGGCCAAGTGCATGTCGAACCACGCACAATGAAGGGTTCCGTAGTTGGGATGAATTCATCCAACAAACTTAAGGCCCCGGTGACTACCGCTCCCAACTACAATTTGGAGTGCGTGTAAACTTTATTCGGAATATTGCTATCTCTATTTGACAATGGAACCGGTGCGCAACCGTGTGTGCGTGGACCTGTGTTAGTGGAGAGATAGATATTATTAGCTGTACAGGCTGTAGGTACTTGCCATTCATTCTTATCGTATCCTCGCCCGGGATTTATATTTTGTTATTAGTATTTAGGTTTGTTCATTATTTGCTTTATTTTTGTTGACTAATTTGGGGAATCGTTAGTGAATGTACAAACTATTAATGCGTTTTTTGGAAATTTCTTTACCATGCCAATATCTCAACATATTAAGTTACTAGCTGCGCACCGCGGTTTCACCCGCGTACCCGTGGGAATATCGGGATAAAAAGTATCCTATGTCCTATTCCAAGTAATGATCTACCCATGTGCTAAATTTCATCTAAATCCGTTCAGCCGTTATAGCGTGAAAGAGAAACAAACAAATAAATAAACAAACAAACTCACTTTCGAATGTATAATATTATAATAGTTCTTTACCTATGAAATTGCCGTTTTGTATGAAAAAATTTAAACGAATTTTTTTCATGAATTTTTTATTTGTATTAATCGAAGTAATCACCCATGCAATCAATGCATCTTTGCCATCGCAGTGGCAGTTTATTGATGCCCTTCTTAAAGAAATCAGCTGGACGGGAGGCAACAAATTCTTCAAAGGCATTTTGTACTGCCTCTCGGGTATTGAATTTTTTTCCCGCCAAGAAGTTATCCAAATTCTGGAAAAAGTAGTAGTCTGTAGGCGCAAGGTCTGGTGAGTAGGGCGGATGACGGAGAGCTTCCAACCCCAGTTCTTGCAACTTGGAGACCGTCTGCTGTGCAGTATGAGGTCGCGCGTTGTCGTGCAGGAGCAGCGGAGACGAGCGATTGACCAATGCTGGTTGGAGATGCGCCAGCTTCTCCATCATTGTGTTCAGTTCTTCACAGTACACATCTGCAGTAATGCTCACCCCGTTTGGAAAGAAGCTGTGATGAATCACACCGGCGCTAGACCACCAAACAGTGACCATCACTTTTCTAGGGGTAAGTTTTCGTTTAGGGCATTGTTTAGGTGCTGAACCAGGATCCAACCAACTTGCTGAGCGCTTGCGGTTATCAAACAGAATCCATTTTTCATCGCAGGTAACAATGCGGTTCAAAATTCCTTCATTTGTGTGTCTGTTGAGCAGTGCAAGGCACGTCTCGACGCGTACTTCGCGCTGGCGATCATTGAGTTCGTGGGGCACCCATTTGTCAAGCTTTTTTACCTTGCCAATTTGACGCAAATGGACCAATATTGTTTTGACGCTAACGTCGAAAGCTGCTGCTAATTCAGCCGTAGATTGTGTATCATCAGCTTCCACAATCGCCTTTAATTCGTCATTGTCGACCAAAGTCTTCGGACGACCGCGAGGTTCATTTTTCAGGTCGAAATTTCCAGAACGGAAGCGAGCAAACCAATAACAGGTGGTGCGTTGGTTTGTAGTGTTAGCTCCGTAAACGTCGTTGATGTTGCGTGCCGCTTGTGCCGCGTTGCTGCCACGACGGTACTCATATTCCATAATTACTCGAATTTTTAACGTATCCATGATGACGAAAAAGATTGAAATGCGATGAAAATGTAACACTAATCAATAAAGAAATGACTACATTTGGAAAAAAAAAAAAAAATTTAAAATAAAATTAATTTGAAATTAGAATTCTTAGCCAAACAAAAATTATTTTGATTTGAAATGGCCAGTACTGCAGAACGGCAATTTCATAGGTAAAGACCTAATATATACTAGCTGCCCGCTCCGACTTCGCACGGGTAGCACTAAGTACCTACCTACCTACCTACAACTTAGGGGTGTGAAAAATAGATTACGACCGATTCTCAGACCCACCGAATATATATTATGAAATTTCATAACAATCGGCCAAGCCGTTTCGGAGGAGTATGGCAACTAACACTGTGACACGAATTTTTATATATCTATTAGTGATATGTTTATAATAGCATCCGCCCGCGCAATAAAAAGTACCCTCAAAAGTAGTTCCCCAGGATGCCATCTATGTCCTTACCAAATTTAGTCGAAATCCGTTCAGTGGTTTAGGCGTGAAAAGGTAACATACAGACAGGCAGACAGAGTTGCTTTTGAATTTATATTAGTATACTAGCTTCCGCCCGCGTGGTATGTCGATAAAAAGTAGACTATGTCCTTCTCCGGGATGCCATCTATCTCCTTGCCAAATAATATCAACTACTCACACATTGACATACGCGACAGCACTAGTAGCTATTGAAATTTTATGAGTTGGAGAAGCGAGAAATTTGGATGTGTTCCGTAATACCAAAAATGATGAATGAAAACTTTTTTTTTTCCATTTTTTTTTCGATAATTTGTAACTTGATAATATAGGCTATGCTTCTGCTGAAACAATATAACAAATATTGTTGTTTATAATACAGAAAAAACAATATGAAAACATGTCATTTACGCTGTAAAAATGTTCGAAATTCAATTCGCTATATATTAGGTAGGTTTTTTGAAGAAAAAAAAAGAATGTAGGTGCCTAGATAAATACCGTCTCAATCCGAATAACACCACAATACGGTGGAAATATGCTCAAACTGCAAATGATTTTGGTATTACGTTTATATGGAGAATTCATCTATCACCGGGTTCTTAACATTGTAGTTGAAAAACTTGAGAACCTGTTTTTGCAACTACAAATTTAAGTTGGTCGATTATTACTCGGTAACTTGTGGAGCTTAAGTAGCGGTGATAGTTTTCCGTTTAATTTCGTTATATATACTACTGCGGTGAATTTTTTCACATATCCAAAACCAACCATTTAGCTGGCAGGGGGGACACACACTTGACTCTAACAAAAATTAGCACTTTAAAGCTTAATATTTCGCAAAAGTATCCCTGAATCCAAAAATGGTTTTCACAAACTCACATAAAAATAAATAATTACGGTCGGACCGTTCTGTGGAACACTTTTACACGACTGCCCAAAAAGGAGTGTAATGTTTTCAGGGTTCATGTATGAATGTATGTGAGTTTCTTTATTCCACCATAACTTTAAAATGCCTTAACGGATTTGGATGTATGGGGTATCGTTAGAATCCTTACATTATCCCGAGTGACATAGGCCACGTTTTTTTTTTTTAAAAAAAACAATATGGCGGCAGTAAGGCTCCATTATCAAATGTGAAAAATAAAAAAATCTTTTATTATTGATGCCTTGATGAGCACGTTACAAAACTATATAATTTATTGGCATACATTTTACATAGGTACGGTGTACAAGTGTATATGCAAAAAATACATTTCATCTTTGGCTGCAAACAATTTAATCAGACTTTAGTAACACTACAAATGTCTAAATGAGTGAATCCCCACTACGTGTAAGGGGAGCTATCCTAAAATAAATATTTACCACTTTGTCGGTGTGATTTATATGTATACCCATACCAAATTACAGCTTTCTAGTACCAACAGTCTCTGAGCTAAGCCGCGGACAGACGGACGGACAGACAGACAGAAAGTCAGACGGACATAGCCTTAGTTAGTAATAAGGCCCATTTTACCCTTTCGGTACGGAACCCTAAAAACCAAGTTTGCAGCTTCGAAAGACCTGCTAACTTCGTGGTGCCCGAAAAACCTCGAAATGTTTGCATTTCTTTTAGTTTTTGGTTTTATACCTAACTACTAAAAGGTGCATCCTTGATCCATTTTATTTATACTAGCTTCCGCCCGCGCGGTATGTCGATAAAAAGTAGCCTATGTCCTTCCCCAGGGTGCCATCTATCTCCTTGGCAAATTTTGTCGAAATCCGTTCTTCAGTGGTTTAGACGTGAAAAGGTAAAATACAGACAGACAGAGTTACTTTCGAATTTATAATATTAGTATGGATTGACAAAATAAAAGAGCCTATTTGGATGGATCTTGAGAGACCGGTTTGTGCCGTCGTGGTGAAAGGATTACTTAAGTCACCTAGACTCTGCATTACTGCGTGGTAGTGTCCAGGGTGAGATTACTTTATATTAATAAACCAGCTAAATTTTTTTATTTTTTCTCTCAGAAGGGCACATGGTATCAGGTTACAGGCAGATTCAAACCTGTGTGAGACCTGGAGTCTATAATGGGTTTGGGACCTGTATTACAGATCTCCAGGCTCCAGGCAAATAAGTATTAGTAATTTAATTTAGTTCAAGACTGGTCAGAAAAGACAACTGAGTGGCGGATGTAAAAACTGATGAGGGAAAACAGTAAAGATTGGTAAAAATAGTATTAGATATTGTAAATACAAACCCGATTCGAAACTGAATATATCTCCTTCAAAACCATATCTTCTTAATGAGTGTAAAGGCCAAACAGTCGACTCTCTTCCTTCACGATACAATATTATATCAGATTCAGTAATCTCTAACTGACCAGAACATAAATCAGCACCATTCTCATCAATGTTTACAACGCGAAAAACATTAGGATGCAAATCTGAAGTTTCCTTCTTGCTGTGTAAGCACCCCATTACATTTCATAACAAATTGCTATATATTTGTATAATCTGCAAGTACAAATAATAACACTATTAGTTTATTAATTGTCAAACTTATGCAGCTGCTACAATAATAAAATTATAGGTATGCTTCATACAACATGTCCAACAACAGGCAACTAGCTTATTGGCCATTTCAATCACTTCTATAGATAATTTGGTATTTGAAGATAAATATATTACATAATTATTGTAATAACAAAGAACATATTATCTGGTACTTATTAGTAGCTGCAAACCAAGATATATAACTAATTCATAAGAGTTCTAATAGATTTTTTTGTAAACAATACATCAACACTAAACCTCCTAGGTTAACAGAGACAGTTTTTTGCCGTATACCTTAAAACTTCTAAACAATATTACAATAACCTCTTCCGTTATTGGCAGTCTACTAAAGTTTAAAAAATCCCAGCTCTGTGGGGGTGGAGACTGGGGGATAGGGATACAGTTTATAAGAAAAATGTTAAGCTCCCGCACACATACAATATTGTAAGTTGGCTTGTGTTCATCCTAGCAGATTGCAATAATATATTATAAAATCTCAAATATAAGAAATAGGCGTAATTTGTTATACTTCAGATAAAAAACAACAGTTAACATTTTATTAAACCTTACGAATATGATTTTTTTTGCATCAACACACGGTAAACAGAACATTCGTAAACACCATGGTATTGTAATCATTAGTACTTACCCACTTGTAATAAAAATTTGGAGTGATCAATTAGTTTCCTACATTAAAGGAATATCGAAAAAACATATTTCGACAAAACCGGCTATATTTACTATAATCTAAACAAAGGTATCACTTGTGTATTTTATGAATATCATAATATGATAGTACGAAAAATGCAAATAATCACTAAATTATTCGGTTTATCCAATAACTCTTCAAAAATCAAAGAGCACAGTGCATTAAAAAAAATTGATTGGATTCCAAAGAACACAGATTTTAATTACAAAGAGAGCACAGAAAATAGATAGAGATAAAAAGTACTCCGTACAACTAAAAAAATGTACTCTGTGAGCTCTGTGAGTACATTAATTGAATAGAGTTGAAAGTTGAATGTTGAAAACACAGGTCGAAAACTTGAAGTTGTTGAAGCTGTCCAGTCAAAGAGTCAAGACAAAGCGAGTGAGTGTGAGTGTCACTGTCACTGAGTGTGACAGACAGACCACAGACTATGTAGAGACAGACCACAGACTAAGTAGTACTCAGACAGACCCACAGAGTACAGACATAGAATATCCAGACTAGAGGGCGTTTCACAGGCGGCGTTTCATCAAATAGATTACGTAGGTACCTATACAGGGTTACAGGGAAAGTCGTACTGAACATAAAGGATGTTATTATTTAGGTCATTTTTGATGAATTTGATTCTGAAATAAAATGTCCGAAACTTAACCGTTATGGAGATATTAATTTTAAAGATTATTTTTTTTAATCCTTTATTTTTGGGCATTAAGTCGTTTTCTTTGGGATTAGAGATCCTAGAGTCAGTTTTTTTGATGTATCTAGTTAGAAGACATGTCCATTAATAAACATGATCAACAGAAACTGAACATACTACTTTTTACCTCAAACTAAAAATGTACCTACCGTCTGCTACCTTAACTGTTATTTGGACAATGTTTTGCCTATTTAAAGCAAGTGTTACAACTTTTTGAATAGCTAAAGAGACGTAGAACTTTATAAAATTATTTGCAGAATAACCCATCAAATTTAAGAACACTCTATTAGAAAATTCATTAATGCTAACCTTTGTCGAGCAGTTTTTCAAGCTGCTAGTAGTAGGTTCAATTCCTGTTGATCAATTTTATTAATAGACATGTCTTCTAACTAGATACATCAAACAAACCGACTCTAGGAGCTCTAATAGTTTCGGACATTTTATTTCAGAATCAGATTCATCAGAAATGACCTGAATGATAACATCCATAATATTCAGTAAGACTTTCCCTGTAACCCTGTGTAATTAAAATTAGTACTATGTGAAATAGTTCCTTATGTATAATTATTTTAGTATGTTGTTCCTATGCCGTAATATTGGTTCCACTGTTGTAGGACCAATACGAATACGCTACACCTCCGTGAAGATAGCCCCCTATTTCATTATTCAGGTAACCCGCGAAATCAAATTTTCTTAAGTTTTTTGCAATTTTCAAGTCAGTATCAGGTTGTAAGTTGATCTAAATATGATTTGCGGCCGTAACAAATATGGATTTACAGAATTATAATCATATTTAGATCAACATACAACCTGGTGACCAAGTCTACTAATTTACAAACGTGTCAGTGGTCTCACAATGGTGGGTTTTTGACAGGTTTTGTATGGTAAATCTGTCAAAAACTCATCATTGTGAGCCCATTGACTGTTATTGACCCGCAAATTACAAAAAACGTAAGGAAATTTTAATTTCACGGGTTTTACCTTAGCGCATCCCCCATATTATGAAAATGTTACGTAGGACTCTCAAACAAACGTTGTTGTTAGATTACTCATCTATTCATAATGTAATCTGCAAAATTTCGTGTAAATCGATATAGTAGTTTTATCAGAAATACACAACACAGGAACAGACCCATTTTCCCCCAATTCTCTGATAACATCATTATTTATAAATACAGCTTTCAACATTCGAGTATTGTTTATACAGTTATACTTTATAAAATGGTCTGGTTATTCAAGAGCACAAAACAGTTTATATTATGTGTCTAGAGCCAATAGAAACTGAGTTTGAACAGTTTTTGTAAGCGGTGTCTTAAACACGTAAGTTCGGGGTTAACGCCTGACGCTTAAGGATATTTCAGACGCTTGAGGTTGAAGCTTGAGAGGTTAAGTTCGCGACCTTACTCGGCTCGCCGTCGGTGACACACGTGAAGCTTGCTCATTTTTTCATTGTCAATTTGGCTCGCAGGTCATCCTGATGACAGACGGCCGAGTAAGCTCGCCGAGCCGTAAGTACGCGTACTTACTCGCATGTCTATCACCCCTTTACCTCTAGCTGTGAGACTGTGATTAGTGCTGCCGTTTAGAAAAACATAAACTCACCAAACTTTTACTAAAATATCAGTATTGTCACTAGATTGGGGGAAAAACAAATATGAAAAATCAATGAAGAAAATACACCGTTCAATTGGAAATAATCAAAAACTCTGTGTTTAGAAATTAATTAGTTGAATTAAATCCTCATCTAAGGCTGGTTTTAGAGTCACGCTGAGCATCGGCGCTGATGGCGCAATATGTATGATTATCGCACTCGTCACAGCGCTGACGGCCGTCAGTGCTGAGCTGCGCTGAGTGCGATAATCATACATATTGCGCCGTCAGCGCCGACGCTCAGCGTGACTCTAAAGCCCGCCTTACAGTGTATCATCTTCGTCCGGCGTGGTGAAAGTGGACGGTTGCTCACTAGATCTAGTGACAAAGTCACTAAAACGGCAACACTGACTGTGACAGTCATTGACATTGACATGCACAGCCACAGAGTAAATGTTTTGAATTGACGTTTGCTTTGACTGGCTTTGACGTGCATGCATTGACAGCAATTGACAGTCATTCACAGCTGGCGTAAAAAGAATTTATTTGTTAATATTTGTACTTCTATTTGTCGGTAGCATTCTAAAATTGAATGATTAGCGTTTACTGTTTTATTAATAACATATCTATGTAAAAATTAATTAAGTAAAATACTATGCTTGCATTTGTATTATAATTTGAAAATGTCTTGTCAAGTGGAACAAATAGCTGACTGTGGCGATATATCCAGTTTAGGAAGAGCTTTGTTTATATCAGAAAAAGAAGGTATTTTTTTTTGGGAGATTATTTATACGGTTAATTCTTTTTATTTTAATGTTTACAATTTTCAGACACAAAGTGGTTGCCGCAGTGTTCAATTTCCCTGTCTTCCTGCAGCAGTTTGTTGGCAGTTGGTTATAAGAATCGTCTCTGTCTACTTACAAATCAATGGATTAGCCTAGCAAACAGTCATACATTTCTTATATCATGGAGTGGAACTCTACCTTCAGAAATAACAGTGGTGTTGGCATTACCTATATGTCCATCGCAGCATTCCTCTCAGGTAAATATACCAATCTTATGCTAATAGGATTTTACTAATACTATCAACAACATAATATGTAAATCAAAAACCTTGACACACTGGGAGGTTCCTGTGCAGTAGTTTGTGCTACAGTATATTATTTGGCTCCACTGCAGTTTATAACCCGCGCGTGCGAAGCTTCACAATTTTATAGCGTATAGATCTCGTCATGTAAAACACTTCTGCAAAATATTACACTGCGCAAACAACTAGTTTTTGAGAAAAAAATTCCTAAAGTTTCAGAAAAATCATCTGATTTACATACTAAAATTGACATTTTACCACAGATGTTGTACGAATTTCCTTTTTAGGGTGTTCCTTTTTACGTTCAGACAAAGTGACAGCGGATTTTAATGGTTTATAGTATTATTATTGTAAGTTTTTAACTTTAATTTATTTTTAAATAGCTGCTATCGCAACGTTCTTAGTAATGAAGCAAAAAATAAAATTAATTATATTAAAAATATTAAAGTTTTATTTGTACTCGTTGTGTAAGGTTGATGCGCTAGGGTGGCCTGCGAAATTCAAATTTTCTAACGTTTTTTGCAATTTGCAGGTCAGTATCAGGTTGTTTGTTGATCTAAATATTATTAGCGGCCATAACAAGTATGGATTTACAGAATTATAATCATAAGAATCAGCAATACAACTCTCTAAGTTCATGTAAGTGTATTGACTGACGATTTCATGAAATTTTGATTCTATACACTACACACAGAAGTACCACGCCTTACAACAATTTATACCTTAACCTTCGAGTTTCACATTGAACAAATTCCAAGATTTTAGTAGTTTTTGGTTTGACCTTGACTTTTGAGGTGTTCTACCTTGACTTTTGGGGTGTTGACCTTGACCTTGAAGATGTCATTGACTTCATTATTGCATAGAAACAAATTGTAGTCTTTTTTTTTTTTTTTGGGATTCTTTTTCTCGGCCCCAATGGTTTTGCGCACTTTGCGGTTTTCAAATTTACACTAAAAAGGGTCCATTCTATCCAAAAAAAATAGCTAGGTACTATAAAAAAGCGACGGGTTATAAACTGCAGTGGTTCCTATTATTTTATTAGATTAATAATTAAACATGGTTTTTCAATTTCATTTTACGTCTAAAACCAAAAAATTCTGCCTGGCCTTTTCCCAACTATGTTGGGGTCGGCTTCCAGTCTAACCGGATGCAGCTGAATACCAGTATTTTACCTGGAGCGACTGCCTATCTGACCTCCACAACCCAGTAACTGGGTAATACGAATACGATACCCCTTGGTTAGACTGGTTGTCAGGCTTTCGGGCTTCTGACGACTCGTAACAACTGTCAAAGATCCACAAATGACAGCCGGGACCACCGGCTTAACGTGCTTTCCGAGGCACGGAGGAGTCTCGATATGTGAAAATGGTCACCCATCCACGGACCAACCCCGGCAAGCGTAGCTTAACCTGATGGATCGACACGAGCTCCTCCCATTTTACGTCTAAAACCATGATAAGAAATACGAAACAAAAGACTAATCTGTAAATATATTAAATGAAAAAAAATTGTTTTCGATTCTGTCGTTTTTTTTTAAATACGCTGGCCACACAGACTGTTGCTGTGTAGTTTTTCAAAACTACAGAATGGATTTTGATGTGGTTTTCACCATCTTTTTTTTTAAATAACAGCCTTCAGTCCTTTCTGGACTACTGGAAAATTCATTATTTGGCGTGCGCTGAGAAAACTATTGATGATACCTACATAAAAATTATGTACTACATGATTAAAATACTCATTAATACCTACAAAAAAGGCCGCGAGGGAATAAGTATCTAACTATCATAGTTAAGTCACAATAACAGCTTTTGTGTTCTAATATATTATTTAATTAGATAGCCGGTAGAAACAAAAGTTCGTTACATTCGTATCGGTGTATTACTTCTTATTCAAATAAATAGTTTTATCATCATGGGTATTTATGTAGCAGTAAAATACTTTTTAATTCATTCGAATCGGATATCGGATACGTTTTATCCCTATATTACCACAGGATCGAGACCTACCCGGGTGAAACCGCGGGGCACAGTTAGACTTTTATAGACTGGATCCCCAACCCAGTTAAAAAAACACCATGTACTGGTAACTGAAAATGTTCCTGAATCCATTCAGTGGACAAATACTTAGATTGGTATTAGCAGTTTTTTTTTTTTTTTTTTCAGAATGGTCCTGATTGGTTCTGTATAATTGTTGGCTTTAAAAATGGGAGTGTTGGATTTTATACTAATACTGGTCACTTGCTGTTACTTGAAAAATTAGATGATAAGCCAGTTTTGAAAATATCCTGCCACACTGGGACTTATGGAACTTTACCTGATGATGTACATATACTTTATCAAAGTTGTGAGTGTATCATCTCAGGATCAAGCTTGTACCAAACGCTCAGGAATGCCAAAGCGCAACTAGCCAGAGGTATTTTTACTCGTTTGTATCACAAATTCACAAAGCATTCAACTGAACCTGTTTAATTAAAAGTACATATTTATAGTACAAGCTGGAATCCAGGGGGACTACTCAGTGGATAGCCGAAGCATCAATATACGAAAATGGATGTTCACTGAACAAGAAGTTATGAATGATGCTGCAGTTGTAGGACTAGATCTCAAAAACACTTACGATCACCTGTTGGCAGCATCCACTTATGGAGGATATGATGTTTGGTAATTAAAACTCAATGTTTTAATAACTCCAACATTAAAAATTATTTGGTCTTGATCAGTTGATTTATCATTTTAGGAATACGTCCAACCCCGACTGTATACCGTAAATAATATATTTACCTACCTTGTTGGTGCCGCCGCGCCGTTAGAATTCAATGCAACGTTTAAGGTTCTCTTGATGAGATTGGAGACCCGATTGAAAGTTGATGCATTATAATTTATGAATATTCCCAATAATTTTTCAATTGATCATTAACTCCAAACTCTATAAAATATAAAACTGGGTTTGTTTCTCTTAAACTTTTGCCTATATTTGCCATTTGGTTTTTAGGGTTGCGTAGTTAACTAGGAACCCTTATAGTTTCGCCATGTCCGTCTGTCGGTCCGCGGCTTAGCTCAGAGACTCTCAGTACTAGAATGCTGTAATTTGGCATGGGTGTAGGATATAGATCACACCGAAAAAGTGGTACAATAAATACATGAAAAAAATGTCTAATAATTTTTTTAGAGTACCTCCCGGTACACGTAAATTGGGGATGTTTTTGTTGTTGTACGTTGGAAAATATTGTGATTGCGTGAAAACCACTTTTGGATTCAGGGATCCGTTTGCGAAATATTAAGTTTAAAGGGCTATTTTTTGTTAAATTCAAGTGTCCCCAGGTAAATGGTTGTTTTTGGATATGTGATAAAAATCAAGGCAGCAGTACCTATATATACAGGGTGTAAGGGTAACCACCGTTGTCACTCAAACCATGGGTAGTTGACTTAAAAATAAAAATAAATGACCGAAAATAACAAAAACGTTATTTTCATTAAAAGATTTTAAAAAGTTTCTATCCGACACCGTGCTTGCTAGCGAAACGGCTGACTAACTGAGGGAGGGTTCGCGCTCGCGGCCGGTCAGGTCAGGTCCCGCACCCCCCGCCCGTGTTGAGACGCAAGTTTGTTGCCCTAGCGCAGAGGGCAACGAACATGCGTCTCTTGTCGTAAAATGTAGATAAAAAAAAAAAGAAGTAATTTTCAATTGATTTTACGTTCTATAAATGAAACCAAACCACTTGGTTTGTTGGTTGTTGTGCAAGGATAACGGTGTTCACCCTAACACCCTGTATATAACGAAATTAAAAGGAAAACTATCACCGCTACGTAGTCCAAAAGTTACCCTAGTAACTAATAATCGACCAACTTAAATTAGCAGTTGCAAAAACATGTCTCTTGTTGTAGTTGTGTACCCTTCATTGTGCGTGGGTCCTGGGGGTCATGGACTATTGACCCCCCCCCCCCCCCCAAATCTTGGGCTGCGACCGCGCCTGATCGGTATATTACAAAAACTATCACAGTTAAGTAGGCTCTACAAGTTAACGAGTAATAATCGACCAATTTAGATTTGCAGTTGCAAAAACATGGTTTCCAAACAACAATCTTAGGTTTGTTCTTGGCATAAATTCATCTTAACTACGGAACCCTTCATTATGCGTGGTCTAACACGCACTTGGCCTTATACCTATTTCCTTTAAAAAAATGTTTAAATATTACAGGTATCGTTCTGTGCCCCCTGTAAACACTTTGATACTTGGAGCTGGTGTTAAGCCATATATTGGTTTTCACTATGCTCTGGAAGGAGGAACTACTCCCCCACTGCAAGATGTGGCTAGAGCTGTTGCAAATAAAATCAAGTCTGCTCTTCCGTAAGTATGAGATTATGCATTATATGTAACACTTGCTTTAATGTTCAATGAAACATCATCACTAATACAATCCCACACGGGGACTTTTTGATTATGGCTAGAAAGCCGATTGCAGAATAAAGATGACCAAAAAACATGTGCGGTCGGGGAACTTCCGTCAAGAACGAAGTTCCGTAAGGATCATTTAAAAAAATTACAGCTTAGTTCAGTATTGAGGTTATACAACCGGCCGCGCACAATGCTCATCTGCTCGAATCTCGATATTCGCACGCACATACACGTACTCGTATATAACAGAAAGAGAGAGAGAGAGAGAAAGTCGCATGAATGGGGGGGGGGGCTCTTTTGATACAGGAACTCCTAGTACAAGAGCTAGGAAATAAATAAATTATTATTGGGGCTTTTTGATTAAAGGGGCTGGCTCGGAGGTGGCTCTACAGACAACGCAACGACTGGAAGTGAACCATTAATTCGTTCCGAATCTTTATCGATGCGCAACGGCATATATGATGGGCAGCGACACGGCAATATGGTAGCTGTGTCGCCAGATCGACGGCTCGCGGCCACTGTCGACAGTTTCGGACGCGTTGCGGTTCTAGACGTTACACGAGGACATTTAATTAGACTCATCAAAGGTTGTAGAGATGCTCAGTGTGCATTTGTTCAAGTAAGTATATCACATCTACACTAACATTAAAGGAAATCTCCAAATCTGGCTAAACATGTACAAGTTGCTCAATTAAAAGTAATTTCACAAAAAAATCTAGTTAATTCTAAATGTTATTGCATATACGTCGTGACGGGAACTTCTATGTAGTAAAATCGAATAAATAAGTATTTTTTAGCAAAAACTATATTTTTAGCCCGACTCGCTCTTGACAAGTTTTCATATTTACGACTATCTTGCCCGCGGCTTCATACAGATTTTTTTTCATATTGCGGTCCGGTGCCGGAGCTGCTCCGGTGTCATGTACAGGAAGCCTTAAGGTGTCAAAAGGTAACAAACAGACAGACCGAGTTTCTTCGATATAAAATCGTTTTAAAATTATGTGGTAACACATAATACAAATAGGTAGCGATGTTTTGTCAGCAGAATTATTTAAAAATAGGTACTGAATTCTCTACATAGAACCTCCAATTACATGAAAAGCAAATATATTTATCTATAAATTCACAACTAACTATATCTGTCGGTAAAAATAATTTTAACTAAGCAACTTATAGGTACACGTTCAGCCAAAGAGTCCTAACAGAATGAGCAATTCCCTTTTACGTTTCCCAAATTAAATTAAGTTTAATCCAAAAACAATACAATCGACAAACCAAAGAATATGTACTTAATTCATATGAATAAACTGACATTCAACACCGAGGAGGTTGTCGCCACCGACATTTAGCCCCTGATTGCCGCAAGCTGCTGCGTATCTTTCGTTCCGGCCGATTTCCGCCATTATTTTTTTATTTGTTAGCAGTAGTCTGTTAATTTGAACTACAAAAACTGAGTTTTGTTTGCTTAATTTGGCAGTCTTTAACTGGCTTTTTGCTTCTTTTGAAATAATTTACATCAATATTATCATGTTGAAAGCCCTTGTATTATTTATTTGCAGATATTTGATATGGATGACAAAAAACTCCAACTGTCAGTTGTTAAAGAACTTAAGAGAGCCATATTTTTAATTATATATAACCCTAAAAAAGGGCTCATAGATATAAGATTAATGCAAAAAGGAAACAGAGTAGCAGCATTTACAGCAACGAAAAACGGCTTACTTCTATACAACACTTGTGGTCTAGTTGGTGCTGAGAAAAATTATTCATATAAAAAACTCAATTTACCGGAATTTCAATGTGTATTAATAGACCCAGACGGAAAATTGAAGAAGTTTAATATTCCATTTTTTTATGCCTTGGAAGGAGAACATTCCCAAAGATCTAAAGATCTTCATGCTTTGAGAGATTTACGTGAGCATCTCAAAAAATCTTCTACAAACTCAGAGGATTTTGTCGATGAATTAATAAAAAAAGCCTTAGAATTAAAAACGTTGGGCTTGAAAAAGCATTGTTTAGATATGTTAGTAAGAAAATATGAAATATCTCCAAAAACTGTTATGACTTGTCTAAACTTGTTTTGGGATAGCATTGAAAATAATGAACTGAATGTTCAAGAAATCGAAATTAAACACTACTTTGCAAATCTTGGGTTAGCCACTTTGTTCTTTAGATATATCAATGGAGAAAACACTGATGACATGAAGGACCTCACAACCAAAATACACGCCTTTACGCATTTAAATACAGAAAGAACTGAAAATGTTCAACTTACTGAAAACTACCAGCCATGTTTCGATCTTTTGGAGGACGATAATTGTATATTGGAGAGATTGTTGACCTTAGCACAAGAAAATAATTACAAGGAACACCATCACGCCAGAGTTACATTTGCCGTTAACAACACCAGCACATATAAAGAGTTTGTTTCGTGCTTCAATTTAGATGAAAGTAATAAATACATATCTTTGAAAATTGATACCACAGAAGACCAAATCAATAATCTAGCTACTATGACTTTTAAATCTATATTTAAATTAAAGGACATTACAATGTTAAGAGATTTCGTGAAAGAGTGTAACATAGACGCTAAGGAAATAGTAAAACTATTAATTATGCAGTTAATGAACATGCCCTTGGAAGAAATAAGTGTCGAACTAATTGAACAGTTCATAAAAGTTTTATATTACCTGTGTAATGTTATAGAAGAGGCGACTCATATAGCTTACAATGAGATATCACCCTGGTGGCAAGATATTCGTGATGTGTTAGTAGACATGCCTTGTCCTATGAGGAGCATGATAGTTGCAATGGCTTGTAAAGCAGTTAGTAGAATATTTGAAACTAAACGTCAGGAGATAGAAGATGATATATGGGAGTCTGTAACAAAAGAAAATGCTAAATGGGGTATACTAATCGGTAAGCTAGAGGACATTTCTATCCTTAGTATTATACTTATGTTCAAAGACTCCTTCACTGGAAAGTGTTTACCTAAATTGCAAATGAATGAATTAAATATTAATCTCAAATATATTTACACAAGAGGGAAAGGATCTGTAACAGAATTAATAGCGAAATGGTTATGCGGAATGGGCGTTGTTCCTGAATCAGTTGTTGCCAACGAATTACTTGAAAAATATTCCAGTATGGGTTTGGACACGCCTGAAACCAACGATGACGATGATTCTGATTATCTTTTTATAGAAAACAATCGTATCTATGTTGACGAAAATCCTAAAATATTTAAATGGCTCTCTCTGTTAAGACAACAATTTCCACTAAGCACATCATCGAATTACTTAATTGCAAACATGTGTTGGGAATATTCTATGGCTTGGCAGAAATCCATGAAAAATTGTGATCATCTTGAAACAGTCTTTCGATGTCTTACGTGTATATCGGACTTGCATATTAGATTAGGTTTATTTTCCATCATATGGTCCACATATATTAAGCAAGTGTTTGAAGTGAGTTGTCGCTTAGTAAACAAAGTCGGAAGACTGCCAAAAGATCCATTGTGTTTTCAAGATGTTGGCTTTGACAGCACAAGCATGGTCAAATTCCTTCAAATTGCGTCTAAATATTTATATGAATTCCTAAACTGTTCAAGTTTGTCGATCAATCAAAATAAAATAGCCATTCAATTCGAAAAAATTTGGGATGAAAGTATTCCTTCTTTAGTGGAAGTGGCACAGGATAATAAGAGTGTTAATACCGATATATTAAATTTGAATTATCAAATATCATGTACGGTGTATTATATGTGTCATTTTAATGTAAAACTGTCCAAACCGTTGGATAGTCTGTACGATATTGACTACCAGTACATATTTGAAGCATTAACTGGTAACATACGTAACAGAGAAATCAGCATGAAAGCATCTGAAAAATTGAGAAATCCAAGGATGAAATTTTTAACGAAACTCATACGATCTGCGGTAGAAACAATAACCGCATCGGAGAATGACGAATCATACCAAACATATAATAGTGAAGAATGCCTTGCTTGGATTGAAAGAATTACCCTCCTAGCAGAGTTATGGAATATTGATAACGACTTTATAAGGCGTCAGCAGGTAAAGACCGTATAAATCCTGGAAAATAAATACGTTTTTGCAAATAACCTAGATTATTTAATTGTACTTTTGTTACAGGTAATTTCACTTTACCATCTTGGCTATGACATGTTGGCTGAAAATGTAATAGGCTTACTTAAGGAACCTGAAATAGTTCTGCCATCACTTTTAGCTTTAACTACGCAAAGATTCAAGAGAAGTTTGGAACAATCAAGCAATCAACCGGAGTGGATAGTTACCATGCCACCTCAACTTTACAAACGTCTTCAAAATGCGGTCAGTATTTTCTTATCCCTCCATTCAGTCATCATCACAGAGACAGTTTGCTATTTTAGATATTGTGCATTCTTTTGCTATGCCCATTCAATTTCTTGAGTCGATGATACTTTTTAGATAAGTTTTGGTAGTAGTAGTACCCAGTTGGCACGCGGCCACCAGAAAGGCGTGGTTTTGTTGTTGAAACACTGATGTGAGCGCAATTTATTCAATTACTGAAATTGGCATAGAAAAGTAGTTAAAATTAAAATTAAATTTTGTGTTTGTTACAGACATTAGATACTTCAATACCAGCTCATCCGTCAATGACCACAACAAAAATGGTACTCGAAAAAATACTTATCCAAATAGATAAAAAAATTGCAAATAATCCTATAAATTCTCAAAATATTAAAACTACAGAACTATTAATTGAAAGTTGCGAAGTGTTGATAAGGCGTAAACTGTAAGATATTTTATCGCATGTACATGTTTCCCCAAATAATTCCCTCTTTGATTAAAAAAAAATAATCGATCGTCTTTTTATACCTACTCACTAATCGCCTTTTTGTGATGTGTAGTATCTGCGACTTACAAGGATGTATAGCGCAGGATAAACTTAGTTAGCTAGCTAAACTAAACTAACTTAGCAGGCAAAATAAACTTAGTCTGCGCAAAAAAACGAGTGTTAATTGATTCAGGCGTGACTTTGCGGAAATCCAATACAATAGACGTAGATATATTTAGCTTAACTATTCCTTATATATTTTCCTCTTAACTATTCCTCAAGAGTCATGAAAAACCCTGTAAGAAATCGACACGTGTTTCAGCTAAATAGTTGAAAAAACTTGTAAACATTTCTTATCGGGATGTCAAAGATCGCGAAAATCAGTGTTTAGCAAATTTTTTTTTTTTTACTTATACTCCATTTGAAATAAGAAAGAAATTAATTAAGAAATTTAAACAAACCTTTTTACAGTCAGTTCAACCGATTTTGACTTCTATACCGTAGGCATAAGGATGGCATTAAAAGCAAAAAAAGTTACACAATACCAACTGTTTACTGCAGCTGCCATTTGTCGTGCCACCAACGCAATAGAAGTCAAAATCGGTTGAACGGACTGTAAAAAAGGCTTATTTAAATTTCTAATCTTATTTCAAATGGAATACTCCTTGAAATAAGATAAGAGTTACATCGCGAAAAAAAAATTAGCTCTTCCCTACATTTTGAAGAGCTATGCGAACATAAATGTAGGGAACAGCAGATTTTTTATCGCGATTTCAGTTTTGGTCCCATATTGAAAGTTGTTGTACCTACCTAAATATTTTATTTTAGGTAGGTTCGGTTAATATTTTGTGTAACCCCCAATAATCTGGATACAGTCAAGTAGACGTTGCATTGTCCCAGTTGAAAATCCAAATATTCTCGTGCGAAACTTGAACGTTCTTGTTTCTGCCGTTCTGTCAAAAACGTTTTTTTAGCTGGTCTTCCATGTTCCATGATGCAAGCGGGTGTATTCGCCCCATCATGACCTATGCGAGATCAGTCTTTGCCCAAGCTAGACCCAGCTATATCCATAGGATGCAAGCCCTCCAAAACCGTTTCCTTAAAAGACCACGGGAGCCCGCTTCTATGTTCGTAACGAGATCCTACATCTAGATCTAAAGATGTCCACCATCCGCCAGTTTCTCAAACGCCTCGCCAAGCGTTATTTCGAAACAGCAGTCAAACATCGCAACCCTCTGGTTGTCGAGGCCGCTAGTTATGTCCCTTCTAGTATTAGTAGAATTCGCCGACCGAGGCATGTCCTATTAGAGCCAGATGCAGATGACCCCATAACCCTCCTCCAGGAGAGCAGTAGGGCCACCAGTACAGTGCACAAACACAGACGTCTACCGTCATTCCGACCTCGCCGCCGAGGTCCTCCGCGACCGCGACCCCGATTAAATTCGTCCCCCCGTCCCTTGTCCGACGAAGTGCCAGCCCGCGCCGCAGCTGAGCGCGTAGCTTTAAAGTCCCCGATTAATATCATAGAATAAGCACCGGCCTCCCACTTCGAGCTCGCTCGAAAAGCATGGCAACCATCTTCCTCATATCTCTTTACCCTCAGACTCACATTATTTCTCTAGAACAAAGAATGGAATACCTACTGTTAGACATCTATCTGCAAAATACTAAAACTGTTTACTATTAATAATTAAGAAAAAAATATATAAATAACATTATATTTATTACACATACTTAATAGGTAATTATTTATCATTCACTAATCGAAATAAATAATCTTTCAAATTATTTTTATTTTCTTTTATTAAACCTTGTAGCTGCAATACATTAAATAAACTTGCGCGCGCGCCGGAGGCTAGTCGAACATTGGTTGCGCATTTTTTTTTTTTTTTTTTAAAGAGCCTCTCATATTTGATTTTAGATGAAAATCGTAACTATTTAACCGGACTTTCCTGTGGCTGCCTTAAGCTACTACACTCAAAGCCTCCAGCCAGGGGCATAAAACTATTCTAAATTATAACTAAGAGAACGCTCGCTAAGGGCACCCCCTGTGGGGTACGAACCTCGGCTTAGGGCGTCACTGACGGGAGGACAACAAGGCGGGGCGGGCTGGATCAAAATAGGATCATTATTATTATTAATCGGGGAATTTAAAGCTATGTGCTCAGCTTCGGCGCGGGCTGGCACTTCATCGGACAAGGGACTGGTTGCGCAGGCGCGGCGCAAGCTTTTATATGTGAGCGAGATATTGAATATTTTCGACTTACCGACGAATGCAGTGATTTATTTTATTAATATATACACGTAGATAGCCGCTAAATATTTGATAAACATTTTTGTATAGATGAAGGGTTTCAATAAAGGATCATTTGCATCTCAATCGTCTTTCATTCCAGACACTATTTGGGGACTCCTACCTCAACAACCTCATCATAATGAATTTAAACTTTATTTAATAAGGCATTTGCTTTCGCATCAATATTTATATTTAACTGCATTTTGAAAATAATGACCACGACACCGCTAGTAGATTTAATGGTCCGTACTCACATTCGGTATTACTCGATAGTTTTACTCCAAAACGAGTAAAAATTGTGTGGACGTGAAAAAAAAAAAACGTGTGGACCGCAAAACTCACAACTCGAAGGCGCGCATCGAGCGGGCTCGATGGAATTAAATAAAAGTAATTTATTTCGCACCTACTCGAAGCGAGCCGTCGAGCTTGACTCGAGCGTATGTACCTACGTGTCCGCGAGTCGAGTCGACCGTCAGTTCGCCATTGTTGATCGTAGTTAAAACATTTATTTTGGCTCGAACGGTTCGATGAATCGCATTCATCTATCGAGAGCCGCGCGGCGTTCAGTACGCCGTGCGGCACTCGATAGTTGAATGCTGAATGTGTGGACGAAAGCCCGTGCCGAGAACCGTATGTGAGTACTTAGCTTAGGGCATGGCATGGTGGGCATCGTGTTAGTTCTTGTATAATGTTAAGCTCAGTACTCACATACAGTTTTACTCAATCGAGCAAATATGTCGAGTAAAAACCTCGGCACTGGCTTTCGTCCACACATTCATTCATCTATCG
Organism: Lithophane ornitopus; assembly: GCA_948473465.1. Taxonomy (NCBI): domain Eukaryota; kingdom Metazoa; phylum Arthropoda; class Insecta; order Lepidoptera; family Noctuidae; genus Lithophane; species Lithophane ornitopus. The sequence continues at coordinate 12,228,499 of OX419613.1, forward strand.
AGTGCCGCGCGGCGTTCGGTATTCACCGAACCGTTCGAGCCAAAAGAAATATTTTAACTATGATCAACAGTGGCGAACGGAAGGTCGACTCGCGGACACGTACATACGCTCGAGTCAAGCTTGACGGCTCGCTTTATATTACTTTCCTCTATGGCTCGCTTCGAGTAGGTGCGAAGGAAATTACTTTTATTTATTCCATCGAGCCGGCTCGATGCGAGCCTTCAAGCTGTGAGTTTTGCGGTCCACACGTTGATTTTTACTTGTTTTCGAGTAAAACTATCGAGTAAATACCGAATGTGAGTACTGAGCTTAAGATAGCAGTGTACATAAAATATAATATAAATTACTGAAACTAAAAAAAAAAAGGATCTTTTCGTGTGGGAAATTATTTTTCTTTGCCCGTTTAAGGATAAATTAACTTAGGGGCTGCGCAGACGACACACTTTTTGTGCGATCGAGTCTGTGGCGCACGCGTTACTCCTAAGCAATAATATGAATTTACTATGCAGTAACGCGTGCGCCACAGACTCGATCGCACAAAAAGTGTGTCGTCTGCGCAGCCCCTTACCCTTACCCTTTTGAATTATGTTCCAAATAAATGTGCACAGAGTTGTTTACTTGGAAGTGAGGTGGGTGATCAGTGTGCGAACGAGGGATTCAAATAAAAACAAAGAGAAAAAAAATATTCAGCCAAATGAAATTGTTTGCGGGCATAATGAAACCTTGCATGTGCAGCATAACATGTTGGTGCGTTTTTCTTTCATTTTTGTGCAGCAATTTATCAATAAAAAAATTCGACAGAAATAAAACTCCCTACATGTTATGTTAACGCAATATGGAGTTCAGGAACGGGCAATGACAACTATTTTCCCACAATATAAAGTAGTAAATTTTAATTTGTTGGAACCATTTTAGCGTTTGTAATACGTCAATAATCAAATAAACTTGCAAAATGACTAGATAAGAGTAGTGCGATGAGAAATCATTCCACTTCCATATCCAAAACATTTGCCTGAGCCGAGAAACACGAGACTACTGTTTTATTTTTTTAAATATGTGTGAGGCAGCTTGCTTGCAAATTATGAATTCTATCTCTGAATTCAGAGTGGAATTCAGAATGTGTGAGTCCAGTCCAGCCTAACTTATTTAGGTGACGAAAAATTGCATGAACTGTGGAATTAATTCTTCTTTGGAATTCGCTTCCTCTTGATATCAGGACGGCCACCAGTCGGTATGCATTTAAGCAGAAACGGCAGAGATTTTTTCAAAATAAATAGAGTAGAGTCATATACACATCTCTGCCTTGAATTTGTATATTAAGTATATATATATATATATATTATAGTAAATATGTATGTAAGTAATTATGTATCATAAGATGATTGCGTATTTATGTACTGTAAAAACTGAATGCATTATGATTATTTATTATTTTTCCTTATTTTTTTTTATTTTTTTTCTCTTTGTTCCTCTCAATCAGAGCACCCGCTATCTAATCTCTTCACCACTCTTGATTGACTGGTAGAGAATGCCTAAGGCATTAAGTCCGCTTTTGTACCTTTTTTTTGTGTGCGAAAAGTTTAAATAAATAAATAAATAATAAATTAACTTTGTTCAATTACAAAGTTAATTTATTATTTATTTATATAGGATTACAAAGTTACTTATACAGTTCGTTTATCTAGAAAACGGAACTGAAATTGGGATATATTTTAATTTTTCCTTGCTATATTTACACGGTAGGTAGTTTGACATAAAACTGACAGTAGACACGCGTTTAACAAGTGTCTAAGTTTGTGTGGTAAGGCCCTAATGTTTAAAACGTGTATAAACTAAACAACTGATAAAACACGGTTTTGTGGTTACAACGTAATTGTGTCCAAAATTTGAAGCTGGTGTGTCTGCTAGAAGTTCCTTGGAATTTGGATGATCGGTGAGTCGGTCAGTGACAAAATTAAGGAACCTTGGCCTGCAATAGTTCTTTAAACTACACGTTCAAATTGAATGTAATTTGGGAATTTATCTAGTTATACAAGTTCTCTTGGTCAATTCAGGCTTCTAGCGTTATCCATAACGAAGTTACAGGGGGTCGAAAATGTCCTGAATGGCTTCGAGCAAAGATGGTACGGCTGTGCCTTTGTTTGTTTGGCTCAACTTGGCGGGGGCACTACCGTACCCCCAGATTATAATAGACTTTGATTATCAGCAATCTGATTGTTTTTGTTGGCCTTTCTGCATAAGTATAATGGACCATTTAGACAGAACCAATCCTCGGACCATCCACTAAGCCAATCCAATAATAGTGTAAATAGTGACAGTCCACTGCATTGGATTGACTTCAAGCCATTTTGCCTTTTCATTTTACTTTCCTAATGGATTGGCCTCGTCTAAATGGTCCATTATTTATCTAGGAACGGATCTAACCTAACCATTGGCTAAGGACACACTACAGTAACTGGTTTTCTCTTCTGATGCTTGGAGGCAGTTGTAGGTGTTCCAGTTGTATTACATAATACATACTAATTCCATGCTCGGTTTATTGGATGCTGGCAATTTTCTCAAATGTGAACCAAAAATAAATGTGTCACGTCAATGTCACGAATGTCAGTGAGAGTTAATGTCAAATTAAAGTGAGTGACAGACAAGTGACAGTTGTCAGTTCATCTTCACTTCTGCCATCGGAAACTATTGAAAATATCCGACAGAAATTAATCCAATTTCATCTTGTTTTTCATTGTGTTGAACTAAGTATCAATTCGTATTACGATGGCTCCAAAAGCTGGTGGTGATTCTGCTAAAGTTAATTCGGCGGTATACAAAGATAAAACGAAACCAACTGACATTCGGCTCAGCAACATAAATGCCGCAAAAGGTAACAGTGTAAAAACATCTGTAACTTTACATGACGATAAATAGTTATTCATAATAAAAACGATATTATAATTTGCAGTTAAACCACAAAAAACTCGTAATAAAGATTGATTCCGTTTTGTTTTCTGAAATCTTTCCACATTTATCTGAAAAACTCGTGATTTTTTTTCAGCTTATCTATGGTTTATTTGACTCATTTTATATTATTAAGGTATAACTAAGCAAACCAACATTAAAATGTATAAAAGCCTCTTTGGTTGCTCTATTTGCTCTAGCCCGCGCCGAAGCTGAGCACGTAGCTTTAAATTCCCCGATTAATAATAATAATGATCCTATTTTGATCCAGCCCGTTTCGCTTTGCCGCCCTCCCGTCAGTGACGCCCTAAGCCGAGGTCCGTACCCCACAGGGTGCCCTTAGCAAGCGCTCACTTAGTATTATTTTAGAATAGTTTTATGCCCCTGGCTGGAGGCTTTGAGTGTAGTAGCTTAAGGCAGCCACAGGAAAGACCGGTTAAATAGTTACGATTTTCTTATAAAATCAACTATGAGATGCCCTAGACAAAAAAAAAAAAAAAAACTATTTGCTCTAATAGGTACCATCATATGATCAACCATAACACAGTCTTTTTAATTCGTCGTGTGCCCAATTTGAACAGTGTCTAATATGTAACTCATTACATTAAGTACATGGTTCTATGTGTACTTTTAATTTATGAAGTAAAATATTAAACATGTCATTATGATCAATTTCAGCTGTATCAGATGCTATTCGCACTAGTCTGGGCCCCCGTGGTATGGATAAAATGGTAAATTAAAGTTATTAATTAATCATTAAATTTTTTTGTATTCCATTTATTGTTTTCTTAACATTTATGTGCTAACCATATTTTTGAAAAGCAGTCTAATTATTGTTATTTATTTATTCCTATCTCTTGTTGAATGAGCATAATCATAAGAATGTGGCGTTGTTTTAAAAGAGGACACAATTTATGTTCCAATGTCACAATGGCTCCTAAACAGGACCGAATTTAAAGGTATGGAGGCCCTGGGGCAACCAAGAAGTGGTGGCCCTGAAAATTTTATGGAAATGATGAAAAAAATAAAGATTTAATTTGGCTTTTGATATCAAAGTAATACAACATACCATTTTTAAGACCATCAACCCAGGACGTGAAAAGAAAATTAAAAAATGTTCCTTGTGAATTAAAACTTATATCATATTGTGGAGGCCGGGGGCCACGGCCCCTGTTGCCTGCTCCTAAACATAAAAACTCACCCTCTTATTTCTCTTTTACAACCCCCACAAGTGGCTACTATAGCAGAAAAAGAAGATGCATAGAATTGATTATGCTTGTATACCTCCCAACTGTCACTAACGAGACAATAGAATTTTAATTGTTATCGGCCTTTCAAGTTGAGCGGTCTACTATAACAATAATGATGAAAAGGCATATCTAAATATTAAAGATTGTATTTTTACTCTTTCAGATTCAAGCTAGTAATGGTGAGGTTACAATTACTAATGATGGTGCCACTATTTTGAAGCAAATGAGTGTAATTCATCCAGCTGCTAAAATGGTAAGTGGTCACCAAATTATCAAACCAATACAGGTCCTTACTGTTTACATGGTGCAGACATATATTATTCTCAACTTTTTTTAAGCAAGAAATTGTTAAAACTAAGAAAATATTAATTACAGTTGGTGGAATTATCACGGGCTCAAGATATTGAAGCTGGTGATGGTACTACATCTGTTGTGGTAATTGCTGGTGCTCTTTTGGATGCTGCAGAAAAGCTACTGCAAAAAGGAATACACCCAACTGTCATTTCTGATGGCTTCCAGAAGGCATTGGTGATGGCTCTACAGGTAAATTATTTTCAATAGTCTGGTGTTAATTATAACACCATCAAGGATGATTTATGCTACGCGGTCATGGGCGCCAGCCGCATCTTTGCCCATCCGGGATGTGTAATAAGAAACCATTTTGGTATTCAGAACCGAGGTGATCTGCAAATGCAAGGGTTGATACTGACTCTTTTTCTTGAGGATATCTAAGTTACCAAATGTTTAAGAACATTCTACCTTCGCCTGCAATTTTTTCTTTTAACAAGTATCTGGGAATATTTTTTGAGTTATCATCATGACTTGATGGATAGCTGGTTCAATGAAAATGTTTATAATAATATCTATGTTTAGTGTCATAGTAAAATCTGGAAATAAACTGTTGTTTCACGCGTATGCAGTGGTACGAGAGCCCACAACCAAAACAATGTTGCATCGTTTTACAGCCAAAGTTTATTTTAACCTTTTTACTGCTATGACATAAATGCGCTGTCAATGTCAAATTGTTATCACTGATGTGTGATTCACTATATGCCTCTCTTTGGGAGAGAAAAAGGGGTAATGGGTTATAAAAAAAAGAAGTATTAGTAAAATCTTTATTTATTTATTCTTTTAGGTGGTTGAAGGTATGGCTACTCCAGTGGACTTGACAAATGAAGATGCTCTGTTGAAGGCAGCAGCAACATCTCTGAACTCGAAAGTTGTATCACAGCATTCTACAATCCTTGCTCCCATTGCTGTTCAAGCTATTCGTGCAGGTCAGTATTATAGCAATGCATTTCGATATTATTTAATAACTAGCTTCTGCTAGCGACTTCGTTCGCGTTGACGTCGTAAGATACACAATGTACTAAAATAACAGCCGCATTTCTATAAAACTCCCTCGGCCCCCGACCCACCGCATCGCATCGCAACGCCCGCCCGCGCTATTACTTCGTTTCGCGTAGCGTTCGCATTTGCTGGGCTACTAAGGGTCGTAATGTGATATTAAATAACCTATCACCTTCCTCAAGAATTGGGATATCAAAGGCAAAAATATTATTTAATTTATTTTCAAATCCTGAGATTAGCGCGTTCAAACAAAAAATCTCTTCAGCTTTATTATATGACTAGCTGTGCCCCGCGGTTTCACCCACATAGGTCTCGGCCACGTGGGAATATATAAACGTATCCAATGTCCTATTCCAGGTCATGGTCTACCCATGTGCAAAGGAAAATGCCCATTTATCTACGGAGCGCCGTTGCGCATCAAACAATTTTGTATGACAGCATAAATTGGATATAAAAGAGGGGTGATGTCGTAGTCTCAAAGAAAATAAAAACAATCCATTTATTTTGTGGGGTTCTCTATGGGTTCTTTGATTTTCTGTTCAGTTTTAAGGTTAGTTTTGTAACAAAGCTTCCACCAAAAAACGCATTCCTTTACATCATTATGATTTGAATTTATATAGATATGCAACAGAAAATAGTTCTAACAAATCAGTTAATGATCCCCATATTTCATTCCTATATTCAATCATTTTTATTTTCTACTTCCTACAAGTACAGTTGTAGGAAGTAGAAAATAAAAATGATTGAATATAGGAATGAAATAGTTTTATTAATCTATTATTTACATATATTTTTTAAATTATTAGATTATAAAAATATAAAAACACTAAAAAATATAAAAAAATAGTAGCCCACCGGTATCGGGAACAGGGTCCAAGCTACCGGCCAATACGGACCGTGTCCAGGAGTATCGCTTTCTGAATCAGGCCCTTAACCCAGCTGCCCAACGACAGCCTATATAGGTGTTGGTAGATGCTCTTAGCAATTAAACCATTGGCTGATACGACTATCGGCACAATGATCGCAGAGTCCACATCTCACATGTCGACAACCTCGTGAGCCAAGTCAAGATACTTGGATTTGTTTATCTTTTTCGGCCTTCTGGAGGTTTCCGTCATGCGGGACCGTTATGTCAATGATCATTGCGCACCGCTCTGTTCGATCCACCACCACTATATCAGGCTTATTGGTAACAATAGTCCTGTCAGTGATGATGGATCGCTCCCAGTACAATGTGATATTTCCGTTTTCGAGAACTGGGTCGGGCACATACCTGTAGTACGGCACTTCCGATTCCACAAGGCTGTTTTTAAGAGCAAGTTGGTGATGGATAATCCTGGCTACAAGGTTGTGTCTATGCAAGTACTCTCCGTTAGCTAGACGAGAACACCCGGAGATAATGTGTCGGATTGATTCTCCCGGTCGGTGGCATGCCCGACAGATGTTTATTATTCTATTATTTATTAGTCTATATTACTATCATATTCATAAAATATGTCGTCTAAAAACGGAGCCGGCGGCTCAACAGACCTAATTCGAGCCCAACTAAGATACCACAAAATGGTCATAACGTGAGCACAGCATCCCACTGTCCGATTACCCACCAAACAATTGCAATAATAGGCTGTAATATCAGCTACAGAGTTACATGTAGCCCTATTAACTAAAATGTAGGGGAACTAACCGTTGCTGGAGTAATCCAGGATCGTAAAATTCTGACGATTACATCCGTTGCCTCCCCGACTTGGCGACGGGATAGAGGATGTACCAAAGAAAGGGAACAGTTCACACAGCGTGACATTTTAACGAAATCGTTGTTGATTTACTGCACAGAGGACCGTAGTCGTAAAAACGTTCTACACAGTCCACAATCCACTGGACACTCACACAACGCAATTATAAATTATTTATTATCACAACAACAACACGATGATTTGATTGACAGTGACGCTTTTGACAGTTTACCTTTCACATTTCCCGCGACAGTGTTATCAACAATTAATTTAAATTATCCTGACCATAAGTGATTTGTTTGCCACCTAAAGAAAGATTTGAATAAGTAGAGTAGTATTATTTTAATAAAAAGTTAGAATATTAATAACGAGGAAAAATGTCATAGTTGAAATTATTTTTTAAACTCATCATCCGCTCGTGATCCGATAAGACCGATTAGGGAAGTTCTAAAAATGGGCAACACAGCTTTCACCAACATACGCCATATAATCGAATAACTAACTAATTAAATACAAAATATTAACCCCACATACGATTTTGATCAAATTAACTAAGAAAAGCTAAAAAAATATTTTATAATTTATGAGTATATTTTTATGGCCATACTCTTACACTATAAAGCGGTTTTGATTTTGGGCAATCTCCTTTCATCCTCTCTAGAGTAGGGACGTCGCGGCGGAGTCGAACGGTTCGGTTATTGCATTTTTATGCTCGTGATAACTTCGAAATTAAATGTCCGATTCGAATGAATTAAAAGTAACTATGTAGTTAACCCTCCTTTTTGCTTCATCGTAGTCCCGACACGATATTGTCGAAATATAATAATAAACACATGCGAAAAAAACGAACAAACATTCTGTGAGCTATGTAGACTTCTAAAAGTATAAAATTAAAACGTGTGCGGTCTGGGGACTCCCGTCAGGAACGCAGTTCCTTCCTTCTCAAGTATGACTTAAAACAAAATTTTTTGTTTTGCTTTCGCCTTCTTGGTCTTTCGTTTTGACCCCACTACCGGCTTTAGCACCCTCGAAAGCCATGAAAACGATACCCACGATGAAAATATTTAAAGTTTTCAGAGCCGCCATCTTGGATTTTCATTTTGACCAAATTCACTTTTTCTCCGGCGTGTAGTGTACTCGGGCCGATGTGTACGATTTTATCCCACGCGACACTGTAATCACTTTACTCTTTTTTTTTCTGCCGGCGCGGCGTTCGCTCTCTTTCTTTCCCTTTGAATTAGAAGAAGACAGCCGCAAGTATTAACACTTTTTAGCGTGACGATTTTTGCCAGTTTGCAAGCCGCGATAAATAACTTCGTTCCAATAAATATTTTTTTAAATAAATGTTCGCGCCACTTATCGCACTACTACTAAACTAATAAACTTAAATATTAGCCTAACTTTTGATTGGTAATTGTTTTACAGCCGGTTTCTGATTTAAGTATTTGAAGTTGAAGTTTTACAGCCGGTTTCTGATTTAAGTATATTTGAAGTTGAGAATTTCTCAAACTCTTCTTAAGCATTACTTTTCCTTTCCTTTAATGTAACCCGCGAAATTCAATACGTTTTTTGCAAATCAATTTTAGGCTTGAGCTTACATTAGTATAATTCCGGGACAATAGATGTCGTTACATGTTTCTACATTAGTACGTAATGAAAATTTCTTCTTGAACTATTATCTCTTTATTATATGTATAGATTATTTCTTTCTTTCATGACTATGTTACTACTAAAGTACTCACATTGATATTTCAGTAATGGAACCTATAGTGGGAGGTGTGGGAGCACGTGTTGATTTGCGTGATGTGAAAGTTATTGAACGCATTGGAGGCACAGTTGAAGACACTGAACTCGTTCAAGGACTAGTAATTCCCCACCGTGCGTCCAATGTCAATGGTCCACATAGAATTGAGAAGGCCAAAGTTGGTCTCATACAGTTCTGTATTTCACCACCAAAGACAGATGTAAGTGTGTTAAAACCCTTATTAAGTTAATACGCATTTTCTGAATTAAAACCAGTTTTTACGCTACGAATTCTTAGTTATTTCAACTAGAATCACAAAAAAAAATTTTTTTTTAGAAGATCAAAAAACAAATTAACTCCTTTAACCTGCCTAGGTTTCTAAATTAATGTTAGTAATTACAAAAAGGGTTTTGACAGATTTTTGTCGTCAAAACTAGTTTTGACTGGTTTACAGTTTTGACTCTGACAAAAAATTCAGAAGGAGAAAGAGTTTTGTCTTAAGAGGAAATAAGGTCGGTCTTTTCTCCATAAAAAAATCATAATTCGAGGTTCGGCTCTCGTCTATTTCCTCGTCCAATATTGGAGCAATTTGAAAGATATTTTATAAATTGAATAAGAAGGATATTTACTGTGCCCCTGTTTTTCTTTTTTCATTAATAGTTGTCAAATTTGTACAATAGGCCTCTGATGACCCTGCCAGGGTTGCAGAATAGTCCGAAAGGGATACCGGGACCCTGACAACAGGCAACTGAAGGAACACGGGTGGGTTTTAGTCAGTAAAAGTCTGACACGCCCTTCCGCTCCGCCCAGAGCGGGAGAAGTCATTTGATGAATTCCCAACCACAAAAAAAAAAAAAAAGGCCTCTGATGACAGCGGTCTAAACAGGCACTTTTGAGTATTTTCATCAAAATGGAAAACATAGAACTAGTTGATATTTATTATACTGTAAAAAATCATTGCCCTAAGGTCATAAACCGGAGAGAAAACAGGCGAGAGCGTTTTTATGGAGAGGGGACCGACCCTATTTCCTCTTAATGACTCATTTATTTAATTTTGATTTTAGATGGACCACAATGTCATCGTATCAGATTATGCTGCAATGGACCGGGTCTTAAAGGAGGAACGTCAGTACATCTTGAATATCGTCAAACAAATAAAAAAAGCTGGTTGTAATGTGCTTTTGGTGCAAAAGTCAATTTTGCGGTAAGCTCCTTGCTCATTAGTACCGATACTTATCTTCAAGTCTCAAACTTGTATATCGCCTCGATGATTAAACTTTGAAAATTTGAATTACAGTGATGCTCTGAGTGATTTGGCTATTCACTTCTTGGACAAGATCAAAACACTGGTAATTAAGGACATTGAACGTGAAGACATCGAATTTGTGTGCAAAACTCTTGGCTGCAGACCCATTGCTTCACTGGACCATTTTACGGCCGAAAACCTCGTTAACGTCGATTTAGTCGAGGAGGTCAATGAGCCTGCTGGAAAATACATCAAAGTGAGTATGAGTATGTTCGAGTGTAAATAAACTACGCAAGCTCTCGCATAAATCAACACTGTCAGCAAAATCGCAACAGCCCGTCGCATCGTCGAGGGCATTTCAACAGTGGGCAAACGTACGCAGCTTAATATTCCATCGTCGCTCCTGCAGATGAGCGGCTGCGCTTCCGGCGGGCGCACGGTGTCGGTGCTGGTGCGCGGCTCCAGCGGCGCCGTGGTGGCGGAGGCGGCGCGCTCGCTGCACGACGCGCTGTGCGCCGTGCGCTGCGTGGCGCGCCGGCCCGCGCTGCTGGCGGGCGGCGGCGCGCCCGAGGCGGCGGCGGCGGCGGCGCTGGCGCGCGCGTCGCTGGCCGCGCCCGGCGCCGACCACTACTGTCTGCGCGCCTACGCCGACGCGCTCGAGGTCGTGCCCTCCACGCTCGCCGAGAACGCTGGTGAGTTCCTGACGAGCGCTGAACGTGAAAGCGCCTTATCGCTGATTGTCTTATTTATTTATTGGTCTATCTACGATCGTTACACTGTCCGACCGATTAACACTGGCCAACACAAGCCGAGTGCACAATAATAAGCGAAAGACACAGCATTCAAAAACAATATTATACTAAGAAGAAAAAAAGTATAGAAATGTCACATAACTTTTACACAATTTAAACAAGACAATAGTTGTGGTAATCGTGCTTTACGTTACATATGACACATACGTGTGCGTCACTTAAATTGGTGTTAGCCCACGTTCGCACGGTCGTAAAAATATCGCGGCGAGATTTTATCGCGCACCGGATTTTCAACTCTATGTGCTGAGCAGAGTGTTGAGAATCCTACTGCATCCCAGCGCGTCAGAAAGATACAAAATAAGATATAAAATCGCCGCGGGAAAAATTCGCCAGTGCTAACCTGAGCTTAATGTTTGTTTTCAGACTGTAATAAATCTATATCTATTATTATTATTTTGTATATGTTTACATATCTCGGGACCATGGGGTCCCGGTCTTTTGGAAGGCGTACGAGGGGCCGAAGCCAACTCACAGAGGCCCCTTAGACAATTTCAAAAAGAATGAGGCACCAACCGACTATTATCCCTGTATGCACTATGCGAGTGCATCCAAGGACAACCCCCGGTTGGTGTAGGACTATTGCAGAACATAGAAACAAAAATATTGGGTTATGGGTCTGGGTGGCTATAGTGGACTGGATACCTAGAACTATGGAAGGAATATGGCCCCTGCCTGATCAATGTTATGGTATACACGGATAAAATGGCAGGGGGTGACTTGCACACTCAATAATGAACCCCCGAAAACAGTCGCTAGCACATAGTGACGTAGCGACAAGGGGGCGACACTTCCTGAGGTGCTTGAGGAGTGGAGAGGTATTTCACGGCTTTCAGAACAATCCCAGAGCCCGGAAGATGGTCAAGATCCCTACGAGCACTTACTGAAATACTTCCTTCCTCCGAGCACGTTTGCTCTTGCGAATTGTCCACTCAAGCGGGCCAATCAAGGCAAGAATGAGGTGGGAGCTCTGTTCCTCGTCATTGTTTACTCCAGCCGGCCAATAAAGGCTAGCCAGAGGTGAGGAACAAGACTTCTCCCGGGAGATAGGGTCCGTGGGGTCGCAACTGCCCAACAGCTCGCCACATGCTGCCCTGCGGGTTTTTGTATCTCTCTTGGTCTGGCTCCTCACTCTAGACCCGTTCCAGCAAATTAAACTCTGCCGGCTCAGACCCAGAGTTCGGAGCGCACAAGCCCCACCACGACGTCAACGTAGAGATACGGCGGTGGGGTTATTATTATTATTATTTGGTTAGACACACTAGCAGCTAATTAGCTGATGCGGGTGTATCAAATAGCTTGGAGATATTTAGTCTGACCAGTCGATTCTTGAAGCAGTTCAGTGAGGGAGCCATCACAACATTTTCTGGGAGCCTATTCCATGCTGTTACAACTCGGTTAGACAAGAATTGCTTCAAAGGCTTTTTCTTTGACGACTTTTCCCATAACTTTAGTGAATGTCCACGCAGATGTTTGTTGGCATTCAGAGTGTAATAAAGGTCTTGAAGGCTAGGCACTTCGTAGTGTTGCACACAGGCGAAAAATCGATAAAACATGGCAGAAATCTATTTGTATCTTTTTTATTTAGCTTATTATTAATTATTATCAGTAATACATACTATATTGAAAAAATGTTTGCTATTTTGTTTATTAATTCTATTTGTATCTTTTTTATTTAGCTTATTATTAATTATTATCAGTAATACATACTATATTGAAAAAATGTTTGCTATTTTGTTTATTAATTATACAGGGTGATAAATAAAACGCTACATGATTAAAATAAACAAAAATATTCATTTAAAGATTAATTAATTAAAATAATAAAAATGCATTCTAAATGTAATTCATAAATATTCATCACTCAAGTTTTCCTGTGTACACGTTTATTAATTTGCGTAAAACACTTTTTACATCATTCGATATTATTCGAAGGATATCGTCTAGATAAATCTAGATAAATCTAGACGATATCCTGTTTGACTCCTTCACTGTTATTGACATAGCAGGTAGTGGTATTCGGATTTGTGTGGGGTAGGTACCACAACTAAAAAGTGAAGGATAAAAACTTTTTACAAAAAAAATCCGAAATTAAAGTTATTTTTCACTTTTTTTGTGTTTTTTTTGGAAGTCGGTTGTTTCTTTTTTTTGTAAAAAGTTTTTATAATATTTTCAAAATAGCGATTGACTTGAAATGAAGTGGAAAAGTAATTATAAATACAATTAAAATCCAGCTTATTAATACATATTATTAAAGTTCCTTACCTCCAGGAGTAGAATCCATCATTCAAGTTGAAATAACCACCAAAAACTTTAACAAAAAAATGGTTTGAAGTCGCAGCTTAAAACACGCAAAACACATCCGCCGTTTAACAAGTCATACTTTGGATAAAAATATTGTGTAATTGTGGGTATTTACACGTAGTTTGCTTGCATATATAGGTAGCCATATTCATTGAGATAATATCTAAACAATGTAAATCGGTTTCGGACACAATTTATATTTTGGATTTCTGCCAACAATTATGCATTTTTCGCCTGTGTGTGTTGTGATAGTATTTTGTACGTTTCAATGATCCTACCCCTTTGTCTACGTTGCTCCAGTGTGATAAGGCCAAGGTCTTTGAGGCGCTGTTCGTACGGTAGATTACGTATGGTTCGAACCATCTTGGTTGCCCTTCTTTGTACATTATCAAGTAGCGTGATGTCTTTTCTGAAATATGGGTCCCAGATAACATTAGCATATTCCAATAGAGGTCTTATGTAGGTCTTGTACAACTTGACAAATGTTTTAGGCGTCAGGCACTTGAATGCCTTGCGGATAATGTAAAGCTTCGAATTCGCTCTTTTGACAATACTGGTTATGTGTGCTTCCCATTTTAGGTCGTTGGATATAATAACACCTAGATCTTTCTGTGTCTCAATGGATGAGAGATTTTGGAGGCCGAGACGATAAGTTTTTCGAGGATTCTTTTTACCAATGTGTAAAACGGTACATTTGTCAACATTCAGCGTCAACAGCCAGTCCTGAGTCCATTTGTATATGGCGTTTAAATCGTTTTGGATATCTTGCCACTGATCATGGAGATGCCCAAAAAACTTGGTATCATCCGCAAATAACGAGAATGGTAAGCGAAGAGTGTTTTTCAAGTCTGTGAGGTACAAAATAAATATCAGAGGACCGAGCACCGATCCTTGGGGTACACCGCTGAGCACCATATGAATACGAACCCTAGAAAGAACGTCTCCAATACGCACACAGAATGTTCTTTTGGTAAAAAAATCACTTATCCAGGCTACACTGCCGCGTATGCCAAAGTGTTCAAGTTTGTGGATTAGACGTCGTAAGGGGACGCGGTCAAACGCTTTTTCATATAAAATGAGTTTGTTTGCTTATTTGTTACGCTTTCACGCTAAAACGGCTGAACGGATTTGGATGAAATTTGATACATGGGTTGACCATGACCCGGAGAAGGACATAGGCTACTTTTCATCCTGGATCGCAGACGAAGTCGCCGGAATCAGCTAGTACTTTACTAAATATTAAAGTCACATACAGAAATCTCGATGTTTTGTCAAGTCTTAAAACCGTGCGAAACCGTGCGCGCCGCTAGTATATATATACATATAAAAATTAATTCAATCATGCGTTGTCTCGCAAAAGCTCCAAAATAACTACCGATTTGGCTGTTTTGTAGGGTTCCGTAGTCAACAAGGAACCCTTATAGTTTCGCCATGTCCGTCTGTCTGTCCGTCTGGCCGCCTATCCGCGACTTAGCTCAGAGACTGTTGGTACTAGAAAGCTGTAATTTGGTATAGGTATACATATAAATCACGCCGATAAAGTGGTAAAAAATATATTTTTTAGGGTACCTCCCCTACACGTAAAGTGGGGATTTTATTTTCTCATCTATCCCATATTGTAGGGTATCGTTGGAAAGGTCGTTTAAAAATAATGGGAATTTGTGAAAACCATTTTTGGATTCAGGGATCCGTTTCCGAAAGTTAGTGCTAATTTTTGTTATAGTCAAGTGTATCCCCCCCCCTGCCAGGTAAATAGTTGGTTTTGGGTATGTGAAAAAGTTCACGGCAGTAGTAATATACAGGGTGTAAGGGACAGCCCTCCGCAGACTGATGGGATGGATTCAGCATATAATAATAAGACGACCGGTACATGAAATTATCTCTGGAACGTTATGGAAATCCAATAAACGTGATTTGTATTATTATCTCACAACAAATGTATCGTTTCCCTGGCAAAACTCACGTAGCCGCACTCCCCTTGTTTGGGGGGGCGTGCTCGAGTGTTTTAATATCCATTGCTGGTTTTTTTATTTTAAATATTTTATTTAAATAAATGGAGTGCTGCGTACGGAGAATGTAATTTTATTTACATTGTAATAAAGGAGTAATAACTGAAAAAAAAATCCGGTGGAATATGATTCCAAATAAGGAGCTGAATGCCCCCTGTTAATTTGCGGAGGGAGGACTGTCCCTTACACCCTGTATAGTGAAATTAAAAGGAAAACCATCACCGCTACGTAGGCTCCACAAGCTACCGAGTAATAATCGACCAACTTAAATTTGCAGTTGCTTTTGCAACTGCAAATTTAAGTTGGTCGAACATGTTCAACTACATTGTTAAGTTTGTTGTATAAATTCATCCAAACTACGGAACCCTTCATTGTGCGTGGTTCGACATGCACTTGGCCGGGATTTTTTTTTTATTATTGTGTTCGTAATCGTATTATTGTTAGGACAAGGATTAAATGAAAGTTTTTTTTTATCCTCCTTAAAATTCTGAAATCACCCGGGCAACGACACCGGGCACGAACAGCAAGTATAAAAATAAAAAAATAAAAATATTTGAATGGTGCGTTTACAGGTCTGAACCCAATCGAGACAGTGACAGAGCTGCGCGCGGCGCACGCCGGCGGCGCGGAGAGCGGCGTGGGCTCCAACGCGGGCGTCAACGTGCGGCGCGGCCGCGTCACCGACATGCGCCAGGAGCACGTGCTGCAGCCGCTGCACGTCACCACCTCCGCGCTGGCGCTCGCCACGGAAACCGTGCGCGCTATACTCAAGATAGACGACATTGTAAGTATATTGCTGTTATCACCGAGAAGAAAAAACATGCGAGTGCCATTCATTCAAATATCTATAGCAAAACATCACTAGTTAGGCTTTTTTTTTTTTTTTTTGATGATATGAATTCATCAAATGACTTTTCCCGCTCTGAGCGGAGAGAGAAGGCGTGTCAGACTTTTACTTACTAAAACCCACCCGTGTTCCTTCAGTTGCCTGTTGCCAAGGGTCCCGGTATCCCTTTCGGACTTTCCCGCAACCCTAGCAGGCATCGGTCCTAGCGGACCCCGTCAGCTACTTTTTGGCCTGCGAGGCCTTTACGTGGGCTTGCTGATCCGACAAACTAGCTAAGGATGTCAATAGAATTACGACGCGCGGTACGATGTTACAAATATGCTCACTAAAAGGCGTCATTCACACTGCGTCGGGGTTCGGGTGCGCTCCCGCCCGTTGCATAAACAAAGACCCTCTTCAAAAGATTGACAGAAATAGAACTATATTTTAAATTGATGCCGATAAAATCAGTAATATAAGTAAATATTCATCTCGACCACAGAACCCTTCGCTGTGCGTGGTCCGTCACGCACTCAGCCGGTTTTTTATTTGTATACATCTAAAAAATTCATATTCATAAGGTATCCTTTTTGTTCCAGGTAAACACATTAAATTAGAGGACAAACATTAAGCTTTAAATGTCTTCTGAATTATATCTTTACAAAATGCTTTACAATAATAAATAATAATTATTAGTATTAAACTTTGTCCAGTCAGCAACGCAAGTCTATTCAACAATTCTATTGATTTAAATATATTTTTTATCGGAACGACGATCGCTTTAGGTTTGTATGCGGCCTTAAGTATTACAAAAAACAATGAAAAGATTTTTTTTCGAATACATTCGTGTCAATTTTGATGATAATCGAAAGTGACAGTGATAATGGACTTTTGTTGCTGGATGAATACAGACCTTTCAGTTATTTTACATCTGATTTTGCATAACTGTTAAAATCACAGTGTACTTTGTTCTCATTACAATAAGGTTGTTGTTGGGTTGCTGTGAAAGGACTGTAGGAATTACGAGGTCGACCATACTAAAGCATTTAATTTATTAATACTGACCGACTCGTCAACGCCTAGCCTTTTATGATGTAGACAATATAGGGCGGACGAAGTCGCTGGAAAAGTGCTTATGTAAAGCGTCAACGTATTCAATACTCAAAACCATTATATTTTACACTAGCTTCTGAACTTTACCATAAAACATATCCCATGGTAATCGGCTAGTTTTCAATCAGTGAAATATTTTTTTAAACTGATCAGTAACATCAGAGAATACCTCTCACAAACAAGCAATTTTACCTCTTTACAATATTAGTTTCGATATTGTATTTCATTTGCTAAAGAGAGTATTACCCAAGTGCACACCAAGCTTATTTTATGAAATATTTTAATTACGGGTCTGCACTGAAGTCCATATGACGCAGCGCTAGAGACTGTCATTGCATAAGAAATATGTTGTTCCACAATTTTCCGCGGACCCAGTTTCGTGGAGCGCACTCTACTTCATAGTTTATCATTTTCCTGCTCTTATCCCAATTTATTTGGGGTTGGCGAATTTGGTCTTTTTAATTCTTTCGATTTGAATAACATGAGTATTATAATATGAATAATAATTTCCAAATAAACTAAAAATTTAAGATGTCACTTGTTTTATTTTGTTCACCCTGCCCGCGAGTCCATTCCAAACATCAGTAGTTATCTTTTAATGGTACTAGTGGCAACGAAGCTGAAACGGTGGCCACTTCAAACTAGGTACATATACAGGGTGGATTTTTGACGGGGCAGTAAAGATAGGTATATGTTAAGCATTATACACTCGGCGTCACAAAAATCGCACCTCTCCGAAAAAAAGTTTCAAGCATGTCCCGCCATCAAAGAATACATTAAACCCAATTAATATTGGTATCAATTGAAAGTATGTTTAACGACTTTTAATTTAAATTAACAACAGTTAGAATTCCGAAACATCACAGATCTCATTAGTGCGTAACGTTAAAAAAAATGTTGTCAAAATACGCATTACAACGGCCACTAATTGCACCTCCCTACAAGGGTATAAAACGGGCGACCCGGGTCAAATGTGGGTCATCGCGCTGTATGCCGACGACGCCGCGTACATTACTACATCGCTAAATGCGAAGTACGCGGCCGTCAAAATGCAGCGCGCCCTCGACTTGCTCCCCGAGTGGCTGTCGAAGTGGCGGCTTTCGGTTAACGTGGGTAAGACGCAGGCGCTAATCACCGGGTTCGCGCCCCTCCCACCACCACTGAAAGTACATGGAGCCGACATCGAGTGGTCGCCCCGGGTGAAGTACCTGGGTGTAACCATCGACCGTCGGCTCACAATGGGGCAACATGTCCGCAATGTCGTCGCGCAGGGCAGGGTTACCCGCAACCTGCTCAGGCCTGTGCTCGCATCCCGCATCCCGGCGCGCGTCAAGTTGAGCGTGTACAAGCTGTACATACGCCCAATTCTGACGTACGCCGCCCCGGCGTGGTTCGCCCTCACGAGTGAGGGCCACCGCAAGCAACTCCGCACGCAACAAAACTATGCGTTGCGGACCATAGTGGACGCCCCTCGCTTCGTGAGGAACGATATAATCCACCGGGACCTCGGGATCGAGAGCCTGGACGAGTTTGTGCGGCGCCTAGCGACGGAGATGTTCGCGCGTGCCGACGCGTCTGCCTGGTCCCATATCAGGCAGATCGCACCGCTGCAAGCGCGCCCCCCAGACGCGAGGCGCTTGCCCCGCGACCTGGTTGCGGACACTGCCGCCCCTACCCCGGACTGACGCCCCGAGTGAACCGCACCCAGGTTACACGCGGGTCACTCGAAACAATAAGACTTCACATACCGCGTAGCTGACTACAGACACCCACTACTAAACAGACGCCTAAACACTACGCGTGCGGGCGCGATGCGGGTCGCGACGCACGCAATCAATGAGCGGCGGTACACTACAATACAAGCCGCTCATACACACATAACCGTTTCTCCCTCAAACCGCGAACGGCTAGATCTGTGACCGGGGAGAGGGGTCACTAGCACCCTTATACTGTAGGAGTGTCGAGTCGGCATCTCAGTCGCGGGTCGCCACCCGCCGGGCCTCTCTTCGGAGTCTCACCTTGCGGTGACAGACCGCCGAGATGTGAAGAAAGCGACGCTATGTAATAGCGTCGTGGCGCGCCTACAGTAAGACACATAGCAATCACTCACACGGACGCGTTAAAACACGCGTCCGACAAATTGCCGTACGCCGACTAATAGGCAATCAAAGTGACGGGCCCGCAGTCGCGGGTCACAGTATGGCCTCCGCGGGCAGGGGGCGAAGCCCCGATCCCGCTCGCCACGCCCCCTTACGGGGATGTAGCGACATCCTCCGAGAATGTGGGTCATTCACTATCCAACCTTTGAAGTGAACACATGTGAACAGCTACAGCAAGAAAAATACCCCAGAAGATGGATACCACTGCAGATGAAGCCGCTCAAGTCATTGCACTACTGCAATCAGGGATGCGGCAATGTGATGTTGCCCGGCAACTGAACTTGAGTCGTTTTTCCGTTCGTCGAGTGTTCCAACGCTTCCATGAAACTGGTGGCTATATTCGAAGACGTGGATCTGGAAGGTAACGGCGCACATCCGAAAGAGACGATCGCTTCATTGTTTCGACGTCTTTACGTAATCGGTTCTCCAATGCTGTTGAGCTGCAACAACAACTGCGATCAGTTCGCAGAACTTCTGTAAGCGTCTCCACGATTAGAAGACGAATGCGGGAGAAGAAAATTGCAGCTCACAGGGCTGCTACAGGGCCAAAATTGACTGCACAGCATAGGAGAGACCGGTTGCAATTTGCCCGTGACTATGTGGATTGGAAAATAGACCAATGGAGGGCTGTGCTCTTCTCGGATGAGACGAGGTGTTGGCGCAACTACTAACGCCATCTATCGACGCACCGGGACATCACATTCCATATCTACGAATGAGGGCTCGCCAACGTCGGCGACCAATCACAGCAAGCGTTTGTTCTCATTCAATCCTTTGGAGAGGAGCTGTTAAATTTTTTATAATATACCTGATACATACTGCTTGTAAAAAGACGAAAAATATAACGAATAGAAATCAATTCAATAAATCAATTATTGAAGAGCACCTGCCTCCCGTTCCTGTACATAAAAGTGGTCCATCGAGCCGGATAAGGAGTTCAAGCTTGAAATCTCCGAGGATTCGTCGCATGAAAATACGAAGAGGAGATTCACGTATCGAGCGAAGAGCTGCAACGTTAAGGCATCGACAGGAGTGGCAGGTCTGAACTTCCCGTCCGTTTCCCCATCTCATCCTTCGATTTGTGTTGATTTCGTGCTGTTATTCCATTTCCAGTGCTCAAGTGGCGATACATACCCACACGACGGCACCCACATTGGCGCGCGCGCATCCCCAATTGGCAATTGTAAGTACTCCTGATTTCTTTAATGCCCAAAATGAGTGAAGCGAATTTGTCAGATTTAATTAAGAAAAGAGGGGTTTTAAAAGGTAGATTAACACTCTTTGAAAATTACGTTAAAAAGTTCAGTTTACCCTTGAGTGATCAACAATCATTGGAATTAAATTTACGTGTTGAAAGTATTTCGAGTTTGATAGACATGTATAGTGAAATACAGACTAAAGTTGAAGAAGAAGTAGAAGAAGATCTCGATCTTGCAAAACAGCTGGAGGAGAGAGATCGATTTGAAAATCAATTTTATCGTGTATTAGCTTCTGCGAAACTTTTGTTGCTAAAGGAATTAGCTGACAAGTCTAGTGTTTCAACATGTAAACCGATAGGCATAAAATTACCCGATATTAAAATACCTTCCTTTGACGGTTCGTACGATTGCTGGCTAGAGTTTAAAAATTCTTACGTTAGTATGATTCATGGTCGCGAAGATTTAGATCCTGTGCAAAAGTTCCATTATTTAAAATCGTCATTGTCCGGTAACGCGGCACACGTTATAAGTGCATTGGAATTTACGGCTAACAACTATACTCACGCATGGGAGCTATTAGAAAATAGATTTAATAATCCGCGGCTATTGGTCCATAATCATGTGAAGGCATTATTTAAAATTCCATCGTTAAATAAAGAGTCTGCTTCCCAGATTAGGAATTTAATAGATATTGTTTTGCGGAATTTGCGTGCCCTTAAAACGTTAGGTGAACCAACGGATGCATGGGACACTTTAATCATTTACATGGTCGTTTCCAAATTAGATCAGGCCACTGAACGCGAATGGGAAGATTTTAAAGGTACAGCTAGTTCGTTAATTGAGTCAAGGTCAGCCTTGAAACTAGATGACTTGCTTAAATTTCTTAAAGACAGGGCCGACGTGTTAGAAATGATAAAAGTGAATCATAACAAAACCTACGAGAACAAAGGCAACGAACAAACACACTCTAAGAAGCAATATTCACATACTCATGTTGCTACGCACGTTAGTAACAATAACAATAAGGGTAATTCGATCACAAAAACAAAGCAAAGCCGCATGTGTGCGATGTGTAGTGGTAATCACGCGATTTATTCATGTTCAAGGTTTCTTAATTCGTCTGTCCAAGACAGGAATAATATAGTTAAAATGCACAAGCTGTGTATCAATTGTATACGCACAACCCACCCACTTGATGAATGCAAGTTTGGGCCGTGTAGGTTGTGTGACAAAAAGCACAACAGTTTGCTTCACGTTGATAGGCAGGTAGACGGCGCATCACAGGTGAGCGGGTCGAGTGCGTCAGCACAGCCGGTCACCGCTAACGTCTCCACTGTCTCGGCATCATTACACGTTACGGCTAATCATTCAGATTCGCAAACCAGTAATCAGGAATATTCGTTATTACCCAACGTTTTGCTGTCCACAGCGTTAGTGGACATAGCAGATTATAATAACGAATATCACACTGTACGCGTACTTCTTGATAATGGTAGTCAACATTGTTTCATAAAGAAGTCGTTATGTGAAATATTAAATGCACCGTTATTACAGTCCACTTATCACGTTGCTGGGGTAGGTCAAACAATTTCGCAGTCCACCCACATTTGTAAAATAAAATTACGTTCAAGGTTAAATCCGTATTGTATGAACATTGATTGTTTAGTGTTGCCGTGCATTACAAATCAGTTACCCACATTTAGTGTCGATGTAAGTAATATGTGTATACCTGACAATATTCAACTCGCGGATCCGAATTTTCACTCACCGTCAGACATCGATATACTGATAGGCGCGGATAAGTTCTGGGAATTATTGTGTGATGGCAAAATTAAATTGAATAAAGGACCTTATTTACAAAACACAAAATTGGGTTGGATAGTTTCGGGACCTTTACATAATAACACGCTTCACGTTAAAAGTGTGCAATGTAATTTCTCCCAAACAATTGACACACAGTTGAAAATGTTTTGGGAACTCGAAGAGATAAACAATAACGTTAAAACTATCCTTAGTGCTGACGAACGTGCGTGCGAAGATATTTTTGTTAACACGACAAAACGTATGGAAGATGGTAGGTTTTCCGTACGCATTCCTTTAAAGGAATCAGCTGAGGTACTCGGAGACAGTTACACAGCAGCTGAAAAACGTTTATTGTCGTTAGAACGAAAATTCGCTCGTTTGCCACAATTTAGGGAAAAATACGTAGATTTTGTGGAGGAATATGAAAGGCTCGGTCACATGAGTCGCGTAGAAACTTATGAGTCACCTCACTATTTTTTGCCGCATCACGGCGTTATTAATGAAAATAGCAGTACGACTAAACTGCGTACTGTATTCGATGCAAGCGCAGCGACGTCGTCCGGTAAATCGTTGAACGATATTCAACATATTGGTCCACCACTTCAGAATGACATATTTAGCATACTACTACGCTTTAGGCAATATAAATACGTCGGTTGTGCAGACGTTGAGAAAATGTTTAGGAATTTTCTTGTACAACCAGACCAACGAAATTTACAATTGATATTATGGCGTAAACTTCCGTCGGACCCAATATGTATATATCGCCTTAACACCGTGACGTATGGCACCGCGTCTGCGCCATACCTTAGTATGAGATGTTTGCGTCAACTCGCGTTGGAATGTGAGGATGAGCAGGTTTCGAGAGTGATCCGGGAGGATTTTTTCGTCGATGACGTCATCCTCGGTGACAACGATTTAAATAGGTTACTAGATATCTGTGAAAAGTTAAGAGATACTTTAAACTCGGCTTGTTTACCTTTGCGTAAATGGTTGTTTAACGTTGATATCAGTGCCCACGAAATATCTAAAGGATTATCCTTAGGCGAACATTGCCAAAGTAAGACTTTAGGATTGGGTTGGTCGTTATAATAAAGGTGATGAACTTCATTTCACCACGCAAGTAGTTAGACCGACTATACTAAGTAAACGTACCATGTTGTCGATAATTGCACAAATATACGATCCTTTAGGTATTTTAACGCCAGCTGTCGTAATAGCAAAAATATTGATGCAAAAATTATGGTTGTGCAAGATAAATTGGGACGATCCCGTTCCCAGTGATGTTGCGTTGCCCTGGGAAAAATTTATTGACACACTTCAATATTTACATAAATTACGTATACCGCGTCATGTTATGAGTGCATACACACAGTTCATAGAATTACACGTGTTCACGGACGCGTCGCAGAGTGCGTATGGTGCATGCGCCTATGTTCGCACCTACTCTGATGACTCACCGGTGACTATTAGATTATTATGTGCAAAAAGTAAAGTTGCACCAATTAAACCTGTCAGTATACCCCGACTAGAGCTGTGTGGGGCGTTGACAGGCGCACGATTATATAGGAAAATTATCGAGTCACTGCGTGTTAATTTCCACAAAATTTTCTTTTGGACAGACTCAACTATTGTCCTTGGTTGGCTACGAATGTCACCACATTCGTTAAAGACATTCGTCCAAAATCGAATAGTTGAGATTAATGAAATAACAAGTAAGGCGTTATGGTTACATGTAGGCACCAAAAACAACCCAGCGGATTTGGTCTCGCGCGGTCTTAGCCTTGATGTACTCATTGACAGTAACCTGTGGTGGAGCGGACCTGAGTTCTTAAAAAACTCTGAGTCGTCATGGTCACGGCAATCTGCGACTACTCACTCCGACTTACCAGAACTGAAATCACAAACGACATCCGTTATGGTTTGTGATGTAACACAGAATAAAGTTATTAATTTTGAAAGGTTTCGTTGTTATCAGCGTATAGTGCGAGCTAGCGCTTACCTGTTGCGATACATACATAACCTACGCACACCAAAGAAAGATCGTACACGGGGTCCGTTATCAGTAGATGAATTGAATGACTCATTACAGTCGTTAGTGCGCCTCGCTCAACGCGAATCATTTCCGAAGGAATATGATAACTTAAAACGTAACTTACCATTAAAACCTTCCGGTTCAATTTCGAGGCTGAATATATTTCTAGACGAAAGGGATATAATTAGAGTAGGTGGCCGTCTTAGTAACTCACCTGATTTTGATTACGAGAAGAAGCACCCGATACTTTTATCTAGTAAACATAACTTCACACAACTGTTGTTTCAACATCAACATAAAGAGCTTCTTCATGCTGGTCCCCAGTTGTTATTGGCTACTGTGCGTGAGAATTGGTGGCCGTTAGGGGGTAGAAACCTAGCCAGAAGGGTTGTTCACCAATGTATCCGCTGCACTCGAATGAAAGGTAAAACCCTAACACCAATCATGGGTGACCTTCCGTCTGAACGAATAGAACCCGGTTTCCCATTCATTCGATGTGGAGTGGATTATGCTGGGCCCATAGCCGTACTAAATCGCAAAGGAAGGGGGGCCAAACTCGAAAAGGGCTATATTTGCATATTCGTTTGTTTTGTTACACGGGCTATTCACCTAGAACTTGTCAGTACGTTAGCTTCTCAAGACTATATATTAGCGCTTAAAAGGTTTATCTCACGACGAGGTAAACCAGCTCAAATTTTCTCCGACAACGGTAGAACTTTCATTGGAGCCATGAAAGAAATTAATAAAATGTTAGAAGAAAATTCACAGCAAATAATTGATAAATTATCAACTGACAATATTGAATTTAAATTTATTCCCCCTTATGCTCCTCATTTTGGGGGATTATGGGAAGCAGGAGTAAAATCTTGCAAGTTTCACCTTAAGCGTGTCGTGGGTACCGCTAATTTGACGTACGAGGAGTTCAGCACTGTATTGGCACAGATCGAGGCAGTCCTGAACTCCCGTCCTATAACTCCTATGTCCTCAGATCCACATGATCTTCGTCCACTAAGCCCAGCTCATTTCCTCATCGGTCGGCCACTCACTGCACCGGCCTGCAGAGACCTCACCGAAGCACGGACTCACAGCTTGACACGGTTCCAAAGAGTGGAACAACTAAAACAGCACTTCTGGAAACGATGGTCACAAGAATATGTTGCTGAGCTTCAGACAAGGACGAAGTGGAAGACGAATAGTCAAGACATAACTTTAAACACGCTTGTCGTCATTAAGGAGGATAACTTACCACCTCTAAAATGGCGTATGGGCAGAGTTACCCATATTTTCCCAGGAAAAGATGGCGTGTCGCGTGTCGCCACCATCCAGACTGCTACGGGACCTGTACAACGGGCGTTCTCGAAAATCTGCCCTCTACCTGTATCATCAGCAGAGGACGACATCATGAATGCAGCCTGCGGCGTCTCCAATCAAGCGGCAACGTAGATGCATAATTCTGTTGGAAGCTGGAGCTTCCAAGGCGGCCGGCATGTTGGCGCAACTACTAACGCCATCTATCGACGCACCGGGACATCACATTCCATATCTACGAATGAGGGCTCGCCAACGTCGGCGACCAATCACAGCAAGCGTTTGTTCTCATTCAATCCTTTGGAGAGGAGCTGTTAAAATTTTTATAATATACCTGATACATACTGCTTGTAAAAAGACGAAAAATATAACGAATAGAAATCAATTCAATAAATCAATTATTGAAGAGCACCTGCCTCCCGTTCCTGTACACGAGGGTTTGTCTTTTCTGTAACGACAGGCGTAGAAGAGTGTACAGGAGGCAAGGGGAACGATTCGCACAAGCCTGTATTCAAGAGACACTGGAATACGGGGTGGCTCCTGCATGTTTTGGGGTCATGTCAATTGACGGCAAAACGAACCTTGTGTGTGTTTCTCGGACTGGAAGTGCTCGCGGGCAAGGGTCGCTGACTGCTCCTCGGTACATAACAGAGATCTAAGAGGAGCAGGTTGTACCTTATGCGGGTTTTGTTGGCAGTGGGTTCACGATAACGCCCGCTGTCACACCGCATTAATTGTAAGAGACAAACTGCAAGAAGTTGGGATCCCTGTTATGCGCTGGCCGGCGCGAAGTCCAACCCTGAACCCTATTGAGCACCTTTGGGATGAACTGAAACGGCGAGTACGGGCACGTGAACCTGTCCCTACCACTCTCCAAGACCACCAAGATGCCGTCGTTGCAGAATGGGAAAACATCTCAATCTCAAGAGACTGTTGTCACATTAATTAGGTCCATGAGAGAACGCATGGAAGCTGTCATCAGGGCTAGGGGGGGGGCATCATCACTAGGTTTTAAGTTGTTTTAAGGACATTTTTAGTAATTTTCACTGATAAAATAAAATTTAACTTTTTAATCATTTGCATTAGCGTGCTTTTTTATTCCCTGGCAAACAAAAAACCAAATCTATTGATTTATTCTGAAATTTAAATAAATTGCCTTTCCAATGATGAATGATGAATTCCTTATAGTTATATGTTTACCATTGATTAATAGGGTAAAATGACTTTGAAGGGAATTCTTAAAGAGGTGCGATTTTTGTGACGCCGAGTGTAGTTACAGAAAAACTGTCTCAGGAGACTGTCCTTATTTTTTTGAGAATATAGCCCATATGGGAAAATTGTTTTGGGATTTCTGACTTTTCTAGTACCTACTAAAACCTCAGTTGGTCCGATAGAGTTGTTTGACCCTTTTAAGAAACAGTATCGAGTGGCGACAAAAACTTTTTTTGTGAAATCTCCCCATTTCATTGCCGACTTTAAAAAAAGAACTGTGAATGCTGATCAAAATATGTAAAACAGTTAAGGACAGCCTCCTAAGCCTAAGATCGTTTTCCTGTAGTTACAACGGTTAAGGTACCAACATGCCCTTACTGAAAACAATAAAAATTGGTCTACACCGAAATACGTGCATACCCCATCTCAAAAATCCACCCTGTACACGATCAAGGTATAATTGCAGGTCAGTATCCGGTTGTATGTTGATCTAAATAATATTGGCGGCCGTAACAAATATGGATTTACAGAATTATAAACAATGTAAGTGCATTGAATGTCGATTTAATGAAATTTTCATTCAATGCACTTACATGAATTTAGAAAGTTGTATTGCTGATTCTAATGTTTATAATTCTGTAAATCCATATTTGTTACGGCCGCCAACAATATTTAGATCAACATACAACCGGATACTGACCTGCAAATTGCAAAAAAACGTAAGAAAATTTGAATTTCGCGGGATATCCTAGCGCATCCACCTTAATGTAATGCAGAGACAGAATATAAAAAAAATAAAAGATATAAAACTAAAACATAATATAAATACCAGTCAAAATCATAACCCTCCTTTTTGCTTCACAGTAGTCGGGTCAAAAAAGAAGTTATATTTCGTCGAAAATAATTATTTATTTATTAAACAACAAATATCCAAATTCACCCACCTTATATAGATTTTACATTGTAGTTAACGTTGGTAAGGATGAATCTGGTTAGCAGCTTTGATATTCGTTTTAATAGCAGATGGTGCTTTTGGTAATGATGGAGTTGCCTGGCCAAGTTGTGGTGTTGCGCCACGCGAGGTTCCCATCCCTGGCGCTACGCCTTGCGGTACTATGGATGGTATTCCTGGCCGCAACCCTTTACCCGTGCCCACGGCAGTCACCAGGGCATGGGTATCAGAAATGCTGTGAGTTGGTTGCATTCCTAAAGAAAAAAATACAACATTTATAAAGGATTGTTAAAAAGTAGGGTTAAAGTTTAGAAACGTGCCGCTTCGATAGGGTAGGGGTAGGTGGGGGAGGAGGGAGGCAAAGGTAAGTAAACCCCCCACACCCCTTGCCGGAAACCTATAGTTTTTTATTAAACGATTTTTTAATCCATACTTCCATACTAATATACTAATCCATTACTAATTACTTATATTATAAATTCGAAAGTAACTCTGTCTGTCTGTCTGTCTGTATGTTACCTTTTCACGCTTAAACCACTGAACGGATTTTGACAAAATTTGGCAAGGAGATAGATGGGATCCTGGGGAAGGACATAGGGTACTTTTTATCGACATACCACGCGGGCGAAGCCGCGGGCGGAAGCTAGTCCATACTGTAATATTATAAATTCGAAAGTAACTCTGTCTGTTTTTAGTTGTGGTGTGTAGGTACAACAACTAAAGAGTGACACGATTCACGAGTGAGTGAAAGTTTTACACCACATATTCACATTACATGTTATTTTTTATATGTATGAGTAATTTCGTTGAAAAGTTCTTTTTTGTGTCATATATGTATACCAAAAAAAAGGAGGAGCTCGTGGCTAAGTAATAACAGCCGCTCGGGTCGATCCATCAGGTTAATCTACGCTTGCCGGGGTTGGTCCGTGGATGGGTGACCATTTTTACATATCGAGACTGCTCCGTGCCTCGGAATTGATGGACAGAAAAGTGCGGCCGCAGTGTTCTGTCACTAAATTCAATATTAAAAAATATATCAAGTAACCGGCTATATATTTGTGACCCGAACTATGTTTGAACTTTTTTTATGATACTTCGATGATCTAAAAATATGTCAAATAATGCATATAGCAAAAAGACAGTCAATAGATTTCGGTAAAATGAAATTCGAGCAAAAAAAATTCGGAAAAGTGATCAGTTCCCCATCTATCTCCTTGCCAAATTTTATAGAAATCCATTTAGTGCTTTAGGTGTGAAAAGGTAACATACAGATTACAGACGGACGGAGTTACTTTCGAATTTATAATATTAACATGTATTTCATGCCTCCTCATCACATGTCCATACCAAGACAAACAATTCCATTTTATCTTCTCTGTCACTGGCACTACGGAAGGCTAAAGTTATTCAACAACATGAATAAAATACATACCAGCTGATCGCATAGATTCTCCATCCCAATCTTCCCGGCCTTTGGATATTATTTCCCAAACATGGCTTACCACTTTAGTAAATTGAGCAACTTGTTTCTGAAAATAACATTCAAGATCAGATACTTTGTTTTTTTTTTTTTTTTTTCACCTGTATGAATCAATAATACTTCTATAATTTAATCTTCATAATTTTACCTGTGCTGTATCATAGCTTAGGGTACTGGCTTTATGGTTAAATTGTTGAAGCCTCTGTTCAGCTTGAGGCTCTGGCTTGGTACGTAGTAAATCTGGGACAAGATCATGAGTGCATGCTGGAACACGACCTTCTGTTAATCGTGCCAATGCTTCATCACGCTCACAGCTCAGTTGAAGAGGCAACACAATTCTCGATCTAAGTGATGCTGCAAGTTCTGCTTGTAGTATTTTACTTAATCCAGTCAACTGTTGAAAAAACGAAATATTTATTACTAGGGAATGCCTCAGTAACTGATGCTTTGCCATTAACTAAAACATAAGAAGATTATCCTATGAAACAACCATAGAGATATCATAATATTAAAAAAAAAACCATTTATGGGTATGTAATGATTCTCAATATTATTTTTATTTCACAAGGACTTAGTGTTCTTATTTGCCTTGGTTGGACCTCGTTACCGATTAGGCAGGGCAACTTTTTACTAAAGCAAAATAAATAAACATGAATAGAACAAGTCTCAATACTTACATGTCCTGATAAAATTGCATAGTTGTCCAGAAATGTAGGCCAGTTGATAGTTTCATATTCATTTTCAAGCTTATTAATAAGTGCCTGGATTGCTGTTTTCAAATCGTTAACTCTGTTTAATATTGCTTGAATTGTAGTCTCCAGTTGCTTTTCTTCTCTTTGTTGCATGTTCATTTTTAAGATTTATAAAAAATATTCACACGAAGATATAAAACAGGTACCTACTTGAATTGTCACTTAGGAGCACTCATAAAACTGAAACCGCAGTCACAGATTACTATAAATTTTGGACCGCACACCTGTCACAGGTCACACTGGACATCCACGGGGCACATTTTTTGGTTGCAGTATCTGCTCATAAAGGAAAGTAATATATTGTGTCTGCTAAAAGTAGAATAAGTGTAGGTATGCTCTAGTTTATATTGATCCTAAATGACCCAACTACGGAGAAATGCCAAGGTATCGATGTCGATTTTTTTCGACCGTAGTCATATCATTACAAAGTCATGTAACAATGGACCATTTAGGCCAATGCCAACCCCCGAGGCAATCCACTAAGCCAATCCAATGAAAAGTGCAAAATTCGTGTCGTTCACATTCAAAGTTTTTTGAGCACCACGCAGTTTCGAAGCTGCAAACTTGGTTTTACACTATTGATATCTATTATAACAACATCACAATAAATCTGTAGATAAAGTGCAATTTTTTGCGACCTAAGTCTAACGCGATTTTTGTATTTGTACCGAGATTACCTACTGTACTGACTGTACTGATACTATAGTAGTCTTTGGACTGCACGCACTTGCACTGACAAGTCACAGTTATCTATAAACAGTCGGAGTGACAAATCAATCACCGTAATGACACTGACACCAAAGAGAGAGTACATTTTTGACATTTGACATTTTTGAGTGACTGAAACTGACATCACTGTCTCACTGAAGACCTCCGGCACGATTTCATTATTATGAAATTTTGATAATGCAAATGGTTAGAGACTGTTAGAGAGAAATGAAAAATAGTTAGAGAGTAATTCGTTTTTATGTAAAA
This sequence comes from Lithophane ornitopus, assembly GCA_948473465.1. Classification (NCBI taxonomy): domain Eukaryota; kingdom Metazoa; phylum Arthropoda; class Insecta; order Lepidoptera; family Noctuidae; genus Lithophane; species Lithophane ornitopus. The sequence continues at coordinate 12,259,704 of OX419613.1, forward strand.
GCAATTTTAATTTTTCCTGTGAAGTTGGCCCCCCTGCCCGCAAAAATGGACTTAGACCTTATTTTTTTTTTTTATCGTTTCCGAATCGTTATACGAGAGATTGAGAGATAAACAAAATCGTTAGAGAGTTAATATTTTATTTGTTATTAAATCATTTCTAAGAGCGTGAAGTTAGCCCACATCTGTGAATTTTGCCCCTGATTTAATTATTCTGAATTGTTGTTAATGCTAATCGTTAGAGAGAGAGAAAAGCAAAATCGTTAGAGGGTAATTAATTTTATTTATCAAAGTTTTTTTTTTTTTTTTGCGATGTTGGCCCCCTTTCCTGCAAAAATGGACTAAGACGTAATTTTTTTTTAAATAGTTTTAGAATCGTTAGAGAGAGAATGAGAGTTAAAAAAAGAGTAATTAGTTTTTATGTAAAAGCAATTTTAATTTTTCGTGTGAAGTTGGCCCCCCTGCGCGCAAAAATGGACTTAGACGTAATTTTATTTGTTTTTATAGTTTGAGAGAGATTGACACAAAATCGTTAGAAAGTTCATATTTTATTTGTTATTAAATCATTTCTAAGAGCGTGAAGTTAGCCCACCTCTGTGAATTTAGCCCCTGATTTAATTATTCTGAATTTTTGTTAATGCTAATCGTTAGAGAATTGTTAGAGAGAAAAGAAAAATCGTTAGAGAGTAATTAGTTTTATTTATCAAAGATTTTTTTATTTTTTTGTGAAGTTGGCCCCCATTCCCGCAAAAATGGACTAAGACGTAATTTTTTTTTAAATATAGTTTGAGAATCGTTAGAGAGAGATTGAGAGAGTTAAAAAAAATCATAAGAGAGTTAATATTTTAATTGATATTAAATTATTTCTGAGAACGCGTTTTACCCTAGAACCTGATCAGAATAAAGTTTAGAAACGTGCCGCCTCGATAGGGGAGGGAGGAGAGGGGGGAAGGGTTAGTAGATATCAACTAAAAATGCATCAGTTAATTAGTAATTTTGTTTATAAACATCAACACTTTTCTCATTTTACTAGATTTAGTTGAAAGTGAAACGACATATCACTGACATTGTAATTATTAGCATTTTGTCATATCACTAAACATTTTTAGAAAGAAGACTATTATACAAGAATATTCGACATCTACCGTGATGTCGTGGTATCCCTAGCGATTTCGTGAAATCCCTGGTTTCCTAATTTCCCTGCGACATACATACTACTGCCGTGATTTTTTTCACATATACAAAACTAACCATTTAGCTGGCTGGGAGGGGCGGGGGGGGGGGGGTAACTTGATTATAATAAAAATTAGCACTATATATCTTAATATTACGCAAACGGATCCCTGAATCCAATAATGGTTTTCCCAATCAAACTCACAATATTTTTGAATGATCTTTCCAACGACAGCCAAAACAAAAGGATAGGCCAGAAAAAAAAAGTTTCTACTTTAAGTGTAGGGGAGATAAGTACCCAAAAAAAATGTATGCATGATTTTAATATATATATACCCATACCAAATTGGAGTTTTCCAGTACCAACAGTCTCTGAGCTAAGCCGCGGACAGACAGACATGGGAAACTATAAGGGTTCCTTGTTGAGTACGAAACGCTAAAAAATGTACTGCCCATCGCCGCCATACCGCACGCCGTACTTACAAGTAGTTGTAAGTACTTCGTGCGGTATGGCGGCGGTTGGCAGTACATTTTTTACAGTAATAAGTCTTGCATACATGTAGGTACAATACAACAACATTATGCCGTCCACTGGCCACTTGCCTAGCTGCCTACCGCAAGGCTTCTATACTCCACATTTGGGAGCTAGCGCAACATCCTACCGGGCAGGTGCGGTCGCAGCCCAAGAATTTGTGGGGAAGTGCCGAGGAATATATTTAGAGAAATGGTTACCTAATTGATAAGTACTCTAAAAACATTTTTTTTAAACTAACATGTCCATCGGGGTCACTGTGGCTCAAGTACCTACAGTTTTTAGTTAGTAAAGCACGTAAATCATTCATTCTCTCGACAGCTTGAATGATTTTCGGGGTGTCATGACCCCCAGGACCCCTCCGTCGGACCGCGCCTGCTACCGGGATGGCCAGGCGGCAAAGGCACTGGCGGCGAGTTCACCGCCGACGCTGGCGTCTGTCCGTCTGCCACAGCCAAGTTGCTCCGAATCTATTGGACCGATTAAGTTGAGGTAATTAGATACACTTACTGTATTACTGTGACCCAAACATGGGTCGTAAAACGTAAATAAATACATGTATGTAAAATGTATTTATTTACGTTTTTTGTGGGATAAAAAGTACCTAGGTACCTATAAATTATTTTACTTTGACTTTAACCGCGAGAGTGACTGTGACATAATATCAAATGGAAGGGCTTCCTATGTAGTGATGATCTTATTTTTTTTTCTTTGAACTTACGAATAATTAACTTTTATTCAGTGCCGTAATTAGCCTTTTATGCGCCCGGTGCGAGCTGTTTTATCCACGCCCTTGAAATATTTTCTTATCATAACCGGTTTTGACAATAAAATGGTTTATCTATAAAAAATAATCTATCATCCAAAAACTAAGTTTTTGTAAACTTAATTTTAAGTACTTGGTAAAGTTTTGAATAAGGAAGTTCAAAGAAAAAACGTTTATCGCACCCGCGGACGCCTATGCGCAGTAGCCATGCCCCGCTGCAACCACCCGGACCAAACGCCGTCCGCGGTCCGGCCGGCCGGTCGTAACTCGTAACATCGACATTCACGATTATTATTAAGATCTCAACGTCTAATAATATTATTTATTTGTAAGAAGAATATACACGGATGACGCGACTCCACACGTATAAATAAATAAATAATAGGTATTGTTAGTGGCCCTGGTCTGGTCATTCAGTATCAAGTTCAGTTCAGAACTTCGAGAAGCTCAATGGCTTTCTCGTTAGTCCATTCCATTCCATAATGGGCTGATCGGCTCCGCTAAATAATTATGTACCCGTGAGATCCCGTCGCGCTCACGGTGCACAATGAGAAACGTAAGTTTGGCCGCTTCACTCAATGCAATAATTCTCGCGGTAAATCTCTTTGATCCTAAAATACCACCACCAGAGTTATCACCCAACGTTAAACGCCAATGTGAATGCCGTTGACAAATACTCGAGGTAAGTTGTGGCTACACCACACTCCAGACTCGATGCTCGCGCTGTATGCCGACGATGCCGCGTACATAACAACATCGCTTAATGCGAAGTACGCAGCCGTCAATATGCAGCGCGCCCTCGACTTGCTCCCCGAGTGGCTGTCGAAGTGGCGGCTTTCGGTTAACGTGGGTAAGACGCAGGCGCTAATCACTGGGTTCGCGCATCTCCCACCACCACTGCAACTACATGGGGCCGACATCGAGTGGTCGCCCCGGGTGAAATACCTGGATGTAACCATCGATCGTCGGCTCACGATGGGGCATCATGTCCGCAAAGTTGTCGCGCAGGGCAGGGTTGCCCACAACCTGCTCAGACCTGGGCTCTCATCCCGCATCCCGGCGCGCGTCGAACTGGGCGTGTATAAGCTGTACGTGCGTCCTATATTGACGTACGCCGCCCCGGCATGGTTCGCCCTCACGAGCGAGGGACACCGCAAGCAGCTCCGCACGCAACAAAACTATGCACTGCGGACCATCGTTGATGCCCCTCGTTTAGTGAGGAACGATATCATCCACCGGGACCTCTTGATTGAGAGCCTGGATGAGTTTGTGCGGTGCCTAGCGAAGGGAATGTTCGCGCGTGCCGACGCGTCTGCCTGGCCCCATGTCAGGCAGATCGCACCGTTGCATGCGCGCCCCCTGACGCGAGGCTCCTGCCCCGTGACCTGGCTGCGGACATTGCCCCCTCCACACTGGACTGACGCCTCGAGTGACCCGCACCCAGGTTACACGAGGAGCACTCGAAATAATAAGACTCCACATATGTACTCATACATATGTTACGTAGTGTGTTCTAAGTTAATATAGGCATGCTACGTAACTAACCACAGACATCCATTACTACACAGACGCCTATACACAACGCGTGCGAGCGCGACGCGGGCCGCGACGCAAGCAATCACTGAGCGGCGGCGGCGGTACACTACAATACAAGCCGCTCATACATACATCACAGTTTTTCCCTCAAACCGTGAACGGCTAGATCTGTGACCGGGGCGAGGGGAAACTACACCTTACCCTGTAGGAGCGTCGAGTCGGCATCTCTGTCGCAGGTCGTCACCCGCTAGGCCTCTCCTCGGAGTGTCACCTGACGGTGAATGACCGCCGAGATGTCGTGAAGAAAGCAGCGCTATAGATATAGCGTCGTGGCGCGCCTACAGAAATACGCATAGCAACCAGTTACACGGAAGCGTTAAAAACATACGTGGCCGACAGTGTCGCTAGCCGAAAAAGGCAAACACAGGGAGGGGCCCGCAGTGGCGGGCCACCGTATAGTCTCCGCGGGCAGCGGGCACCAACCCCGCACGCCACGTCCCCTGACGGAGACGTCGCGACATCCGATGGCTACACCAACGGTTAACGTCCATTATCGCGATAATCAACGGCGTTACCCGTTGGTGTGGCCCCAGCATATGAGATTTGTCATATTTAAAAATCATGACGTTGACTTGCACGTTTCTAAACTTTAACCAAATCAGTTTAAAAAAAAAATCTTTCATAAATAACACTTATTCCTCTCTAACGATTTTTCTTTTCTCTCTAACTCTCTCTAACGATTCTATAACGATTAGCATTATCAAAATTTCATAATAATGAAATCGTACGGCTAACTTCAACGAGGTACTTTTGATAGTGCTAATCTTTAGAGAGAGTTAGAGAGAAAGAAAAATCGTTAGAAAGTAATTAGTTTTTATGTAAAAACAATTTTAATTCTTCGTGTGAAGTTGGCCCCCCTTCCAGCAAAAATGGACTTAGACGTAATTTTATTTTTTTAATCGTTTGCGAATCGTTAGAGAGAGATTGAGAGTTAAACAAAATCGTTAGAGAGTTAATATTTTATTTGATATTAAAAAAAAACGTCTACGTGACGTTCTGTGAATTTTGCCCCCGATGTAATTATTCTGAACTTTTGTTAATGCTAATCATTACAGAATCGTTAGAAAGAGTTAGAGAGAAAAGAAAAATCGTTAAAGAGTAATTATTAGTTAGTTGTCTTATTTACAAACGAATTTTATTTTATTTTATTGGCCCCCATTTTTAGGGTTCCGTAGTCAACAAGGAACCCTTGTTTTGATGACAGGGTATCACTGTTAAATGATCGTTGATTAAATACACAACTTTACCACTCTTATCTACCACCGTCCCTCTGCACCATTTATCAGTAGTACTACGTAACGTAAGTAAATAGTAGAATTCTATAAATACGTAACTATCTGTTATAGTCGCGAATCATATTTTGATCAAGATACACCTTACACTGACCAGCAAATTGAGAAAAATGTAAGAAAATTTGAAGTTCGCTGGTAACAACTGCGGATCCACCTAGGGGCCCCGGGGGAGTCATGCTCAGGGCGGTAGGCAGGGGGGGGGGGGTTCAAACCCCCCCCGAAATGCGAGAAACCAGAATCTCAATCCAGAGATCGACCCCCTAGGGTACCTCCGAATCTTTTTCGCAATGGCGTACTTTACCAGTAAAAGTATGCTTAAATACGGTATTTTTATCGACTCTGACTTTGTATTGAATCAATTCCTGCAACTTCAGCATTCTCGGAAATATTCTAACCTCCCCCAGCCTCTCCCAGGCGGGGAAATTTTTGAGCTCGCTTCCTTTTCTGCATCATCCTTCTTCCCATCAAAATATTAATGTAAGCTAATAACAGAAAAAATAGCATGCTGATTATTATATTGGCAAAACATGCTTTGTTCTAAATTGTACTATTTTACCATCTTCATATACCATGTTTTTGTGCAAATAAATATACTTATTACTCAAACTTTTCTGCATAAGACGACAAAGTTACTTCTATTTCTATATGATCGGTCAAAGAGAAAGAAAACCTCACTTATTCGAACCTGGATGCAAAAAATTTCAAACTCACTTCGCTCGCAACAATGTTTTTAAGATTTCCGAAAAAGAGGAAAATTGCTATTCCAAAAATAATACCTACTCTTTTTTCTGAAATCAGAATTACTTAATTTCTTCAAAAAAAAGTTGGCAACTATTACCCTCCCCGAAATGAATTGCTGGCTACGGCCCTGGTCAAGCATTTGACGCTCTTTTATTTTGAACTTACGAGTCACAGAAAGCGAAAATAGGAAAGTATACAGGGAGCAGGACACGAGCTGCCATTTATCGCCCGTGGCTCAGTGCGTCTCTCTGTCATCCTACACAGGGAGGGATACAATAAGACAAGCAACAAAATGACAGGTCGTGGTAGATAAATGATGAATACTAACTCCTACGAGATAAGTTCATAAAAGTTAACACGCTGAATTCGGTTTTACTTTATAGAGATAATTAAGTATTTAAATTAAGTGGTTAAGTTAAGCTGACGCGCGTAGCGCCCTGCATGCCCCGGGGCACTCAAGTCCCGGGCGACCATCTTATTGGCTCTGTCGGAGTTCAACCTCAAGTTACCTCAATTCTATGTCATTGTCGATGTTCTTTTTATAATATCTTGTCAGTTAGAGAAAAAATATGTATGTTGAAATAAAAAGTATAGCTATAAAAATAAACGTAAGTTATTTCATATTAAGTTTCCCCGTTACCTGCTCCAACACTAGGTTATGGGCCACCAATACATGGACTAAGTAAGCAGAAGAATAAATATACGTACTTAGATAAAAATACGTATTTGAGTAACGGTGGATTTTCTTGCCCATTCTTCTCCATACGAAAACTACATTTTGAAAGGGGCACCTAGAATCAGATCTATTTCTATGTATTTGACGTTCAAAAGTGCCTTTAATGTGCCTACTTGAAATAAATTATTTGACTTTGACTTTATGATGAGTACATATATAAGTTTTTTGCCAATATTGAATCGTGAAAATTATTGAAACTGGAAATTTGGAGTGAAATCAATATTAGAAAAGAAACAGGTGCTAACAATACTAGAGTATAACGATATAGAAATTACAAAAGATGAAAAATTTAAGGTTGATAATTCGAGAGCTAAAGCCAAATAATTATCCAATGCATAACCGACAAGCATTTATGTATAATACAAGAATTCACAAACGCATTTTTTTTTGATAAATTCAAAAAATCTTATGTGAAATTAAATATACAAATAAAAAATTTGACGATTCAGACAAAATCTGTCATTTATTACACAAGTACTGTATGGACCGCGCCTGAGAGAAGTCTTCATAAAGAACGCTTCGCGAAGAGCGAGCCTAGTGAGTTTGAAACTTAGGGTCAGACAGGTTAGGTTAGTTTACTTACCATAAAACATTATTGGGAAACATTATGGGGAAATAGTGTTAACGTAGATGAACTATTCATAATGCAAAAGAAATGTATAAGAATTCTAGCCCAAATAGATAATACGGAGAGCTGCAAACCATACTTTATAAAATATCAGATTCTAACTCTACCGTCAATATACATACTTGACATTTGCATGTTTGTTTTTAAAAATATCGACAAGTTCACTAAAGCAGAAGATACGCACAACTTCAACACCCGCCATAAAAAGAGATTATGCGCTCCATTCTCAAGAATTAAAATGTGAAGTGACAGCCCATATTATATGGCAATAAAAATATATAATAAGTTACCCAACGTGTTTAAAACTGAAAAATCGTTAACAATATTCCAAAAAAGGCTAAAACTATACCTAATCCAAAAATGTTTCTACTCAGTAAAAGAATATTTAGAGTCCAGCTTAAAATAGGTAACGATTTTTTCTCATGTACAAAAGTGACGATCTGTCCTATACAAATAATATTTGACTTTATATAAAATTATAATTATAAATTGTACAATTTGAAAAGGATGACATTAACATTAATATTGTTGATTATATTGTATTGAATCTATTATTATTGACATTTAATTTTGACATGACTATACTCGTAATTTCTCTATTTCTTATTTTTTTATTGTGCTGTGATAAAATAAAATAAAAAAGAAATAATAATGTTTAATGTACTCGTATGCTAATTTAGGATGATGAGGGCTGGCGAATGATAATTGCAATGCTTGCAAAAGGCTGCTAAGTCATAAGTACTAACATACCATAACACCAACATTGTACACTTAGTTCGCCATAAACGTTTTTGACTTGGACTTTGACTTATTTTATTTATTTGACTTTGACCTTCAAGACTCATACTCAAAAAACTTTATATCTCCGGCAGAGGGAAGTGGAGGGATCTACTAAACCTTCCCCCCTCCCCCTTCCCTATATTGATGCGGCACGTTTCTAAACTTTAACCTGCTCAGGTCCTAGGGTAAAACGCGTTCTCAGACATAATTTAACAGTTAAAATATTAACTCTCTAATGATTTTGTTAACCTCTCAATCTCTCTCTAACGATTCTCAAACTATATTTAAAAAAAATTACGTCTTAGTCCATTTTTGTGGGAATGGGGGCCTACTTCACAAAAAAATAAAAAATCTTTGATAAATAAAACTAATTACTCTCTAACGATTTTTCTTTTCTCTCTTACACTCTCTAACGTTTAGCATTATCAAAATTTCATAATAATGAAATCGTGCGGCTAACTTCACCGAGGTTAAGTCCATTTTTGCGTGAAGGGGGGCCAACTACACCCGAAAAATTAAAATTGTTTTTACATAAAAACTAATTACTCTCTAACGATTTTTCTTTTCTCTCTAACTCTCTCTAACGATTAGCACTATCAACGACACCACTAGTACTGCTTCGTTTATTCCATCGCCGCCTGCTTGCAAAAGTGTACGCACTTTATAATACTTTAACTTAATCAAGCAGAACGGCTCGGTGTCGGCGCGGTGACGGTGCTGAAATAAAAGCAATATATATTTTTGTATTCACAATTTCACAGGGTCGAATGCTAAAAATCAAAATTCTTGTTGGTGGCAACGCGACGGCAAGACTGGCAAGGCAAGCCACGTCAAGTGTGGCAACACTGATCAAGATCTCATGTCTGACACTGACAGACAAATTGAGTGTCAGTCACGTCACTTCAGAACTTCAGATGTCTTTAGATGTCTATTACATTCTGTTTCAGATTGTCGATGTCGATTGATTGTACCACTTTGTGACCAGGTGACCAGATTGTACTCATCTCATCGATCTGATGTCAACGAAAGAAATGAAAGAATTGTGATATTTGTTGGTTTTATCCTACGTTTAATTCTTAATGAGTATTTTGTAAAAACGTTCATGGTCATTTTATTGAACGATTGAATTTGAAAATTCAGTGGTGGTCTCGTATCATCGAGGAACATAATTATTAAACTCACCTACGGCGAGGTTACCATAGAATAAATCTTACTTCAAAGACTTAAAAGTCGGTTTTATCATCACCAACTCGGTGTCATGTTTAATACGCTAAATATATAAATGATAATTTATAACATACGACAACGACCGAATTTGAAATTTGCTTCTTACTGTTTTTAATACAATTCTCACCAATTGGTTAGATGTGCTGTGCCTAATAAAAAACCATTGATAGTTCAAGTCAAGCAATGTCGGTACAAAATATAGAGAAAAGAACAACTCCCTGTGTCCCTACACCTGATTGGAGCACTAATTTTAATAATGAGGTAAAATGCATAATTATTATGAGTTTTATAGTGTCATGGAGATCAATTTATTTGTAGTATATCTAAAAGAAATTATTCGAAAAAGCTCTTTTGCTTTAGTTTTAATTATATCAAGAAAGTCGAAACCTCTTGTTCTTTCGAAAGGTAGGTAATATAACACTAGTAAAAGTCTCTACTAAACAGATGGAGATTGGCAACGAACAAAAAGCTGGAAACAATAATGACCACAATTTGCAAGATGACACAGAAGATGTCACAATGAACAGAGTATCTGTAATCAGCAGTATTCCAAATCAGATTGTTCATTCAAATAATGGGAATAGTACAAACATTCTTCGTACTCCTGCTCACTATGGAGCTAGTGACTCATCACTAACTACTCCTGCAATGCCAACTTCACAGTCTTATATTGCTGGGGAAGTGGCACTTACACCAACCCACAGTACTTTTACTCCTCAAGCCATAAATCCCCATAGTGCAATGACTGCTATCACCCCTATGGTGAGTGGAACAGACCAAGCTAGGAACAGCATAAAAGTTCAGTGAGTAACCAAGTGTTTCAATTGCTACTATTTTTTTTATTTTTTGTGATTCTGAAATATATGGATATATAAAAATGAAACAGGTTTAATTAATGATATATTTTTGTTACAGAAACTGTGTATCAACTATACATTTGGGTTGTGAATTAAAATTGTTGGATATTTACTGTAGAACCAGGTTTTCCGAATACAATCCAGCAAGATTTCATGGTGTAGTCATGAAAATTATTGATCCAAGAGCTACAGCGCTGGTGTTTAGGTACGAAAAAAACTTACTTATTTGTAACACCGTAGTGAATATGAGTGCCCCAATTCGATTCAAAAGTAGAGTAATAGGCACATAACTGGTAATTAAATATTCAGATTAAATATTCTTTAAAAGATGACATTAACATAGTCAGAAGAGTTATGCAATACAAAGAGAGGAAACTTGTAGGTGAATATAACTGTACATAATTAGTGCTGTGTGATCTGAATTGCATGTTATTGTGTCGTAGCAACAGTTGCTTTTTTATTTAAATGATTATGTGGAGTGAACAATCTTTTCGATCCGTGGTAATAGTTCCTTGTTAAAAGAGATTTTCTATTTACAGATCTGGAAAAGTACTCTGCACTGGGCTAAGAAATGAACATGATTCCTATATAGCTGCTAGAAAATTTGCTCGAATTATTCAGAAACTTGGATATCCTGTATGAACTTATAACAAATCATAAAGGACTAATAGACCCATCTTGGGTTGATAGTTTTATTACATTTTGTTTTTTGTTTTTCAGGCTAAGTTTTTGGACTTCAAAATTCAAAATTTCATAGCTACGGCTGATTTAAGGTTTCCAATAAGATTAGAGGCACTACAACAAGCACATGGCCAATTTGCATCCTATGAACCAGAATTATTTCCTGGTCTAGTGTACAGAATGGTACGACCTAGAGTTGTATTATTAATATTTGTCAATGGAAAGATTGTATTTACAGGTAAAGTATATTTGAATAAATCAAAGATTTCAATTTTAAAAGTTGGATACTTATAGTTAATAATTCGCACAGTCAATATCACGGTACCTAGCGGTGTAACCCTCGAATTAAGTGCTCGGCGAGTAACGCGTTGAGGACTATCTACCCCTGATAGGTGACACGAACGAACGTAAGGTACAACCCGATGCACCGCCGCATTATCGAATACGTATGTATTTTTTAAATATTTTTATTCGATAGTTTACATCGCCAAATAATAGTAGAAAAAAAATCGACGTCACCGGTGATGCCACTTGGTCCCGGCAAGTATATTCATGGTTTCCTCCCGGTTAAAAAAAATGTTAGAAATATCATCCAACCGACCCGGGTTAAGCACCCTTTATTTGGCGCGCTTGGTGTGGTGACGTGACAGTGTATGACAACAAACAAACAAGTGTCAAGTCAATGTCAAACACTCCTTGGACATTAACTTGACAATTGTTGATTGACTTGACATATTGATTGTTGTCATAGACTATCGTCAATTCCGCTCTGAAAATAATGTCAATCGTCGCTTTTCAAGTATTTGAATTTCCTACAGTTTTTTGGCACTTAAAAAATAATAATTTCTCGCTCAAAAAGAATTATTATTCAAACATATTGATGGAAGCATAATTCTGAAGTATTATAGTTAATTAAAAAAAATCTTGACCTTTATTTGAATCTCATGCATATTCCCTAAAGATAAAGATTTATTTGTTCAAACATTGTGTAAGATGATTTGGCCTATTGGCCTCGGCTTCTCAGGTGATGATTAGTACTCTAGGGTTAAATAACTAGCTTTTGCCCGCAGATTCACCAGTGTGATGTCTGAAATTATCTCACGGGAACGTACTACCGGGATAGAAGGTCCTAATATGTCCTAACTCAGTTCGTGGCCTACCCGTGTGCCAAATGTCATATAATTAAATATACATTCAGCCGTTAGGAGGCAGGCCGTATACGAAATTTTGCCGATTTAGCTGATTTACGTGATTTTACAGCTTAGGGCGTGAAAGGTAACAGCCAGACTAGAGTTACTTTCGCATTAATAATAAGTAAAGTTTTAAATAACTTTCAAAGTTTTAAATAAAATTGTCCTAACTATTGTATTTTCCCTTTATTGCAGGTGGCAAAACAAGAGGTGAAATCAACGAAGCCCTAGACATAATATATCCAATTTTGAGGAGTTATCGGATAAGTTAATTTGTTTATAATGCGGAATTAATGTAGCTGCCTAAGTACAGCAAGGTGCAACAATAATATCATTTTTAATTATAATTGATGCTAAGTATCTATGTTATTTTTATGGTGATTTACCCATGTTCAATACCTACTTGATTTTATTATATTTACTTGATATTTATTTATTTTTTAATGACGGAATAAGTATGGAATGGATGTGTTCTTAGTTACTTGAAATCGAATGACATTTTAATCAAATAACAAATGCTCGGAATCTTTAGCTCGGTAGGCATAGAATTTAGTATAGAGTGCGCGCATCAAACTATGATCAGGAGACACGGTTTAGATCAACGCGACGTTCCCGCCGCGAGCGTTTGTAGTCGTGGTTGAATGCTAAAGTCTGGGCGCGAAATGGAAAGAATTTCGTACAATGACCCCTCATTACTTATCATTTTCGCTCGCACTCAAATGTATTGCCGTCGGCCTGACACGTGGTTCGCGACGGGACTTTAGCAGTGTGCGTGCTTCCAGAGATTTTTTAAATATTTACGCATCAAAATGGTCTAATGTGCAATTTGATCTTGCAAAAAACATACTAGGAAATACACAAAACTGAAATCCAATATTACATTTAATCGGTAAATTGATTTTTATACTTATTTTTATGAAAACAAATCACGTATCGCGGGGCTGACGGAGACGTGAGAGGCGGGCACGCACAGGCCCGCCCGCGCACCACCTCCGTGAAGTTAGCCGCACGATTTCATTATTATGAAATTTTGATAATGCTAATCGTTACAGAGAAAAGAAAAATCGTTAGAGTGTTAGAGAGAAAAGATAAATCGTTAGAGAGTAATTAGTTATTATGTAAAAGCAATTTTAATTTTTCGTGTGAAGTTGGCCCCTCTGCCCGCAAAAATGGACTCAGACGTAATTTTTTTTTTAAATCCTTTGCGTATCGTTAGAGAGAGATTAAGAGATACACAAAATCGTTAGAGAGTTTATATATTTTATTTGTTATTAAATCATTTCTAAGAGCGTGAAGTTAGCCCACCTCTGTGAATTTAGCCCCTGATTTAATTATTCTGAATTTTTGTTAATGCTAATCGTAAGAGAATCGTTAGAGAGTTAGAGGGAAAAGAAAAATCGTTAGAGAGGAATAAGTTTTATTTATCAAAGATTTTTTATTTTTTTATGAAGTTGTCCCCCATTCCCGCAAAAATGGACTAAGACGTAATTTTTTTTTAAATATAGTTTGAGAATCGTTAGAGAATGAGAGTTAAAAAAAGTCATTAGAGAGTAAATATTTTAATTGATATTAAATTATTTCTGAGAACGCGTTTTACCCTAGGACCTGATCAAGATAAAGTTTAAAAACGTGCCGCCTCGATAGGGGAGGGAGGAGAGGGGAGAAGGGTTAGTAGATCATCGTCAGAATAGATGTTTATTTAATTGAAACTTTAAATCAAATAAAAATGCGTCAGTTAATTAGTAATTTTGTTTTTATCCATCACCACTTTTCTCATTTTACTAGATTTAATTGAAAGTGAAACGTCATATCACTGACATTATAATTATTAGAATTTTGTCATAATCAATAAACATTTTTAGAAAGAAGACTTATTATACAAGAATATTCGACATTTACCGTGATTTCGTGGTATCCCTAGCGGTATCGTGAAATTCCTGGTTTCCTCATTTCCCTGCGACATACATACTTCTGCCGTGATTTTTTTCACATATCCGAAACTAACCGTTTAGCTGGCTAGCAGCGAGGGGCAACTTGATGCAAACAAAAATTAGCATTATGTAGCTTAATATTACGCAAACGGATCCCTGAATCCAAAAATGGTTTTTCCAAACAAACTCACAATATTTTTGAATGATCTTTCCAACGACAGCCCACACAAAAGGATAGGCCAGAAAAAAAAAAGTTTCCACTTTAAGTGTAGGGGAGATAAGTACCCTACAAAAAAATTTATGCATGATTTTTATATGACATTATATATACCCATACCAAATTGGATTTTTCTAGTACCAACAGTCTCTGAGCTAAGCCGCGGACAGACAGACATGGGAAACTATAAGGGTTCCTTGTTGACTACGAAACGCTAAAAAATTTACTGCCCGCCGCCGCCGTACCGCACGCCATACTTACAACTACATAAGTATACATGTAGGTACAACAACATTATGCCTCCCACTGGTCACTTGCCTAGCCACTTACCGCAAGACTTCTATAATCCACATTTGCGAGCTAGCGCAACATCCTACCGGGCAGGTGCGGTCGCAGCCCAAGATTTTGTGGGGAGGTCCCGAGGAATATATATAGAGAAATGGTTACCTAATTGATAAGTACTCTAAAAACATTTTTTTTATACTAACATGTCCATCGGGGTCACTGTGGCTCAAGTACCTACAGTTTTTAGTAAGTAAAGCACGTAAATCATTCAGTCTCTCGACAGCTTGAATGATTTGGGGGGGGGGGGGGGGGTCATGGTCTCCAGGACCCCTCCCTCGGACCGCGCCTATTACCGGGGTGGCCAGGCGGCAAAGGCACTGGCGGCGAGGTCAGCGCCGACGCTGGTGTCGGTCCGTCTGCCACAGCCAATTTGCTCCGAATCTATTGGACCGATTAAGTTGAAATTTGGTAATGAGATACACTTACTTATATATTACTGTGACCCAAACATGGGTCGTAAAACGTAAATAAATACATTCTGACATTCATTCAGCATATTTATTTACGTTTTTAGTGGGAAAAAACTTTTTTTTTTCCACAAAAAATGTAAATAAATACCTATAAATTATTTGACTTCAACCGCGAGAGTGAGTGTGATATATCAAATGGAAGGGCTTCCTATGTAGTGATGATCTTATTTTTTTTTCTTTGAACTTACGAATAATTTACTTTTATTCAGTGCGGGCTGCTTTATCCACGCCCTTGAAATATTTTCTAATCATAACCGGTTTTGACAATAAAATGGATTATCTATAAAAATAAATCTATCATCCAAAAACGTAAGTTTTTGTAAACTTAATTTTAAGTACTTGGTAAAGTTTTGAATAAGGAAGTTCAAAGAAAAAACGTTTATCGCACCCGCGGACGCCTATCCGCAGTAGCCGTGCCCTGCCGCAACCACCCGGACCGAACGCCGTCCGCAGTCCGTCCGGCCGGTCGTAACTCGTAACATCGACATTCACGATTATTATTACGATCTCATCGTCTAATAATATTATTTATTTGTAAGAAGAATAAACGCGGACGACGCGACTCCACACGTATAAATAAATAAATAATAGGTATTGTTAGTGGCCCTGATGTGGTCATTTAGTATCAAGTTCAGTTCAGAACTTCGAGAAGCTCAATGGCTTTCTCGTTAGTCCATTCCATTCCATAATGGGCTGATCGGCTCCGCTAAATAATTATGTACCCGTGAAATCCCGTCGCGCTCACGGTACACAATGAGAAACCTAATCAAACTTACGTTTCTCATTGTGCACCGCTTCACTCAATGCAATAATTCTCGCGGTAAATCTCTTTGATCTGCCTAAAATACCGCCACCAGAGTTATCACCCAACGTTAAACGCCAATGTGAATGCCGTTGACAAATACTCGAGGTAAGTTGTGGCTACGGTTGACGTCCATCATCGCGATAATCAACGGCGTTTCCCATTGGTGTGGCCCCAGCATATGAGATTTGTCATATTTAAAAATCATTTAATAAAAACTTTGTATCTCCGGCGGGAGTGGGGGGAACTACTAACCCTTCCCCCCCCTCCTCCCCTCCCCTATCGAGGCGGCACGTTTTTAAACTTTATCTTGATCTGGTCCTAGGGTAGAACGCGTTCTCAGAAATAATTTAATATCAATTAAAATATTTACTCCCTAATGATTTTTTTAAACTCTCTCAATCTCTCTCTAACGATTCTCAAACTATATTTAAACAAAAATTACGTCTTAGTCCATTTTTGCGGGAATGGGGGCCAACTTCACAAAAAAATTAAAAAATCTTTGATAAATAAAACTAATTACTCTCTAACGATTTTTCTTTTCTCTCTAACAATTCTCTAACGATTAGCATTAACAAAAATTCAGAATAATTAAATCAGGGGCTAAATTCACAGAGGTGGGCTAACTTCACGCTCTTAGAAATGATTTAATAACAAATAAAATATGAACTCTCTAACGATTTTGTGTCAATCTCTCTCAAACTATAAAAACAAAAAAAATTACGTCTAAGTCCATTTTTGCGCGCAGGGGGGCCAACTCCACACGAAAAATTAAAATTGCTTTTACATAAAAACTAATTACTCTCTAACGATTTTTCTTTTCTCTCATAACACTAACGATTAGCATTATCAAAATTTCATAATAATGAAATCTTCCGGCTAACTTCACGGAGGTAAAATCTAACTGAACCACAGATTCTCAAACTCAAAAATGCTGCGTTCATTTTTTTTTTTACAGTGTTGGACACGAGGTTTTTTAGTATGTTTGATCGTCTATGGGTCTCCAATATATATATTAGATAAATGTTTTTTATGTCTCCTCCAAACAATTTTTAAATATTATCAACTTAAAACGTAAAGATTTAAAAAAGTATGTGCCCACGCATTTCAGCTTTTAGCGGTGCGAGCGTAGCCGCTGACATAGCTAGTACTTTAATTATTTTGTAATTATTATATCAGATTCCATTTAATGTCTCACGATCAATTACGGCTTCCAGTCTAACCGGATGCAGCTGAATACCAGTATTTTACATAGAGCGACTGCCTATCTGACCTCACACAGTAACTGGGTAATACGATACCCCTGAGTATGGCTGGTTGTCAGACTTTCGGGCTTCTGACGACCCGTAACGACTGTCAAAGATCCATGAATGATAGCCGGGACCAACGGCATAACGTGCTTTCCGAGACACGGGGGAGGCTCGGTATGTAAAGATGATCACCCATCCACGGACCAACCTCGGCAAGCGTAGTTTAACCTGATAGGTCCGTGCGGCTGTTACTACTAAGCCACGAGCCATCGTGTGTACATCAAGACAATATCGCCATAATATACAGAGGAAAATCGTCCTCTAGGTGAACTATTAACTCTGTAAATAGAACCCTATGTCATATCTGTAAAGCGTGGGTATGGTTTTTATATTTCACTTTGTAGCTAATCACCCATAAAATATGATACAACATAAGTATTCACATATTTCTTTGTTTTTCTTTTACCATTATATACAAATCTCACAGTGATGCGACACATATTATAGACACGCTCAGCTGCACAGCGCGGCGTTTCGCTTCGCAGCGCGACTGGCCTCTTCAAGCATCGTCGCTTCGCGTCACGTCTCGGTGTGAACTCACCCTTACTCATCACCATTCGTGTCGCAGGGGTACACTACGTACCTATATACGAATAACTTTATTCCGTCAGTCGCAAATATGAATTTCAAAATACCGATTTTCATTATTCCGAATGGTTCAAAATTCCTAATAAAACAACTAAATTTATCATTCATCCTATTTTTATAATTCCAACATTTCAATATTCCTAACGTTTATAATTTCTATTCTCAAAATACCGAGATTCAATAGATCGAATAACAAAAACTCCGACTTATTGATATTTCGAAACATAAAAAATACGAATTCCGAATAATAAAGTACCTACCGATTATTAATTAGAATTCCGAAATAAAAATACAGTGTATCGGTACTTATTAAACTCTATTAAACTATGATTCTTTACTTTTGAAATAACATAGGTATTTTCTTTTGCTTGTCACAGTTCTAACCTAACCTAAATCGTACATGATTCTACAACAATAGTGGGGATCTGGCGTTAATGATCCTTACCTAACGCAAAGGATTCACCAACAATAGAGGGAATCTGCAAAAATAGAGAGGGGCATAAAAACAAGGATGCTTGCTTCAAGCATGCAGCATGGAAACAGGCATTCAGCGTGCAAGCAGGCATGCAGCATGCAAGCAAGCATGCAGCTTGCAAACAAGCATGCAACATGCAGCAAGCATTGTTTCTGTCACGGCTCCGGCGCTGCGGGGTTTGGGCGGCCCCACGCAAGCTTATCGTCGCAGATGGTTTTAACGCTCACCACCGCAGCTTCGGCTTGCACTTTGCACCGCAGCTGCTCCTCAGCTTGCGAGCTGTCCCACCCCTTCGCGCCTACGTGGGCTTAAATTGCACTCTAGGGGTAGGACAGACAAGACTGCGTGAAGTCGGTTTTTCAGCGATTCGTTTCTATTACTAAACTTTGTAGCACAACATATTATTTTATGACACTATTTTACTTTATTGAAAATGCTTCTAAGTAACCGGCTATATGTTTGTGACCAAATAATATTCCGTTTTCAGTTTATTCGAAGTATTGAAAATCGGAATGTCGTTTTTCGGACCGAAAACCCATCGACCATTTGATTCTTCGAACGTAAGAAAATCGGAAAACAAACAAATCGCATTTACAACTTTCAGTAAAATAAATTTCGTGATTTTTAAAATAGACATTCTGAATTTTGAAAATCGCAACATAGAAATTCAGAATAAAATATTTCGGAGTATTTGGGTGTTCCCGTGTCGCAGACTAGTGTCTTTTCAAGTCTTCACGATTGCGCGCTCACAACAAATCTGTTTTTTGATATTTCATATGATTGTTGTTTATTTTTTCAATTTGGAGTTATTAGTCTACGAGATAAAACAGACTACCTAAGGTAGGTATTACATCAAAAACCCATCGACTGAAAGACTTGTATCTATGGTCACGAAAAAATAATTATTATTTTAAAAAAAAACTGGTTTTGCACCGCATTTCCCGCCAATAATAACGTCATCTCATCTCACTTGATCACTTCCATTGATCACTTCTCTTTGCCTTTGCTTTGAGTGAGTGCTTGAACCGGGTTGTGTAGTTTCTTGATTCCTTCACAAACAAATCCCGGAGACAAGACAAAGAAGTTATCTAACACGGATCCTTTATTTTAATGAGTGTTTACATTCGAAACTATTACAGAACTGATCTATCTAAAGCATCATGGTTGGCAAACTTAATAGGCTGTTCGTTCTCAAAAGAGGTAAGAATTCTCGTCTACCTACTGTATTTTATTAGCCCTGTGATTACTTTTCTTCGACTTTATGGGGTTAAAGTGGAAGAAAATAAATTAAGGTTAACAATAGAAATTAAGGTTTTAGGGAAAACCTAACTTTCTGGTTGTGGTACTTAGTCATTCTTTGAAACCATTTCACATCTGAGGACCAAGGCACTACGACGTACCGTTTTCAGATACCTATCGGGCCTTGAAAGAAATATTACCATAATCCTTAAAGGCCCCATACATATGTCGGATACGGTGCATCGGCCGTATTACCCAGAGACTAACTTTGTTTTCTATGTATAAGGATAACCCAGTACTAAAGTAAAATGAATGATTTTCATTTACTTGGGACATTTTTAAAACTAAAGAAATATTTGAATTCTTATTTCTCAGTATGTTGTGGGTATTTGAACTAGGTTCTCGCTCCGTTGTGCCCCTAAGACTACAGATAATGGCTTGTTAACAGTGATCAGATTTCGAGGTGCAATTACTGGGATATAATGAATTTATCAGAATATAGGTATACCATAAAAGTCTGGTGTCCTGGTAATAGTGAATTTGCTACTGGTTATTCATAGTTTTTGGTAGTTTGCTAGTTCTAATATCAATTATTATTTTAGTAACTGATAATTATTTTATTAGTTCATAAACTTAACAAAATGCATTTAATAGTGAATTTGCTACTGGTTATTCATAGTTTTTGGTAGTTTGCTAGTTTTAATATCAATTATTATTTTAGTAACTGATAATTATTTTATTAGTTCATAAACTTAACAAAATGCATTGTTCAGAAGCTGATAAGAGTGTTAACGTTTGAAAGAGATAGTATTTAGCTATTATCTCTATAGGCCACTACATGAAAAAAAAAACAGTAGTCTAACACTTCCTATCATAGGAAGTGTCAGACTATTGTTTTTTTGTAGAGTGGCAGATAGTGTTACTAGCTAAATAGGTTTATCCACATTCTTCAGTTTGTTGCGGTTTTTTGACCTATTTGTATTGAAGATACCTTGGCTGCTGCTTATCTCTACTACTTTGGCTGGCTATTGATAACTGGAATAACAAATTTCTGCTGTGACTGAATTGGATGTTAGTTTATTTAGTTAGACTGTTTCACATACAAGGCATATTAACAAAAACTTTAAAAAAACGCCGACGAACACACACATTAAGAATAAAATATATCTTCAAACTTAAAAAGTCCCAGGACTCCAGGATTTCCTTGGGCTTGAGCTTATCCATACTATGATATTGTTTGAGGTTGTTGACCCTAAATTTCTCTACCTAATCTGATCACTGATAGGCAGGTTTCTATTTTGAAAGTTAGTCAGTCATCATTTCATTTTGCTTACATCCTTTCATTAAGAGACATTAGGCCAACGCCAGACCGATGCCCTGTGCGCTGCTGAGCGCGTGTGGCGAGCGTGTGAGCTGTCCTTGACTTACAGTCTATTTCTTTGCTGAAACTTGTATTTTTGTGGAGTTATGATCTAGGTCTTTGTTGCAGGTGGAAGAATGGAAGAGGTGCATATTGACAAGATCACATCACGAATAAAGAAGTTATGTTATGGTCTCAACATGGACTTTGTAGACCCGGTATGTATTTGAGTCTTTCTATAATCTATCAAACATTGGGGGGTAGTAAGGTGGTTGTGTAGGGTAATAATAATAATTTACCTCACACATGAGTGCAGCAACCACCGCATGAACACAGTTTCATGGACAGACACCTCACCACCACAAAATCCGAACGCAATATCATCTCGTCATAATCTAACTCTTCTCTAAATCTAACTCTAATTTCCAGGGTTAGCACTTGGTTTCAGCCCGTACTAACCCATAAATCTGGCGAAACGCCGAGATATGTAAAAGATAAATAAAAATAAAAGTTATAAAACTAAAACCCAACTATGAAGTCAACTAAAAAAGATTGAACAAGGTCAAAACATCACATATAGACAAATGAAATTTCAAAACTTAACTTAACTTGAAATTTAAGAGATTTCATGTATGAAAGTACACCTTATTTAAGTGAACTATTACAAGTCAAAGTTCCTTAATTTTGTCACTGACCCACACACGTGTGACTCCGGATTTTGAATTAGTCTGCCTGTGATGTCTTGTTTATATATTTTAAACAGACTTCAAAAAAAGGAGGAGGTTATCAATTCATCTGTACTTTTTTATTTTATGTTTGTTACGTCAGAACTTTCGACTGGGTAAACTGATTTTGATGATTCTTTTTTATTTGAAAGCTGGTGCTTCCCGTTTGGTCCCATATAAATTGTATTAACTTTGCTTGCGTAGTTTTTGAGTTAGCTTTAATAATTACGTATTTTTTCCACTTAGTCTATGTAGATGATATTTTATTTGGGTCACTGTTATTTAAATATCAGGCTTTGGTATTGGAATTTGTGTGGGGTTGGTAAAAAACTTTAATTTCGGAAGTCGGTGTTTTCAATTTTCGTTTTTTGCCACCGACTTCCGAAATTAAGTTATTTTCTAGATATACGAACTGCATATGTAACTTTGTAATCCTTAGTCCTATAGGTATAAATAATATGCGATTATAAAGTTACTATTACTGTTCATACAATTTTTCGTCACTTAGGTACCTTAATTAATAGATAGGTAGGTAAATAGTGGATATAGGTACAGTAAGTCACAGACGATGTACCTACCTATAGCTATACTTATAATGCTGGGGCTTACATTGTCGCGTTATCGCGAACTATATACTTCACGCGCTCTATGTTGCTCAGCGAGACGTCGAGCGGTGTGCGAGAGAGAGCGCACGAAGTTTAGTTCGCGATAACGCGACAATGTGGTCCCAGCATACGTCGGCGCAGCGTGTCGAAGGCAAGCGATTGAGATCTTAGCGACCATAATAGCAGGCTAAATTGAGTTAGTTATTTGAATTTCATACTAAAACAGTTTGTAAAAATGCGCGGTTGGTCATGGTTTACCTATTTCACACGGTTCAAAATGACGAATCATAAAATGTGCCGCAGAAATGTTTTCAAAATTGTCTAATTCTCTAGTCGCAGACAGATTGAATGATTCGTCATATTGAACTGGATGAAATAGGTTAGATTAGAACTGCCCAACAGCGCGAGCGAAGCGAGGGGTGCCGCGGGACGGCCGGCGAGCGCTACTTCCAAGTTGCTCGCAGATTTTTTTTCACCCAATGATATACCATTTTCTAATAAATTATCCGGGTTTTCGCGAAAATTCGAATAATAAAATCACCGTGCGACTTATGCATTGGCCCGCTAGAGCGGTATGTTTAATTAAGACTATTTAAAATAGTACTTAGACTGTTCGTATGTGAATATGATACAATGCGATGGCTAAGTCATTCAAGTTAAAAGAAATAAAGATCGTGTAATATTGGTATGGTTACTATAAAATGCTTATAGTTAAGTCATTAGGTAACAGTTTATGACAACGTTGTTGGGTAGATGTTCCCATATATAGGT
Organism: Lithophane ornitopus; assembly: GCA_948473465.1. NCBI lineage: Eukaryota > Metazoa > Arthropoda > Insecta > Lepidoptera > Noctuidae > Lithophane > Lithophane ornitopus. Next base: position 12,282,738 of record OX419613.1, read on the forward strand.
ACTGAATAAATTAAACAATTTGGTTTTATATGAGATTACACAACGTTTTGCGGTAGAAGAACTGCATTGCGAGACTTGCATTTGTTTACATGTTATGTTTTTGATGGAATTTCCCTTACCCTTGCGCCTGAATAGCATACAACTATTATTATATTCTTGTAATCTAATGCTTGCAGGTATCCATTACTCTGAAAGTCATCAGTGGTATATACTCTGGAGTAACAACTGTGGAACTTGATAACTTAGCTGCTGAAACAGCAGCTACCATGACTACTGATCATCCAGATTATGCAATACTTGCTGCAAGATTGGCCATTTCTAATTTGCATAAAGAAACAAAAAAACACTTTTCTGGTAATTATCAATTGTATATTATATCTTATTTTAGTAGCAATTTTCTTTGGACAAAAGCCACAAAACACTACCTACTGTACAAAATTGAACTGAACCAATCTTTATAGTTTTTTTATTATTTCAGATGTAATATCTGATTTGTACAACATAATTAATCCACATACCAAGAAGAGGACACCAATGATTTCTGATTTTCATTACAATTTGATCATAAAAAATAAAGAGAGGCTGGACTCTGCCATTGTGTATGACAGAGATTTTAAATACAACTATTTTGGATTCAAGACTTTGGAAAGGTCATATTTGTTAAAAATCAATAATAAGGTAAACTTATTATGACCAGTGTAGTATTTTTTATTTAGTTTTTATGTTCTAAGCACAGAGTTTTGACCTTAGCTTAATTTCAGGTTGCCGAAAGACCACAGCACATGCTCATGCGGGTTTCCATTGGCATTCATGGTGAAGATATTGAGGGGGCTATTAATACATACAATTTACTATCTGAAAAATATTTTACACATGCAAGCCCAACCCTTTTCTCAGCAGCTACTCCACGTCCTCAATTATCTTCTTGCTTTCTCATAGCCATGACAGATGATAGTATTGAAGGAATTTATGATACTTTAAAACAGTGTGCACTCATTTCAAAATCAGCAGGTGGGATTGGCCTCCATGTTCACTGCATTAGAGCTAAAGGTACTTATATAGCTGGTACAAATGGTATGTCCAATGGTCTAGTGCCCATGTTAAGAGTATACAATAACACAGCGCGTTACGTTGATCAAGGGGGTAATAAAAGACCTGGTGCTTTTGCCATATACTTGGAACCATGGCATGCTGATATATTTGAATTCTTGGATTTGAAAAAGAATACTGGAAAAGAAGAAGTACGTGCTAGAGAACTATTTTATGCACTATGGATACCTGATTTATTTATGAAAAGAGTTGAAAGCAATCAAGATTGGAGTATAATGTGTCCTCATGAATGTCCTGGTCTAGCTGATTGTTGGGGAAAAGAATTTGAAGCATTGTATGAAAAATATGAACATGAAGGTCGCTTTGTAAAACAAGTAAAAGCTCAGGTTTTGTGGAAAGCTATAATTGAAGCACAAGTCGAAACAGGAACTCCATATATGCTTTACAAAGATTCTTGTAACAGAAAAAGTAACCAGAAGAATCTAGGTACCATTAAATGCAGCAACCTTTGCACTGAAATAGTAGAATATACTTCACCAGACGAAGTTGCTGTGTGCAATTTAGCTTCTATTGCGCTAAACATGTTTATTAATGATGACAAAACTTATAATTTTATAAAATTGAAGGAAGTTACTAAAACTATAACTGAAAATCTAAACAAAATTATTGATGTGAACTTTTATCCAGTGCCAGAGGCAGAAAAATCAAATATGAGGCATAGACCCATCGGAATTGGAGTTCAAGGATTAGCTGACGCTTTTGTATTAATGCGTATACCCTATGAAAGCGAAGCTGCTATAAAATTAAACCAACAAATATTTGAAACAATCTACTATGGTGCACTAGAAGCTAGTTGTGAATTAGCTGAGAAGTATGGAGTATATGAGACCTATGAAGGCTGCCCTGCAAGCCAGGGTATATTACAGTATGACATGTGGAACAAGACCCCAACAGATTTGTGGGACTGGGTATCACTAAAAGAGAACATTGCAAAGCATGGTCTTAGAAATTCACTTTTGTTAGCACCCATGCCAACTGCTTCCACTGCCCAGATATTAGGAAATAATGAGTCATTTGAACCATTTACTTCAAACATTTACCAAAGACGTGTCTTGTCGGGCGAGTTCCAAGTGGTAAATCATCACCTATTACATGATCTAACTGAAGCTGATTTATGGGATGAAGATATGAAAAATCTGATTATCCACAATAATGGATCTATTCAAAACATTGAATCTATTCCTCAAGATATAAGAGACTTGTATAAAACTGTCTGGGAAATTTCCGTGAAAACTACTATACAAATGGCTGCCGACAGAGGTGCATTTATCGATCAAAGCCAGTCTTTCAATATCCATGTTGCTGAGCCAAATTATGGTAAATTAACATCTATTCATTTCTATGCATGGAAAATGGGTTTGAAAACTGGAATGTACTACCTACGCACAAAACCTGCTGTCAATGCTATACAGTTTACTGTTGATAAATCTAAGGTTAAGGGTAAGGTCACAAACGGAAACTCGGAGACTAATGGAAAGTCGGAGGTTGATGATGCCAATATGGCTGCAATTACTTGCTCCTTACAAAATAGGGATGAATGTATGAGCTGCGGCTCATAATTCATCATTATGCTAGCAATCATTGCTTCTATCTCAAGATTTTTGTAATGTAAGTACAGTAGTACCCAACTGATATAATTATCTTACCGATGTACCTGCGCAGAAGATGAATTTTCAAAGCGCGGGTAATACTATTGACCAATCGGCACGCTCCACGTACCGTGCTTCGTTTTCCTGTACCGCTATTGGTCGGCAGCTGCCGCCATGTTAGCGCGCGCCGCGTGGCATGTTAGTCAGCTGCCGCCATACTTGCGAGTGAGACGGAACTAACAGCTAGTGTATTATGAACCTTATAGTAGTGATCTAAGGTTGATTGTAAGTTTTAAGCATTCTTTCGTTAATCAAAGCAAATCTTTCTTTTCTGTGCGAACGAAGATTCACGACGCGCCTTATCAGTTGGGTACCACTGTACTAGTTTACATACTCGATGTTTTGTTTTTGTTTCCGCACCTCAGTCTTAACTTTCATTTGAAGATAAAAATGTAGTCAGTTTTAATTCCTGTTTTCTATCTGGTTAGTGCCTCTAAGGTCACTTGTCTACCGCCACCGTTAACGAGAAACGATATTATTCGAATCGAACGTGATATCCCGATGACGGCGATCGTTTGTCTACCGTTAGCGAATTCGACGGTTCAGTATATGATAAATAGACAAAACAGAAGCTGGGCGAAGACAACGTTGCGGTGCGACAGTAGTGTGTGGACAATATCAAACGTGTTTTGTATTGCCGGCACATCGGCCCGTCGCAAATATTTTTTACGATAAAATCTATTGTATTTTTCACTTACAATTTTAAACAGAAGTTATATACAGGGTTATTGGTAAAACACCAACAACCTCTTAAGGAGTCATTGTACTCATCATTATGAAAAACTTTTACTATGGGAACAAATATGTAATCCCGAAAAAAAATAACAGCTGTTCCGTACATTTATGTTCGCATACCTCGTCAAAATGTACGGAACAGCTTTTTTTTTTCGCACAATGCACAATGACTCCTTAAGACGTTGTTGGTGTTTTACCAATAACCCTGTATAGCATGTAAGTTATAATTAGTACCTACCTATTCAACTAATAAAGTTGCATGTACCGATAATATTTTTTTTATTAATATACCAATTTTATGTGCCACTTAAATGTGCCAAATGCGTGTGTGTGCCCAATTGAGAAAGCACTCAAATTATAAGTTTGTTTGAAAACAGATGAATGTGTTACTACTTCCTTTTGTCCTTGTTTTAAGAATATAACCTGAAAAGGGTTTGTTTACACTTTCATCAGATAAGTACTTATTGAACATAACACACATACATATAAACTAGACGCCCCGCGTATGCACCCGTACCCGCCTGCACTCTGATTCGTCCCATAATTTACCTATCCTACGAAGACCTCGGTATGAATATGGACAAGACGAAAGTCATTGTTCAATTCATACGTCTTCCTGAATCCAATCCACATGGAAGTCGGACGGAAGCAGTCTTTCCCGCCCAAAGATGGGGAGCAGCGTCACCCGCTACTCGGATCAAACAAACACTCCTTTCAGATTATTAAAAACTATTAAGTACCTAAGGGACAACACACACTTATTCAGCTTTTACGAAGATTTTGTATGGAGACGCGTACGCATCCTTTCAGCCAAAGTACAATGACTCCTTAAGAGATTTCGTGTATGAAAAGATACAGCATATACATATAGCTATATCCCTAGGGATATAACTATATCACGGGTATAACCATCTTACTGCGACATATACATATTTCTGCTCATTTCGTTATTTTTTCGTTCTACAAGGTGTATTCAAATAACTGAAAACGGGTTATTGTAACAAGTCAATTTTCAAATTTTGAATATTCGATTCGGTGGTTGTTCCAGAAATGATGTTTCAAACTTAGTTATTTGAGATCTAGATGCATCAAGGGAATGGGCTGTCGAGCTCATAATTTATTAATAGATTCCATTGTAGTAGTATACTACGACAGCGCGTTGTGTTCCACGCGCGCCTCAAAGAGATGTCAGCCCAATTGGCGGAGGCCGCTAGGACCGATGACTACCAGGGTTGCGGAAAAGTCCGAAAGGGATACCGGGACCTTGGCAACAGGAAATTCAAGGAACACGGGAGTGTTTTAGTCAGTAAAAGTCTGACACGCCCTTCCGCTCCGCCCAGAGCGGGAGAAGTCATTTGATGATTTCCCACCCTCAAAAAAAGGTAAGTACTATAGAGCTGACAATTTCGAGCATTTATTATTCGATCGGAATTCATTCGACTTAAATACGACTTCGACTCATGTTTATTGCAAGATTAGCCCATAGGTACAGTGATAATTGTTATATACAATGTGGAGACGACAATACAACAATAAATGAAAACACTGGCAATACTAATACATAAGAGTATTTTGGAACTATCAAATAAATCCTAACATGGAAATTAAAAAAGTACATTTTTCAAACAAACTAAATAGTAGTGATGGGCCGACTATGGGGTTTGCCGATTTTTGACTAGCTATCGTAACTAAACTATTGGATATATTTGATTATTTTTTTTGTATGTAGACCGAGAACGTCATTAGATATACGGAGTTTAATTTTTTGTCGTATTGTCGTCTCCACCTTGTATATGTTTACGAAATATTATTTCTTCTTTATGTTAAAGGGATACAATTAATTATCCTATTTTTAGTTGTTTCCAAATAACATTACATACTGTATCATAAAATTATATTTATTTTAAGCCATAACCACTACAAAGAATATGAAGAAAAATATCAAGACACCAAAAACTTTAAACATTAAGGCTCTATTACCCGTGACACTTTGGAAGTACTTCATGATTTCTCTGTGACCAGCTTCAACATTCATTTCTGCTTCTTGAATGTTTGAATCAATTCTACCAATAGCTTCATCTTGTTCTTTCACCATGTGTGCTAACTGTTGAAATATTCCTCCTAACTCAACAATAGTACTCTCAATATTGTGCATGGTTTCAGCCCTTTGCTGCACATACGTGTCAGAGTCATCTCGCATTGCTAACTGTTGTGTTTGCATGCTAGGTGCATCTCCCAAGTCTATGCTAACATCATCCTGTTGCAAGAGGGATGGGACCTCTTTAACTAAAGGTGCCACTCTTGAAAACTGTTCTCGTCTGGTATTTTGATGTTTTAAGTTTTCAGATCTAACTTCAAGGACCTTAAAAGCAAAATAAAACACATAAGTTAATCATTTGAAAGCATTAACAAACAAAAAAATGTTTCAATTAATCAAGAAATTACTACCACAATACTTCTATTTAGTTTAAGCTGTTCTAAATAAAATATATTTAATTCACACTGGTGATTCATTAACTTTCCATTTTATTTATACTTCTCATGATTTCAAATTTTTTTTTATTCTAGCATTATATGTATAGAACATACAACATGTACAGAGTGTTTGTTGGCATGCCAACCAACACAATTTTTTGAGGGATCACTGGTATTTCAAAATAGCTAGTATTTGTATTTCTTATAAATTTGAAAATCAATGTTTTTCATAAATCTTCATCATAACTTCAAGAATTTGGAGGGACATAAGTCATTATAAACCTATTGTATATAAAAGAACATAGCGGATGCAGAATACACCAACACTTTATATCTTGCTATTACCACAAACATAAAAGTGATGGCCACTTGAAGGTGGATGTTCAGGTAATAAAAAAAAAAACATCTATTCTTTACTGTGAAACTTCAACCAATCTGCCTAGCCTTTTCCCAACTATGTTGGAGTCGGCTTCCAGTCTAACCGGATGCAGCTGAATACCAGTATTTTACATGGAGCGACTGCATCTAACCTCCACAACCCAGTAACTGGGTAACACGATACCCCTTGGTAAGACTGGTTGTCAGACTTTCGGGCTTCTGACGACCCGTAACGAGTGTCAAAGATCTACGAATGACAGCCGGGACCAACGGCTTAACGTGCTTTCCGAGGCACGGAGGAGTCTCAATAAATGTGAAACTTAAAAGATTTTATAATTCCCCCAATCCCCCAAAAAATGGTGTCAGTTCTTGCATCAATCACCTTGTGTTATTAAAAAATGTTGTTACCTGTTTAAATTGATTACTCATTGAGGCTAAACGTGACTGTAAAGCAAGCACTACACTAGATGAGTGGCTGTGCATACTTTGGCGACCCCTTGGCATCTCACCCAGCCTGGCAATTTGCTGATTCAAAGAGCTCAAGTCACCCTTGATTATATACGTCAACTCTTGTATCTCTGTTGGTCGATCATCAAACAAGGACTTCTTTTTGGCCACTAGAGCAGAAATAAATAAAACAAGGTAAAAGAGTAACCATTACCGTGCGTTTGCACTGGCAAAACATTCACATAAAAACATGTTGAAATCTCTGTTTTCTGTCAATTTATCGATTCGCGTTCACATTGTCACGCAAGTTGTTAAGGCGAAAAATGTTTGACATTTCATATCACTCGACATGTTTCGCCACATGTCTTTACAAACCAATTTCGTATCAAAATGTATCTGTATGAATCTAGTAACATGTTGTAAGATTTGTTTTGACACTTAGGTCGGTTTTTATAGTCTACACATTTTATATTCCACAAACATGGACACCTTGCCAAAGCTCTGTAAAATTCATCGTGTCTACTTTGGACCACTCTATGTTTCGATATAAACACGGGATGTTTACCACCATACTCGGATAACACTAAACATCAAGCAATAGACATGTTGCGAGACATAATTTGACGTAAACAAACAACAGTGCGAACGCAAACGTGACAAATCTCTATACAAAACATGTATATTGCGTATGTTTCTAGACAGTGCGAACGCAAGTGAGAACGAATCTTGAGATCTGTCTTAAGACTTACTCATGTTTTGTACAGTGCGAACGCAAGTTTAACATAACAAGTAATGAGATTTGTTTCATGTGACAAGTCTCGAAACATCTAGGTACATGTTGAATGTTTTCTGGTGCAAACGCATAGTTATGGCTCCACTCCTGACACTGCAGCATAACCGCGCGTGCAAAACTTCATAATTTTATAGAGTAAAGATGTCTTCATGTTCACTTTCGCAAAATTTCACACTGCGGAGACGCCTAGTTTTTGAGAACAAAAATCCTTAAAGTTTTAGAAAATTCAACATAATCCTAACTTTATAATTATAATCCTAACTAATATTATAAATGCGAAAGTGAGTTTGTTTGTTTTTGTTACGCTATCACGCTAAAACAGCTGAACGGATTTCGATGAAATTGAGCACATGGGTAGACCATGAACTGGAATACGACATAGGATACTTTTTATCCCGACATTCCCACGGGATCAAGACTAGCGCGGGTCAAACCGCGGGGCGCAGCGGAATTGTTCATACCCGTCGAATTTTTAAGTAGCAATTTTTTTTTGATAGAATACTTCATATTTTGTTGTTTGTAAATTTGAAAACCGCAAAGTGCGTAAAAAGATGAGCGCCGAGAAAAAAAAACCAAAAATTTATTTCGTGACTGTGGGGTTATTAAGGGTAGGGAATATAACGTGGTGGGTCTAAATTTGTTTCCATGCAATATCAATAACATCTTCAAGGTCAAGGTCAACTTCCAAAAAGTCAAGGTCGGAAACCCCACAAGTCAATGTCAAAACAAAAATACTCGAAGAACTCGAAGGATAGTTATAAGGCGTTGTCGACAGAGCCCCGCTGCTATTTCTATGTAGTTAACAAAAAAAATAACCACGAAGCGGATGGCGGGGTCTGCACTAACCTAACCTGTCTGAGTCGGGGTGCCCCATGTCCCGAACTAGCTTCGCTCGCTCTTGCATCCTAAGTTTTCATAGCCTTTTTACTAAATTGATGTGAGATGTGTCGGGACTCGGGCTACCCCGACTGGTACAGGCCTGGCTAACCTAACCTAACCTGTCTGAGCTGGGGTGTCCCAAGTCCTAATCTTGCTTGGCTCGCTCTTGCAACCCTTTGGATGCTTCTCATTGCCTTTTTACTAAGTCTAGGTGTGTTATGTATATACGAGGGTTTTGTATATTATGTTGGTTTAGAGTGTAATTTACTGTTAATAGGTTAACATAAAAAAAGTACACATCAATAATTTATTGTAAGTATTTTTAACTCTCTCGACTGTGTGTGAGTACATAAGACGACAAGTGACATCAAAAATTATGTTTCGTTACTCACAATGTTTTAAGAGTACAAATAAAAGTTTACATAATCAGCCTATAATGTTCCCACTGCTGGGGCACAGTCCTCCTCTCAGTGAGAGGGAGCGGGCCGTAATCTACCACGCGGGCCCAGTGCGGGTTGGTAGATGTCACATGTCTTCGCATTTTTGGTTCTAGGACATGCCGGTTTCCTCACGATGTTTTCCTTCACCGTTTTGAGAGCAGTGGCGATGAAATAATTTACACAAAGTAAAGCGCCTATCAGGGTTCGAACCTACAACAAGTCATGGCCGTTACCACTGGACCACCACTGTTCTCAATAAAAGTTTAATATACATTAATTATATTGTTTGCTTCATTATTGAGTTAGTTGCGGTATCAGCTATTTAAAAATAAATTTAAGTTAAAAACTTACAATACTAATACAAAAAGCCATTAAATTCCGGCGTCAATTTGTCTGAACATAAAAAGGAACATCCTAGAAGAGAAATACGTACAATATCTTTAAAATGTCTATTTTAGTAAGTAAATAAGTTGATTTTTCTGAAACTTTTTTTTTCTTAAAAACGGCGTTTACGCAGTGTAATATTTTGCAAAAGTGTTTTTCATGGTGAGATTTATATGCTATAAAATTGTGAAGCTTCGCACGCGCGGGTAATAAACTGCAGTGGAGCCCAGCAGTTCCCCAACTCAGTTTAACACAATATGTATAATTACCATCAACTCAAAAAAAAGATGAACATTAATATTGTGTTGTTTTAAAAACAGTAGTAATAAGTCACTTATACTCACACATAGCTAATTTCTCAAGTTTGGCATAAGTACTTGTAATGTTTTTACTGATAACTTTTGCCATGCCCATAAATTGGGAATATGTCTCCAGCATTTGAGCTTTTCGCTCATCTCTGACCACTGGCCTGGCCAAAGTTCTACCCTGCAGGCTTCGTACAGCTGATATGAATTCATTGGTTCTGTCTCTAGCAGCCATCACGGGCTCGAACACAAATTCTTCAAGAATATCAAATGTTATATCTGGTTCTATTAGATGATTTGAATGCTCTTGTTTCACCTGTATCTTTGGAAACGGAATGAAAAAAGGTGAATTGGTATTCGAAGGTTGAACCCCTTTTTTGTCTAATTTATCATACGTATCTAAATCGTTTTCCAAAAGTGATCGCTCTGTCACACCTCCGATGTTTCGCCGACGAGGGAGCATCGCATTCTTTAGTATTTTCGGTAAAATATATTAATTTACTTCGACAATTCTTCACTGAATAAGCAAACAATTATAAAGAAAGACACGATGGTTAACGAAAGAATATTGTTTTATTCTTGACAGCAAACTGAGCTGTTTTCAAAGTTAATAAAAAACTAGTCATGACATGTCGACGTGTCAATCATGTCATGTCAATGTGAAACCCACAGACTACATACAGATACTAAATTACTAAGAACCAAAGATTAAAATAACATCCATTGGGCCGAATCTTTCGGTCCAGTGGATGTTATTTTCATGTAAGTGCATTGAATGACTTTTTCATGAATTCGTCGTGCACTGCAATTTCATGAACTTAGAGAGCTGTATTGCTGATTCTAATGTTTATAATTCTGTAAATCTATATTTATTACGGTCGCAAATAATATTTAGATCAACATACAACCTGATACTGACCGGCAAATTGCAAAAAAATGTAAGAAAATTTTAATTTCGCGGGCCACCTTATCTCATCCCCAATAACAAACAAGAAAACATCTCAAGAAAAATAAATGAGTATGAAGAAACCAAGAAAAATAAATCTTTCAACATGATAATTAAGGGGGCGCTAGGGTATTCCGCGAAATTCAAATTTTCTTACGTTTTTTGCAATTTGCATTTCATGAATTTCGCGGGCTACACTAGCGCATCCCCCTTAATTAGCACATTAATTCAAAAATGTGTACCCATATAATAACACCAAAAAAATTAAATAATAATTATAAAACCCAACTACGACAAAAAAAGGTGTAAACAAGACATCACAGACAAACAAATAAAAAACCGGAGTCACACGTGTTACCGTGCGTTTGCACTGGCGAAACATTACAACAAAACATGTTTAAATCTCTAGTTCCTGTCAAATATTTTATATGGAACCTTGATAGAATTTCAACATGTGCAAACGCACGGTTAGGGATTACGTATGTGTCCGGATTTTTGCTCATCACAATGCATATCAATATAGTTAAGTGGAGCTGATGATGAAGTACTAGGAGGACTCCTCAATGATTAACTTCCCTGCATCGGGAAAATAAATATTTCGTAAAAGGTGATGAGCGGTTGTCATTAGGCTATTGTAAATTAGATAAATTACAATCTGACCCACTAAAAAGCGCAAAATAAAAACAGTTTTATAAAAACAAAAAAAACATCCGACCAAAAAATACCCTACAAAGTGAAAAATATCGAATGGCGGCATTTCACATCGCTATTAGTGTTCGTGTATTCGTCTTATTTGTCCAATTACGACGATGTGAAGTTACTCTATTCGCCTAATTTGCCTATTTTTTACGATTATGACGAATACGCAAATACACGAACATTCGTATTTGCAGGGTTATCGGTTTTTAGTCACATTTCAAAGGATTTCGATTAAACGGAACCTTCCACACATAGCTTGCTCAGTAGAGTGCGGTTTTATAGAAACTATTTTTTTCTACATGTATTGTTAATTATCATAGCGGTAATACCTTGTGATTTAATTTTAAATTATTTAGTGAATTCTGGGGATTTTTTTTGTTAAAAATTTCGCTAAATCTGGTGAAGTTTCAGACCAAAACTAGTGAAAAAGTTGTCTGTAAGGTGGCCAGAGCTACCAACTTACTGGATTTTCCACTAAAACTGGTGGTTTAGACCCACCCCTCTTTTAGTGGCGAAATATTGCCTTCATGGCTGGTGGTTTTTTCTAGTGGTTTAGTAGAATTCAGTTTAAATTACTGGAAATGCTCTCACTCAACCACTAAGCCACTAAAACGGAAACGAAATAAGTACTTATTATTTTTACTTCAATCAGGAGTAGTTATTTACTGTATGAATGAAATAAAAACAAGCAAAGGAAGAATGAAGTTGATTTTTTTATAAAACAAATTGGTGAACACCATAGAAACCAACGATAATGGAGCAGACAAAAAAATCATCTGAATGTTAGAATATCTGTATTTTTTTATTATTTTTGTTGTTTGTACCTAAATATTTTTATGTTCCTGACCTTGACATGTTGCTTTACTAATAATATTGTATGTTTTTTTTAGTTGTGCCAAGATTATTATAACACACACGAAATAAAGTGCTGTGACAACATCGAAAGTAGATTTTACTCCTTTCTCATCTCCTCTTCTTATTGTATGTCCAAGGTACTGCATCAGGAAAATGCTCAACCAAATAATAATCTCAATGTTAATTGGAGCTGTTGGAAACAAAAAAGATTATTTCCCCCCTTTCTATATACTTGTATACTTTTGTTTTTTAAATAATTTGTTTTTTTAAGTAAGATAATTGGCTTACCCTCACGTGGTTGTAGAAGTTGAATCTGGTGGAGAGCTAGTTTAACTGTTGGCAACACTGCCAACAATGACAGTTGACCAGTTGACGCTGTCACATCACGACTTAATTTATAATATACATTTAAAACTAAAACGTAACGTAGGTAAAAGTAAATTAATGTTTAGCTATTTCGTTTTCCTGTCTCTTCCACTATAAAAGAATTTTACATTAGTGTCATTTGGTCAGTGTTTCTTACCATGCATGGTAAAATCCTGACCGAGGTATCTATAACTATCTGATAAGACCGTTGTAGGTAGGTACCTACCTCGAAAATGATTCATACATTATAGCTAAACAGAATGAATTAGCAGGTAATGTTTAAAAATACGTGTTACAATGAAGACCTCTCATTTAACTATAAATGGCCAGAATTACAATAATAACCACTTCACGATAGGGTTAAGTTTGGCTATATCATCTAGTATTTTTATCGGGTCCAGTTTCATTATAAAAAAAGTTGCTTTAAAAAAACTCCAAGCCTCAGGAAATGTTCGGGCATCGGCGGGTGGGTTTGCTTACCTAAAACAATGGCTGTGGTGGCTTGGTCTGATAACAAGTAGGTAATTATAAACTTTATGTAAGTTTCACTAGACACTATTAAGATTAGCTTTTACTAAACAAATATTCTTAACAGTGGGCATTGGTGAAGCAGCCAATCTCCTGGCATATGCATTTGCACCTGCAGCACTGGTGACTCCATTAGGTGCACTTAGTGTTCTTGTGGCGGCAGTCCTTTCTTCAAAGTTTCTTAATGAGAAACTCAATTTCATTGGAAAAGTAAGTTGTTATTTGAAATATTAAATAATCAACAATTTTCTCACACATTGAAAACTCTTTCACAGATTAACATTTCTATTACAGATTGGATGCTTTCTATGTATTATTGGATCAATAATATTTGTGATCCATTCACCAAAGTCAGAAGAAATCACAGGTTTTAGTGAGTTAGTAGATAAGTTATTTGACTATTTATTTCTAACATATGTTGGGACAATTTTTTTGATGTGTTTAATTATAAAACTAGTTTTTATACCAAGGTTTGGAAACACAAACATCGCAGTTTACTTGTTACTTTGTTCGTCTATTGGTAGTCTGACTGTGGTATTTTGTAAAGGAGTTGCTTTAGGTGTAAGGGAAAGTGTTTCTGGAAATGTAAACAATTTTTCAAATTATATTTTTTGGTTATTATTTTTCACTGCTGTTATATGTATCATGATTCAAATGAATTATTTGAATAAGTCCCTAGACATATTTAATACAAGTATTGTTACTCCTGTGTACTATGTCATGTTTACCATATTAGTTATAATTGCATCAGGTATCCTTTTTAAGGAATGGGATCATATGAGTACTCCTGATATCATAGGTTGCATATGTGGTTTCCTCATAGTGATAACAGCAGTTTTTATGTTAAATGCATTTAAGGATTTTCAAATATCTTTAAAAGATTTAAAGCTTAACACTCGACAGAGGAGGAGTGCACTGAATTTACACACTGCAGAAATAAGAGAACCTGAGAACTATGCATTAAGCTCACATATAAGACAGCTGTAGCAAATAATGTGCAAGAATTGTCAAAAAATAATAATACTTGTCAATATTTAATTACTCATTTTAAAATGCTATGTATAGCATTCACAGACTAGGACCATACATTAGAAAAGGACTAATTTAAGTTATGATTATAAACCTCATCATACTTTTTATAAGTTTAGTTATAAGATAATATTAATGTTTTTTCATTACTATCTATATTAGAATTTTGAAATATCTTTTAAATTATCCCTTGTTTGTAAGCAATCTCCAGTGTAGGTAGACAGACATACAAAAGGCACTTACACATGCAAGTTAAGAGGCCGGCGGCGGAGCATCAGTCGCAACTACAAATACATCGAGTGCTATAAATGTTGCGCTAGTGTGCCTGTCGGAGCGATACACACAGCTACCGTGAACTGTACGACCACCGCACACATTGGCATTGACATGACATTTGCTTGACGCGATAGCACTACTAGCTATTGAATATTTGTGATAAGACACGTTTCGTTTTTGTATGGGACTCCGGCCATAACATGTATACTTTATAAAACCTGGAAAACGAACCCCTCAATACAATAAAGGCATTTTTTTTTTTCATATAACATATTTTTTAGGCACTAATTATAAACTGAAAATGTTTGACAGCCATGACAGATTGGTTGGACAGATGACATTTACATTTTAAAAAAATAGGGGTTAGGCGATGTATCGTAACAGATAACAAATGTTCCTAACAATAAACCATACCTGTTACATAAAATAACAGGTACTTAGGATTGTAACCGCGGCCTTTACAGTTAATACATTGTAACAATCCCCACACAGACTGTTACCGTGGCTGTTACTTACGTATTTATCGTCCGTAACAGACTGTTATTTAATAACGGATAGATACGATTATCGACTTTAAACCAAAAGAGATATAGAAGATATTCAATTGAGATTTAAATACGTGTTTATCGTCTCGTACAAAAATAACAGGTTGTTATTTAATAACAGATATTTGGATCTATTATTTTTTTGTAACAGTAATAGTGATATCAGTTATCGTGTTTAACCGGTTACAATCCATCTCTATTTTAAAATCTAGAACTGTCAAAGATGTGATGTCAAATACCAAAGACATTATGTTTGAATTTTTCGTCCAGAAGTACCTACAAATCTACAAACCATGTTTAAAAAAAAAAGATGAATCACACTTTATAATTCATCAAAAAAGTTGTTTTTAAAGTGCTATCTTATTTTCTTATCTTAATAGCTGAGAAATACACGCCTTTCGTATTTATTTAAATAGCGTCTACGTGATTTTTTTTATCTTTAAATATAACATGACTTTTGGACGAAAGCATTGTGCAATTATGACGACACCATGATCAATAGAATATGGCAATAATTTGATAAACTATTATTTTTTGTGCCAAAGAAATCAGGGGAAATATTCAGTAAAGAATATTTTTCTTCAATTCGTGGTTTTTCCTATTTTTTCATTAGCGTACACTTTATGGCCGAAAATGTAACATCTCCTTTGGATATATCCCGTAATATCTAAATTGATGAAGGGAAGCTATTAGGTTCTTTTTTTTTTTCTATAATTTGTAACTTGAAAATATAAGCTGTGTTTCTGTGCTGAAACAATATTACAAATATTGTTGTTGTAAAAATGTGCGAAAATTCAATTCGCTTAAACTTCATTTTAGGTAAGTTTTTTGGAAAAAAAATAGATGTAGGAACCTAGATAAATACTGTCTACATCCGAATATCAACATAATAATTATGGTGGAAATATGCTCAAATTGCAAATGATTTAGGTATTACGTTTGTCTGGAAAATTCATCAATCGCCGCTTTCTTAATTAGTATCCGTATCTTATAGACTATGCGTAACAGCATAACATACATTATTTTATCAACGAAGGGCCGGGGCGTTCCCGACTCCCGTTAAGGTTGAAGCGCCAGGGTGGCCCGCGAAATTCAAATTTTCTTACGTTTTTTGCAATTTTCAGGTCAGTATCAGGTTGTATGTTGATCTAAATATTATTAGCGGCCGTAACAAATATGGATTTACAGAATTATAAACATTAGAATCAGCAATACAACTCTCTAAGTTCATGTAAGTGTATTGACTGACGATTAATTTTTAAGTATAGTCTATGAATGCAAAAAAAAAAATTGAATTGTAATATTTTTCTTGCATGTATGTATGCTATACTATTGCGGGTTAACGGGAACACCCTTTGTTAGTTAAAATACTGTAAAATAACGTTTTTTTTATTTTAAATTCTGTTTATTGGTACGAAATTTTATTTGATCTTCTAGCAGTTCTAGCCTAGCAGCAGGAATAATGTTTTAATGATTAAACTGTTCAGTTAGTGCCATCCACACGCGCCCCACTCCGCGATTACTTTACTGTAAGCAGTGTAAGCTGTACTTACTCACACGACTTAATTAGTACAGAGCGGAGCGGAGTGGGGGCACGTCTTCATGGATGGCACTAACTATAGTTAGTGCAATCCATATTGTATATGCTATAGGTACTTGAATATTTTGATGGCATAATAACATAATCAAGTTCAACCTAGTCTTTACATGTTATGTGCTATTTTATACGTAGGAATGTATTATGAATTTGCAATGTTTAATTTTAGATTTATAGTTAAGTCTGTAATCTATATTTTTTTTCTTTTCTTTTTAAAAAACGTTGCCCCACACTAGGAATTTCTTCCTGTATCGTGGGTGCGTTTACAAACATAGAAACTCACATACACTAAACACCCAGACCCGGAACAACTACTTGCAGATCATACAAATATTTGTTCCGTGCGGGAATCGAACCCACGACACGTTGCGCAGCAGTCCATCGCTCAGCCACTGCGCCAACCGTGTCGTCAATTTTAATATTCATGCTATATTCCCATGAACAAAATGAAACATAAGGCAAATAAATAACATTCTTATCTTCTACACCTCAAAAAATCTCCCGTAACATTTTTTTTAATAATATTAATATCTTGTTAGAGCTTGATTGTAAGCATTTCTTTTTATAAAACACCACACATTTTACTTACTTTTAATTTTTTTCTTCATCAATCAAATATTATGTTCAATAAACAGGTACCTATCTTTACATAATGATGTTTGTCTCATTGTCTCACAGACTATAAAATATTATGTACATGTTTGTAATTAACTTACCACATAAGGAGCAACCAGTCAACCACTCAAAACAACAACTACACCTAATACATGATTGGCATTTCAAAAATGTTAATTTTCGTTTTTTTGGAACAGTAGGAATGATTATAATTCTGACCCTTGGTTAGTGGCTCTGGTACCCATCAGTTTACATTTGACAATTGATCAAGTATGCGTTTGCTCCAAAAAACATTCAACATGTAGATGTTTCGATACTTGTCAAATGAAACAAATCTCATTAGGAACTTGTTTTGTTGAACTTGCGTTCGAACTGCACGAAACGAAATATGAGTAAGTCATATGACAGATCTCAAGATTTGTTGTACACTGCGTTCGCACTGTCTAGAAACATACAGAATAGACATGTTTTGTATAGATTTGTCACGTTTGCCTTCGCACTGTTGTTTGTTTACGTCAAATTATGTCTCGCAACTTGTGTAGTGCTTGATGTTTAGTGTTATCCGAGTATGGTGGTAAACATCCCGTGTTTATATCGAAATATAGAGTGGTCCAAAGTAGACACGATGAAGTATAAAGAGCTTTGGCAAGGTTTTCCATATTTGTGAAATACAAAATGTGGGGACTATAAAAACCGACCAAAGTGTCAAAACAAATCTTGCAACATGTTACTAGATTCGTACAGATACATGTTGATACGAAATTGGTTTGTAAAGACGTGTGGCGAAACATGTCGAGTGATATGAAATGTCAAACATGTTTCGCGTCAACAAGTTGCGTGTAAATGCGAACGCGAATTGATAAATTGACAGAAAACAGAGATTTCAACATGTTTTAATGTGAATGTTTCGCCAGTGCAAACGCACGATAAAGTAATATAAATTTCCCAAGACATTTTACAATGTTTTACTTTCAAACTATTGTAAGCACTTAATATTTTTACAAAATGAACATAAGCTTCAAGTGATGGGATTTCAATAAAAATTTGAACACATTCCAGTTGTAAACAAATTGTTTTGAACAAGAAGCAACTGACTATCCCTTCCCCTTAAATATGAAAATACATATGTTTATAAAATGAGATTCAATTCAATAATGACTGATAAAAAGATAAATGCTTTGACCCCAGGGAATGTCTACAATAAACATAAAATGCATCTGAATGTCACAAATACACTGTCACTGTGTGATAAATAAATGTCCTGCAAATAGGACAAGTGCGCTGATATCCATACAGACGTCTACAACAATCTGTGCACAAGCATACATGGCGACATGGCAGAGTTAATACACATTTCTGCCGCTCTTGACATATCACACAGAGTGAGTCTGCAGCATTTGCAGCATCATCAATAGATGAAGAACTAAAGTTAACTTCACTAGATTGTAAATCTTGTCCACCAGCCATTTGTGTTATTATACCAACTTCTGAATTGGTGAAATAATTAAAAAGTAAATAGTATAAATACAAAACATTTCTTATTAATGACCAATACAACATGGTCATACTAACCACTATTGTTTCCCTAAAATGCAAACACAAGCGCACAATTATTATAGCACTTGTGATTCCCATAAAAGATTGTAAAGGCACTTCTGTTAAATAATTAGTGAATTTCAGTAATGTCATATAGGCATCCACAATTATACTCCCAATCACATGGCCAATATACTTGAACATTGCCCTCAACAATTGTGGTAGATGTATAGGCACAAATGTTACTATAAGCCACATTGTGTCTCCCATAAATATCACAGAACTCTTCACTAAAGTCAACACTTCACTCAACATCACAAAAACTGCTTGAGTTGACCAGTTAGCCGTAGCTACCACTCCACTGAATTTTGAACATATTTCGTTACAGATATTAACAACTCCATCTTGTATGTAAACTAATTGATTGATAAATGTATCAATAATCCCATGGGCAGAAGCTGGTATTTCTTCAGTAAACATGGATAAATTGTCTTCATAAACAATTTGAAAAAATAACAGCAAGCTTTTGAGAGTGCATAATATTAGAGACAAGATCCATGTTATAGCTGAAACTATTAATTTTCCTGTAAATGATGCTAACAGTAGAACAGTTTGAAGACTAGTAGCAATTGTATTGATAATTTTGGCCACAAGTGAAATCATATTTATATTCTCATTATTATGTTAATTTTTTGAAAATTATTTGTTTCACTGCTTAGATTATATACTTGTATTTATTCTAAGGTTCACTGTATCCACTTTCTTTTGACTTTACTTCTTTCAATTCAACAAAAAGACAATACAACATAAGACTCTGTGGAAGTGTCAGTGTCACACATAACTGACATAACACAAGTACTACAGACTAAATACAATACTAGCGTTACAAGTACTAAATAAACCACGAATAATCACAAGATCAGTCAGTCATTGACAAGACTATACCTTAAGGTCAGTTCACACCATCACACCGAGAGGCGATGCGACCCGCACTTTTTTATGATCCGAAAGATCCGATACAATATCGAATTAATGGGCAACACCGCGCATCTCAGCGCACTTTGACACACGTCAACCCTCGCACTGAAATTATACCTTTTCGTGAAGAAAATAAGTTCGCGCAGCGTCGCGTCGCTTCACGTTGCGGTCTGAACTGACCCTTAGTCTGGGCTTATAGGGGTGATAGACGTGCGAGCAAGTACGCGTACTTATGGCTCGGCGAGCTTACTCACCCATGTGTCATGATATGTTGGACTTAAAAACCGCTGAGTAAGTTTGTCGGCGATCCAACAACGGTTTGAAATTTTGCTCATAGCCCGCCTTGGCTCGTCTGTAATCGCTGCGAGCCGCCAATTGGACAATGAAAGGACCATGCAAAAGATTGTATGGGCGCTGTGACTGACGATTTCATGAAATTTTCATTCAATACACTTACATGAACAGAGTTGTATTGCTGATTCTAATGTTTATAATTCTGTAAATCCATATTTGTTACGGCCGCTAATAATATTTAGATCAACATACAACCAGTACTGACCTGCAAATTGCAAAAAAACGTAAGAAAATTTGAATTTCGCGGGCCACCCTAGCGCGTCAACCTTAACAGTGAAAAATTAAAAACCTTTTTTACAAATAATTAAACCGACGAAAACAAAAACTTACTGAAAAGCGAAAAATTAAAAAATTAACCTTTTAGTTTAACTAAGCTCCAAAAATGAACTGGTCCATATTTTAGAAGTTGTAAAATAGTACGATTTTGAAAAACACCTGTTGTTCTGGTAAGCGTTTTTCGGAAAAGGCCCCTGAAGGCTATATGACCCCATATCAAGAATTTGACGTTTTTCATTAGATATCACTTATTATCTTGTTAGTCGCAACCATGTCGCAAACTATCGAGGGCCCTCTGAGCTTGTGGGCCCCGGGGCACTTCCCCGGTCAGCCCTAAGGCAGCTACGCCACACTAAAGGTCACATTTTTCAAAAATCTTCATATAAAAACGTTGCCGTGTCTATTTATTAATAGGTCAAGCCATCACATGCGCAATCCCGCAAAGATAGGTGAACAAACACAAATTGTTGTCGACCATTTTAAATTTTCTTATACGCGGGATACTAAAAGCTTTTATTTCAATGCAAATACGATTCTTCCAAAACTAAAGCAGCTAAAACCTGCACAATTTTATTGTTGTTTTTTTCTGTTCTGAAATAGGTCAATCGAATTAAAAATCAGTTGGGAAGTCTGAGGTTTTGCGCATTTAACGTTACACGTTGTGAATGTTCTGTTCTGTGCTTTGGGTAGTCTGTGAAAGTGTGAACCAGGCCAACAGCCATTACCCTACCCTGTATATAATAGTAATCTTTGTTTTGTATGACTATCTTGAAGAGTGCGCGCAGCGTCACTTCGCGTCACGCCGCGATGTGAGAATGAATGTGAATGTGTAAGTGAATGAGCCTTAGACCACAGACTACATAGAGATACTACGTAGTCTCTGCATTAGCCCTGTCCTCTTCACCCCGGTGAAGTTAGCCGCACGATTTCATTATTATGAAATTTTGATAATGCTATTCGTTAGAGAGTGTTAGAGAGAAAAGAAAAATCGTTAGAGAGTAATTAGTTTTTAAGTAAAAAGCAATTTTAATTTTTCGTGTGAAGTTGGCCCCCTGCCCGTAAAAATGGACTTAGACGTAATTTTTTTTTAAGCGTTTGAGAATCGTTAGAGAGAGATTGAGAGATTCACAAAATTGTTAGAGAGTTAATATTTTATTTGTTATTAAATCATTTCTAAGAGCGTGAAGTTAGCCCACCTCTGTGAATTTAGCCCCTGATTTAATTATTCTGAATTTTTGTTAATGCTAATCGTTAGAGAGAGTTAGAGAGAAAAGAAAAATCGTTAGAGAGTAAATAGTTTTAATTATCAAAGATTTTTTATTTTTTTGTGAAGTTGGCCCCCATTCCCGCAAAAATGGACTAAGACATAATTTTTTTTTAAATATAGTTTGAGAATCATTAGAGAGAGATTGAGAGTTAAAAAAAATCATTAGAGAGTAAATATTTCAATTGATATTAAATTATTTCTGAGAACGCGTTTTACCCTAGGACCTGATCAGAATAAAGTTTAGAAACGTGCCGCCTCGATAGGGGAGGGAGGAGAGGGGGAAGGGTTAGTAGATCCCCCCACTCCCGCCGGAGATACAAAGTTTTTAAATGATTTTAAAATATGACAAATCTCATATGCTGGGGCCACACCAACGGGAAACGCCGTTGAATATCGCGATAATGAACGTCAACCGTTGGTGTAGCCACAACTTACCTCGAGTATTTGTCAACGGCATTCACATTGGCGTTTAACGTTGGGTGATAATTCTGGTGGCGGTATTTTAGGCAGATCAAAGAGATTTACCGCGAGAATAATTGCATTGAGTGAAGCGGTGCACAATCAGAAACGTAAGTTTGGTTACGTTTCTCATTGTGCACCGTGAGCGCGACGGTATCTCACGGGTACATAATTATTTAGCGGAGCCGAACAGCCCATTATGGAATGGAATGGACTAACGAGAAAGCCATTGATTTTCTCGAAGTTCAAAGTCAAAGCCAAAGTCAAAGTCAAATCATTTATTTCAAATAGGCAGTTTTGAACGTCAAAAAAACTAAGAAATAGAACTGATTCTAGTTGCCCCTTCCAAAAGGTAGTTTTCGTATGGAGAAGAATGTGCATGAAAATCCACCGTTACTCTTTTAAAAAATGGTTTACAATATTTTGTATACATCAATAATAATTACATGTAAATACGATACACCTAGAACACGATTACTTTACCACAAATTGAAAAAGAATAAAAAAATGGAGCAATGACAAATAAATTGATTAGTAAAATTATGTGATAGATACATGGTGCTCACACATTTACAAACATTGTAAAAGTAGGTACCTATACAATATCACAATATTCCTAACATTTTTACATTACAAATAATACTAATAAGACAGTGTGTGAGTTTAAGTAATCACAAAATGTGTAAAAATATATAATATACAAATAAAGTAAATTATACAACTAGATTAGCAACCAGTTTGATTTTGTCCAGACTCGAATATTGTCCTATGGAGCAAGACCAGCATGTATCCATGCATTCTTATCCTGGATATAATCCTCTAATTTGTAATAGGCTTGTTTACAAAGTGTACTTTTAATATGGGTTTTAAATTTTCTTTCATTTAATTGCAATATATCACAAGGTATTTTGTTATAGCATTTAACGCAGTACCCCATAAAAGATGTTTGTACTTTAGCTAATCTGAAAAATGGTTGATCTATTTTGTCTTTATTTCTAGTATTAAAATTATGACTATCACTTATTTTATTAAAAAGATTTAGATTTTTTCTAACATACATAATATTCTCATAAATGAATTGGCAAGGTACCGTCATAATATTAATCCTTTTAAATAGTTCCCTGAGATAATATTAATCCTTTTAAATAATTCCTTTTAAAGAGTTCTGAACTGAACTTGATACTAAATGACCAGACCAAGGCCACTAACAATACCTATTATTTATTTATTTATACGTGTGGAGTCGCGTCGTCCGCGTATATTCTTCTTACAAATAAATAATATTATTAGACGATGAGATCGTAATAATAATCGTGAATGTCGATATTACGAGTTACAACCGGCCGTACGGACTATGGACGGCGTTCGGTCCGGGTGGTTGCGGCGGGGCACGGCTACTGCGGATAGGCGTCCGCGGGTGCGATAAACGGTTTTTCTTTGAACTTCCTTATTCAAAACTTTACAAAGTACTTAAAATTATGTTAACAAAAACTTACGTTTTTGGATGATAGATTTATTTTTATAGACAATCCATTTTATTGTCAAAACCGGTTATGATTAGAAAATATTTCAAGGGCGTGGATAAAGCAGCCCGCACCAGGCGCATAAAAGGCTAATTACGGCACTGAATAAAAGTAAATTATTCGTAATTTAAAAAAAAAAAAAATAAGATCATCACTACATAGGAAGCCCTTCCATTTGATATGTCACACTCACTCTCGCGGTTGAAGTCAAATAATTTATAGCAAAAAACGTAAATAAATACATGCCGAATGAATGTTAGAATGTATTTATTTACGTTTTACGACCCATGTTTGGGTCACAGTAATATATAAGTAAGTGTATTTAATTACCAAATTTCATCTTAATCGGTCCAATAGATTCGGAGCAAATCGGCTGTGGCAGACGGACCGACACCAGCGTCGGCGCTGACCTCGCCGCCAGTGCCTTTGCCTGCATGGCCATCCCGGTAGCAGGCGCGGTCCGAGGGAAGGGTCCTAGGGATCATGACCCCCCCCCCCCCCAAATCATTCAAGCTGTCGAGAGAATGAATGATTTACTTGCTTTATTTACTAAAAACTGTAGGTACTTGAGCCACAGTGACCCCGATGGACATATTAGTATAAAAAAAATGTTTTTAGAGTACTTATCAATTAGGTAACCATTTCTCTAAATATATTCCTCGGGACCCCCACAAAATCTTGGGCTGCGACCGCACCTGCCCAGTAGGATGTTGCGCTAGCTCCCAAATGTGTACTATAGAAGCCTTGCGGTAGGCGGCTAGACAAGTGACCAGTGGACGGCATAATGTTGTCTTTATTATTATTTATGTTGTACCTACATGTATGCAGACTTATCTAGTTGTAAGTACGGCGTGCGGTACGGCGGTGACGGGCAGTACATTTTTTAGCGTTTCGTAGTCAACAAGGAACCTTTAAAGTTTCCCATGTCTGGCTGTCCACGGCTTAGCTCAGAGACTGTTGGTACTAGAAAATCCAATTTGGTATGGGTATAATAAAAATCATGCATACATTTTTTAGGGTACTTATCTCCCCTACACTTAAAGTGGAAACTTTTTTTTTGGCCTATCCTTTTGTGTGGGCTGTCGTTGAAAAGATCATTCAAAAATATTGTGAGTTTGTTTGGGAAAACCATTTTTTGATTCAGGGATCCGTTTGCGTAATATTAAGCTATATAGTGCTAATTTTTGTTAGAATCAAGTTGCCCCCCACCCCCCCACCCCCCAGAGAAAACCAGAGATTTCACGATACCGCTAGGGATGCCACGAAATCACGGTAGATGTCGAATATTCTTGTATAATAAGTCTTCTTTCTAAAAATAATTAGTGATTATGACAAAATGCTAATAACTACAATGTCAGTGATATGTCGTTTCACTTTCAACTAAATCTAGTAAAATGAGAAAAGTGTTGATGGATGAAAACAAAATTACTTATTAGCTGATGCATTTTTATTTGATATTAAAGTTTCATTTATTGAAATATTTATTCTGACGATGATCTACTAACCTTTCCCCCCTCTCCTCCCTCCCTTATCGAGGCGGCACGTTTCTAAACTTTATCTTGATCAGGTCCTAGGGTAAAACGCGTTCTCAGAAATAATTTAATATCAATTAAAATATTTACTCTCTAATGATTTTTTTTAACTGTCAATCTCTCTCTAACGATTCTCAAACTATATTTAAAAAAATATTACGTCTTAGTCCATTTTTGCGGGAATGGGGCCAACTTCACAATAAAATAAAAAATCTTTGATAAATAAAACTAATTACTCTCTAACGATTTTTCTTTTCTCTCTAACTCTCTCTAACGATTAGCATTAACAAAAATTCAGAATAATTAAATCAGGGGCTAAATTCACAGAGGTGGGCTAACTTCACGCTCTTAGAAATGATTTAACAAATAAAATATTAACTCTCTAACGATGTTGTGTATCTATCAATCTCTCTCTAACGATTAAAAAAAAAAAATACGTCTAAGTCCATTTTTACGGGCAGGGGGGCCAACTTCATACGAAAAATTAAAATTGCTTTTTACTTAAAAACTAATTACTCTCTAACGATTTTTCTTTTCTCTCTAACACTCTCTAACGATTAGGATTATCAAAATTTCATAATAATGAAATCGTGCGGCTGACTTCACGGAAGTGTCCTCTTCACTATTACTATACTCAATACTGACCACAGACTAAATAGTCTGACTATCACACACTATACTATGACACTGACTATACTCTATGGTCCATATCAGTCCTGATGGTAG
Organism: Lithophane ornitopus; assembly: GCA_948473465.1. Taxonomy (NCBI): domain Eukaryota; kingdom Metazoa; phylum Arthropoda; class Insecta; order Lepidoptera; family Noctuidae; genus Lithophane; species Lithophane ornitopus. The sequence continues at coordinate 12,308,440 of OX419613.1, forward strand.
ATATGTTATATTAGGGTAATTTTTAGGTAATCCTATTATTGAATATATTAGTTTTCGCATATTATGATCCCCTATCTATTACCCATATTAGTCAAATATTAGTGAACTGATTCATTATCAGCTACACAATCTAATGATACATGCTAATATTTAATCGCGATTAAAAATGTGTGGAATCAAATTAGATGCAAAAATTCTAACCAACATCTCGACTTCAGTTACAAAACAGAACTGTATCTATTTTTTTTTCTTTTGCTTATATATCGAAAACGGTGTGTCCATTCGCAAAAATAATGTTTTTTTTTTCTTATTTTCCATACAAAAACTGAAAAATTTCATTAAAAACACGTCGAGGATGCCTCTCTGCGCGCCTCTGGCTCTAAAAAAATATCATAATAATCAATCACTGCCATTCACTGCGTGCGTGTACATTAGAGGTGGGAAAAGTATATCATTTTTGCGATTGGATCATTCGTATCTGGATCACTGAAATGATCCGAAACACTGATATGTTTCATTTGGCTCATTTGGATCATCGGCTCAAAGGATATAAAATACAGAATGTTACGTATACATTACAAAAAACGACCGTATAGTATTTGATACGTAAGCGCCTTAGTGGTCATTTTTACGTGCACGGATAACGACAACGAATGCACAGAGTCAATTTGAACGAAAATCTGTGATTGTATGAGTAATGCACATCTCATTTGGTATCTCTTTCTGACTTGTATAGATTGTAATTATGCCACTCGCTCTCTCGCGACTCGCGGGTCAAAAAACTCAGTCTCAGTCTCCCTTTATGTCTCGCTCACTGCTCAGTCGCCTCGCGAGCGACGCGTCGCGCGGAATGAAACATTACTTTGCTCTGGCTCATTCTTTTCCCACCTCTAATATGCACGCACGCAGTGAATCATCATCATCATCATCAGCCTATAGCAGTCTACTGCTGGACATAGGCCTCTCCAATTGCACGCCATTCAGCTCGATTCTCGGCAGCTCTCATCCAGCTGCTACCAGCCACCCTGCGAAGATCGTCGCTCCACCTAGTCTGAGGGCGTCCGATCTTACGTTTGCCGATTCGCGGTCTCCACTCAAGAACACACAGTAAGCATTGAATGGCAGTGATTGATTATTATGATTTTTTTTGAGCCATAGGCGCGCAGGGACGGCTGCCTCGACGTGTTTTTAATGGAATTTTTCAGTTTTTGTATGGAAAATAAGAAAAAAAAAGACAATTACGGGTTTAAGGGTGATAGATAGGTAATAGATAGATACAAAAAAATTGAAACGTTGTTACCGAACCAATCTTTTCAATCACTTCAATGATCCAGATCAGTAAGTCGGTTCCGTAAAGAGTTACACACGCCTAGTGCACATAATACGGAGTCGCCGAGTCGCTGTGAGCTTCGGTCACTACAAATATTAAACTAATATTCGTATTAGATTAGATTAGCTAATAGACAGTGCGACAGAAGTGAGAGACGACGCGCGAGAGAGACGAGAGACGCGATCTCTCGTCATCGTAGTGATTTAGTGATCGCAGTTGGCAAATGGTGATCGTGATAGATTCGCGTGCCTAATATTTGACTGGTAACCTGATAATTTATATTGTCACTAGCTATGCCCCGCGGTTTCACCCGCGTAAATCTCGATCCCGTGGGAATATCGGGATAAAAAGTATCCTTTTTGTTATTCCAGGCTAAAAACTATCTGTTTGCCAAATTTCATCCAAATTTCATCCATCCGCGTGATTGAGTAACAAACATCCAAACACAAACTTTCACATTTATAATATTAGTAGGATAGGATATCCTAATATGAATATACATGCTTGTATTATAATCCCTGTACCTAATATGAATATATTAGTTACACCTCTACCTGATGGTCCTCTTGAGTAATATAAAAATATTGTTCTATGGTATGTGGTTATACTCTTTGGTATGTGGTGTGTCTGTGCATTTGCCATTTTTTTGCCATTAATATTTGGATAGGAGGCTTAGTCTTGGAGTTTCTCGTATGAGTTCCTCCATACAAAAATGTACTCTGTGATTTCCTCTAGTAATTGTGTTAACCTGAAATGATGCTGACACCATTTCATTTTTCTTCATGAGATTTGGGTGTCACAGTGTGCTAGACTGAAATCAACAAATACATACGATCATTACTTGATTATGGTAAGTATTTTAGGTTATGACAATAAATAATAATTATTTATGTTACTGTCAAAGTTTATTTGGATATTGAGTTGGTTACGTGTTAGATTATTTGGTTACGGTTAGATCTAATCGTATTTTGTAACTATCCATAAATGTAAAGAACTAACTTTCATTTTCAGTATTTAATTGTTTAGTCTTGGGGAGAGGACATTGCCCAGTAGTGGGATGATACAGGTTAACAGTAACAGTAATGCTGCAATAATAGACTCCTTGAAAAGTATTTGTATTCGAGTTTTAAATAGTTTTTTATGAGTGTATTGTTATATTACAGGAACCGCCTAATTCAGGGACCAGTTCCCCTGGTCTGATAGGTACGGGGCCTCTCATTCCTCCGGCGATGCTTGGTGGTCTGCCTCCGCCTATGCCTCCATCAGTTGGCATGCCTCCAGTGCCTGGAATGCCACCGAACATGGCCAGCATGCCACCACCCATGGGTTTCCCGCCTATGATGTCACCATTTTCCATGCCACCACCAGGCTTTCCTGCATTTAAATCTGTAAGTTTCCTTAGTATTTTTTTTTATGTTGGTCTATATGTCAGTCTCATATTGTTTGAGCAATATCACATACCCTAATTGAATATTGCCACAGGGCTTTGAATATTTCCAGTTTGTTTGCTTTCACACTAAAACTCTGATACTAACTACCATAACTAGCACTATGGCTGAACAGATTTGTATAAAATTGGGCACATGGTTAGATTATGACCTGGGTTAGGATCGAGCCTTATTCAGGTGAAACAGCAGGTCACAGCTAGTTTACTATACTTACTTTAATTTTTTCTGGTGAATTAAATATAAAAAGGGAAAATATTTAAAGTATCTTGATGTGTGTGTGAAATGAACAAAAAATCATTTTAATATTTCCCTCACCTAGTAATATATTGGCACATCTACATTTTTCTCATTTTAACGAAACAAGGTCAATGATTTTATGAATGTTTGAAATTAATTTATGGGTTTATTTAACATTTGTTTACAGATTTTATTGGTTTGGTTATAGACGTCAATAGATATTCAGGCATGAAAATTTCAAATCAGGTCCTCAGGATATACTTCTTAGGGATCTACGAAGTGGAAGAGTCATGCATTTGTGCCGTTGTCACTTTGAACAATTTCCAAAAATGTCATTTATGTACCTAAATGCTTACAGAACCCTGTGTGAAAGTCAAGAAATAAAAGAACAGGTTGATGGAAAATGATCGTTTAAAATATTATAGTATAGTTAAGTGCTTGGTACATAAATAACAGTTTTTAGTACGCATAATAGGAACTTAGGTGGTAATCCAACAAAGTTACTAGCACGTGTAGCATGACCACCGTAGAAACGGGTTTTGCCGACGGAAGAATAGACAAAATGACAGATAAACAATCACAATCTGTCATTTTTTCTATCCTTCCGTCGGTCGTCGGTCGTATCAAAACCCGTTTCTATGGTGGTCATGCTACGCGTGCTGGAAGTTAAGTCACACAGTAGGCGTGCAATAGCTAAACAGTATTTCTGAACTTCGAAGTTTAAAACACCGATGTACTGTATTTATAAAGTCTATGAGTACGATTTACGTGAGTTAGAATGTACGCTATGACGAATTACTTAATTGAGAATGTTCATGATCGCGATGTACGGAACTCCGAAAGTTTACTATGACGAATTACTTCATTGAGAATGTTCATAATCGCGATGTACGGAACATCGAAATCTTGCTATATCGAATTACTAAATCCCGAATGCTTACGATCGAGATTCAGCGAGTATTTAGTTTTATGTGTATAAACGTATATGCTTAAAGCCTATGTCCAGCAGTGGACGTCTTTCGGCTGAATGAATGTATAGATGTATGGATATCTTAAGGCGAAAGCTTCAGGGTAGCCCGCGAAATTCTCATTTTCTTAAGTTTTTTGCAATTTGCAGGTCAGATCAGGATGTATGTTGATTTTTGTTGTATGTTGATTCGCTTCCGTAAAGATATAGATTTATAGAATTATAATCATAAATATCATCAATACAACTCTCTAAGCTCTATCCTATTGAATGCTGATTTCATGAAATCATGACATCTGAGGATTATTCTAACCTAAGGAGCTGTATTGCTGAAGGTAATGATTATTATTCTGAAAAAAGCCATATTTGTTACCGTAGTAAATACTCAAAGTATGTATACGGTATATATACTTATTTGTATTTTGTACTCATCATAATCAAATTTACTGCATTGTCATTGTTTTTTGTGTGTGTCAAACAATAAATAGGTAAACCATCACTTTCTACTTTGGCTCTTATTTATATTTAATGTAGCATTACGTATAAAAGCGATGGACCATTTGTCAAATATGCCATTTTTTATGTCACTTACGTCAACGCAGTTTTGTAAGCGGCTGCAACTCGCGAAAAGCCCCGCACATATATTACTTTCCTCTATGGCCCCGCACAACTGACCAATGTGCCGTTGTTATACGAGTGTGCGGAGGAAAACAACAATAGCGGTACAATGACACTTACGCCCTCTCACGATGAATACGGAAACTAGCGTTGTGCCGTTTTACTACTTTGTAAATTATGCACTTTTGAACACATATGCCGTATAAACACAATTTCGCAGTTTTTGCAGATGTGCCAATATATTACTAGGTGAGCGATTTATTTGTTTGTATAATATCATAATGTCATAAATATAAAAATGGTAGCTTTGTCTAAAAATTTTGATAGACCTGCTGAATTAATATTAATTTCCAAAAATATAGAGCAAATCACTGTTATTTTGCTAAATTATTTAGAAAGAGAGAGGTTCTTTAAAAAAAAAAGTTTTTTTTCTGGTTACTCTGATTGCTTATTGCCATTTATGCATGACTGTTTTGCTTTACATGTACTTACTAATAATGTGTAAGAGCATGCAACAATTGCAGGATATGAGTGCTCCAGCTCCAGATGTGGCCCCGATGGCCAACCAAAGCAGTCCATGGTCTGAACATAAAGCTCCAGATGGGAGAACGTATTACTACAACTCTGTTAGTAAACAAAGTCTTTGGGAGAAACCTGATGATTTGAAAACTCCAGCAGAAGTAAGCATATTCTTAATTTAAAAGGGGTGTATCCGCTTCCAGTCTGACCAGATGCAGCTGAATACAAGTATTTTACATGCAGCAACTGCCTATCTGACCTACACAACCCAGTTACTGGGTAACCCAACCCCTTGGTAAGAAAGGTTGTCAGACTTTTGGGCTTCTGACCACCCATAACAATTGTCAATGACATACAAATGGCAGCCAGGACCAACAGCTTAACGTGCTGTCCGAGGCACGGAGGGGTCTTTCGATATGTGTGGATGGTCAGTTGGTCACCCATGCTCTAAACGGCCGCGGCAAGCTCTTAACCTTCTATCAACCAGTGCGGCTGTTATTATTTAACGAGCCCCGAGCCCGTCCTCTCCCGCTGTTATTGCTCAGTAATGGTTGTAAAAAATCATTTTTGTAAAAAGTTTTTCGTTTCGTATTCGTAGATCGTTTACAATAGTAACCATAACATTTCCACCTTGTCATTAGATGAAAATGATTGTACTTATTCTTTTCTATCAACAGAAATTACTGTCTGCCTGTGTTTGGAAAGAATACACAACAGACGCTGGGCGCGTGTATTATCACAACATTGAAACTAAAGAATCTAGCTGGATTATACCGAAGGATCTTCAGGAGATCAAAGACAAAATAGCTGCCGAAGAAGCTGCACAGTAAATCTTATTATAGTTTTTAGGCCGTTTTGAACTAAGTTGTTGGCCCATAAATCTTTTTTATCATCTTTCTTGCTCACACGCGTTAGGCTTACGGAGCGCGCTAGTTATGTGGGTTAAAATAGCGATTATTTTGTTATTGAAGTTTATGAGCCGATGACTCAGTTTAAAATGGCCGAAATATAGTTTTACGTTTTCTCAAAAACATTATTATATAGTATTGCTTAAATTCATGAAATCAATATGCTTGTTCTGTTACTGTCTCTCTAAAATCTCTAAATGATAAATATAAACTGCATCAAAATAAATTGTGTAGTTTAGAAGAACTAAGTGGACAAAAAGACACATGATGAGCGGCTAAATACTTTTCATTTATTATGCTGTATTATCAAGTAAATCAACAGTGGTGTTATTTTTAATAAATAAATAATACTTTCAGAGTCGCACTAAGTGCAGAAGTGCCTCCTGGAGAAGTGCCGTTGCCAATATCTCCATCAAATCAAACTGGAAGCTCCGCCTTAGATGAGGCAATGGCAAAAACTCTTGCATCCATTGATCCATCTCTTGCAAACTCCATACCAATACCAGAAGAAAGTAAGTTACATTTTGGTATAATTATAAAATTCTGAGTACTTATCAATCATAAATTATATCGAGTATCGCATTTTATGCGCTATTTGTTGTGTCATTCTACCAATGTTTTTATGAAATTTGTATGGAAATAAAAGTGAGCGGCCCAGGTGAGAGCCGGTGGAACGCGCACAGCGTGTAAAACAAACACTAGAAACAGAGCTGATGCCCAAATTTTTTGCATTATAGCAATACGGCAAAAAAGTCATAAAATTGACAGCTTCCATTACACTAAGCAAAAAAAAAAAACCTGAAATTTTGCAAATGTTTATTTATTTTATTATTTATGTACAGTCACGGACTTTAATTGATGAGCCTACCTTCAAACTTTTCAATTTTATAGTTTCATACATTCACGAGATTACACGATTAAACACGAACTCAAACCGCACGCTCGCAAACAAGATGACAAATAAATTACTTTTAATCGGAAATAGTCTTATCCATAGAGGTTGACTAATAAAGTTCTCAATGATAAAAATAAATAAAATTTTGCATTAAGTTTATCCAATCTATTTGATACCTACTGACCTCCTATGAATCAGTAACTCGATTATTCTGAAAACTTATCTGAAGACAGTGACCAGCGGCGGCCTTACCCATTGCGAGGCTCCGTGCGGCAGGTCTTTGCGAGGCCCTTTGTCCTACAGAAAAGTACCTATGTGTTGCGAAAGCGAAAGTAGGTCTGGTTGTTTGGTAGGTATTCGTTATGTTTGACGAGAAATGCTAAAGTTAAACAAATAAATAAAATTTTAGTTTTACAATATTTTACTTACATTGAAAGATTTATAAAATTAACTAATACAGAGATTATAAATTTTATATAAATGAAACAAGGGGATTCCTCTAGCGTCGGGGATTCCCCGAGCGATAGACGAGCAGAACATTATGTCCCGACTCCCGAGTCACAGACTATATAATACTATACTAGTCCCGAGTGCTATGCGTTTAAAAAACCGATCTTCAAGTGTTTCGAGGCGCGATATTCAAGTACTATAAAATGAATTTATCAATTCATTTGAATGAATGAATTAGTTAACTAACTGAATCAAAATCAAAAGTAAAAAAAAAAAATAGTTAAAAAAATCTGTATGTTTTTTAAATTTGCTTGACGCGAGGCCCCTGCAAGAGCGAGGCCCCGGGCGATTGCCCTGTTCGCCAACCCCTAAGGCCGCCTCTGACAGTGACAGTTGAAATGTCGATGTCAGAGACGTTAATTTTGAAGTTGTCGAAATGACTATTAATATTTCTTCGTACTCTAACGTTACTATAGCTACGCTTAAACAATCGTTGCTAGGTTACTGTTGCTAGACCTGCAATTGGTTGACTTTGGGTAGTCACTGTGCTGTCAAGTTTGTAGTTCTGGCTCTCAGGTTAGCCAACCGGTAAAGTTATTAAATATAATTTTCTTCTACTAATACGAAGACATTATGTCTTTCCGTGTCGGGAACCGAATAAACCCGATTTGCATTAAACGGTTAAAATACGAACAGTGCCAGGTGGCTCATCAATTAAAGTCCGTGACTGTACACACAGTAAACTACATAGAGATACGACATCATTATAATATGAGTACAAAGGAACTAAGTTCTTCCAGCAGACCTGCGAAAGGAGAAATGAGAAAGAAATGTTAATAAATATTTGACTGTACCATAGCAATATTTTAGATTCTTAATTAATTTAGTTGACTGATAGATAGTCGGTCGTGTTAGACCACGCACAATAAAGGGTTCCGTAGGTGGGATGAATTTATCCCAAATACAAAATTAACATTGTAGTTGAAAAACATGTTCTCCCATACGGAATATATGGGATAACATGCTTTTGCAACTGCAAATGTAAGTTGGTCGATTATTACTCGTTAGCACTTTCCTTCACCTTAATATTTCGCAACCTGATCCCTGAATCCAAAAATGGTTTCGACAAAATGACAATATTTGAAAGACCTTTTTAACGACACCCCACACCACGGGATAGACGAAAATATTGTGAGTTTGTGCAAACCATTTTTGGATTCAGGGATCCGTTTACGAAATAATAGGTCTTTACCTATGAAATTGCCGTTTTGTATGAAAAAATTTAAACGAATTTTTTTCATGAATTTTTTATTTGTATTAATCGAAGTAATCACCCATGCAATCAATGCATCTTTGCCATCGCAGTGGCAGTTTATTGATGCCCTTCTTAAAGAAATCAGCTGGACGGGAGGCAACAAATTCTTCAAAGGCATTTTGTACTGCCTCTCGGGTATTGAATTTTTTTCCCGCCAAGAAGTTATCCAAATTCTGGAAAAAGTAGTAGTCTGTAGGCGCAAGGTCTGTTGAGTAGGGCGGATGACGGAGAGCTTCCAACCCCAGTTCTTGCAACTTGGAGACCGTCTGCTGTGCAGTATGAGGTCGCGCGTTGTCGTGCAGGAGCAGCGGAGACGAGCGATTGACCAATGCTGGTTGGAGATGCGCCAGCTTCTCCATCATTGTGTTCAGTTCTTCACAGTACACATCTGCAGTAATGCTCACCCCGTTTGGTAAGAAGCTGTGATGAATCACACCGGCGCTAGACCACCAAACAGTGACCATCACTTTTCTAGGGGTAAGTTTTCGTTTAGGGCATTGTTTAGGTGCTGAACCAGGATCCAACCAACTTGCTGAGCGCTTGCGGTTATCAAACAGAATCCATTTTTCATCGCAGGTAACAATGCGGTTCAAAATTCCTTCATTTGTGTGTCTGTTGAGCAGTGCAAGGCACGTCTCGACGCGTACTTCGCGCTGGCGATCATTGAGTTCGTGGGGCACCCATTTGTCAAGCTTTTTTACCTTGCCAATTTGACGCAAATGGACCAATATTGTTTTGACGCTAACGTCGAAAGCTGCTGCTAATTCAGCCGTAGATTGTGTATCATCAGCTTCCACAATCGCCTTTAATTCGTCATTGTCGACCAAAGTCTTCGGACGACCGCGAGGTTCATTTTTCAGGTCGAAATTTCCAGAACGGAAGCGAGCAAACCAATAACAGGTGGTGCGTTGGTTTGTAGTGTTAGCTCCGTAAACGTCGTTGATGTTGCGTGCCGCTTGTGCCGCGTTGCTGCCACGACGGTACTCATATTCCATAATTACTCGAATTTTTAACGTATCCATGATGACGAAAAAGATTGAAATGCGATGAAAATGTAACACTAATCAATAAAGAAATGACTACTTTTGGAAAAAAAAATCCATGTTTTTAAAATAAAATTAATTTGAAATTAGAATTCTTAGCCAAACAAAAATTATTTTGATTTGAAATGGCCAGTACTGCAGAACGGCAATTTCATAGGTAAAGACCTAATATTAAGGTTTAAAGTGCTAATATTTGTTAGAGTTAAGTGTCCGAGGCCAGCTAAATGGTTGGTTTTGAATATGTGAAAAACTCACAGCAGTACTATATACGAAATAAATAGGAAAACTATAATAATATAACTATAACACAGCTAAGTAAGCTCTCAAGTAAGGTTAACGAATAATAAACGACCAACTTACATTTGTAATTTCAAAAACATGTTCTCCCAACATTCTGTATGGGACAACGTATTTTTCAACTCCAATGCTAAGTTTGTTCTTGGGATAAAGTCATACCAACAACGGAAACCTTCATTGTGCGTGGTCCGTCCGACACACACTTGGCTGGTTTTTTATGTAGTCTCGAAGTTCCTTCATTTGTAAGCCCCAAAATAAAGCTAAACAAAAAAAAACATCGTTCTATTTCCGTCAATCGTTTGATGATGACAAGAGACAATGATTTTAAATAGCAATAGCATTAGCGCTAAATCGCAGTAGCGTGCCTAGGGTTCTAAATTAGGGCAAGCCCACAAACTATTTACGATAAAATAAAAAATAAAACATCTAAGTGAGCGATTTACGGATTTTCTTTGTTGTTCATGATAACACCATTATTATAAGTAAGCGCCATCTATATTAACGAATGCGCGTAACCACACCGATTAGCAGGTCCTTTTCACCATAATAAATTCTTTCGCTTGTCACCAAAATAATTCAATCATAAGCCGCTAGATGGCCCCCAAATTATCGATTTGTTGTTCTTTTACCGTAAGCATATTTAGTTTTATGAATTATAATGTCGATTGAAAATGTTAAATGAGATATTACATTAGGTACCTATATAACATTTTTTTATTAATCATAATGACAATAGCCAACTCTAATCTTTATTTCAAAACACCTAGTTACGAAGAATATCTTCGATAAGAAAATTATTGTGTTTTATGATCTTGATGAGATGTAATAATAATAAGATGGTTTGTTTTTCAGTGGTTTACCGAAACTACAATTGCCATACAAACAACACTATACAAATTTTGATGTCTTTCATGCCACCAGCTACCTAAGTTTGTCATACTCATCAACATAATAAACAATCGAATGCCAATTTTAATTATATTCTTCAACTGACAAAAATACTTGTTTTTTTCCAAATTTTATTAGGTACAGTCATTTGGGGTTGATTACGGTGAAGTAAAGAGTTACACTGCCAAAAAACTCAATGTACTTACCTTTTCGAACACAGTTTCCGAATTCACATTTTGATGATAAAAATAACACTGTATTCACTTACTAAGACACACACACTTACGAATTACAGCCGCAATAACTATCAAATCATTTTAAATAATAAAACTAATTCATTACCTCAGCACTTGGAAATAAAATACTGATCTCAAAATATTAATTTCAAAACAATAACAAATCGAGTCGCGTCGCGGACTTGCAACTCACTTTACGCGGGTCAACATCGCGGCTAGTGCATTTGCGCGAACTTAACTCTAAAAAAGTACTCTGTGCTCCCAAAAGCCCGGCTTTTCATTTCATACAAATCTGCGTATAAGTACTTACCAATATATCAACAAATGTAAACGTTTCTATAGCAATTTGTAGGCGAAAACTGCTAGACAAAGAAAGGTAAGGCAAGCCCCATTGAAAGCCGACGAGTGTGAGCGAGATGGCGCATTTGAATGCATTGTAGTGGCGCGTAGGTTTGCCATCAAAGCGCGGAATTAAAAATTGTATTCTTATGAATGATTGAGTTCAATGAGTGCGTAGATCTGGCACCCTTGCGCAGTGCGCGCGGCAGATAGAGCGGGGATTTCGAAATTTGATTATTCCTATGACATGAATGATTGAGTTAGAGATTATTGACTGTTTTTTTAAATTTATTTTTTATTGGTAGGCTTACGTTTGTTCTTGTGAATTATGATTTTATTAGGGCAAGCCGGGCTTTCGGGCTTGTATGAAGGTACCGCCCCTGCTAGATGGACCTATTTATTGATTTGCGGCGCAAGTAAGTGGTCCTAAATATTAACGTTTTTTTTTTATTGTATAGGCAAGCCTGAAGAAATGACGGCACCACCGCAAGGCAATAATAATGAGAACTCGGAAAATCCGCCTGAACTACAATATAAGGACAAGAAGGAAGCCATTGAGGCATTCAAAGAACTTTTAAAAGATCGGGTACGAAATTCATCAATCAATAAACTGTTTTAGGGGATTTTATTACATATGAAACCACTTGTTGTGTAGCAATATTATTATTTTTGCATGAAATGACAAGAGAAAAGAAAAAAGTATAAAAAAAGTCAAGTGTACAAAATAGTAAAACGAAATAAAAAATAAACAATTATTTTGCGGCGCCAGCAGCATGCGAAAAGAGTGCCGGCGTCGCTACACTAATAAATAATATTTAATATAATTATCATACTATGAATACTACCTAATCTAGGTATACTAGATTTTGCCTGCAGCTCCGCACGCGTGGGGGTCGGTGCCAAAAAAACCTTTACAAGACCTTCTTACTTCTTCTTACATGGCAGTGTTTTAAGGCCATTTTTAGGACACCATATAGAAAAAAAACTGATTTCGTATCCCCATTTAGCTAGCAAGTTTAGTTTATGTGAAAAAAAAAGATGTTAGAAGCATTGATGGCGTTGCATATTTTAGAGCACAAAATGAACCTCGTATCTTTCCAGATCAGATCATTTATGTATCATTTCAGATGGATCTTTTCAGATCCGATTTCGATATTATTGCAACATAATTTGTGATTCCCAAACACATAAATGCGTCTCATGAAAGAAATAATAAAATTATATTATACTTTTCAGAATGTACCATCAAATGCTACGTGGGAACAGTGTGTAAAGATAATATCTAAAGATCCTCGTTATTTAACATTCAAAAAGCTTAATGAGAAAAAACAAGCATTTAACGCATATAAAACGCAAAAATTAAAGGACGAAAGAGAGGAGCAAAGGTGATACATTTTAAATTTATATATTTTTTTCTACGAAATTGTGTTTTTGTTTTAATTCTAGAAATTACACGTTTTACTCCGTTATTCATTAATCGGAGAGCAGTGATGGCCCAGTGGTATCGACCCTGATTTACGAGTTGTAGATCAAGATCCAGCCAGGCACTTTGTGTATTTAATTTCATCACCACTGCTCTCAAAACTGCAATAAAAAGAAAAACATCGTGAGGACACCGGAATGTCATGAAAAACATTACCAATCTGCACTGGGCCCGCGTGATGGATTACGGCATTTACAGCTCACTCCCTCTCACAGAGAGGAGGCCAGTGTCCCAGCAGTGGGAACATTATAGGCTTATTATTTTAGTCATTAATCCAATTTGCAATCTCATATTCCAGACTAAAAACAAAAAAAAATAGAGAAAACTTAGAAGAGTTTTTGTTAAGCTGTGACCGTGTAACATCTCTAACGAAGTATTATAAATGCGAAGAAATGTTCAACAACCTTGAGGTAAGGTTGTTTCACGTGGCTTACGTGGCCTCATATTATTGTTATTTTTTACCGACTTCCAAAAAGGAGTAGGTTCTATGTTCGACTTTAAGTTTTTTTTTTTTTTCTTTTCATGTTTTTCGATATTTTCGTAAATTGTTTAACCAATTTTGAAAATTATTTTTTTATTTGGTATAGGTGGTCTCGTACACATTTTATTAACTTTGCTCGGGTAGTTTTTGAGTTAGCTTCAATAATACGTATTTTTCCCACTTGGTCCATATGGATGATATTCCTTTCACTATTATTTATTTATCAAGTAGTGGTGGTTATCAGTATTTGTGTGGGGTAAAGTACCACAGCTAAAAAGTGAAAAATAATAGTAGATTGTTGCATCGAGCGCAAAGTGAGTTATTAATGCACGAGGGTTATGTTAAATTAACATGAGTGCATTAATTACTCACTTTAGCACGGTGAGTAATCTACTTTTCTTTCAACTACCAATGTACCTACCGTTATAAAATAGATATAGTATAGTCGCGGGATAACTTTGTTTTCATTAACTTGAGTAGGTATACTCAAGTTAATGTTATATATACAAAGTTATCCCGCGACTTTTGCGGCAAGTTAGTTCGGTTTAAAAATTTCTAGATAGAAACAAATTCCAAAGTTATCTCCTTTGGAATTTGTTTCTATCTAGAAAAATTTATGTAATCAACTTTAAAATTCAATCCTCAACTTTAACATATATTTATTCCAAAATTAATACTGCAGTATTTTCGGCATAATGGAGGATCATGCAAAGCAATTCGAGATTGAGTGCGCTCATAACATAAAAAAAAATTTGGTAATATTTTTTTAACATGTATAGACGCTATTCTATTGCAGGTTAGCGTTCGTTGTATAATTTACAACAAGCTGGATATGTTTGGCAACTTGCAAAATAGAAGGTTCCCATTTTGGTTAGCGAATTAAACAAAATCGAATATATCGGTATCTTTTAAACTTAAACAATTGTAATGCTAATGTGAGCATTCCTCTTAGATATGGCGATGTGTTCCTGAATCCGATCGGAGAGATATATTTGAAGATTGCATATTTACGATCACCAAGCGTGAGAAGGAAGAAGCTAAAGCTTTGAAGAAACGCAACATGAAAATGCTGGCACAGGTAACATTTCAGTACTTGGTTTTTTAAAGAGTATGGAATCGCCGCGGCGACAGCATCTAGAGACGGCAGTACTAATTAAATTCGTGGTGCGGACAGTACGTTCACCGCACAACTTCTGTCCGGACCGCGTAAAGCCAATCCCTGTTTATGACCCAACGGATGTTGCTTGATAGTACACAGACCTGCACCCTAATTGCGTACTACACGATCAATCAGAATTGGAATCGGTTTGAAACAAATGTCTAATCCATTGCTTCATAAGTTCGAAAATAATATTTGCTCAACAATGTAAATAACGCAATGAATGTTGTTGAACTGTCAAAATGAAACCAATTAGTCTAAATCGGTTACGAAAATAAGTTACGCAATTAGATAGCTGCACTCTTTTGGAAACTATCGTAGAAATCTGTTTTGAGCCAGCTACTTAGTTGATTGGTTTTACCGCACAGAGTTTGACCTCATACCTTTGCAATAGACAATAGGACAATCATGTTCGCTTTCAACACTTAGGTATCTAAAACCACACTTATCGAACTTATTTTCTTCACGTTAAGGTATAATTTCAGTGAGAGTGTTGACACGTGTCAAAGTACGCTGAGATGCGCGGTGCTGCGCAGCGCATGTACCTTATTGTGTATTTATTGCGGATCATAAAAAAGTACGCGTCGCTTCGCGTCTCAGTGTGAACTGACTCTGGCGAAATAAATCTGTGCCGAATATTGCGTGAGTTAGATCGAAAAAAGAGCGAGTGTAGCACGGTGTTTATGTTTGTTTGTAACACAACCTATTTGCTTGATTTCGTTACAGCTAGTTAAACTGCGACATAACATAAATAACAGATGGACCATCTTCAGAGTTGATTTATTGCAGATATCGTCGAATAAAATATTCTTTACATTGTTGCAAATAGTGCGGACAAATTATGTTCCAACTCAACGCTACCAGCAGTGGTTTTCGCGCAATAGATATTGTCCGCACAATAAATCAACACCTTATTTTTTGTAGCAGGGAATAAAATGTTGCTGCTCATCTCCTAAGGCTCATTCATTATGGATTGCCTTTACGCGTCCGTCAAAACCGTCAGTTTCTATACGTCATTAGTGTCGGTCGTAGACTCGTGGTGCGAGTAAAACAGTGACAGGCTGGGTTTGTGTCGAAAGTGTTGACAATGCCGTCTCTAGCAGCGGCCGCCGTGGCGTCTCCGTGCTCGGTTTTTTAGGATTTCGTACCCGAAGGGTGCCAACGGGACTATTACTAAGCCTCTGCTGTCCGTCAGTCCGTCTGTCAGCGGGCTGTATCTCATGAACCGTAATAGGTAGACAGTTGAAATTTTCACAGAGTGTGTATTTCTATTGCCGCTATAACAACAAAAAATAAAATTAAACGTATAGGTACAAGAAACGTGATGTTTTTCGGCGTTTTTTGCTCAACCTTAACAATCGCTGTATCTCGTCCACCGTAATGATAGACACCCGGCAAGCGTAGCTTAACCTGATGAATCGACCCGTGCGGCTGTTATTACTTAGCCACGAGCTCCTACACAGCCTCGATATAGGCTTTTTTTTATCGACATACCACGCGGGCGGAGCCGCGGGCAGAAGCTAGTGTAGTATAATATTGGTTTCTCGCCCCATATTGCGTGGGACTTTTCTCGCCCCATATTACGTGGGACTTAAACGTAACTGGGTGAAATGTGGGTGGTCTGTGCCCATATGTTATATAAGGGTTCTGTTTTTCCATTTGGCTCCAGTGTATACCCTTTTTCATTACACGTTGTTTATCATAATACTAGTCTTAAAATACATACTCTGTAATATTTGTTGCAAACAAGTAATAAATATCTTCTGAATGTGTCATTTTCGGATGGATGTGTTAACATACTTTTGTCTCTGCCTGTACGTTAACCCATGGCAGATAAAAAATAATTTATTACAGGTTTTAGAGAATATGAGTGAAATTACATACAGTAGCACTTGGAGTGAGGCACAAGTGTTATTGCTAGAAAACTCAGCTTTCAAGAACGATGTGAGCTTGCTGGGCATGGATAAAGAAGACGCACTTATCGGTAAGTGATATTTTGACTAACCAATCACAAGAGCTCATTATATTTTCTGCTTAAAAGAGACTCGCAGTAAGTATATAAAGGTATTTATTTAATTATGAATAGTGATCGGATATGCGGATGCATACCTATTTACCTAAAGTATGTTTTTTCGCGGAAATGGTTACAAAAGTATGGAAGCGCTTCTTATTTTTTTCCCATACAATATATGCTTACAATTTAGTATTCCTAAACATAATAAATATTTCTAATCTATATAAAACTAGGCAAGAAATTTATTGAAAAATCACACTCGTCCTTTTTCTTTTTTTTTAAACCTGACAGCATAATTCGTCGGCTTCGGAAACCGCCTCTGTGATCTAGTAGTAAGACCACCTCTCTGAGACCCAGAGGTCCAGGATTCGATTCCCAGCGGAGGCAAACTTTTCTACTTGGTGTGGTTGGTGGTAGGGCTTGTTATAAAATCTCTTGACTAGCTATTACCATCTTATCTCAGTCTGTTGCCATAACAACAATGTTAACAGCATTGTTGTGTTTTGGCAGTTAGAGGTTAAGATAGCCAGCTCCTCTGTGGTTGAGGATTCCGGGTGAAGCTCACTTCCACCTTCGGCCTGATCATCACTTACCATCAGGTGCGATGAAGGGCAAGATATTATCCGTTGTGGTAAATACAAAAAAAAAACCGACTTCCCAACGACCGAACCGAATTTTGGAAGTCGGTGTCTTTGCTTTTCAATTTTCGTTTTTTGCCACCGACTTCCGAAATTAAAGTTATTTTTCAGTTTTGAGTGTTTTTTTTGGAAGTCGGTCTTTTTTGTAAAAAGTTTTTATTTTTCACTTTGTAGTTGTGGTGCCTACCCCACACAAATTCTAATACCACTAGCTGATGTAAACAACAGGGAAGGAGTAAATGAAAACATCGTCTAGATAAACTAAGTGGGAAAAATACGTAATATTGAAGCTAACTCAAAAACTACGCAAGCAAAGTTAATAAAAGTTATATGGGACCACCTCGGAAGCATGCCCTACCATACAAAAAAAGAATCATCAAAATCGATTCATAATTGGCGGAGCGACCGAGTAACAAACATACAAAAAAAAAAAAAACATACAGACGAATTGAGAACCTCCTCCTTTTTAAAGAATAAAAAAACGGGAATTTCCCGTACTCAATACACAAACTTTAGGTAAATATGCATCCGAATATCAGTCATTATGAGTGACCTTATGAATCAATCACAAATAATATTGTAATTCATTTCAGTCTTTGAACAACATATTAGAAATTTAGAAGCAGAATACTTGCAAGAACGTGAACAAGTCAAAAAACGGAATAAGAGGCAGCAAAGAAAAAACAGAGACAATTTTTTGGTAGGATTTTACATTATTTTGACAATAAGCAAAATTTTTTTCAATTTAAAAGTTCTGGTTAAGCAAAAACGGCATGTTGCTCAAGTGTATTCCCTCCGCCAGTATCGGATATTGTGCAGTCGCGTGCGCGTCCCACACGCATGTCTCTTGTCAGACATACTGAGACGCTTCATGAACATTTATTACAGGTTTTACTCGACACTTTGCATGAAGAAGGTAAACTTACCTCCATGTCGTTGTGGGTGGAGTTGTACCCAGTCATATCGGCTGATATGCGCTTCTCAGCTATGCTTGGTGAGTGAACCCATTTGCATATTCTCTTACAAACTAACCAGTAGTCACCAAAAGGCGGTCCGGATCCGGACTGCCGACCAATTTTATGCGGACCCTTAGTAAACAGTATTTATAACTAAAACTTGATCGAAAAATCAAAACAAACTTATTATTACATATACTTTCAGGTCAGAATGGATCTACTCCATTGGATCTATTCAAATTTTACGTAGAAAACCTGAAAGCGCGTTTCCATGATGAAAAGAAAGTTATAAAAGAGATATTAAAAGAGAAGAGTTTCGAAGTGAAGCCCGACACTACCTTCGAAGAGTTTGCGACCGTCGTCTGCGAGGACAGCAAGTCAGCTTCTTTGGATGCGGGCAACGTTAAGCTCACATATAATTCATTGCTTGAAAAGGTGAATATTAGGCTTCCTTTTTAAATGATAAAATACCAAAAGTAGGTGCTTACTTACGAAGGCCTTTTGACCTTTGTAGTATATTCAATCGTTATCAAATAAAAAATTGTGAGTTAGCTGAATCATATACTCATCACTTTCTCCACTATTATAGTGGTGAAAATTATTTATCCTCGAGGCTATGTCATTTAGGTGTATAGTTCAGGAGCTGGCGCAGGTTTATTATCTACGCGCAAGCATTGATTACGGCACGCCAGCTACCGTTCCACTGACTGCTCAGTGAAGTTTGGTTCGGAACCTTTTGTGACTCCGACTCGCTCTTGGGCAGTTTTTTTAAATGTGGAACATCTTTCTTCTCGCTTTCCTGCAATCTGTGGGTGTAATTTCGTGAAAAGGGACGGAATAGTGTAACAGGAAGCCGGGGAAGCGCTCGCATTTGATTTGACCAATGAACGCATGTGGTTCTAGAATTGGCCGTCAGATGCTACCAACCCATTTTCCGAGAGGTTGTAAACAGGATGATGATGATGGTGATGATGATGACGATGACGATGATGTTGAATATTTTTTATATCATTTATACGTCAACCAAAGACAAAACACATAATTTAATTAAAGATAATCATAATTTAATTCAGGCTGAAGCTAGAAACAAAGAGAAGATAAAAGAAGAGTCTAAAGCTCAAAAGAAAGTAGAGAGTGCATTTAAATGGGCCCTGAGTGAAGCGAACATCGACCACCAGCTACCGTGGAACGAGGTAAAAGAGAAACTCGATCTGAATGCGCCGGAGTTCGCGACCGTGCCCTACGAGGAGGATAGAGTCAGAATATATAAGGTGGGTCATACATTTTTATCATCCTAGTTACTAATACCTGCATGACAATCTCTTTGCATTGTAAGCTCGATGTTTGAAACGATCAGCTAAATATCGACAGGTATTGTCGACATTTGGTGTCTCTTTCACATCACTATGGGTTGTGGTTCCGAACTTCCTTGAAATATCCAATCATAGGGCACGTTTCACTTTCCTGGGAATCCGAAAATTTAAAATTCAAAGTATCGGAGATTATTGTAGGTAAAACTGATTTACAAAGATATTTTTTTAACATAATTAAAAAAAATATCTTGGTAAATCGGTTGGACTGTTATATTTACTCCATTGCCCTAATTAAAAAACTATCTATTTATGTTATTTCTGTTAACGTGAAGTAAATTACATACTGTCCCAATTCAATGTCGTCTTTTTGCAGGACTTCCAACACGAACAAGAAGAAAGCTGCATGCACTACCACCATCCGAAATCCAGGAAAACAAAGCGCTCTAAGAAAAAGAAGCGATCGCACTCTGCCTCATTGGTGAGCGGTTTAGGTGTCATCAAAATAGCGTATTGACCGTCTAACTAACGTAACTACAAAAAACTTCCCAACTATGTAGGGGTCGGTTTCCAGTCTAACCGGATGCAGCTGAATGCCAGTCCAGTATTTTACATGGAGCGATTGCCTATCTGACCGGACTAACGACACTACAAAATGTTTTAAAAACAATGTTGCTCTCATTAGAATAAGCTATGATTGCTGTTGTGGTCATGGTGCCTGTTTGTCTTCAGTCGAGGTCGCGCTCTCCATCGCCCGTGCCGACCGCGCGTTCGCCGTCGCCTGCGGCCAGCCACGGCACATGGACTTCGGACGAAGGCAGGAAGCACAAGAAGTCAAA
Organism: Lithophane ornitopus; assembly: GCA_948473465.1. Lineage (NCBI taxonomy): Eukaryota > Metazoa > Arthropoda > Insecta > Lepidoptera > Noctuidae > Lithophane > Lithophane ornitopus. The sequence goes on from OX419613.1 coordinate 12,328,810, forward strand.
GAAGAAGCACCGCAAACACTCGCCAATGCCTGTAAGTAAAACCTTAGTCGTTGTAATTAGTTCACACGGCCCTGTACGGAGCGTATTTTACAGTAAAATTGTGGTATGGTGTTCGTTTCTGTTCAACTTATGAGAATACTTGATTTTGTTTAGAAATCTCCGACGCCGGAAGAGGGCGGTATAACAGATGATGAGACAATGCGTCACAAGAGTAAGAAGTCGAAACGTAGCGCTCCCAGCAGTCCCGAGGAGGAGTCGCACGAGCACCCACACAAGCCCAAGAAGAAGAAGGACAAAAAAGACAAGAAAGAACGGTGAGCACTATACACATCCACGATAATGCACAGGAACTGCTTCAAATTTTGTAGTGGTTTTCTTTCGACTTGTTTACTAAGAGCATACTGTTCAATAAGGTTTTTTTATTTCGAAATGCTGTCGTTTAACAGCACCCTAATTGCGATACACGATCAATCACAATCTGAATCGGTTTGAAACAAATGTCTAATGCATTGCATCATAAGTTCGAAAAAAGAAATCTGTTTAACAACGTAAATAACGCAATGAATATTGTTGATCTGTCAAAATGAAACAGATTAGTGTAATAGTCTTAATCGATTACGAAAATAAGTTACGCAATTAGATAGCGGGTCTTGGTTGGTTTTTTAGGGTTCCGTAGTCAACAAGGAACCCTTATAGTTTCGCCATGTCCGTCTGTCCGCCTGTCCGCGGCTTAGCTCAGAGACCGTTGGTACTAGAAAGCTGTAATTTGGTATGGACGACGCCGACGAAAGTGGTAAAAAAAAAAACGTTAAAAAAATTTTTTTTTAGTTTATTTCCCCTACACGTAGTGGGGATGGGTTTTTTTTTCTCGTCAATCCCATGGTGTGTGGTGGGTATCGTTGGAAAGGTCGTTTAAAAATAATGGGAGTTTGTTAAAACCATTTTTGGATTCAGTTATCTGTTTGCGGAATATTAAGCTTTAAAATGCTAATTTTTGTTAGAGCCAAGTGTCCCCTCCCCCTGCCAGCTAAATGGTTGGGTTTGGATATGTGAAAAAATTCACGACAGTAGTATATATAACGAAATTAAAAGAAAAACTATCACCGCTACGTAGTGTAACGGCTAGGGCTTTGCAGGTAGGCTGCGCAGGCCGTTAACTGATAGGTAGGTAGTTAGATAGAGATGAGTAAAACCAGCTGGGTAAATTAATACATTTATTTGTAGGTACTAAGTAGGTAGTGTACCACAGCTAGGTCGTGGATAAGGTCACAGATCTTTCCGAGCACTCGCACACTTAGGTAGGTAGAAGGGTACCGTCCTTGGCCATCTGATGTAATGGTAGGGGCCTGCTAGCATAGGCTCAGTGGCACGGGGGTAGACCCGTGGGCCTGCAGGTTGCGTGCGGCGGTAGGCCGCAGGTAGCTGGCGCGGTAGACCGCAGGTAGGTCGCGGTGGTAGGCCGCAGGTAGGTCGCGGCGGTAGGCCGCAGGTAGGTCGCGGCGGTAGGCCGCAGGTAGCTGGCGGCGGTAGACCGCAGGTAGGTCGCGGCGGTAGGCCGCAGGTAGGTCGCGGCGGTAGGCCACAGGTAGCTGGCGGCGGTAGACCGCAGGTAGGTTGCGGCGGTAGGCCGCAGGTAGGTCGCGGCGGTAGGCCGCAGGTAGCTGGCGGCGGTAGACCGTAGGTAGGTCGCGGCGGTAGGCCGCAGGTAGGTCGCGGCGGTAGGCCGCAGGTAGCTGGCGGCGGTAGACCGCAGGTAGGTCGCGGCAGTAGGCCGCAGGTAGGTCGCGGCGGTAGGCCGCAGGTAGCTGGCGGCGGTAGACCGCAGGTAGGTCGCGGCGGTAGGCCGCAGGTAGGTCGCGGCGGTAGGCCGCAGGTAGCTGGCGGCGGTAGACCGCAGGTAAGTCGCGGCGGTAGGCCGCAGGTAGGTCGCGGCGGTAGGCCGCAGGTAGCTGGCGGCGGTAGACCGCAGGTAGGTCGCGGCGGTAGGCCGCAGGTAGGTCGCGGCGGTAGACCGCAGGTAGGTCGCGGCGGTAGGCCGCAGGTAGGTCGCGGCGGTAGGCCGCAGGTAGCTGGCGGCGGTAGACCGCAGGTAGCTGGCGGCGGTAGACCGCAGGTAAGTCGCGGCGGTAGGCCGCAGGTAGGTCGCGGCGGTAGGCCGCAGGTAGCTGGCGGCGGTAGACCGCAGGTAGGTCGCGGCGGTAGGCCGCAGGTAGGTCGCGGCGGTAGACCGCAGGTAGGTCGCGGCGGTAGACCGTAGGTAGGTCGCGGCGGTAGGCCGCAGGTAGGTCGCGGCGGTAGGCCGCAGGTAGGTCGCGGCGGTAGGCCGCAGGTAGCTGGCGGCGGTAGACCGCAGGTAGGTCGCGGCGGTAGGCCGCAGGTAGATGGCGGCGGTAGACCGCAGGTAGGTCGCGGCGGTAGGCCGCAGGTAGCTGGCGGCGGTAGACCGCAGGTAGGTCGCGGCGGTAGGCCGCAGGTAGGTCGCGGTGGTAGGCCGTAGGTAGATGGCGGCGGTAGACCGCAGGTAGGTCGCGGCGGTAGGCCGCAGGTAGGTCGCAGCGGTAGGCCGCAGGTAGTTTGCGGCGGTAGACCGCAGGTAGGTCGCGGCGGTAGGCCGCAGGTAGGTCGCGACTGTAGGCCGCATTAGGCCAGGCCTTCGTAAGGCCTCGGTAGCATGCACAGGTAGTGTCCTCAGCCGGAATGTAGAAGCCGGGGCGTAGAACCCCTAGACTCGGAGCACATGGTAATATCTAGGGGTTGGCGATGAAAAATGCGAGTCATGTCAGTCAGTCATGTCAGTCGAGTCAAGTCGGAATTTAGTAAGTACTCGACTAAGTTCAAATCACTAAGTTCAGTAGGCTGCACAAGTTACCGAGTAATAATCGACCAACTTGAATTTGCAGTTGTAAAAACATGTTCTCCCATAATACAATCTGTATCGGAGAACAAGTTTTTCAACTACAATGTTAAGTTTGTTTTATAAATTCATCCCAACTACGGAACCCTTCATTGTGCATGGTACGACATGCACTTTGCCGGTTTTTTAATTATTTTTATTTAATCAGAACTACAAAGATTGAAGTAGATCCCCAAAAGGGGACTGATGATCATCACATTTGTGGTAGGTGTTAGCTTGAGCTGTCACAGCTTAGTTCTATAATTAATTGTAATTATGTATATGAGACGTGATATCATCATCATATCAATACATATAATTAAAGTCGCTTTCCGTGTCTGTCTGTGACCGCGTATTTATTCTAAACTCCGCAACGGATTTTATGCAGTTTTCACTATCATAGAGAAGTTATTCTGAAAGGTTTATGTGTATAATACATGAATGCCATGAATAATAAACCGAGCGAAGCAGGGGCGAGTCGCTAGTAATGTAATAAATAGAATATGTGGGTGTACCAATCAGTCAACTTATTTAACAGGTTGCCTTTAAATCTGATAAGCCTGGTCCACACTACTTCTTTTAAAACAAAACTGAAAAATATCCTATTGAGCAAAATATGTCTGTAAATATGCCATTAAGATTTGTTGTTATATCTAATCTTAATTAGTTTACGATTTATGTAATTGAATTAATTTAGTAACATCAATGTTGTTTTTTTTTATTTTTTGTGTTTTGTTGTATGTTGTTATGTTGTATGTAAATTCAGATACAAATGATCGTTAATCTGTTGACTCCTATATTTTCTCGGCAACTCTCCTCAACTCATCTTTTTGCTAAGGGTTGAGCTGTAAGTACTTAATGAATAAATGTCTACGATTACGTACAGAGCGAGCGGCGGCGGCGGCTCGACGGCGTGGAGCGACGCGGAGCTGGAGTCGCGGCGCGCGGCCCTGCTGGCGCAGCTGCACGAGCACGAGGCCGACTGACGCCGCGCCCCGCACGAGCACGAGGCCGACTGACGCCGCGCCACGCACGTGCATATCTTCAACCGCTACCCCGCGCGTCGCGCCCTCGCCCACGAGCTCGAGCACTCGGACGAGCATTCACTATCGTAAACTTGTCTTGTCTTACGTAAAATATTTTAAAGTAGGACATTATTACTTTATAACCTCATGACAGTATGCACGTCGCGGACGGAATAATTGCCGCGTAATTGTTCGCAACGCCAGAATAAGAAAATCGCTTCACACGGATGGCACACAGTTCGACGAACACAGACTACGACAGCAGTAATGAGCTGTACCTTCTTATGGCTCCGCAATGTGCTCTCATACAAATATAAAAAACATTCAGAATCTTCAAACTGTATTACCAAAAATGTAAACAATATTCTTCTGAATTATGTATTTTATTAGCAGCTTATATTAATGTCTCTGGTTTATAGAAAAATAGTGAGTGCTTTCATCTTCATTTATATAATATCTTAGGGTTTATTATTAAACGTTGCTTAAAGTTAAGTAATGATTAGCAACTGCTTAACCATACATTTTTGACGTTTGAACGTCACTTAACTTTTAAGCAACGTTTATAAATAAACCCCTGAGGGTTCCATAGACATAGACTGTACGTTAAAAAAAATAGATGTAGTAAAAATCTCGTTCAGTCGCAGAATGATTTACCTTCTTTTCGGGGTTTAGTTTGACAAAATGCTCAAAATACGTTCCGTGGTGCATTTCATTAGCAAGACGTGTTGTGTTATAGCGGCCTCTCACTGCACTAGCTGCAGACGATGTATCTCGGGGAATACGGTGCGAACTAGGCAGTATTCAAGTTAGAAACGTTTTATAAGTACGGTTTTTAGTTCATTTCGAAGCTACTGGTTAGTAGTGAAGAAACATACCCACGATACTACCGGTAATCTAGTTTTTTAGTGCCGAGGTTAAAAAGTTTCATAGGTTTCACATAGAAGACATGGGCTCGCATTTTGATACTGAACGAAAACTGAAAAATATAATATGTATAATTAATTATTATATTGTTTATTACATATTTAGCATTAATGGCCTGACGTAATTGTCATCTCTTAGCAATAAGTTTTAGAATTTAATTACAGAATACAAACAATGATATTGTCCAAACTGGGCAAGTTTTGAAATTACGCATTCCAATCTTTAAGTAAGCACATCAAACAAAGCTGCAGAATAGACGCCTATATCGTCACCGGCCGACGTTTCTATTGCCCGTTTTGACTAATACTAGGCGACGTCTAAATGTAATTACAGGATACTAATGAAACTAACCAAACATTTGTAGTCAGTCATAAGCAATAACATAACGTTGTTGCAAGTAAGTCTTTAGAGCTCCTATTCGAAGTGCTTAAAAACTTCTAAACGGTGAAAGTTTTTTGTTTTTTTATTGATAAGCTAATTCGTGTGCAAAAAAATATAAAAGTGCGCGTTTCAGAAATCCCGCAAACACGTAAACGTTCCCCTAGCAGGATCTTGACTATCTTCGCAACCATAAAAGATACAAATTAAGTCGCAACATTTACCTCGTGTAACCGTGCGTTTGCAATGGCGAAACATTTGCGACAAAATATGTTGAAATCTCTATCTTCTGTCAATGTTCCATACAATTTTTGACAGGAACTAGAGATTTAAACATGTTTTGTTGTAATGTTTCGCCAGTGCAAACGCACGATGACGCATGACGCATCGCGACGCCGCGAGGCGCAGCCTGAAGCCGTTGTGGCGACTTGTGTACTATTTTCAGTATAGATTTCGTGTAGAGTTAGAATAGAATATTTTGATAGACGCAATTTACGCGCAAAAGACGCTTATTTTTATTTTTAGATGACGCAGTTCAGTCGGAGCGCGCGTAATAATTATAATGATAGACTGGGATCTTGTTACAATCGGACTTCTTGCAGAGAAGGATGAGGAAGAAGAATGCAAAAAAAATATTAAATAAAACATCACACAGGAGACCCGTGCGATGTTTTCTTTATTTATTTTTTCCTTTTCTCCATATATGCAACGTGTAACGTTAAATGCGCAAAACCTGAAAATAGTTTGATCAGAATAACGAGCAGAATCAATTGAACCACTTTTTAATACTTATAGGTCAAATTTAAAAAAAAATCTTCATTAAAAAACGTTGCCGTGTCTATTTATTAATAGGTCAAGCCATCACATGCGCAAACCCGCTAAAATAGGTAAACAAAGACAAAAAAAAAAACAATTTTTTTCTCATACGCGGGATAATAATAGCTTTTATTACAATGCACATACGAATCTTCCAAAACTAAAACAGCACATAAAACCTTTACAATTTTTTAAATGATATTTTTTCTCTCTGAAATAGGTCAATTGAATTAAAAATCAGTTGGGGTGTCTGAGGTTTTTGCGCATATAACGTTACACGTTGTATACATAAGAATTCACAGTGAATTTTAAATACTTTGTCTGCTGATCGCATTGCCATTTATCCAGACAAAGGAGATCATTCAGCGTCCGTACATTTTTGGGCTAAATGATTATAAAATGGGTTACAAAAAGTTGATTATAAAATGGACTACAAGAGATGCAGAATGAAAAACAAACCAATTAAAAGTATAATGAGACTTGGTCCCGATGTAGTCTTTAGCTTCGGTGATTATTAACATGGTTAATTAAAATTAGAGATAACATTCTTTACGAGTTTACCCTAAAAAGGGGGAGAAAGCCCTAAAAGTGGTAATACTGGTGCCTCTAAAAGTGGACATTGACACGTTCCGCTGCGCCGCGCGGCGTCCCGCTGTGCCCGCACTCTGTTGGAAAGTTCGCGCACTCGCTCAAGTGGTGGACTCGCGACCAAAGCGATCCCGCAGACGCGTCTAGGTCCATTTTTGCGGAAATATGCCGCATACATTTAGTGTGCAGTTATGCTCTGCACACTAACTGTATGCGGTTAGCGATGGACAGCGTGCGTCGACACTACGTGACTGTAGCCGATCGAGTGAAGTTGAAGTCACGACTGTATGCAGTCAATATTGACTTCACACGACTGCAGCCAACCGCGTGAAGTTGATATCATGACTGAACGAAGTCGAACGTACAACTGCATGCAGTTGAATATATCGACTGCGCGCGGTTGCTGCGATGCAGTCCGTCTGATGGCAGCCTAACGATGGGTATTAACAAAAGTTAAGAATAATGAAACGGGGGGCTAACTTCACAGAGGAAAAAATATTCTCGTTCGTCCACGTCCACACTAAACTAATGAAACTTTTTTTCCCGATCGTCAACAGTGTTGACGACAAGGTTACTGATCGAGAATATTCGTACTGCTGGGGTTCTGCACAAAATGTTTGTCAACATATTATGTGCTGAACACTATTTTGGTGCAATGGCACCGTGATGACGTGACTCACATTTCAAACTTTTTACAAAAAAATGGGATAACTAACTTTAATTTCGGAAGCCGGTGACTTTGCTTTTCAATTTTCGTTTTTTGCCACCGACTAACGAAATTAAAGTTATTTTTCACTTTTTTTTGGAAGTCGGTTGTTTTTTATCGTGTATCCCGGGAATTTAATAAATTATATTAAATTTATTCCCGCTCGTCCCACTGACTTTCTCAATGGGACGAACGGGAATGATTTATAATTTTATTTTTAATTCCCGTTGGTTCCACTGAATAATTTGAGTCTGGTTGTTGTTCAATTTTACACTTATTTATCCTAACTAATACTATAAATGCGAAAGTAAGTTTGTTTGTTTATTTGTTAGGTACACTTTCACGGTAAAACGGCTTAAATGATTTAGATGCAATTTGGCACATGGGTAGACCATGACTTTGTTTACGACATAGGATACTTTTTATTTCTGTAGTACGTTGCATGCATACAAGACGGTATTCTGTGCAAAACACTTTGTGCACAATTTATAAACAGTACATAACCTAACAAAAAGTACTAGGCTTGAATTCATTCAGGATAGTATTTCAATCATTAGTTTTATTTAACTTAAAGAATTTGAATGACAGATAGTTAATTTAACACGTACTGTACGATATTCCATTCACAACACCTTGTGCACAATTTCTACACAATAACCTAACAAAAAATACTAGGCTTGCATGAATTCACGAAAGTATTTTATTATGCCTCTAATAGGATTTGGATGAAAGTGTGTATTTCGATACCAAACTCGAATACTATTGCTACACCTGCTATGTAAATAAGGGTGGTTCACACCGAGACGTGACGCGACTATGCTTGAAGAGGCCAGTGGTTTCGCGCGGCGGGCGCAGCGAGACGCCGCGCGGTGCAGCGGAGCGTGTCTGCCAGTCTTTCCACTTTTAGGGTAAACTCGTAATTCATGTAATAAGTCTAATTTTAGTTTACCATATTAATATTATGCTATTACCGTGGTTAAAGACGACATTGGAACTAATTCGCACATAATTCTAATTTGGTTGAACAAAAAAGAACCAACCAAGAAAATCGGGTACTCTTTGCTCCGTTGAGTTGAGATGAAGAAAAAATGCATAGATAAACTGTTACCTAGAATAGTTTCTCGTTTCTGAAAAATGGTTTCGTTTTGTTTTACGAAAAACCTGGAACGACCCAGTAATATTCGAAACAGACCTTACCCTAAAATACCCAAAAAAAATTAGTAGCAAAACTTACCTTGCTGTAATAGTTTAACTCTACACCTAGAGTAAATAGGTACCCTACGTTGGCATCACTGAGTAGAGACAAGTGGCCACAGCGGCTTCAGGCTGCGCCTCGCGGCGCAGCGCGGCGTAGGCATTTTCGAATTCGGTATTTTCTCAATTAAATGTGTATCTTTTTGTGTAGTAAATAAAGTGATATTTTGTATAACTATCTTAAAATGTGCGCGCAGCGTCGCTTCGCGTCACGTCTCGGAGTTAACTAACCCTAACAGTGACAGAGTCAAATAAAATATCATCTACATAGACTAAGTGGGAAAAATACATAATCTTTGAAGCTAACTCTAAAACTACGCAAGCAAAGTTAATAAATTATATGGGACCATACGGGAAGCACCAGCATTCAAATAAAAAAAGAATCTTCAAAATCGGTTCACCCAGTGGAAAGTTCTGAGTCCTCCTCCTTTTTTTGAAATCGGTTAAAAAGTAACGTGTAACACGACGCGACTTACTAACGCGTTATAACAATAAGGGTCAGTTTAGACTGCGACGTGGAGCAACGCGACACTGCCCGCACTTTTTAACTATTATCGAACTTATTTTCTTCACGAAAAGATATAATTTCAGCGCGAGGATTGATACGTGTCAAAGTACGCTGAGATGCGCGGTGGACCTTATTGTGTAGTCAATAAATTCGATATTGTATCGGATCATAAAAAAGTGCGCGTCGCGTCTCGGTGTGAACTGACCCTAACTGTAGTTTGTGATTGGTTGCGTCGTTTACGTACCGCCATTGGCATACTAGTGCTGCGACATTCTGGCTACTCATTGCCAATTTGAGTTTCTAACTGGTTACTTTTGAGTACGGTCATTGACAACTCTTGCGGGTTGTCCAGCAACAGAAATGTAACAAAATTGACGGGCACCGAACTTGACTTAAAAACCACTATCCGTTGTTATACTTGACGTTAATGAAAACGGGCATATGAGTACAGAGGGTGATCATCATTATCTGACCCTTGAGTAATAATGAATTTAGACCTTATTGAAATTATAATTAAGTAACTTTTCATTATGTATGTTCGGCCGGTGTCTTTCTAAACAGCTATGTAATTAGAATAACCTAATATCTTGACTTTATACATTTTAAATCAGTTCTTGGATGTTAAATTAATTACCTACTTGATAAACATGCGTATTAACGGTTTTATTGGTACTTTACATACATTTCACATATAATAAGCAATGTAACATAGTGGTAATTTAAGCACATTAAAATGTTTAAACATGCAGAGTAGTATTCTTGGGTCAGCTGCGAAAGTTGGGTATCACATGACATTTAAATTTACTGAAAATTATTTGATATTATTCAGTAATTCATGTTGTTAGTGTTATTTTCATGCTACATACATTTATTTGTGTTCCGATTTTAATATACCTAAATAAGTCGTGATATTTTTTTTTAACATTATGGTTATATTGTTGATTGACTTTTGTCGCTAAACCGGTCAAAAAATATTGCATCACTTGTATAATATACTAGCTGCTGTCCGCTGCTTCGCCCGCATGGACCATAATTCTTTTTCCAAAAAAATAAAAGTAGCCTAAGTTACTCCTATAACATCAGCTATCTGCCAGTGAAAGTTGGTCCCGCCGTTTCTGAGATTAGCCGAACAAAACGGCAGACAATTTTTTTTTAAATAGTTATGTATTTTGTTAAAAGTTATAACTCATAGACGTAACCCCTCCCGCACCTCGGCAACGCCTACTCTATAGAGCAGGGAAACGCGGCGCGGCGGCGTCGATCGGTTAGCGTATTGCATTTTTATACTCGTGATAATTTCGAAATTAAATGTCCGATTCGAATGAATTAAAAAGTATTTTACTATTAGGTAACCCTTGATGATAAAACTATTTATTCGAATAAGAATGAATACTACGATACGAATGTAACTAACTGTTTCTACCGGCGATCTAATTAAATTTTAGAGCGCAAAAGCTGCTATTGTGACTTAGGGCCAGTTTCTTCATCAAAAGTAACAGCTAGGAGTGGGCGTTGCGACGACGAACCGTATCCAAAGACCGTTTTATGTTCTGCGACGATGGAACCGTTTTACGTCCTGGGTTCAAACAGGCTTCGTTGCACAAACCAGTCTTCGAATTATTCAGTGCGATTCTTTATTTTACGTCTTTGAAAATACAGTCGAGAACGCAATGATAAATGATTCAACGAACGGAACAACACGAGTAGACGAGTCGTCGTCTTCGAACGACCGAACGGAACGCGACAAGTAGTAGACGGACGGACGACGAGTCACTCGTCGTTCGTCGTCGTCGTTTACAAAACAGTCCTTGCAATAAAAAGTGAACTTTATACCAATGATATAGAGTCGATAATATATTACCAGTTGTCAATGCGTCTCGTTCCGTTTGTTTGCAAAACAGTCCTTACAATAAAAAGTGAACTTTATATCACTGATATAAAGTTCACTTTTTACATACAGTCGATAATGCTATTTCTTGGAAACTGCAACTATTTCACTCGACGAGAACGTCGGGAACGTCGAAAAGACGACAACGACGAGAACGTCGAAAAGACGGCAACGCAATTATTCTTCGTTTTCAAACCAGTTGCAACGACGACCGTTTCTTGCAACCGTTTTCGTCGTCTCGAAAACGGTTGCGTTTCGTCCGCGAAAAATTCGACAACGACCCACCACTAGTAACAGCCAAAGTCTGTAACAGTCAACTGTTCTTTTGCACTGTCCTATTTCCAATCCTCGGCGCAATTATTCCGGCGCGGACATTTTTGTAGGTACTTTAATCATGTAGTACATAATTTTTTATGTATCATCAATAGTTCAGGGCACGCCAAATAATTTTATAGGCAAGATTTTGCTACTTTGGGATACTTTATTGCAATGTTACTTCCTGATGATTTAGCTTTCTATTGGTGAAAACATGGTTAAAATCGGTCCAGTAGTTACGGAGCTTATTCGGTACAAACAAACAAAAAAATCTTTCCTCTGTATAATATTATAATACAGTAAACTAACAAAGGGCGTTCCCGTTAACCCGCAATAGTATAGTGTCCATAAATGCTAAAATAGTACACACGGCTACAATCAAGCTATAAATTTTTTCCAGTATAAGCTGACCTCGCATTGTACGGAAATCATATAAAATGGGAGATCAGCATAAACTGGAAATTTATAGCTTGATGTGTACATTGTGATACAAGTGTGCAGTATTAGCTGAGACATGGGCGTACCCAGCTTCTAGCCTAGGGGGGGCAAGTCAGATTTTTTAGGTCGTCCGCGGCTGTTTTGTCATACACACTACAAAAACACACCTACATGAAACATTAGGTATTATGTCGTGTAGTGTGTAGGGCAAACAGCCGCAAATGATCCTCCTTTATAGGTAGTTAAATAAATAAAAGTAAAGGAAATCATTCATTTTGGGCTAAATTATGAAAGTGCAACAAAAAAAATGATATATTCCGTTAGAACAAGTTATTCTTTTCACTATCAGACCAAATCTGTAGGCAATTCCCAGCGCTGTTATACGATTTTGAAAAATACTGATTTCAGATAGTTACCTAATTAAAGTAATGGCTTGTAGTAATAAAAAATGAAGAGATAAACGTAGTTACTCTTTCGGAATATAGCTTTTTTTTTTGTTTGGCCGGCACTTTCACATATAGCCCAAAATGTATGGACGGTGAATGATCTCCTTTGACTATAGCTCCTTCAAAACAATAACATGTCAAATAGAAATAAATGCGAGTCGCTCACTACTCCTTACCGAAGATTACCGAATACAGGCGAGCGTTCGAACGCTCGGCTAGATTCGGTAATCTTCGTCAGCCATCGTCGCGCGCGGTTTTTTGGCAATTGCACCGTGCATTTTGCCAGTGTCTACTGCGCGGTTTATTTAAAAGTTAGAGCAGAAGGCCCCGTTTACACTTTGATTAGTAATTAGGTGAGTTCATACATGTTCTGCGAGATTTCCAGGGGGGAGCTGCCCCCCCCTGGATACGCCCATGGCCGAGAGTGTAATGATCAATGCACACGCGTGTCATAGGACGTTTTTCAACACACTTGCGAGGAAAAAAACAGACTTGTTGTAAAAACATAAGCTACAATAACGTAATTAGTTAGATAAAGATTTAAAAAGTTCAACTGACCTTTGTTGACCTTTGTATTGGTGCCGATTCTGTTGTTCATACTCTAAACTAAATTTAAGTTCAGTGCATCTTTCTATTTAATTAAGAAAAGGACAGAAGACAAATTTTAGTTTAGTCCTTTCAAATTAATCAGTGCCTGACGTAAATTGACGTAATTTTAGTAGGCAAGTTTTTAATCACGTCTATACTTTTATGGAGTAGTGACAATTTGACAGGACTAAACTAAAATTTATCTTCTTTCTTTTTCCTATGAAATAGAAAGAAAAAGATGCACTGAACTTGAATTTAGTTTAGTTTGTGAACAACAGAATCGGCGCCAGTGACTATCCGTAGCTTCTTTTATTTTAAAAACTTTTCAACGTTGGTTGGTGACTATACATAGATTTTATAATTATAATAATAATTATACAAACTATGAAAACGTTAAGAAATTTTTGGAAAATGGCGCGCTGTTTTTTGTTTTTCCGCTGGTGTAAATAAAGGCACTGGCAAAACCTCTAAACAGCCTATAATAAAAAATTTAAACAAGATAATGTTTTGAATAAGCAAATTATGTAAACATTTTACAAAAATAAATGTTTACTGTAGTGAAAGTGAAACAAAAATAATATAGTTATAAGTAATTTCATGAAATATTATGTTAATTTATAATATTTTACTTATTTACACATCAAATCAATCTGCCTAGCCTTTTCCCAACTATGTTGGGGTCGGTCTTCCAGTCTAGCCGGATGCAGCTGAAAACCAGTATTTTTTTACATGGCGCAACTGCCTATCTGGTCTCCACAACCCAGTAACTGGGTAATACAATACCCCTCGGTTAGACTGGTTGTCAGACTTTCGGGCTTCTGACGACTCGTAACGACTGTCAAAGATCCACAAATGACAGCCGGGACCAACGGCTTAACGTGCTTTCCGAAGCACGGAGGAGTCTCGATATGTGAAAATGGTCACCCATCCACGGACCAACCCTGGCAAGCGTAGCTTAACCTGATGTATCGACCCGTGCGGCTGTTATTACTTAGCCACGAGCGCACTGCGAGCGCCCTTTGATTCGCGGCAAAAACCGACAATCGTCGGCTCGCTGCGAGTCGCTCGTGTAGCGCTCGTTGCAGGCTCGCGAACCACGTACCTACACACTATGTTATTGGTAGCAGTAACGGTTACAGGTACGTGCATCTTTGTAGTTTTTATCAATCAATAATGATGAACCATAGAACTTTTCTTTTTTTAACTAAAATTGTGAGTGACGTTTCTAGAGGTTTGTGGTTTTGTTAAAAAGTGGTAATATTGAATCATGGAACCATTTTAGCATTTGTCAAATAAACTTGCAAAATGACTCGACTCAAGCTAGGCAACTTTGACATTCTTACAATAATTACAGAGCGTTGAGTGGAGTGAGTCGGATTGGCGCTGTGAGGCCGAATTATGCCGCAGTTGAGACTAATTTTGACAGCTGTCAGTGGAAGGGTTAATTAGAATTAGTAAGTACTAACATGGTATTTGATGTTACCATGATAGTAGGGGTACTAATTCCATACATAATGCCATGTCAATACTCCGACTAGTAAATAGTTATCTGTGCCACACATTACCACGCTTGTGCGGTAATATAAAGTAAAAAGCACGTTCTTAATACACTGCATTATGAATCTAAAAGCGTTTCAATAAGAGCCACTTTACGAGCAAGCGTGTTGAAAATATGGATTTACAAAATTATTATCATTAGAATCAGCAATACAACTCTCTGTTCATTTTAAATATTGACATATCCACATTGCCCTATAAAAAAAATACTCATATGAACATAACTCGTCACTCGTATTAACTTTTTTTTTGGGGATATCCAGTGATACTTAGCAGAAATATCTTTATTCATAAACTAAAACTAAAAACTAAATTATGACTAAATATACCAATAAATATAAAAACAGAAGGACACAGGTGTCGAAGTATTCGTCCGCGTTGCTGTCATCCGCAAACGTACCCAGAAGACTGGCAGCATTGCCACGTTGAATAGCAATAACAAGCCAAGGAAGTGTCGAGTCAGTGAGAAATTTCCTTAAAAAGGAAACGCGCACTCGGGCCCCATGACCCGAGCGTTTCGACCCCAAACGGCTCAAAACTGTAATTGCCCATAAGGTTACAGTATTTGCGCCACTTGAAGGTCTCTAGGAACATGGGATGCCGCAATAGGTTGCGTCCCACACCAGAGGCCTACCCACCTTCCAACCCTCTAGTGATTGGATCTATTCATGGAATTAGTAAGTACACACGGCTACACATCAAGGAAATCGCAATGCGAGATCAGCCTATGCTGAAAATGTATAGCTAGATGTGTATCCGTGTGTACTCTAGATAGGTAGGTACCTCGTTTGACAGTTGAAAGTGTTGAAACTGAATTACAGACAGCCTGTCACTGACAGGTGACAGTTGATGATGACTGACGGACAATAGTCATTTTAGTTTAGGACATTTTTCATTCATATTAAATAGAAGTATTGGAAACTTATGCGTGTCGCATATTTTTAGTTTATCTATTTCCATAGAATTTTTTTTAAGTTCAATTTAACCGTTTTGCTTATGTATAGGTATTGTGAAAGAAACGCTTTATAAAAAGTATGTCAGTTTGGAGCTCTGGTCACAAAAATGCGGATGAAGATCAGTCGGAATTTATAACAGATTTCCCCAAGAAATCATACACCAAAATTGACGCTACTTCAAAATTACAAGTAATTCAAGCTCTAGATAATGGTCAATGTAAATCCGACATAGCCAGAGAATATGGTGTTCATCCACAGACTATTTCATCGATTTACAAAGAGAAAGATTCTATAATAAAAAAATATACACAGAAATATAACCTTCTAAAGGAGATTTGTAGTCTTAATCTAGAACAAAACCTTTTGGATTGGTTTGAACAACAATTTGAAAGTGAAAATGTTATCACAGAAGATAATCTACGCATTAAAGCACAGGACATACTCAAGGGGTTGAGTGAAGAATTTACTTGCATTGATGATTGGCTGGTAAGTTTTCGCACAAGGCATAATATATCCAAATACACATCTGATAATGTTTGCAGTGAAAAAGCTAAAGAGGATTGGAAAAGGTTTCTCAATAGTTCAGAGTCCAAAGATATTTATCTGGGTGGTGTTTGTGCATTATCACACAATCTTGACTACAACAGTTACCTAAGTGGACAACATGCAGACAGTTATGTTTCATTACTGTTTATAGTAAATACTTTAGGAACTGACAAAAAGGAAGTAGCAGTTGTTGGTAAAGAGTTAATGGAAACAGAATCAAATGTTAGAAGCTTGCCAGTTAACTACTACTATTGTATTAATTCACAAATAAATTATTCTGTTGTCCTGAGTTACTTAACAAAATGGGAAAAGGAATTAGTATCTAAAGGTAACCCTGTCACCTTGGTATTAGATATCCCAGAAAGCTTCACACGAAACCTAAATTTTGAAAATATAAGAATAGTCAGTACTACTGAGCTCAGCTATGGGACAAATATTTTAGAAAAGGTAGTTGAATGTTTTAAGTACCATTACCGAAGATTACAAATAAGTAGGTCTTTAACCTATGGTAAAGACAGCTCATCATTTACGGATTACGTTCATATGATAGGCAGTGCGTGGTATAATATACCACAGAAGTATGTCCGGAGCCTATGCTTTCCACCTGGGGATGGCAGTCTATTCTTTAATGTCAAAGAGGACACTGATGGTGATCATAGTATATCTCGGTGGTGCAAGATGTATAATGTTCCACTGAATTCAGAACAGTGCCCAAGTTCATTAGATAAATATATTTTTTGTGACAACAAACTGCCATATATCTTTTGTGGGCAACTGGATGAAAGTATGCAAGCTACTGAAGTGCTAAGTCCAAAAGCATGTCAGTCCACCTCAGGAATGGAGGCCTATCAGGCTATGAAAAGAATTGTTTCTTATCTACAAGGAGAGGGTGCAGGAAGTTCGATTATGAAATATGCCAAATATCTGGAAAATCATCTTGAATATGGAGCACTTTTGCAAATGCACCAAATTATAGCTAGTACAAATGATTCTATTTAAATAAAATATTGTTTTAAAATAAAATATGTTTTATTGATTCAAAGGTTACAAATACTTATCTAGTACTTATAATTAATTATATATACACTTTATTTATACTCCTTATAAGAAAGTTTAAAGACAAGTAATCATGTTTCTCAAATAAAATTCCATTACTTGCTTAGAAGCTTTGGTCCGGCCTGGGATTCGAACCTGATGTCGGGCGTCAATACCTACAGTTCTTTCACAGTTATTTGACCTTGGTATTGAGCATTTATGAACATTCACTACTTTTATAATTATTACCTACCTGGCATTGGTATATCATCACCAGTTAATGTGAAACGTTTATGGATAGGTACTACCAAGACTTGTTTATTTGGCGAAAATTCAACTAAGGCTCAATAATTCACATCGGAAAAGCAGCGGCGCGGCGAGTATTCAGTGTGAAATAAATTAGACTATCTACTCATTTAAAAAAGACCAGTATCGGTTGAAAAGCGTCGATGGTACTTCCCGCGGCTGGCCTCGATGCGTCGCTGCCGTTCCGGTGTGAATCAAGCTTTACTGTCAAGACGACCCACTGACCGTCGCGGCAGAGCTGTACCTTTACACCCATATTTTTGTTTTGATTATTTATATATTATCAATTTAATGCACCTACTACCGACGAAGAAGCGACATACAACAGATTGTAGGTCCCGTGTAAGTAAAAGAGAAACAAATTTAATAGTTGATCGCTAATTGTTCAAACCACAGAGTTTTATACCGGCGAGTTCTCGTTGTCGAAATAAAAGCTATCGAAGAGAGTACTCGCTCAGCGACAACGCTTGGCGGCAATACACTCGCTGAGGCCACTCACGCTTGGTACACACGCAAGCGATTAGTCCAGGTATACAGCGAGTAATAGCTCTTCGCCGCCACGCACTCGCTGCTCGCTAACTCGTTTTTAGTTGTTAAATCTACTCGCTTCCCGTTAATCGCTGGCGGTGGGACAGGTGCCTAATAGGTAAATGAAATTATGAAATATCCTTCTGTATTGCACTAACATATTGATTATGAATTGTTATAATAACACTGAATTAAACACCTGTCCCACCGCCGGCAATTAGCGATAGGCGAATAGTTTGCAACTAAAAAACCAGCCAAGTGCGTGTCGGACCATAAGCATGAAGGGTTCCGAAGTTGGGAGTTGGTATGAATTTATCCCAAGAACTTTGTAAGTAATTTAAAAAAAAAATCTCCCACACATCACCAAACTCATTCTGAATTTTACAATATTGGCACAACATAACTATAATTTAGTTTACAGCACTAAGATGGCACTGAGATATTATTTTAGTAAAAATGCTGTTCTGAATTTGGCGATTTAACCTAAAATTTTGTCCTATACCTAAAATCCTCTAACTAAATCTGACTATTTTTAAACGCGATTAAAAATGTGTGGAATAAAATTGTCATGAACTAAAATTCAAACCAACACCGCGACTTTTGTTGCAAAACAGTACCTACTGTATCTTTTTTTTATTTTATTTTTTGCTTATATCTCGAAAATGGTGACCTATCGCAAAAATAATGAAAATTTCGACCCCCTTCAGGAGACCCTTTAAACCCCTGAGACGATGTTGGTAATTTTTTTTTCCATATTTTCCATACCAAAACTGAAAAAATCCATTAAAAAAAACACGTCGAAGCTGCTGTACCTGCGTGCCTCCGGCTCTAAAAAAAACTCACGGGGTAGGGAAAACAAGTACCAAGTGGAGGCGCGATTGTCAAATTCCATTTTAGTTGTGTCAAAATAATTTTTAAATTTAGAGATTCTTTTTGTCAGAATAGTGTTCTCATAGCCAAAAGTAAGGAATTTTAGTGATAGTTTAGTTCGGTGTACAAGAGAATCGGCACTATTGTTACATTGTTAAAACATAACGCTACGTGTTTCCCCGAAGGAGTAGCTCAATAAGAGAAAAGTCTAAAAAGTGAGTTTTTATCTGAAAAATATTCTCGCACTCGTAAGACTGTAATACAATAACTTATACTCTTCTTCTAACGTTTTGATTTTCTTCTCGGTAAGCGCTAAAGCCTGCTGCAGTTGTACGGATCCCTTATTTTGTTGCTCTTGTAGTAATTTCCTTTCATCACTTATGTGCTTCCAAACAGAATCAAACCAATGCAGACCTTCAAAGTTCGAGTCCTGAAAATAATAAATAGAATATTATACTAATCAATAAGTGGTCTGGATGAGGAGATACATCGTTTTTTAAATGCATTGAGATATTTTAACACTACCGGCGCCCTAGGCGAAAATTTTTGCACCCCACCTCCGAAGCTTTAGGTATGTGCATTGATACAGTGAAAAGCGAGTGAAACGAGCTAGAACATTTTAGCACCCCGTCACGGAAACCTTAGGTTTTCATCTGACCTTTGATATACCTACAAATACGTATGAGTACTTTGTCGACGTCTGCAGAAAAGCTTGAGGATTACGAGAATTGAGTACCTATGCAATAGCGACTGAAGCGAGCTTTTTTACCCATGGATTGAAAAAAATAAAAGTTATAAAACTAAAACCCAACTACGACGAAAAATTCAATCAACTAAAAAGGTATAAACAAGACATCACCGACAGACAAACAGTTGATTTTTTTGTCGTAATTGAGTTTAAGTTTTATAAATTTTATTTTTATTTAAAAAAAAAAATCGTTCATAATATACATATATATTTTTGAAATGTGCTAATTAAGCCCTTTAATTGGATCAGAAAGGCATCATTAAAAAAATATATGTTTTTTTGTCCATGACTTTAATATGTCCGCTAGAGGGCGCCATTTTCATTTAAGGGGGATGCGCTAGGGTAGCCCACGAAATTCAAATTTTCTTACGTTTTTTGCAATTTGCAGGTAAGTATCAGGTTGTATGTTGATCGAAATATTATTTGCGACCGTAACACATATGGATTTACAGAATTATAAACAAACACAATCAGCAGTGCATTGAATGAAAATTTCATGAAATCGTCATTCAATGCATTTAGAGAGTTGTATACCTAGAAGTCACATAGCCTACCATACCTGCGGACGATCAAGACGCTTCCAACGATACCACATTTGGCAAATTATGATGAGGAGTTTAGAAGTTATGACGGAACACATGAACATACATACATACCGGTCAAAATCTTATTCATAACCTTCCTTTTTGCTGCGCCGGCGCGGCGGCGGCATACAATAAGTTCCGAGTTCAGCCGCTCGTCCGTGTGGACTTATCTTGCGCGCACTCTAACTACTAATTGCGAATTGTTTTATGTGAAACGATAATCAAAAACAGAAGACACAACATGCGGAATAGGTGTTATTTTTTTATTTATTTTTTAAACTTTGCCCCACATCGTTACAGCGTTTACAAACATAGAAACTCACATACACTAACACCCAGGACCCGAACAACTACTTGCAGATCATACAAATATTTGTTCCGTGCGAGAATCGAACCCACGGCACGCTGCGCAGCAGTCCATCGCTCAGCCACTGCGCCAACCGTGTCGTCGTGTAAACACGGGGTGAGAGTAAAAAAGAGTCGTAGAATTGTTTTGCCTTACTAACCTGGTCTAGTAACTTCATAATATAAGCAACCCCCATTGCAAAGCCATCATCAGTAAATGCTGCACCGATTTTATTTTTCTTTGTCATTTTGTCTTTGGATAATATCATATATTCTACAAAATTTAAAGTCAATGGTGGAATTATGATGTAGAAATTTTTAAGGTGAACATTTTTAGGATTCCGAAATACAGGTGCGAATACATCAACGAGTAATTTAAAATATTCTGTTCCTTGGATAAAATTCGATATCAAGTCATTCACATTATGATCTAAATTTTCTGATGATTCAATCGTTCTTGGTCCAAGACCACTCTCCTCACTAAATTGTTTAAAAGATTCGACGTTATCGAGATTTGGCAGAAACATGGTAGCATCAGAGCAGCAATGTCGGCCTCCTGACCGAATCATTCTAACGTATCCCATGGCATTTCCAATTTGACTTATAAGGTCACGGAACAAATCTAAATAGCTCAGGCCCTCTTCATTTAATCCAAGCACTCTTATGCCCTTGTTAAATTTTTCGGCATTTTTGTATGAATATACATTTCCATTTGCATCAGCAGTTTCCTTGAAGTTTCTAAGGTCTTTAATCAATCTTGACTTGATGTGTTCATCATACATAAATTGGGAAAATATGAAGAACTTCTTCTTCAAGAATTGATAAGTAAAATTCACAGTCGTATTCATAATGCCAGTACCATGAGTTCTTATAGAGTTTGCAATGTGCCTGATGTTAATAGAATTTAAATGTTTGTTATTACTGCTTTTTTCAATAAATATTTGGTTATTCAAGTTGTACAAATACTTAGAAACAAATATATGAATGTTGCGCATAATTTCTAATACATCCAAACCTTGCTCTAAGGTCTGCGTGGGTAGATTATCTTGTACCGTCTTCAGATTAAATTTGAATTTCGCCATTTGTCGCATTTCACCATACGTTTTCCAATCGGATAGAACAACTGTTGTCAGATTGTAATACATCGTAGACAAGTAGTGTTCTACTGAAGGCACAATGGACATGTAAAGGAATTGCATCCTAAATTTATCCACAATAAGTAATAATTTCTTGGTCATATCAAATGTAAATGGATTTACAACATCCAACTGTAAGTGGGAATGAATATGAAGTCTCAAATTTGTCTCTATATTTTGACTAGCACTTAGTATTATTTTATTCTCTATCATAGATTTCATATTGTTTAGAAACTGTTGGTACTTTGTCATTCCATAATGTGGATCAGTTTTATGCAATAATACAATGCAGTCTTCTAAGACCATAAGAAAATATTTCAGTTTCAAAGTATTTAACTGCATGCTGAAATTTTGTTCAAAATAAATGGGGATAATATTTTGGTGCCACAATAACCATGAGCAATTGCATAAATTATCCATAGAGTGTATAAAATTTGATAAAGTTTGTATTTTCTCAAGTAGTTTCCCAAGTCTAATGTAGCTGTCTTCTAAATAAGTTGTGTCTGGAACAAAGGTCAAACCAATATTAGCAGCTATATTTCTTTCGATGGTTGCAGCTCCTTTCAGTGCCCTTTCCGCAATCACTAAGCATGTCAGTTCATCAAGTCGCTTATTTGCATAATTTTTATCAGTCATTAAAGACTTTTTTACCTCAAGTATAGAGGATGTTGACTGAAACACGAGATGCTGTAGAATCATGTTAATTGAAATAATTATTTGGTTACGATTGCGGGTTACTGCATTCTTTAAGGTTTTTAACATGTACATAATCTCAAACAATGATATCAATATACTTTTAGGCAATGGTATACCCAGGGTGAGATGTAAATTAATTAAAGTGAGCACTGAATGGTTTGTTCTGGATGCTATGTCAAGACCTTCCAAAAGAGTTTTAGCATGCAAACTCATTTCAGCAGCACTCAGTTTGTGATGATTGGAAGAAAATATTTCTTCAATATTAAGCACCCACTGTGTACATATCATGTGAAGATTAGCAATGTCCTTGGCTAAGCTAGTTTTCTTTGTACTGATGTAGGCTTGCCTTGCCTTAACCATTGTTTGTGATATTTTGTCATGGTTAGCACACTGTGATGCAACATGTCTTTGAAGAAATTGTTCAGGAAACCAGACTGTTGTCCCAATAATGTTTATACTGTGTGCCTGTAACAATTTGCAAAGTGAGTATGCTGCTTCATCAGACTTTAAATCATGGAAAACTAAAAGTATTCAAAGAAGTATTAACAAATAGATCCAATCACCCAATTTTAGTACATACTCAATTCATTATTATGTATGCACTTATGTAGTGCTATAAAAGAAGTTGTTTTGGTCACTATAGGGTGTTGCTATAGCTTACACCATGAAGTCCTGCTAGGCTAAAACATAAGTAGAATAGGTAAGGTTTAAAATTGACAGTGGCATTCCTCAAGGTCCAATATTTGTACCTATACCTACTTTCAACCTTCACTTTCTATACACACTGCAATCATAGAACTGCCAATTTTAGAAAAGTAAATTGTATGAACTCATCAATAATAAAAGTTCATTGATATAAGTTTTTCTAACAAATGCTACATTACATAGCCAAGTTAAGTTAAAATACAGTATGTAAGGGTAAACACCGTTGTGACTCAAACCATGGGTAGTTGACTTAAATATGAAAATAAATGAGTAACAATTTAAAAAAAAAGTTTTTTTCATTAAAAGATTTTAAAAGTTTCTATCCGACATGCCGACATCGTGCTCTCTAGCGAAACAGCTGACTGACTGAGGAAGGGGTCGCGCTCGCGGTCGGTCAGGGCACGTCCCGCGCCACCCACCCGTGTTGAGAATAACCATGAGTTCGTTGTTCGTTGAGCTAGCGCCCTAGGGTGAAAGGGTGAAATACTCATGTGGTAAAATGTAGATTTACTTTTTTTTTAAGTTGTAATTTTCCATTGATTTTACATTCTAATGAAACCAAACTACTAGTTTCAAGAATAACGGTGTTTACCCTAACACCCTGTATAAACTAAGCCAGACTATTGCCAATGGTACAAAAATTGGATGATGTGATATGAATTAAGTCATCAGTTTTTTAATAATTACCTTTGTATTCAAATCAATTAAAGCTTTGAAAGTCTTCCTGTCGCTGTTTCCAAACAAATGTGCAGAAAGTACATACAGGCCATTCACTTTGATACATTTATACATATTGCTAACATTGGGCTGCTCTTGTATAAGTTTGTCTAGATTTGCTATTGCCTGCTTCAGATATTGAGTGAATTCTGTTGCTACCAATGAGCAGTTCTTATCAACTAAACTGCTTCTTAATGCTGTCAGGTTTTGAAGACTCTTTTGTACAATGTCATCATTCATAATCCTGTTTGTGATAATATTTATAGCCCCCATCATGGCCTTGAATTTATCCTCCATTAAATCCAGATTTTCGGGTGAATGGCTGAATGATTTCATAGTTTTACAGTATTTATTCCAATTAGTGATCAAAGAAGTGTTGGATATTAATAATTCTATCAAAACAAGAACAGCAAATATTTCTCCAATGTGGTTTATAATGTAATGTAGTTGTATCCCATCTGAAACATGAAATGTACAAATTAGTTCACACATTTTATTTGTCTTTCAATGCATATCAAAAGGTAGATCACATTAATAAACTTACTGATATTAATGGCACCTTTGGTGAATATAGCAAACACTTGGCTGCAAAGATTCCGCAGTACATCATCACAACGGCTTGTGAATGCACTCAGTGAACAAATGGACTCCATTTGTGTACTTACATCATTGTTATTATATTCATCATACACTGATAAAAAACTAAAATGCCTGTAATAGAATATGAAAGCTCACATTAACATTACTTTTCTGTTTCTTCTAAGAATAAGTACTATACTAACTCTATGAAGAGAACTATAACTACTAAATAATAATAACTATATCTAACTAATACTACTAACTATAAGATGAGAATTGAGAACTATAATACTTGTAACTATTTTAATCATCCCCCTACCTTTCAAATGCTTCCTTTTTGAGAGCCACAACTTCAACACATAATGAAGAGAGCACACTCAACACTTTGGTCATCAAAGTGTTATCAGACGATACCAATTCTGTTATTGGAATAAGTTCTTCTGGTGTCATAACAACTTGTACTGGTAAATAAGTCCTGTTTTCTTCCCAGAATTCACCTTTTATTGTAGATGCAAGATCTTGATATTGTGCTTTAAAAAACTGCCCATATCTTTTGAGAAGCCAGGTCCCAGCTTCTTTCTCCATGTCGGTTCTCATTGTTAGTGTTTGAGTATGATTTACCAAAATGATATTATTTGCTGACGTGTTTGATAACAAAGGTGAATGTAAGCATTAAAATTAAACTGTCAACACAGACTACCAGACTACTGACTCTGACTGACTACAATATTCATACAATAGAATCACAGAGCACTGTTTTTACTAACATTTATAATAATTAAAGACAGTACATTAGTTATTATTATTACTGTCCAAGCTACTGTCAGTGTCATACTGTCTTTTATTCATTAACTCAGTAACACAGTACACCACAGATAAATGTTTTCTACTCCGGAAAATAAGTTTAAAAAAAGAACATTTTAAAGAAGAAGATTAAAAAAAAGAACATTTTCTAGAGTTTTTCTACTCCACAGAAATGTGATAGCGGCCGACAAAATGTAAATGATGTAAATACCTATACCAATTATTCCAAAATCTAGTGTTTTTTTTATCTTTTCATGCGCTTGCTCCGTGTGCTTTAGTCCCCGTGTCCCGAGGGGAACGTCTTGGAGGTCGGACGCGTGCCAATTTTTGCGAAATCGCCACCCCCACCAACTTGTTACCGGTTGAGTTCTTGCCTTTATTAGGTTATTTTTGTTTTCATATAAGTATTACAGCAACTGTACTATTTTTTTAGTAAATACATTGCTTCTTAACCACTACCTAAGTGTGACTCTAAGTGACTGGACAAGCAATGTAAAAATCACAAAACGATACTTTATTATGCGGTTTGCATCGCGTAGTACTGCCGCTCCCCTGTAGCTTGCGACGAGTTATTTAAGTCGATTGCCGAATGAATTTACATAAATTACTATTAAAAGTTTATTCCTCAACTAGCTGCGCCCCGCGGTTTCACCCGCGTAAGTCTCAATCCCGTGGGAATATCGGGATAAAAAGTATCCAATATATTAATCCAACTATCTGTTTGCCAAATTTCATCCAAATCCATTCAGCCGTTTTTATTTTCTTCACGAAAAGCTATATAATTTTAGTGCGAGGGTACACGTGTCAAAGTACGTTGAGATGCACGGGGCTGCGCAATGGCAGCGCGTGTATTTAAATGTGTAGTAAATAAATTCGATAATAGGACTGTTTTACATTAAAATAAAACAGTCATTATGTGCCGAAAGAAAGACAGCGTTAGTAGTATGAAGATGCTGTCTATGATTCTGTCTTCTAGGAGCATAAATATTGAAAAACATACCTGATTCTCTATGGATTTATGTTGTTACCTCTCCTTTCCAGCAGGGGTCGCTACCACTAGATCCGACGACCGGCCCTTGGGGTTCTCATAGTGTCTTCACTCGCCAGCAAGGACCTTGCTCTAACGCTGTCTTTCTTTCGGCACATAATGACTGTTTTATTTTAATGTAAAACAGTCCTATTATATGCCTAGCCGAAAGACAGCGTTAGTAGTATGAAGACCTGTTTGATATCTGCTGGTGAAAGTAACTATAAACGCTATGTGAAATGAATAAATGTGTTTAAAGAAATTCGTTTCAGATTAATCTTTATCATTTATTATTTATCCATCAGTAAAATATTATTATTAAATCTAATCATTTTTTTTTTATTCAATCAACATTTTGAATCACAACAAACAATTTGGTAATTCAAAACACTAAAACACATAAAACTGATCTATGCTTATTAAAAACCTGAGAAGTTTAATCGTAACAAATCTTCCTCTTCATTATTTGCATTTTTAATCATTTCTCTACAGTAAAATTTTCTGAAGGTTTTATCACTTTTCCAGTTCCCTCTAGCCAATATCTCATCCACTGGTACATTCTCCCACCACCCCTTGGATGCTACAGCTGCTCTGATGCTTCCCGGAGTAGCTTCTAGATTTAATTCTTTAAATATAGATTTAATCCAACCAGCTATGATAGTTCTTGTAGCTGGTTTTAATTCGCCCTTTATTGAGACAAATAGACTAGTAACATTACTATTAAGACGTCTATTTTCAGAAGCTTCAATTAACTGTTTAATATGTCTGAAGGGACATACATTAGTATCTGGGTGTCTTAACAAAGACCATCCAGGCTGTCTATATTTACTTGAGTCTGTTTTTGATCCAAACCTGGGCCATAATAAAATCTTTTCTTCTTCTATGAAATTGTTATGAGATATATCTAATAAGGTGAGGTCGTGTATTCTTCTGCCTGATGCCAACAGTAAAATAATTGCAGTTCTTCTTGAAATATCAAAAAGTGAATTTGTGCTTGGAACTGACTTCAACCAATTGAATAACAATTTTGTGTCAAAAATAGGGGATTTTGAAGGTTGAGGTTTTGCCAATGCGATGGCTTTTAAAACTTGTTGAACAAAGAAATTCTTCGAAAGATTTTCTGCATTTGAAGCACAAAAGGTAGAAATAGCCGATTTATGTAATAAAATTGTGTTAACTGAAAAATTATTTTTTAAATGCAGATCTGCTAAAAACCTTGCAACGTCTTTGCCATCTGGGTTTTTGTGATTAATATTATTTATGGCACAAAACGATAGCCACCTTTTTACAGGGGCTTTATAAGTATTTAGAGTGCTTTTGCGCCAGCTATTACTCAATAACTTAATTTCATCCCTACTCCAGTTAGCTACCTGGTCTGCCCACCCCCAATTTTCCAAGCCTGGAGGAACAACTTGTCCACTTGCGGGGGACAGAAACCCGTCGACCGATCTATAAGGTTCTCCCGTAGATCTGTTATCGGTACTGGGTTTGATAGTGCCCTGGCTTGTAGATCGGTCAGCCAGAAACACTGATCCCACTGTGGTGCTATTACTATGTATGTTCCTTTGGCCCTGTTTAGATGATCCAGCACCCGTGGGATAAGGTTGGGGGGGGGGAAACACCCAGCCCAACTGAAAGTCCCAATCTTGACTGAAGGCGTCGCAAAAAATTGCTGACCCATCTGTTGAGTCCCAAGTTACGTATTGTGGGACAACTGCGGTTTCCTTTGACGCGAACAGGTCTACGTCTGGAACGCCCCACTTTTCGAATATGACGTTCTTGGCATGGGGTAGTAGTTGCCATTCGGGAAGCGGTTTTCCTCTCGAGAGGCGGTCCGGTATCCCGTTTAACCTCCCCGGGAGGTATGATGCCGACAGCGTTATGTTGTGCTGCTCGGTTAGGTGAAGGAGTTTGCTTGTTAGATTTAGCAGAGCTAAGGACCGGGTGCCCCCCTCGTTCCTTATGTAAGCTATGAGGGTTCGATTGTCGGACTGCACTAAAACGTGTGCATCCTTCATGTATGCACCTTGTCTCACTAAGGCTACATACACTGCAAACATCTCCTTCACATTGGAATGCCATTTTTGTTGGCGACGATTCCATTTGCCCGACAACATGATGTTGTTCAGGTGTGCTCCCCAGCCCGCGTCCGCCGCGTCTGTGGTGAGAAAGTGGGTAATCTTGGGGTTGTGCATTGTTCTTGCACTTTTGCCTACGTTTTTTACCCACCATTGTAACTCTCGAGTCACTAGAGGTGGTAACTCCCTCTTTTCCCTTGGTCTGCATCCTCTGAATGATTTTAGAAAAATCTGAGTTCGGCGACAATGAAGGCGTCCCTTTGGAGTTGCTATGTTCGCAAAATTTAGCACACCAAGCAATTTTTGCATTACTCGGAGACAAGACTCTTTCTTTTGTAATAGACTCGTTGCTAATTCTTTTATTTTTTCTACTTTTTTTCCAGGAAGAGAAATTTGTTTTGTTTTTGAATTCCATGCTATGCCTAAATATTCTATTTCCTGAGTTGGGATGAGAAGTGATTTTTGAAGGTTTACATGCCAACCCAGCTTTACCAGAGTATCCACAGCTACTTTGGTGTGTTCTATGAGTAGTGTTTGATTTTGACTGGCTATTAAGAAATCGTCTAAATAAACTATAATTCTTATGCCTTGTCTCCGAAGGATTTCCGCAATCCAATTGGTTACCGATGCGAAAGAGTGAGGAGCTGATGAGAGACTGAAAGGCAAGGCCGTTAACTGTAATATCTCGCCTCCATATATTATTCGCAGAAAACGCCTGTGGGTTTCCTTTATGCTCAAATGAAAATAAGCTTGATGAAGGTCGATTTTGGTCATCCAGTCCCTGTCTTGTAGGAACTGAATTACATCCAGTCGAGAAATTAACTGGAAATGTCGAGTCGAAACATGTAAATTCAGACTCTTTAAATTGAAAATAGGGCGTATCCCCCCATCTGGTTTTTTGACTAAAAACATCTTGGAGTGAAAGCCGGGTGTCATATTTTTTGGTTTTTCTAATATGCCTGCTTCTTTTAACTGTTCTATGACTTCTGTCATTTTCTTGGATGATTTTGTTGCAAACTTGTTTATTAATCTTTTGTAAGGGTAATGTAAAGGAGGTTTTGTTAAAAATGGTATGCGACACTCCGCTATTATTTTTTGAATATACTGATTGGCACCCAATTCCTTCCATGCCTGGACATGGAACTTTAGGCAACCTCCTTTGAACACCCTGATTTGATTGTCACTTGTCTTTAACATTGGTGGTGTCTTGGGAGCCTGTGCGGCGAAAGGAATGTTTTTTGTATTTTTTCTGGGATTTTTTGTCCGAGTTAAACTTATTATTTTTTTTTTTTTTTTTAGTAAAATTTGTTTTATAAGCAGGCTTATAATTTTTATAGTTTGCCTGATTATTATTGGATTTCTTCTTATCTTTTAGATAACTTGGCATGTTTAGCCATACTTGGGAGCCTCCCAAAGAGTCCACCAGAGGGATGAGTGCTTCTCTGTTGAAGAGATGCTCTGCACTTGGTGGAATATTTTGTAATGCTAATTTGAGATTATTATTACTAACTTCTTTTAGAATGCGGTCACGTCTAACTTCAATACACTCTGCTCGCTTGCCACATATGATTTGCATACAGGATTCCATATTTTTGTATGAAGGAGACGTTGGACCAAATTTATCAGATAACTTATTATAAAGAGTGTCTGCATTGAGCTCTGTGTCAGAACTAGCAGCCCAATTTACAACCTCCTGTAGACCATTTTTTAAAAGTTGCCTATTTTCCAAAACTTAATTTGACAATCCCGCTAACAACTGTTCCGTACTAGCCAAATAATCCGTACCCTTATTAAGATGACATAATTCTTCATTTAACTTTAACCCTATAAAGCCTGGTGTTGCTAGATGGCCTTGTAAGTCCTTCTTATACCTAATACCCTTCCAGGCCTGCGAATTAAATTTTTGTAGATTATTAACGCTGTTAATTTTGTGGGGTCGGCTACGGGTACAATCTTAGATTCATCATAATTAATTTTTAAATCTCCCAAACACATATTATTATAAATCGGCGGTTTATTTAAAAATTGGTTACAATTTGTTGAATTTACGGAGTCGCTATGACCGCCATTGTTATTTTCTTTACTATTATTCATATTAGCACTAATTGCCGTGAAAATTTGCGGCATTTTAGCTACGCAGTCTGATAAATAAGTAACCTGGTTAATAAGAGTATCCATACGAGAATCCGAACAGGTTTCGACCTGTTTGAACCTGCGCCGCCTAGACCTTTTGTTAGGTGGTGGCGAGGCAAAACCTTCCTCGTCTTCCGAAGACGAGGAACTGCTTTGCGATGAGCTTGAGCTCACAGCTCTACGCCCTCCATCCGTAGCAGCGATTTGAGCTACCGGTTCACGTACCGGATCCTCCGAATTATTCATGATGGAAGGTAGGTACTTACCGACTCGCTGTCAATGCACAACACTGCACTAAATATAACACTGATTATATTTATTATACTATTTTCAAACCGAAAACAATAAATATTGAGAACTAAGAAGATTTTTGTCAGTTTTAAGTTGAAAAACAAACTTTTGCTCCTAACACGACAAAAATCATAAACGCTATGAGAACCCCAAGGGCCGGTCGTCGGATCTAGTGGTAGCGACCCCTGCTGGAAAGGAGAGGTAACAACATAAATCCATAGAGAATCAGGTATGTTTTTCAATATTTATGCTCCTAGAAGACAGAATCATAGACAGCATCTTCATACTACTAACGCTGTCTTTCGGCTAGGCATATAATGTATCAGTATCATAAAAAAGTGCGCGTCGCTTCGCGTCTCGGTGTGAACTGTATATATTATAGTAATCTATGGTGTGAACTAACTGTGAACTGATCCCTAGTCTTAGTACAGTTCGATTATAGTTCTCTAAGTACTAAGTAGTCTGTGGGTTCGATTCAAACTTAATGGCGGTTCGGAACATCAGGCGAGTCGCTGCGCAGTAACAATTTCATGTGTCAGCAGGGATGAGGGGTGGGGTACTGCGCAACGAAAAACTAACTTCGGAGCCGCCACACAGTGGGCCCATACTGAAAATTTGTGGACATAGGCAATAAAGTTCCAATATCGATGCGATTTTTTTTTATATGACGCGTTATGATATTCCTGACAACTTTTACTCTTATGAAATTTCTGATATCTGAAGGTTTTCCGTTTTTCTTGGTCTCAGAAAATTTCTGAAGGTCAAAACAGCCAAATGAGCCAAAAAATATACATTGAATTAAATTCAAATGGCAAAAATGTTCATACAATTTTTTTTTTTTTTACCGAATGGTTACTCGCGCGGCCGCAGATGGCCGGCGCTGATTTATTTTTCGTGGATAGAGAATGACCCTAGCTATCATATACTCACGCCATACACCCAACATATTAGTAGAATTGAAGAAAAAAAATTAAACGTTTCGCTCCATACAAAAAAATCTACTTTTTTTTTCAGATAAACTATCAACTTTAGAAGAAATTTCACAAGAGTAAAAGTAGTAGTAGTTGTCAAGAATATCATAACGCGTCATATAAAAAAAATCGCATCGATATTGGAACTTTGTTGCCTATGTCCACTGATTTTCAGTATGGGCCCACTGTGCGCCATTAAGTTTAAATCGAACTGTACCTACTCGAGTTCGTGAACTCATGAGCGGTGCGCTTGGCGCGCTAGTCATAATTTGATCGCTATTCGTTGAGGGGGCTGGGGGTGGGGGTAAGCTTTGAATACGTACTTAGGGAGCTTGGGAAAACCCGACCTTAATCTTCTTTTATTTATACTTTCGTGTGAGTAAGGAATTCAGAAAAAAAATGCAAATAAAACTACAAAATAAAATTTATAAAATAGAAATAGTACAGAATTTATTAACTCGGCAAAAAACGTACTAAAGGGACAATTCCGTAGCCGACCGCAGGCGGCTGCAGCAGGCGACGTGTCGCCGCGATACGACTGGTTTCTAATTCTATGTATTTCTATGAAACCGACGTGTCGCTAGCTACCGAAGGTATTTTATAGAAATACCTCAAACCGTGTCGTGCCGCGGCGACACGTCGCCTGCTGTTGCCGCCTGCGGTCGGCTACGGAATGGGTTCCTTTACAACTTACTGCTTCTTAAAACTTTTTAATATTGGATAAATATTATCAAATGCTTCATATATTTCTTCTCTTACTTTAGCACCAGTTAAAACAACTTTACCAGAAACAAAGATCAATAATACTATTCTTGGTTTTACCATTCTATAAATAAGGCCCGGGAATAACTCCGGTTCATATGAACTGAACTGTCCATGTGTCAGTACTAAACCTTCTAGGCGAATTGGAAACTTCACATCACAACTTCCAACCATGTTTTGGATTTTAAAGTCTAAAAACTTGGCCTGTAAATAAAAAAATAACATGATCAAGCATATGAAAAATAATCATTTTGACAGAATTTGAAATATCCTTGGTGTACTGATACTGTAAGAAAGTGAAATTCCATGCACATAGTATCATAAACAGCAACTGTTCTTTCTTGCAGTTTCAGACCAGTGCATTGCATGAGCACACACAGTTCACTGTAAATATAAATATTAAGCTTGACTGTACCTTTCTCTAAGCCATAAATTGAGATAGGCGTATCCGGTTCCGGTACGGTGAAGCGCTAAAGCCCCGCAGCGTCACATCCGCCCCAATCCGGCAGGTAGTGGGGATACGTTTACGCAGCGCATAACGATATCCATGATCCTCATTGGCGTTCGGATTACCGAACGGTGTAGTCGCGTTTAAAAGTAACTTGTTACTTTTAAAAAGGGTGTCCTACTTTTTAGTGTCATATAAAATAAAAATATACAAGATAACTTGTGTTAAAATGAACTCTTTGGATGAAAATATTAATAATTATAGTATGGACGATGCCCCACGTGCTCGGTCGCAATATAGTGGTTCGAGCAGTAGCAGCGATTCTTCTACCACGGCGCGTAAAAGGAGACATCGTAGGCGAAAGGAGCGGCGCCGCCGTACAAAGCTAAGTAAATTAGAGGACGCTTTTGAAAAACTTACTGAAAAAGTATCCTCTTTGCAAGATCTTATTATTAAAAATAAAACTCAGTCGTGCATGTCTGACAGTGAGTCTATTCTTTATATT
This sequence comes from Lithophane ornitopus, assembly GCA_948473465.1. Classification (NCBI taxonomy): domain Eukaryota; kingdom Metazoa; phylum Arthropoda; class Insecta; order Lepidoptera; family Noctuidae; genus Lithophane; species Lithophane ornitopus. Next base: position 12,361,904 of record OX419613.1, read on the forward strand.
CCGAGCACTACTGAACTGGATAAGGAATTAAACAAAGAAAAAGGGATTGATTTTAAAATACAAACTACCCTCAAGTCACAGACATTACAGACAAATAATACGCATCTCGAATTGCTTAACAAATTGCAACATTTTAACTCGCCTGACTGGGCTCAAGTACGTTATTCTGAAGTACAAAAACTTTATAATTCTACCCCAGGTTTTGTAGAGTTAGAATGTAATGATGTTTTGAAAAAATTTGAACGTAATCGTTCGTTTGCGGTCGTTGAAAATTCTTTAGCTGCTACGTCACATGCTGTTATTTTGCAAAACGAAGCGTTTCAAAAAGGCTTATGCCAATTCATTTCATGGGTATCCGAATTAAAAAACCCAACGACCACTGAAGAGATTACTTCAAAAATAAATGAACTGTTTGCCGACGGGGAATACCAAAAAATACAATCGGATTTATTACAAATGATATGTGGCAAACGGGCTGATATAGTGCAACAACGTCGTGATAATATTTTAAATTCTGTAAAGGAAAGTTGTTTTAAGGAATCGTTACGGAAAATACCTCCGTCCGCGAATCATTTATTTGACGATTCAAAGTTTACAGATTTTGTAGGAAAACAAGGGGGCGTCTTAAAAATTTTTCAAGTCGCCCCCATTAAATTATCCTCGCAGGGTAGATCGTATAAACCTTCTGTCCAAAGAAGGGACACACAAGGAGGTAGGAAATATATAGTGCCTGTGCGGAACAGTGCAAACTATCGCCCCTCCACTAGTAGTGGCTTTAATCCTGCGCAAGGACGTAATAATAAATAATAAATAAAATAAATAAAATCATTTATTTTTCTCACCACAATATTTAAACATAACATGAAGATATTGTTTAGTAATTATAATAAAATATAAAATATTGTGGGAGACTGGTGCCTAAGCTAGGCTAATAACCTGTGTTATAGGACACCAGGTCCCCACTCCGAGTAACAATGTCAGGACGTACTAAAGCAATACAATTAGTTGCAGCAAGTACAGTGTTGTGGGAGGTAAGTAAGAGAAGGGCAGAAGAGTTTTTTCGTCACACCGAAGATACACGAGGCGGTAAGAAACGTAGTACCCTGGGACGGCGTGATAAACGAGTCGATTGACTATCATCAACGTTTTCAAGCCGGGGGAATCAAACATCGGGTAAGTGTCTGGAGGAAGTTGGGGGCACCTTTATATATACTAAAAATAATATCAGGCTATCGGATCCCCTTTTTAAGCAAACCACCGCTTGTTCATCCCTTGAGGATTCCCAAAAGATTTCACACAATAAATTCAAAAGAAATTTTAATCCAATTAAAGAAGCTAGTAGATCAAGAGGTGTTAGAAAAAGCTTCAATGACTCCGAGCTTTGTCTCAACAATTTTTCTTGTACCAAAAAAGGAAGCGAGGCATTCGTTTCGCCCGGTCTTCAATTTAAAATTACTAAACAACTATGTCAAAATAGACAAATTTCGATTGGTGAACATGTACAAAGTCCCCGACTTCCTCCAACCACAGGATTGGTTAGTGAAAATAGACCTCAAAAATGCATATTTTCACCTGCCAATCGCGCCAGGGCACAGACGTTTCCTCAGATTATTAGTGTTGGACCAACTTTGGCAAATGACCTGCCTCCCCTTCGGTTTGGCAACTGTTCCGAAGGTCTTTGCCAGCCTGACGAATTGGATCGCGCAGATCTTAAGAGACCAAGGAGTGCGATTGCTGATATATCTCGACGATTTTCTCCTGGCAAATCAGAATCGAGAAACTCTGCAAAGTCACACGAACTTAACGGTAAGACTTCTGCAGTCCCTTGGTTTTGTAATAAACTTTCAGAAGTCTATATTGACTCCAAAGCAGTCAATCGAGTATCTGGGGATATTATGGGATCCTTGGCAAAATGTCAAATTACTACCACCAACAAAGGTTCGCTTATTGCAATCGAGAACATCGAAAATGGCAAAATCCACCAAGGTAAGTTTAAAAGAAGTCCAGAGTATACTAGGACTTTGGAATTTTGCCAGTTTCGTAGTCCCGCGAGGGCGCTTAAATTCTCGTGCAATGCTGACCTTCAGCAATTCCCTATTGCGAAAGAATGTAAAAGGTCGTACACAGATGCCCGTCAAGGTAATTCCGAACCTGCAGTGGTGGATACAAAATCACAATATGGCTTCTCAACTGCACGGTCCACCTCCAACTTATTTCCTTACGACGGACTCGGCCAAGACAGGTTGGGGTGCGCAGCTCAACAACGAGACCTTATGTGGCAGTTGGTTAGTACAGGAAAGAGACGCTCACACCAATATCTTGGAGATGTTGGCAATTTTGCGAGTAATTCAGGTAAGAGGTCGTCTAATGACCGATACAAGCTTATTGATACAGAGCGACAACCGAACTGTAGTTTCTTACCTGCGCAACGAAGGCGGCACACAATCACAGTCTCTTCTAAACCTAACATACGAAGTCTTAGACGAAATAGATCGTTATCGGATACATATGTCGGTATATCACCTTCCCGGTCGATACAACTACGTAGCAGATCGGCTTTCAAGGAAATCTGCCCCGACAGAATGGCATTTGCTTCCCTGTGCTACCGGGAAAATTTTTCAGCGCTACGGAGTTCCCGAGATAGATCTTTTCGCGTCACGAACTGCTCATGTAGTACCCACGTATGTAAGTCTAGAATTAGATCAGGCGGCTGCTTTCCACAATGCCTTCGGTCACCCTTGGCACTACAGGTTAGCATGGGTATTCCCACCACCGTGTCTGATACCCAGAGTATTAGCACACCTGAACCAGTCAACCGGCATGTACCTGGTGGTAACACCCGATTGGGAGAACGTCTTTTGGAGAGCAGATCTGGTGGCTCGCTCCATTCGCCCTCCTTACCAGGTGAGGGATTTGGACCAAGTCTTGATAGATACAATAACCAATCGACCGCCTCCACAAGTTCATCGATTGAATTTAAAGGTGTGGCTAATACAGGGTGGTCATCACTATTAGATTCTTGGCAGAAAGATCAGGTAGAAATTTTAGAAGGTAGCTGGAGGAAATCGACCTTAAATACTTATAAGCCGGCATGGTTACGATGGTGTAAATGGTCACGTGACAATAATGTGAGCTCTATGAACCCATCCCCGGAAGATGTGGCTCGATTTCTAACTGATTTGCATCTTAAATTTAAATTTGCCTATAATACAATTGCAGTACATAAGTCGGTGGTATGTACTTTTTGTCGTCCATCTAGTGGCTTCTCATTAGGTTCTCACATTATTATAAAGCAAATATTAAAGGGTATAGCCTTAAAACAGCCACCCAAAGCTAAAAGTCCTATTTGGGACATTAATGTTTTAATTAGATTCTTAGTTGACAATATTCCCTCCAAAATGTCATTGTTCGAAATTTCTAAAATAACTGCAATTCTCCTTTTATTGTGTTCCGGGCGCAGAGTCCATGACCTTACATTATTGAATATAAATAAAGAAAACTTTGTAAAGAGTGAGGATTCTTTAGTGTTTTGGCCCATTTTTGGGTCCAAAACTGATAATTTAAGCAATCCGGCTGGCGCTTACTTAAAGGCGAGTCGAACTCTAACATTGACCCAATTTATTCGATTGACAAATTGCTAGAGTACTCTAATGACCGAAGGGGTAATATTGAGAGCTTATTTATTAGCACACGTGGTGAACCCAAACCAGCTACCCGCACCATAATAGGGGGCTGGATTAAATCGTTGTTAAAACAAGCTGGAATAAACACTAGTCCAGGTAGTGTGCGATCGGCGGTAGCCTCGGCAAGTTGGGCAGATAATATTCCCGTTGATCAAATTTTGGAACGAGGAAATTGGCGCTTTGCTCTGACATTTCACAAATATTATAAAAAAGAAATCAAGGATTACAGGTCCACAAATGAATCGAGTCATTCAAATCAGATCAGTAATCTGTTTCAAACTATAAGATGATTTACTTAATCGTAATATCGATGTGGTACTATAATTAAACTCATAGGAACTAATTCTGTTGATTTATATAAGTTATTAACTATCAAAAGCTTAAAATTAAATAAAATTTTTGATCACATTGGCGTTCTAATTTAGTCCCAATCCAGCAGTCGATAACAAACACTTCTCAATTTATGGCTTAGAGAAAGGTACAGTCAAGCTTAATAGAAAAATTTTACCTAAAAATAAAATTTATATTAAGCATACTTACCTTTCTCTAAGCCAATTTATATTTCTGTCTGCTGATTCTTATTATAAATGTATGTGATTGATATCCTTATCAATTACTGTAAATTGAGCCGCAATGAGGATCATGGATATCGTTATGCGCTGCGCAAACGTATCCCCACTACCTGCCGGATTGGGGCGGATGTGACGCTGCGGGGCTTTAGCGCTTCACCGTACCGGAACCGGATACGCCTATCTCAATTTATGGCTTAGAGAAAGGTAAGTATGCTTAATATAAATTTTATTTTTAGGTAAAATTTTTCTATTCATCATGTAGTTATGATTTGTCTCGTGAACTTACATATCTTGCATTGCGAACATTGATGGCCAGGGCCATAATGTTGACAGTGATGTTATATTTGTTGCTTATGTATAAGTATGCCTTTTGTATAAGCAAGAAATATATTGTGATAAATCTATTAATACTTAACTTACTTATTATACTTAGATGACTATTGTGATATTATCAGTTCATACTTACATAAAAACCAAGCTTTTGAATAATCCTAGCATATTTTCGAGCAGCGAGACGAGAGTCTTCTTCACTTTTGGCACCCGTGCAAACCATCTTTCCTGATGAAAATATCAGTGCTGTAGTTCTAGGTTCTCTTATTCTCATAATAACGGCAGCAAATCTCTTTGGGTTGTATTCTGCATTTCTTGCATGGAGAGCAATTTTTTTTAGGTCTAATTTACAATTTAGGTTCACTGTTGAGACAATATTTCTGAAAAGAAAAATAATATTCTGATTACTTACCTATTCATTCAACAACTACTTACAGAGAACTCTCAAAAATTATATCTTCCTTTTCTCAATGTCATTATACATTTTACTGGCTCTGACCAAACAAAACTAGTTTAGGAGTACTTACTGCAACTGTGGTAAGATGCCAGGGTCAGCTGAGTGTGGGGTCATAGGCGTCATTGGTGCGGGACTGGCCTGGCTCAGCATCTGTTGGCCTGCCAGACTGCCACTTGTGATCATTGGTGACATTAAGTTTTGCTAAATAAAACATAAGCAATTTTGGTAACAATGTTTGTGGTAAAATAACAACATTTTTGAGTGTGACTAATAAAGTATCTATATTCTGATTATGTTTAAGGTAGTATCAATTTAGCTAATCATAGGTCTGGAGTGATTGCATTAGTTAACAGTGTAAATAAATAGCACAATTCTGTTATTCTTGTAAGTAAATCAGGATAGAGAAAGGCAGGATCTAACTTAAATCAATGTAATATTATGTATTACAAAAGTATTATTAACACTGTACTTGAAAATATTGTAAAAGCCACTTATTTTTAAAAGAGTAACCATGGAATTTCTTGCCAGCTCTTCTCCATAGAAACAACCAATTGGAACTGTGCACCTAGCTTCAGTAGTTTCATACATGCCCATGTTTATATGAAATAAATTATTTTGATTTTGTAAAGCAGTATCTTGTGAGGTAATGGAACTTTTCATGTTAAGGATTTAGGTCTATAATTTTAGCTGTATTGTTAAAATTAATACACAATAATAATTACTGGTGTTTGTGGCTGCATCATTTGTTGAGGTGTAGCATAGCTGGCGGCTGGTGCATAAGTATGAACTGATCTTTGAGGAGTTCCCATCAGCGATGAACCAAAGCCGATAAGTGGTGAGGAGCCCATCGCGGCGAGGGCATGTTGCTGCTGCTGTTGTTGTTGCTGATGCTGCTGTTGCATAGCATTTGGCAAAATCTGTTGATCCTCTTCTGGCTGATGCAAAGGAGTACCTATGCCAGGTATGTTGTACGGACTCGGTAGCATTTGATCCATTTTGAAGTTTGATTTTCACTTTTTTTGATATTGAACTAAAGTCTAAAAGACTGTTGACGAATGTTTTTTTGCCTGTAATTAATTTCCAGTAAATGAATGGCCTCTACTTTTTTATGTTTATCTCAATCACCGTCTTTCTATATTCGCGGAAAGCATCACAAAATTATGTTAACGGTGTTTAATTGTGGTTTAGTTTGATTGCCTCCACCGCCTCTCGCTCGAAATTATCGAAATTATTGTCAATTATGTCAATTTGACAGAGTCAGGCTTGTCACATGTGTCGTTGTCAATCATTGTGGGAACATGGATTACATGGAATATGTAAGTACAATAATGTCGGAATCCCAAAAAAAAGATAACAAAAATGATTAGTAAAATAGATATTTCAAAATGTTTTGTTGTGAATATGTCGCCAGTGCAAACGCACAGCTATAAAGTGGGTGATAGACGTGCGAACTTAAGTACACGGTTTTTAAGTTTGTGACCTTCGAGTTCGGCTCGCCGCCCCGTCGCGTCTCGGTGACACTCGTGAAGCACACTGTATCGCGATGTCATCGACTGAGGAAGCTTTGTGTTATTTAGGATTATGAAATGAAATGAGTTTTCTGTGCGTAATTTGCAATAGATTATTGTAAGCATGAAATTGCATATTTTTGTATATAAACAATCATTGCTTCTAATTTGCCAAAAACACGATTATTTCGCAAATCTTCAATAAATTCTGATAAAATAGGACTGTTTTACATTAAAATAAAACAGTCATTATGTGCCGAAAGAAAGACAGCGTTAGTAGTATGAAGATGCTGCCTATGATTCTGTCTTCTAGGAGGATAAATATTGAAAAACATACCTGATTCTCTATGGATTTATGTTGTTACCTCTCCTTTCCAGCAGGGGTCGCTACCACTAGATCCGGCGACCAGCCCTTGGGGTTCTCATAGTGTCTTCACTCACCAGCAAGGACCTTGCTCTAACGCTGTCTTTCTTTCGGCACATAATGACTGTTTTATTTTAATGTAAAACAGTCCTACTATATGCCTAGCCGAAAGACAGCGTTAGTAGTATGAAGACCTGTTTGATATCTGCTGGTGAAAGTAACTATAAACGCTATGTGAAATGAATAAATGTGTTTAAAGAAATTCGTTTCAGATAAATCTTTATCATTTATCCATCAGTAAAATATTATTATTAAATCTAATCATTTTTTCATTCAATCAACATTTTGAATCACAACAAACGATTTGGTACTTCAAAACACGAAAACACATAAAACAGTTGTGCTATTCTGTAAAAATATCACGTCTAGAAATATACACAATAGACATGTTTTGTATAGAGATCTGTCACGTTTGCGTTCGCACTGTTGTTTGTTCACGTCAAATTATGTCTCGCAACATGTCTATTGCTTGATGTTTACTGTTATCCGAGTATGACCACCATACTCGGATAACACTAAACATGAAACAAAACATCCCGTGTTTATATCGAAACATAGAGTGGTCAAAAGTAGACACGATGAAGTTTATAGAGCTTTGGCAAGGTGTGGAATACAAAATGTGTAGACTATAAAAACCGACCAGTGTCAAAATAAATCTTACAACATGTTACTAGATTCATACAGATACATTTTGATACGAAATTGGTTTGTAAAGACATGTGGCGAAACATGTCGAGTGATTTGAAATGTCAAACATTTTTCGCGTTAACAAGTTGCGTGATAATGCGAACGCGAGTCGATACATTGACAGAAAACAGAGATTTCAACATGTTTTTATGTGAATGTTTCGCCAGTGCAAACGCACGGTTATACTTCTCAGGTTTTTAATAAGCATAGATCAGCATTGCTATTCTATAACCATCTCACCGTGAAAACTTAGGTGAAGTGAGCGTGCAGTGAGCTGTTATTGTCATCGATACCTACTGACCGATGTTAAGGCAGTGACAGTTCACTCCAAGCTCACTTCACCTAAGTTTTCACGGTGATATTTTTACAGAATAGCACAACTGTTTTATGTGTTTTCGTGTTTTGAAGTACCAAATTGTTTGTTGTGATTCAAAATGTTGATTGAATGAAAAAATGATTAGATTTAATAATAATATTTTACTGATGGATAAATAATGAATGATAAAGATTTATCTGAAACGAATTTCTTTAAACACATTTATTCATTTCACATAGCGTTTATAGTTACTTTCACCAGCAGATATCAAACAGGTCTTCATACTACTAACGCTGTCTTTCGGCTAGGCATATAGTAGGACTGTTTTACATTAAAATAAAACAGTCATTATGTGCCGAAAGAAAGACGTAGTGATTATGACAAAATGCTTATAATTATAATGTCAGTGATATGTCGTTTCACTTTCAACAAAATCTAGTAAAATGAGAAAAGTGTTGATGGATAAAAACAAAATTACTAATTAACTGATGCATTTTTATTTGATATTAAAGTTTCAATTAAATAAGCATCTATTTTGACGATGATCTACTAACCCTTCCCCCCTCTCCTCCCTCCCCTATCGAGGCGGCACGTTTCTAAACTTTATCTTGATCAGGTTCTAGGGTAAAACACGTTCTCAGAAATAATTTAATATCAATTAAAATATTAATTCTCTAATGATGTTTTTAACTCTCAGTCTCTCTCTACCTAACGATTCTCAAACTATATTTAAAAAAAAAATTACGTCTTAGTCCATTTTTGCGGGAATGGGGGCCAACTTCACAAAAAAATAAAAAATCTTTGATAAATAAAACTAATTACTCTCTAACCATTTTTCTTTTCTCTCTAACTCTCTCTAACGATTCTCTAACGATTAGCATTAACAAAAATTCAGAATAATTAAATCAGGGGCTAAATTCACAGAGGTGGGCTAACTCCACGCTCTTAGAAATGATTTAACAAATAAAATATTAACTCTCTAACGATTTTGTGTATCTCTCAATCTCTCTCTAACGATTCGCAAACGATAAAAAAAAAAATTACGTCTAAGTCCATTTTTGCGGGGAGGGGGGCCAACTACACACGAAAAATTAATATTGCTTTTACATAAAAACTAATTACTCTCTAACGATTTTTCTTTTCTCTCTAACACTCTCTAACGATTCTCTAACGATAAGCATTATCAAAATTTCATAATAATGAAATCGTGCGGCTAACTTCACGGGTCTTGTAAGTCCTTCTTATACCTAATACCCTTCCAGGCCTGCGAATTAAATTTTTGTAGATTATTTAGTTCTGTTAATTTTGTGGGGTCGGCTACGGGTACAATCTTAGATTCATCATAATTAATTTTTAAATCTCCAAATACATATTATTATAAATCGGCGGTTTATTTAAAAATTGGTTACAATTTGTTGAATTTACGGAGTCGCTATGACCATCATTGTTATTTTCTTTACTATTATTAATACTAGCACTAATTGCCGTGAAAATTTGCGGTATTTTAGCTACGCAGTCTGATAAATAAGTAACCTGGTTAATAAGAGTATCCATACGAGGATCCGAACAGGTTTCGACCTGTTTGAACCTGCGCCGCCTAGACCTTTTGTTAGGTGGAGGCGAGGCAAAACTTGCTTTGCGATGAGCTTGAGCTCACAGCTCTACGCCCTCCATCCAGAGCAGCGATTTGAGCTACCGGTTCAGGTACAGGATCCTCCGAATTATTCATGATGGAAGGTAGGTACTTACCGACTCGCTGTCAATGCACAACACTGCACTAAATATAACACTGATTATATTTATTATACTATTTTCAAACCGAAAACAATAAATATTGAGAACTAAGAAGATTTTTGTCAGTTTTAAGTTAAAAACAAACTTTTACTCCTAACACGACAAAAATCATAAACGCTATATTGAGAACCCCAAGGGCCGGTCGCCGGATCTAGTGGTAGCGACCCCTGCTGAAAAGGAGAGGTAACAACATAAATCCATAGAGAATCAGGTATGTTTTTCAATATTTATGCTCCTAGTAGACAGAATCATAGACAGCATCTTCATACTACTAACGCTGTCTTTCGGCTAGGCATATAATGAGATTGATTTCCGGACAGAATCGCATGGACTGCTAACCGTGCGTTTGCACTGGCGAAACATTTGCGACAAAATATGTTGAAATCTCTATCTTCTGTCAATGTTCCATACAATTTTTGACAGGAACTAGAGATTTAAACATGTTTTGTTGTAATGTTTCGCCAGTATGGCAGCATGGTAGAATTATTATTTCCTCTGTAAATTACCAATACATGTATAAAACCGCACTCTACTGAGCAAGTTCTGTGTGGAAAGTAAACGAACTTATTCGGTATATTCGCAATACTTTGATATGTGACCAAAAACCGACAACCCGGTGGATACGAGTGTTCGTGTATTTGCGTATTCGTCTTATTCGTGAAAAATAGACGAATAGAGTAACTTCACATCGTCGTACAAACAAATAAGACAAATATGACGAATACGCGAACACGAATAGCGATGTGAAGTGCCACTATCACAAAAGTCGAAACAAATGGCGGCTCGCGTCTCGCGGCGATGCGATGACAGACGTACGAGGCAAGGCGGGCTACGAGCAAAATTTTAAACCTGTTGGATCGCCGACGAACTTACTCAGCGGTTTGTATGACACACGAACGAGTAAGATCACCGAGCCATACGTGTCTGTTTTAAATTCTCCACTGTTCTCGTTTTTTATGCGTTTTCTCTACTTTTCATAAAGACTGAGGTTTCAGTAACCAGTGGTAAGTAAATAAAAAAAAAACACCGAGTGGCTTTGGATAAGACTGTCAAACAATCAAGTGTCATGTCTGATCTGATGTCAATGTCAAATGTCAATGACATTGTCCTACCTATTTGATGATTGCCACGCTTGTTGAATTATTTTTTATTTCCTCTTTAAATTGATAATCAATTAGCCTTTACAATGGCTGAAACTATGAAGCAAACCGTTGCAACCATACTAAAAAGTATTGAAAGGTAAGTTCATGCATTGATATTCAGTTTTGTGTAAGGTTATAAGGGCATTGGTTTTTTTTTGGATTTATTGATATGAATTCATGCAAATTATTTTTGGAATCAAATGCAGCCTTTTGCATATGAATATCGGTTGCTAACATTGTATGACATGTTTATAGATACAATCCCGCCAATCTTCAAACTTTAGAGAGATATGTTGAAATGCAGTCACGAGAGAATACTTATGATTTGGAAGCAAATCTGGCAGTTCTAAAACTGTACCAATTCAATCCAGAGAAGTTCAATGCTGACATCACATGCCAGATTCTTTTGAAAGCCTTGACTAATTTCCCACATACTGATTTTACACTGTGCAAATGTCTGCTTCTTGAATCTGTGGTAAGTGTTTTTGAGAAACAATATTATAATAATATCAATCTAGGCTTGAGATTAGTAACAACTGCAGAACTCCTTGTCATCATCATCATCATTCTCTTGCTCTTGCCCTAATTTATTTAGGGTCAGAGCAACATGTATTCTTCCTCCAACTCTTCTAATCCTTAAATAAACTAATAAACTCTGGAACTATTGTACTTCATTATAAGTTCATTCTTTTTGTTTATTTATTATATGAAGTTATATTAACTACTGTGTATGTCTGTTTTAGGTGGAGAATGAGACAATATCACAAATCAAATATTTGGCTGACATTCTAGAGCAGTGTGACTTTGCACAGTTTTGGAACAGAGTGCATCAAATGCCGGAGCTTTGCAACCGTATCAGTGGTTTCCATGACTCCATCAGGAAGTTTGTGTGCCACGTTGTTGGCATTACCTTCCAGAGCATTGATAAGAACAACCTTACTAACTTATTGGGTGGGATTGATGGTTAGTAAGAATCATTTTATCTGCTCATCTATACTAATATTATAAAGCTGAAGAGTTTGTTTGTTTGTTTGAACGCGCTAATCTCAGGAACTACTGGTTGGAATTGAAAAATTCTTTTTGTGTTGGATAGTCCATTTATCGAGGAAGGCTATAGGCTATATAACATCACGCTACGACCAAAAGGAGCAGAGCATAAATGAAAAATGATGCAAAAACGGCAAAAATTATTCCTTTTTGAGAGCTTCCGTTGCGTGCGCTGCGTAGACGGTTTAAGTTACGCAAATATCATGTATGATGGAATTGTTCCTCTTTAAAAGTTCTAAAAAAAAGTCTGCGACAGCATATGTCTATCTTTTAAGATTGACTCACTATAACCTTTTTTATGGTAATCAAATTTTTTCGAAGTTAATGCATTATTTGTGAAGGAGTTTTATCGACATAATAATAATTCTTATTCAAATAAATAGTTTTAACATCAAGGGTATTTATGTAGCAGTAAAATACTTTTTAATTCATTTGAATCAGACATTTAATTTCGAAATTATAATTATATAATATTAAAAATGCAATACGCGAACCGTTCGACGCCGGGCGCCACGGCTCCGCGACGTTCCCTACTTTAGAGAGGAGAGGATGAGCACACGGGTAGGCATGACCTGGAAGAGGAAATAGGATACGTTTTATCCCTATATTCGATATATCGGAGATATCGGGGCACAGCTAGTTTTATATAAAAGTGCATACATAAACACACACCCATGTTGTCACACCCCATTTTTACCCATGTTGGTAACTCAAAACTACAAAAAACAAGATGCTATGATTCATCCATACCTTTGCTTTGCTTTGTCCATGTTCATAAATCTGGTCAAAAAGGAACTTCCATTTTCATATCAAAATAAACCCTCCCAAAAACCATTATTTTAAACTAAAACCAAATCCTTAACATAGAACCATTATTTTTATTATTTTCATTAAGTGTTATGCCTGACCTAAGAGGAAGCCATAGCAGTTAGGTATGGGTTCTTTATGAATTGCCATAACGTTAATTAATATACTTACTTTAAAAATCACCATTAACATAATTGTAGGTATGTGTATGTTTTGGACTACAATATTTGCATAAAAAAAATTGAATGAAAAATAGGTTTAAAGTATTATTATTATATATAATCATTATTTATAAGATTTTAAAAAAATTACCTGATAAAATCAAAGATTAGCTAATTTCTCTTTTCCCTTCTCTACTCTTAGGGTCAGTTCACAACGAAACGCGAATCGATGCGCACTTTTTTATGATCCGATACAATATCGAATTTATTTAGAGGGACGCGACGCGACGCTGCGCGCACTTTTTAACAGATAACGAACTTATTTCGTTACGACGCTTCACGTCGCGGTCTGAGCTGACCCTAATTATTCAATTCATATTTCCAATACCTACACAGTTCCAAAAATCTGTTTATGATTTGTTTTAGATGTGACCTTGAAACACTGGGTGAAAAAATATGGATGGAGAGATGATGGAAACCTGATCTTCATTGCCAACCAAGATGAAAACATAAAGACTAAGAACATTACTGAGAAGATTGAGTTTGACCATCTAGCTCCACTGATGGCTTTGTTGTAAATCTTATGCAACTTTGTATTGAATAAATTTAAAATAAAATAATTGTGTAATTTCTTACTCTGGTTGCTTGCATCACCACTTGTAATGTTATGTTTATAACGTTTTTTGTGCAATTGTCTACTTGATTTCTTTTTAGGGTTCTTTAGCCAAATGACAAAAACGGAACCCTTATAATTTCGTCATGTCTGTATATCTGTCCGCTCCGATGACACACAGCTATTGCACTCGAAGACTATTGGAAAGAAAATGTATGCAGTGTAGGTACTTCTAAAAAATGGTGCAGTGAAATTACGAAAACGATACGATAGGGCTTTTTTTTATTATTATTAATGGTGCCGATTCTCTCACAAATGCCTCTAAACTAGACAAAAAATCACCAAAATTTTATTTATTCCTGGTAAACGACGAGGAATAAATTAAATTTTGGTGATTCTGAAATAGACTAAAGAGACACAACTACCCTACCTACATTTCAATTTGACAACACTAAGGGGGACTGAGTTAATAATTTAGTGATAATGCCAATTTTGCTTTTTTGAATTTGACGTTTTTCAACAAAAATTTTATATCTATATCTAAAAACCTAAAACGACTAAATCTATAACTAAATTTGTCAATTTTTAATCGCGATTAAAAAGGCGTGGAATAAAATTAGTCGTCATGAACTAAAATTCCCACCAATACGTCGACTTCAGGTGAAAAAACAGATTTTTTCTTTTCTTTTGCTTATAATTATAACTCTAAAACTCAACATTTGTGGGTAATAATTTTTCATATTTTCCATACAAAAAGTGAAAAATTCCATATAAAAGATGTCAAAGTAGAAAGCCGGAGAGCATCCGGCTCAAAAAAAAATTCACGTGGCAGGATGGTGGTAGGGCAAACAAGTATGTACCGTATGTGGAGTCCCGTTTTCCCTTTGGGTACGGAACCCTAAAAACGGACTTAGTAGATAGCGCCCGCTCCGTAGCGTATTCGTATTGGTTCTGAAACAGTGGAGCCAACATTACGGCATAGGAACTATTTGATGAAACTGAAACGCACTCTACGGAACCCTTTGCTTTACGTGACACGCACTTGACCGTGTACAAAATACGTATGTAGGTAAGCTAAATGTACCTACAATAAATAATAATGTTAATATGGGTTTGAAAATGAGACAGTCTCTAGACAACTTCGAATTGAATTTTAATTTAAATTAATTATGTCTTACGTAAACTTTTATGTACAATGACTTGTTGAAAAACATAACAATAAAAAACAACAACAACATAATATAACAAATAATTAAGTGGGTACGTCTTTTCCTCTTTACGCCTTCTTTGCGTGACTGTAACCATGTTCCTTGCCGCCGGTATGACCGCCCTTTTTACCGTGGTCGTGGTGGTGCGCAAAGTGTTCCTCATGGCCGTGATGGCCCTTGTGCCCTTTGTGGTCTTCGTCGTAATGTCCTTTGTCGTGATGTCCCTTCTTGCCATGGTGTTTCTCGTGATGACCCTTTTCATGGTGACCACCTTTCTTGTGGTGACCGCCCTTCTTATCATGATGTCCGTGGAAGTCACCGTGTTTGTGATGGTGTCCTCCCTTGTGGAAGTCGTCGTAGAACTTATGTTCCTTGTGAAATTCGTCTTTATGGGATTTATGGTGGAAACCGGTGGTCTTTGAACCCTTTTTGTGGCCTTTTTTGTGTCCGAATTTCCCTCCTTTATGCCCGTGCGCGGCCTCATGGTGTTCGCCGTGGTGGTCGTGTTCGTCGTGGTGCTTCTTCTTGTGCCCTCCGTGTTCGTCGTGATGTCCTTCGTGGTGGTGTTTCGCGTGGTTTCCGTGCTCGCCTTTATCGTGGTGGTGATGCGACTTGTATCCCTTATCACCTTTATCCCCGTGCTCCTCGTGGTGATGGGCATGGTGTTCATGGCCGCCGCCCTGTTCGTGATGGCTGTCCTTCGCCTTCTTATGTTCGGTGCCCGCTATCGCCTGGTCGCCGGGTTCACTGCCAGCTGCCGACAGGTCACCGCCTGTGGGTGCTGCGGCTAATTCTGGGGCGGCCTTGGGTGCGATATCCTTTTCACCTTTAACATTGGCTACATTTCGAGCATGCGCGAATAGCACCACGCATGCCAGAAGCTCTATTAAAAACAGGAGCCTCATGACTGAAAAAAAAAAAAACTTTAGTACCTAGGTACCTAATTTATGTAAGTATACAAACACATATCTATTGATATCTAACTTTAAAAAATATATGTAATTATAAAAAAAAGTTCAACTCACTTTGTCTGGCTCGACTAAAGACGTAGCCGTCACCAAAGCTACGATAACAGTGTCAAAACTGTTTCCGCGCTTTGAATTTATAGATTAGATCGCTTTCATCTGATGTCGATTACAGAGTGGTGTTTGGCAATTGTTGCTGCAGATTTCTGGATGAATGATTCTGCGACGGCGACGACGCGGTGGCAGTGACGACATCATGTTATGGTTAAACTGAATTAGTTCCGTTAGAATGTTAGATCGATAGCTAATTATAGTTAATAGTGGCACTTGTTAATTTGCTTTATTGGAACTTTTACTATTTAGTAGGTATTGATTTATAGATAGGTATAATAATTCCACTGTCCATGCATTACCTACACGTAATGCATTGAAGTCGTAGCTCTATACCTGCGTCCGTGCATGACATGTGCAATGCATTTAGTAAGTAGTTTCTTTTTATCCAATATTCCAGAGAAATTAACCAAAATTAAATAATATAACCTTTTATTGTTTGTTTCAACGTCCACAGCACTGTTAGCTGGAAGTGAATCTCGTCCGCGCAAATTGCATGTAATGCATTTTTGAAAATAATATTAAGTAGGTGGGTAATGGTTATCTAAGGGTGATAGACGAATTTTCGCTATCGTAGAATTAGTAAATGAATGCAATATTATTATTATTGGACGTAAATGGTGATAGGATTACCAATTACCTACCTTGGGACAGTGAAAGTATTAATTTTGTATGAATGAAAAAGAGGCACTGAAACATGCTATTTTTTCAATTGGTTTTAATTTATTTACAAAGAGGTAATGCGTAAAGTAACAATGTATACAATAACATAAACTTATCAGTAATATTATCAGTGCTTGCCGTGGTGGAATCCCCAGTGTTTGTGATCCTCGTGGCCTCCTTTCTTGCCGTGGTCGTGGTGGTCGTGGTGGTGCTCTTCGTGTCCGTGGTGCCCCTTGTGTCCCTTGTGGTCCTCATCATAATGATGCTTGTCGTGGTGGCCGTGTTTGCCATGGTGCTCCTCGTGGTGACCGGAATGATGGTGACCGCCCTTCTTGTGACCACCACCTTTCTTCTCGTGGTGTCCGTGGTGGTGACCGTGTTTGTGGTGCTTTCCTTCCTTGTGGTGGTCATCGTAAAAGTGATGATCCTTGTGGTACTCATCCTTGTGGTATTTCTTGTGGTAGCCTTCTACTTCCTCGCCCTTATCGTGATGTTTCTTGTGGTGGTGCTTGCCGCCCTTGTGGTGGTGTCCGTGCTCGTGGTGTTTGCCGTGGTGGTCGTGCTCATCCCAGTGTTTTTTGTGATGGCCACCGTGCTCGTGATGGTGTCCAGCTTTGTGGTGTTTGCCGTGGTGACCATGTTCTCCTTTGTGATGGTGATGATGTCCTTTATGTCCCTTATGCCCCTTTTCTCCGTGTTCATGGTGATGGTGTGCGTGATGCTCCTTGCCACCGCCTTCTTCGTGATGGTGGCCGTGGTGGCTGGCCGCGGCGACCAGGTCTCCTTGCTCCTCTTCTCGTCCAGAACACGCCACTACGACACATCCTAGCACGGCAAGGGCGACTAGCGACCTCATTGTTATTGTTTTACTTCACTATTTGTTCTGTATTTGACTACTTGGACTGAACTGCCTGTAAACCGCCTGTGTCAGCATTTTATATCATTAGATTTGCGGGTTGCAGTCGGTGAAACCATTGGCAAGGACGCCACGCCGACCAGCTCGGAACGCTTACGCCTTACCATTGCGACATGTCTAAATGCCTACGCAAAAAATAATACAGGTACCTTATCAGTTAATTCATAAACAATCAATGTGCTCACAGAAACTGTGCTGAATGTAGGTAATAGGCAATTCATATCAGTTCAGTTTTTTTTAACTAATTCGTTCTTTTGATCCGTACCTAATAACTAAAGAAGCTAATTCGATGTTTTTTATAACTATTATTGCCTAATCATCTAATCATTATGGCTATTGGTTTGACTAAAGCGGTGGCCAAGTGCGACTGTGAAGCGTAGAGTCCAGAGGTCGATCCCTGGGTTGAGCAAGCTGTTACCTACTGGGTTTTCCATTGGGAATTTGTATGTATCAACATAGCCTGAAAACAGCCATTATAGCAATAGCCTCACCCCCGTTACATGGGACTTTTAAAAATAACTGGTGAAACTGTTGGAGGCCTGTATAGCTATTGGGGGCTGTTAGCATTTCTGTGTATACCTATTTGAGGAATATAGGTGAGTTGTTAGGTACAGTGTTAGGTATTGGGTTTTTACGTCTCGAATTTCTCAGTGGCAGCCCGGAGTCTGGATTTGGTCCGGTTGATGGCAATAGGCTCCCCCCCTTATTACAGACCCTTAAATTAATAGTTATTAGTAGTTGCAAGTTTTAAAGACCCTTTAATTAGTAGGTACCAACCTATCTATGGTCAATAGAGATTTTAATTATGGAAAAATCATTTGCGTAAGTAAGTATACTTATTTCCTTACACCATTATAATTATTGACTTCTTATCCACATCTTAATTGAAAATGTCTGCCTCGTCGTTGGTCACAAGCGCGACTGTTAAGCATGTCGTCCTCGTTAATTCTGGAATTCCCAGGTCGGGCATTGGGTTATTCCATCTGGAATTTCTCTCAACCCGTCAAAAGACTGGATTTGAGACCGGTTGTACAATACAGGCAAGAACATTAGGACCTAATCACCTAACATAATGTGCGAAATGTTGGTGTACGTGTAGGTATGGTACCTACACCTCTGCCTAACGTTCGGGGAATACAGTCGTGAACTCGTGATGTTATGTATGCTTTTTGGGAATACAATAGAGCCATAGAAGTAAACATAAGCTTTGCAACGCATTGTTACATTCGCGTTAGCGGTTACTGAAGGCTTTACCTATCTGCATATTCTTCCATGGCATCGGCATGAGCGTTTCTCATAGCTTTAGCTAGCTGCCTATAAATAGATATGAGAAAGGCTGCCCAGGGTGCGTCAAAGCGTGCGATGAAGGAGGTTACCAATCTTGACTTGCGTGGAGACTCTTTTTAACCGACAAAAAAAAAAGGAGGAGGTTCTCAAGTCGACACGTATAGGTACCTATACAGGGTGTTAGGGTGGACACCGTTATCCTTGAAACTAGTGGTTTGGTGTCATCTATAATATACTTTTTCAATGGGACCAACGTAGAAATCGCAAAAAAAACAGCTGTTCCATACATTTGTGTTCACTTAAATCGACAAAATGTAAGGAACAACTGCTTTTTTTTTTGCGATTTCTAAGTTGGTCCCATTGAAAAAGTATATTATAGATGACACCAAACCACTAGTTTCAAGGATAAGGGTGTCTACCCTAATACCCTGTATATATTTTTTTTTTCATTAACTCGCTTTTATTAGCTTGAGCTGTATCTATATCTATCTATGTAACGGAATCATTCAACGTAAATTCTTACCAACTTCAAGAAGTACGATTAACTTGATATCAAGGACCGATGACAATACAATAATTACTTATTTATTTAATTAATTAAAAGTACACACAGCTATTAAAAAGCTTTCTACGCTTTTTGATTAATCATTGGATTAAAAAGAAGTGACAAGCTGCTTACGTACTTAGGTATAACTTTGGGAATAACGTCAGTAATACAAGTCAATTAAATTATTTTATTTATTTATTATTTATGTACACACAGTAAAATACAAAGAGATATGACATAATTGTGATATGAGTACAAAGGTACAAAAGGTTTATAATTCTTTATGCGTTCCAAGTTTTCTCGGTGAGATTTTTACAGAATAGACCGGCTGGAGTGATTGTCATTTGGTACGATCGATCGAAAATTCAGCACGCTTGGCATGGTCACAATAGATAAGGGTTTTGTCAATAGAAGAATAGACAAAATGACAGATAAACAATCACAATCTGTCATTTTGTTTATTCTTCCGTCAACAAAACCCATAGAAAACCCGTTTCTATGTTTGTTATGCTACGCGTGCTGATGAAGTCACTTCCACGCGCCATTGGAACTTGTTGACCTTCTGTATGTTTTAAGGCCTGCGCAGACGAGGGATTTTTGTCCGCGGACTTTTTATCCGCTAAAAATAGATCGCTTACAACTGTATCGAGTAACGCAAACGAGGGATTAAAAGTACCGCGTACAATAAATCCCCCGAATAACCGAGGACATGCAGAGAGCGGACCGGACAAAAGTACGGTCCCCGAAAAAAAAAGAACTCGTGTGACTAGGCGAAGCAACGCACATGGCGGAGTTTAGTCCGCGTTGTGCGCTCGAGAGTGACGTACATTTCCGGGCAACAAATGATCGCACACCGTGTGCGAAGAGTTCGCGGTAAATCCGCGGCGGACTTTTTATTCGCGGAGCGTACTTTTTTCACCGCCGCGGAGAAAAGTCCGTCGTCTGTGCAGGCCTTTAGCAAAAGTCTGCCTACAGCGTGAATACAATTGAGTAGGCATCGTTACCAGAGCAAATAAAACAGTATAGCAGTGCCTTTGTTTTTCATCGTATGAGTGATGACGCGGCTGATGGATACTTCTTCCTTTTCCTTTGATATTAGGTGTTACCTATATCAAAAGGAGGGGTAGCTGCATCATCATTATTACTTGTCTATGCTAAAGGCAAGAAACGTAAAACTAAGAGAGTGTTAGGTAGGTAGCACCCGTAGCACACATAATTATTACGTAACTTACTCATAATTTGGTCGCTCAGGTACCTAGTACGTAGGTAGGTACTAACAATTATGATAAATACGATTAAATCGAAGAACAGCTTTATGGTATATTTTATTACTAAAATAGCACCCGACACTGATGGTATGCACGGGTTTTACGACTTAAAAAAAAATACAGTTTTCTTTAGCTATTGTAAGTATGTAAGTTTATTATACGCCGCATATACCTTTCGGAATAAATTATTAAGCGTTGGTAAGTACCTAACACCCGCAACTGAAAATGAGGAGAACAACGCGCAACGCGTTACACAGACAGACACGAAAAGTGCCTTTTTAGGGTTCTGTAGTCAATAAGGAACCCTTATAGTTTCGCCATGTCCGTCTGTCCGTCTGTCCGCGGCTTAGCTCAGAGACCGTTGGTACTAGAAAGCTGTAATTTGGTATGGATATACATATAAACGACGCTGACAAAGTGGTAAAAAAAATCTTAAAAAATATTTTTTTTAAGGGTACCTCCCCTACACGTAAAGTGGGGGTGGTTTTTTTTTCTCGTCAATCCCATGGTGTGGGGTATCGTTGGAAAGGTCGTTTAAAAATAATGTGAGTTTGTTGAAACCATTTTTGGATTCATTGATCCGTTTGCGGAATATAAAGCTTTGAAGTGCTTATTTTTGTTAGAGCCAAGTGTCCTTCCCCCCCCTGCCAGCTAAATGGTTGGGTTTGGATATGTGAAAAAATTCATGGGAGTAGTATATATAACGAAATTAAAAGGAAAACTATCACCGCTACATAGGCTCCACAAGTTACCGAGTAATAATCGACCAACATAATTTTCAGTTGTGAAAAACATGTTCCCCCATACATTCTGTATCGGAGAACAAGTTTTTCAACTACAATGTTAAGTTTGTTTTATAAATTCATCACAACTACGGAACCCATCATTGCGCATGGTACGACATGCACTTGGCCGGTTTTTATAATTATGGATAGATGTAGATTAGGTATTTTTCTTCTTCTTGATTTCTATCAGTCTCCTAATGGTACAAATGGTCATTTGGATAAACATTAGGTACCTAAACCTACAGAAAAATGCTCTAAAAACGGTGAAGGAAAACATCGTGAGGAAATCGGCATGTCCTAAAACCATAAATTCGAAGACATGAGACATCTACCAACCCGCACTGGGCTCGCTTGGTGGATTACGGCTAGTGATGTGCCGCTACCATTTTACCATTACCAGTATTTTACCATACGGGAATATTCCCAGTAAGTTTCTATTGTTACCGGTAATATTCCCTAAAGCTGGTAATATTGATCCATAATGTCTGGTTGATATAAAGTAATATTTGTTTAAATGCACACGTGCAGTCGTTGCTAGCTCGCTTTTCGCACTGCTTAAAAAGCTCTAAAATATCTTAAAATTTTATAACTTTAATTCTGAAAGCTCTGAAAAGAAAATTGATTTTCCTTAAAAAAATTGTATCTTTTAAATTGTTAGGTTTGTCGTTTAGTTTTTAGTCGTTTTTTTATTATGTTTAGCTTTGATCGTGATTATTTAAAAAGGTACTGTTGTAAATTATAACAGAAAACTATAATAAATCTGTTATAAAAACTTGTCAAGAAATTTACTAAGTAACTTCATACGAACATTCAGAAAATACCCAGAAAGTTACTGTATGGGAAGTTACTCAGTAATTTTCTAGAAACTTACTCGGTAAGTTATTAGGAATTTTGGGAAAAAGGATTTAAAATAAAAATTTAGGTTGCATTTAAACTGGAAGTGGTAGAAGTCTTATCGGAATACTAATACTTAATAGCAAAAAAAAAATATTTTCCCCTATGTTACCCTAAATTAACATTTTTGTAGAATGTTACTGGTAACGCTACTGGGAAAATACTCGACTGGAGTAAGTTACTGGTAACATCACTGATTACGGCCCTCTCCCCCTCACAGAGATGATGAGGCCTGTGCCCCAGCAGTGGGAATATTATAGACTGATTATGATTATGCTTACCTATGCTTATGGTACAGCAAAATGAATGGGAACGGAAGTCGGAGCTGTAAGCTTTATGCATCAAGAATTGAAGACGATGACCTAGGTAAGGAAGCTGCCTTAAAACTGTTACACAATCGCTCACTAAAGGATTGTTAGTAACACATTACATTTACCTATTGATTGTCTTGACCTTCGTTTCTTAAAGCATCTAGTTACCAAAGCATCTTATTTATCTCAAGACCGAAAAATGAGGCGAGAGAGAAACCAATAGATTAGTGAAAAATTATTTAATTTGTATAAAAATAAAAACAACAACAATAACAACTTCCATTCTTAACAATAGTAATTCATAACAATCAGGATACATAGTGGTATCAGTGCTTGCCGTGATGGAAGCCCCAGTGTTTGTGGTCATCGTGCTCGCCCTTCTTGCCGTGGTCGTGGTGGTGGTGGTGGTGTCCTTCGTGTCCGTGGTGCCCCTTGTGTCCCTTGTGGTCCTCGTCGTAGTGGTGCTTGTCGTGGTGACCGTGTTTGCCATGATGTCCCTCGTGGTGACCGGAGTGATGGTGACCGCCCTTCTTGTGATGTCCGCCATCTTTCTCGTGGTGTCCGTGGTGGTGATGGTGCTTGTGGTGTTTGCCTTCGTGATGGTGGCCGTCGTGGAAGTGGTGGTCCTTGTGGAAGTGATCCTTGTGGTGCTTCTTGTGGTAGCCGTCGACGTGTTCGCCCTTGTCGTGATGCTCCTTGTGTCCGTGTTTGCCACCCTTGTGGTGGTGTCCGTGCTCGTGGTGTTCACCATGGTGGTCGTGCTCATCCCAGTGCTTTTTGTGGCCGCCGCCGTGCTCGTGGTGGTGTTCTGCATGGTGATGCTTGCCATGGTCACCGTGGTCGCCTTTGTGGTGGTGGTGATGGCCCTTGTGTCCTTTGTGACCATGGCCGCCGTGGTCGTGGTGATGGTGCGCATGGTGGTCGTGCCCGCCGCCATGCTCGTGGTGGTGTCCGGACGCGGCCACCGCTTGGTCGTCGCGGTCGGCCTCGGTTCCGGAGCACAATGCCGCCAGACACAGCACACCAAGTACTAAAAGCACCCTCATGTTATATTAGTGTTGTACTTCCTCGGTAGGTAAGTCCTGAGAGGAAGTCCGGTTGTAACTGACCTCTGATACATTGATTGCCTATTTATATCGGTGAGTAGTAGAGCACCGTCTACAGCGGTGGAGAAATTATTCCGCAAGCGTCCGTACTAGTTCATGGACAAATTAAAAAAAGGAGCGGACATTTTGTTGTTTTAGATTATCTGTAGCAAATCATTTGAACAAGATGATCTAGTCAGTAATTATACTGAGTGCTTACAGTACAATTAATAAAAAAAATACCGGGACCTTGTCAGTCTAAGACGTTAAAAGTTGTGAAGTGCTTACTATCTGCATGTTTCTGTGGAGCCGTACCTAATTATCACGTTTCTGGTTAGTAATGAGAATGTACTTATCATTTGCTTGCTTAGGTAAGTAATTAATGTTTGTTTTCTATCCTATAACATATACAAAATATTCTCTCTTTTTGGTTCAACTGTCTTTACAGCATAACGTTATACCTAGTACCTACTAAATGAAACGTACGAGTACGGAATGGAGAAGTAGGTCAATTGCCTAAAGCTAGGTACCTAAGTTTATTCCTGTGAAGATTTGGCTCTTAAGTAGGTACTTTGAAAGTTTGAACCCCAACCCTATTATTAGTTAATTTATAATATCCTACTTATAAAAAGAGAATTTAATTGTTTTTCTCCGTACGTTGTATGTGGTAGCCCGATTATTCGAGATGGGGTTTACTAGATTATTTTCCTGATGTCATATTATTATTAATGTTAAATATCTTATTTTAGCAAGTTAGATAGATAACTGAAGAAAGCTACTTAAGTAAGTACCTACTTATAAGGATTTTTTCTTTTGAATTTATTAATAATATTATGTGAGTAACATGTCACAATGTTCTATGCCCTCATCTCGCTCTGCTGGGCGCTCGCCCGAGGCACAGATTACCACGCTACCTTACGTCACGATCACCCCTGCATGCAGAGATAAAAGGTGTTCATTAATTAACTCACTGCACCCCAAGTATATGCAAGTTGTTAATTCGATCATACCTATTTAAACTATTGTTATTCATTCATTTTCCTGTTAGTAAAGACAATTTCCTCAAACGATGGGTGTAGGTTTGTTGTTAACCGCTTAAAGGGATGCGCACTCAAATTAATATTGTTTTTGTTTTTTCATTCAAGTCTCTCAATTAGCATAATAGCGGAATAGTCGTAAAATAAAATTTACAAACTCCCTGATCTGCCCTGAAGCTTAAAGTAACTACCTAATATAAGTATTCTACCTACAAACAGGTCGTGATATATTATCCATATTTTCAGGTACACAATTATGAGCAAGTGTTCATATTTTACGATTAACTGCCGATCGAGCGAGTGCATAACTAACGTAGACTCAAGTTGAATAGGTCTCGACATCAATGGCGGCATTGTGAACCACACCACGTAGAAATCTTCATTCAACATAACACACAGTTGATTGACGGTTCATAAGCTGGAGTCTATCGAAAATTATCTGCTTAGTGGGTCTTTTCGCGTTTCGTTCGCCGCTATTTGGATAGCGTTAAACAATTCTTCCGAGTGACTAAGCACTGTTAATCCTCGCCCTTGTTGGTCCATGTCCGGATCTTTACAATATAATGCAGATCTGTTTGAGTATTCAGTTTGATTATACACGCTTATGAGTTCATCACGGTCTTTTGTAAACATTCGTGTACAAATATATGTATAAATAAAAAAATATATGTATGTGTATAAATATATCGGCATGCATTTTATGTGGGTAGAAGTAGGTAGATATACCTACCTATATATTTTGTTCATGGCATTTTTCCGCGACTTTATTCCATAATCGTTAATATTTATACTAGAAAGAAGAAAGAAAATATTTTTTATTTGACCCAGATGAATTACCCACTTAACTAAATTCGTACAACGGCTACGTTGTGATAGATTGAAAAGTAGTTTTACCTATTATACAAGTTTTACAACACGTGCTATTTGCAACACTTGCGAGAGTATTCGTTGAATTAAATTGAACGTGCAAAGGCTTTGCAAAGGGTCAATTTCATCAAACTCTATAAGTAATTTAGAGTTATTCCATTCTAATACCAAAAAGTAACTAAAACTAACTAACCAAAGAATAACTGAACAATTAGGACAGTTGAATTTTAAAACGTCGTATCGATATCATTTGTTACGAATCCGTCATGCTGTTCTCTATATATTTCATCGTGGGTGCGTTTCGAGGAATACTTTAGTTGCGGTGGGTGCGTTTCGAGGAATACTTTAGTTGCGCTTCATTGGTTGCGTTTTGAGGAATACCCCAAAAAAAGTAGCAAGATGATTCACTTAAACTACTTTTACTTCTACCTTTGTAAAATTATAGGAATGAAGCGTATTTGGATAGTATTTTATTACGATCAAATAAAAACATTAGAAAACAAAAATTTGATTAGGTTTGACGGAGCTGACTGTACCAAATTCAAGTTGTTGGTATTCGTTTGAACATAAAATTTAATTATTTAAAGAGTGGTATCGGTTCGGAATATAAAATAAATATGAGTTGAAACAAATACCAGTGGTATTCGTTTTTGGTATTAGAATGGAATGACTCGTAATTTTAATCATGCTAATCATGTCGACAGTCTCGCACAGTGAGTGAGACGAGTGAGATAGTACGTCAATGGGACAATGGGATATAAAAATAGTACATATGACAAGAATGGGATAATGAAACCTGTAAAAACACTTTAAGCAATAAGAAGGTATTGCAAAAGCACAGTGTGCAAGAGATGTTGAGCTCTTTCAATTAAGAATGGTGCAGGTCAACACTTTTTAGTAATAAACTAGATTCATTAGAAATTAGGTTGACTTGTACATAACATTTACGTAATTTGTGAGACATTTTAAATTATATTTATGATACTTACACTAACTTATTTTGTTTATCTTGGTGAGCGATTTTTTTTCATAATTAGGAATGTACCTTCCTACTTAAGTAACTAATATTCCTATCTACTACCTATTTCTTTCTATTTGGACTCTATCATCTATCATCATTAGCAAGAAGACAGAAAGTTTTTGCAGTTACGAAAAATATTAAGTAAGTACTATAGCTATGCCCGCGACTTCGCTCTCGTGACTGTGTATTCTATTGGCATTACTTATAACATACACATTATTAAATAAAGTAGACAGTCCCTTTATGAGGCACTGGGTTCGGAGGCACGTGCCAACGTGTGTTGAGCTACGTCAGTTTTAGTTTGATTTTAGTTTGTAAACGTTTACTAACATAATTTTTTAAGTCATTGTTACAAACACTATATGGATTGGGTGTACTTGTATGTATAGTCCGAAATAAAGCACATAATTATTATTATATAATATAAGCTAATGGAATCATGAAGTCATAGTAGTTCGTTATATCTTTAGGTAGGTATTAATTCAATTATAATAAAATACTTAGGTATTATGAATATATAAAATACCTTAGTAAAAACATGTATCTTGCGCAAATTAATTATGAGCTCTAAGTTCATGATCGTCACGGTCTATTGAGCTCTTTTCTAAAGGTTCGCTTTCAAAAGAGCCTCGAGTTTTCAAGGCCGCCGCCAGTGGCCTTCTAAAGTACTTTCGCTTACATTGGAAGAATTACCTAAACATGATGTGGCTACAGTAGCTATTCAGTAGAATAAGTACAGAATATGTAGGTCTCTTAAACGTTATCTTATCTAATAAATTGAACTTGCGATTTGAGAACTAAACCCCATACCTACTTAGATATAAAGAATGCCTGGGAATCTGGGAATCTGGGATGCTTAGCATCGTTTCCACATACAATTTCGTCAAAGTTGAAAAATAAAATTAGTTTGTGTTAGTCTATCACCACTGTTGGTGCTGTTTCCAATCTAGGTACGTTTAGCATATTTAGGTATAATAATGCCATTAACAAGAAAGCATTGTAAAGTATTCATTATTAGAATTAAATCTGTGAGGTGGATAGCAATAATATACATTATGACACAATGTTATAGTGCTACGTAGTAATCCAATTGACGACCTACTAAAGTAGGTTGACAGCCGTTTGCAAAATATAATAATGACATTCACAATTTTTAACAAGTTAAATAAGAAAAAAAATGTTGTGTTTAGACTAAGTACCTACTACCTGGGTCTCTACCGCGTTTAATTTTCCTTCAATACTTTAAGAGCGTTTATTCTAGAATTGGCAACGTCGCAAATATTTACCTGTTTTGAATAATTTGGCAAAATTACTTTATGGAAATATGAAATATCGCTAACTAGTGAACTAGAATATTAATAATGAATTGCAATTTTATATTACTGAATTTGATGTTGTAACCGTTTTAGGTGTAAAAAAGGCATTTGGAAAGTTTCCAAATACTTTTTTAACATCTAAAACTAAATACTTGGTGTTACGGTAGTAATTATTGCATTTCCAATTAATCAAAACAGTGAAATATTTGACATCAATTTGCGCCGTGCTCACTTTAAAAATGCACGCTCTTAACGCCGGCAAGGTTCTCTATATAATAACTTCATAACATAGCGTTAGGTATAATGTCGTAACTTGCTAGTAATATATTAAATTCAGTGTTACATCACAATTATTGAAGAAAATCACTTGAATTTCGATATGTGACCATGCGTAGACCGTAGCTTGTAGAAGTGAAATCAGTGTAGCACTTTCGTAGCCGTAGCACATGCTCGTAGCGGATAGACATGTGTGAGTGTGTAGCAATCAAAAAAATGTTCTTCATAGAAAAGACGTCTATTTATTTCACGATGTGAAATAGCAAATTGTATGATATATTTATACTGTGTTCTTACTTTCGGACATCCGCGTTCTTTGTTATGTGTGTGCACGTTACGTAACCACTATTGGGCAAATTAAGTACATGGTTTTAAATTTTAAACGTTTTTACCGTCGGTAAAAAACGAAATCTCTACGTTTTCTTGGTTTTTTTACTGGATATCGTTTCATGCGTTTAAATTAAGACGAAATTAAACATGGAAAAAATAATATTAATTTAAAAAAATAGGGTTTTTTGTTAGTTGTTTACCCGTTTAATATACTCATTTTTCATAAGCTTAGTAAGCAAGAACTTATTACTCTTAAATCTCTACAAAGAAATCGTATACTCAAGCCAGAGCCCTATTTCCAGTAAGTCACAAGGCTCTAATGCTCTTAGTGCATCCAGGGCGCCGTACTTAAGGGCATTAGGCGGTAAGAAGCCTAGCCCTACATCACTCAATCTTGTTAGCGCGTGTTTTGCTAACACTGTTATTACTGTAACATTATATTCTTAGGATTAAAACAATATTTAGAAATAGGTGAGTAGAATACTGTCAGGAGGGTTCGTAGGAGTAGTAAGGAGTCAGTGTGGGTAGGATTTGTGCTTGTAGGTATGTTTTAAATTAAGTATAGTTTTGCTCACTAACTTTCGAATGTGCCATAATATATTAAATTATTAAGAACGGATCCAAAGTTATCCAACATAAAAGAATGTAACCAGTTTCTTAATTTTTTCTTTTGTATTTTGTGCAGACAAACTATACTCCATTTGAAATAAGATTAGACGTATAGATAAGCCTTTTTGCATTCCGGTCAACCGATTTTGAATTCTATTGCGTTGGTGGCATGACAAATGGCAGCCGCAGGAGATAGTTGGTATTGTGTAACTTTTTTTGCTTTTAATGCTATCCTTATGCCTACGGTATAGAAGTCAAAATCGGTTGAACGGACTGTAAAAGGGTTTGTTTTAATGTCTAATCTTATTTCAAATGGGGTATAGTCCGCCATCGAATGATTTTAATGAATTACTTAGTCGACTTCAGGTGGTTCATGATAAACAAAATCTAATACCAAAAGCATACGTTACTTTTACTATAATAATTGGCCCCTTTTAAATGGGACTTAAACATAACTGGCGAAATGTGAATGTAATATGGCACGTCTGCCTAACTGGGGAAATCAGGCGTGAGATGCCCACCGTTAAAAGCTGAAGGAAGTATCACACTTTCTCAATATAATAATGTTATCAAAGAAAGAAACGAATATCATACACAACTGTAATTATTTTTTATAGGTGAGTATATAAGTACCAAACAACCATCACGGATTTATATGCATGTATTAAAAAGCGCACATTACATTGTAGTGTAGTTTAAAAATGCATGTGTATACCGATACCCATATAATATTTACAGCATGGCGAACGTGGTTTGAACAACACATTGTTAGCAATCAGGAGGTTAGCCCCGGATAATCCGGGCTATTGTTAGCTATTTTAATGCTTATGCCCTTTGTGTGTGTCGTGTATTAACTCATACGCGGATAATCGCCGTATTATATAGAGTTAATTTTCCATTGGCTCGTATCAGAGGGATTGGCAGCTGCTTACCCTCGCGGCGAAACAGACCGGCGACATCTACTAGTCCGCCGAAATGTGGGCATTATTGACATGTATTATATTGTCCCACGTAGCATTCGTTAATTTTGACAATATTAATGCTGAATCGATATTTTATTCAACTATACATCACCGGATGTTATGATTCGGTTATTAAGTATTTATGATGTGTCAATATGTGTTATATTCATCTGACAGTTGACGCAGAACCTAGTACATGCAACTTGCTCAACCAGTCCTCATATCATATTTTAACCAAGTACCTCGAGAATAAGAATTTTCGATTGTTGTTTTAACAACTGCGGCACTAAGCTTCTGTTTACTTCTGTCGTTTCGAAAACGTATTTTAAATTGTTTACATTCATCTGGTAGAAATATACCTTGATTTTACGGGTAATCTTGACTTACCGTCACGCATCGTCGAGTGACCAATATTTGTCGGAATAGAACACCGTAAAGATGTTTCCGGTTCGTAAAAGTATCATATTAACTGTTCAAACATTGGATCGGAGGTTTTATCGTTGGCAGCTGGGCGATACGACTAATTACATCAATTACAGGCAAACAGACCCCGCTCGGGTTTCGCTCCCACCTTTGTCAATATTTGGCGAGCGGCCGCGGCCGCCTCCTCGCCCCGAATGGACACTCGGCTACGCTGCGTCACACAGCCGCGGACATTATTAATGCACAAGGTCATCATCATACATACATCATAACATCACTAATGGGTAACTTTTCATCGCGAGATTACCTAAACTTTTGTCTAGTTCCAAACTGACTCAAACGACTCGACTCGACCAAATTACAATATATGCCATGCTCTATAATAATGAAACTCATGTGAGTCTACTTATATTCACAGACTGTTACTAACCTAACGAATTTTTTGTTTGTTTATTTGTTAAGCCTGAATCGCGCATATTTATTTATTTTAACTCAATGTACTTTTCACGACGCTTTGTATCTAATAGCACCCATTTAATTTCTTTTACAACCAGAGATTGACAAGAACCTTTTTTTACCCTTTATCCGTATAATACGAGATGTGTGTTAGTGTGTGAGTATTAGGTATTGTTATACGATTCTCATAAGCTGCAAAAAGGCGAACACGTCGTGAACGCCGCGGGCGCAACTTTTGACAAAACAACTTATTCAATTTGTTCGCTGTTAGGTACAAGTTGTAATCCCTCACGTCTCCACAATTGTCACAAAAAGGCTGAGTCGTAATCATGTTCCTACCCCGTATTCCTCGGAAGTGGAGGAGGCATAGAGGAGGTGTTATATCTGTATAAGAGGTACCAATTTTTTTTTTACATTACTGAATAGAGTAGGTAACAACAGATGTTTGAGACTGGAGTCGTCGCAATTAGGCTGGTGCTAGGGTGCAGTGCTGCATCTTGTACATCAGTATAATATGATTTATTTAATTAGAGGTTGGTATATCTAGCAGACCGTTCTTAATTTTTTAGGTCTCTTCAGGCAAGCGATAATAATGCTGTACATGTGCTCGGTAAGTGAATCAACCGAGTCATTTAGGTATGATATTGGATTACTGGGTGCCTTCAACAATTCTTGTAATCATAGCCCACAAATATCGAAGCGCTCAGTTTTTGATAAATTTGAGTTAATTTTGGCACAAGCACAACACACCTTAGAACTCAGCTAGTGGTGCCGATTCTCTTGACATAAATTCTCTAAACTAAACTAAAAATCACAAAAATTTGGTTTATTCCTGTCAAACGACAATTTCCCATTCTGAAATAGACTATAGTGACACACTAACTAAACTATATTTAATTTAAAACCAGCTCTAAGATGGCACTGAGTTTTAGTTTAGTGAAAATGCTATTCTGCATTTGAAGTTTAAACCTTAAATTTTGTTCTGTATCTAAAATCCTATAACGAAATCTGACTATTTTTAATCGCGATTAAAAATGTGTGGAATATAATATTAGATGTCATGAACTAAAATTCAAACCAACACCTCGACTTCAGTTACAAAACAGTACTGAACGAACCTATCAATTTTTTATTTTCTTTTGCTTATATCTCGAAAACGGTGTGTCCTATCGTAAAAATAATGAAAATTTCAACCCCCTCTATAAAATCTTAAACCCCTAATACTCAACAAGTTTGGTTTTTTTTTTTCCTTATTTTCCATACAAAAACTTGTTCCAAATTCAAAGATTCCCATAGCCAAAAGTAAGGAATTTTAGTTATAGTTTAGTTCGGTGTACAAGAGAATCGGCACCACTAAAGGATAAAGAGATAAAGATAAAATATTTACTTTTTAAATTGCTTATACAGCATCTATCAGAAAGTTGTGGCCATATTCAAAGTTGTGGTACAACCATCAAATTGAACAACTTTTTCCATGGGACCAACATGGTAATCGCGAGAAATAATCATCTGATGATCCATACATTTGGGTCGAATAGGTTTGAAGTTTTGTATGGGACAGTTGGTAATTTTTTCGCGAATATGATGTGATCAGTTTTTACCACATACCACACCCTTAAATATGACCACAAATTGCTGTACATGCTGTACAAGTTAAATAATGAATTTATACAAAGGTAGGTAGATATCAATAGTTTAAAATGATCACAATATCATAAATGATACGAAAAAAATTGAAAGCGAGTACAATACAGAATTTAGCCATTAAGTCTGGCTTGATCTACACCACTGCCACAAAAGTAGAGATTATTATCTGTCAGCCTAACATACAGACCTACTGAGCAAACAATATTTTTATAACAGTGCAGTTTTGATCAGCTTTAATGATAATATTATGTGGTATTAATACGTATTACATGAGCGTGGACGCTATCCGGTCCAGCGAGCGCGATGCGGCGCGTTATCTGCACATTATATCTACGGGTTTCATTATGACAGATTACAACTTACGGGGAGGGATACACAGATTACTATTATATCAACTGTTCGGGAGCGGCGGCGTCGTATTGTCACATCCATTAAGCTGTGCTCGGGGCGGGGCCAGAGGCGCCACGCCCCCGTCCGCCCCCCGCCCGCCCCGGCTCTGCTCACCCCACACACGCCGCGCCCGGCACTCGCGCAGCGCCCGCTCTTACTCACTAAAACGATTTGCTCGCAATCGCATCACCCGAGCATTATCCCATCATCACATCAAAAATAAACGCTTTTCCGGTTTTGAGACAAATAGCTAATTCGATCGCTAATTGTGGTTACAAATAATTAACGTATTACAATTGGACAAAGTGTAAAAAAAGTAAAAGCCAGTGTTGGAAATGTTTGTAAAAACTTTTTTAAGTTTGGTATGATGTGGTGTCTTGTGTCGCGTGGGAGTCGGTGAGGGTCGTGGCGGTGGTCGGCGCCGTGGCGACGCAGGGCGCGTGCGGTGGTGAGGGCGGCATGGGCGGCGCGGGCGGCGGCTGGGCGCGCGAGGCTCCGGCGCTGCTGAGCACGGCGCTGCTGCTGGGAGGCGCGCTGCCCGAGCGCCCGCCCGCGCCCCTTTTCACCATTGACAGCATCCTGGCGCCACGCCCGCACCCGACGCTGCCGCCGCTGCAGCTCCAGCACCTGACGCACTCGCCGTTCCATAGAGCTCATGACCTCTTTGGTACGTTTGCCAACAGCTTAGGTAAACACCCTTGAAATTCATATTTTACTAAGAATACCTATATTGACTTTTTCCAACTATGTTGGGGTCGGCTACCAGTCTAGGATGCACCTGAATACCTGTATTTTACATGAAGCGACCTACTGCCTACATAATCTGACCTCCACAACCCAGTTATTGGTAAGCTAACCCCTGATAAGACCCCCTGTTTGTCAGACCTTTAGGCTTCTGACTACCCGTAACGATTGTCGAAGATCTACATATATAAACGACAGCCGGGACCAACGGCTTAACGTGTTTTTCGAGGCGAAGAGATATGTAATCGATATAGTCACCCATCCATATTTTACTAAGTAAGGAGCCTAATTCAGTTTTCGCTCACATACCTTGCTAGTAAAAAAATTAAAGTAAAAAAACTAAAACCCAACTACGACAAAAAGTTAACGAAAAAGGTATAAACAATACATCACAGATAGACAAATTAAAAATCCGGAGCCACATGTAATTTGTTTTAGATGATTACGTGTGAACCCGGATTTTAAATTTTTTACCAATTTAAAGTGCTGTCATATATATAGCCTATAACCAGCGGACGATCAAGACGCTTCCAAGTTCCAAGTCTACAGTCTTCGTTAACTTTACATTATTACGATATCGAAATAAAAGTTATTGGAAACTACAAAATGATGGGCATGATGGTGAAATAAAAAAGATTACATAAAAACATACTAGCTGCGTCCCGCGGTTTCACCTGCGTAAGTCTCGATCCCGTGGGAATATCGGGATAAAAAATCCTATGTCCTATTCCAGGTCATGGTCTACCCCTGTGCCAAACATCCGAATCCGTTCAGCTGTTTTAGCGTGAAAGCGTAACAAACAAATTCACTTTCGCAATTTAGTTAGGATATCTGCTACGCGCTACGCTTGCTACGAGTTACTACGACACATCTACCTTCCACAGTATAGATATTTTTGCTTTTTGCTTCAGTACAATCTTTCATACCAAACTTGCAGATAAAACTACATAGGTAATTGAGTAATTATAATCAATTAGTATTTATTTTATAGAAATATTTTAATACTTTTTTTTTTTACCTTTTTTTGACTAGCGCTTTGGGCCAAGTTTCAAGTTTATTCCCTCTTTTTACCCCAACAGGTCCCTTAGGTTTACTAGTGTGATATTTTTTAGTGTTCCGTACCCAAAGGGTAAAACGGGACCCTATTACTAAGGCTCCGCTGTCTGTCTGTTTGTCTGTCACCAGGCTGTATCTCATGAACCGTGAGGTATTTCTGTTGCCGGTATAACAACAAATACTAAAAAACAGAATGAGATAAATATTTAAGGGGGCTCCCATACGATAAACGTGATTTTTTTGCTCGATATTGATAACTGCAACAGGTAGACTCTTGAAATATTCACAGAATATTTAGTTTAGTACGCTTGAAATATTCACATAATATTCACTTTAAAAATAATTAATTAATTAAAATAAAACAAATATATTAAGGGGGGCTCCCATACAACAGACATGATTTTTTGCTGTTTTTATAGAAAATGGTACGGATCCCTTCGTGCGCGAGTCCGACTCGCACTTGGCCGGTTTTTTTTTAATTGGGCCTTACCTTGGTACTTTCTGGTTACGGAGATACTGCCCACCGTCCAACTATTTTTTACTCTTTTTCACGAAAACTTTTAAATACCCCAACAACTCCTGTCCCACAGCACGCAATTAGCATGTTATTTGCGTGCGATACATTGCGTGGAGCCGTAAACAGCGTTATTTCACACCGAAAATAAAAGTCGTTTCCCAGCAATAATTTTCGCTCAATTTGTACATAATGCGTAGATAACAGCTATGTGATGGATCTTTTACAACCAGTAGGTATTATTAGTACTTCTTTTAAAACATTTAGATTTTACAGTTTAACTGATCTGTGTTGCCAGGTATTGACTATCCTGAGCTTCTTTTAAAACCTTTTCTACGTCGGTTGGTGACATTTCATAATAATTAACCAAACAACGAAAACGATAACGATAACAAATATTTTTTTGTTTTTTCTGTTAGCGATGTGCGCGCGGGTTTAAATAAAGGCACTGGCAAAACCGCTGCACACCTATATAAAAATATAATAAACAAAAAATAATGTTTTCAAAATCAAATCAAAATTTATTCATTCGGACAACAAAAGGTTCATAAATGTTAGTAATACCTTAAAGCTAGTGAGTGTAAGTAGTAATAATAATGTAATTATTTGAGTTTGACGCATTTTGCACAGAAGATGACCAAGTAAGGTAGGTACAAGGCCATCCTCTCCACAAAATGCCTCAAAACTGGAGAATAAAAATTCTCTGTCACTGTTTTCAGAATGCTGTTGCTACTGGCCTGAAGCAATTTTTTATTTCCGAATGATCGCATGATAGCCGTCTGTTCGATTCTGTGGTAACATACGATATTCTGCTTGAATACGCAAATTAAGGTTAGGGTAGTGAAACATATAAAAAATATGAAATATTATGCTAATTCATCATATTTAATTTATTTACACAGTAGGCATAAAAAAGCATGTGTCATTAATGAGATTTATAAAAAAGGGTAAACCTCTGCTCGGGTGAAAATAGAGAATGATTATATAATAAAGGATAGTTCATACGAATTCCATGTACCTATAGTATCCCACTGACCTGACCGTGGGATTTTTTTTTTACAAAAACTTGCTTTTATGCGCTTGCCTATGGTAAAAAGCTTGACCAAAGTCGATTTCTATTAAATACAAATTCCATGCTGCCATAATAGTACTTACTAATTCTATACTGCCATGTCCTTCATTCCTACTAGTAAATCTGTGGCGCGCATTACCGCACTAGTGCGGTAATTTAAAGTAAAAAGCACGCGTGCTTAATACACTGCATTATGAACCTAAAAGCGGTTCAATAAAAGCTACTTTATGAGCAAGGGTGTTGAAAAAGAATTTAAATATTTGACTGGCTGGTTGTCAAACAACAGATATTTGAGCTTATCAGATTCTTTATAGTTATAATAACATATAACAATATAATATAACAACAGACCTCATGGATTCTTGCGTTATTTACAAATAAAGCAATTATTTTTTGATCAGTGCTTATCATCCCTCTTGATGCTCTCAATGCAAAAAGATGGGAGTTCATTATGTTATGTCAGGTGCGATTGGAGAGTGTTGGTTTTATCAATTAATATCGCCTGGAATGTTTTTTTTTAAAGATTTGTTTGTACCGCTATACAGGGTGTTAAGGTAGACACCGTTATCCTTGAAACTAGTGGTTTTGTGTCATCTATAATATACTTTTTCTACGGGACCAACATTCAAATCGCAAAAAAAAAATCAGCTGTTCCATACATTTTGTCGATTTAAGTGAACACAATTAATGTATGGAACAGCAGATTTTTTTTTCGCGGTTTCAAGGTTGGTCCGATGGAAAAAGTATATTATAGATGACACCTAACCCCTAGTTTCAAGGATAACGGTGTCTACCCTAACACCCAGTATAATTTTGAAGTACAGACATAATTTAGAGTACCTACTTAGCTTATTAGTTTTTACACGCAGGTTCCATACTACCGGGTTTTCTGACTGGAAATTTTAAGTTAAAAAAAAATATTTTGGAGTACCGACGCGACGCGACGATAGGTACATTAATCCATAGTTCCATATTATCCATACTATATACTATTATACTATATCCATACTTCCATTTGGCAAGGAGATAGATGGCATCCCGGAGAAGGACATAGGCTACTTTGATAGAGATACTAGGATAGAGGGGATGAAAGTTTGTATGGGAAACCTATCATTTCTTAAGTTACCTACGGCTATGAAAATTCAAATGTATGCTTTTGGTAACAAATTTACGTGTTGAAAAGTTACGTGTTTCAATGTTTTTCTAAAATCTTCCCTCAAGAGGGTAAAATAGGGAATGATTTTATAATTCACATGTATATTGTCATTTTTGGGAATATAGTCATAGTCCGTATCTTGAGGTTACATTTAGATAAAAAAACACAATATTTGTAGGTACAATTATTATGTCAATTTAAATCTAATATTATAAAAATGTTATCTTAATTTTATTGTAATCTTATTATTATTGTTTATACATAATTTAATTCAAGTAAATGAATTTGTTTCTGATATGATTTGGTTTTGTTTCTCGCTTTAGTAATTTATTTTAGAATAATTGTTAATTTTGGATATGCTCTTCTAGTGGCAACCACTGATCATTAAATATGTTTTATCTGCGGATAATGCAGTGGACTGCATCATTACTACATAAGTTTTGTTAACCGTATGTATTATATTTATTTTGTAGTTGTTTATTATCCCTTAATAAATAAAATAAAAGTAAAGTGGTAATATGGCAGGCATGGTAAATGCTTTTGATATTAATAGGTTACTAACCAATTCAAGTAACCTTTGAGTACCAAGCTATACATTAAGTACCAGTTTATGCTGATCTAGCATTGTATAATTTCCGCACAATGCGAGGTCAGCGTATACTGGAAATGTATAGCTTGATGTGTAGCCCTGTGTACCTATTGCAGTGAATTAAAAATGCAGCTTCACCACTTTTACACGTAGGTATAATACAGGGTGAAATTGAATTCATGGGCATTTTCTCACGGGTCATTGTACTCATCATTATGAACAACTTTGACTATGGGACCAACCCTGAAATCGCGAAAAAAATCGGCTGTTCCCTTCATTTATGTTCGCATAGCTCGTCAAAATGTAGGGACCGCAGAGGTTACACTGCACTATGTATATACCTACCTACATATGACTGTTATGTTAAAATCGCTAAAGTCGTAAGTGAGGGGTACGGTTTCAGCTGATATGAAAAGCAAATTTTGTAGTGTACCGGTTTTTTATCAGTATTAGTCATGAACTTATGAAACTTTACCCGTCTATGTACTTTAGCGGTTAAGTGCAAGACATCGGCGGAGCGAGCCCCGGGCGATCCCTCGAATACACGCCAAACCGCATCGAGGGTGGAGACGGCTTATCTCAATTAAAATCTTTTTTCCTCTTATCCAAGCGAACATTTTTAAAATTTCAAAATATCCCCAGGGTTCGGTGAATCGTTGCCATAACAAAAACAAACTTTTATTTTCTTTTATTGAGTTCGCAAGTTATTTTGGATGTTTAGACTAAATATCTGCTCTAAATACCTCAATCTAAATCTTATTGAAGGTATAAACTATGATATCCATACTAATGTTATAAATGCGAAAGTAATTACTCTGTCTAGTTATCATTCTTGACGGATTTCGATGAAATTTGGTACTTACATAAATGCTAGACCTCCTTAGGGTTAGGAAATATGATAGTTTAATCCCGGTAGTACCTTCCCGTGGGAAAATTCACAACTGCCTCGCGGACAAAGCCGCGGGCTAAAGCTAGTACTTACATAATTCTTACTTTCTAGTAATTACATACCGTTTTTTCTTCTCACAATGTGGCTTGTTTTCCTAATTAAATATCAGGGCTCAACGGTGTGCTCTCAATTCTCAATCACGTATGAGCCAAGGCCTTCATAATTATTATTATACTAACATCTGCCCACGTCTTCGTTCGCGTAGAAGTCGTAAGACCACAATGAGTATCCTATACTATGAAATGAGCAATATTTGTATATATATATATACAGTGTGTCCGGACATGGACTAGCGATATTCTAAATACTCGGCCATTGCCCGAAACCTAAACAGGAAATTCTTAAAAAAAATTAGTCATTACATTTTTTTTATCATTAAAATTGTACTTTAAAATATTTTTTAGTGAAGTATTTAGATTAGCGCTAGTCTATGTCCGGACACAATTTTTATATTTGTAATCACGTTCTCGAAAACGGCTCTAACGATTTCCGTGTATTCCCGTTCGTCCCACTGCTGTCGTCCCACTGGTAAGACGAACAGGGATTTAATAAATAATATTAAATTTAGGGTAAACGGTAAGGTAACGGATAATTGGCACTATAAGCGGACTTCTACTAGTAATTGGTAAATTCTCTTAAATATACAAAGTTGATAATATTTTTTATGGTTTTGTCGCGTTCTAGTTTACATATACAGCGTGCCGCTTTAATGGTGACATTAATTTAACACACGTATACGATTTCGCGTATTCATTTAATGAAAATATTTGAATTTCATTAAACGCCATTATTTACTGATTTATTTACAATTTTCTAAATCTTGGAGCAAGCTGTACTTAAAGAACTGTACGAAGAGGTGTGAACTGTGCGAAGAGGTCATTTGCCGGGGTCACCGATCATAATATGTTATTATGTAGGCAAATAGAAGGAAAGCCGCGCAATTTCTTCGAAATTATGCCGCCGACAAAGAATCGGCCGATAGAACGTAAGCCAGCTGAAGCTACCTTCGCTTCATCAATGAATCTTTTACACAGAGTAATCTCAATTTTGGTTATGTTTTGATTATTTAGTTTGGTTGAAAATTTAAATTTTTCAATTGACCAATTATTTTATTTTATTATTATAATTTTTATGATTATTGGCCACTAGCCAATAATCATAAAAATGCGCTTTTTTCCTCGTGCTCATCCTAATGAGACACAATTTAGTGTCATGTGGCCATCTTTACATACCGAGACTCCTCCGTGCTTCGGAAAGCACGTTATGCCGTTGGTCCCGGCTGTCATTCGTGGAACTTGTATAAAACGCACACTATGTAGGCAGGCATATTATAAGTTGGAGGATTACATCTCTGATAAAAATGCTTGGCTTAATGCTGGTCCTGCTCCACAACCACAACTAACTAATTAACATTCGAAAATGCTGTTGGAGCTGCTGAAGATGGTAAGGCTATCTTTGCATTGTATAAACTCATCTCCTTTGTATTATATAATTGCACGGGTGTGAGTACTATGTACTATAGAGCTACCATTTACCGGGTATTTTGTCTTTCATTGACTTGAATGTGCCCTGGCGGCTGGGAATGTCATGCTCACTCAAATGTCTCGCTGATGGTGGCGTATGTGTTGGATCATTTAGCTCCCTTCAAAATGGTTGAGCTGAATGGTGCTGATCCATGCGTCATGTTCGTGAACGGGCGCCGTCAGTTGTGACTGGTCATTTCTTAGCTGCCATGGCTTATTTTAATTTTTGAATTGTGCTTATTTTATAATTGCGGACGCTTTTAACGTGCTTTCTACATTGTTCTCACATGTATAATTTCAACATGAATAATGTAACCATTATATTGTAACAATATTTTGCTTTAAAAGAGTGTCCATGGAGTTTCTTGCCCGTTCTTCTCCATAGGTACCTACTACGCTTTGGAATGGGCAACTAGCTTCATATTTCTGACTGACTGACTCCTTGACAATTCAAAAGTGCCTGTAAATGGTTTAATTGAAATAAATGCTTTGAGTATGAGTTTGAGTTTGATCTTTGATAGTCTAACGACTGTCGGGTCGTCAGAAGCCCGAAAGTCTGACCACCAGTCTTACCAAGGAGTATCGTATTACCCAGTTACTGGGTAGTGGAGGTCAGATAGGCAGTCGCTCCATGTAAAATACTGTTATTCAGCTGCATCCGGTTAGGCTGGAAGCCGACCCCAACATAGTTGGGAAAAGGCTAGGCAGATTGATTTAAGAAACCATCGAACATGTCATTTAACCCTAACCTTCTGTTTGTTAATACTATTATATAGGTACTTTGACACTACAATTAATTTGAATTGCTCCCTTCGCCAACCCTCTTTGAGGGTGCTTGTCAAGTTAATTTACAATTAGGGGTCAAACCATTAATTGCTCAGTAATATGTCAGTTGGAATGATTTGGCGTCCATCAAAGTAATATTGTAATAAAGGAAAGTTCTAACCGTTAGTTAAAAGTTTAATTTTAATTTTATTTACAATTAATGCAACAATGACTTGTGAATTGCCTTCTTACATTGTTCAAATCACACAGTCCGGACCGCTACCTCATAACATAACTGAAATTTTCGCGTGGCATAGGATTTTATTGTATTCAAAATCGATAGGGCTTAGGCGGGCGGAGCGCTGCCGCGCTGCGGTGGCGCGTGTGGAATACTGCCGATAGCGCCTTACCAACGTGCCGCCGGCCTTAAAAGCTTTTATATTCCTTTAAGAAATAATACAGTGTAATGCCTCTCGCGTTTCCGGCACTGTATAAAAGTATTCAATTTTATTCTTGGCGCTAATATTTTGAACGGTTCGCTTTGGAGTGCGGCCCGGGGGAGCTCATGGGGCTCTAAGCTCAGATCTTCACGCACCGCCTACTCGAACGCGTATTAACACTGACACGTGGTGACGCATCCCATTTTTAAGTTCCTTTTTAAAATATTCAAATTTGAAAATGCAGGTGTAGATATATGTTAATATATATTTATTTAAACTGTAACAATTTTAAAGAAACGTTCCAGTTCCATTTTTCGTTTTCGATATAGTTTCCAAACATGTATGTAAACAAATACTTATTTTTTGGAAAAACAACATTACAACATTATATCTCATTTGTTATAATTATAATCTCAGTAATTATAGTGTAATGTAATGGAATTGCAAATTATTAAATTAGGTGGTGCTATATTCTTGAATTGTACTAATATGATTGCTGAATTGGACTAAGTGGCCCGAAATAATATATATTTTTTAATTCTTTTGTGTAAAGTTTATTTTGGGCTCTACAACTTCAAACATTTTTATGACTTTTCCAGTATCTAGTTGTAAGTACTAGTAATCATTGTGAAATTTCTGAAATCAACTTAATTTACA
This sequence comes from Lithophane ornitopus, assembly GCA_948473465.1. Taxonomy (NCBI): domain Eukaryota; kingdom Metazoa; phylum Arthropoda; class Insecta; order Lepidoptera; family Noctuidae; genus Lithophane; species Lithophane ornitopus. Next base: position 12,404,284 of record OX419613.1, read on the forward strand.
CTAGGCTTAATTAACACTAGCATAAAGTTGATATTCCTTTAACTGGAATAACATCAATTGGAAACAAGGATTTGAATAAACCTTAAATGGCAGCAGCTTTTATCAATTAGTGTAGAAACATAAACCCGTGCCTCCCGGTTATCAGTATATCTCCGTAGCACTTTACAGGGGCTTTATATGCCATACTCAACCGGGAGTTATTCTGTAAGAGTGAATTCTAACGCGGCGCCATTGTAAAAAGTATATCTGTACTATGTCTTCATGCTCAGATTTGGCAGACAATGTTTCTTACTGAATTAGTCAGAAAACACTTGCTCAAAACAAAGATTTAATGTTCTAAGGAACCTGGAATTTGAAGGATCTCCTCACTATCCATCACCCGAAATTTTCTTATGCTTTGTGTATCAATGCTGGCTTTTGGCGGAATCCACCTTCAGCAGCAGACTGTAATTTAAGAATCATAGAAGGAGGTTCTCAAGTCGACCCGTATACATTATAGGGTGTCCAGCGGAAAAAAATCATGTTCAATAGTGAATAAAAGAATTAAACAACAATGTTATTCTCATATTTTATCTAAACAAATGGACGTTGAAAATGCGGATTTTATGTCTTAAAAAAACATCGCTTAAATGCCGTCTATTTCTCTCAAGATACTCTTGCAATCGGACTCTTAAATTTGACAACACACGAGAGCAAAGCAAAAAGTTCAATAGCAGCTACTTCACAGCGGATATTTTCTTGTAAGGCCTGAATTGTTCGAAAATTGTCACAGTAAACCGAACTCGACTTAGGTATACCCACAAAAAAAAGACGCACGGTGTAAGATCCGGATCGAGGTGCCCAGGGTATGTCTCCGTACTTGCTGATTAATTTATTGAGAAAAAGGAGATTGATGATTGCGTATGGGGATCTGCCCTGAAGCCCAATAAAAATAAGATATTTACCAATGGAAAGAGCTTTTCAATGGGAACCTTTCCTATTACCACGACTTTTACCAATTGTTATTCAGTTCTGAGTAATTGATCTAAATGGGTGTGAATACTTGGGCATCGAAGTTAAGGAATATTCTTGGCCCAATATCCATAAGATATACATCAATGGCTTTAGCTTTTTGAGGGGAACCTTTGATATTAACATGACTATTGTCAATTGTTAGTCAGTTCGGAGTTTATGGCATAAATAGGTGACTACTGGGACACCGAAGATAAGGAATTTTCTTGGCCCAATAGCCATAAGATATACACTAATATAAAGAGCATTCCAAGGAGACCCTTTGCTACTAACACGACTTTTGCCAATTGCTAGTCAGTTTGGAGTTAATGACCTAAATAAGTGTTACTACTGGGGCACCGAAGTTAAGGAATTTTCTTGACCCAATAGCCATAAGATATACATCAATGAAAAGAGCTCTTCGAAGAGAACCCGTGGTTCTCTTCGAAGAGAACCACGGGTTCTCTTCGAAGAGCTCTTTTCATTGATGCTTCTAACATAACTTCCAATTGTTAGTTAGTTCGGAGTTAATGACCTAAATAGGTAATAAATTGCGCACCGAAGTTAAGGAATTCTTGGCGTCCAATAGCCATAAGATATATACCACTGAATAGAGCTTTTTAGGGATAACTTTTGCTACAAACACGACTTTTGCCTATTATTAGTCAGTTCAGAGTTAATGACCTAAATATGTGATGAATTTTAATAATGCTTAATTACTCACATTTAGAGCTCTGTAGCTCCTTTCGTACTAACAATCGAGAGAAACGTCATATCACGAAATATTTCCTTTGAAGAGATCTTTCCATTGTATCTTATCTGTATTGGGGGATGCGGCAGGCTTAACGAAGGCTTAACGATCTGTACGACCGATCGACTCTTAAAAACATTGTTCCCAAAACGGCACCTAGGAGACCACTGTTTTAAAATGTCCGTTTATAGGTTTGCAAGGCTCAAACTTAATAAAAGTCATTTCATTGTCTAAATACCTGAATTTCACTAATGCTTAATTACTCGCATTTAGAGCTCAGTAGCTCCTTTCGTACTAACAATCGAGAGAAGCGTCGTATCACAAAATATTAGCCTTGAAGAGATCTTTCCATTGGCATATATCTCAACTCTATTGGGGTACGCGTCAGGATTAACGATCTGTCCGGTGGACCGACTCTTAAAGACATTGTTCCTAAACTGGCATCTATGGAGACCAATGTTTTAAAATTTTCGCTTATAGGCTTCAAAGATGATGTTTGCAGGACATAGAATCATTAAAAGTTATTTAATTGACGAAATACCAGTATTCCAATAATATTTAATCACTCACATTTAAAGCTCTGTAGCTCCTTTCGTACTAACGATCAAGAGAAGTCTTCATAATAAGATATATTCTTCTTGATGAGATCTTTCCATTGGTATATATCTCAATGCTATTGGGCTCCAGGGCAGAAACGCCCAATCTCTTTTCCCTCAGATTCTCCATAGGAACTCTGGCTGTGTGTGGAGTGGCCCCGTCTTGCTGAAATTGTGTTCTGTTATTGAACCCGAGGAACCGCTGCAGTGGCGGTTCCAAAAACTTGTCCATCATCCGGCTGTAATCTTCCTTACCGATTTACGTGAATTACGCATAATTTCACGTCGAACTTTAGCGACATGTTCTGATGTCGCTGCTGACGTTGATGGTCCTGGAGGAGTTCGGTTAATCATTGTCCCTTCTTGTCTGAACCCTTGGACAGCCGACCAGATAAGTTGTGTGCTCGGTCCATCACTTACTGGTCGAAAATTATAGTGAGTACAAAAAATGTGACGCGCACGGACCTAAGAATCACCGCACTTTAAATATGTCAACCGCGAACGCGCGATGCGCTCCCGATCAGTGACTCATTGCGATAAGTAAATCCGCAAATCAAGCGCATCCAACGATACCCCTCTCACTTACCTGACCCCGCTAGTTATGGAGTAATTACAATTTAAACTAGAGAATTTTCTACTGGACACCCTATATATATTTTTCACGTGCAGGTGTGAGCAGCGTCGGCAGCGCGGTGTCGGGCGGCGGCTACGCGGGGCTGTACGGCGGCTACGCGGCGGCCGCTCTTGCCGGGCTCGCGGGCCCGCCGCCCAAGCGCAAGCGCCGCCATCGCACCATCTTCACGGAGGAGCAGCTCGAACAACTCGAGAGCACCTTCGATAAGACGCACTACCCCGACGTTGTTCTAAGAGAACAGCTCGCGTTGCGGGTCGACTTGAAAGAAGAGAGGGTGGAGGTATGGCTTTGACATCTTAATTCTATCCGGGAATATCCGCGAATTTTCTTTCTAAATTACGCATACACGAGGCACCTGAGTAGCCGGATACCCGGACCTACTCGAATTTAATTCTTAATAATGGCACTAAAACTATTACCTCATTCGCGAAATATACGCCATTGTTTTAGGAAGTTCTAGCGCCGAAATTAGTATTAAGATTGCTAAATTTTGATTTTTGATTGATTGGTAGTACGTAAAGTACCAGTCGTACGTAACCGTAAGTCACATGAAACATCTCTCGGTCAGAAGAAAAGTATTGAAATACCTTCAAAAAATAAATTCGTGTATACTTATCGATTTTCTACCGGGTTGGTCGTGATCCCAGTTTTTCGCCGATTTTACATACCATAAGCTAGAATGGTGGAACTGTGAAATGTTCCATTGTTTCACTATTTTCCTCCAAAAAAAGTTAAATAGGAAATCTACTTAGTTCATAATACCAACAGAAAACCGTATTTTCTATCCTTTGTTGTGTAAGGCTTCACGTTAAAATGTTAAGTAATAAAGAGACATATTTTTTGTTACTGGTAACTACGCGTGTTTGACATTTTCCTTTCATTGAATTTTCTGAAAAACAATTCTACATTTACTTACTTACCAAGTTTATATTTTATTAAAGGAATCGGAAAATTTAGGTAGTACCTACGTTAAATCTTGTTCGTCGAATATAATTGAATAAGATAATGATTATCAAAATACGTTTTTAAACAAAATCAAGTATTTTAAGGAGACTTGTATTGCACAATCTGAATCGTTTTAAAACAGATTGCTAATCCATTGATGCATAAGTTCGAAAAAAATATCTGCTCAACAAAGTAATAACGCAATGAATGTTGTTGAACTGTCAAAATGAAACAGATTAGTCTAAATCGCTTACAAAAATATGTTATGCAATTAGATAGCTTTACCTACCTATTGTCTTCCTTATTTATTTAAAATTGCCCCATACACGCTCTCCATGACACCTACAATCAATATTATACTTAATGTGGCAGTGATTATTTTTAGCTGGAATATACAAAACAAAACGAATATACAAAACAAAATGAAAAGATTGCTGTTAGGGATATACTGGTAGTTAAACTTCCTTTAATAAATTGTTTTATTGAAATAATTGATTTACTTAAAAAATAGGGCCTGTCCCGACATCTATGGCCTGCCCAGTAAATGGTACCTTTATAGTAGGTAGCTCTACTATAAAGCTATCATTTACTGGGTACGTCTTTCACTGACTTGAATGTGCCCTGGAGGCAGAGATTATGTCTTGCTCACTCAAATGTCTCGCTGGTGGTGGCGTGTGTTCAAAATGGTTGAGCTGAATGGTGCTGATCCAAACGTCATGTCCGGACGCTGTCAGTAGGGACTGGTTATCTCCTAGCTGCCAAGGCTTATTTTAATTTATTCAAATTTTTGAATTGTTTTTTTTACGAACACTTTTAACGTGCACGTCTTTCTTTAATGTTCTCATAATATGTATAATTTCAACATGAATGATGTTACCAATATTTTGATTTAAAAGAGTGTACATGGAGTTTCTTGCCCTTTTATCTCAATAGGAACCTAGTTTCATCTTTCATTCTGACTGACCCTTGACAATTCAAAAGTGCCTCTAATTGGTTTTGTGGCGGTATCTACATCGCCACATGCGAACTAAGCATCAAAGACCTGACCTCACACAAAAATCCTGACATCACATAAATCCTGCATCGCGCAATTAAAGTATACCGTGCAGTGGACATACAAGGACCCAACATCAATCGTTGGGCAGTTGCCCGCCAGACTCAACACACGTCTGGTCGGAGGATCCTCCCTTTTCTATGGAGTATGCGTGAACTTTACACCCTGTTCCTCATACCCCTAAAGTTTTAAATAAAAGTGTTTGTCCTTTGAGTTTGAGTGTATGATTATTTTTAATTCATTCATCATGTTTTACTAAACACGTATGAACTAAAGAGATCAATATAGTTTTAAGGTCCCTATAAAATTTAACGTCAGTAGTTACATCATAATCATAAGATATAAAAAACAATTATTTACAAAAAATTATGTCAATACACACTTTTGCCTAATCCTTCCCTGAACCAAAAAAAACTGTAGTTGGGCGCCCGTGGGTTGGTATGTGACGACGAGTGACAAGATTAACGGGGCGTAACGTTTAGTAGTAGCGAAGGGCCAACGAGTCAACAATGATGACGTGACGTATTCTACGACACCATGTGGGTGGTCGGCTGTTATGAAACGCATCAAGAACTGAATATGCTTTCTCTAGAACCAAGAATATGACTGCTGAAAGGTATGGACTCTTTGACACAAGTCTTGGTGAGATTTCGGTTTTTGCACAGCTTTTTTAATTGAACGATGAGTACAAATTGAGTTTTGTCGTCGTCTACTGAAATCTTCCTATGTCTAAACTCCTTTTACTACCAATTGATATCTGCACCGCTGGTCATATTTGTTCGTCCCTAAATATAGCAGTAACAATTTCTTGCCCCCAATAAATCATTCGAGGTTTCATCGCTGCATTGCAAGATTAGCCCGGGCATCATCGAGATACTAGATCACAGAGTGCTCTCAATAGAATTTGTGATGTTGAAAGTAAGTCGGGATATGTTTGTGGGCCGACGGTCAGCTACCGGTGTTGCGGCATGCGTGCGTGTGTGCATGTGTGCCGACCACTCGACAGCGTGCCACCCAGCCGGACGGCTCTGTTTACACGACCACTCATCTTATCCGGCCACGGACTGCGCAAATCCAAATGACATTCTGTAGTTCTTAACTTTCGAAGGTTTAATGAAATTCATTATCAAGTGTTGGCTCGGCATTACTTACGTATGAAGGTATGACACGGATAATATAACTTATTATAAGCTATTTAGATGAAAAATATTTAAAACGGCGTTTTTAACTTCATGTCGAGTTTGCCAGGAATATAGGTACGTCAAGTCATAACTTAATTAATTATAGGTACCTATCACCCAATTCGTTAACAAACATTTTAATAGATATTAACTTATGTAGTAGGTAGTTGAATTTCTTACTCAATTAAGAAACTGCTGGTGATTTATTAGAAGGATTCAAAGAGTCGTATTTTCTCATAGCTTACATCGATCTGCAGTTTTAATGTTTCAGCAATATACATTTTTAACGACTTGTCGAAGTTCATTAATTTTTCGTCTTAATTGGTAAAGTGAAGCCCGATGTTAAGAGTTAACCAAGTTAAAAGATCAGTAAGTAACATAAATAATTAATTTAAATGACTTATATGGCTTGTCTGGCTGAGAGCAACGGTCTACATGTGAAATTTGCTTTAGTGTAAACTTTTTATTAAGGAATCCATAGTAAATCACCGCGGGCGGGTAGAGTTTTCAACCGAGTAGAATTTTGCCTCAGGGCAAATAAAAAGGGACGCCTGACGCGGTGAGACGGGCGCCGCGAAAATTAATCTGAGTTAATTAAATTTGATTTATTTATGCTGCTCCGGCCGGAGCGAAGGGAACGATAAAAGCACAACAATACGACTAATGAGGGTCACTTTTACGGCTTTTTCTCGGATAACAGAGTTTTTCCGATTTGCGTAACTTACAACTTGAGTAATCAACCAAAGTTATTTTTTTATGCGAAGCTGTTGTTTTCATTAATCACTAGGCAGATTTAATTTGTTGAAGGTAAATTGGTTTCATTTTCAAACTTTTCAAACCATGAAACCGTGGATGTGCAGGAGTAAGTTGCTATTGTATTAGCTGAACAATGATGCTTACGATTTAAATAAGATGCGATAAGTTTTTTTTTTTCAATGTGATTATGATAATCTAGTTCCATAAATATTTAAACGCAGTATGCCCACATTTTTTTCAAAAAGAATTATTGTCTTCATCCACTCACCTACCTTATATTCATCTGAATTTTACGTCAGTCCGAAAACTGAGCAGCCCGGAGTGAGTTCTAAGGCATTATATAGCTTAAAATTTTGAATAGATATTTATTAAATAATATATATTTAATATTTATATTTATATTTATTTGTATATGTAGAATGTCATTCTTTATTTTGTAATGTGCGTTTAGTTTGTGCAGAATAAACAAATTTTCTTTCTTTCTTCTTTCTTTCTATTCCTACCAACAATTTTACGATTCAATATTCAATTAACTTTTTACCAGTTTGTCAATTACATTCGTCGAAAATGTCCAACTTGTACGTGTCGCAATTTCCACATTTTCTTCTAAGTCTACCGTGTCACCTTCTAGCTTTCAGATTACTAAGTTTAAAGTTATCGCATCGAATCCTGTCCTCGGCCTTTTTTTCTCTTTTCTCTATTTTCCCAAATCCGTAAAAAAACATACACTCTACATGCCGTTTAACCACCTCCAGAGAAATTCCGGCTAACAAATTTAGCAGATAATTTCATATGTACGAAATACATATCCCTTTAAATATCAGAAAGTATCAAAGATGGACCATAGTATTACGGGTGTAAAAAGACGCTTAACGAAGCCAAAAGTCACTTGTTATTCCCATCATTGTTTTTTTTTTTTTGTTCTGGACCATGACCACCACCTTGTAACCTTCTAGTGCAATTTATTCTGTCGTTTTTAGTGTTCCGTACCCAAAGGGTTAAAGGGGACCCTATTACTAAGGCTATGTCCGTCTGTCTGTCTTTCCGTGCGTCCGTGTATCCGTGGCTTAGCTCAGAGACTATTAGTACTAGAAAGCTGTAATTCGGTATGGGTATAAATATAAATCACGCCGACAAAGTGCCAAAAAAAATCGTTAAAACTTGTTTGTGCTTTGACTCTTTCTGATTTTTTTCATGGAATGTTCTTATCAATTGAAATTATCTGCTAAATTAGTTAGACGGAATTGCTCTGGAAGGCTAGAGTGAGACGGACAGTTTTTTTTGTTGTAAATAATTTACCGCACTAGGTAGAACACCCACGGAATAGACTGTAGATGCCGTGAGTACATATTACATTTCCGTGGCCAAAGTTACTTAAATAAGCACAAAACATCAAAAACCTGCTCGTTATAACCTCTTGAAAAGAACTTTCGAAACGTTTTATAATTTAGCAGTGGCTGGATGGAGGAGGTACATTGTAGATACAAAAAAAGTGTGAGTTGTTGAGGCAATACACTCGGCTTCGTTGTTGCCCCTGTTATTTGCGCAGCGGCAATTGGAAATTGCATTATTAAAACGTTTTTGTTTAGGCATCACAACACTTGCTCAAAATCGAGCGCCCGCTAAAACTCAAAGCTATGGCTTTGTTTCTGAATTGGGTACAACTTTTTTTATTGTAGTATTAACGGATGCAGTGAGCTGGGCTAAGTTTAGTAATGAAAATAAATATTCATTTTAATAGATAACTATGTAAAATAGATATTTTGGAAATTTAAAAAAGTATCCAGCATATGATGAGCAGTGGTGGCCCAGTGGTAACGGCCACGACTTACAAGTTGTAGGTCGTAGGTTCGAACCCTGACAGGCGCTTTACTTTGTGTAAATTATTTCCTCGCCACTGCTCTCAAAACGGTGAAGGAAAACATCGTGAGGAAACCGGCATGTCCTAGAACCAAAAATTCGAAGACTTGTGACATCTACCAACCCGCACTGGGCCCGCGTGGTAGATTACGGCCCGCTCCCTCTCACAGAGAGGAGGCCTGTGTCCCAGCAGTGGGAACATTATAGGCTGATTATGCATTTATCGAGCATATACTCATCGACATGAAAAAATCCAAGCCAATAAAAAAAAAGTTTTCTATGAAGATATTAGGTACCTATCATAGTACCGTGTAACATCTTCACTGCAGAAAGACACTCACAAATCATCCTTTGTAAAAGAGAAGTCGATTAATTATAGCCGAATCCAAACACACCTACGCCGTGCTACGCTGTGCTACGCCCTGCTACGCCGTGCTACGCCGGCTGGCTACGCCATGAAATCGACACTTCATGTAATTAGGTTGAAAGTCTGACTCTGCTTTTATTCTCGTTTCGGATTACATGTCGTGCTGAAATGAGTAGCCCGGTCAGTATGACTGGTAGCGCGGTCTACTGGAGGTGCGCCACACGTTTACAAGTATCGTCAATTATAAGGGTTTCTCGCATTTAGAATGTATTTCCGCGTCCTGATTTTATCTTTTTAATTGATTTATATAAAACTATATGTACTATGCAGAACAAAGAAACAATCAATATAAAAAAGGAGAAAAGTAGTTGTTGGCATTAATATTATTCAAATGCAATCTTGGTTTGATCAGATACATCTTTCCGGTAGGTTTGGTGGATGAAAACTCACTGTGTCAATATTGTACGAAGAACGACGGCTGAGTAAACGAAAAGACAATGAAGGGTGGTTCGCAATCTTCCATTGTATGATAGACGTTCAACTCTTTACACAAATTAATTATTAAGTGAGGTGTAATGTAGTTGTCTCCTAGAGTGCTCGCTGGCGCCCGCGCCGCCGCGGGCTCTCGCCCACAATGTTGATCTTACGCCACCACTGTCTGATTAACTGAATGGCTTATATTCACTTATAACTCCACGATTTATGTTTTCTAATGATATTCATAATTAAACCACACTAGTGTGCTCTTTCGATTATAATCGTAATATTATATTAATGTTGCGTGTTTAAGTGAAAATAATGTATCCACTTACTAGTAGACACTTGCGTATCTAATCTTAACAATTTAAAGGTTTTAATTTAGTGTTCCGCCACGCAATCAGGTTGGTGAAACATTATTAGGTAATTATATTCACATGCGTTTAGGTTCCTTAAGTCAATTTGGCAGTTATTTCATTTGTTATTTGAAGTCGTTTAATAATGAAAAAAAGGTTTTCATTATTAAACGACTTCAAATAACAAATGAAATTAACAATTGAATCCATTTGAAAAATTCGTTCATTGAAGAAAAACAGCGGTTCTGGCGACGACAGACGTAAGATTATATCAACCCAATTTTGGTTTAGTTTCATCACTCTGATTTCATGTTTCAGAAGATACAATTGCAGAATTGTAGGTAAATGTAACATTGGCAATGTGGATTGTAATTCAGCAGAGCGTATTCACGCCGGCCACGCTTCATTGCACAAATGCATTACCTATTGTGAATTCGGATGGTGGCAATCTGTTTCATCATGACAATAATGCAACTATAGGTACTTAATATCAGTCGGTATCTATATCTATACATCTTATAAATTAAAGTCGCATTCCGTGTCTGGTCTGTGTCACGTATCACGTTGCAACGGTTTTTGATGCTGTTTTCGCCATCATTTAAATAATTTATTCGTTCACGCACTCAGGTTTGTTTCCACCGCCAGCAAAAACAGTTATTTGTTGGCGGATTTTCATTTGCCCGTCCATGTTAACGCGACTGATCTGAAGGCAGAGCGCTCCCACAGAGAACATGTTCGTGTACACAGCACATTTACAAAAGTGACGCACAGTTTGGCCGGTGTAGACAGACCAATTAGGTACATCTACAGCTCAACTACTGGGCAATGAGCTGGACATTATTTTGGTGGAATGGCACCTTAATGTCCGTATAGGTGATATAGAGTCGAATCCACCGTAACATCGGCCGAAACTACGGACTTCGTGCTTAGGGTGAAGACCTCCAGTAGAATGTAGTGTGTCGTATAGTAAAAGACTGTATTTCATGAAAAAATGGTTGCTTAAACCAAAAAGTCCGTTTGGCTAAAGTTGCATTTCCCAAGAAATACCTGAGCAAAAATATGCACTCTCTGCACCTTATTAACTCTGAGTAGACAAAAATTCATAATTGTATCGACGTAGAGAAACAGCATTCATTATGATATTGGCGTAGTGGCGCTCGTGTGCGAGCAGATGACACAAATGGAGGAACATCCCTAAACACAGAGATGAACAAGAAAAAGTGGGCGTGGCGCTCCGCCCAGCCGTCAGCTCACGGCGCTTTCTTGTGATCTGCAGCCTCCCCCCGGCAGGACTTATCTCCTAATAGGTAGCTACAATAAAACAGATACGCTAGCAATGTGTTACTAAGTAATAAAGCGGCGCCATTTTGTCCTGCGCTTCCGTGTCGCCTGAAAGCAATAACGCCTTTATGATCTGAGCAGCGATCCGGCATCAAGTGATCAAAGAGCTCGTCCTGTTTCATTTTACGCTTGTTGCTCTTCTTTCATTGTCAAACGAAACGGTGATAACACAATCTTTCAATTCTTTTTTCTATACACAGTTCAAATAAGGACGCTTTGATTTGTTCATGTTTGTTGGCAATTATCTGTTTGTTAATTAGGCTATCTATGTAGACATAATCTTGAAATATATTTTAGATCGTGAACATGCTGTAAAACACGCTTTGAAGCCTTTTTCAATAACATTCCTGCCTGATGCACAAAACACTGAGTGGAACTGTTAAAACACATTGCAACTGTACACACGCAACTGACACCCTTGTGGTGAGAAAACGTAAAACATCATTCCTAAAAAGGTTTGATGGTTTTTTCAATAAATAACAAAGCAATATTTATTAGCAATATAGTATTATTTTCAAAACACTTGCTCGAAAAGTGGCTCACCGCTTTTAGGTTTACAATGCAGTGTTTTAAAGACGCGTGCTTCTTTTTTAGCGTCACAAGTGATTAAGTAATCGAATATTATCACTATCAGAGATGTGCGATTTTATTTTAAATCTCAGCAAAGAGCCTCCGTGCCATCATTTTACGCCTGAACATTATATAAATGTGACTGAATATATCTAAACTGTATAAATAAATAAAATATGATAAATAAACAATATTAAACGTGAATCTCGATGTTTTGTCAAGTCGTAAAAAACGTACTCTTTCGGAATATAGCTTTTATTTTTAACCGACTTCTTCAAAAAGGAGGAGGTTCTCAATTCGTCTGTATGTTTTTTGTTTTTGTTTTTTTGTTACGCGATTACTCCGCCAATTATGAATAGATTTTGATGATTCTTTTTTTGTATGGTAGGTCATGCTTCCAAGGTGGTCCCATATAAATTTTATTAATTTTGCTTGCGTAGTTTTTGAGTTAGCTTCAATATTACGTATTTTTCCCACTTAGTTAATCTAGATGATGTTTTCATTTACTCCTTCACTGTTATTTACATCAGCGCGTGGTATTCGAATTCGTGTGGGGTAGACACCACAACTAAAAAGTGAAAAATAAAAAACTTTTTACAAAAAAAATAATCGACTTCCAAAAAAAACACTCAAAACTGAAAAGTCGGTGGCAAAAAAGGAAAATTGAAAAGCAAAGACACCGACTTCCGAAATTGAAGTAATTTTTCAGTTTTGAGTGTTTTTTTTGGAAGTCGGTTTTTCTTTTTTGTAAAAAGGTTTTTATGTTTGGCACTTTCACATTTAGCCCAAAAATGTATGGAAGGTGAATGATCTCCTTTATTAGTGTTCTCCAAATAAAAATATTCAGTTTTTTTTTTGGCTGCTTAGGGTCAGTGCCTTTCCTTCAAAATGCGAAGTTATGGTCCACGAAAACCAAATTCTTATAAAATCAACAATGGTATAATTAATGATTCTACCTAATACTTACACACCTACTATTTTAGGCCAATTAATAATTCTAAATGATGTATATATATATAAATCAACAATCAACAAGTATAAATGTACAAAAATTATAATAATAAAGATCAACAAAAGTAAGGCTCGGCGCAAATAAACCATCGACCCCAGCCACCAGTAGCCCAGCGACCAGCAGCTCACATGCAGTACAGTTTCCTTAGGTTTTGTATGGATTTGTGGCTGTTAATGGCCACCCGCTACAGCAGTACCTACTCAACACCGCAGCAAGACTCAAGATGCGACAGCCAGGCTGGGGTCGATGGTTCGTTTGCGCTCAAGCCTAAAAGAAATTTAAATAATCAAACTTTGGGATGATTGTGTGCAGAAATAACAACAACATTATAAAATCGAAGATTCACCGGTTGTAGTTACAGTTTCACATTCAGGGTATTTTTTATTTGAGTGTTTTATGTTTCCCAAGTTAGGTGATTCTTAAATAAATAATAGTACAAAAGGTGTTAAGCAAAATGTGCTTGTAAAAATGAGTGAGTTGAGCTTGACTGTATAAATTTTTAAATTTCGGGGGCAATCGGGAATTAATGTATGTACGTAGTTATACAATACCGTTTAATTTTCGGGGGGAAACAAGAACGGGGGGAATCAGCACTAACCCCAGCATTCGTCATTGCATTCTCGGCTCCATTCCGTCCTCACTCGAAAAACGGGCTGCACTTGCATCAAAATGTACTATTTCAATTCTGTGCGTAGGTATGTTTACCTATTCATGCGAAGGTAAGAAACTCGTAAAAGTATCTATGTACATACATTGAATATTACCATAAAATAATAACTTAACTCAATTAAAATAAATGATTCAACGCATAAAATTGCTCCTAAAACATTATTGTTTTGAGCTCGTTGAATGTAACTAGCGCGGTGAGCGGTCACATCAGTGAGTGAAGTATCACTTTATTATTTATAGACGCGTTCGATACGCAATACAAATTATTGTTTTCAAAGTATAACGTTTAGGGGAGCGTTGTTTGTAGAACGACCCTCAGGGACTCCCTACGGGCAAGCGCGGCTCAACGAATTTGACATTTACTTATGTAGCTTTAAGTGTTATTTTGTAAGGCTATCGCGGGAATGAAATACTTTTTCGCTTTGTGAAGGTATTGTAGTACTATTAAAGCAATCTTTTGACAATTGAATTTCGGTTGGAGTGGCGCACGGAGCGCAGATACGACTTTTCGTCACAGAGCGATGCATGGGTGTTTGCGTGCGGTAATTGATACGAAGTGACAGACACGAGGGGATACTTTTTCAGCCTCCGGCCGTAGAGAGGAGTAATGTTTTGACATGAACCGAAAAGAGATGGGTGTGATTTGAAGTGCCCTTTGTGGAATTATAGTCGCGGATGGCGTCTTTAATATTGACTAATGCATTTCGTTGCTAATGGGGAAATGGAATACGACAGGTGCGAGGGTTTTAACGACGCTCGGGATCAAAAAAACAACGACTTTCATTACTATGTTTGATTGTTGAAAATTGTTTGATGTGTGACATGTCACGGGTAGATAGTCGTAACTTTTTTATTAATTGGGGGGAGCAGTGACAATTTAATTAGTTTATATTTTTTTTTTATATAAAGGTATAGATAGGTATATCCAGATACATTCTGCATGTATGAATTTTAGGTGCAACTGGAGTTGGCAGGTCTATAGTCATGAAAGCAATATTAAATGCCTACGGGTATCCTATCCTATGTATTATAGCAGACAAGTACACTTAGTACGTACTTGAAGAAGGACACCAACAGTTAATAACTAACTAAAGTTTCTTTCAATAATCACCTGGATCTTAAACACAAGCATCTACTTACCTAGATATGCAAATTAAATCGACATTAAAGTATCAAGGGCGGATCAGGCGGTCCATTAATAAATCAGTTCGCTAAAACCGTAATTGTAATCTCAAACAAGGCGGAGGGAGCGCGGTGTTTGTTCTAACAACATTATTACAATAAGTTTGGGTTCGGTTCGCCGCCGCTCCGCCGCCGCGCCCGCCCCGCGCCTCGTCCGCTTCGAACCCCATCCGCGCGGTTCACACGATGGTTTGCCGCTGCAAACCTTAAACATACATAAGGTACATATTTATATTACTAAATAATGTTTACTGTGCCGTCAGTCGCTTTTATGTTCTTCATTCATCAATCTTGAAGTCAGAAATAAAAATCTGAATAACATACAAATTGTAGACGTGAATCAAAAGTGTAAAGACAATGCAAATTACCTAATAACGGGCCGGTAAAAATGTTGAACGTTAGGCAACCCAGTTTTTGTACTTAAACCTCCTTGTACTTTTGTTTTTCTTGACAATCCATTTTGCGGGTACTGATATGCGATAATTTTTTTGGATGATGAAAATTCGCCTTTGACGAAAATACGAAAATGGCGATATAAACCAAAAATCTAGCCAAGTGCTTAAAAACATGTAGTTGGAGAATTGAAATCTCCGACTCCAACAAAAAAATATTGTATATGTGGTAAGAGTACAAATTATCGATTTTCGGACGTTTTCTTTTGTGCTGTGAGACCGTGCTTCTTGCCCAATTTCATAATACTAGGACTCTATACTCCATTTGAAATAAGATTAGACGTATAGATAAGCCTTTTTTACATTCCGTTCAACCGATTTTGAATTCTATTGCGTTGGTGGCATGACAAATGGCAGCCGCAGTAGATAGTTGGTATTGTGTAACTTTTTTTGCTATTAATGCTATCCTTATGCCTACGGTATAGAAGTCAAAATCGGTTGAACGGACTGTAAAAGGGTTTGTTTTAATGTCTAATCTTATTTCAAATGGGGTGGTCAATGGGAAGTACCCTATAGGTTTTGTTTTATTTGCGAGTATGAAAAGATATTTTTGATTGCGTTGACTTAGATTAGAAGCTTGATTTTATAAACTACTTGATACCCCCGCGCGTTACTGAGAAAAAGGGTCTTGACAGGCGGACAGCCAGACAGATGGATAACGAAGTGTTCAATTTCCTTTTGAGGTACGGAACCCTAAAAACAATCGGAATTGAGGCATTATAAAACTATTCGGGGAAAACTTACTAGTTTTAATTTTGTTTAATTGTAATCTCATAGAGTTAGTTTAGAAAGAGATAATCATACTACTACTATTACTACACTACTACTATTATATTATTAACTTGCAGTGGCGTAGCCAGCCAGACATAAAGGGGCACCGAATTAAACAAAAAATTGTATACACAATACACTAATAATATAAAAAGAAAAGATTTGTACTTTTTTTTGTAATGAATAAACTCAAAAACCGATTTATTCTTTATACCGTAGAATGCTACATTCACTGAGTAAAATTCCACTGCAGTAAGTTAGTTTTTCATATTGAATGAATTCCGGGCCTGTTATCAATAGGAATTTGAGGTTGTATATAACATTTTGCGAATTTTCGATCAGGGGCCCGTATCATTGATACGACGCGGGCGGTAGCTACGCCCCTGTTAGCTTTGTTAACTTTTCACTTATAGCTGATGCCGATTAAATGTTTCTATTAGGTGAAGACACAGAAGTGCGTCTCGTAAAAGGAAGACTACTAACAGATTGCGAGATGAGCCTCAGATCAAATAGATGAGCTTACAAAGAATTGTATTTGTATCGGAGGGTTCAGGGAATGAGGCAGTGGCATGAATATTATGAAATTGATTCTATGTACCAATTTTCTGTGGTGCAAGAGTGCAAACCATTGCCACAAATGCCTCACGCGCGCATCAATATCAAACGACGTTTTTCAATACACTGGCTAGGAAAATAAATTATTTTTGTAACAAATATTTGTGGAAACTGGGTCATGTTTTTTTTTTTCATGCGTCTTTCCTTCATGTTTTGTAAGAAAGCCATACAGTCTAAGACTGTTTGGCAGCTTCGAGTCAGTGCTTTTCTATGGTATAATTTAAAAAAACTGATATTTTAAATTTAACGTGTTGAAAAAAAAAAAATTGATGAATATTATATTAATTAATATTTCAAAAATATTAATATTTCATTTATCATAGTTTATTTATTTACACAGTTTAGACATGCACAAAATGTTTAGATATCAAGGGATACCGGCTCTTTGCTGAGATTGAAAGAAAATCGCACATTTTTTAAAGTACCTATAGTTATCTGTGGCGCACTTTGCCGCACTAGTGCGTGTTAAATACACTGCATTGTTAAAGCGGTGCAATAGGCGCCCCTTTTAAAGCAAGGATGTTGAAAATATTTTAAGTCCGAATTTTCGGTAGTTATATGTAGATATTGCTTTGTTATACGAAAAATCCATAAAGTTTTTTTAGAAACGACGTTATCCGTTTTTACGGTTTCTCACTAAAAGGGTGTCGTCGGGAGTTGGGATTTCTGAGCTTATGACTTCAGTGAATCTGACACAAGGTTTAGTCTCTTAAAAACTGTAAGGGCGCTTACAGACCAACGACACTCGATCGACGACGAGCGCTGCGGCGTAGTCGCCTTGCTGACGACCGTGGACGAGATGGTAGGTCTAGTACAATTTTAGCCTGCTTGTGTATAATTGCAATGTGTTGTAAGAGTTCCACGGACAGTGTCTTGTTCTGTCAGGCACGAATGTTATTGAATAATTGATTATTGAAAAAGGATTCAAAGCATGTTTTATAGCGTGTTTATGAACTTTCACGTTAAGGTAAAGTTTATTACAGACAGAAGAGGTGGAAGGAGGTTTTTCTGTACTGCAAACCCTAATAGCAACGCTAATCACATCAAGTCACGCGATACTTCCACGAATCTTCAATAGGAAATTAATATTGTGTGTGACCCACGGCTTCAACGGGTATCCTTACCACCAGCATGCAGCCTGTTTTTCCTAAAGTTGAAAAACATGTTCTCCCATACATTCCAACCGCAAATGTGAAGTGGGTGATAGACGTGCGTACTTAAAGTTCGCGGTTTTTAAATTGGCGACCTTACTCGGCTCGTCGTCGGTGACACACGTGAAACTTGCTCAAAATTTCATTGTCATATTGATTCGCGGCTCGCGGCGGTGATAGGCTACGAACCAAGGCGAGCTACGAGCAAAATTTGAAAGTCCGCTTACTTAGCATGACGCACGGGCGAGTAAGCTCGCCGAGCCATAAGTACGCGGACTTGCTCGCAAGTTCCTTAATCACCCCTTTTAGTTTGTACGCACAATATTGAGAGATTTGTTATTTTTAGTCTTCTTATAGGTTTTCTTATAATCTATCAGTAAAGAGCCAATTTCTGTATTTTTTCAAAATTTTAGGCTCAGTAGTTTCGGAGATAAGTTGGTCAATTTGGAAATGGTCATCAATTTTCTTAAACATCTTTAAAAGTTTTTATTTAAAATTACGAAAAGATAATGAGATCCCCTTAATAAGAGAGACCCTTTCATTTGGTATAGGTCACAGAACAGGTCTCAAAACTTTTTTTTTATTTTTCTTATTTTGCCCCCCGCAAAAGGGAAAAATACAAAAGCATATTCAAAATTCATTTATTTACGTTACACGTGCGTGTTTGGGTCACAGAAATGCATACCAAACAACTTAATCGATCCATTATATTCGGAGCAAATTAGCTGTGACAGACGGACAGAGAGACAGACACACAAGTGATCGTATAAGAGCTTCGTTTTTTCCTTTTGGGGTACGGAACCCTGAAAACGAAAGGTATCCTGGGGAACCCTAAAATACACAAAATGATTCATACTATTATTCGTTATTCTGGCATATCACTAAGTTATAAACGTACGGACGTTGTCACTACAATAGTGGGACACTTACAAAGGATTTTAATAAGAATATAACTGTAGTACGAGTAGAAGGAAGAGCCTGCAATTTTCATGATAAATTCAGCAAAATATTGAGTTTAGGTGTTGTGGTAGTGACTATAGCAAGTTATAGTTATGTTTAAGCTACTGTCCCGTTAAGTAGTTAGTGTTTGGGGTGCGTGGGGTGGGCAGGCGTCGAGGCGTGGTGCACATCGCCGCGGGCATGCGCCCCGCCCTGCCGTCTCATCTGTTTGTCTTCCCACACGACACATCCTACCAGCGCTGCACCGCACCGTCCTAATAAACCACTACTTCAAGGTGTAAACTTGTTTATTTATTTTAATTAAAGCGTATATTTAATATTCCAAAGCCCAAGTTAATACAACCATCAGTCGGATAATATTATTCGCCTTTATTTATAAACGTTATCGATAAACAAACGTTAATCATCACGTTATTCTAAGCATCGGTTATAAATAACCCCTTAATATACTAGCTGTTGCCTGCGATTTCATTCGCATACAAAATACAACCTAGGGATAGGAACATAACTATCTTGTAAACTTGTTTTATCGTAAGCAGTCAGAACTATGCACTGTCCATCAGTCATATCACGGAACTATACTTTAAACGCGTATTATTTATCTATAGTTTTAATAAGTAATCAGCACATCATTTACCAGCTAAAACAAACTTCTCTGCTATTCATGAACAAGGGATCCTTTGCAATCATTATCAGAACGTGGCAGTGGGTCAGACAAAGTTAGTAGCAAGTTCGGAAGCAAGTGAACCTATTTACAAAGACTCTTTTATACCATACCTTATCCTACCATTGGCTTTTCAATAGAGCCACATATAAATAGGGATAACATGTTTGGAACGCTACAATAGGATACCTGCTTACTTACATAAACGAACTATAAACATTATAATGTTTCATCTAGTTATGATTACGTTATATCCTCATAGTTTAGCTCTTCAATACCGTGTTTGTCTTCAGCAGAATGAACATTAGGTACCACATTGAAATTATGCATGCATGATGCCAGTGTGCTGCAGCGGTGGCGTACAATAGAATTTGGGAATTCCCTACGCTCTCAATGGAATTAAAACAATGGGGAATATCAAACTTCCAATGTAAGCTGTGCCTACAAGCTTCAGAGAGTTCCGACGTCGCTTAATGATGCTAATCTATTTTAATCTAGGTACCCGTATCAACAATATGACTCTGGCGGAATGAAAGGCTTCGATTTTTGTAACAATGTGGTGAATGGATCCTAATATTATACATACTTACATAATTATTAAGATAAGTATAGGTACGTAGTAGTTAAACTTTTCTGATTCGTATCGTGGAACTCGTCAGAAAATGACATTATAGGAACTTAGAGTGTAGCGTAGGTATAGCAGCTATGTTAATAGCTGCTATACCTACGCTACACTCTAAGTCTTTATAACTCTTATAAAATCTTATTTCTTTGTCTTTATAAAATCTTTGTAACTCTAAACTACTATACAGTTATGTATAGTAGTTTAGAGTTACAAAGATTTTGTTGGCCCAAATCTGTCTACTCCCTAAATCCAGTTCAGAAAACATTCTTTCACACTCATGCACATGCACTTCGAATTATTATTGGGTACCTACCCTTCTGGGAGACTATTCAAAGAACATTCATCTTCTTCTTTCCGGTTTTTAAAGAATCCATCCAATTTTGTCCGCTACTTCCTTCGTGGGTTTGCACGACCTTCTCATTACAGTTTGACTAAATATTGTGCTATTTGGGGAACCGGATCAACTGTGAGCCCAATGTCTATCGCATGCCGCTTAGATTATGAATGCAGCCCAATCTTTGGAGGAGGCTTCTGAAATAAATGTCCAATTTTGTCAATTGCAATGTTTGTATATCGCACAAACATATAAGTACCTAACGCACTTAACGATACACAGGAAACAGGGGTGCTTTTATTGCAGAAAATGAACTCATCGGCTGCAATGAAAACAGCAAACGAGTTAAACCAAACACAATCAGTAGTACACAAAAGAACATCGGGCTAATCTTATTGTGAGTGAGGAATGACAAAGGAGTCGGGCGCGAACAGTGCGAGCGGGTGTATGGAGCTGGCGAGTGCGGAGCCCCAGAGTCTGGCAGTGGCAGGGGCCATATTTGCCGCTCGAGTGGCGCCCAATGAGCGGAGGGGCGCGGGCGGGCGCCCAACGCGAAAACCCCGTCACTCTTTCATCGAAACTTAATGGGACCTTTGTCGGCCGCCGACCGACTCTTGTAATGCAATTAACTCCGACAATGGTGCTATCGTTAACGAATTAATTTTAAAGGTTCCTACTGAATAAGCTCAGGGTGCCCCTTTTAAAATGTAGATTTTGTATGGTATAGTATCCGGTGATGATCAACGTGTCTTATCTTTTGGAAAAAGGTCACGGAACATAAACTTGTTATTAGGGCTTGAGAACGTTTTATACTTTTCATGAATTTATTATCAATGAAAACTGTTAATTAACCCTGCCTTTTCTGGCATGAAAAGCTAGGCACTTTTTAAACTCATGGATCTAGAGAGACTAAACTTTCTTAACTAATGTAATTAAATTACATTATTAGAAAAATCTTTTTAATTTGGCCCAGTAAATTATATTCTTATCATTGATATATTCATGAATATAAAAAGTATTATAAAGAACATCTATATATGTATAAGTACCTATATTATAATATTATGAATCTGTTTCGGTACGCTTGCACGCATAATAGTTTCCTGAAGAGTTCTATTATATTTACATTTCAATACAACATCAATGTAGGTACGTCAGTTTTGTAAAGAAAATCAGAGATTACAAATAAATTCGTGTGCATTGATTGGAAAGGAAAGGAGGCTGGTCCAGTGTTGTGACGGCGAGGTGCTACAATGGCTCGCCAGCCGGACAGTCGGCGTCGGCGACCACCCGCAGTCTGGGAACATCTCACACTTGTGCCTGCCCACTCGAGTGTGCGCACGGCCGCGCAGCCCCTCTCTACCGGGAAATAGCAATGATACCTCAACAACAATACTAGCTTTGAGGTTTTTTTGCTATTATGTAGTTCAGTAGCTCGGTCAATGTTTGCTACAAAATTTGGTCGTTCCAATTGTCCGTAGATAACACGGTGTATAACAATCAATTGATCGCTTACAAGAGATCGGTTCGGCTCGTATTAGCTACCGTACTGAATGATTCCATATTTAATTAGAAACCTTTGAGATACGATATTACGTTTATTTGGATCTTTGATATATATATGTCTTATCCTCACAGAAAAAATGTAGGTATTGTTCGGTTTCGGTACCATACAGATTGAGATATACTACACGTGAAATCCGTTGATATAGAATTTGTTTTGTATTTGCAAATATTCGTATCCAGTTTTAGAAACTTCTGTAAGATTTCACTATACAGGAAATTTTGTACTTGTAAGGAACTTATAGGTAGCTTAGATATTAGCTGCCTGCTGGATATATTGAAAATCATTGTTTTTATACGTAAAATTATTACATCATATATCGTTATGTTATTTTCTAGTCATTATATCGCAGTCATGCATGTCTTCATTGATAAAAAAGGTCTTGAAAAGTGCAGCGTATAATGTACTAGCATGATGAGTCACGGGAACCCTCACCTAGAACTTTTCATCGATTTTAAAATGAGTTCAATGATATGTAATTTTCTTCCGTAGGTCTGGTTCAAGAACCGTCGCGCGAAATGGCGTAAGCAGAAACGCGAGGAGCAGGAGCGGCTGCGCAAGCTGCAGGAGGAGCGCGCGTGCGGGCGCGCGCCGCTGCTTACGCGGGCGCCGCTGTCGCCGGCGCACTCGCCTGCGCACGCACCGCCCGCGCCGCCCACGCCGCGCCCCTACACCGACGACTCCGACTCTGACCTAGAAGTCGCCTAAACACTAAACTTCCAAACACTAGAACATTCGTGAACAACGCTATCTACACTGACTCATGAACTATCAAGTACTGTTCACTAGACAAGTGTTTAAAGGGGCCATCTCAAGTGTTTTTGTTACTTCTAAACTCAGTGCGAGGACGACAGTGAACTATGTGTTGTGAAATCATTCTGACTGGTAGATATTAAAATTGTGAATTATATCTAACTCAACTTACTTGATACATGGTAAAATTATAACTTATCGTGTATTAAGAATGTACCTATAAATGTTTAGAGGCATAGGTAATATATTATGTACGTATGTAGAATAGTATTGAATCAACGCTTATCGACTTCCTCTTCGACGAAACGTTTCATTTTCTTTAGAAAATAACCCTTCTCTTATACTTACTAAATGTAGATAAATGTGTAATATCAACGCATATTAAAATAAAATACAAGATCATTCCGTTGATGTAAATTACAAGTAGGTATCAACAACATAGAAAATATTAACTTCAGACCTCGTTATTAGACATTCCGCTTTCTAAAAATTCAGTACCTATCTTGATAAATGTTCGTGTATTATACCTAAATATTTTATTATAGTTTATTATTGGACCTAAATATGATAAAAGTACTTAAATCATCAATACAACAATATCGCCTGCTACACTTTAAAGCTAGTTTACATTATAAGAATACTGAAATTTAGAGGAGATAGATAGAGTAACTTCATGCACGCTCGAGATGTAACCAATCAGAATCGGGAAACGCAAACGTAGCTACGTTTGCGTTTCCCGACTCTGATTGGTTAGCAGCACGCAGCTAGCAGACTTTTTGCCTAGCCCACACAACTTTTTATTTTGAGCAAGTGCCTATGGCCTGGCATTATCTTCAACATCAAAAAGTAATGGCATATCTTGTGCTCTCTCTTGCTGTCTAGTTAGCTGACTATCTACTTACTACAAACCATCCTGTAAGTATAGATATATACAAGATTTTTTTAACATGATATTTGTGGGTCTCCTTATCTCCTATGAAGATTCTAATAACGTCGTTTCGACACACGGCGTGTGGTACGCCAGTTCCAAAAATCGAAAAACGCTGTACCTATCGAGTGCGGTTATCGCGACCACGCTGATTCGAAAAACTCTTTGAATGGTACCTATTCGAGTATCGAAATCCACTGTTGGGCAGGGCAGTGAAAAGGCAGTGGAAAGTGGAATTATTTTGTTCTAACTACAAAAAATAAAGTTCAATGCTTGTTTTTCTCTTTTCGGTTATAGGTTTTTGCAGTCGGGTTTTATGTTTTTTTTGGTCGTGAATACCACCTACTATTTTGATTGATTGATTTTTGTTTATTAAATAGTTAATACAAAATAATACCTTTCACTGCCCTTGTCTCATCGGGGTCGTGAGTTCGATTCCTAGAAAAATAAACGCAACAGTGGAATTGGATACTAGTGTACCATTCAAAGAGTTTTTCGGATCAGCGTGTTCACGATAACGGCATTCAATACAGCATTTTTCCATTCAATATGTTTTCGAACTCGCGGCTATCACCCGCAATTTTTTTCGATTTTAATGCCAATAAAGAATTTATTTATTATTATTATATTTATTATTCTTCTACTGTAAACTAGACAGCTTTAGAAACATTTAAGAGTCTTCTCATTGTATATTACCGCAATTTCTAGAACGGCCAAGGTCAAACGTTAGAGTTTTTAATGAAATGATACATGTTGTTCTTTCAGAGAAGTGGACATTCTGCGTCAGAGCCCACTTGTTATGTAATTATTTGAGGTGGAAACAGGTGCGACAAATTAGAAAACGAACTGTCTTGATTATTTTAATATTCTGCTTCGTGACAGGTTTATTGCAATAATACGTAAAATTAGATGTATGGTTCATATAGATAAAAAAGTAATTAAATCCATAATTACATAATATACCTAATCAAATCTGCGTTTTCTTACGAACGATATTACAAAAAAAACTATAGGTAGGTACCTACTACCTACAAATGATGCCTTATGGATCTGACCTTTGAATCTTTAGTAGTTTTTGCGTCAATCCGGAACATACATACAGGCAAACGGACAAAAATATATAAAAACTATATTTTCGGCATCAGAATCGTTCCCACACCTCGTAACAATTACTTTTTTTTCAAAAATATTCAATGTACAGTTTTGACTTCGCTACTATTTTATTACAGCTTACTAGATTTAGCAGCAGTTTAGCAGAATACTATCTTAGTTAGTATTCCAGTTTTCCACCACTCCAGTGTCATAGAATATTATGCTAACATAATATATAAACGGTTACGTACCTAATACCTGCCTCCTAATATGTTCGCACTTTTTAATCTATAACACCAAGGTATTTTCCTTGATCGATGACAAGCCGTGATAACTTATGGAGTTCCCAAAGGCGGATTAGGTGTCATTGTGTTGTCAAAGGATGGGCTATTGCACCGGCATACAAATGAGCATGAGCAGTATGAGGACTGATGTAAGTGTGGCCTTGTAGTGCCACCATTATTATGTCATTGACTATGTCATCCCGATTAATATCACGCGTACCTAGATACTGTGCACGCGTGTTGACATGTGTGTGGTCAAAGATGTGACCGTACTGATCATCGGAGACTTATTGATCGGGTGAACTTAATAAAATCTATTGTTATTGAAGTAGGCACATGTATGACCTGCCTTGACATACCTTACCAAAGAGTTATTGGGTTTTGCTATTAGGAATTTCTGGAGTCTAAATTTGTAGGTAGCCTAGCCATCTTTTATGTGTTACGTGCATACAACTCTACTTACCCCATCGAGGAATACGTCTATTAATAATGTCGTAATGTCTATTTACAACGATAGGATAAGAAAAACTTTATTTCAGTGTTTCTTACTTGAAAGAAACGTAAGAAAAATTGCAAGATCTGGATCTGAGTTATGAATAAAAGGCAATTGCATCCAGCTCAGATGAGAATGTTATGAGAGATATATGGTGTTACGCGAATGGATAGAATAAGAATTGAGTAGGGTGTAAGGGACAGCCCTCCGCAAACTCATAGGATGAATTCAGTTATATATCATACTAAGACGACTGAAATTATTTCAGGAACGTTATGGGAATCCAATAAACCTGATTTGTTTTATTACCTCACACGCAATGTATCGTTACCGTGGCACAATACACGTAGCCACACTTCCCGTGGTGGGGGGGGGAGCGCGCTCGCGATGCTTCTGTAAATTCTGAGCTTCACGCGTCGCGTCGTTCGCTATAGTATTTCAACATCCATTGCTGGTTTTTTGATTTTAGCTGTTTTATTTACATAAATGGACTACTGCGTACATTGAAATAAAGGAATAAAGTAAATAAAAATAAAATTAATTTAATTTAATTTTTCCGGAGATTTTCGGTGGAATATGATTCAAAATAAGGAGCTGAATGCCCCTGTTAATTTGCGGAGGGCTGTTCCTTACACCCTTTATAAGAGGAAGTGAAACTGAAAGTGACACCGCTGACTGATAAGTTGTGTGGAAATCGGTTGTCATGGTATGGCATGTGACACGGAGAAATAAAGAAAATGTCATGAGGGAAAAAAAAAATGGGCTATAAGCAATAAGAGTAGAGGCTGAGATGACGATTAATAGAGAAGTAATTAGGTACCTATGGAAGAAAAAACATGTTGCCCCAACCCCAAATGACCTTTATAAGCTGTGTCGATAGTTCAGATACCTAAGCTATCTGTAATAGTTAGTTACTTAGCTAACTTGAACTAAGTTAATTATTGACGGTACGCGGCCCAGCCCGAATCAGGCCGTGATTAGTTCTGTAACTAGTTTCATGTTTACTATCAATTTTTCTATAGCTGAAAATGTACCTACCTACATGCTTTTTTTAACGTCTAGTGTTTCGAAGAGACAGCTTATTAGTATGCATATCACGCTTATTTACTTAATAAATATGAAATAATACTCAAGGATGCTGGGGGCCTAAACCGGCCACATTTACAATTCCTCTAAAAGCAGTTCATTTCCTGAATCCCAGCTGTCATTAGCAATTCCTCTAATTTGACTTAGAAGCAATTCATAATTTGTGGACCATTTTACGAATCTCCATAGAAAACTGTCAAACAGATGAATTATTTCGTATTATGAATTACACGCAGATCATATTATGAATTGTCATTTTACGTTACGTTTGTGATATTTTACGATGATTCATAATATTTTCATATTATGATTCTGCTAAAGTGACCGTTTTAAGCCCCCAGATCAGACAGAGATAGATACTTATAGAAACACCACACAACCACCATTTCAACCACCTATGGTTGAAATGTTTCAGTACTGTACGTAGGTACTTTATTACCTGCTATAATAAAGTACCTACCTACATGCTGAAAACGTTTAATTCTTGGATGCTCCAATTCAAACAATACAGACAGAGTTATTAGCTATTATACCCATACGTCCACGACTAATCTATATTTAATTGTTATGCAAACAGATCCATTTTTAGTTTAACATATTTATTAGCGGCACCATCACCATTCATGTGTAAAATATGCGTCATTTAGCAGCTAGGATAAATTGTTGTCGATTGCTGAAACAATATTGCATTACTTACTGTAAATAGAGTATGTACCTATTGTTTACTTTTATATTTTGTTTTTTTGGTACCTACAGTTGTACCAAACATTGATAAACTTTAAAGTTCCACACAAAAAGAAACGTGAGAGGAGTTGCAGAATTAAAATATTATTTATTTTGATTTTCTGCAAGTCGTCCTAAATGGGCCGTATATGTAGGATGAGTGGATGCATTACTCCTAGTCCAATTTTAGAATGTAAATCACAAGTCGTGTACCTACGTATATATAGGTACCTACATGATAGGTATTACTTAATTATGTTTCGTTTGCAACTTGTGTTGGATACAGTTGACGGTGCATACATGAGTAGGTAGATACCTATCTGAAACTTCTGTTATGTGTAAGATCATTCAGAGAGCATGTGCCAGCTGATCTAAAGAGTAATGTATTTTTTTAAATTACCTATTGAATGGCAAAAAGCGATGGTTAACCAGATGTGGGTATTTGGCGTGAGTGGGTTATTGCCGCCTATGAATATTTGTAGTAGGTAGCAGTGGCATCGCAGTGCTGAAATATCGAACGTGCCTGTAATTACAACGGTACCCATACCTACCCTTCAAACGAGATGCGCTTCCCTGGTGCGTTTCCCCAACATTATACTACAGTGTATCGCGAGCAGACTGGACTGTTTGTGTGTGCATCGCTGCTGCAAGCTTTCCACATCGGTATTGAGCTTGTAGTAGAGATTCCCATATATATAAGGCAGTGTTAGGTTAAGTTTACTAACATAGTTGTTAAGAATTGTTACTAAAATATTCCTAGTCCTGTTAGTTGTTAATCCTTAGATATTATCCTTACTAATATTACAAATGCGAAAGTAACTCTGTCTGTCTGTCTATCGCGCTTTCACGCCAAAATTACTGAACCGATTTAAATGGGTACACAGATATTCTAGAGCCTGAGAAAGGACATAGGCCACTTTTTAACGACATACCACGCGAGCGAAGCTGCGGGCGGAAGCGAGTTAAATATAAATAAATAAACCGGAGCTCAGCAACGCTACTTGGCGGCAGAAAGAAGTATGTTGGTGGTAGTAGGCAGTACCTACTTTGCCAGACGAGCTTCGATTCACAAAGAGTTTGCCAAAAATGGTATGAAATGGTTAGTCACGCAGGAACTATTTGAAGCTCTGCTTAGACAGACAATAACTAAACAAATTCAGGAAAAAATACAAGGGTCAATTCAGTATTATACATTTATTGAAAACCTCAGACATACAAAATTATCACACATTCACCATTAAAAAAATTAAACACAGATTATTAACAACTCATGGTATATAACGTATATTTATATCGTGAGAACAGCTACGCGTCACTTTGGTGGGTAGGGGTGGTAACATTTAATGTTAGTAGTAGGCTAGCGGGTAGCTGTAGGTGTAGGCGTAAGGGTAGGAGTAGGTGTACGCCAAGGGGCTGTAGGCATAGGCGGGGTAGCTGTAGCCGTAGTCCAGCAGCACCTGAGGTTTAGCCACTGCAGGGCTCACCATCAGCGCCGCGGCGAAGGCGATCAGCATTAACTGATGGGAGAAAATAATCTAATTAGAAATTGTTTACTTATAATTTAGGTACCTTCTTCTCATGAAAAAACCTACTACTAATGGGATTTAATAATGCAGTCAAGTTTCCCTTTTAGTAGGTAGGTACCTACTAGGTGCCCAACAGTCAATTCTGTGAGCAATCGAGCCCATTGTACAAATTCACACAACATTACACGGAACATCTAATAATCGTTTATCGTAAATTGCCGTAGGGGTACTTGGGTAGAGCTGGTATGTTCTAAAATGACATATAGGTATCCTTACATATTATAAAACAAAGTCCTCCGCCGCGTCTGTCTGTCTGTTCGCGATAAACTCAAAAGCTACTGCACCGATTTTCATGCTGTTTTCTCCAATGGATAGAGTGGTTCTCGAGGAAGGTTTTAGTATATAATAACCGACATCCACGTGGGCGATGAAGCGGGTAAAATGCTAGTGTCATAAAATTCAAATGTTACCTATAAATGTCCATTTCACACCTAAGCCTGGACCGGAATCGAACCCTCACGCTAAGCTATTTCTAATTAGAAAATTAAGGAGGAAAATATCTAAAATCACTTTTGCGTTTTCTTATAAGAAACAATCAGGAAATGGCGCACCAATTGATTAGTTAAGATATTATTTTTTAAACTCACCAATTTGAACATGTTTGTAAATCCTCCTCAAAGACACAGCACCAAACAAAATCTAGTAGACACTAGACAGGACTGTAGTCGATGGATGTGACGACTGATATCATAGCATCTTGTCCTGCGCTCCAGCTTATATACCTACGGAGCCCAGAGGAGCGCGTCCCGTCCGTGATTGGAAAAACTAATGATCCACCGACCGTCCTCAACATGCTGCATATAGGATGTAAAAAATGTTATACACAATGTCGCATTAACAGTTAATAGTACTTCATTTCCATATCGAACCCGGATCATAGTGTGACAATAGACGCGTAGAAGATTCAACGCCAGATTAATGGCAGCAAAAAATGTAGACAGTCACTTATGTAACATTTAACACGCTCTAGCCTAGACCTGTGAGATATTTTAAGTTAGATCTACCTAACGTAACTAACGGAATAGTTACTGACAGACGTCTATGGTCTTAAAATAACATGGTACCTAAATCACTCAATATTGTGCGTATAAACTTACATTTTTGCAGTTGTAATGTATGGGGGAACATGTTTTTCAACTACAATGCCAAGTTTGTTCTTGGGATAACTTCATCCCAACTACGGAACCCTTCATTGTGCTTGGTCCAACACGCACTTGGCCGGTTTTTATTTTTTTGATAAGTTTGCGTAGCACCAACGATTCACTTGTTGTGTACTTATTTATGTGAGTTCCCTATGTTACACCGAATGACATTAGGCGGAACAGGTCATACCTGATGACTTGTTTTACCAAAGCATCAAAAGCCCTCGAGCGTTCAAAAGAAATTGGTCGATATGGCCGATCGATCGGCACGTTGATTTACCGAAAAAGTACCAAAAGCCTTTAAAAACAAGTCATCGGGTCTGAGTGTTCGGGCTTTTATAATTGTGAACCCATTTTTTTATAATAAGAAAAGAAACAAACTCGCGACTTCTTCCCACGAGGGCAGGCAGAAACTTCAGACCGCCACTTGCTCTGCCTCTTACATTACCTACTCCAAAAAGTCATGCCTACCCTCTATAAGTTTTTAACCGACTTCTTCAAAAAGGAGGAGGTTCTCAATTCGTCTGTATGTATTTTTTTTTATGTATGTATCACGATTGCTCCGCCAATTATTAATCGATTTTGATGATTCTTTTTTTGTATGGTAGGTCATGCTTCCGAGGTGATCCCATAATAATTTGATTAACTTTGCTTGCGTATTTTTTGAGTTAGTTTCAATATTACGTACTAGCTTTTGCCCGCGGCTTCGCCCGCGTGGATGTCGGAAATTATCCCACGGGAATGTGCTACCGGGATAAAAGTATCCTATGTCCCATAACCCACGTGGTCTGTCTAGGCGACCTAGGCGTTACGGCGTAAAAGTAACAGACATGAGACAGCCAGTAACTTTATATATTAGTGGTAGTCCATATCTATATTGTGGTGATAGTGTGGATAGTATGGACAGCAGTATGAATCTGTCGGAAAGATTAATGAAAAAATATTGTATAAAGATTAATGAAAAAACTATGGCATATTGTATGGACGATGGAAACTAAGGCGAAAGCTTTAGGGGAGCCTGCGATATTCAAATTTTCTTATGATTTTGCTTTTTACAGGTCAGTATCAAGTTTTATGTTGATCTAAATAATGAGTCGCAGTTGTTTCAAATATTTATTTATCTAATCTAACTAATATGGCAGGAGTTGTATTCCTGTATCTAATGGTTATTATTCTGTAAAGCTACTATTTGCTACGATCGCGAATCATATTTTAATCATATTGACATTCGAAACTTACCCATTAAACGATTTAAAAGCTGTATTAAAACCAAACTTTGTAAAAAAGGGTACCTACTATACAATTTCAGATTATTTAGAAGACAAAAAGCATGGGATTGAGCTGCTCGCTCTGCTAACATTTTGTCATTTTGGCATTGTGACATTTTGAATAAGTGAAAATCATCAAAATATACCTACCAGTTTTATATACAAATTCACATTATTGAATATTATATGTAGGATATTGACAAAATGACATGATTGCTTTGTAAAGTATTGTATTATTGTGAATGTGAGGACTATATGGATGTGATTGATGATGATGATGATGATTTGAGAACTTGATGCGGCCTACACAAATGTCCTTTCTTTGGTATTGTTCGTCGAGTCGTTGAGCTCCTTAAGTTATGAGCTGAGCTCCACTATTACTGACAAATGCTTGCAGTGACAGGAAAGGTTCACTCAAATCTGTGTGGTTTATTCCTCAAAAGACCATTTCAGACTCTAATCTACATGGCCCTCATAGGGCCTGACCAATATGCCAATATCTGACCTAGGTATGTCCGGACTTTAAAAGAGACTGTGAGTTGGTTTCGGCCTTTCTTCTCAGAGTAGTCAGATAGGAAACGCCGACCTCATCTAGCTTAATTTTACAATTTTTTGATATTATTACGACGTGTAAAAGTGATTCCAATAACATATTTACAAAATAAATAATTTCATTTTAACATACAACCTACTTGACACTGACTTGCAAATTGAAAAAAACTTAAGATTTGAATTTCGCGGGCTACCGGCGCATCCCCCTTAAGAAAATCGCATCATTTGCACAACGCCATCTATCGAGTAAGTACTCACTGGTAAACTCAAACTCTTCGTTCCAAGCCAAGAGCCAAGTAGTAATAACTTTTGATTGAGTGGACAGATTCTCAAGATACGGACTATGACTATATTCTCAATCCCTTAACGCTCTTGAAGAGAGTCCCGCAAAAATGTCAATAATAAGTACTTACATGTGAATTTTAAAATCAAGAGGGTAAAGAAGGGTTTTTACCCTCATGAGGGATGATTTTAGAAAAACGTAACTCTTTGTTAGTTACAAAAAGCATACATTTCCACAGCCCTAACTTAAAAAAAAACCGGCCAAGTGCGTGTCGAACCATGCACAATGAAGGGTTCCGTAGTTGGGATGAATTATTTTATCAAACAATCTTTCGCAAAGTTTTATTGTTATTACGTCTATGGGCGTTTACTGTCCCTCAAAGTGTTTAAAAACTTGTTCTCGCATACAGAATGTTTGGGTTTTTGCAACTGCACATGTAAGTTGGTCGAATAAAAGTTTTTGAGCTAAGTCGCGGACAGACAGACAGACAGACGGACATGGCGAAACTATAAAGCTTCCTTGTTGACTACGGAACTCTAAAAATGATAGGTTTCCCATAAAAACTTTCATCCCCTATATCCCCCCCCCCCTTAAATTTGTTTTTGAGAAAATAATTGCCTATGTTCTTCGCCGGGATGCCATCTATCTCTCCAAATTTTTTTTTAATTATTTTTTTTTTAAATTTATTTAAAATCTAAGAGTATCGAATTTATACTTTTAAGCATCGATTAGGTATGGATTATGTGTACAATTCAAAATGAGGCAAATGTTCGATAATTAAGAATTCGGCAAGCAAAAGTCATTCTTCTACGGAGACTCTTAACACCGCGATTCAGAAAATTACGTTAAATGAACAACGCCATCTATCGAGCACGAAGTGATACTGTCAAAATATATGGGAAAACGTTCGAACACTCTGTAAGCTATGTAGAAAAGACGTAGGGTTCCATGACTGACTTGACTTGACTTGACTTGACTTGACTTGACTTGACTTGACTTGACTTGACTTGACTTGACTTGACTTGACTTGACTTGACCTGACTTGACCTGACTTGACCTGACTTGACCTGACTTGACCTGACTTGACCTGAACTTGACCTAACTTGATTTGGGTTGAGTTGATTTAACCTTGAGCAGGTATATTTTATCGCAGCAGGTACATTGGTAGTTGAAAGAAAAGTAGATTACTCGTGTTTATTTAGTAAGCGCATTCGTGCCTTAATTACTCACTTTTGCTCGATGTAAGAATCTACAAGTTTTAAGAAATTACAATTTGTCACCATTTTTTCATGATTAATATTTGTATCATGATTTAAAAGCGCCACCTATGGCACTACTACCAAACAATAGATTTGGAAAACTTGAATAAACCAAACTTTAGATTGGGTGAATTCACAATGTATCGCGTTATGTTTCCGCGCGTAGTAGTAAGTATGTGAACATAATTATGATGATTATGATCGTGTGTTACACACATTCTCACAAACCTACCTGATTTTACGCTAGTGTCATTTTACGACAATAGATGTCGTTACGTGTATCTACATTACGTACCTAATGAAAATTTCTTCTTGAATACTTTAAACTCTTATATCTTTTGATATTTTGAAGCGATTGCGATGAAACAAAGACTAAATGAAACATCGAGTTACACACAATATTTGAGTGTATAAGTTAACCATATTGATTTCGTACTTTTTACGTGATACTGGAACAATCAAACGAACGAACAGACAAACAGACAAACAGACAAACAGACACACAGACAAACAGACAAAAATTCCAAAAATGGTAGAAATGGCATCTGTTGGTTATTCTTGGACACTCCACCTACGTTTTTTTTTTTTTTTTTCATTGTACAGAAACGCCTCGTCTACAGATTTATTATATGTATAGATTTTACCCACTTAGTTTATCTAGACGATGTATTCATTTACTCATTCACTGTTATTTATATCAGCTAGTGGTATTCGAATTTATTTAGGGTAGGTACCACAGCTAAAAAGAGAAAAATATAAACTTTTTACAAAAAAAAAAACCGACTTCCAAAAAAAACACGCAAAACTGAAAAATAACTTTTTTTTTTGGAAGTCGGTTTTTTTTTGTAAAACGTTTTTATTCTTTAAAATAAGGTGCTTTATGGGATAGTATTAAAGCTCCTGCAAATTGGCGTGATATCGCGGGCGCTACAGGCTGCGCTACCCTTGTCGCGCCCGCGATATCGCGCCTGTTTGTGGGAGCCTTTATAAAATAAATAAAACTGCAGTAAGTGGGTGCTAGTCCATGATAATAAATCAAGGTGGCTTGTTTGTTTATATGAATTCTAACAAGATTATAATAAGTTCAGATTACGCTATGTGATTGGTCTTATTCTGCATAAGAACACGATTAGCAGCTATATTCTCATTTGTATGCAAAATAAGTTCAATACATAATAATCATCACACGGACATTTGTGGGACATGTAAGGACGTACAGTCCGCGCGGGAGTCGAGAGATTTCATTCTTGACTGTCAGTTTCATACACTAACGAATGTGTGTTTTGCGAATCTTTTCCATAATATTACCTGAAATTGTCCAACTGGCAGATGTCAGGAACGCACACCATGTCAATCGGTTACCTTAAACTCGCGACAATCTAAGAAGTCCGTTTTGACAGCTATAAAAATCCTTTGCGTAGCGATAAAAAAAAAACATGGTTTCTTATAATTCTCGAAACATATCGATTGAACATACTTAGAGAGTTTGTAATCGACGACTTATCTACATTGCTTAAAACTGATTCTCAAGGCCTAACGTTTTATTACATGTACGAGAACGAAACGACAAAACGGACTTCTTAGATTGTCGCGAGTTTAGGTAGGTACTAGGTACTGTTCAGTTTTCGAAGCCCTACCTACTTGATTTTAAGATTTGAGGCAGCAATGGTCATAGGTACCACCTGCTAGGTACTCAATGTTGGTATGGTAGTAATTCTAGGAAGGTACATGGATACATACATAGGATAGGTACCTACCTATCTAAAATCAAACACAATAATTATAGGTAGGTACCTACCTACGTGCCATCCTTTCGGATATTTTAAAAAGAATGTTGCATTTAAGTAGTCAGGTTAGTATGTATTTTGCAAAACACAATTGACTGATCCTGGTTCCTACTGACGTGTTTGCATCAATAAAAATATCACCGTGTATTGAATACAAAATAAAGACTTTTTGTGTTGGAGCAGGTACCATGCAAGTAGATACCAGGTAGGACCTATTCAAATCGCGTTTGTAAAATGGGAATTTGGGAATAACTAATTTGTATCATTCTTCGTATCAAGCTTGTGAAGAATAATCCAGATTTATGCAAGTTCTTAAAAAGGTAGGTACCTACTTAAAACAATTCCATCTACCAACAAAGAATTACACACCCACACACATTTTGCAAACAATATAGGTACCTACAGCTACACGCTGCACGTTACTTATTAACAAAGTCAGTTTAAGCTGGCCAAGTATTCTATTGAAACTCTGTAGCAGGGATGTTGCGGACATCCGCATCCGGAACCGCGGAGCTTCCACATCGATTTGGACATCCGCATCCGCAATAATTAATGCGGATGCGGATGTAGCACAAGTCGCGACAAGAAAGATATTGGGCGGGGCCGGCGACTGGCGCCATGCCGTATGCGAACGAAACCTTCGCTCCTATTGGTCAATGCGCACTTCTCATTGACCCAGTGTTCCTAGCGAACAATTGTTCAGTTGCGCGGGTTTATAATATGAACCTCTGCGTAACTTTTCTTTCTTTCTAAAGTGAGTGATAAACGTGCGTACGTCTTTAAGGGTGCGTGTTCAGACAGCAAAAAATCATATTTCACCCGCGCAACCCTTACCTACCCCTCTCATCAAACACGACGAAAACAAAACACAATGCCTTCCCGCCAGCAGAAACTTTTCTCCTGGCGTTTATAATTCGAATTTCAATCTTCTGTAGTTTATTTTGCTAAAGCTTGAATTCAGAACTATAGATCATATTCATGTTTTGGAACTAAAAACTCAATGTTGACGTGAAAAAGTTCAAATTTAAATGTAACCAAATTTTATTTAGGACCTGTGCAACGACAAATGGCATGTGCAGCGTGTAGCTGTAGGTACCTATATTGTTTGCGAGTAGAAAAAGTGGTCGAGTTCTGTATAAAAGAAATAAATGTAGGATTATCAGCATCACCACTAAATGAATTGACATCTATTCATCTATATGTATACATGGATGCCAAAGTTCCTAAGGGACTAGTTGTAACAAACGCCCGAGGTGCGTGCTCAGTACCTACGCTGGTTTTGGGCGCGCGCCTGGCGCGTGTTGGACGCTCGTTTGACGCTCACATTTTGTTGTAAATTTTGAACCGTGTTTCTTTGAAGTTTATTACTAATGCAGAGAAAACGACAAGGAAAAATAGTGAAAAAGGAACTCGCGTCTAAGCGTCAGGGGCACAAGGCTAAGGCTTCATTTACGAAGATGCGGGGTGTCGCGCGTGGCGTTGGGCGGCGCGGCCTGCACTGAATTCAAACATATGGCGTTGTATGAGTGCGTTTACGGAGAAGCGATTTTACACGCGTTTGCTTGAAATGGAGCGTTTTTTGCGGCGGCACACAGCGGCAATACTCGATGAAGCGATGCCCGCGGCGGAACCTTCTCCCAGTCTTATTTGTAAATCGCACAACGGAGACGCAAGTTGAGAGTTGCAACTTGCGACGTGCACTCAACTCTCTCGCTAACCTAAAACTAGTCGGTTTGATTGAGTACCCCGCGTGCGCCGCAGCGTTGCCCGCCGCATGCTTCGCTGCACGCTTGACGTTTCGTGGCGGGCACCGCCACTCTTTCCATCTCACATCTCTATGAACAACATCGTATTTTGTCATATGTTTGTGTTTACGCGTGCGATGATAAGTGCCGCTTCACGCGCCGCCGCACCGTAAACCGAAAAAACGTCAGACGCGCCGCGAAACGCGATGCTGCACGCGACGCGCCACGCCCCGCGTCTCCATAAATGAGGCCTAAGGGCGCTCGCTTGGACGGCAGCGCTTGACATAATTCGTTACATAGGAATTCATACAATTTTATTGAGCGCCCGAAACGCATTGTATAAATCGCGCGACTCGAGCGCTTGTTATAACTAGTCCCTTAGTAGAAAGTTTATTGGGATTCCTGTTTGTAACTGTTGATATTGTAGCTTTGAAAACATGTCAAGTTACATTAACGCTTTAGGCTTTTTTTCAAATCTATAGAATTTTGCACTTATTTAGATTTCAATTCTTTTATTACCCGACTACGGCAACCAAAATGAAGGGTTTTGATTTTGACCGGTATGTATGTTCATCTGTTCCCTCGTATCTTGTAAACTATCGTAGGAAACGTCTTGATTGTCCGCAGGTTTTTTTTATTTTTTTGGGGTTTAATATATATTTGGCCTTATGCCTTTCATTTGATACCCAACATGGTACGATTAAAAAATATTTTGTTTTTTTCATGATATGTCATCTAGAAGGCGTGATGAGTCGTTTAGAAGATATGAGGGAACAGATACATACATAAATACATACAAACCGGTCAAAATCATAACCCTCCTTTTTGCTTCGCCGTAGTCTGGTAAAAACTAAAACGCAACTATGACAAATAAGTCAACTAAAGAGATATGAACAAGACATCACAGACAGACAAATTAAAAATCCGGAGTCATACGTAATCTGTTCGATTTATGGCCCCGTGTGACACCGGATTTTTAATTTGTAACGTTACCGTAAAAGTTCGATAACTTTTATTTTTTCAGCGATGCCGACGTTTTCATACAATCATTGTGAATTTTAAATCCGTCACAACCGTTACTCATCCCCATCATATAAAGGGGGCTAGTCATGAGAACAATTTCCCCAACAATTTCCAACAAGAGTCCTTATGAAAAATTTCAAGTCCCGTGCACAAACGTGTGCGTAAGTACACACAAACCCATTACCTATTTTAATTTATTTTATAAATAATTACCGATTTATTTATTTTACTCCATTAATAATAATATACCAAAAACCTAACATTATTCTTAACCTTATTCTAAAAAAGTAACAAGTTTTAGGGGACGGTCAAAAGTCGCTCGAAATGTTCGTCTAAGGGTCACCTTACAAGAAGTTTGTCGAAAAAAGTGGGAGTAAACGAATTTGGATCCTAAGTAAATCTCAATAAGATTTAAAATCTCGAGTGCGAACTTTCAAATGAACGTGGAATAGGCTATGTTGTAAATTTTCTCCGCAAGAAAATTCACCGCAATACAGAACAATGGCGCTAGTGGTACCCTATATAAAAATGTACTCTTTGGTTATACCTACTTTATCAGTAAAAAAAATGGAATATGTAATGTCAAAATAATGGAATAGTCAAAGAAATGGAAATAAAATGGATGTCATCTTGAGTTTGCAAATATCAACATTGAATTTTACCTCGGAATGTATTTATTTTATCAATTCATAACACTTTTAATATTCGTTTTGGAAGTGGTTTTAGTGTTTTTTTCATGTTTTCTATGTCTCAGTTTCTTTTGTGGAATGTGATAAATTACGAAAATATTATTTACGAAAATAAATAATATATCGGCGCAGCTAAATATTTGAGTCTCAACAGAGCGACGCCGACTGATTTGTGAAACAAAAATATGCTTGAAGTTCCTGCAATGTGCGACGGAAGATAGCTTCTTCCACGAACTAAGAACGTCGTCGTAAGTCCTAAAAGCTTGGATTCGTAATAAAACCAAAAATAAAACGAATAAAAAAAAAAAGCCTACACAATTTTTTTTGCCTTGTTTTAATACAAATAATCATCAATTTTTATCTTATACAGGCATTAGCATATTAAGTACAAATCGAAAATACGAGAAAATTTGAGGTAACTATTTATTTTTTTATCGAGAAAATTTTAAAATTTTGTTTCTGTTCCACAAAGTTTGGAAATATCATGTAGTTACACATACTATTTGATACATTTAAACGAAAAGACCAACAGAAATCTTGGCTTTATTCTGCTAAAATACAAGATATTAATTCAAATTATCAGACAGAGAAATATGTATGACAAGACGTCAAGTGACGACGGAACGGAAGATAATTACATAGACACACTACACTATTTTTATTTTATACCCAAGTCTTATCAATTTCATGAAAAATCAAATTGAAGACAGGCAATTTTGGCTCCTAACCGCTCTTCTTTCTCAGAATTTCATTGTCAACGCGGCTCGCGGCGGTGACAGACGAGCCAAGGCGGGTTACGAGCAAAATTTCAATCCTGAGAAGTACGCGGACTTGCTCGCACGTCTATCACCCGTTTTATAGACTTGACTCCGAAAAGGCGGCAAAATTACTTTTCATTAAATATTATGCTCCAAATTTTAACTTTACTTACTAATAAAAAAACATATATATATAATTTATTTATATGTAATAAAAATATACTATCTTTTTTTTTTATTACTCCACCCACACAAATAAAAAAATAAAAAATATCTAAACATCCGCATCCGCATCCGCGGATGTGAGCCTCCAAATATCCGCATCCGCATCCGCATCCGTGGATGTGAAAAAATCTGCATCCGCAACATCTCTGCTCTGTAGATATAGTCTAGGTACTTTAAAACTGCACGCCCCTCCACAAAAACTTCTATAAGTACAAACAGTTGAAAAGTGTATGCAACAAGCACTGGCTGGAGAGCTGTGTAATTTTAAAGTACCTAGTCCAAAGCGATCCGACTATATCGAGAGTCTAGTGCGATGCGCGCTCGGAAACGGTCGCGCATCACTCTTCGTTACGAATTATTAATTCGCGCCTAGCGTGGCATTTGCCGTCGCCGTCATGGGTTCCGAAAAACTCATAGTCAACGAGCTCCTGGCGTTCCTGCAACATCAACTGGACGTCATGGAGGAAGTTAGCCTCATGCAGATCTGTACCTCGAGCTACACCGAAGATGAGATACGCAATGCAAAGACGACACTGTACACGTCGCTCGACTTAGCCGACCGAATGCAGTCCCGCAAAAGGGACGAAAAGGGAGAGAGGAGTCTCCAAGACATGTTTCGGGTGTTTAAGGAGACCGACCCTGACGACGTGCCGTCCTTTGTAGCGAAGGAGCTGCGGAAGCTGCCCCCGTTACTTTTGACCACGTCGACGTCACCAGGTTGCTGAAGGATATTGTTACTCTGAAGGCTAGCCTGGCCGAGATGAAGTTCAAGCTGGATGCGTCTCAAAACACTATCAGTGAGTTACGTGCCGATATGGTGGACTTACGCAACACTGTAGCGGTATGTAGGTCACCTGAGGTCGCATCAAGGGTGAACACTCGTCGTGGTGCAAACAACGCATCGCTGTCCAGTTTCGAGTCAGCGAAATTGGACTCGTCACCGGCCGCTGTCACTGCAAGCGATGCAATACCGCGCCCCACCGATCCCGCCTCTACCGTAGTACAGGCGACGTCACAAGTTAGCACGTCAACACCTCGCCGTGCTTACTCAGCAGCAGCTGCACAACCTCCCATCCAAAAGGAGCAGCAAAAGAATAAAGTGTTTGCTAAAAGTGCAAAATTGACCGACGGGGCATCTAAGAGCCGCAATGTTCCGGCTTCCGGTATCTTGTCCCCAGCCCCTAAGAAAAGGCAGCCAGACAAGGACGGCTTCGTGACAGTGGAATCGAAGCGAAGGAAGCCGACATGCCGTAATCGATGTGGTACTGGTCTGGCGAGACCAAATCTGTTGCTGCGTCCTGCTACACCGTCGACGCAGATGTACGTATCCCGTCTGCATCACTCCACGATGACTGAAGACATCGTGGAATACATCAGAACCAAGACCAAGTGGACCTTGAGAGTAGAGAAGTTGGAGTCGCGCCATAACATAAACTTCAAGTCGTTTGTGGTGCGGGTTCCAACTCAGTATCTAGAAACTTTAATGAAAGAAGAGTTTTGACCGAAAGGTGGGGCGTACCGAAGTTTTCGTGGAAGGTTACGCGACACCACGCAGCGCAACACGACGCCGACACAGTCATCACATCATGTGCAATAATTTTTTATGTTATTATAATAAAAATATGTATGTTTAGGTTAAGGTATTTATCTATGGGCCTGAGTCGCCTGAAAATAAATGGATTATTATTATTAGTCTTATATGTTCAAATATCTCGGGGACCATGGGGTCCCGGTCTTTTTGAATGCGTACGAGGGGCCGAAGCCAACTCGCAAGGGCCCGGTAGACGTATTTAATACAATGAGGCACCAACCGACGATTATCCCTGTTCGCACTATACAAGTGCAGCCAAGGATAATCTCTGGTTGGAGCTAAAGCTAAGGCTAAAGTGGATTGGTAACCTGGAACTATGGAAGGACTATGGCCCCTGCCTGATCAATATTATGGTATACACGGATAAAATGGCAGGGGGTGACTTGCACACTCAATAATGGGCCCCCGAAAACAGTCGCTAGCACATAGTGACGTAGCGACAAGGGGGCAACACTTCCCGAGGTGCGTGCGGAGTGGAGAGGTATTCCACGGCTTTCAGAACAATCCCAGAGCCCGGAAGATGGTCAAGATCCCTACGAGCACTTACTGGAATACTTCCTTCCTCCGAGCACGTTTGCTCTTGCGAGTCTCCACTCAAGCCGGCCATTGAAGGCAAGAATGAGGTGGGAGCTCTGTTCCTCGTCAGTGTTCACTCCAGCCAGCCAATAAAGGCAAGCCAGAGGTGAGGAACAAGACTTCTCCCGGGAGATCAGGTCCGTGGGGTCGCAACTGCCCAACAGCTCGCCACATGCTGCCCTGCGGGTTTTTGTATCTCTCTTGGTCTAGCTCCTCACTCTAGGAAATTTACTTTCATTCCGACTGTCTTATTCCCATTTGCGTTGATAGCTCTAACTCTTAGAATAATAACGTTAGAATAATGCGTTATAGAATAATAAAGCATTATTCTAACGTTCTAACTGCTACAGGTAGCTACGTGCCACATTACCTACCTAGCTGGCTGCTAGATCTTATTATCTCATTATGAACAATTGAACATCCTATCTATTTTGATTTAGACATCCTACTAAATAAACTATTAATCCTAACTAATGCGAAAGTAAGTTTGTTTGTTTGTTACGCTTTCACGTTAAAACGGCTGAACAGATTTTAATGAAATTTGGCACATGGGTAGACCATGACCTTGGTTAGGACATGTTAGGACACCAACATAGCCCTCGTACATCAATAACTCACTTTGTGCTCGATGCAACAATCTACTATTGTTAATCCGAGACGAGTCGATGGCGGAGCTTCGCACCGGTGCAAGATTCACCGGAGATAGTGTGGAGGGTCGGTCCTCTCCCCATACAAACGCTCTCGCCTGTTTTCTCTCTGGTTTATGACCTTAGAGCAATGACTTTTTACAGTAAAATAAATATCAACTAGTTCTATGCCCCTGTTTTCCGTTTTGATGATACATTACCTGTAGAAGCACTAGAACCCTCAGAAAATGCTGCACAGTAAATATCCTTCTTATTCAATTTATAAAATACTAGCTGCGCCCCGCGGTTTCACCCGCGTAAGTCTCGATCCCGTGGGAATATCGGGATAAAAAGTATCCTATGTCCTATTCCAGGTCATGGTCTACCCCTGTGCCAAATTTCATCCAAATCCGTTCAGCCGTTTTAGCGTGAAAGCATAACAAACAAATAAACTCACTTTCGCATTTATAATATTAGTTAGGATCTTTCAAATTGGTCCAATATTGGAGGAGGAAATAGACGAGAGCCTAACCTCGAATTATGACTTTTTGTATGAAGAAAAGACCGACCCTATTTCCTCTTAATGACCCGCAGTAGTGGAGTATATTTACGTATAGATAATAATGGAAATAATCAACATAACATTTCTCTATTACCTGGCCAAACCTGGGTTACTTCATGTTTTCATGAAATAATTATATTTTCCTGGATCGCCTCAAGTCTGTCGAAGACTGAGAGACGACGGATGTAGAGAATGCGTAGGTACGTATTTCCACACAATAAAAACTGTATTGTATTACAGTATTTTGATTTTATTTACACATTTAATTGGCATAAGTATTCAGTCATCATCTACTTTTTGACGCATATTTCTTTTGGGGTTATTGAACTTTCTTTTCTTGAACTCGACGGGTTCATCACCAAGTGACTCTACGCGCTTCTCCTTGAACTGAATGATTTCTGGCTGCACGATCACTGGTGGCGGCGGCAGCTCCTTTTCAGACTTCGGTAGCTGAAGATCGATGTGTTCTACAGGTCTGGGAAAAGATGTTAAAACTGTTTATTACTGTATGTTTTTAAAACTGCCTCGTTGGTCTAGTGGTCGCAAACGCTACTGCTGAGCATAATTTCGGGTTCGTTTCCCGGGACGACCATTTTGTGTTATTGGGTTTTTCCATCTAGAATTTCTCAGTAGCAACCTGGAGTCTGCCAAGTTGATGGCATTAGACTCACCCCCCTATTACATGGGACTTAAACATACCCAGCGAAATATGGGTGTACTATAGGTACTCCTCTGCCTAACCCATCGAGTAATAGGTACAGGTTTATGTTATGTAGGTGGGTATTTAAAGTTTGATGTAAATTGCGACATTTATTTTGGAAAGACGTATTCTATATGAATTCCAATAACCAATTTTTATGATGATTCATAATGTATTTTTTCTATAAAAAAAAACAAAAATCTTTAAATTTAAATAAACAAAATTTAAATAGACAAAAATCTTCTTTCTTCCTTCTTTATCTCACCAATTATGTTCTCACCAATTCAATTTAAATGAGGGTGGCATAGAACTGCACAAACGCTGACTTACTCATTCACTACTGGAGTCCAGGAACCATAGGGCTTGGTGGCGCGTGGAGCTGGCCCATAATCCACAAACTTTTTGACAGGCGGTGGGTCCTTGTTCACTGCCAACTCTCTCATTCTTTCTCTTGCTATGTGAGCGTTTACCTCCATATGCACATCTTTTTGGGCTTGCTTTTGTTGTTGTTTTCTGGAAACCAAAGAAATTGATAATATATATATATATATGTGAGTAAGTCTACAGCTCATATTTTAAACAAATATTAAATGGCCCATTCCTTTTAACAACTAGTAAAGATACTTCACATAGTTTCATTTAGACTGGCATATAAATTATTGTATGCTTAACTCACTTTAGTTTCTGCTTCTTTTTATCTTGTAGTTCGCCTTTTAATTTGTTCTTTTCTTGATCTGCTACTGACACATACTCATCAGGAGTATCCCAGGTGGTTTCTATAATGCAAGAACACATACTCCTTGTATATTTTATTACATCGAAAGATAAGTTTTGCACAGCTAGTAAATGGAAATTATTAATCTAATTTTTTTCAATAAAAAAAATAGGATGTTTTTATTCAGTTTTTCATGTATGTGTACTAATTTATTCATGTATGTGT
Organism: Lithophane ornitopus; assembly: GCA_948473465.1. Classification (NCBI taxonomy): domain Eukaryota; kingdom Metazoa; phylum Arthropoda; class Insecta; order Lepidoptera; family Noctuidae; genus Lithophane; species Lithophane ornitopus. Next base: position 12,448,832 of record OX419613.1, read on the forward strand.
ACTGATTTAATGTTATTCGACTTGTTTTCCTTTCTATGTTTATATATTCGAAATAAATGTTTTTAGGATATAATTTAGCTTTGAATTTGCTTGTCATTTAATTTAAGTAAATAAAAATTCTGTTCAAGTTCGTATTTCTTATTTGTATGCTGTTAACAGCAAAACATAGAGATCTCTGGATGTTATTATAATTATGTATATTATTTATAACACCTATTTTTACACCTATGCTTAACAAATAAAAAATGAAAATGTTAACAAATGGCTCAGGAAATGATTGTAACTATGGATACCAATTTGTAGTGACATCTACAACATGAGTGCTTCTCCAACATCCAATACCATTTGTCACAGTATTCCAATAATAGGAGCTGCCATCCTCACTCTTGACTTCTTCCCAGGTAGGGGCTGCCTTTGATAGGGGCGTTGTGCCAACAGCTATGGCAGTATCACTGCTACCGCTCTGATTTAGCAATTCATTAATATTCTGAAAATGAAAAACAATGGATTAGAAAAATGGCAAGCCTTATTATTATGACTATGTTTGAATAGCATTAAATAGAATACTCTTAATTATATTCACCATATAAATGACAGATATAAATGTAGAAATATTACATAGGCTGACACACTGGACGGTCTTATAGCTAAAAGCATCTTTTAACGACAATGTTTTCATGGAAGAAGGAGGGGCAATACTGTATGTACTCAGTGGTGTATTAAGTATTGTGGTGTGTTCAGAATGTTATACCAAACTGTAATAAAAAATCCATCAATCAAAGACCAACTTGACAGTTATACCATTAATAAATAACCCCAACCTGTGTTTACAATTTTACTTCAAATAAATGCTACCTTGCCTGCCATACTTCTGTTTCCAGTGTTAACTTATCAATTAATACCTGTGATGTGATGTCAGCATTGTTCTTCACATCATTCAAGTAAGCAGCCATAGCGGCTGCTTCCATTTTTTTAATATCATCATCAATCTTTTCTTTCTGCTTGAATTCTTTAGCACTCTTTTTACTGAGCTGTGATATGTGTTTTTGAACATTCTCCTTGTGACGCTTACCGTTTTCATGAAATGAAATTGACTGAAATGTTAAATTATGGTGAGTATCAGATTTTTAGGCTATGCCCATCAGATGGTTGTTTATGAACATTTAAAATCAAATGTTCAGGTTTCAATTGGTTCAAAAACAGCTATGATTTGAGTCCTTACTACTTTGTTATCAGCAAACCAACACTTGCAAAAATCGCAATACTTTCGTGCTTGAGACTTCCAGTATTCCGTCCTGAAAAAAAAAAATTAATACGTATAAGTTTACGCTTTTATGTAGCGCCTATGGGTTTTGGGGCAGAATCTTTATAAAATTGTAATGTGTGGGCAGAATTTGTCTGAAAAAAAAATTACTTACATTGTTTTTTCGGTGTAATCCCGACGATATTTGAATAAAATATTATCTGTAGAACATTAGTTAAATGATAACAACTTTTTATAGTGAACTATAAATTTTACACTAAACACGTCGCATTATTTCGTACACAAAATACAACCCATAGATTACTTGATACAACCACAGAGTACATTTATTTATAGGATAGGAATACAACAACAAAACGTCAAAGCATATGAATACGATGCCATATTATATAGAGCTCTGTGTACGATGCATTATGCGCCATGCGCCATGGCCATAGCAGTGTTGCCAACAGTTAAACTAGCTCTCCACTAGGAGTGGGCGTTGCGACAACGAACCGTTTCCAAAGACCGTTTTATGTTCTGCGACGATGGAACCGTTTTACGTCCTGGGTTCAAACAGTCTTCGTTGCACAAACCAGTCTTCGAATTATTCAGTGCGATTCTTTATTTTACGTCTTTGAAAATACAGTCGAGAACGCAATGATAAATGATTCAACGAACGGAACAACACGAGTAGACGAGTCGTCGTCTTCGAACGACCGAACGGAACGCGACAAGTAGTAGACGGACGGACGACGAGTCACTCGTCGTTCGTCGTCGTCGTTTACAAAACAGTCCTTGCAATAAAAAGTGAACTTTATACCAATGATATAGAGTCGATAATATATTACCAGTTGTCAATGCGTCTCGTTCCGTTTGTTTGCAAAACAGTCCTTACAATAAAAAGTGAACTTTATATCACTGATATAAAGTTCACTTTTTACATACAGTCGATAATGCTATTTCTTGGAATTCGAGCCGATATGAACGTCTCGTCGCGTGAAGACGACAACGACGAGAACGTCGAAAAGACGGCAACGCAATTATTCTTCGTCTTCAAACCAGTTGCAACGACGACCGTTTCTTGCAACCGTTTTCGTCGTCTCGAAAACGATTGCGTTTCGTCCGCGAAAAATTCGACAACGACCCACCACTACTCTCCACCAGATTCAACTTCTGGAACTACTAACAAAAATCGGCCCTTTTCTAAAAATCTCTAAAATGTCTACTAAACAATTTCTTTCACAATATTTTTATTTTTAGTAGTAAACAGTACTAAAATGTTCTATAATATTGCGTAATAAAATACTTACTTAAAATCAGTCAGTAAATCAACATACAATATTATTAATTAATAAATCAACAAGTCAAGATCAGAAACATAAAAAATATTCAATAACCACGACTAGACCGGGTTCATCTGTTCACTCAGTTGTTTTATAATTTAAATAAAAAATACTCTTGAAAATAAAGTAACAGTAAATACTGCTGAAAATTAAATGAAGTAAAAATAACATATTTCCTAACGTTTTAGTGGCTTAGGGGTTGAGTGATAGCATTTTCAGTAATTGAAACTTAATTACTAAACCACTAGAAAAAACGACCAGCCACTAAAAGCAATATTTCGCCACCAAAAGGGGGATCGAAACCACCAGTTTTAGTGGAAAATACACTAAGTTGGTAACACTGATAGGCAATAATAGGCCACAGAGCACATGTATAAGTCAATGCTATTTTTTTTTTTTTGTACACATACAGCTAATATAGGTACAATAGGCATGTAATAGGAAAGTAATCCAGTGGATTGATTACTTTCCTGTTACATGTTACTCTGACAATAGGCCACAGAGCACTATACACTTAAGGTGGATGCACTAGGGTAGCCCGCGAAATTCAAATTTTCTTACGTTTTTTGCAATTTGCAGGTCAGTATCAAGTTGTATGTTGATCTAAATATTATTTTTGACCGTAACAAATAAGGAATCAGCAAAACAAGTCTCTAAGTTCATGTAAGTGCATTGAATGACGATTTCATGATATAGTAATTCAACGCACTTACATGAACTTCAGGAATTGTATTGCTGTTATATCGATATTTTTTGTTCGTTTTATCAAAAACGATATTGTTTTTTATTTTTAATATTGATACGATATATGTCGATACTTTTTGATCCTTAAATTCTCAATCGCATTCGCAAGCATCGCGCAGCAGTGACACTTTTATGTATCAAATACGAAACGTACCTATTATCTCTAATCAGTGCAAATACGTTATATTTCCAATAGTAACACCCCGTTGTGGCCACTCACAGATGTAAAAAGTAGATTTTTTGTATTGAATAATATGTGCCAGCTACACGATTGCCAACCGCGTCCCCGACAGAGGTGACCTTAGCTGGCGACCGGTAGGGTAGTAAACCATCATCCAAACGGTTGTAAGCCATCACCGTGCGTTTGCACTGGCGAAACATTATCAAAACAAGTTTAAATCTCGAGTTCCTGTCAAAAATTATAAGGAAAATTGACAGAAGATAGAGATTTCAATATGTTTTGTCATGAATGTTTCGCCAGTGCAAACACACGTTAATATTGTAATATAAAAAATAAATAATATTGTCTATTTTTTTCATTCAGTATTACCCTTATGGTGGATGCACGATGTAAGTGCATTGACTGACGATTTCATGAAATTTTCATTCACCTTAAAGTGGATGCGCTAGGGTAACCCGCGAAATTCAAATTGTCTTACTTTTCTTGCAATTTGCAGGTCAGTATCAGGTTGTATGTTGATCTAAATATTATTAGCGGCCGTAATAAATAAAGATTTACAGAATTATAAACATTAGAATCAGCAATACAACTCTCTAAGTTCATGTAAGTGCATTGAATGACGATTTCATGATATTTTCATTCAATGCACTTACATGAACTCGCATCCACCTTAACCCGATTTACCGAATCAAGGGGACAGTGGCGAGTGGCGAGTTGTGAGCGCCTACACAGTGACTGTTTACACTAAAGCGAGTCAAGTGGCAGTTCTCCGTCGCGTTGGACAAGGAACGTCACAATAAAAACAGTACACGCGCTTCTTCCTGTTGCCGGCCACTAATACACTGTACTAAATTGGTCTATTTATGCTACCTACGCCAAGTGGCGAACCAAGTACCACGCGGGGGACTGACTGAGCGGGTGCTCGAGGTTTGTGACTTGCCAAAAAAAATAGAAAGCGATTCTATTTGGATTCACTTACAAGGCAATTTGCAAGCCAAGTTTTCTCGCTACTGTCCGATCGGTTTACACCACTATACATTATCAACTTCGCTAAACACTTGACCTTGTAAATTGGTTAAAATGACGGTAAGTAGATTTTTTAAATTATTCTTTTAAGCAGTATCTAGCTCAGTTTCAAAGAAAAGATTTAGCTAATCAAATGTTTCTAAACTATATAATATATATAACAATTAAAAGAAAGTTAGATGCAATTAAAACTATTAGATGCAAGTAAGTGGCACGAAATGGATGGTGGCACTGCTTGGAAAGAGTGCACCACCAGATGCAACAAATAAGTCTGTAACCCATTTACTTTTAGTTCCATATTTCACCGCGTGCTATTTTCGAAAGAGCCACGGTAACGGTATTGAAGAAACATACCTACCTTATTGATCAAATGGCAAATGGCAAGTATGGCAACACTGTTTTGGTTACATTGTGATGTCGTCGTCGAGTATCGAGTGTCGTCGTCTTTTGTAGAATTTTATCAAGGTAATGTTTATTTATGAATTTTGCATGATTTATTTTTACTTCCATTATGTGTAAGTTAAAAATTGGGCATTATTTATCTACTTGGGTAAAAACAGCCGCTACAAACTACTTGTCATTTATATATTTCTTGGCGGCCATATTAAAATTTGAAGATAAACTACGACTTTGTTATATCCTGTATAATCTCTATCATCTTGTTCTGTTTGTGTTTAAATACTAAAAAAACCACAATAAAATTGTATACTCTTTATTATATTTACATTAGTTATAGTAGGTATTTGTTTGCAAGACAGAATTTTCTGTTTTGTAATTTATTTGTACTTATTTTGGTGCTTGTTGACGCGTCTCGTAATCTCGTTTACCGATCTTGCTTCAGCGTAGTTAACTATACCTACTATAATATTAATTGATTATGGCCTATTTATTGTTCCAGATATCCCCGGACTAAGTTGGTGAACGTGATAAACTTCTAAATAGCTTATGTGTCGAAAAGTGACTTATCGTAAAATTTGTTTAGTGTCGGACTTGGACAAAGAATTGTGATTCTAAGTTTCTAATTTTAGTCGTGTCCCTAGTGGGATTATTTGGCAAAATGATGACCGAAAATAGAATTAGTTCAAGTAATCACGTCGGAAATAGTATGACCAGTCAGAATAAGGGGTTCGTATCACTCTTTTGTTGCTAATAATTTATCTAAATGTATTTTATAAAAATCGTTAATTATTTTTTCAGAGATGTCGATAAAAGTATCGATGACATCGGTTGGAAATCAAAATTAAAAATACCCCCGAAAGACAGGAGAATAAAGACTAGTGTAAGTTTTTAAGTTTTATTAATCCTGAATACCCTCATAATGTTATGATTTTTGTTACCACAATTTTGTGTTTATTATTCACAATAGGTACAAATAATCAGAATACCTAACTGTTCCTCATTTTATTGCACAAGTAAGAAAGCTACAATGGTGGACTAGTAATGATTTTTTTTTTTCATCTAAGTACCCTGAATTCTCCCTGATTACTGGGCCGATTTACGTGATTCTTTTTCATTTGAATTATATTATTATATTCATATAAATTTTATTAGTTAGCTTGTCATTGATGTTGTATTAAATTCCTGTCAATGTTATTATTTACATAGCAAGTAGCTCAGACCAAATAAAAACCAAGACAGAGCGCCGTCAACAGTGACGTGCGGCCGGTTTCGTGAACATGGTAGTGACCACTTAGTGAGGTGTAGTTTGATTGTAAGTGGTTTTAATGTGTGCCTGGAGTTGAGGTGTAGTTTTGGCATGTTTCACTGTATTGTTCGCAGCACTCTTGGTTTTTTATTTGGTCTGAGGTAAGTAGTGATATACAAATTTTTGTGGGGTAGTTATGGTACCACAACTAGAAAGTGAATATAAAACAACTTTTTTACAATAAAAAAGAAAACAAATGGAAAATAATTTTAGTTAACCATTTTTCTTACCTTTGAAAAAAACAGAATTGAGAATAGCTTAATATTTTAATAGCTATTTTCAGAAATTCAGTTGTCCCTTGTTTAAATAAATAACAGCTTGTTACTTTCCCTTACCTATGCTCTAAATGCACTCCAACATCACTTCTCATAGTAATTATATGTACCGTGGTGAACATTATAGTCCCTTGGGTAATACTGCTTTTAACGAATACTGTTTTTTTTATGTTTTTGGGTTATAAACTTATTATAGATATATATTTTTTAAACTGTTGTATACAACAATACATATTAAGGACAAACAATCAGTAGCTGCAAAGAACAAGACATTTGTGATCTATTCATTATTCTAAGCTCAGTTTTGGGAAAAGTTTTCAAAATACTACAAATGCAAAGGCTTGCAAAATTGACTTAGTTTGTGAGGGAACTAAGTCAATTTTGCAAGCCTTTGCATTTGTAGTATTTTGAAGCTACCAAAATGCTGCCAAAAGACCATGTTAGTCTTTCAATGTGTATGTAATGAAGCTCATTGTGTTTTCTTGGATTTAAAGGATGTAACAGACACAAGAGGTAATGAGTTTGAAGAGTTTTGCCTAAAACGTGAGCTGCTGATGGGCATTTTTGAGAAAGGATGGGAAAAACCTTCCCCCATTCAAGAGGCTTCTATTCCTATTGCACTCAGTGGTAAAGATGTCCTTGCAAGAGCTAAAAATGGAACTGGCAAAACTGGCGCTTATTGTATTCCAGTTTTAGAACAGGTTTGATTAAATGTTATTACTTATTTATAGTTTGTTGTTTGTTATTGTTGCACAATTATTGTCTAAATGACCTGAATGATGATATTTTTGGATTCCCCTTCACTTCTCTATAAGTGATAAAACCCGTATTTACTGATTGTTATTACTGCCTGCATACATGATCATGGGGAGTATTAGTACTTTATAAATATTTTTATTTTTCTATATTTAGGTGGATCCCAAAAAAGATGCTATTCAAGCTTTAATTGTGGTACCAACTAGGGAGTTAGCGCTCCAGACATCACAAATTTGCATTGAACTGGCAAAACACACAGATATTCGTGTAATGGTTACTACAGGAGGTACTAATCTCCGGGATGACATTATGCGTATTTATCAAAATGGTAAAGACCCTATTTTATTTTATTTTATTTTCTGTAAATTAATATTTATATCTTTTATCTTACTTGTGTGTCATGTTTTTGTTTCAGTTCAAGTTATTATAGCTACGCCGGGTCGTATGATTGATCTCATGGATAAACAAGTTGCCAAGATGGACCAGTGCAGGATGCTGGTTCTTGATGAGGCAGATAAACTTCTTTCTCAAGACTTCAAAGGAATGCTGGATATGGTTATTTCACGGTTTGTAAAATTTGATAAAGTCTTAATTATCGTTTTGTATTTCCTAGACTCTAATAGATATGTTTCCATAGGTTACCCAAAGAACGCCAGATCTTGCTGTTCTCTGCCACCTTCCCACTGAGTGTGAAACAATTCATGGAAAAGCACTTAAGAGAGCCATATGAGATTAATCTCATGGAGGAATTAACACTGAAGGGAGTTACACAGTACTATGCATTTGTACAAGAGAGACAGAAAGTGCATTGTTTAAATACACTTTTTTCAAAGGTCAGTAATGAGACTATCTTGTTGTATCTTGTTTAAATTATTTACTTGAAATAAGTAAATAAATAACGTCATACAAATATATAAATAACACATTAAATTGTATTCTCATTTTGTTACAGTTGCAAATAAACCAGTCCATAATATTCTGTAATTCGACTCAGCGTGTGGAACTGCTTGCAAAGAAAATTACTGAGCTAGGTTACTGCTGTTACTACATACACGCGCGTATGGCGCAGGCACACCGCAATCGTGTATTCCACGACTTCCGCGCGGGACTGTGCCGCAATCTCGTGTGCTCAGATCTCTTCACTAGAGGTATCGACGTGCAAGCAGTCAACGTCGTCATCAACTTTGATTTCCCGCGCATGGCCGAAACTTACCTGCATCGCATCGGTCGCTCGGGACGCTTCGGTCACTTGGGTATCGCTATCAACCTAATCACGTACGAGGACCGTTTCGCTCTGCACCGCATCGAGCAGGAACTGGGCACGGAGATCAAGCCGATCCCGAAGGTGATCGATCCGGCGCTGTACGTAGCGCGCCCAGCGGACGACGACGACTCGGCCGATAAGTAACGCCGTGCCGCCGTCGCACCGCTAGCGCGCATGCTCTACGCGCGCATCGCAACTAACTGGACTTGCTGACTGGTGAAAGGAACTACATAGTTTAAATCTTTAAAAACAAAAAACTTATTTGTAAAAAAGTGTAATGAATTTATTGTAACAAAATGTGAGTGTAAATAGTTTATCGTGAGTAAGACTTTGACCTGAAATGGTTACTTTTTTAAAGTGTAAATAAACCACACATCAGGACATAAACAAAAAGGTATCTTGTGTACTTTGTCCATATTGGATACTGTGTGCGAATTCCTACATTGTTAAAATATAAAAAAATATTTATTTGAGGATCATCTATGAGAGTCTACCTAGATTTGTCCATCATCTTACATAAATTGTGGTTGACTTTCTGCTGATATATCACGAATACCTACCCACACCATATATAAGTTTGAGCTAGCACCTGTTTTATTTTTTAATTAAAAAACTTAAAATTCTGTGAGGTTGGGTAGGTAATTAGCCTAGCTCAAACAACATCTATTGTTAAATGAAGAAACATTTCTGTGTAAATCGCGTTGTTTCTGGCCGCTTGAAACAATGTTTGTCATCAAGCCGTATTTTATAAAAGGAAGGTCATCATGATACTTATCGTTTCAGACAAAATTTAAACTGATCTTAAAAACTGTATAATCACAAAGAAAACAATTTTTCAGTTTTTTTTGTCTAGGTGAAGTATCATTTTGACCTAGCTTTGAAGAATTATGTTATCATGTATTATTGATTTCATCTTATTGTTAAGTGGTTTTGTCACAGAGTTGAGTAATTTACAGGATGATATAAGGCTTTGGAGGACCTGGGTAAATCAGAAAAATTATTTATAATAGTCCTCTAAATGTTCTTAATCACAAATCTCTTTAATGGCAATAAATATAAATAGTATTCATATCTTATCAAGTCCTCCAGGTCTTATCTGGTAAGAAAATGGCATGTTGCTTTAAAAAAAACAAAATATTTACAAGGAACTGTGACTTTAAAGTTGAGCAATGAACCATTCTGTTACGGCTTGCAGATATGGCACATTGCTCATACTGGGGAGTAATTTTTTTTAGAGGGCTTCGTTTTTGCGTACGGAACTAACATCTGCTCTCTGGGGATAAAAACAATTCGGGATTTCAAGTGAAGAGTTATTTGGTAAGGAGGCCTTACAGGAAGTATACAGTACAATCAAAGTTTGTCGAATATGTTATGTTGGTCTTATTAATTCTTTGTTTTGTAACTCATTACAGACTTAATTATACCACTTACGTACATAATGTCCTCTGTCAATTTAAATACATATAAATATATAATTATATTTGTTATTTTAACATGATCAAAATTGCAAACAAACATATTTGAAAAAAAACCAAAAATTATAATTTCTATTGAAAATAGAATTCGGTGTTTCAGATTGATTAGATAATAGTGTCAAGAATTGTTTATTTTATTAGCCTGACCTAGAAGAAAAATCATTGGTGCAAATGCAGGTAAATTAGGGATAGACCAAGTTGAGAATTGTTAGTAAAGATTGCTTTGCTGATTGACGATTGTATTTAGTATAAGGGTTGTTTTGAAAAATGGAAGCTTAAAATTCAATAAATATTTGGTGGAAATTGCATACAAATGTGAGTCAGGGATGATTTTGACAAAATATATCTGTGATAAAGGTTGATGATGGTTTCATGGTACACCCAGCAACACAGCGACTATATAATGTTTATAGTTCTTAAATATACTGAATAATTGGATAAAATGTGAAAATATAATCATCTGTGTTGCTGATCATGCGTAACTGGATTAAGATAAGAGTTGTGTGTACCTTCTAACTATACATTTAATTATTTAGTCTTCCGATAATCTCGAAGTATGTGTAAATGTAACTGACCATTTAATATTACGAAATGACACAGGTTAATAAAATAAAGTGGCAATGTGCTATTCAAACGTTATGACGTTGATTCTTGGTTACTGTATTGGCGTCTGATAACAGGCTCGATAGGAACTTGACTCGCTTATTTGAATCACTTGAACTGAATGCTTTAAACTGATTGTCATGCTCATGCGCAGTATTTGATCTCTCTTTTCATTTTAATCATGCGTATGAAGCTTTGACAGAACAAGTGGCCCCGTGTTTACGAAAAAAAAAAGAAAAAAAAACCTAGAATCAACGTCGCGCCTACAATCAGGGAAGTAACAGCTTGATCTTAGCAACAACAGATTTTTGAAACCCGAAATAGAAAGCATATCAGATAAGATTTTATATAGATGTTATAGTTTCAATAAATCATGCTCATATACAACAAAATGTGTATACATTCTACGGTGACGACCTATATTGGCAGTGGCATATTCTGTAATGTAATAATTGTTTATCTTGTTTTATCTATTTCAGAAATATATTGTTGTTAAAAAACGGGCCAAAAATAAACTCTTCACGCCATTTTCTCTTTCATTTTCATACCTACATAATAGTGACTGACACTGGCATAGCCACCATCAGGGATTTTAATTTTGATAACACAAAACAATTGTCGCCAAATATCAGAATTTATCGGTCACTGGTTCAAAAGTTATAACGGTTTATAGGTGGCCGATTTGGAGACTGAGATGCTAGTCTCCCAGCTTGGCCCCATTAAGCTAGAGCACCTAGCGAAGCTCTGTTTTCTCCCAAATTTAGTCGCTAATTAGTCTGAATCAGTCTCCAAGTCACAGATTTAGTCGGGTCTTAGTTTAGAAGAGTTCAATACGATATAATCTTTGGCGACTAGACTAATTTTTTACCCGACTACGGCGAAGAAAAAAGGAGGCTTATGATTTTGACCGGTATGTATATAAGTATGTATGTATGTTCATCTGTTCCCTCCTATCTTCTAAAGCACTCATCACAATTTGACAAATGAGGTATCGTTGGAAGCGTCATGAACTCTTGATTGTCCGCTGGTTATAGGCTATGTGACGTCACATTAAATTAAAAATGGCGACCTCTAGAGGACATAAAGTAAGGAACTAAAAAAAAATGTTTTTGTTGGGTATCAAATGAAAGGGCTTATTGAGCAAATTTAAAAAAAAAACTATTATAACCCCAAAAGAATTAAGTAATAAAAACTAAAACCCAACTACTACTAAAAAGGTATACAAGACCCCACAAACAAACAAATTAAAAATCCGGAGTCACACGTGTTAGTTTTTTTTTTTCTAGGGCATAAATCGAACAGATTACGATCTGTTCGATTTATGCCCTAGAAAAAAAAAAACCAACACGTGTGACTCCGGATTTTTTTGTGTTATTAAAATCCCTGACAGTGGTCACAGTCACAGGATAACATGGGCTAAGCGTATGCTGGGACGTAGGATGTTGCAACGACATCATGGGGCTAAGCGTATGCTGAGAATCAGGATGTCGTTTTTTGCAACGACATCATGGGGCTAAGCGCATGCTGAGAAGCAGGATACTTAAATATCTTTTTAATTATGGGATCCAATACCTTAAGTGCATTGAATTGTTTTTAGAGTTCCGTACCCAAATGGTATAGTAAAATAGGACCCTATTACTAAGGCCTCGTTTACGGACACGCGACACGTCGAGCGAGGGGTTGGGCGGCGCGGCCCGCACTGAATTCAAACATATGGCGTTATATGAGTGCGTTTACGGAGAAGCGTTTTTTCACGCGTTTGCTTTCAATGGGGCGTTTTACGCGGCGGGGCACGCAGCGGCGCACGCAGCGGTGACCGTCGCGTGCTTCGCTACACGCTTGACGTTTCGCGGCGGGCACCGCCACTCTTCCCGCCACGCATCTCTATGAACAACATCGTACATTGCCATATGTTTACGCGTGCGATGATAAGTGCCGCTTCACGCGCCGCCTCTCCGTAAAAAGAAAAAACGTCTGACGCGCCGCGAAACGCCACGCTGCACGCGCCGCCCAACGCCCCGCGTCTCCGTAAACGAGGCCTAAGACTTAGCTGTCTGTTCCTCTGTCACGAGGCTCTCATGAACCGTGATAGTGAAATTTTCACAGATGATGTATTTCTGTTGCCGCTCTAGCAACAAATACTAAAAAACAATAAAATAAATACCTTTAAAGGGGGCTCCCATACAACAAACGTGATTATTGAACCCTTCGTGCGCGAGTCCGACTCGCAAATGGCCGGTTTTTTCATCCCTCGACTACGTAAGGCGAGTGCCACTCCTAATTATTTTCTTCGTAACTTAACAATACCATCACCATTGTTTAGCGGTGCACCGAATACACACTATTTCCAATTTTCTTAATGCCTGTAAAATAGCTGTCATTTGGACTCAGGACAGACTAAAATGATGAAGTAATAAAAAAACGGAATAATTACGAGAAAAAAAAACCTTTATACGAACCCTCGATGGGAGAGTACGGCTCGCTCTTTGCCGTTTTTTCTGCTACTTTGAGCTCGTGATTCTTGACTACTTCTAGATTTCATGTGGTAAAATAGAGAAGAGTGTAAAACAGAAATTATGGAGTTTCTATTTTGAAGTCACCACCACGTCGCGTCACGTCGCGACGTAAAGAAAACCCAAATAAAACCATAATGCAGCAATGGGGTAGGGAGTAGTGGACTGCTATTAACCAGTTGCTTACACGGGCTCTGCGGATTGTTGTACTCATAGATATAATTACATTTACGGTTTAACGTTGTGTATGCCATGCGTCCAATACTCAATACTCAAAGAGGAATACAACTAATAACAGGTGATGAATAAAGGTCATCGCATTCATAATATCAGCTTGGCACCGGAATGGTCATCACCTTGCCTCATTGCCTCGTCATCTATTCAACATTGGCACGTAACCAGAGTGGCTCAGCACAGCACCGCCGCGTTGTCACCGCGGCGACAAAACACCGGGGGGTAGGCGTCAGCGTGTCGTTGACCACATTATCGCTCACCAGTACGTTGAAAGTCGCCATACTCGTGACAGTACATTTAAAAACAACCGTAACAAATAAATTGGGGAGACACTTCCATTACCGAGTGTTTTTTTCTTAATCTTTTTATCGAGTCAGTGTGTCTATGCGGTCTACACTACACAATAATTATGTAAGTATGTATTTATAAGGAGTCTGATAAGCACTTCATGACGAGTTTAAGAACCTTCAAAACGTACCTAGAAATTACTATAAACCTATCCACCGTTCGTCTGGCTGATGATTTTTTTTATTTGCTTGCTTATGCTTATTAATATGTTTAAACAATGATAGGCGTCAAAATATGTAATAAAAGTATTTAATGAAAATCAGTCATAATTAAGTACATACACAGTTCATGTAATGGATGTCATAGCACTGGTTTTATTCTTTTATTTAAATAAACGACTTATATTTTCTATGATTAATTATGTCGTTAATATATATTGTAACCATTTCAGTTATTTAAAACACATATTTTACATTACATTTTGTTCTTTATAGGATATGTAGTTTTCACAAAATTATATGAGAAAAGCCTTTGTCCTACAGTGGGACGATACAATGAGATGTTAGAGGCTGGTTTCATTAGACCTAAGATATAAATAAATATAAATAATTAGTATCTAAGATACGCTGATGGCTTAGCTATTAGTAGAAACAAAATGATATTTAATAACTGAAGGAGATTGCCAGGGTAAAGGCCAAATGGTATGGAATCTTCGAAATCTCATAATAATATCGGTTGGTTTCCAACTTTGTTTTTGACAAATTTTCTCAACAGGTTTAACAAGTCAACAATTGGTTGAAATAAATCAGTTAGTTTAGTTTATGGATTAAATCATCATTTTATCCATAAGAAGTGAGAATGGCAATATTTTTGTAATTCAAGAGTTTTTATTACATGTTATATTTTTTTCGAAAAACAAAAAAAAAACAACTATGTGGTAATTGTTAGCTTTTGAACACATCGTTTTATTAATAAAATATAAATTAAATAAGGTAAAATATAATAAAAATAGCTGCCTTACATACGTAACGAAATGTTGGCGGACAGTTCTGGTGGGTAATGGAATATTTTCGTTACAGTTCAGGTCCCCTGACTTTGTTTGTTTCAACTTTGTTAATCAGATTATAAATAAGAACACAAACAATAGTATTGACTTATAAATTAGTGAATATAACTTACGGCAATGTCATGTCTTAGCATTTTTTTGTTATTATGTTACACATTAAGTATTTTGTTCATAGTTCATGACTAATAAAGTTTAATTCAAGAGATCAAATAATGTTAATTAAGTACAAGTTCAAAATTTACTTAACCAGAAGTATTTTATGTACTTACTTCATTAATTGTCATATTAATAGCATTTTATGGCATACCGTTTCAAAAATAGTCAACATAATAAATGTAAGCAAACTAAAAACTCACACAATCCAATTTCTATACCTATTTAAATGACATTAAATATATTATAATTCTTAGTTTTTAAACGCAGCTTACAACTAAGGGGGCCATTAAAAAATATTTATTTAATAACAATCAATGTAAATTCGATACTCTATTGCGTATTTTAAGGTAGGCGATTTACATAATATGTATAAAGTATAACCAAATCGCCATGGACGATTTCACGTCCTTTGTTTATACGGTTACAATAAGTACGACTACGAATACAAGAAGAATTATGTGCGTGAATCATGTACGTCTTACTAACCAAAAATGTACTCTCTGATAACGAAGTGATTATTGTTGACTATAAAAAAAGGCGTCGATATTATGTCAATAACAGTAAGTTTAACAGGGTATAGACGTATAGTTATATTCTACTAAACAAAAAGTTTACGTACCTATCGCCTCGGATAACAAATCATTCTAGTTGTTTAGGAAAAAGTTGAACCTAACGCGGATGCTTATGGCGTATGTTTTTTGTGTTACTAGGCAGAAGTATGTGTACTTCGGCTAACCTCCCGCCTTGTGCATTAGTGGTTGGTGATGAGTTGAGTTCAGTCGATGGACAGCTGCGACATGAGCAGCTCGGGCGGCGGCGACAGGCCGGGCTGCAGCGTCACGGCCACGCCGCGGTTGAGCGACACGGCCGGGTAGAACGCGCCGCGCAGGCCCGTGAACGCTATGTCGCCCTGTAAACATACAGCATAGTAACATCTATCTTCTGTACGCAAAATATGCCAAGAGTTGTGGACACCAGCCCGTTATACTATACTACTATCTGTCTCGGGATAAGTACTACAAGTTGTTAAAAGCCTTATTCACTTTTCAGCATAGGGTCATGCCACAACATTCGAATATACGAACGACCGACACGTTTCAGTAATAGTACAGGCCAGGAGGACTGTCCTATTTCTGAAACTAGATTCTAGTGCTGTGTGCGGAGTTAATACAAGAATCCTGAGAGAAGTGCGGGATTCAAGCTCGCCCAAAACGAAGACACCTTTATCCTCGAGGAAAAGTCCCTCGCTTCACACTCTTCTTTGAAAAGAAAGCAATTCGAATCCCATTTTTTCAGTTGAGTTGCCAAAATTCAAATCACATTATTGACCAGTGGGTAATAATGAAATCCAGTATAAAATATTATTGCCCGCTAGACTCCGGCGCTATAATGACTGTCCTAGGATTGCATAACATAATATTTTGACATTATCGAGCAGGTGGTGTGTAAGGATCCCTGTAGCACGTCACCTGCGGCTGGTCGTCGACCGTGAAGCGCAGCGTGCCGCGCGCCAGGTCCAGCAGCACGCCCACGCTCGCGCCGCGCGCCACGCCGCCCGCCGCGCGCCCGCCGTGCGCGCCGCCGTGCACGAACCACGAGCGCGAGCCGTCGATGTACATCGCCCAGCCTAGCGCGTCGCTACCTGCCGGTGTCGACGTATTCTCGATCATGCGTTTTGGCCTAATATAGGGTGTTGGGGAGTAATGCCCAATAGTGCAAGTGTTACGTCAACCGAATAAAATCATTTATCATTTAGTTTTGTTCTATTGAATAAGTCACACAAGACATCCATTCCATGGGCAGATCGGCGCGAAATAATGATTTGAAAACGAACTAACCCAGCATCTTATCCCTGGCGACATCTGCCCTCGCGATCCCGAAGGCCGGATCAGCGTCGCCGTCGTATCGGTCGATGCGCAGGCGCCAGTAGTGCAGGCCGCGCGCGAGCGGCTGGTCGGCCAGCGCCACGCGAGGTTGCCAGCCCGCCGCGGCCGCGCCCAGCCCGTCCGCGCTCAGTGTCACCCCGCCCTCCGCGTCGGCGCAGCGAGCGTCCCAAGTGAACCATGCCACTGGAACAAGCATGTTATTTTAGAGTCACTATAAAAGAGTTGACATACATACATAAACTCACGCCTTTTTCCTGTGGGTGTGGGTAAAAACTACAGAACAGCACCTGCTACGATTCTTACATAGTCCTTTGTTTCGTGTACGTTAGTATGTTCATACATCTAGTCATGCGTGCCGGTTAAGAGTACTACGCACCTTTCTGAGGCACATCACCAATAACCTTACCCTATGTCCTTCTAGGGCGTCTCCCCCTCCCAGCGTTTACGTTCACATTTGCCTAGTTTCTTAGTCGCCATCCTCTCAACATGACCAAACCATCTTTAAATTTTTGTCATATCATCTTTTAAACTGCACCATTGTCTTATCATATAATTCCTCAATCTATCATACACACTACATACACTTCGCAGGGATCGCATTTCCACAGCATTTATACTGCTTTTATGCCTCTTTTGCCACACCCCAACATTCACTACCATACATAAGGGTAGGTACCAGCATACCATTTGTGAATAGCCAGTGGAGTATTTTTGGACAAATTACAAAATAGTAAGTAATGAAAGTTGATTTGGTAGTAAATAATAAATCTCTGGTGTTGGTAACACTTTCAATGCTATAAAGCTGCAGCTAGATTGCGGTAGATTGATAACATTGTGTCATATTTCGAGACATTATGATCAATCGACTGGTCGATGTCGACCGCAGTCTAGTTGCTTGCATCCCAAATGTTGAAAATGATAATCTTTGGCATTATCAGAGCTGATCACTAGTTAATCTGTAATTGAATTTAACTGGTGGGTGTATGGGGCAAACAGTAATGTCAAAATGGTGTTAGGAAAATTCGATGTGTACCTGGAGAAGTCTGAAGCCCGATGACTTCACTGTATGGCCCCTCTCCAGCGCCGTTGTATGCCTTCACGCGAGCACTATACAACGAAGCATAATGCAGACCGTCAATGGTGCAAACTGTCTCGCGGCCGCAATATACTTCCTGCAAACATTAGAACACAAATAAGCGGTAATTTCAACATATACCTAAAACCATAGATTACAGGCTTTTGTTTTGTTTAAGATATATTTCTGTATCAAAACAAAAATATAAAAAACATCAGACGATAATTATCTTATTTCAAATGATAAGAACGTTTCGGTAAACAATGAGATGGCGTTAATTATAGGCATCATATAAAATGGTACGATTGCGGTCTATAAAAATACATCACAAGGCCGCATTAGCTTACGTTAGATAAACATACATAGATGATAATGTGCTATGAAATAAAATAACTATGAGTAATGACATGAGCGCGGTTAGCGGGTGAAACGACGAGCGAATTTTTTAAGTACGTTGGATTATCTGAAAAATATTCGCTGCTTATTTTATCGTCTGGTCGAGAATTGAAAGCTTACTCATTAACATTGTTAGCAAATGTAACGATTATTATCGATCTTTGTTAACGACTAATTGGCACCTTTCAGGTAACCACGTTAGTAACTACCATTGTTTGTTCAACATAATCGCCACTCAGAAACTAAGCTTGATTTAATAAATGCAAAGCATAACACCCCAATAATATAATGGCTAAGAATGAGGTGAATACTTGTCTAGAGGAGTTACGAATCTATAGTCTGTGTTGATAAAAGAATATTAATGTACACAGATTATAACACTGCAGCACGCTTACCATGACCAAAATAGAAACGGGTTTTGTCGACGGAAGAATAGACAAAATGACAGATAAACAATTCCAATCTGTCATTTTGGTATTTTCTTCCGTCGACAAAAACCGTAGAAAACGCGTTTCTATGGTTGTCATGCAACGCGGGATGCACAAGCTCTGTGCTGCAGAAAAATATATATTTCCTACAGTTGGCAGTTGCATTGAACATTGAATTGCTGTTTGATAAGATCTATCAGTCTGTGTTGCGACAGGCGACGGAAAAATAAGATATGAGTGGTAGAGAGATCTACACAGTCTTTTGCCCAAGAGTGTGATAGACTGGCGTCCTAAAAGCTAACAATTTATTAACAGTATTGCATTATTACAATAATCTTACTCCAACATAACTATTATTTATAATCGTTTAGTTGCAAGTATGTATAACCCAGTTACTGGAAAAACAATACACCTTAGGTAAGGCTATCTACACAATTTAGTATCCTAAGATACTATCCTAAGATAATAATAGTGATAGTATCCTAAGATACTAAATTGTGTAGATAGCCTTACCTAAGGTGTATTGTTTTTCCAGTAACGGTAAATTGTTAGCTTTTAGGACGCCAGTCTGGGGTGCTACACATTTGTTCGAGTCGGCATGATTCGGCATAGCCAGGCAGCAAAATCGAATGTATTATGTTAGATATACGTTTGGGAAAAGGCACTCAGCTTAGCTAGAATTGTGCTGAGCCGACCCGAACATGATACAACGATGGTAGGTCATGCCAAACCGAATTTGCAAATCGACACGAGCAATCACAATCGAATAAAAGCAGAATATGTGTAGTAATTGCTTCGGGGTGGATTGGTTGTTTAACAAATAATGCCGGTTCGAATGTAACGGACCCGAAAAAGTGTGTAGCGCTCCTTACGGATATTAACATCATGACGGTACCTTATCAATATATATACGAAAACATTAATAACACACATTAACATACAAATTTACATCTTTTTAGTAAAAGAGGTGATAGACATAATTATAGTACTAGAAATAGGGACCTATTAGTTCAACCAGGTTTCAGACTGGCTAAAGTAGACTCATCTTTCATGGGGTTCTGTTTAAAATGTTACAATAAAATCCCTCCCCACATACTTCAACTGAATGAGACGAAATTCAAAACTTGTATAAAACGAACACTATGTAGGCAGGCATATTATAAGTTTGGGCACGCCACAATTGCGGCGATAAGTCCCCTCTTTGAGGAGTGGCTGGAGAGGCGCCACGGCGTCCTCACCTTCCGCCTGACGCAGGTCCTCACCGGACATGGCAGCTTCAGGAGGTACCTGTGCAGGATTAGGCGGGAGGAAACGCCCGGGTGTCACCACTGTGCGGATCGTCCGGAGGACACGGTGTAGCATACGGTGGAGGTGTGCCCTGCTTGGGCGGAGCACCGCCGTGTCCTCGTGGAGGCGATTGGCGGCACTGACCTCTCGCGTCCGGCCCTGGTCCAGGCCATGGTACGGAGCGAGAGGGCATGGGAGGCGGTCACCTCCTTCTGCGAAGCAGTGATGCTCGCGAACGAGGAGGCGGAACGCGTGAGGGAGAGGCAAAGCCTGCGCCCTCACGCCCCTAACCGCCGCCGCTGGAGACATCCTGGGCGTCGGGAATCCCAGGCGGATTCCTGGCCACCATAGGCGCGGGCTTGCGGACGGCGAGCAATGGGTAGCTCGCCGTCCGATAAGGACCAGGCCCGGGTCGATGGCGCGTCGTGTTCCACGCGCGCTTCAAAGAGATGTCAGTTATTTTAATTTGAATTGTTCTTATTTTATAATTGTGGACGCTTTTAACGTGCTTTCTACATTGTTCTCACATGTATAATTTCAACATGAATATTGTAACAATATTTTGATTTAAAAGAGTGTCCATGGAGTTTCTTGCCCGTTCTTCTCCATAGGTACCTACTACGCTTTGGAATGGGCAACTAGCTTCATATTTCTGACTGACTGACTCCTTGACAATTCAAAAGTGCCTGTAAATGGTTTAATTGAAATAAATGCTTTGAGTTTGAATTCATATTTTACATTGGCATGCAAAATATGGAAAATGAACACAGAAAACATGCTTACCCGGAAGGGCCCGCCCAGTCCATCGTCCAACTCGAGCACGTAACCGCGCACGGCGTGCGGCCGAGCGGGCGCGCGCCACGCCAGCGTGCACGAGCAGCCGCGCGCGGCACACGCCTCCACCGCCATCTCCGGCGAGCCCGGCGCTGTGCCAACATCAGATTATGTTTCAAAAAACAGAAATAAAAATCGGACTACTCTGTAAAAAGCTATGCGTGGTGACGCGGTCATACCTACATAAAATATGTATGAATCCTTCTAACGACGCGCCACTGTTACGCACGGTTTTTAACTACTTGACAAAACATCGAGATGTCTATAATATATTTATGTTTGATATTAACGTATTACACCCAAAACCTTCCAGAATAAATTCTCGAAATGATGAACACTGCATTATAATCCGTTGTGTAGTTAAGAAGAACAACACGTGTCACACGGACAGATACATAAAGCGACTTTGATTCAGAATATTCATAGGAGAAAAAAGACACATCAAAATTTAAAAAGCTAGTATTAAAAAAAAAAAATTATAGTGGACCAAAGTGGTCATACAAACTATGACTGTTACAGAAGCTCGAACACCTGACCATTATTCTGCCATAGATTGGGTGGTGGATGGCAGTAGCTGCATGATATTTGATTTGCTGCATTTGGTTTCACTGAAAGCAGACTCCAACCTTTAGGGCCGGCGCCCACCTGGCGAGACACAGCGCGGCGCGGTTGTCACTGTCAAACAAATATCAACGTTACGTGCCTAAAAATAAAGTTGAAAATAATTAACCTGAGCCGCGCGCTTCTTTCCGCTTAAGACGCGCTTTTGAGCTAATGGAGGTTTATTTATTTTCAACTTTATTCCAACTTATGCAAGGTCGATATTTGTTTAGCAGTGACGAATGTGCTGCGCTGCGCCTCGCTAGATGTGCACCGGTCCAGAAGAACAAGCAAGGTGGAAGAAATGGTAAAAAATTGTAATAAGGACTTATTATTTACCTGATGACTTCATTAGGCATTCCGCAGCTGTATTTCCAATGTACGCAAAAGAAATTGGGAAATAGAATTTAGTGTTAAAACAGAATAGTATTACATTCTACATTAATTGGGTAACACAGTTTCAATCACAATCTAAGGGTTTTGAAGGATATTTCTAATTAATTGCTTTATGGGTTTAATAAATTAATCTGCTCAATAACGTAAATAACGCAATGAACGTGGCTGAACCGTCAATATGAAAGAAAATGGGATCAATTGTCATTTTATGTGTGTTACCCAATTACCCCGTTGGTTCTCAAGACAAAGGCGCGCCACCTACTTCGGGACCACAGTGAAGATCGAAATGAAGATCGTTAAGGCGGGTAGCACACCACGAATTGGATTCGAGTAGTGGTACATGACGCGAGTCAGTTGAATTTAAATATTGCGGTTTCGCTGCTATGGTTTTACGGCGGAGGTGTGCTAAGGCCGTAAAAGTTACCAACAGACCGACCAGAATTAAGTAAGCTAATACTAAGAGTAAAGCCAGAGTAAAGCCAGAACTAAGTAAATTATAAGGTAATAATTATTGTAACATTGGTTCAATAAAATTAATTATTATTACATAAAGCTAGCATTGTTAGCTAGTAAACTTACGTATGCATTCCACGAAGTTCATACTCCTGACGGTACGTAGCACCGGCTCGACGTCCAAGGTGAGTGCGGGGGCGGCTGGGGGGGAGTCCAACGACGAACACAGATTGGACGCGGTCTCCTGCGCCCGCGCAGACAGTATGTTCCCCACCTGACAAAATTATCATTTGTAATAGGGATGAAACCATACATATTTTCCCGATACGATACTGATTATTGTAGTAAATAATCGGCCATACCGTAAATATCGGTATACCGATGCCGATATCGATGACTTAGTACATATTAAATCAAAAAATCATAATTAAGTATGTACCTCGGGCGTTTGTATGACTTTTTTATTTATTATTTATTTCCTTTGGACGAATTACAGCTAAACAAAACAGAAATTGAAAATATGACTGACGGCCCATACTTATAATTAACAGAATAAAAGAAATCTGTGAACAACGCAGTACAGCCAACAAAAACAATAAACCGCCAAAGCCTAAACTATAAATACTTTAAACATAACTACAATATTGGTGGTAAAACTAGGCTAACATTATTTGAGAAATTTTAAGCATCATGTGAAATAGTTAAGGCTCAAGTCATGGTG
This sequence comes from Lithophane ornitopus, assembly GCA_948473465.1. Lineage (NCBI taxonomy): Eukaryota > Metazoa > Arthropoda > Insecta > Lepidoptera > Noctuidae > Lithophane > Lithophane ornitopus. Next base: position 12,471,783 of record OX419613.1, read on the forward strand.
TCCACACACCCTATTAAAGTTTAAAGTTTCTGCTTACGCGCACAAGGAATGAGTTCTGCCTGTAGTTAGTCGGAGCAAATGGCACACGAAGCGGAGGATTTGACCTATTCGACCTTCCGGGGATGTTGAAGTAAAATTTGAATATAGAATTTCGGGGCTGTTAATATTATTATTAACTAGCTGATGCCCGCGGCTTCGCCCGCGTTGGATTGTGTTATTTATTGGTTAGTGGGTTATTTATTTATATATACTTTATTGTACACCAGAAAATACATAGCGAAAATAAATAAATTTAACTCTACAAAAAACCTTCCTCGAGAACACTATCCATTGGTGAAAACAGAATGAAAATCAAAGCAAACTGCCGTCTGCCGTGTTGCCGTGTCGCTAGGCATGCGCTGCGCGGCTCTCCCGCCAGTCCCGCCTGCGACGGAGCGACAATGTTGGATTCGCGCGCTTTTCGAACTGATTGGAATCGGTTATATATAATCGGCGATGCCGGTATATCGGTATCGGTATCGTTACATCCCTAATTTGTAACAAGGAATATCTAATCTAAGTACTTAATAAAAATCTTTAATTCATTCATTCATTCAGACAGACAACGCACAGACTAAACGGCTGGGTCTAGAAGCATGAAAGTATTCACAAGCGTTCCTTGTGAGCACGAAGGAAGAATTTTTGAAAATTCATCCCCTAAAGGAGATGAAAGTTTGTATGGAAGTTCGAATTTTTGCAGATCGGAGATCCCATAGCTTATAGGACCTTTTTAATAAACAAGCCCTATGGCCCATAGGGCACATGGATTATTTATTAAAAATGCTACAATATAACATACCACCGCAACACACTTTCAATCACAGTCTGAATGATTTTGAGTGAATGATATTGCTAATCCATTGACTCATAAGTTCGAAAAATGTGTCTGCTCAACAACTTATATAACGCATTGAATGTAGTGGAATTGTCAAAATGAAAGCTGCTACAGTCTGTCAGTGTTACGCAATTTCCCCGCCAGGCCGCGCATCGCGCATTCGATTACATCGCGTGATCGCGTATGCACAGTTCGATTCAAACTTAATGGCGGCTCGGAAGTGAGCTTCTCGCTGCGCAGTACCCCACCCCTCACCCCGCTGACCCATGAATTCGTTACTGCGCAGCGACTCGCCTCATGTTCCGAGCCGCCATTAAGTTTGAATCGGGGTGTGTGTGTATGTGAATGGAATGAATTTATTTATGAACGGATTTCAAATACCAGTATGGTGTCATGCTCCATAGTAAAACATAATATTATTATCTTTTGTTTAGAAGTTTAGAACTTTGTGGAATGTGTCATTGATTTGTTTACATTTCTCAGAGAGAAAGCTTTACTCATTGATACGAGACACCTGGGATAACAAAATACGTCAAGATTTCTTAGAAATAGCTTTCCCCATCTATGATGTGATTGATTTGACACAGAAAAATATAGCTTTTATTTTTTATTTTCTTATCTTTTCATTCAAGTCATCGATAAATTTATGAATAACCCATCAATTACGATGAGGCCTATTAGTGTTACACTACAGCATGGCAGATAAGCTTTATCAGTGTGACAGTACATTATGTACTTATTAGTACCTAATCTAATGTTTTCTGTTACCAGCACACATTAGATTCAGGTCAATTTAATAATATTGAATTGATAAGCCTGTCAATATTTGTAGACATTTGAAAAATCTGTCAGTGTACTAAAAACTAATTGGTGCGTAAGAATATTTGAATTTCGCGGGTTAAGCCTCGTGCAAACTGACCGATGAATGATATATATACTGAACAATATCGCGCCTGTTTGTGGGAGCCTATAGCCTGACGCTTTCACCTTAAGTTGATGAGGTCTGGTAAAAGCAGTAAACCTTTATACATATATTATGTGTAACCCTACTTTTTTTTCTGAAAACCTTGCAGATGATTGAGTTCACACTAATTAAGAATGATTTTTATTTTCTTACCTGTAGAAAAGCTGCATGATCAGATTCTTTAAGAGCTTCAATGGAGAAGTGTAATAGTGCCGTTGCTTCCCGCAGTTTCTGAGCAGCATGTGATGTTAGAGACCGCATGTTGGTTATAGCTTGAGACCGTGTATTCCGAGCCGCACGTATGAGCTCATCTCGTCTCCTCTCTATGGCACGGGTTACTTCAGAACAAGTCTGATCTATTTGTTTTTCCAACTCTTCACAAGATTCCTGTTAGATAATACATAATTAACATTTTTGTAACAAAGCTAACTTTAATCTTATTTACTTAATCAAGAATCAGAGAGCCAATTCTCTTACTTAGAAAACGTTCACATTCAATTCGCAATCTGTCAAACTTGTCAAAAATGTTGGTAAATTGATGGTTTTTTTGACAGATAGAGAATGCGATGCGAATGCAAAAATAGGGGAATTGCCAGATTGCAGTCCTTAGCAAACAGTAATATTTAATAGTAAAATTTTATATTTAATTGTAATATGTAATGATGCTTCAAAAGATAAACAAAGCTAGTTTTCTTGTATTGCAATATTGTATCTTGATCAGTTAAGAAACACAGTTAGTGTTGTTTTAAATCTTTGTGGTCTAATTACAAAGTACTTACATTAATTTTATCACCAGTTCCTTTTACTAACTGTATATATTCTGTCATGGCTTTGGCTTGCTCAGATAGATGTTGCAATGATTGTGATAATTCAGTCTGAAATAAACATAGTTAAACAATGTTGAATATGTATGCCAATAAATCAGAAAACTAGTAATCTGAACCAGATCCCCCCAATAAGGTAGTAGAGAGTAGAGGCAGGGACTTGTTAGTGTCAATTTTGGTTTCCCATCAAGTAATAAAGCATCTGGCATGATGTGGCTCGATACCCTGTGCTTCCAAAATTGAGATCAAACGTTGTAACATCAAATGAGTTCCAAATTACCTTATTGGCTCTAGCAGCAACAGACAATGCCTGTGTTTCATGTGTTGAGTGTCTTTCAGCGAGACAGCGCTGACAGATAGGTACTAAGCAGGCATTGCAGTAGAGGATAGGGGGCGAGCCGTGGTCGGCGCACGTTGTACCCAACGGCCGCAGCTCATGCTGCGCCAGAGGCCCGCGCGTGGGGTGCCAGGCGTCGCGGCAGCCCGCGCAATACCGCACCGAGCACTGCTCGCACCGTACCACCGCCGCGCGCCGCTCCCCTTCGCACATCTGACAGGCCTCCTCAGCTGGTGGAGCTCCCGTGACCCCACCGAACCGCTCAACAATAGTTCGCATAACGCGAAACGGTGGAAGTCCCTCTGCTCCATTATCGTCCAAGTAGACTAACTTATTGCAGGACGGGCATGATATTGTAAATGCTGCGCTCGAATATGCGGGCGCAGCCGGGGTTCCTGCGTAACTATTAGGCCTTGATCCACATACTACTCCACTGTCAGTTTCGCTAGACACCGAGGCTTTGTCTGCTTCTTGATAATCGTGCGAGGCTGCAGAATTATCTCCTTCGTGTATATGAGTTTGTAAATTTACTGCACAAACTCTACAAAGTGCATGCCCGCAAGGCAGTAATACTGGTTCCCTGTAGAATTCTTTACAAACAAAACATCTTATCTCCTCTTCCATTTTGTTCTAACTAGAGTGAAGCTTAAGCCCTGTGACGATAAATTTTAATTCACTTCACATATTCTTAATTACTCAATGATATTGTTTGAGTTTATGTTAATATTTTTAATCAACAATAAAAATAATGCAACATTTGCAACACAGAGACAGGCACACAGACACAGCTAAGTAGTCTTCACACAGACTACACCACAGACTACTTAGAGAACTAACGTTGAGTACACAGACTAACGACAGGCACAGAGTATACCTATTTTTATATAAGGACAAAGTAGAGTAAGTATTGTAGCCGGCCTAATCGATTGCCAACATTGAGAAAATTAATGTCAAATCTATTTGTCAAAATGACAGTTAGGAAGGAATTTGACAGTTTGTAAATAGGAAGATATTTGATTAAAGTTGTGTTTATCAACTTTCAATGTTTTTTTATCTTTTTGGATGCGCTGTTCAATTAACTATACACCAAATTGTAATGTAGATTCAGATTACAAAAGCATAGTTGTCCGAAGTAAACAAATTCAAAAATGGAGCTGGAGCCCGCGCTATCTTCTGACGATAGTTGCGATTCAGAAATGAAGCTGATGAAGAATGAATTGATCGGTAGTGTTAATATAAATTTTAATTTAGTTTTAGACGATTTATACATGGCAATTGAGCGGTAAATAGAACAGGATAAAGCTAAACTTGCTCCCTTTGATTTCAAGTTAGCTTTGATATTATTACCACTTTCCTTTGGTCTGTTGCTGTATTTATTGCACACTACCCGTTGATTTTTCAGCAATCTAACTTATAAAACCCTTAATAATGTATAATTTTCCGACACATTTTTCATAGAATTTGGATTGGATGAAGATAATCTGAGCAAGGAAGAAATGAGTGATCTTCTGAAAGCTTTGAAGAATTCAAAATCATCTGAAAAACTAGAAGAAGTGGTTCGTGACGGAGGAAATGTCGGTTCAGTTTGATTTATGTATAATTTACACCCTTTTAACACACTCAGGCTGCTGGGTAGTCCAGCATTGTTTTGATGTATGGTTAAGTTTTATATCTTTCACAAATTTTATCAGATTTCAGCCAGTATTCCCATACTTCTGCTTCCAGGTGAGTACCTGGCAGAGTGGATGTGTGAAAAGGGCACCACAGTTCCTTGAACTACATTTTGAATTATTTTTTTGTATCAATAAACTGAATAAATTTTCTATTTCAGGTTGAGAACAAACAATCTAGTACCAGTAGTACCACACCCAAAAAACCCTTGAAAAGAAGGTACTTAAATGTAAGAGACAGACGTTTGCCATGGAGCTTGCTACCCACCACAATAACACCGGCCGAAAAAGCCCGTAGTCTAGCTGTTTATATAAAACTTATGTCTCTGAACAGCTACCACCAGGCAAGACAGTCTGCTAACTTTGCAGCTTGGCCCCCACCGCTGCAGATTGTTGAAGAAACTACTAGAGTACAACCAGTAAGATCTACAAGAAGTGGTAGGTCTGTGCCTGTCTATGCTGATTTTGATGATGATTCTTCTGACCTTGACTTTGTCATCACTAAGACTAAGAAAAGAAAGGTGTCAGCTAGTGATCACAATGGGAGTGATAGCATATACACTAACAAAGTTTTGAGCTTAAAAAGAAAACCATCTAAGGATGAGAACAATAGACCTGTGAAGGAAGCCAAAATGAGTACAGATAAATTTGAAGTTGTATCTGCTGTGATTCCTGTAAAGCCTAAGAAAGACCTGTTTACTTTAATTGAAGACTGAAGCACTACCTATCCTTGAACTTTGGTACTTTTGATGATGTCTTTAAAGATAATTTTGAAGGTGCTTTCGTTTTGTGAGATGTCTATTTGTATAATCCCAATGTAATGGAATTAAAAGTGTAAATTGATGTTAAGGGGCACACAAAAACAAATGATTTTGATTAGTTTTATTCAGTTTTTGTGGAAAAGGGGAAAATAATTTAAACAAAATTGATTGTGATTTGAAAAGTCGGGTAATTTGTTTTGCATGTGGCTGAACAGTATTTTTCAAATAATTTAAGTAATAGTCACACAGACCTTATTTCAATATTATTTCAAGCTTTTCTACAATTAGGTAAGAAATCGTCAAAAAAGTGTATTTTTCGTGTACGGAGCCTATATCAAAGTCGAATGTTTTAATGCCGAAATTTTAGAAGAGTAGTAGTTTTGTAAATATATGCTCATACAGTTGTAATAAACTAGGTACTGTCGAGAGGCATTCAATACAAATGACTGGCTAGTCAAGTCTCATGGAATCTTACTAAATTCTGGGGTGGATGACACAAGAAGTCTAGATTTTTCATAATGGAGAGTTATTAGTCATTATCAGCAGTCCCAATATTATTGTAATGCTTTTAGTCACAGTATGAACATAGCATGCTTAAAATTTGTCTACTTTCTGCAGTGTTCTAAGAATGGGACTACCACCTTATTAAAATTATGTTTTTATTATTTTGTTGTATTCTCAAAATATATTAAAATTCTATTGTAGCTTTAATAATTTTTATCATAACAATCATGTTCTTGTCGTAAACAGGCTCTCACTTAAGCATAAGTTAGTATAGCAAAGAAGAAATGATTGTTTTGTTTTTCTTTTTACATTATTTTGTTATTCTATAGTGTGTTGATAAAGTGTCGGTGCTGTATTGTGATTTTATTTAGTCCTTATGCATAATGCCCCCTGGCAAGGTAAATTACGCAAGTGGAAGGAAGTCAAATTGTGCAATTAAAACTTAGGTACCGCAAGATTTGCTGTGAGTGTTTCCACAGTATAACGAGGAGACACGAGTTTCACGGGACTTCAAGTCAACTGAGTGGCTCAACATGCGCAAATGGGTACCTAAACTTGCGAGTGGACATCGTGCTTTGTTCAGTAATTAACTACTTATTATAAGGCTTCCTCTGAAAGCATAATTAAGATAATAAATTATGTATAGCTGCTGTATTCAAATTGTTGTGTTAACTTAAGTGGTCGTATGATAACTGCTGAGCAACATGTGAAGAGGTTACTAATAAAACAACAAGTATTATTTCAGCACCATATTTATATAATATCCTATTATCAATAAGTCTTTTAATACAAAATACATGTTTCCATATATTTAGAGTACCTACCTACATCATAGACAATCAACTCGAGACTGGATTTATGTAATACAATAAGTCTGAGGAAAGGTATTAACTAACAACCCGCCCCTGCGTCGCACGGTTCTTATGATAACTAACAACCCCCCCCCTGCGTAGCACGATTCTTATGATAACTAACAACCCGCCCCTGTGTCGCACGGTTCTTATGATAACTAACAACCCGCCCGTGCATCGCACGGTTCTTATGATAACTAACAACCCGCCCCTGGGTCGCACGGTTCTTATGATAACTAACAACCCGCCCCTGCATCGCACGGTTCTTATGATAACTAACAACCCGCCCCTGGGTCGCACGGTTCTTATGATAACTAACAACCCGCCCCTGTGTCGCACGGTTCTTATGATAACTAACAACCCGCCCCTGCAACGCACGGTTCTTATGATAACTAACAACCCGCCCCTGGGTCGCACTGTTCTTATGATAACTAACAACCCGCCCCTGTGTCGCACGGTTCTTATGATAACTAACAACCCGCCCCTGCATCGCACGGTTCTTATGATAACTAACAACCCGCCCCTGTGTCGCACGGTTCTTATGATAACTAACATTCCGCCCCTGCATCGCACGGTTCTTATGATAACTAACAACCCGCCCCTGGGTCGCACTGTTCTTATGATAACTAACAACCCGCCCCTGAGTCGTACGGTTCTTATGATAACTAACAACCCGCCCCTGCGTCGCACGGTTCTTATGACTGAAAAATATGTTTATTATAAGTACATTCAGTATTCACATAAACCTTCTGGAATAAATTCTCTAAATTATGGTGAAAATCGTGTCAATCCATCCATTTTTTGCGTTTTAGAGAAAAACAACGTGGAAACACCGACAGACACGAAAAGCGATTTTAATTAATTTATGGATATCAACTCGTAGCCACACCCACGGCGACGTTAAGCGATGGTGTGTCACACGCAACATAATGATGCGAAACCGTTAAACGAATTCCGCTGCGAAACATTACTACATTATGTCGCGATTCGAGTAGCGGAACATCATGGGAGTCGGTTCAATCGAAGCAAAATGTCATCCCTTTTGGAATCAGGAGTAAGAAATATGATTGTGGTCATGAACAACTTTGAAAAGGCGTAGAACTTGTTTGCTCGAGTTAATGAAAAAGGAAGAAGTTAGGAGAAAATCGATAATGTAATAACTTTAATTTCGGAAGTCGGTGTCTTTGCTTTTCAATTTTCGTTATCGACTTCCGAAATTAAAGTTTTTTGACAGTTTTGAGTGTTTTTTTTGGAAGTCGGTTTTTTTTTTTGGAAAAAGTTTTTGCTTTTCACTTTTTAGTTGCGGTACCTACCCCACACAAATTCGAATACCACTAGCTGATATAAATAACAGTGAAGGAGTAAATGAATACATCGTCTAGATAAACTAAGTGGGTAAAATACGTAATATTGAAGCTAACTCAAAAACTACGCAAGCAAAGTTAATCAAATTAATATGGGACCACCATACAAAAAATAATCATCAAAATCGATTCATAACTGGCGGAGTAACCGAGTAACAAACATACAAAAAAAAAAAAACATACAAACGAATTGAGAACCTCCACCTTTTTGAAGCAGTCGGTAAAAAAAAAACGTATTATAGTTTGGATGACTCAGTAAATACAGAATATGTCTACGTCAATTTTACAAAAAAAAATAGAAGTTTCGCTTAGTACCTAAACTTGTCGACTCCCACGAGCGAAACTTGCTCTGTGAGCGAAAATAACGCGGTATCGTAACAATATGTCGGGCTGAGCGCGGAGGTTTAACCGGCTTCCGAGCAGATCGGCGAAATCACGCGGGAAAGAGATAGTAGGTATCATAATTACTTATCAAATCAGTACGTTAGAACAGGTAGTTTTTCGCTTGTCGTACAACGGACATTTCATGGCAGACATGAAATAACGCGGAAGTCGGCGTCTTGAAACGCAATTTTTTCCATGCGTGTAGTTGCATGATTTTTTGCATTATGTCTCATTCAATAGTAAGTAATACCGCTTTTAGACTATAGATACATGGACTAATTCAGCATTCAGCGTAGTTAAGCACCTACCTATGTAAATCAATAACTCTAGACACTTCCTCTTAGAATACTACCGCATATTATTCTAAGGCTTTAGAGCTTTCCTCATGACCGGGAGAAGTCAGGGGTTTTATATGTAAAACATTCGATGTAAGGAGCCTAAGATGGCAGATATTTAGCTGACCTTTTGAAATAGCGCTAAGTCATAACAACCTACACTGACTAAATAAATAGGAATTCTTTATTATTGTCATTGTCTATTTTTACTAGATACCCTCATACCTATAGGAAAAGGCCCTGGGACCGCAAATAAAGCATTCCTTCCGTCCTACCCTCAACTACTATCAACTAAAGGTGAAAAGATGATAATATAATTCAATCCCCAGCCCAGCGTGAAAATATGTGGGAATAAAGTGCCATCTTCCAAGAACCTATTATAGCCTACAAAAATACCAATTAGGTAAATTAATTAAGTAATCAATAAATAAAACCTAAGATCACGTTTGCCCTTAATCTACGCTATACAATTTAGTACAGGTCGATTCAAACTTAATGGCAGCTCGAAAGATAGCTACTCGCTGCGCGGGTAGGGCCGTACTCCTACCCCTCTCCCCGACTCGCCTCATGTTCTGAGCCGCCATTACGTTTGAATCGAACTATACCAGTTTAAATACTACTTACAATACATAATTTATTTGATACGGTATTTGACAAATGAATACCGACATTTAGTAGGTACCATCACTATCAAGATTAGATCCATGCTACCTAAAAAGAACTAGGATTTATTGCTTCATATGTCAACTAGTTTAGTCGTCTTCGTCTCGTGGTTCACCCCGGGCCTTTGCTACCGACCTGACGAGTGATGGCGAAGCTTCTTTCATGTCGTACGCCCATCCAATACTCGCAAAATAATTTAATAGTGTCGTCGTCACGTTGATGGGTATTCCGAGTTCGGCTGCCTTGTAGTCCCAAGGGAAGGTGTGGTGGTAGTTGTGCCAGCCCTCACCCATCGCTACTATGGAAACCCCCCAATTTTCAACTGGCATTATGTTCCTGAAATGAAAAGTCAGTAATTAGGTACGGGTTAGGGGCAATCTGCGGAAACCTAACCTCAGCATCACTCAGCATTTTGTACCGTTTGTTTGTTTGTTTGTGTGTTTTGTTTTTATTTGTTTGTTTGACCTATCTACTGCCAAAACACGTAGGTAATTTACAAAAGCTGTGGCTTGGCACAAGTAGTGCGGCCCTCAGAAATATCTGTACGGCTGTACATATATGATCTGTGGGGTGTACACACCCCACGTGTTACAGCCAGGCTTTACAATGTGTAGTTACACGAAGGGTGTGATTAAATTAATGAAAGTAGGTACCTACGTGCCTGCGTACCTATGTGTACTACTGATAATAAATAGAATGGGCAGAATGGAGGGAGGCCTTTGCCCTGCTGCAGGGGAAGCAATAAACATAAGAAAGTAAGAGGGAAGGCATCTTACTTGTCATATGGCTTGTTGCCCCACAAATGCGCGAAGCTGTTGACCGACCAGGTAAAGTTGAGGCTCATCATGTATCGTAGTACAGTCTGTGACATGATGGACACTTCCCAGCATTCGTTCCAGCACAGAGCAGGGATTATTGATGGCACAATCCAGCAGCATGCTATCTTGAATAACAGGAAATACCTGGAATTGTTAAAGAATGGAATGTTTTGTTATTAACCTTTGGGTAGAAGCCTGATGACGATGAGATGTACTTAGGTAAATGTTTATGATCAAGTAGGTAGTTAAAAATGTTCCATGCTCTTTTTTTATAATTTACTAGCTTTTGCTCGCAGCTTCGCCCACGTCGCTGTCGGGAACGTACCTAAGTGAAGCTCCCAGGTGGCATAATTTTTTCTGACATCTTCAACAATCATTATCATAATATTTCAGCCAATTTGCACAAAACCTAACAAAATCATCATCAAATTTAGAGCATAAAAGACAAGAAGGCGATTTCGGAAATTCTGATTTATGCTTATATGAAAAACAAGTTCTAGCATTCAATTTCATTTAACATAATAATATTTATAGGTACATTTATTCATAAAAATAAATAAATAAAACAATATTTTGAGAGGTCGATACTTTTCATGCCGACGGTACACACTACTTTTAACGACGGCGTTTTGACGACGTATTATCTGGTATTATTATTTGGATTCAGGACTCATCAGGATTTTCTCAGTGACATCCCGGAGTCTGGATCTGTGCCCGTTTGATGTAAATATTCTCGCCTACTATTACATGGAACTTAAACATAAGTATATTTTTTTATTTACAACTTGGATACAAGTTGTAAACTAAAAAAAAAATGGCGAAATGAGGGTGTACTTTTCGGTAGTTAGTACGCTTCTGCCTAACCCTTTGGGGAATACAGGCGTGATTTTTATAATTTTGAAATAACACCAGACAGTATTGGACTACCTGGTATGGAACTGAATAAGGGGATCATTGATGATGTCGCTCATGTCCATCTTGACGCCCTGTTTCAGTACGTCAGGGTGCTTCTTCATCATCAGCCATCCGACGTGAGCGAAGAAGAACCCCCTGTTGGCGTCGTGCGGGTCCGCTGATGTTTCAGAGAACTTGTGGTGCACGCGGTGGTCCCGAACCCACTCGTATATAGTGTTCTGTTCACAAAGATACTTAATAAGTTAACCAGGCCAGAATAGTAGAAGTGTTTTCATAATCGAATCAAAATAAGTGAAGGTGACAAACGTATTCCTTCTTTGCGAAACATCTTTTTGTGTCGTCACACGTGCTAAGCGTGCTAAATAAAATTTTGAACAAAAACAAATAAAACTTGCGACTTTCACTAAATTGCAGGAGTATGGGTCTCGTTATTTTTTACTACCATATCAGTTTGTTATTTCAGACTAAAATGTTTTCACGTGGCTAGGGTGGGTATAGTTGCCGATAATTATTAAAACTACCCGCAGTGAACCCACCCTGCAATTTTTATCTACAGAAGGATGGCTTCAAAAGAGTGCAGTAAAGATTAAAAGTGCAAGATGAAGGGGATACTACCTGACCAGCCACCGAATAGCATATGAGTAGAATCCATTGTAGTGGCAGTTTAGCTTTGTACGAGCGGTGACACCAGTACCGATGTGCCCCTCCTGTTACACCGAACCCAGCAACTTGGCCCATGAAATACCCTGGAACATTAAGAAATATAAATATTTGTCATTCTATCAGTCAACATCATTATCTGCCTGGCCTAGCCTATTCCCTCGGACCGCGCCTGGGTAAGACTGGTTATCAGACTTGCGGTTGACACTTCCACGTTACATATATTCTATCCAGCTGTCTATAATATTTATATATCTACCTTATGGTCTTGAGGTATAAAGGTAACTCTATACTATAACCACAAGATGAAAGGTTCAGAGTAGGTACCTAGTGGCGAAGGTCGGTAGGATAACTATCCAAATGGCTTTACGTATCAGTTTGAGAAGTACCTATACTTGACTTACGCGCTGTATAATTCCGGCTTTCTTGCTGAACCGTGATGGGCAAAAGAGATTTCAATTCCACTTAGGAATCATTTGGGATAACATATAAGAATGGGCTGCCTGCGGTGTCCTCCAGTTTAATATACTTAATGTTAATAATATCAACAAATTGTGGTCGGTATGGACAAGACGAAAGTTCATGTACGATTCACACATGCCACACGTCTTGCCGAGTCCAATCCACCTAGGGCAAGTCATCCAGCTCGTTAGGCACAACTTTGAGAAAGAAGCCTACAGGAGCCAGTTTGGTTTCCAGTTAGGTTGGGCAGCATTTGGGAACTTCAAGACTGACTTAACGTGCTTACCGAGGCAGGGAGAGGCTCGGTATGTAAAGATTACGGAAGTTACCCAGCCACGGACCAACCCCGGCAAGCGTAGCATATTCTCATGGATCGACCCGTGCGGCTGATATTACTTGGCCACTAGCTCCTCATGGGTACGTTAAGTAATTATGGCAATTTCCTCATTAACCATTCAACTGAATAACTATTGGATGACTCATGTTTAACAGTGGAACTACACGTTGGTGTTATAATGATAGAAATAAGATACCAAAGCACTGTTTGACTTGTATAGGCAGTAATTTTACTTACCGAATATGATAGTCTGCCATTTGAATGGTTTAGTGGCGAAATAGTAATAGACCCATATGACGGCTACAACGTGGAAAACCGTAATGGATATGGTATTAAACCATCTGACCGGAGTTAGGAATCCCAGGCTTTTCTCCCATTTTCGTATCGGTGCGAGGAACTTTGGGTCATTTCGACTTAGCATCTGGTCGTAAGGACTGATCTGGTCCAGTTTGCCATCGGCTCTGGTCTCGCTGATGTCCTTCGCTGGGTGATGGAGCTTGTACTGTATGTAGTCGGTCGTGTGAACTGGTTGCTCCAATTCAGTCTCCGTAAAAGTTATTGGAGCCATTGTTGCTCACTGAAAAAAAAACGAATAATTTCTCAGATTCAGAACGGGTGAAAGTGACAGGTGATTTGTAGGAGGCAGGTTCGAAACTCTTCCTGATCCTATTAACTAGCGTGATGAGCTATCATGATCGTAAACGTATCAGAGAACACAATATTACATGTTTTATGTTATACACGCCAGTTAGATGAACTTTAAAATATGGAGAACTAAAAAAAATTGAATTGAAAATTTGCATTAAAACTAGCTCAAATAAATTTTATGTAATTTAAGTTTAGTTATCATACAATTATAACCTTATTTGAAATCATTTACCTAGTTATCTATTCCTAACTATTTACACTAGGTACTAAATCCACAAAACTCATCGTCATGACCTTCCGGCGCATTGAAAATGAGTTTATTTCATTAAGGCACTTAAAAATCAGAACAGTCAGGACCGTAGTTCCTTCTCACGTAATCAAAAACAAAATGTTCACAGCCGCCATCTTGGATTTACATTTTGACCTCACTATTGACTTTAGCACTCTCGAAAACTATGAAAACGATAACCATGATGAAAAATGTTCGCTGTCGCTATCTTAAATTTACATTTTAACGTCAGTATCGGCTTTAGCATCCTCGAAAACCATGAAAACGATACCTACCTATGATGAAAAATTTGAACATTTTCGCAACCGCTATCTTGGATTTACATTTTGAACCGCACGATCGGCTTTAGCAGTTTTAGCACCCTCGAAAACTATGAAATCACACCCATGACGAAAAATGTGACAGCCGCCAGAACGGTACCATTTTCAAGCTCTTGGAATAAATTCTCCAGGTTTTTTTTTTAAATATTTTCGTCCTCTCTTTTCGTTTTTGAGAAGTTTAAGATTCTTTAAAAAATACCCAAAAGAATCGGAAAAAATGGCTTTTTTTTAAGATATAAAAATAAACATTTATTTTATAAGCAGTTTTGTAGTTATTTCGCTATCTTAATAATTGAGGATGTTAGCCTGGGCGCATTTTTCTTGAAAAGGGTTACCCCCTACTGAAGCGATCGAAAAAGCATTTTTAATGCCAAAACAAAAGGACACTTAGGCGTCGAAGTACTCGTCCGCATTGCTGTCATTTTATTAATTTTAGTCAAAAAGTCATTGCATGCTTCGACCTATGTTACCTTAATATGAGGTAAAGTTGACAATGTATCTCACGAAGGCACTTGTGGCGGCATCTACATCGCCTCATGCGAACTACGCTACACACTGACGTCACGCAAAATCCTAAATCATAGAGTTGACCGCGCGATTATCATATATAGAACGTCCCGACATCAATCGTCGGACATCTTATACATAGGTATTCAATAGATGTGAAAACGCCACCATGCTGAGTAGAGAAGCGTTAGCATCATCTTAGATTATTTAAGTAGGGCAGGCTTCTTATAATATCATTGAGGGCAGGGTGTCAAAGGGAGAGGTCCCCAGACGCACATTTTGTTTTTGCGATGTATTATCTAGTCTTGGACAGCCAGAAAATAAAAATGCCTGAGTCGATTGCATTCATATGCACCTACTACCTTGCTAATAAACGTATTATATCAGGTGAATAGTTACACACTGATTTCTCTCTTTCAGTCGTTAGTAATTTGACTTTCGAAAGAAGAACACAAAGCATTGTGTAATTATACAGACGTTATACAACGTTTATTAGTAAGGAGGTTAGTCTTTAACTACTATACTCCATTTGAAATAAGATTAGACATTTAAACAAACCTTTTTACAGTCCGTTCAACCGATTTTGACTTCTATACCGTAGGCATAAGGATGGCATTAAGAGCAAAAAAGTTTACACAATACCAACGGTCTAGTGCTGCTGCCATTTGTCATGCCAGCAACGCAATTGAAGTCAAAATCGGTTGAACGGACTGTAAAAAAGGTTAATTTAAATGTCTAATCTTATTTCAAATGGAGTATAGGTAATTAATAATAATATATAAGGTGTATCTTTTCATACACGAAATCTCTTAATAAGGGGTCTTTGTACTCATCATTATGAGCAATTTTCACTATGGGAACAAAACAGAAATCGCGAAAAAAAAAAACAGCTGTTCCCTATCCTAACGTCTCCACTCTGGAATTCGAACCCCGAGCCCCAAGATAGGTACATAAAGACTAACTGTCTAGTTTGGGGCTCAATGCACGCTTAGTATGACCACAATAGAAACGGGTTTTGTCGACTGGAGAATAGACAAAATAACAAATAAACAGGACAAAACAATGCAGGTACAGTCAGCAATAAAAGTCGTTTAACAATGTTAGTTTTACCTATCATCTAAATTGATACATGACTTTTCAGCATTTCGTGTAATTTTCAGCTAAGAGAGCTTAATTTGCTCGATAGTTTAGATTTGATAAACTAAAGTGTTAATCGACTTTTGTTGCTGACGGTACCAACACGTCAATCACAACATCACACGAGTTATCTATATTCTATACTAATAATAATAATAATATAGTAATAATATTATAAAGAGGAAAGTTTTGATTGTTTGTTTGCATTGAATAGGCTCCGAAACTACCGAACCGATTTGAAAAATTCTTTCACTGTTGGGAAGCTACACTATCCCCGGCTGACATAGGCTGTATTATATTTTCAAAAAAATTTGGGCTTCTTATTAAAATTCCAATAATGTAACCCAAGGTGTAAAAAAAACACCTAAAATAGCCGTAGATAAGAATTTAGTGCTACCCGTGTGAAGCCGGGGCGAGCAGCTAGTTTATGATAAATTGATTGAATTAATGGATTTGTGTTTTTTTTACAAACAATGGAGTATGTCTCATAATTTGTTTTCTCTACAATGGATTGTTTTCCCGTATATTTTCAGTCACGCCTCCTGGTTCTTCTCTTGTATCGGTGGCTCGCTAGTGTGGTATGTTTAAACTTTAATTACAATAATACGATCCTTTATGAGAAAATAATCAATCAAGCTAACCAGAAAATTAATTCAACATGAATACAATGTTAGTGTCAATAAATAATAAACACGCGTATGTTGAAAAACATTTTACTTCGTCATAATTTACTCATAAAAGAAATATAAAAATTAATTTACATAGACGTTGAGATAACATTTTCCGCGATAAATTACGCCTACTCAAGAATAAATAACAATAGCCCGATTAGAGATGATATTAAAGAAAAAATCTAAGTACTATAAGTTTCACCAATAGGTTGCACCTACATTTTGGGACCAAGATGAAGCTTTGTTACGGGATTTACGCGCTAATGATTGCGCAAGCGTTGCCTGTAAATACTTACTGCCCAGAGGCTGCGCTGGCGCCACTTCCCTTTGTGTTGGAGTACGCTGTATGGCGCGGGTGGCACCAGGCTGTCATCTATACCCCAGATTTTGAGCAAGGTATGTGTTGGACTACAATACATTAATACATGAATAGAGAAGATTGTAATGGTGTAAATAGACCCTTATTCTTCTTATCCTTATTCTTACCGAGAGTCACTTATTCTTCCCTACAATGAGATATTTTTAGGGTACCGTACCCAAAGGGTAAAACGGGACCCTATTACTAAGACTCCGCTGTCTGTCTGTCCGTCTGTCACCAGGCTGTATCTCATGAACCGTGATAGCTAGACAGTTGAAATTTTCACAGATGATGTATTTCTGTTGCCGCTATAACAACAAATACTAAAAAACAGAATAAGATAAATATTTAAGGGGGCTCCCATACAACAAACGTGATATTTTTGCCGTTTTTATAGATAATGGTACGGAACCCTTCGTGCGCGAGTCCGACAAGCACTTGGCCGGTTTTTTTTTTGTACTGCACCATACCTGAGCACCTTTTGGTTACGGAGGTCAAAGTTCTAACTTGTTTGGGAAGATTTTTCGAAAACAGGTTCTATTAACTGTAAATGAGTACCTACCCCTTCGGTTGCATGTTAACGAAGTCACACCAAATATAAAAGTTGTATTCCAGTAATAAACTTTAATTTATCGTACTTAGTTTGTTGTATCTACAGAATGCTTAGGCAACGGCTATGTGATGGGTGCTTTTGGTACGTCAATCCCAAATAAATTAGCATAGCGGTATGACGATGAAATGAAGGAGAATCGTAATGTAACATAAACTATGTAATTATTCGATAAAACATGAAGAAATCAAGACATAGGTACATACGGCTACACATCAATATACGGCAATGCATGGCACAGCTATACATTTAGGATTTCCGTACCTACACATTGCGAGGTCAGCTTATACTGGAAATGTATAGCTTGATGTGTAGCCGTATGTACAAAAATGGTCAAGGTAAAGCCTTTTGTAGGTGTTCCTGGCTCACATGGTATACAGGCATGCGATATGTACATACATAGACTGCTAAAATCATAACCCTTCCTTTTGGCTTTGCCGTTTTGACACACGGCCTTTGGCAACAAGCTGTTTATTTGCACTTAGCTTAGAGGCGTACGCGCACGACACGCAGGTCACCCATTAGCACAATTTTTTTCGTGCGTTTCATTACGACCTACCGTAAACAGAGGTTTATCACACCAAAAATAAAACTCGTTTTCAAGAAGTAACCTTTACTTAATGTTACTTAGTTTGATGTACAGAATGCTTAGGCGACGGCTATGTGATGAGTGGTTTTGGTACGTCATCCCCAAATAAATCAGCATAGCGGTAGGAGGATTAAATGAAGCAGAATAATAATAATCGTAATACGTAACAATGAATCCATACTATCCATACTAATCCTAACTAATATTATAAATGCGAAAGTGAGTTTGTGTGAAAACGGCTGAACGGATTTGGATGAAATTTGGCACAGGGGTAGACCATGACGATTTTGATCCCGATATTCCCACGGGATCGAGATTTACGCGGGTGAAACCGCGGGGCGCAGCTAGTAATAATATAAATTCAAAAGTAACTCTGTATGTTATCTTTTCACGCCTAAACCACTGAACGGATTTCGATAAAACTTGCCAAGGAGATAGATGGCACCCTGGGGCAGGACATATGCTACTTTTTATCGACATACCGCTCGGGCGAAGCCGCGGGCGGAAGCTAGTTATTCAATCAAACATGAAGAAATACTGCAGTAAAGTATTTCCATTTTTTTCACCGACCCACAGCCAGATACATTATTTGTAATAAAAAACCAATTCTTTACAATTTTGTCTATATATACCTAATGTACCTAATACAACTACTTACTGACTTAAATTAATAATAATAATTATGTGCAAGTAGGTATTATTTTTTTATGCCCTTTGATCATTTCTCCACCTTTCTTTATATTAAATAAATAGATGCATGACAAATACATGTATGATTAAATAAATAGGATCTGGTGAAATAAGGAATATATTACACCTGCCTGCTTAGTGTGAACTTCTCCGGGAAGTACGGCATGATGTTTTGTTACAACAATATAAAGTATCCATCCTCAGCGATGTTAAAAGGTGTGCCTGTTAATTAATAGATCAAACACGCATGTATTGATGACACTACCAGTCGGCCAGAAACCTTATTCAAGTTGGACAAACTATATACCTATGTTGACAAAATGCTGAATCATGAATCTCGATTTAAAACTAAATAAACAAATACTTACTATATTACAGCAGAAGACCCTCAGAAGACCATCCTGAGACGAATATAAAACAGTTCTATGACTTAGAGCGCACAGCAGTCTAAACCACCGGAAGCAACAAAGTGAATATCCTCGAGCCTTTCATCAGTTAACCTAATACCAATATGATCAATATACTCAGTTTTACAATAGTTGTAGCTAGGTAATTAATATCAGTACCTACTTAGATGTGATAATGCCTATGTAAAAAAAATCACATGTCAATGCAAGTTAAACTTTACTTCGAAGATCATAACCGGTTTGGTTATGTAATGCACAATATTATGAAACATGAAGTAATAATGGCCCTCGCGGTTGGTAGGTAAAAAATACCTATACTTTATGTAGGTCAGTGCGAGCTCAATCATTCGGAATCGTTAAGTTCACGCCAATCAAGGCGTTGTACTTAAAAGCTCTGGTTTACCTTACCGATTATTAAATAATAAGTTTATTTTTGAAAGTCAAGTTCACTGAGTTGTATCTTAAATCAAAGAGAAACAGGACTTCAGTTGGACGTACATTTTACTTCCTGCTTGTGAAAACTTGAATATTTGTGAGTTTGGATGTTTGTTGCTCAAACATCCTTGGATTTTGATGTGATTTGGCACACAAATAGATAATGGCCTGGACTCACACGTTTATGGGCTCTTATATAGTTTATGAGCTCTTTTATTGTCCTACTGCAAGGCAAAGGGCCTCCTTTCCTTCCATTTCTCTTTAGATTTGGGAAGGACCACTCTTTAAAGGAGTGCTGTTGAAACGATGAACACATAGGAAACTTCTAACTTAGTATGAGTATTTTATGCCTATACTCCATTTGAAATAAGATTAGAAATTTAAATAAGCCTTTTTTACAGCCCGTTCAACCGATTTTGACTTCTATTGCGTTGGTGGCACGACGAATGGCAACTACAGTAGACAGTTGGTATTGTGTATTTTTTTTTGCTTTTATTGCCATCCTTATGCCTACGGTATAGAAGTCAAAATCGGTTGAACTGTAAAAAGGATCTGCAAGTAGTTGTTCCGGGTCTGGGTGTTAGTGTATGTGAGTTTCTATGTTTGTAAACGCACCCACGATACAGGAAGAAATTCCTAGTGTGGGGCAACGTTTTTAAAAAAAAGAAAAAAAAAAGAAAAAAAGAAAAAAGAATATAGGTAATTAATTAATGAAACAAAGGAAATATTCTATTTACCTACAATTAAAACATTTGTGAAATTGACGTCATCATGACTAATCTATATACTAGGTAATATAATAAAGGTGAAGAGTTTGTTTTTTCGCTTGACCGCGCTACTCTAGGGAACTACAGTCGGATTTGAAAAAATCTTTTTGCATTTGATAGCCCAATTCTTGCGGAAGATTATATTTAACATCTTACCCTTAGGAGCCGAGCAAGAAGAAAAAAAATCAGAAAGAACGCTAAACGAAAACGCACAAATATTTCAATTATTTCTTAGGACCGTGACCACAACGTGCAATGTCCAGTGTATTCTACCGTGGAAGGAACATGATTACGTACCTAATCTTTAAAAAAATTGTTGCTAAAATGTCTAATTACTTATAATAATTTGATTATTCTCGGTGTTGGAGTCTCCAGCCAGGTGCGGGTAACCTCGCGCACTAAAGGTTCCGTCACCAACAATTTCGCCATGCTAGAGATACAGAACCGCGTATTCTATGAAATGGCTACCTATTACGTTTAAAAAGATTCAGCCCTGTGACAGTCAGACAGGCGGACAGGCAAAGACTTTGAGTTCCGTCTAAATCTTTGGTTACGGAACTCTAAAAAGAGAGATGCAAATTAGCTAAGTCGAATATTTAATTGTACAATTTGTACGGCTCATGCTATTGTTTATTATAATAATACCTAACTTTAATACCTAATGATGAAGAAAATAATGGAATGTTTTCTACACCCCGATTACAAAAGATTTAAAAAAAAATATGGTAAGTATTAAATTCTTTGCTATCAAGGAAAACTATCAGATAGGTAAGTACTTTTGAAGGCTTTCGTAAAATAAAATAAATCAGTTTTTTCGTAAATTTACTAACATGTTCATTTTTTTTCTTGTTACTAAGTGTTATTAAACGTATCGTTTTGCTTACCAATTGTAACATTTAAAAATGTAGAAATGTTGAAACGGAACCTTTTATCTCGGTATAAAATGAGACGCTTGTGACTAAAAGAGTGATGAATATTACCTAAATGTGAATGGATGAATGGTAGAGAGAGACAAAAAAAAAGATGAATGGGTTATGTGACTGGTGGCAGGTACCTACCTACAGTACCTACATGAGCCGATCCCAAGTAAGTAACATGGGCAGGCAGAGGAAGTAATTTTACCTGCAAATTCTTACAGAGTACAGGGTGCTTAAAACAGTCACTTTGGCAGAATCATAATAGGAAAATATTATGAATCAACGTAAAATGTCACAAACTGAGAATTCATAATATGATTTGCGTGCGATTCATATTACGTAATAATTCATCTGTTTGACAGTTTTCTATGGAGATTCGTAAAATGGTCCACATAATATGAATTGCATTTGTGTCAAATTAGAGGAATTGCTAATGACAGCTGGAAATTCAGGAAATGAAATGCTTTTAAAGGAATTGCTAATGTGACCGATTTACACCCACTGAGCATGCAATGCGGAAGTGTGTTAGAACAGTACATTTCAAATTTCAACAAAACATAGCGGCCCCATAGCAGTCATGGCCTATGGATGTGACCGTCAGACTGCCAAGTCATAAGTCTCGTGTTCGAACCCAAGACACGCACCTCTGAGTTTTCGGAATCATGTGCGAAATGTCCATATTTTATAATTATCACATGCTTCAGAAATGGTCAAGGAAAACATCGTGAGGGAACCGGCATGCCTGAGAGATATTTCTCGACTGCATGTGAAGCCAAGTCAGAGGTCCATGGGCGGTTTTAAAACTATGACATCAGGTTAGTCGCTAACCACACGAAAAGAAGAAGACGACCCGAATAACATTAATAAAAAAGTAATAAAAAATGATATTATCCTTCAAAATGAAAAAAAGTGCTATTTAAAATTCACGTCTTCGTACCAAAATTATACCGATTCCATTATAAATTAACAAATTTTAAACAGGGGTCATAAGTTATGACTTGTAGACACCCGCTAAACGACAGTCGCCCGCGCCTCGTGTGTTATACCGGTAAAATTGGCCATTGAAAAAAACCGTTACTTAT
Source organism: Lithophane ornitopus (assembly GCA_948473465.1). Classification (NCBI taxonomy): domain Eukaryota; kingdom Metazoa; phylum Arthropoda; class Insecta; order Lepidoptera; family Noctuidae; genus Lithophane; species Lithophane ornitopus. Next base: position 12,493,933 of record OX419613.1, read on the forward strand.
CTTTTTCCATTTTCCTGAAAATTACCATATAAATACTCTCAGTACGATACTTAACGACACCGTCACGGGTCGGTCACGATTTTTTTTACACATTCTATGACAATGTGTAGACGATACGACAATAAATGAAAACACTGGCAATACTAATGCAATCTATATAAGAACAATCAATTAAATAAAAACTAACATTAAAATTAAAAAAAGAGATTTTTTCTAACTAACAGAGTTGAATGGTGCTGATCCATGCGTCATGTTCGTGAACGGGCGCCATCAGTAGAGACTGGTCATCTCTTAGCTGCCACGGCTTATTTTTATGGACGCTTTTGACGTGCACTTTTCTCTACATTGTACTTACATGTATAATTTCAACATAAATGATGTAACCAATAGCTTCATCTTTCTGACTAACCGACCCGTTGACAATTCAAAAGTTATTTGGAATAAATGCTTTGAGTTTGAGTTTGAAACTAATTGGTAGAATGCATATACCTTGTGATGGGCCGATTATTAATTTTGTCGATCAGCTATCTATTTGTTATAGTGACTAAACTATTGGATATATATGATTGAATTTTCGTATGCAAAGTGGAAATGTCATTAGATAAATACGCAGTTTTTATTTTATGTCGTACGTCAATGAAGACAATGTCACCGACGAGTTATTTGGTCTAATTTTCAGACCTTCAGCAAATCGTTTAATTGCAATACATTCTTTGAGTTTGAGTTTGGATTTTACAGGCACTTTTGAATTTTCAAGGAGTCGTTCAGTCAGAAAAATGAAGCTTGATGTCCATACCAAAGCGTTCCATTGGAGAAGGATAGGCATGATCCATTGATTAAATTATGAGTTCGTTAACAAAAATGCTGGAATGTGTGTTTTTCTTACACCGACTAGATAGCGCACGTACGAATCTTTGAGATCATTAAATTACGTTTGTGGGTTGCTGATAAAGCTATTAATATTTGCAGTGTCGTTCTTTTGTTTAATATAGTTTGTGTTAAATTAATTATCCAGCATTTATAATTGTTTAAGAAGTTAGGTATGCACATAGTTTTCATTTGCATTATCCTAGCTAGGTTACCTTTAGAAACTTGTATGAATTAAGGATGTAATTATTTTTCTTATAGGTACGTGTTCCTATTACCTTTATTAAATACATACCTAGGTACTTATAATGACAAGTTTAACAAATGTTTAACGTAACTTTACAGATGTAAACTTACTTTTCTTGGTTACTTACATACATAATAATAAAAAATGAATAACTATTGTATAAGCGTTATTAAAAATGAGGTAAGAATGGTTCATAACTGGTTTTAAAATAATTCCGAGTAGCTGTGGGTATAGTATTAAGATTATCCTTGGTATAACGAAATAATACCTAATTATCTACCTAGACTAAAAACAAATCTGAAAGTGTGTCGATTGACTATTCATTTATTTAATTTATGTACAAATTAAACACTTATAGGAGAAGTACACAAAAGGAACGACTTATTATTTGACTTATTTATTGAAATTATTATAAAAACACATTATTTTAACCGCCTCTGTGGTTTAGTGGTGTGAGGCCACCAGTCAGACCCAGAGATTCGATACCCAGTAGGGGCAACATTTTCTGCTCGGTTGGTTGATGGTAGGGCTTGTTCTAAGTCCGCCTGGCTAGCTACCACTATCTTATCTAAGTCTGTCGCCATAACAACAATGTTAACAGCATTGTTGTGTTTCGGCAGTTGGAGGTAAGATAGCCAGGTCCTCTATGGTTGAGGATTCCGGGTGAAGCTCACTTCCACCTTTAGACTGATCATCGCTTACCATCAGGTGAGATGCAGGATAAGAGCTTCCCCGTTGTGGATAAAACAAAGTTGTATTAAATAGAAATATACGGTCATCGTCATTGGTTGGAGGCCTATGTCCAGTAGTGGACGTCTTGCGGCTGAAATGATGATGATGGTGATGAATATTGTCATTAATTAATAAACAATCGAGTACCTAATATTTAAATTAATTTAATTCATTGCTAGAATTAAATTAATTTGTATAAATAACAGAAAATACTAAAAGCCTGTCCTCCGATTGATAGTTATTTAAAAAAAAACCGCTATTAAAACTCACCAATTATTTTCCGGCTTAAAAATTACACTGCAATTCACAATATAAAAAAAATCCTGTCAACACAAATTAACCACGTTTGCTTCTGTCCTATTAACATCAGATCGAGATGTATTGTGTGCGACTGTCTGCGCCCGCGCCGCTCACGTTTGTCGTCCTACGTGTCTGAAGCACTGTTCAAAATCTGCTCAGCAGAAACCTTGTCACGTACTTTCACTCAGTACAATGAAGTGCCATCGATTCACTCTGTTACATCGTTATTAAGAGTCATTAGTTACATCTATCGAGGGTTTAATCCGATCAGCCTTTTATAATATATGCAACGCTATATTAATCATCGTTAATATAAATAGCTGAATTAACGTAAATATTGAACATGAAAAGGAAATTGATAAAACGATTAAAAATGTTTGAAACAATAGAATATAAACAAAGAAAGTTTCAGTCGATTCGATTTTCTACACTAATGTTATAAAGAGAAAAGATTTGTATTTTTGTTTGTAATGAATAAACTCAAAAACTACTGGACCAATTTTAAAATTCTTTCAATCAATCAATCAAAATATTTATTTGCTAGAATATGGTCCAAAAGATATTACAGTTATTTTGGTTTCAGCATATTCTGCCATGATATGGCGTGTGTAAAATTATTACATTCATTATGATTATTATTTAACATTATTACAAATTTACATTAGGTATAGGTATAGGTTCCATCGACTTATCCTCCAAATATTCCTTAATATTATAATAATTTTTATATAGTAATAGTTTAAAGAGACTTCTTTTGAACAATGGCAAATCCTGAAGGGAATTCGGTAAATGGTTATAAATTATAATAGACATTTCTCTTAAACAATTTTAATTTTATTTGTGGCAACCGTAGTCTGTCTTTATGGCGTGTCCGGCTATTTAGCTTGTCACCAATAGTTTCAAATTGACAATATTTTTTTTTTACAAAAATACAAATTTCCAAAATATACAGACATGGTAATGATAATATATTTAGTTAACCAGTAGAATGCTTTGTTATCATTTATCACGAAGTAACATAAGCTATAATTTGTAAAGAGGTCACGCGGGCCAAACCGCTGGCGAAATTTGCTAGGTTATATATAACAATATTAATCTAATAAATACTTTAAAATGCATAATTATTATTCTAAGATGACACATCTGAAGTATTAAGATACACAACAAGAAAAACAGCCATGTGCTTATTTGGCACCCCGACCAAATGGGTTAGGTTAGGTTAGAACTTTGATCAACTACTTCCAAATTGGTCGCAGTTACTTGGTAATTTTGACTACACGTTACACCATTGATACTCTGCATTACTCATTGATAAAAGCGTCCCTCTGGTATCGAGGGGCATAAGCAGTTATCCAATATTCCATTTATTGTACGAGTAAATAATTCTAGCAGCGAATGGCACAAACAGAGGGATACAATCTTCGTTTTTTTTAAATGTATTGTCCATGCTGTTCGTCCATGCTGCTCGCGAAGGAGGAGGCGGAATGCGTGAGGGAGAGGCAAAGCTTGCGCTCTCACGCCCCTAACGGCCGCCGCTGGAGACACCCTGGGCATCGGGAATCCCAGGCGGATTCCCGGCCACCATAGGCGCGGGCTTGCGGACGGCGAGCAATGGGTAGCTCGCCGTCCGATAAGGACCAGGCCCGGGTCGATGGCGCGTCGTTTTCCACGCGCGCCTCAAAGAGATGTCAGCACATCTGACGGGGTCCGTTAGGACCGATGCCTGCCAGGGTTGCGAAATAGTCCGAAAGAGATACCGGGACCCTGACAACAGGCAACTGAAGGAACACGGGTGGGTTTAAGTCAGTAAGAGTCTGACACGCCCTTCGATCGCCCTCGATACAATCTTAAATTTATCCGCCGCTCAAAGATCTATGTATATCAGGTCACATCTTCATAGTTTTCGAAGGCGCCGCCACCGGTGCCGAAAATCAGGAAATCAAAATCAGAAATTGCGGCCATAACCAGAGGTGGATTTCACTACCAGGTTGCTTTTCACACGGCCACTCTAAAAACGTTTACTTACAGAGAAGCATTTTCTTAATTACAACAAGTTTTTAAGATATTTATATAATTAGGATCTCCTACAAAGTATAATTACAATAGAAATTACAATAATATTACCCCATGTAACGCTTCTCACTAGACAAGATCGAAAGATTTTTCCTTTTCAATGAAGGAGTGGTATTTCCGGTTTTTCAGGATTCCTTAACTAAGCGGCACATTATTGTTTTTAGTCGCAGGCACAGCTAGTCAATAAATAAGACATAAGACCACATTTGCCCTTATTCTGCGCAATAAAAAAAATTAAGTTACAATACTTAATTTATGACACGGGTATTTGACAATACCGAGATTTAGTAAGATCAAGTTGATCGCTGCTAGCTAAAAAGACCTACGAAGTTATTGCTTCATATTATGTCAACTAGTTTAGTCGTCTTCGTCTCGTGGTTCACCCCGGGCCTTTGCTACCGACCTGACGAGTGATGGCGAAGCTTCTTTCATGTCGTACGCCCATCCAATACTCGCAAAATAATTTAATAGTGTCGTCGTCACGTTGATGGGTATTCCGAGTTCGGCTGCCTTGTAGTCCCAAGGGAAGGTGTGGTGGTAGTTGTGCCAGCCCTCACCCATCGCTACTATGGAAACCCCCCAATTTTCAACTGGCATTATGTTCCTGAAATGAAAAGTCAGTAATTAGGTACGGGTTAGGGGCAATCTGTGGAAACCTAACCTCAGCATCACTCAGCATTTTGTACCGTTTGTAGTCTACCTACTGCCGAAATCGGTAATTTACAAACGTTGTACCTTGGCACAATGTAGGTATAAAAATGGCATAAAAACCGCGCGGCCCTCAGAAATTCTGTAGTGCAGCTGTACAGTACATATATTTTCAGTGGTGTACACACCCCCCGTGTTACAGCCAGGCTTTACGACAGGTAGCTACACGGTGTGATTAAATTAATGTAAAGTACGGGACTGCATACCTATGCGTACTACTGATGATAAATAGAGTAGGCATAATGGAAAGAAAGAGGCCTTTGCCCTGCTGCAGGGGAAGCAATAAACTGAAGAAAGTAAGAGGGAAGGAATCTTACTTGTCATATGGCTTGTTGCCCCACAAATGCGCGAAGCTGTTGACTGACCAGGTAGCGTTGAGGCTGAGCATGTATCGTATTACAGCCTGTAACATGATGGACACTTCCCAGCATTCGTTCCAGCACAGAGCAGGGATTATTGATGGCACAATCCAGCAGCATGCTATCTTGAATAACAGGAAATACCTGGAATTGTTAAAGAATGAAATGTTTTGTTATAATCTTTTGGTAGATGACGATGAGATGTTTATGATCAAGTAGTAATAAATAAAGCAAATTATAAAATAAAAAACTTGAATGCAAAAACACATACCTAATTGAAAAGAGAAATACAAGCATTATAGTAGATAGAATTTTGGTATCGCAGTTTTTTATTAGGTACTCTGTTTGTGCGTAAATTAAATAAATAATTACATTGAATTCGAATGTTTTATTCAAGAAATGAAGCTGTATTGGTCGTTAGTTTGCAGATTCCCTAGGAAGTCTACAGATTATCTATTTTTTTTCCATTTTAACGGAATCAACCAGATAATCTCTCTCTAACTGATTTAAGCACATTAGTGGTAACATATGCATATACGGAATCAACCAGATAATCTCTCTCTAACTGATTTACGCACATTAGTGGTAACATATGCATATACGGAATCAACCAGATAATCTCTCTCTAACTGATTTACGCACATTAGTGGTAACATATATATCTTTTCATAAACCAAATCTCTTAAGGGGTCATTGTACTCATTATGAACAACTTTCACTATGGGCCAGGCAATGAAATCGTGAAAAAAAATCAGCTGTTCCTTACATTTTAACGAGCTATGCGAACATAAATGTAGGGAACAGCTGGTTTTTTTTCGTGATCGATCGATTTCGTGTATGAAAAGATACACCATAAATATACAATATATACTAGCGGACCCGGCAGACGTTGTCCTGCCCAAACAGCGCCACCTACCGGGTTCAATTGTGTTTTCAGACCATCCAGGTACCCACTCAAATATACACACAAAATCTCATCCAAATCGATCCAGCCGTTTATGAGGAGTTAGGTGACAAACACACGTCCAGAAGAATTATATATAATACTAGCTGATGCCCGCGGCTTCGCCCGCATGACAAATTATATACTTAAACCTTCCTCGAGAACCACTCTATCCATTGGTGAAAACAGCATAAGAATCGGTGCAGTAGTTTTTGAGTTTATCGCGAACAGACAGACAGACGCGGCTGAGGACTTTGTTTTTTATTATGTAGTGATAAAGATATTTGGAATTGACTCATTACTAGCTTTGATTTCCTACCAATTTTGTTGAAATTTATTTAAAAAAATATTTATTTGCAGATGCATTATATAAATATTTATAGCCTATGTCACTCTCACAATTAAGACGAACCTAACGACACCTCATAAGTTAAAATCCAGTAAGCCGTTTGGGCTCCAGAGCGTGCCAAAGAGATAGACATACATACATACTCTCGGAAATTATCCACCTTCTAAAGGGTGTTTGTACCCGACTACCCCGGGTAAAAACACCCTCCTGGGGCAGTCGGGTAAAATTAATTACTGAAATAGACATACTTTCTTTTATTAACTAGTTTTTGCCCGTGGATTCGCCCGCGTGGAAATCGGGAACGTACTGCCGGGATTAAAAGTACTCTATGTGTTAATCCAGGTAAACAATGTATTAATTCCGTAGTACATATTTTTCATATACCTAATTCCATTGGTTTACGCAGCGCGTACCATTAAATCTCTCAGTCCTAGTCGGCATGATTTTTTCCGAAAACTTCAACAATCATCATCGTATTTCAGCCAATTTACACAAAACCTAAATTATACACTCAAATCTGTCTCATGAATCACTCCGTCCATTGGTGAAAACCGTATGAAAATCCGTTCGGCAGTTTTTGAGTTTATCGCGTTCAGACGAACAAACAGATACGCCAGGGGACTTTGTTTTATATTATGTAGTGATTCCTTTGTTTTCACTTCTCCACAGCATTAACACAATGAAGCAGTACCTATAGTTATAGTTGCCATTTAAAAATCACTTCATTTATTCCTACTTCCTAGAACCTGGCGAGCAGTGGTAGCCCAGTGGTAACTGCTTACGAGTAAGTCGTGGGTTCGAACCCGATCAGGCATTTTACTTTGTGTTAATTATCTCATAACCACTACTCAAAAAAATTGTGAAGGAAAACATCGTGAGGCATCTACCAACCCGCACTGGGCCCGAGTGGTGGATTACGGTCCACTCTCTATCACAGAGAGGAGACCTCTGTCCCAGCAGTGGGATAATTATAGGCTGATTGGTTATCTCTATTAGTATACGCGGCGCACGCCAGTAAAACTCTCAGTCGGCATGATTTTGTCCGACATCTTCAACATTCATCATCATATTTCAGCCAATTTACACAATTGCATCAGGACTTTCTCAGTGACATCCCGGAGTCTGGATCTGTGCCCGTTTCATGTCAATATTCTCGCCCCTATTACATGGGGCAAACATATAATGACATGAGGCCGTAGGTACTAGCGGTAGTTGGTACACCTCTGCCTAAGCCTTCGAGGAATACAGGATTGATGTGTGATGTTGATCATTTTGGTTTTGAAATAAGAACAGACAGTATTGGACTACCTGGTATGGAACTGAATAAGGGGATCATTGATGATGTCGCTCATGTCGATCTTGACACCCTGTTTCAGTACGTCAGGGTGCTTCTTCATCATCAGCCATCCGATGTGAGCGAAGAAGAACCCCCTGTTGGCGTCGTGCGGGTCCGCTGATGTTTCCGAGTACTTGTGGTGCACGCGGTGGTCCCGAACCCACTCGTATATAGTGTTCTGTTCACAAAGATACTTAATAAGTTAATCAGGCCAGAATAGTAGAAGCATATTTACCGTAAAGGTACACACCTCAGTCACGTCAATTTCAGGGTCGTGTGTGAGCAGATAGTCAGACAGTCATACATAGCGACGCCTGTTTCGTTCCTAGCAATACAAGTTTTGACTTGCCGGTGACGCGACGTCACCTGAGACGCGCTGGTAGTGACGTGACTGATGTGTGTAGCCAACGTCCTACAACTTGTAAGTATATTTTTTGACGTGACCGATCGTATGTGCATGAACCTTTAATCGTCACTGTGATTGTTCATAATCGAATCAAAACAAGTGAAGCTGACAAACAGATTCTTTCTTTCCGTAATATATTTTTGTATCATCACACGTGCTAAGCGTGCTAATGTAATTTGAAACAAAACAAATAAAACTCGTGACTTTTACTAAATTGCGGGTCGTGATATTTTTTACTTAGTTACCATATCAGTTTGTTCTTTCAGACTAAAACGTTGTCATGTGCATGGGTGGGTCGTTGCCGATATGTTAAAACTACTCGCAGTGAACCCACCCTGCAATTTGTATTTAACCCAGAGTAGAGTTAGAGATGGCTAAAAGAGTGCAATAAAGATTAAAAGTGCAAGATGAAGGGGATATTACCTGACCAGCCACCGAATAGCATATGAGTAGAATCCATTGTAGTGGCAGTTTAGCTTTGTAGGAGCGGTGACACCAGTACCGATGTGCCCCTCCTGTTACACCGAACCCAGCAACTTGGCCCATGAAATAAACTGAGACATTGAGAAATGGAAATATTTATCATTCTATCAGTCAACCTGTCAACATAATTATCTGCTTGGCCTAGCCTATTCCCGACTATGTTGAGGTCGGCTGCCAGTCTAAATGGTTGCTACTGAATACCAGTTTTTTACATGGAGTGACTGCCAACAACACGGTACCCCTTGGTAAGCCTGGTTATCAGACTTGCGGTTGACACATCCACCTACAGGTACGTTACATACATCTAAACAGTAGTATTCTATCTACAGTTCGATTCAAACTGAATGCTGGCTCGGAACATAGGGCGAGCGAGCGAAAAGCTAACTTCCGAGCTGCCATTAAGTTTGAATCGATCTATAACTGTCTTGATCTACCATATGGTCTTGAGATATGAAGGAAACTCTACACTATCACCGCAAGATGAAGAGGTTCAGAGTAGGTACCCAGTGACGAAGGTCGGCAGGATAACTAACCGGCTTTACGTATCAGTTTGAGAAGTAAACACTTGACCTACGCGCTGTATAATTCCGGCTTTCTTGCTGAACCGTGATGGAGAAAAGAGATATCAATTCCACTTAGGAATCATGTGGGATAACGTATACGAATGGGCTGCAGTGCCTGCGGTGTCCTCCAGTTTACATAACATAACATCACTCCTGTGTTCCCCTGTGTTGGACAGAGATGTACCAATAATACACCCACATTTCGCCAGTTATGTTTAAGTCCCACGTAAGGTGCCTATTGCCATCAACCGGGCACAAATCCAGACTTCGGGCTACCACTGAAAAATTCGAGATGGCAAAACTCAATAACACTTTGCCCGACCCGGTAATCGAACCCAGGGCCTCATGCTCAGCAGTAGCGCGTGCGACCACTAGCTCCTGCTTAATAGATGTTAATCACAAATTGTGGTCCGTAACTAGTCTGCTGAGCAAGTAAAAATAATAAATTCTGATTATTAAAAGTGAATTGAATGGCTCATGTTTAACAGTTGAAGTACACGTTGGTGAGATTTAATCATAAAATTAAGATACCATAGGACTGATTGACCGTTTTTTATCTACAACGGGGAAGCTCTTAGCCTGCATCTCATCTGATGGTAAGTGATAATCAGGCCGAAGGTGGAAGCGAGCTTCACCCCGGAATCCTCAACCACAGAGGACCTGGCTATCTTACCTCCAACTGCCGAAACACAACAATGCTGTTAACATTGTTGTTATTGCGACAGACTGAGATAAGATGGTGGTAGCACTGGTAGCTAGCCAGGCGGACTTAAGCCCTACCACCTACCAAACCGAGCAGAAAATTTGGCCCTACTGGGTATCGAACCCGGGACCTCTGTGGTCTAACCACTAGACCATAGAGGCGGTTAAACCTACAAAGGCAGTAATTTCACTTACAGAATATGATAGTCTGCCATTTTAATGGTTTAGTGGTGGGATAGACCCATAGGACGGCTAGAACGTGTAACACCGTAATGGATATGGTGTTAAACCATCTGATCGGAGTTAGGAATCCCATGCTTTTCTCCCATTTTCGTATCGGTGCGAGGAACTTTGGGTCATTTCGACTTAGCATCTGGTCGTAAGGACTGATCTGGTCCAGTTTGCCATCGGCTCTGGTCTCGCTGATGTCCTTCGCTAGGTGATGGAGCTTGTACTGTATGTAGTCGGTCGTGTGAACTGGTTGCTCCAATTCAGTCTCCGTAGAAGTTATTGGACCCATTGTTGCTAACTGAAAAAAAAAACTCAGATTCAGAACAGGCGACAGTGACAGGTGATTTATATAATTTATATAAATTAAATAGCTTGATGAACTACATATCATCATCGTAAACGTGTCAGAGAACTCAATATTATATGTACCTAAATGTTTATACGCCAGTTTAGTGAACTTTAAGAAATATGTAAGTAGTTATTGAAACAATATTAATTTGCATTCAAACTAGCTCAAAATTACTTTCAGTAACAAAAAGTTATTGTAAACCTTCGCCTCGACGCACCGTTGACAAATGTATCTCACGAAGACACTCAATAGATGTGAAAGCTCTACCATGTTGAGTAGAGAAGCGTTAGCATCATTTTAGATTATTCAAGTAGGGCAGGCTCCTAACTGTGTAACTGGCGTAACATTCACAACAAAAAATCTACTTGTTGAAATCTCTAGTTCCTGCCAAAAATTGTATGGAACATTGACAGAAAATAGAGATTTCAACATGTTTTGTTGTGAATGTTACGCCAGTTACACAGATCGGCGGTAAGTAGTTATTGTTACGTTAGGTTATACGAGTAATGTTAAAAAGTTCATGTCAATGAGTAACATATTCTTCAAAGTTTTTGAGCCCACGAAGTTTCGTGCAACCAGAACAATATATGTAGGTACAGTTAGCAATAAAAGTCGTTTAACAATGTTAGTTTTATATATATCTAAATCGATACAAAATGTTTCGATACAGGAATGTTCAGCATTTCATGTAATTGTCACTCTTTAAAGGATCGGCATCCTTATATCGTTCGCCTAAGAACCGATACGTGAATTTACTTTCTGTTTTCTAAATAATGCATATATTCGATTGCAACTAAATTAAAATCACGGACTTCTGAGAACTGTGAAAAATCTAAAACACTTTCGTATTTTCGGGTTATAATAAATAGGCCAATAGAAACATACTTAACGTTTATTAGTGAAAATACATTGGCATATAAAAAATTAAAAAAAATGTGAAGGTTTCATACGTGTTATATCCTTTAAAATCAGTACAGTAGATTTTTATGAATATTTTGCTAGATTTTATAAACTGAATTGTTAATTGACTTTTGTTCCTGACCATACCAACACGTCAATCACAACCTCACATGAGTTATTTATGATTGATTGATATAATTAATTGTTATGTGTTGGTTTCACAAACTATGAAATATGTCTCATACTTTGTTTTCTGTTTAATGGATTGTTTTCTATATTTTCAGTCACGCTCGTCTGGTTCTTCTCTTGTATCGGTGCCTCGCTAGTGTGGTTTGTTTAAACTTTAATTAAAATAATATACTCCGTGTTAGTACGATCCATTACGAGATAGTAATCAATCTAGCTAACCAGAAAATTTATTCAACATGTATACAATTAAAGAAATATAGTATTTATTCGCATAGACGTTGACGCGGCAGGCCCAGAAAGAGATGGCGGGATGAATTGGACTCCTTCTTATAAGATTGACCCGCAATCGCAGTAGATCAGGAAAAGTGAAAAGAGGGAAGGGAGGACTTTGCGCTGCTGTGGGACAACACAGGTTTATAATAAATTTAATAATAATAGACGTTGAGATAACATTTTCCGCGATAAATTACGGCTACTCAATGGTGAACAACAATAGCCCGACTAGAGAAGATATGAAAGGAAAAAAATTACGATAATTTTAACCAATAGGTTGCACCTATATTTTGGGACCAAGATGAAGCTTTGTTATGGGATTTACGCGCTAATGATAGCGCATGCGTTGCCTGTAAATGCTTACTGCCCAGAGGCTGCGCTGGCGCCACTTCCCTTTGTGTTGGAGTACGCTGTATGGCGCGGGTGGCACCAGGCTGTCATCTATACCCCAGATCTTGAGCAAGGTATGTGTAGGAATACGATACATTAATACATGAATAGAGAAGATTGTAATGGTGTAAATAGACCCTCAAACAAGCCGAGAGTCACTCTTTCTTCCCTACGTTGAGATTTTTTTGTACTAGATCATACCTGGGAACCATCTGGTTACGGAGATATTAACGGTTGAAGTTCTAACTTGTTTTGTAAGTTTTTGCGAAAATAGGTTTTAACTCTACTTTAAATGAGTACCCTTCTGTTGCATGCACCCGTATTACGTGCTACTACTGCAAAACAGAGGTGTATCCAGATATCTATGGGTTTATCACAACAGAAATAAAAGTTGTATTCCAGCAGTTACCTTTACTTAATGTTACTTAGTTTGATGTACAGAATGGCTATGTGAAGGGTGTTTTTGGTACGTCAATCCTAATCCTAATCCTTACTTCCTAACTATACAATATAATAATTATTATTATAAATGCGAAAGTTTGTTTGTTTGTTACGCTTTCACGCTAAAACGGCTGAACGGATTTGTATGAAATTTGACACATGGGTAGACTATGACCTGGTAAAGGGCACAGGATACCTTTTATCCCGATATTCCCACGGGATCGAGACTTATGCGGGTGAAAAATACATACTTACATACATGTACATACATAGACTGCTAAAGATAAGCTGAGATAGGAGCCTTTCTAGCCTCGAACAGGTCTTCTTTTCTCTTTTAATGTTTAATACTATTTTGTTAAGTTATAAGTGTAGAAAAGAGACGAAGCTCTACAGGACGTATAGCCCCATCGTTTTCCCCCACTGAAGTAAGATTAAAATAATACTGCTGTAAGCGGTGGTGGTAGGCCCCCAGTGCGTGTCTTAAATAACACACTCTAATTCGGGGGGGGGGGGGGGGCTGCAGGATTCTGGAGTTGAAAGGAAGACCCACGGCCTTTCTTAAAAAAAAATACCTGAAAATTCCTGGCTTGACTTGATACTTAGTAAGGACCTATTAAAATATCTTCTCTGCAGGTTGCCGATGGGCTATCGTCCGACTAATGAAATGCTTGAGTATCAATGGAGTCGCTACTGCTTCAGAATCATTGCAGAATGTTCGCTTTCGAGCTAATCTCGGAATCATCATCTTATCTCCGCGTTTAAGAAGAAACGCGACTGCCAACCTTACGACTCTCATTAATAAGGTACATAGAATTTGCTTAATGACATTGTTAGTAATATCAAAATCGAGATAAACTTGCATTTACACTGAGTTTGAAAAGAACACGACACTTGTGAAGAGAGTTGTTGTTTCAGTTAATAATGTTATTTCAGTCACATTCACTCACAGAACTTAATTTTAAGCGAGATAAAAAATATTCGTGATAAACCAATTATTCAATTAAGTTTTCGTTTTAATGAGAGATTCGTCGAACAATTTCCTTTTAATGAAACCTATTTCTTTATAGTAGGTAGGTAAGTTAAATTAATACATTACTTTTTAGTTACATGACCAAAAAATGGATACGTCATCATACGACTGGCTTCTAACAACGAGGTCAAATAAAGATTTCAGCTTCATCAACGAAATACTGAATGCTACTTCAGTTCGCTTTGATCAAAATATTGTCGTCGCCTACACACAAAATAAATATTTTCCGAAAACCAACAACCTCGGACTGTGCGGTGGAAATTTCATTTATAAAGTCAGAACTAATTATCCTAGTCGACGACAGCATCGGGGGTATAATGAGTTTGGGGATGTTTACGAAATGCAGAACATGAAAACGGAATACGAAAGGAACTACTACCGCACTTCGGAAAGATTTAGAAATCTAACGAGAAATAACACGTACAAAAGGGATGGTAGTGTGCTACCCCTGTTCCAGTCAGGAGTTACGAATTACAACTATTCAAGAATATTTAATATGCTGAATGTCAGTAGATTTTCTTTGAGTCTCCAGTTTAGAAAGTGGGTCCTAGTTCACCGACTTGAGCCAACAGAGAGAATAATAAGTGTTATGCAGTATTTTAAAGTACGCACTAATTCTACGCTGTATGGCAATTTTTTAGGTGAGTAACTATTGTTTTTTTTTTATCGCAGCATAGTATGAACCTCCAACTGTCACTAACGAGACACAATAGAATTTTAATTGTATCAGCCTTCTAAAGGCCAATCAACAGTTGAGCGGATCAGTGTTTGGGCTTTTGAATAGCTATGACAAAAACTTGAATAACAAATGACCCAATTTTACTGAAAAATGTAGCACGGGATGGCCGAACTTAATGCCTCAGTGCTATATACACAGGAGGTTTACAGACCTGTTGGAGAACCCGGGCTAATCCGTCCACTAGACTTTAGAGAGAGTGGAGCGACGCGCTTGATTGAATCGAGTCCTTTTCTATGTGTTCTTCCTAAATCCATTCTATCACTGAAACCCAGGTAATTGGGATCGCATCCAGTCAATGTCAGGAGTTGAGGTTCCTTATCCAGTGGAATCTCGCAACTTCTTGGGTGAGGAGCTGGTGGTAGGAAGATGCAACTCTACTGGGGATGGAGGTCCATCGCTGGACGACGATGGCCCATCTGCTGAACCGATGTTGGATGACATTCTCCATTTCTTGACAGTGCGATTGAATACAACGTAAGTTTGTTATAACTTTAATTTAGACTAATAAAGCATTATTATAACATGAGTCAATTAATATATATAAAATGAAATGCAATGATGATATACCTAGATAAATTAATTTTGAGGTATTACAGTTGAACGAAAGGAGCTCGTGGCTAAGTAATAACAGCCACTCGGGTCGATCCATCAGGTTAAGCTACGCTTGCCGGGGTTGGTCCGTGGATGGGTGACCATTTTCACATATCGAGACTCCTCCGTGCCGTGTCGGAAAGCACGTTAAGCCGTTAGTCTCGGCTGTCATTTTTGGATCTTTGACAGTCGTTACGAGTCGTTAGAAGCCCGGCGAGCGTCTGACAACCACTCTAACCAAGGGGTATCGTATTACCTAGTTACTGGGTTGTGGAGGTTAGATAGGCAGTCTCTCCATGTAAAATACTAGTATTCGGCTGCATCCGGTTAGACTGGAAGCCGACCCCAACATAGTTGGGAAAACCCTAGGTAGATTGACAGTTGAACAATAGTCGGCACGTTCATTATTACATGAAACAATTAGCAATTTATTACATGAAAATATACAATTGGAATAAAATTAAATAAATTGAAATAATTAAGTATTTCCAAATTAAATTACATTCAATTATTCAGTACAGTCAGTCAGTAATGAACGCCAGCGTTCCTGCATAATTATACTGCCTAATGGCACAACACTGATGCATTGAATTTTACATTCCTAAAGATTATTCCTGAAGAACAGCTGTCACTAAAATAATAAAACAGAATCACACGGGATTCCTTATTAAACAATAACCTTTTTTTTTTTTTTTTGGTTGGGCTTAAATGACTTCTCCCGCTCTGGGCGGAGCGGAAGGGCGTGTCAGACTCTTACTGACTAAAACCCACCCGTGTTCCTTCAGTTGCCTGTTGCCAGGGTCCCGGTATCCCTTTCGGACTATTCCGCAACCCTGGCAGGCATCGGTCCTAACGGACCCCGTCAGGTGTGCTGACATCTCTGTTAAACAGTCACCTAACAATAGGCATTTGGTTTTATTATAACTGTAGATAACAGAAGATACCTTAATAATTTTTCTGTGTACGTTCTTCGAACTAACACCTAATAATATAATAAATGTACAAAAAGAAGGACAACGAATATAAATTGTTTGGAACGAACTCAGGTTTCCATTCCTTTGTTTAAAAGTTTCACGTGGACTGCCCCGTTCATCGTCTCGTGGTTGGGCACATTTTTATAGGGTTTTTTAATTAGGAATTTTTTAGTAACAGCCCGTACTAAGTTGGCGGCATACATACACCCATGTCTCGAAAAGCCGTTGGCGCTGCGTCTGATCTCTCTCCGGTCGTGTCGGATTGCCGTCCCATCGGACTTTGAGAGTGAGGGAAGAGAGAGTGCACCTGTGTCTGCGCACACACTCGGTCGCCATGGCCGAAATTTGGTCTGGAGGACTATTCTTTTGAAAGTTGACTAAAATAGCCATTCTTCTATTATATATATAGTACATTGTGATACAAGTGTGCAGTATTGGACATAACACTTGAGGCGGTATTATTGCGATAAGGTAGCCGAGAGTGTAATGATCAATGCACACGCGTTTCATACGAGGTTTTTCAACACACTTGCGAGGAAAAAAACAGACTTGTTGTAAGAACACAAGCTACAATAATTAGGTATAGAGATAATAAATTTAGATTTATAAAGTTCAACTGACCTTTGTTGCCAGGTATTGACTAACCGTAGCTTCTTTTATTTTAAAAACTTTTCAACGTCGGTTACTAACTTTTTTACGATACTTGTTAGATTTCGTATTTATGGTAATAATTAACCACACAACGAAAACGTTAACAAATATTTATGGAAAATGGCGCGCTGGTTTGGTTTTTTCGCAGGTGTAAATAAAGGCACTGGCAAAACCGCAAAACAGCCTATATTAAAAATGTAATGAACACAAGGTAATGTTTTGAATACCAAAGAAAATAGTGTAAACATTAAAAAAAGAAATGTTTACTATAAGGTAATAAACACAAATACTCAAAACATTATTAAGGTAAATATGTAGTGAAAAATATATAAGTAATTTCTTGAAATATTATGTTCATTTATAATATTTTATTTATTTACACAAAAGGCATGAAGTTTCTTTGATGAAATTTAAAAAAGCGCAAATCTCTGCTCTTGTGAATATAGAGAATGCTCATTTAATAATATAAGATAGTTCATACAATTCCATGTATAGTATAGTAACCCACTGACCTGCCCATGGGTTTTTTTTTTCATAACTGAACCCCCTTGGTTTGCCTATGGTATTAAAAAGCTTCACCAAAGTCAATTTCTATTAAATATGTATAGTAGGTATGGAATTAGTATTATCATGTTATTATCATGAATTAGTATTAGTAGAAGAAATATCATGGCAACATGTTATTTGATGTTGCCAAGATAGTACTTACTAATTCCATACCTACTGCCATGTCATTACTCCGACTAGTAAATAGTTATCTGTGGCGCACGTTACCACACTAGTGCGGTAATATAAAGTAAAAAGCACGCGTTCTTTATACACTGCATTATGAACCTAAAAGCGGTTCAATAAGAGCCACTTTACGAGCAAGTGTGTTAAAAAGTATATTAATTATTATGTCATGATTGAATGCTTTTTAGCTCCATTAAGGTATGATAATCATTTAAAAGGTTAAATCTGTAACTATCTGCTATAATTCCTATTCAGCCCAGTGAAGTAATGGAATGATTCGAATGTTGTATATTGTGTTCTCTCTCATCTCAGTCTCATTCCTATGAACTGGGGAAAAGTCTTTGCAATTTCTGTACTCAAACCTTATTTGGTCCCATAGTTTTTTGATCCTTATAATAAACAGGATCGATTGGCATCAAAAAAAGTTTTTGTGAAAATTGCCCATTTTCTTGTAGACTGTATTTTTTGCAAAATCTGTTAATCCTCACCGGTGCCATTTTAGGGGTATGAGGAACAGAGTCTAAAATTCACTCATCCACCATAGAAAAGGGAGGATCCTCCAACCAGACGGGTGTTGTGTCTGTCGGGCAACTGCCCAACGATTGATGTTGGGTTTTTGTATCTAAGTCCACTGCACGGTAAACTTTAATTGCGCGATGCAGGATTTATGTGACGTCAGGATAACGTCAGGTCTTTGATGCGTAGTTTGCATGTGGTGATGTAGATCCCGCCACACCATAATACATCAATTCTCAGCCTATCATTCATAGTGAAATTGAAGACCTGACATGATTGGCATGACAAGGCATTTTATATAACAATACAGGGTGAAATTTAATTCATGGGCGTTCTGAGAACATAAATGTACGGAACAGATATTTTCTATTTCGTGATTTTTGTTTCGTGCTGGTCCCATAGTAGAAGTCGTTTATAATGATGAGTACAATGACACCTTAAGAGGATTCCCATGAATTCAATTTCACCCTGTAGTAGAAGACGAACATAATGCCATACTGGTCATCCCTCCTAATCTGCAAATAATGCTCTAATGCTGAGCGATAGTCGTTTTGCGTGGATGTGACGCATGTTTCCCCCAACCTTTTTTGTGTTAATTTTCTTTTTTGCGTCATATTAGGTCTTTACCTATGAAATTGCCGTTCTGCAGTACTGGCCATTTCAAATCAAAATAATTTTTGCTTGGCTAAGAATTCTAATTTCAAATTTATTTTATTTTATAAACATGGTTTTTTTTTTCCAAAAGTAGTCATTTCTTTATTGATTAGTGTTACATTTTCATCTCATTTCAATCTTTTTCGTCATCATGGATACGTTAAAAATTCGAGTAATTATGGAATATGAGTACCGTCGTGGCAGCAACGCGGCACAAGCGGCACGCAACATCAACGACGTTTACGGAGCTAACACTACAAACCAACGCACCACCTGTTATTGGTTTGCTCGCTTCCGTTCTGGAAATTTCGACCTGAAAAATGAACCTCGCGGTCGTCCGAAGACTTTGGTCGACAATGACGAATTACAGGCGATTGTGGAAGCTGATGATACACAATCTACGGCTGAATTAGCAGCAGCTTTCGACGTTAGCGTCAAAACAATATTGGTCCATTTGCGTCAAATTGGCAAGGTAAAAAAGCTTGACAAATGGGTGCCCCACGAACTCAATGATCGCCAGCGCGAAGTACGCGTCGAGACGTGCCTTGCACTGCTCAACAGACACACAAATGAAGGAATTTTGAACCGCATTGTTACCTGCGATGAAAAATGGATTCTGTTTGATAACCGCAAGCGCTCAGCAAGTTGGTTGGATCCTAGTTCAGCACCTAAACAATGCCCTAAACGAAAACTTACCCCTAGAAAAGTGATGGTCACTGTTTGTTGGTCTAGCGCCGGTGTGATTCATCACAGCTTCTTACCAAACGGGGTGGGCATTACTGCAGATGCGTACTGTGAAGAACTGAACACAATGATGGAGAAGCTGGCGCATCTCCAACCAGCATTGGTCAATCGCTCGTCTCCGCTGCTCCTGCACGACAACGCGCGACCTCATACTGCACAGCAGACGGTCTCCAAGTTGCAAGAACTGCGGTTGGAAGCTCTCCGTCATCCGCCCTACTCACCAGACCTTGCGCCTACAGACTACTACTTTTTCCAGAATTTGGATAACTTCTTGGCGGGAAAAATATTCAATACCCGAGAGGCAGTACAAAATGCCTTTGAAGAATTTGTTGCCTCCCGTCCAGCTGATTTCTTTAAGAAGGGCATCAATAAACTGCCACTGCGATGGCAAAGATGCATTGATTGCATGGGTGATTACTTCGATTAATACAAATAAAAAATTCATGAAAAAAATTCGTTTAAATTTTTTCATACAAAACGGCAATTTCATAGGTAAAGACCTATTATTTACCCCAAATAAAAATTTATTTTTTTCCTTTTTTCTTTCATACATAGCAAATAGCGTGACTTATACCCTAGTACCGACCGAGTGTACCGACTGACCAGACTTATAGGGAATATCTATGCTAATAAAATATAAACAGACAAAAATTCTAAAAACTATATTTTTGGTATTAGACTAGTTCCTAGACCAGTAGCAATAACTTTTTTTTTTTAATAATCTATGTACAGTTTTGACTTCGCTACGATTTTATTATATATAGGTATATGCTTTATTTCGGACCACATATACAAGTACACACAATCCATATAGTGTTTGTAACAATGACTTAAAAAATTATGTTAGTAAACGTTTACAAAACTAAAAACAAACTAAAACTGACGATTATGCATTAGATATGTGCATTTTAAGGTCAAATCGCCACTGCTCTCAAAACGGTGAAGGAAAACATCGTGAGGAAACCGGCATGTCCTAGAACCAAAAATTCGAAGACATGTGACATCTACCAACCCGCACTGGGCCCGCGTGGTAGATTACGGCCCGCTCCCTCTCACAGAGAGGAGGCCTGTGTCCCAGCAGTGGGAACATTATAGGCTGATTATGTTATGTAAGGTCAAATGAGAATATGTCTTCCATAAAGATTGCGTATGGCATACGTGACATTGCTAAAAAAAAAACAGAAAACTTACGATATCATTGTTTGCATTCGCAGTTCATCGATTCGGTACTACGGTAAGCTGGGGTTTCGTACATATGAGGGCACTTGGACCGGCTTGCTGGGGGCTCTGATGGACCATACGGTGGACGTTGCCCTGGAACCAGTAACTGTACACGCGGCTCGTCTACAGGACATGGATTTTATCTTTCCCATTGCTGAGACCATGTAAGTGATGCAAGTGACAACAGTAAAAGCAAATTGCTGTGTTCTACTGCGCTGTTCCGATGTAGAAACAGGTCGAGCCAAAAAAACAATAGTTGTGGGTACTTACTTATCCTACAAAATGAATGAATTGAATACATTTATACTCCATTTCAAATAAGATTAGACTCGCGACAATCTAAGAAGTCCGTTTTGACAGCTATAAAATCCTTTTCACCTCACAAGCTCGGAAAGATTCTGTTTGTTTCGAATGACAAACGGAATCTTTCCGAGCACAAGCTCGGAAATAAGCATTTTCCCCGCTAGCGAGAAGAAGAGAAGAGTTTTTAAAATTCGAACCTTTCTATTCAACAATTTTCTATACCACCGGGTCGACTGGTATTGCATCAATACTTATTTTATGTCAGAGCGCCAAACTCATTTTTAGAATAATCGCATGGCAAGCACGAAAAAAAATCGCTCAATGCGCCTAAAGAAGTTTTCACATAAAAAAACTTTATATAATTTTCTTCTGTACAATCAATTCACTTTCCACCGTTTGGGTTTGTTTAGCAGTGCAGCGTTAGTGCAAGCGGTACATAATGCCGAATTGAGCTTTCTTCCTGAAAAATTGCGCACATAAAAGCTTAGGTACAATATTGTTGTTCAATGCATGGAGACACGTAGCATTTTCCTCGCTGTAGTGAGGTGAAAAGTTGTGTGTTTCGCTTGGCAGCAAAGTTTTTCTGGGTCTCGTACCTTTGAAACCTTCGCAACGCTCAGGATTCTATATTTGAACTTGTATCTCTGTTCGGCAGAGGTGTCTGTGTATGCCTTCGGGAATTACAGGCATGATGTTATTTTAATTATTTTCAAGGTCTCTTTAACTTAAATATTAGCATAATATTATTCTAACTCACGCATATTATCTTAATTGACGAAAGATTAGGTACTTGCAAAATGCGATGATATTCAGACATGCATGAAAAGATTCGGAAGGATGTCAGTTACAAATTGTCCATGAGCAACAAGCCAGTTGAATGTAGCCAAGCTGAGAAGTAGAGTAGGTATTGTTTTTTAGGGTTCCGTAGTCAACAAGGAACCCTTATAGTTTCACCATGTCCGTTTGTCTGTCCGTGGTTTAGCTCAGAGACTCTTAGTAGGCGTATGTATGTGTATGTTTGTTTCTCTACATTTACTCGGAAAGCGCGATGTCCTTTCAGGTGCAATATCTACATTCGCCAGCAAGAGACGTCGACGGTGCGGGATATATTCCTGGCGCCGTTCAGCTTGCGCCTGGTGGCGTGCGTCGTGGCGGTGGTGCTGATTGCCGCCATTGCCATCGTGGCCATCAGCCGGGCCACCGCCACTGTGTGCGTCAGTCATCGACGCATGGGATATACTGAGGCACTGATTTGGTCTACGGGGATACTTTGTCAGCAGGGTTTGTTGTTGTTATTGTTGAGTATATACTTAGGTACGGTCGGGAAAATTAACTGTTGAACAAATTGTCACCCTACATCAATTTGCCGTGTTATTGTCAACAACTGATAAAGTTCGTATTATGATACGGAACTTAAAAGAGCAAACTACTTACCAGCGTTTGTTACCGGCGCACATAGACAACTGCACCACATCATAAGGTTTGGTCATCGTGGGCTTAAATATTGCAAGTGTAACAAAGCAAAAAGCAGAATGAATGACTGAATTGAAGCTCTATAAAACCCAACATATTCGTAAAACTCAAAACGTAACCATTTCTGATTAATTCTGACTTTTTTACTCTTCTACTTTTTATTTTCATTGCGTATAACGTGGGTAATGAACGGCATACACTCTATGACAAAGAGGAATTTGGAGGCGTTGGTTTTTAATTAAATGAAAAACCGCATAGCTCTTCTGTAGTTTTTATTAAAAGCGTATTTCCATTTTAACGAAACGAACGACGGAATTAAAAAAAAAAGTCTTTGAAAAAAATTTAAGTATATATTGCTTTTGGGCAATGGCCATTTTTGGCCAATCAAATCAACCCAGGACATGAAAAGAAAATTAAAAAATTTTCCTTGTGAATTAAAACTTTTTTTAATAAAACAAATATCATATTGTGGAGGCCCCATTTTGTGGAGGATACTCCATTTGAAATAAGATTAGACGTATAGATAAGCCTTTTTTACATTCCGTTCAACCGATTTTGAATTCTATTGCGTTGGTGGCATGACAAATGGCAGCCGCAGTAGATAGTTGGTATTGTGTAACTTTTTTTGCTTTTAATGCTATCCTTATGCCTACAGTATATAAGTCAAAATCGGTTGAACGGACTGTAAAAGGGTTTGGTTTAATGTCTAATCCTATTTCAAATGGGGTATAGAAACATAAAGTAGAAATAATTTTATGTTAATTGTTCCATGACTTAGAATCTAATTCCGTAAATCTAATTCGGTCCCGCACTTTTCATATTGAGTTTAAACAAGGAATGGTTCCCGAAACTCTAGTCCAACCAAGTCCAGTCCAGTCTTACCAAGGGGTATCGTATTACCCAGTTATTGGGTTGTGGAGGTCAGATAGGCAGTCGCTCCATGTAAAATGCTGGTATTTAGCTGCATCCGGTTAGACTGGAAGCCGACCCCAACATAGTTGCGAAAAGGCTAGACAGATTGATTGGTTCCCGAAACTAGTTCAATGGAACATAGATTATGTGAGTCTCATCAATTAGTACTATACTCGCGACAATCTAAGTAGTCCGTTTTGACGTTTCGTTCTCGTACTTGTAATAAAACGTTATGCCTTGAGAATCAGTTTTAGGCAATGTAGATAAGTCGTCGATTACAAACTCTCTATACTCCATTTGAAATAAGATTAGACTTATAGATAAGCCTTTTTTACATTCCGTTCAACCGATTTTGAATTCTATTGCGTTGGTGGCATGACAAATGGCAGCCGCAGTAGATAGTTGGTATTGTGTAACTTTTTTTGCTTTTAATGCTATCCTTATGCCTACGGTATAGAAGTCAAAATCGGTTGAACGGACTGTAAAAGGGTTTGGTTTAATGTCTAATCTTATTTCAAATGGGGTATAAGTATGTTTAATCGACATGGCTCGAGAATCAGTATTTAAGAAACTATTTTTTTTTATCGCTTCACAAAGGGATTTTATAGCTGTCAAAACGGACTTCTTTTTTTGCATGCCTATTTTAAGGTAAATTGTACAAGGATCACAACTTATTTTAATATCTTATGTCATGTAATTACAATTTATGCAAATAAAGCTTTCTTTCTTTCTTTAGATTGTCTCAAGTTTAGATGATCAATTAGTGCTAGATGGTCCGACGACATTAAAAATATGGCTGGGACAACCTGGATGCGGAAGGCGGCGGACAGGGTACTGAGGCGCAGCCTGGGAGAGGCCTTTGGGAGTACTGGAGTAGTGGGAGTAGTGGAATGCGATAGACTGAATTGATGTTGATTAGTTATGGACCTATAGATAATTATGAACATTTGGTTCACTCACCTCGTCTGGACACTTATAGACTGCAAAGCTGGTCCTTATTCTTGTCTCAAATAGTACACTTCTGAACTAAAGTCTGCCCAATCAAGAGACGAAAGTAAGACTTGTGCCGTGTCCTAACGTTGGACACTAACTAGATGATGATTTGCGAAAACTTTGTGGTAGACCGCGTCAGCTTTCCGGTCAAGTGCCGACCGGTGTTTGAAGTGGATTCTGTAAAATTAACCTTCCTAGTAGGTAAATAAAAAGTTTGACGGCTGAGTTTAATTAAGTGGTGATCGTTAAAGCAGCTAGGTACTATTTAACAAAAGTAAAACCCACATTGTTTGTTTGTCGACTACTTAAATAGGTATTATTTAGGTAAATGGGTAGGGTTTATTTTTAATAAACAAAAAAGGTTTTTTATTTTATTGTGATATCGTATATTAAAATTAAGGCTCGATTCACACTGAAATGGCAGCGGCCGGCAGCGACATCGCGCAACACTGTTTCCCGGAACCCATAATGCTCAGCTACATGCTGGAACAATGTTCTGCCATACTTCCCGTTTCCTTTCGCTGGCTTTATAAAAACATGCGATTTAATTTAATTTATTTTTCCTGCAGGTGGATCATGGACGCCCACAAACCCGTCTGGGAGTGTTCTGCTAATCGTATGCTTATTCTTCGCGGTTGTCACATACAATGCGTACGCGGCGTTCATAACCTCAGTGCTGTCAGTTCGTGTGGCCAGTGTCGATACCATAGCTGCCGTTCTACATTCACCCAACTTCAAGATCGGATATATAAGGAATGGGGCTGATCAAATGTACCTTATGGTAAGCCTTCTAATCCCATGTTTGGAACCGAACCTCCTAAACTCTACGATCACCGAAAGTATAAAATAATCAAAGATATTGCTAACAGGTGTAACTCATTTGTGAAGATTTTCCGGCAAGAGTAAAAAAAAAAAAACAAATTGGGTTCTATTCAATAAAATTAATGGTCTGCTCGTCTTTTTTTGCTCTGTTTTAATAGAATACAGTCATATATACATATGTGGGTGTTTCGTCGTTTCGCACCACGAGTGGTTCGGACCGTGGTGTGAAACGCCGAAGAGCTCTTAGAAATAGGCTGTTTCGGACCGCAGCGGTCCTTGGAGCGCCGAGCGGTGTGAATCGACCAATAGCTCTTAGGAATGGGGCGATTCGAACCACTATGTTTAGGTACAAGCTAATTTCAAAGTTTGTATGTACAGTCGAGTAGAAAAGTGTTTCATGAAAATAAAACAGTTACGACTTGATATTTTGTAACCATATTTCAAAATCACAATCGCATACTAAAATTTAGTAAAAGTGGTTGAATTTAAATCACAGTTTGATTATTAATTCAGAACTAGTTTAAATCACAGTTGAAACATTAGGTACACATTCTCTTAAAACGTAACTGATTGAAATTTCGATGGCGTACCTACTTATCAAAACTTTACTTACAAATAATAATTAAGTATTTACTACTGATTAAAACAACAGTTCGAAACATCATACGTAATTTTTTTAATTAACAGTTTATGGCACATGATAAAATGCAACTAGTAATTATTAAAAATCACAGACTTCGAAACTTGTTTCATTTATCTTATTTATCTTTTACAAATTGTCTAGACTACACTTACGAACCATATAACTTCGACACACCTTACATGTTATCACGCCCATCAAGGGTAAATAAACTTTATGCACGTCGTGTCAACCAACCTACCATCAGGTGTATACCTAGCTTTTAAAATTACATTTGTCTTGATTAAGCCTGTCTTTTGTCTGTTGGTTGACCTAAAAATTAAATTAAATAAAAATAAAATAATATTAGGTACTGACATAAAGTCTAAACGAACATAGCCTTTTTATAGGTAACCTCCAAATATTTTAATTGTGTTTTATTTTGGATTGGGCTTTATCAATGACATCTGATTTATTTTTCTTCAGTGTCATGTGATATAATCTATAGATAGTTAAAAAATATATATTTAAAAAAAATTACGGATATATTGATGATTTTGTAAAATTAATTGTTTTTTTTTACATAGACACTTTACTTAATATGATCGGTCAGAAGGCTCTTTTTCATTTATTTAGTTTTAAAATATGCAAATGACAATAATAAAAATATACCTTATCCTATACATATTCAACTTACATTAAACTCTTAATTTTAAACCAATAGGAAAAAAAACAACAATATTAAAATTTACTTTAATTATTATTAAATTGAACTGCATTAAACTCTCAATTTTTCCAAACAATGACCCACAGTAATCTCACCAGTCAATAACTCTTTTAAGATGCTCTGTATTCTTTGATTCATTTGAATTGTTTCTGCTTTCCTTTTTGAAATTTGGATGTCACCAGTTCTTGCTAATATACCACAATAATATTTGGCATCTTTTTGTATTCCCACAAGAAATTGTGCAATATTGGGTTTTTCTGTAATGGTCTTTTTTATCCTTGCATTCCATGACTCCACCATGTTGTTGGTTCTGTCGCGTTCATTGAAAGTGTTCCATGTGTTTGAAAACACATCATGTTCCAGCCATGTTTTAACAAAATAGTCATTGAAATGTGTGACTTCGTTACTCTTTGGACTTTCTGCCATTACATATAGCCAGCCATCTTCCAACAAGTCCGGCGGTAAATGTGACAATGCCATGCACAATTTCACATGGTTAGCGCCCAGTTTTGATTTCACTACTCCCAATTGCTTAGCTTTACGCCATAAACTGCGAATGTAGTGAAAATAGCATCCGACTATTTTGACTTCTGGAAATAAATCTTTGATTGCTGATATCGCAGTCATTTCAAAGTCCATTGAAATATGTGTAGGCGCCCATTCTTTTACTTGACTTTTTATCATTTGAAATAAAATGTCATATGTGGCTCTTTTCTTGTCGGGAAGCAATGCATACAGCACAGGAACGACATTTACGTATTCATCATTGCTGCCTACATCAGCGTGAATAGTGTATACTTGATAGAAACACTTCGGGGAAATTTTGAATGTGCCGTCGATAAGAAATCGTGTAATTTTTTTTAAATATTTAATCATTTCTTTGTTAGCAAAAATAAGAATGCGCTTGTTTTTGTGTTTGAATTCGGCAAACAATAAATTTTCAAATTTTTTCGGTACTTCGAGGTCACGGGCTTTTCGGAAGTTCAGTTTTTTAGCACCCAGAGATGAATTTCTTTGTCTGTACAGTTTGTTCTTGATATTTTTAAATTTTGGTAATGGATTTACCAAATTTACTCTTTGGTCGGATAGATTTTGTATGATATCGTCGAAAATTTGCGTTACTGGTTTATTAATATTCTTTTTGACTGTTTCAGTACATAAATAAATCTGTTTCTCTATTTCAATCTCTGCTTCTTTCCTTGGTGGATGGTTATGGGCAGTCTCATGAAGTATTGAAAGTGGATTTTGTTTGATTTTGATTGTTGCGTTGCACTTACTAGAATCTTTGTTGGTGCACCTCCATAATTCAGAGCCGTCTTTGTTCGTTCGCTTTAACACATAGTTATATCCAGCATGACACAGCATTTGGCCACCTCTCTTCGTTTTTAGAAAGTGGACAATTGGGCCATTATGTGAAGTTGATGGTTCACCCGACATTTTCAGGCGCTAATCTCGCGACAATCTTAGAAGCCCGCTTTGACACCTATCAAAATACTGTTAGTAGTGATGGGGAAAAATAATCGGTTGTTTTAAAAACCGATTCTCGAGATATATCGATTTATCATACTTAGAGTTTGTAATCGCCAATTTATCTACATTACTTCAAACTGATTCTCGAGCATCGTTTTATTGCACGTCATTGTCATCATCATCAGCCTACAGCAGTCTACTACTGGACGTCTCCAATTGCACGGCATTCAGCTCGATTCTCGGTAACTCATCCAGCTGCTACCAAACACCCTGCGAAGATCGTCGCTCCTCTTTTAGACATGTTGAAGTCTTAACACGCACGATAACACCAAAATCACATAATAGCCGAGTCAGAAAATATAACAATAACCTTTAACCATTTCCTTTAATGACATATTAAATATCAAAAGAAAGCTAAAAATATATGTGATCAGATTTTATTTGTTATGTTACTCTCTTTTCTAAATGTAATGTTTGTAAAAGTATGGATTTTTCAGAACATCGATTTTATTCGGTCAAAAAACGGGTTCTAATCCTTACAACACTACCGTTGCCATAGCAAAATTTAATTTATTTTATTTTCGCTATTTTATTTTGTGCCTGGCTATACTTTAAGCATTATTACTGAGAAAACTTTTTGTTCCATTTGCGGTTCGAATAAACCCATTCAAATTCTTCTATGGTCGATTCACACCGCGGTCCGAAACAGCCTATTCCTAAGAGCTCTTCAGCGTTTCACACCGCGGTCCGAACCACTCGTGGTGCGAAACGACGAAACACCCACATATGTACATACTAATTAATGTTATTGCCAAACAATTTTTAGGGTTCCTTACCCAATGGGTAAAACGGGACCCTATTACTAAAACCCCGCTGTCCGTCCGTCTGTCACCATGCTGTATCACATGAACCTTGATAGTTAGACAGTTGAAATTTTCACAGATGGATGAATTTATGTTGCCGCTATAACAACAAATACTAAAAAACAGAATAAAACAAACCGGTTTTTTATTTATTTATTTAAAATAGGTACGCCAACGGATATAAATCGTATATTAAATACGGGTTCATAAGTATATACCAATTTCAGGTGTACACGACATTCATACAATGACATTTATACATTTCAGACGTTCGACATTACGTTACGATACGATACACGACACTTGCAGCGCACAGACGTGCTCGTTAGCAATATTTTATAAATAATTTAAATAAAATGTAAAATTTAGCTTAGTGTGTAGTTTCGTAAATAATGGACACAAAATAGTGAACTTATAATAAAACAGTGCGTCCTCCGTCTCACCGACCGAGTCGGCCAAGGCTGATGTTAAAAATAGATGTTAGCCATCAAGAGCACCTAAATGAAGTTTGCTCTATTGCCGCGGATTGAAAACTGAACTCAGAGTAGAAAATGAAAATTACTACCCTATGTCGTAAAGTAGTCTCTCAAGCATTCACGCATAACATGGTTGATGTGCTTCAAGGTTGGTGCTCCTAACGGAACATATTTCGGAGCTCAAGCAGTGGGCATTTAAACCAAGTGACGAAACGAAAGGACTCGTGAAAAAAAATCATACGCCCTGAGCAAATGAAGGTGCACGTTCGCGGTGTCTGGAAAACAAAAAAATGGAGGCGTAATTATCAGTACCGAGACGAAATATGACGCTGAAAAACTGAAGCACGCCGTCCAGCTCTCTACATCTGAATTTACTGCTGACAAGCCCAGCAAGCGCAAACCTCGGATCGTGGTTGTAGGAGTACCAACTTCCTTGTCTGAAAATGAGGTGTTCAGGTCCATATAAGAACAAAACGTAGCCGACAAGTTACCAGGGATGTCCTTGGAATCCTTCTTGACCTTCATAAAATTAAGTCACAAATGGTGAAAAAGAGATGCTACGACCTGTAGCTACGTTGTTGAAGTTTCAGCTGATATAAGTAAAGCCCTAATACCCCAATCAAAGCTTTATATTGGTACTGTGGAATGCATTTATAAAACCGTCTTCCTAAACAGGAGATTCCTTTGAAGCGGATGGTTTTTCTAACTTTATTATTCAATTTCCGTGAAATTGGAACAGATTTCGATGATTACTTTTTATGTGAAAAGGTAGACCTGGCAATTTCATATCATGATGGTATTTTTGTACCAGAGACGAGATCCTATCCTATGACAACCTTCCGGCTCTGTCAACAGATCAGCTCCTTGACCCACTATGAATATGCTTGTAAACAGAAAGAAATTTGGAAACGTTTAAAACTCGAAACCGGGGTCAAATTAATGCCACTGTCAATACTAATATTCTGTCGCGTAAGCCGGTATTGTAAAGTAATAAAATAAACAAAATCTGTGTTTTGTTGTTATTAATTAATGCAAGCATAGGTATGCAGTTCCGCGCTGGTAATTAGGCAGTTACCGGACAGCGGGTCATTCTGCATTGCACTGGTGCGAAACGGAGTGTGAATTATTAAGTGTGTCTCTAAACCTTATCTCCTTACGCTGTTATTATCCCACATAGATAATAACAGCTTAAGCAGATTAGGTATATATTATACATTAAACAATATCGGAATTGTATCGTACTATCAAGGTTAAAGAAATAGCTTTCTCCGCTTTAAAAATGGTATAACTGATTTATTATTCATATTGCAGTCAACAAAAGACGTGCAGTTGAATGCTTTCTACATTCGAGGGTATTCCGATGCTGATAACTTAGTATCTTCGGCTGAAGAGGGGTTGGCGCGAGCCGCGAGGCAGGATTATGCATTCTTCGCGGGACAAAGGGTAGCAAGATCTACATTAAGGTAAAAGCACAGTCCGCTGTCCATGTTTTACTAATTCTAGCTAATAAAAAGATAGTTATTTTCATTCAAAATGTTTTAGGGTTGGATGGGCTTAGAACCTGATTAAGTATGATGATCATATTGTGTTTTCAATTTCAGATGTTCTTTCCTAGATTCTCAAACTAAAACGCTGGTGTCCTTAAGCCGCCCATCGAGTGGAGTGTTAGTCATAATGATTCATTATTATTGTCCTTTATAGCATCAAATTCACCGTCTACAGTCCGGCCATCGAGAGAATGCATTATTACCACCTGCCAGTTTCATAGTAACGAATATGTGTTTTGCGAATTTGATCCTTATTACTACTAGAAATTGTCCAACTGACAGGTGTCAGGAACGCATTCCCTCGACTGTAGGTTGTGCGCGTTGAGAAGGAAACGACTGTAACAACCTCAGAACGTTGCCTATGGGCCGAGTCACATCGGAATGGCAGTGGCCGGCAGCGACGCGGCGAGAACTTTCAGTGTGAAATAATTTTAAACTTTATCTACATATTTAAAAGACCAGTATCGCTTGAAAATGTACCGGGGCAAAAAAAGCACCCCCGCCGAATTTCATGGGCCAATATGTTCATTTGCTTCTTCTAAACATAATTCTTCTATTTGCAAGCGCCGGGGGCCGCTGCCGGCCGCTGCCATTCCGGTGTGACTCCGCCCTAAGTGAGCTGTGTTTCCACCTGATGCTAGGGATTGACACTATTGATACCTTACTTCAAGCACACTTCACATAAGTTTTCACTGTAAGAATGGATCGGCTGCAATAAGCCCACGTACGCACGGACTTAAAAATATAGTGGCGGGATTTTATCGCGCACTGGATTTTATACACTCGGTGTTGAGCGTTGAAAAAACACAATGGTGCCGATTCTCTTGTCACAAAATTCTCTAAACTAAACAAAAAATTTGGTTTAGTTCTGTCAAACGATCAAACTCATTCTGAAATAGACCTTAAATCACACAACTTAACTATAATTTAGTTTGACAGCACTAAGATGGCACTGAGATTAGTTTAGTGAAAATGCTATTCTGAATTTGACGATTTAACCTAAAATTTTGTTCTATATCTAAAATCCTCTAACTAAATCTGACTATATTTAATCGTGATTAAAAATGTGTGGAATAAAATTAGATGTCATGAACTAAAATTCAAACCAACACCTCGACTTCAGTTACAAAAAACAGTACTGTATTTTTTTATTTTCTTTTGCTTATATCTCGAAAACGGTGTGTCCTATCGCAAAAATAATGAAAATTTCGACCCCCTTTAGGAAGCCCTTAAACCCCTAATTCTCAACATGTTGGTAATTATTTTTTATTTTTTTTCGTTATTTTCCATACAAAAACTGAAAAATTCCATTAAAAACACGTCGAGGCTGCAGTGCATGTGCGCCTCTGGCTCTAAAAAAAAAACACGGGGTAGGGAAAACAAGTACCAAGTGGAGGCGCGCGGTTGTCAATTTCGATTTTAGTTGTGTCAAAATAAGTTTTAAATTTAGAGAATTTATTTGGCAGAATAGCTCCAAGATTCCCATAGTCAAAAGTCAGGAATTTTAGAGATAGTTTAGTTCGTTTAGTTCGGTGTACAAGAGAATCGGCACCATTGTTGAATTTTTTACTCTTGGCGCTTAGCGGAGCGTTGAAAATCCAGTGTGCGATAAGAAATCACCGCGGCAAAAAATTGCCTGTGCGAACCTAGACAATTGTTTGCGTTGCGCCAAACTGTCGACTGTTCACACAGTTCCAAATAGTGAATGTACTAATAGTAATTAAGCTTTCAGGTTATCTATATGTTTGCGGGAATGTCCGAAAGGGATACCGGGACCCTGGCAACAGGCAACTGAAGGAACACGGGTGGGTTTTAATCAGTAAAAGTCTGACACGCTCTACCGCTCCGCCTAGAGCGGGAGAAGTCATTTGATGATTTCCCACCCTCAAAAAAAAAAAGGTTAGCTATATGTATATAGGTCTGTCTCGTTGGTCTAGTGATTGCAAGCGCTACTGCTAAGCATGAGGGTTCGATTCCCCAGGTCGGGCAAAGTGTTATCGAGTTTTTGTATCTTGAATTTCTCTGTAGCAGTCCGGAGTTTGGATATGTGCCCGGTTACTGGCAATAGGCTCGCCCCCTATTACATGCAACTTAGGCATAACTGATGAAATGTGGATGTACTAATAGGTACACCTCTGCCCAACCCCTCGGGGAAACAAGGCGTGATGTTATGTTATGACAGGTGAAATTAAATTCATGGGCGTCCTCTTAAGGGATTATTGTACTCATCATTATGAACAACTTTCACTGTGAGACCAACCATGAAATCGCGAAAAATTAGAAAAATCATTTATGTTCGCATAGTTCGTCAAAATGATGATTTTTATGATTATAATTCTGTAAAGACATATATGTGTTACGGTCGCGAATCATATTTTAATGAACATACAACTTGACACTGACCTTCAAATTCCAAAAAACATCAGTAAGTTTGAATTTCGCGGGCTACCTTGGCGCATCTCCCATAAAGGTCGCATCCTAACCAAATGCGATAGTCGCGCAAGGAGGTACGCAATCCACGCGCTCTTTTATGTGAATATGATATACTCGCGCGATCAATCTAGTCGCGTTTGTACGTCATAATATATACAAACTATCGCATAATCGCGTACTCCCTCCACTGTCTCTTTCGGTTAGAACGCAGGGATAGGCTAATGAAATGTTTGTAATGTATACTTTATTGGACAGGTCTCTGAGTCAGGCTCGCGGGCGGTGCGCGGTCCGGGAGCTGCCGGTGCATTCCACTCGTGCGCACCTGGCCTTCCCTCTGCCGCGCCAGTCACCCTTTGCTAGACCTACCCTACTCTCGTAAGTTTTATTATATTCGAGATAAGCGGACCCGACTGACCTTGAGACCTTGACCTTTCCCTACATGGTCTTGAGTTCATACAAAAGTCCCATAAAAGTTCCATTGCTAACCGACTTCTTCAAAAAGGAGGAGGTTCTCAATTTGAATGTATTTTTTTTTTGTGTTTTTTTACGCGATTTCTCCGCCAATTATGAATGGATTTTGATGATTTTTTGTTTGGCAGGTCATATGCTTCCCATTACATATACCTACAACACTTGGCAATCATTTTAATGTATAATGTATCACGATTAAATAAGAGTTACATTGCAATGACTAAGGTACTACTGGCTTTACGTAAAATTGTTTTTATCGTGAACGTGCTCCAAGTCTCTTGCAGCTGCGTAGTGGCGGCGCGCTGGCTCGTCTGGAAGCCGCCTTAGTTCCCGACATGCCCCAGTGTGCACCACCCCCAGGCTTCGCCTCCGCTCGAGCCACGGACGTACGATCTGCTCTCATCCTCCTTATTGTGGGGCTCTTCATGTCTCTGCTTTTAGGTGAGTGTTACAAGCCAAAGATTGTCAATAGGGATTTTCTTGCATTTGAAGACAGTGTGTGATAGTTGCATCAGGTGTGCTTTTATGAAAAGTTGTTATTCTAATAGGTGGAGATCTAAATGTTGCCTGGAAGAGGTCGCAGAAAGCGATAATGCCGCCCATTGTATGTTTTGTAGTGTTAAATTTATTTATTTTCGCTATGTATTTTCTGGTGTACAATAAAGTAGGTATATATAAATAAATAAATGGTTCGTCACAGACGACATATTAACAAAGCTTAGCATTAATGTTAACAAAGCATTTCGTTCCCGATAAATTTCTTGCTTTTTCCAAAAATAAACATGAAAATTTTGATTATTATAAACACTCAGTAAGATGATAAAACTTTTGAACCTTCAAGTTGCCTCTGTAATTTCTTTAATATCGTCCGATGTTGATGATAATGTCAGGGCCCTTGCAAGTTGCAATCATAAGGGCATGCAGCAAGTTTTGATGACCATCTGCTATCTGACGTCATTGGCGCATTTCTCAAAATTGACTGAGGTAAACATCACAAGGTAATCCACGAGACATGTTTTGGAACCGGCTGCTGCTACCTACACTTGTACTTTGGTTCGTAAACAATCGGAAGGAGGTGGGCCAAGGTCGGGAACAAGATGCTCCTGTATTGGTTGCATGCATTCTTTGCATTTTGCGATGTAAGTTCTATGTTAGAACTCGGATTGCAGCTTTTTCGTAAGTGATTTATATCACTCATTCAAAATATAGTATCTAGTGTAAATAGATACCTATTTGTGCTAGAAATTGTAAAGTAATATTACAAATAAATAAAAATAACTTGCCACAATTAAAAATATATAAGCAGGGATCTATTGTCAGTGGCTTAACTGACAACCATCTACAGCAATAGTAGCTTATTAAGTATTACCGACTTAGTGCTCATATACACGAGCGGCACGCGTCACACCTAAGATACTTAATAAGATTGGGTATTTGGTTAAAACTTTAGCCCTATTACCACAAAACCGTGTTTATCAGTTGTTTAGCCTAAGCACTGTTTAAACATGACAATTCTGTATGGAGTTTGACATAAAACTGACATTAGACACGCGTTGAACGTTGAGAGTCTTAGTTATTGTGGTAAGGCCAAAATCCGGTAGTTTACATGATCGCGTCTGGATCAACCATAGATTACATTTTGATTGAAGTATTCCAACCAGTGATGTTGCGAGTCATTCCATTCTAATACCAAAACTAATACCACTGGTATTTGTTTCAACTCATATTTATTTTCGGATACCATTGTTTAAACGAATACCAAAACAAGATCGAAGATATAAGGTACAATCAATAAAAATGCTTTGTATGTAATGTCATTTTTCGAAGATGTGAACGATCAATCTATTTATAAGATGGGAAACTTTACGAACAAGATATTGTGTGATAATATAAAAAGTCAAATTCTTGATAAATATGGGGCCTTTATAGACTTCATGGGCTTTTCCGAAAGACGCGTACCAGAATAACAGGTGTTTTTCATAAGCAACTACTTCCAGTTAATTTCTGTTTTCCTGATAGTTATAATAGATAGGACACTACAGTTATAGGTATAGGACAGTGTGAGACTTCTATCGATATAGTGAATACTATAATAACGAATACTTTATATTCCTTGTTGGTTGTTGTGCAACTTAGTGAGATCGTTTAGGCGCCTATTTTCTTTTCATTTCTGTCACCCTGGTACTTTTCAAAACAACAAATGATTCAATTTCAAAACCTGTATTTTTACCATTTATGAGCTAAGTAGTAATAAGACGCGTAAGCACCTAGTTCCAGTTCATTTCTGCTTTCCTGGTAGTTTGAATAACTGAACAATTAGGATAGTTGAATTTTAAAACGTCTATCGATATCATTTGTTATGACGAATCCGTCATACTGTTCTCTATATATTTCATCGTGGGTGCCTTTCGAGGAATACTTTAGTTGCGCTTCATTGGTTGCGTTTTGAGGAATACCCCAAAAAAAGTAGCAAGATGATTAACTTAAACTACTCTTACCTTTGTAAAAATATTAGAAAACAAAAATTTGATTAGGTTTGACGGAGCTGACTGTACCAAATTCAAGTTTTTGGTATTCGTTTGCACATTAAATTTAATTATTTACAGAGTGGTATCGGTTCGGAATACAAAATAAATATGAGTTCCAAAAAATACCAGTGGTATTAGTTTTTGGTATTAGAATAGAATAACTCGATGTTGCGGATATTCGCATCCGCATCCATAATTGCGGAGCTTCTTAACTATAAAACTGTATTCAAACGAGTCTGTCTTATAGAGATTTCTATGACAGCATAGAAATGAAAAAATAACTGATAATTTATTGTTTCAGGTTTGGGAGAATACTGCTGGAAAAATCGGAAGGAGTTGAAGACTTTCTTGGCTAGATGTTATCGCCGAATAATCAATATTATAATGCATTAAGAGCGACCTCTGTCGCAAGATGTTGGTGACAATGATCTTAAATTAAATTGCAGAGTTCGTTTGTAGGCGTAGGTCAGAAAGTTACGAAGTACGGTAATAGTTACGAGGTACGTTTAAAGTAAAAATAACTTAATAATCAAACCTAACAATTAGCATTGTTAATTTTCAAGCCCGAACATTTAATACACTTAGTTAGAGTGGTATTTAAAGGTGTTATGTTTTATTTGTTATTTACATAAATAAACAAATCAACTCCTGTTATGCTAGTCTTACATTTTCTCAATATAACTGGTAAGTTTATTATCATAAGAGTAAATTTCTTGTAATTTTTGTATTTATTGATCCCTTTGTAGAGGTAACCAGTCCAATTTGTTTCTGGAATATCTCAATCCCTTGTTCTCAGTTGACCGAATAAGTAGGGGAGCATGGAATAATACTTTGTATGGGTTTGGTCCAATGCCGTTGGTCCAATACCGTTTACTGTATCTAAAATCAAGAATTTCGCAAAAAAAACATTTTCGGCGCACATTTACGCATAAATATAAGCTATTCGCACAATTATACTCTATTTCTCTCTCCGGTCTTTTGTTTAAAATCTTCCTGCTGGAACAACATTACTCTAGCAACGTTACTACGCTTCGCTCTCATTATTCGTTGAACTCAATTCATTCTAAAGATTTTCTTGCTGGAGGACAGACACATTATATTAAATGGTTATGTGGTCAATATACTACAGCACATATTCAAGCTTATTCATTCAGCATATTTTATATATGTCTATAATGTTATGGATTATATTATAGCATAGCAGCGGAAAATGGAGTAATAGAAAATAAGCACTTCATAGTTCTTGAAGAGTGTAACAATAAAACTTTACTTTACCTACTTATTGTACTTGTACTTTACCTACTTATACTCTAAAGTTCAATTTCGTTCAGCATAGGGAAACAAAAGAAACGATACTAAACATTGCTTTATTATAATACCATACAATAAAACCTAAATGTATGAATAATATAACATTAAAGACTATCCTCTTTTAAGATAATGTTCTTCAGAAACAATTTGTTTGGTGACAGCTGCGTCTATGCAGGTCTTCAGATCCTTTTTGGATCTTGCAGCATCAGCCAATGCCTTCTGAATGGTAATAGTTTCCACTGTTTGGAGCTTCGTGGCCAGGCCGAGAGCTGCCCACACTCGGATGAAGGCTGTCGAACAGCCACAATCTGTACAAAAAGGAATGTTTTAAGAATATAATATCGCTTTGGTACCTACACAAAAAAAAAAAAACATTCGAAGTGCATTAGTCGGATACGGGATAGTCCGTATATTTTTACTGCGCAGAAAAACTAAAGGTCTGTTAAAAACCTGAGATTCACGTATTCTGATTTTATAAATGTTGTATAATATTCTGTGTGAACAATTATACCATAGGTTCGGTCTTATACTTTATGCGCGTGTAATCTACAAAAACAAAAGTTATTTACTGTAATTTATATTCACCTAGTCACAGTTACCTGCTCTTGCTACGCACGGGTGATGTGGCGACCGGTCAAACTCAAAATATCGAGATTTATCCGCTAAGTTAAACCTTCCGGAATACATTCCGTAAGTGATGATGAAAATCGCAATTGAAATTAATTGTATTTAGAAAAACTAAGCGGTTACACAGACAGATTTTTTTATATTATTTAATTCAGACATAGATAGATAATAAATACATAATTATTCTTGCCAAATTTCGGAAGCATATCGTCCTTTTGTTGGTTTTGCAAAACCTAATAAATGTGTTCACAATAACTTTTGAATTCGCTGAAATATAGCTGAAAGTAGATTGAATTTCATAAATAAGTATTACCCACTTATGTATTTTTTGTAGACGTTTTTAGTTCATAACTTACCGTAAGTTCCGTATTCTCCAGATTTGTAGTCATATGGAACGAGGTAATGGTAGTGAGGCCAGAATGTCTTAGTTAATATGAATACTGTGTTAGAATCAGGTGGAGATCTGCAACAAAAGAAGGAAGGTTTGAGCAGCAGTTGGACATAACATCCTATCATTAAATTGGACATAACATCCTATCATTAAATTGGACATAACATCCTATCATTCAATTGGACATAACATCCTATCATTCAATTGGACATAACATCCTATCATTCAATTGGACATAACATCCTATCATTCAATTGGACATAACATCCTATCATTCAATTGGACATAACATCCTATCATTCAATTGGACATAACATCCTATCATTCAGGTAGCGCAGTCGCAAGAAGGGTTGATGTGGTGATGTATGGGCGCAACACGGGTGGACTTAAGTCTAAATGTGGACTTCTTTTTTAATTGTAATTATGATACCACCGGTTATGAAGCCGTTGGTCGCGTATGTCATTCGTAGATATTTGACAAACGTTAAGGGTAGTCAGAAACCCGAAAGTCTGTCAAGCAGTTTTACTAAAGGGTGTCGTGTTACCCGTAAGTATGTAGATGATGATGTGAACGATCAAGTATGCTAAACGGTCCAACGATGGGGACCAAAAAGGCGAGAACCGGGGTGTGTATTGGCTCAAAAAGAAGACATTTTGTAGCAAAGGATAACATTAGGTTGAGGTGATTGAATGATTTATTTACGACTGATTTAATTAGGTTTAATGTGCGATGAATCTAATGCGGTAGGGGTTAAGTAGTGCTGTTAATGGCGTTGCTGGTTGTTGGTTGGTCGTTGGTCGTTCTTTCGAATATCAATGGATATTCGAAAGAACCACCAAGTGTAATAGCGAATTCAGGTCAACAAATACGTGTGAGTTTATTGCTCTTAATCTGCTGTTAGGTACGGTTATGAACCTGATGCCTAATAAATGGCGTAATGTTATTGATTCACAACAACAGGCCCCCAAAGCGTCGTTTAAGACCTTGGTTATACCATCCATGTTTTTCTATTTGATTAATACCCTATCAATTATATGGAACCATAAACGTACGAGATTACTAAATATAAATTATTATTAAACATAGTTTATCAATACGATCGATGAAGCTTGGATACCATACTGCTTACTGTTACTTTTTAGTGTCATACATTAAACTTAGCCAAGGGATTACCTGCCCTGACAACGCAATAGAGTATGTATGTATGGTCTAATGCGCTCTCAGAATCATATGGGTGAGAGTGCGATGTGAGCAGGGTGATTTGTCGTCTCCCCCCCCCCCCCCGGCTCTTCAATCTATATGTTAATGACCTCATTGCCGAGCTCAGCAGCATACCTGTCGGATGCAGGGTAAATGGTGTTAGTTATAACAACATCAGTTAGGCGGATGACATGTTGCTGCTGGGCCGGGTCCGGTTCGTGGAGCTCCTAAAAGTATGTGAGATCTATGCTGCTACACATGGACTGGTCTATAATGCCAAAAAATGTAAATACATGCTCTGGGTCTCTGGTAAGTACAGGGAAAATACCCTCAAACTTGCCATAAACGGTACACCAATACGTAGAGTAACAAACAAGGGCGGATACTCGGAGGGGCACATTGACTCCTCAGGTAAGATGACACCCCATATCTAGTATTGCATTTAGGAAAAACAGCACCCGACTTCTTTCAGCCCTAGGATCACCTGCTACCCGGACGTGACCTACAGTGGCCTATAATATGTAAAGCAATGAATCTTCTGTGGACCCAAGTAGGCCGCTGCAAGCACAATCTAGTGAAGTGAGGGATTATTGACTCAACCGACACCCATTGCGAATGCTGTGCTACTGACCAAACCATGCCCCACATGTTGTGATGGAACCATGCCCCATCGAACTTAGAAAGTGGTATTGCTGATTCTCATGTTTATAATTCTGTAAATCCATTTGTTACGTACATTTGGTCGTGAATCATATTTTAATCATCATACAACCTGACACTGACCTGCAAATTGGAAATAATTTGAATTGCGGGGGCTATTTGCTTCCATTTCACCGATATTAGGAATAAAATTAACACGACGCCGACGTGGATACGTAAGAAATTTTACGTGAATACGTGAGCCTTTTAGTTATGATATTGTATTTACATTTGATAATAAATGGTGGTATTTTATGATATTAAAAATAATTTCTCATTTTCCATCCCATGACCTCCACGATGCGTTCAATCGGTTGGTTGATCTTGATGAGACCAAGGGCTTTCAATAACCAAAACAACATCGTATTAGGCTTACTAAGCTATGATACCTACAAGGATCTTTTGGCGCGTGGCCACCGTCGAAACTACTTCCGCCATATTGGTTTTCCAATACAATTTCTGTTTCATGATCTCGAATTTTTACCGACAACGCCCCCCCGTTAATATCATTCAGGCGCCAGTAGTGTACTTACTTTTCGCCAGGCCTGAGACCCCACACACAAATAGCGCTGTCGATCATCCAGGAGGCATGGAGCACGATCAGGTACCGAAGGAAGCCGATGACGAACACTGTGCTAAGAATAGTGTCATCCCAGTACTCAAGAGGAGCGTTTAGAGGCAGCAGCAGGAACAGTACTGCGTATAGCCCCCAGTATAATCTGAAATAAACCAGATTTACAAAATCTAATGTCTTATGAATTCCCCATTCCTCAATACACATAAGTGAACAACTATTGCTTATTCAGTAAATAAGTAGATCTTTTAAAAACTACAATACTTTTCGGAATTTCATAGGTCCATCACACCGTAACAAACTCTGGGGTAGGTAAGTTCAGACATAATATGTATAAATAAAATAATGTAAGAAAAAGGCACGCAATGTAGGGAATACATAACGTTATATACCTAGTATGGCTACTATCACGCTTGATGTGGTGAGTGGTAATTCCAGATTGAATTGAATGCTCACCTCTTTTGGAACATAACAACTGAATCTTTTTCAAGGTCCGACATATCTATGGATGCCTTCAGTTTCTCCTGGTGCGGGCTAAGTTTCCAGAGACGAGTTAAGAAGTGTGAGTACACGAAGCCCTTGTTGTAGTTGTAAGGATCATCGTCAGTGGCAAAGTGGGCGTGGTGGAGTCTGTGGTACTGCACCCAGTCGTATATGGAGCCCTGAGAAATAGAACAATTGTTTTATTAACGTTCTGACGGTACATCACGTATTCATAAGTATCGAGCAGAACGCATTGGTTTGAACACCTTCAAACGAATACTACTGCAGTATTTATCCGTGTCCGTCCACAATCTATCCGTACCGGTTTGACTGATCCTTTGGAAGGCTTGGGCAAGTATTCCCATATAGATTCATTATTCAAGATTAAATGTCGAGCGCGCCCTACAAGCACATCAGTGTCGCCTCCAGCGGCCATACATACATTTTTTATTTTTTTTATTTTGGTCTCTGTCTCTCTACCTACATACCAAGTTTCATCGGTTCAGTAGTTTATTGCATGAAGAAGTAAAATATATACACAGACACACTTTCGCAGTTATAATAATTAGTAGGTATAATATGTAATTAGGTAGGCCAGGGAATATGGTGATGAAAGTCAAGAAAGCAAGAGGGACCAAACGAATATGGAAATCTATTAAGCTTCTCTGGGAAACAAATCTGACTGTGTGTGTTGACAGATGATCGTTTGTTATCATTAATTTAGTATCTTACCCAGTTCTTTTATAAAATCAGGCGATGAAGGAATAATCCAGAAGGAGGAGCACGCTTCGGAAGCTCTACATCTCTATAGAATTAAATAATCGTTTATATTGTGTAAGTAGGTGCATAGTTACTTACACAATTAATGTTATATTCATTTTCATTAATTTTTGTTAAAAACAATCCGCGCGCGCCTCTTGTATCCTCGCTCCCTTAGGCACATGCCTAGTTTGCCTTAGGGTAATACGCCACTGCCCATATAGACATTTGAATAAACGTCCTCAATGCGTCAATGCAGCGACCTAGCTGCTTTTGCCAGGTCCAATCGGGCTATTCCAAATTACCGGTCGACTTGGGAATCTCGATTTGCATTCGCGCACACATGATTTAACTTGTACCTTACCTTTACTAATAATGATTTATTATAGTAATCATATTGTGTACTTTCGTTGCGTTGAAAAACGTAATAGAAGAGGCAGATATTAATGATTAATTAATATTTAAGGAAGCAATCATCTGAACTGGAATAGCGATAATGTCCTTTGTCCTTTGTACCAATGAGTGTCACATATTTCAAAGTCCATCTGTCCATCAATAAAAAAGGTGATGGATACTTTGACTGATGGAAAAGATAAAGCATTCATTAATAAAGCGTTCAGACCATTTCCTGTTACCTTCGAATTGTTAGAGAGTGAATTAGTTAGTCTTAAAGCTAGTTGTCCAATCCGGAGAGGAACTGGCAAGAAAATTTTAATGTATGTAGTAGGTATGGAATGGGGTGTGAAAAAGATGCAGCAAAGACATCAACAATATATTTCATGATTTACTGCAGTTGCATGTTTACCAACTGCTCGTAAACGTGAGTAGGAAGTCATGTTTGACAAAGTATACAAAAAACTTTTCCTATATAAATAATCTAGGTAAAACCGGATTCTACATGCACATGGGTATCTTATAGAATGACGACCCTCCTTTGTAAGCACATGTAATGTGTTTGCCCGGTTAGTATATATTACTTAGGGAAGAACTTTGGAATAATTGTATATCTTGAATCCCTCCATTTAAAGATTGTTGACTAGTCAGTCAATAGCAGTATTGTCGTTTGGGAAAGCTCGAAAACACAATACTTACAACTCCAGCTAAGGTCTGGAACACCATGAGCACGATCCGTAGTCCTGTGCTCGCTTTGTACGCCCCGTGTGCCCACAACCGATGGGCTCCTGTGGTCATGCCCAGGATTGCCACGGACGTCAGGACTATAACTGGAAAAGAGTATAGTCTTTAATATATGGGTTACCTAGGTACCTACTCTATGAATTATTTAAATAGATCAATTTAGAGACCAAATGAAGACATGCTGAATGGAAGCCTTCTTGTCACAGTCAGACGTGCAGCTCCGACTATTTCTGTTCTGTGGTCGTGAATATAGATCCGTTTAGCTTTTTAAATATTTTTTTATTATTCAGGTTGACTTATCTTTTTGTATATACAACATTATTTTTTCTTTATGCTAAACCCGAAAAGGGGTCATTGTGGACCAACCTTGGAATCGCGAAAAAAAATCAGCTGTTCCATACATTTGTGTTAAATCGACAAAATGTATGGAACAGCTGATTTTTTTTTAGCGATTTCAAAGTTGATCCCATAGAAAAAGTTGTTCAAAATGATGAGTACAATGACCCCTTTTCGGGTTTAGCATAAAGAAAAAATAATGTTGTATATAGGTAGGTTAACGGAAAAGTGTGTAATCCGTCATTGTATACAATTCCTAGGAAATGTGTACAATTCCTAAAAAAGATAGGAAATCTATGATATATTTTGTATTATGCACTTTTCCTAGGAAATCTATACATTTCCTAAGTAGCAATCGGAAATGTATTACATTCTTGATGTTTGTAAGTACAGCGGGGATAGCAGAGCGAGCGACAAGATGCCTGTGCTATAAAAATAAACTTTTGTG
Source organism: Lithophane ornitopus (assembly GCA_948473465.1). Taxonomy (NCBI): domain Eukaryota; kingdom Metazoa; phylum Arthropoda; class Insecta; order Lepidoptera; family Noctuidae; genus Lithophane; species Lithophane ornitopus. Next base: position 12,538,229 of record OX419613.1, read on the forward strand.
TACTTCAAAGTGCCACTCCAGCTTACCCTGCAAAAACAAAAAGTTCTTCAGCTGAAATACTAGTGGGCCTCACATGCAGCTGGACACTGTGACGCCAAAAGCTACTTTGCTTCCATAAGATAGAGTCTAATTGTATGTATCTAGCCACATGTGCTTGCCTTCTTAACATAATTATAGTTTAAAAAAATATAGAAATACTTATATTCTTATATTGTGATGACCTATGTCATCACAATATAAGAATATAAGTAGTATTAATAGTACTTTCATTTGGTCCGTAATCAATCATTTAAGTAATTCTATAATTACTTTAATGATTGATTACGGACCAAATGAAAGTTTTTATACGTATTAAATTATAGTTAGATTTTTATGTGTGCTAGATGGGCCTGGAATAAATAGTTGATTTTTGAAGTTTAGTTTGTAATAAGCCCTATGAATATTTTATATTTTACGATGTTATTGTTACTTACAGCTAATTATGTCAACGAGAGCCTTAATAAAAATTCTGTTTTCAGTTTACAAACGTGATTTATTTCTTTTAGTCACAGAAATCATTACTTTTCATATATTTCCAAGTATCATCTCGGAATTGTATATAATTCCTAGGAAATACATACATGTCGCAGAATCTTTGAAACATTATTTTACACATTTCCTAAGTAGGCTCGGAAGTGCATATATACTTCTGAAGCCTAGGAATTGTACACAATTCCTAGGCTTCACACATTTCCGGTAACATATACAAAAGGTACCACTTAAAGAAAATAAAAAAAAATTGGGTTATTTGCTACAGACATGTATCATCATGTATGTCTATTTTTTTTCTTTTCTTTGTTTGGTACCTTGTGCCTTTAAATTAAAATAATGAAACAGACACTCGTTACCAATTTTTATCAGTTCGCCGCAGTTTAACATTTCAATTAATTTATTTTCTGTTAAATGAAACTTCTTTTTCTCGGTGTTTTGTTTCCATGATCGTGTGCTATGATAAAACGTATTATTTAGTACGTTACGGTATTTATTATGGTAATTGGAGCAGTTTATTTTTTTGTTCATTAACACACCATTAACTTTTTAAGTAATGTTCCACCATTTGTGTAACCTACGCAATCTAATCTAATGTCAGAAAAAAAAGTCGACAGGTGTCGTCGCGTCACGGTGGCTGCGTAGACGAAATCAAGCGACGCGCTATGGACAGGCTGAGGAAAGTCTGGACTAATCGCAACATCACCAAAGCGACCAAAACCCGGCTTGTTCGGGTATTAGTATTTCCCATGTTCCTGTACTCTGCTGAAACGTGGACCCTCAGAGAAATTTAGAAGAAGAAAATAGACGTTCTGGAAATGTGGTGCTGGAGGAAAATGTAGTGTCGTGGACAGAATTTTGCACCAACACATCTATACTCCAAGAACTCGGCATCAAGCAGCGTCTATCGGCTACAGTACAGACTCGAATACTCCAATTCTTTGGATAGGTATCCGACGGGGAAACGATTCCATAGAACGTCTTGTAGTGCAGGGAAAGGTCGAAGGAAGCATGCGGCAGGTCGCCCAGAGAAGGATGACGTCACATCGTCAGGCAAATCACGGCTGTCCGAAACCTCACTGCAACTTGATGACCACGACCGCTCTGGCAAGAGTGCACCGCCAAAAAAGAGAAGGTGTCGTCGTGGAACACCCGGTTGGAATGAAGTTACTTTCGCTGTATATTATGTACCTATAGCAGAGTCATCTAGCCTACTAGATGACTCTGTTATAGGTACATACACGCGCACTTTGGACGCGATTTTGTATCGTAATTATGATCGTGGTCGTACGAATTGAGAGCGCAGACCGAATACGTTTTTCTCCGTCAAATAATAATAGTAATAGTATTCCGGTGATATCGCGTTCGTGAAGTCCTCTTTGGAGCGCGATAAATAATCTGTATTGCTGCGGCGGCCATTGCTGTCGTAGAACCAAATGGGTGCGTAAAATATATATATTTAAAAAGACATGAATTCGGTGAATTTCTCGACAAAGTGATAATTTGAATGACTCGGATTCCAAAAACATTTATGTCCGTCAACCAAGTAGGTAAATTTTTCTACATCCAGTTTTTACTTACAATTCACGAAAGTGTTTTAGAATCCCAACAAGTTCGAATTGTTTTCGGACGTCGGAACAACATGTACGATTAATTCACACTCTGTCTGCGCACTCCCTTAGTACTTCGAAGACCGGGATTGATCGTGCGTGTTCGTATGGGTTCGCACGAGTAAAGGCGCGGGCCCACCGCGGCGCATGCTGTGCACGAGCACGCGGCGCATTTTAGCTGCGTGTATTAATTTGTTTGACAACGTGGGTCTACGTTTCCACTGAAGTACACGAATATGACCAATGACTATGTATAGCGTGGCACGGCGCACGGAGAGGCTACGCACGTGCCACTGCAATCCACGGACACGGGCTTCACTGCGATAAGTGAGCTGTACATAGTCGTGGGTCATATTCGTGTACTCCAGTGGAAACGTAGACCCACGTCGACAGCGTTGAGCTATGTAACCGCCTATTCGAGCAAGCCACGCATGTATCAATGACGTCAATTCATGCGTAGCCTCTCTGTGGGTTGCAGTGGACACAACCACATACATTTTCTTACAAAGCGAAGCTTAATACACGTGCGTAGCCTCTCCGTGCACCGCGGTGGGCCCGCGCCTTAAAAATCGTACAAATCGCATCGAAAGTGCGCGCGGCCGTATGGTCTCAAGTGTCAAAAGTTACAGAGCCATCATCAACAAAGGAAAAGAATTTTGGTCTAAAGAAAATGAAAAACTTCGTTTTATTATACATCGACTTAATTTGCAGGAATTTAATAAACGAATAAACATCAACACCTTACTAATTGCTACAAAAGATGACATCTAGCTGTCATCTAATACATTTCAAAAGATAGTTGATGCAGGGCATGCTCTACTGGCACTCAAGTAGAGCGGACGTGTGTAGAAGCAATATTATTTATCATATGTCGTTAAAATATTTCCGAGTGATCTGTGACCTAGAAACGAATCGCTCATTTTTCTGCTGAGTTAGTGATTTACTTTAGTGAGTAACAAATAATATGAGAAACATTTGAGAATTAAGTATGTCAAATAGTGAAAACAGCCCTCGGAGGAATATCCCACCACCAAGCAGCCCTGCCAGCAAATCTCGATCAAATACCTTACCATGCGGCTGAAGGAAAAATTCAAGCAGTGGACACCAGTGACATTAGTAACTGGTTGATCTCAATTGAATCATGCCTGAATGAAGTCTGTACCATTGCTCAGGAAGGAAAGCTGAACTCCGAACAAAAACTAAGGATCAATTCTTTATCGCGCAAGGTTGGACATGGCGTTTCACAAATGGCAGTTTACTACCAGGACTTGAAGCTAAAGGCCCAAGAAATACAAAACTCTAAACTAGCGTTGAAAGAAAAAAGTGACCTCACAAATTGCCTCGAAAATTTCCAGAAAACCATTCAAGCTAGCATTCAAGAAACAGGCGCAGAAAAAGTTTCATTCGCTGAAATGGTAAAAACCAATAAAAATAATTACTTGCGCCCCAATAATGTAAGCTCTATTGCAATTTATCCAACGGATAAATTAAAATCTAGTGACGACACTAAATCTCTTGTCCAAAAAATTATATGCCCTGAACAATTGAAATTGCACGTAAGAGGATTGCGCAAAACAAAAAACGGAGGCGTTATAATCAGCACGGAGTCCAAAGTGGACATCGAAAAACTTAGGGAATCGTCTCAGCTAAGTAGTTCCGGCCTGAAAGTGGAAGAGCCCCATAAGAGAAGACCAAGAATTGTAGTTATAGGAGTACCGACCGTTTTAACTGATAATGAAGTTTATAATTGCATCTATGAGCAGAATGTGGCCGACAAGCTGCCTAATTTGTGCCGTGACTCTTTTTTGGCCTCTATAAATTTAAGTCACAAGTCAGGAAAAAAAGGGGGACCGACGTGCAACTTTATTCTTGAAGTAACTGCTAGCATAAGAAAGGCGCTTATAAACTAAAATCGAGTGTTCATTAATTGGACATCCTGCCCAGTGAGGGACTTCACACTTGTAACCAGGTGCTTCAAATGTCAACAGTATGGACATGCTGCAAAGACTTGTCGGGAGGCCAGCTATACATGTGGGCATTGTGGGGAACAAGGTCATCAGGCGAATGAGTGCACTAAACATGCTGAACCGGCACATTGTGCAACATGCTTGCGATTTAAAAAACCTAACAACCACAAAACAGGCGATCAAGAATGCCCTGCAAAGAAAATAGCTGAGACAAGATACATAAATTCTATAAATTATAATGAGGTCGCGTAAGAGCGCCAACGTTTATTTAGAAGTCTTTTTTAATTAATGTTATATAAGTACTTACTGTAATATTGCCCTTTGCACTTAAAAATAGGTTTAGTTTTCATAATTCGCATTCATAAATAAACATGCAATCATCACTTTTTGTTGACACGGTAAATAATTTCAGTACCTAAGTATAAAGTAAAGACGACCTTTTTAAAAATGTTAAATTGCAATAATTATAATAGAACATCTTTGCAAAAAGTCTTACGTTGATGTAAAAAAGTAGCATAGTTAATATTTATTTCTTAATTTTAATGAAATTATTATTTATTATTATAGTAGATAAATCATTTTACTATTTGTGAAATCATAGATCACACTTATGTATTAGTACTTGAGTGAGATACCTGAGATACAGGTTTATTCCTAGTTCAGGTAGAATCAAATTATTATATACCACCTCTAGTTAAGGCCCTATTTTGGAAATATTTATGTAAATCAATTATTTCAATAAACAAAACAATTTCAAAACAATTTCATTTCATTTCATTTCAGGGGGCGATGAAACATTGATTACCACGATGAGTTATGAAATTAAAATACAGGACGAGAATCAGCTGACAGCAGACTCTGTAATATATATATATATATATATATATATAGGTACATCATCTGGCGTCAAACTATTGATATTGATTTACAGCCCTAAAAGCGCTGGAAATTGGTGCTATAAAGTAAGTAGGTAGCTTCCATAAGAGCCTCATAAAAGCATCCAAGCGGTGATTTAATTCGGGATACCAAAACTCCTTCGTATTTTATTTAAATACTTGCTGCCCGCGACGTCGTCAACGTGTAGGTAGCTATTTTGTTTTTCACAAACATTCAGGATGAAAAGTAGCATATGTCCTTCTCCAGAATCTACCAAACCGCACCCTAATTGCGTAACAAACGAGCAATCATAATCTGAATCATTTTGAAGGAATCAATCAATTGCTTATCCATTGCTTCATATGTTCGAAAAATTTGTCTGCTCAAACCGTTGAGCAAACAGAGTTGAACTGTCAAAATGGAACAGATTGTGATTGATCGTGTTTTACGCAATTAGTGTACTGGTGCTATGAACTTACAAATAAATGAGCCCGTTTTAATCATCACTATAATTAAATGAATATGGTATTTTTTTGGGCATCTCGTTTTATGTAGTTAATTCAGAGCGTTACATTACATTTAATAAATAAGCACCGAATTATAATATTTTATCTCTACGAGACACCGGTTACTTATTTACTACGAAATTTTTAAAAGAAACTCCGGATAGTCAGTACCTGACAACAAACGTCAGTTAAACTTTATAAATCTATCATTTCTATAGTTACGTTATTGTAGCATAAGTTCTTTCAATTCTGTTTTTTCCTCGCAAGTGTGTTGAAAAACGTCGTATGAAACGCGTGTGCATTGATTATTACACTCTCGGCTACCTTATCGCACTCGCCTGTGGCTCGCGCTAATAATACCGGCTCGACTGTATAACCAAAAGAGCACACTCGTATCACAATGTACTAGTATGAGATTATTCCTCGAAATACATCAACGAAGTAAATAAGCGACTTGCGAACGCGGGTAATGTTTCCTTTTCACTCGGTTTTTCGCCGTTCATTTTAATGAGGGTACCCGCCAATGTCTCGGTTGAAATAAATCGTGTTCTAAAAAGTACCTTGAATTCGTTCTGTTATTCCTTCGTAGGCTATTTGAGACAGCCATGTTGAAGCTGCACCTTTTAACGTTACAACACAAAGGTGAATTGTTACGCTTTAAGGCTCGTGCAAACAGACGCGAAATCGCGGGCGCGACAGGCAGCGGTACCTTTGACAAAGGTACCGCTGCCTGTCGCGCCCGCGATTTCGCATCTGTTTGCACGAGCCTTTACTTACGATTCTGGTGCTGAATGCTCGTTGGTAAAAGAAAGTTTTGCATCGAAGTTTAATGGTAAACGTGTTAGTAATTTTGTTGCTATGACTGGTATAAGTCAAACGCGAGTATTCAGTACAGAACAGATTTTATGTTGTGTAGTGATTAACGATCACCCTCTCGAAATTTTGTTGCATGTTTTGCCTGACAATTATTTACAAAGTGACGTCATGTTAGGCCGCGAGATTTTAAATCGAGGTTTTACTGTAAGCATGACGGCAACGGAGCTTTCGTTAACGAAAGTTCTTTGTGTACATTCGGTGAGTCATAATTGTGATAACGCGCTTCAATCGGATTTAGCGTTTATCGCGACAGATGTAACTGGCAATGACAAACCTAGGCTTTTGCAAGCGCTTAATCAGTTTTCTGAATTTTTCATTACCGGTTTGCCTACGACGCCAGTGAACACAGGCGAGCTTAAGATTAGGTTGATTGATCCGAATCGCACGGTTCAACGGCGACCGTATAGGATGTCGGCGGACGAACGTAGCATTGTGCGCGACCGTGTGAAAGAACTGTTAGAAGCAAATATTATCAGACCTAGCTGCTCTCCATTTGCAAGCCCAGCTCTGCTAGTAAAAAAGCACGATGGATCAGACCGCATGTGTATAGACTACCGCGAGCTTAACAGTAACACCGTCTCCGATCGTTACCCGCTTCCTCTAATCTCTGATCAAATCGCGCGTCTCCACGGTGCCAATTATTTTTCAAAATTAGACTGCGCTAGCGGTTTTCATTTAATACCTGTAAATGTAAAATCAATTGAGAGCACAGCATTCATAACACCTGAGGGCCAATATGAATTTTTGACCATGCCATTTGGCCTAAAAAAATGCTATTTCCGTTTTTGAAAGAGCCATCATGAATGCTTTAGGTGACCTTGCTCATAACTACGTGATCGTATACGTAGATGACGTTTTGATCATCTCTCCCGATATAGAGTCAGGTTTACAAAGACTTCACACTGTGTTAGAAGTTCTGACTAAAGCTGGCTTCTCTTTAAACCTCAGGAAATGCTCCTTCCTCAAGACGAAGGTAGAGTTCTTGGGATTTGAGGTAGAGCTGACCAGGTCAGACCTAATCGCAGAAAAGTAGAGGCCTTAACGGCTCTACCACCTCCAGAAACGGTGACCCAATTACGTCAGTTTATTGGACTAGCCTCATACTTTCGCCAGTTTGTGCAAGATTTCTCTAGAATAATGGCCCTATTGTACCGACTGACTTCACTGAAAGGCGAATTGACATGGAAACCAGAACACGAAGCCATTCGCCAAAAAGTAATCTCTATTTGACAAATGATCCGGTATTGACGATCTATGACCCAGAGCTCCAGATAGAGCTACATACAGATGCAAGTAGTTTAGGTTATGGAGCAATTTTGTTCCAAGTCAAGGTCGATGGTAAGCGTTGTGTGGTGGCGTACTTTAGTAAGAGAACGTCTCCTGCAGAGAGCAAATATCATTCGTATGAGCTCGAAACCCTCGCGGTCGTGAACTCTATTAAACACTTTAGGCAATATCTTCATGGCAGGAAGTTTACCGTCGTTACGGACTGTAACTCGTTGAAATCTTCCCAAACAAAGCAGGAGCTAACCCCACGGGCGCATAGATGGTGGGCTTTTCTGCAGTCTTTCGATTTTGACGTAACGTATAGGGAAGGAAAACGTATGTCGCATGTAGATTTTTTTTCACGAAACCCTCTACCACTCAATTCGAAATCAGTAGAGTCCCGTGCAAGTCCAAAACGCATAGACGTTACCGAACTCTCTCCCAATTGGCTTCAAGCCGAACAACAACGTGATGTAGATATTTCTAAAATCATAACCGATTTAAAAGAGAATCAACTAGATGAGCAACTAGCCAAGACTTATGTGCTACGTTCAGGCGTCCTTCACCGTAATATCCAACGCAATGGTAGGTCTAAAAGCTTACCGTATTTACCTCGTGCTCTCCGATGGTCGGTAGTTAATAATTTCCACGACTCTATCGTTCACCTAGGTGCTGAAAAGACAACTGAAAAACTATTCGATTATTACTGGTTTCCGGGAATGTCTCAGTACGTTAGAAAATTCGTAGATAGCTGTGTTACGTGTAAGGTCGCGAAGTCCCATTCCGGTAAAGTCCAAGCTGAATTGCACCCGATACCTAAGGTGACAAGCCCGTGGCACACAGTTCATATAGACGCGACGGGTAAGCTTAGCGGAAAGAACGATAAGAAGGAATACATTTTTGAGTTAATCGATGCGTTTACGAAGTACGTGCTGCTCTACCATACGGCGAACATTGACTCTAAGTGTAGTGTTCACGCGGTGAATCAAAGTGTTGCGCTTTTTGGTGCTCCGACTCGCATAATAACGGACCAAGGACGTTGTTTTGCCAGTAGAGAGTTTCGCGATTTTTGCGTGAGCAAGAATATTGACTTGCATCTGATAGCGACAGGTTCGTCTCGTGCTAATGGGCAGGTAGAGCGCGTCATGAGTGTCCTTAAATCGATGCTAACTGCTGTAGAGACTAGCGATAACAGATCGTGGCAGGACTCTATAGGGGATATTCAACTTGCGTTAAATTGTACGATGAATCGAGTTACAAAAGCTTCGCCTCTGGAGCTTTTAATAGGAAAAGTTGCGAGACCATTATCGTTAATGTGTAGCGGTGAAGATACCGATGTAGACATAGAGGAAATGCGCGAGCGCGCTTCCGAAAATATCAAAAATTGTGCCGAATATGACAAAACCCGATTTGACAAAACAAAGGCTAAAATGAAAAATTTTGCGATTGGCGATTTTGTGTTGTTACAAAACGAAGAACGCAATCAAACTAAGTTAGATCAAAAGTCTAAAGGTCCGTTTAGAGTGATTGAGGTTTTGGACGGTGATCGTTATACACTGAAGGCTTTAGATTCTAGGCGTACCTACAAATACGCACACGATAGATTAAGAAAGATGCCAGCGGGTCATGTACCAGTCGATGTTGAATAATGTTGATGTTGATTTTCATGACGATGAGCAAACTTAATTGTGGTAGAAAATCGAGTATAGGATTCTATCGGCCGTATTGTATTACGTAGTCGTAGCCCGATAGAAATCGGTGTCTCTTGAGGCAACTCAAGTAGTCCGTGGGTGCGCGATGCGCGTTTAACTTTGGCGGAGGTCGGGGTCTGGAGAGACCATAGTGTGTAGTCAGTGGGCGATGCACACGGGCGATCCACTTGATGGATGTGCGTACAAAAGTTTTGATCCATGCGCTGGATGTGTGAGAGCAATGCGATTGCTGGTCGGCTGGAGAGCCGTGGCGTTAGAACTTTTACTCGAGGGTTTCTGTAAGCTTGGCAGTTTTTGTTGCAGTAGAGTTTTAAAGGTTAATTCAAACGACTGTGGTACATGGCCTAGGGTAGTGATTGTTGTATTTTCGATTATCCCCATTTTACCATGTTTAGCTCTAAAGTGTAAGAATTGGTTAAAATAAAACTGTAGAGTTCTAAAATTTCCTTACCCGTTGAATCTTGATTTTGGTCAGGAGTGACCGAGTGAAACAAAATTCTCTCGTAGACTATTTTGTTCGTAGGGTAACCATCACACGAGGATGTGTGCAAGCAGGATGACCGTGTCGCAATCGAGTCGTATCCGGCACGCCAGCGCCATCTGGTGGCGTCGATTTTGGACCATCGATTTTGGAAGCACGGCACTTCTCGGTTGGCGGGCGGCGCGTGCGGCACTAAACCATCGCGCATTCTGTGATACGTACCTAGTACCTATTTTGCTATACGTGACTACGTAACTAATGTGTTGTAATAGAATTATAATTTGATTTATGTAAACAAGTCTGTTCTCTTCTTCCAACACTACCCACCGACGCCCACAGTTAATAAGAGGACCAACGATGAGTACTAATGATGATGGAGTGGGTCATCCTCCGTCATGTATATTAATCAAACAAAGTCAAATAACTTCACCGTCAGTTACTGTTAAAATTATCGTTTTCATGAAAAATAATAAGTAAATGTATTGAGTTATGAAATAAAGTATTTCATTGGTTGCCGTAACTTACGTATGCATACTTCCTTTTTTGTAAATATTATTAATTTTACTACGTAAATACAATCAATTTTGCAGTGTAATTAATATTGCCTCGATGTGGCGTCATCGTTAATTTGCATACAATATAAATTATTTTACTTTGCAGACTGTTTGATAAAATGATAAATGATATTTTCATTTTTCATACTTTGAAAGTACACTTGAAGTTACCTACCTGATCAGAGGTATGAAAACAGTACTTTTCGTTCCTCGCAAACGATAATTCCTGCTGTCAAAAAATGTAAAAACTATGCAACCATGTCCCAAATTTTTATTCAGCCATTCTGGTAAATCGCAGCGTAAAATTGTATTAAACCAAGACGGTGTAGGTATCTAGGAGGCCAATGTTTTAAAATGTTCGGTTAAAGGCTTGAAAGATCATGTTTGCAAGGCACAGAATTAATAAAAGTTGCAGAATTAATAAATGCTTAATTTTAATAACTTACATTTAGAGCTTGTAGCTCCTCTCTGACTAACAATCGAGAGAAGCTTCTAATCTGGAATTATTCCCCTTGAGGAGATCTTTCCGACCGACTCTTATCAACATTGTTCCTAAAACGGCATTTATGTTTTAAAATGATCGTATATAGGCTTGAAAGATAATGTTTGCAAGGCATAATAATTCATAATGGTTAATTAATTGTTTTTGCGCCAATCTAGACAACATAAATCCAGACAAATAGACGAACGGTAAAAAATTCTATAAACTATATTTTTGGTATCAGACTCGATTCCACACCTCGTAGCAATTACCTACTTTTTTCAAAAATATTCAACTTAAAATTTTGTATTTTGTCTTCCCTACTATTTTATTTTATTATACAGGGTGTAAGGGACAGTCCTCTGCATATTAACAGGGGGCATCAGCTCCTTATTTTGAATCCTATTCCACCGAAAATTTTAGATTAATATTGAAGTTTCAAATTAGGATTTTTCCATATTTTTCAGCAATGGGACTTATACATATGTGGCGAATTGCGAATTGTGGAATATGTAGATATATTGTTGATTATTGCGGAATGGGTTTTTTGTAAATTCATTCTATTTCGTTTCAATGAAAATAGATGGATTATTTTCACAAAACATACGGCTCATTATTAAAAACTCTGTAAGCCTTCCAGGCTTACAGAGTTTTTAATAATGAGCCGTCAATAGAATGTTTATTTTAGGTACATTGATGATATTTTTTATGGCTGGGCGTGTTTTAATTAATATCCGATAGATTCTAATTTGTTCAGCTGTATCCGGTTAGACCGGAAGCCGATCCCATCATAGTTGGGAAAAGGCTAGGCAGATGATGATGAGATTCTAATTTGTTATTTAAGACTTACAGAAAATCAGAGTCATCAGTTTGACCTCGTAGATCAGCAGCCATGTTCCATACAAAGAGAGGAGGTGGATATGTATGAAGAACAGCACTGCTGGCCAGTTCGCCTCCCGACCCTTACTGAGCTTGGGCCCCTCGGGCCCTGGGACGGCATCAGTCACTTCCACCATTGTTTCTGGAGATCTGTAACATGGAGATTGTTTATTTGTTAGAGATAGGAAGAAATTGGAATTGAATAGTAGGTACCTTATTATTTCTTCTGAAACATTTAAATTACTTTCACACGTCTGTTCGAGCCGATATTTTGTTTCCGACAAGAGAAAATTCCCAAAAAAACATAAGGGTTCTGTAAAAGAGACGTTCGCCATTTGTTAACTAGAAGTTTTTTTCGGTAGGATATTTATATTGTGAAGAAGTCGAAGAAGAAAATCGTTTCCCTGATAGAATTCTAGTGTCTAATTCTAGTGGCGTTATCCGCCCTCCGCCGACGTTCGGTGCGCCTGCTGCGGTCTGGGTGAGTGGACGAGATTTCCCTCTCCCTTTCCGCAGCCTCCTTCTGCGACGCAGTGGTGACACCGAGCGTCCGGCTCCCTGTTTATGCGACACAGGTACTTCCCGAAGCAACCATGCCCCGAGAGCACCTGGGTCACCCGAAACGACAGGGAGCCGTGCGTCCTCCCGAGCCAGTGCTCGAGCACCGGCCGGACCGCCTCGATGATGTCGAGGCCGGCGGTAGAGCGTGAAAGCCTGTCCCGCCATTCCGCCACTAGGACCTCGCGAAGCTGAGACCGATGCAGCTCTATGTGTCGCTGCATCGGTTGCTCGCACCGCGCCCTCGCTTCCTCGCGCCACCGGTACGATGACGCGAGTACTTTCGCCTCGAGGTCCCAGGGCGGGGATCCGGCCAGTGCACAAGCCGCCTCGTAGGAGATCGTGCGGTACCCTCTGATGACTCTGACGGCCATCGCTCTGGTTCACCCTTGTTTGATAGAACAACGTTTGATATAATATTACTAAATCGAATTTTAGTTGCAATAAAGTCATTTCGAAGAATTATTCATTTGATCGAATAATTCATTGGTAAATTTTTATTTAGCGTAATTATTTATTTGAACTAATTTAATTTGAACTAATTTCATTTCGCCGAATTTTCAAATGCACTAATTTTATTTAAACTAATGTTTCACTACACTAATAATGATTTAGTCGAAAGATCGTATCGAATATTTAGTGCATTAATAATTCGTTTCTTTCATCGTCTATAAACTAACATTGTTCTTCACCTATCGAATTAATGCCACGCCGCGCACCGTACTTCTAACGCCATCTAGTAGATGTAAGTGGAACAATATTGAGATTTACTATAATCGTAAATATGAAGGTAGTACCAAGAAAAATGCATCATGCAGGTTGTCATTGTCATGCACTATAATGATTTGTGTCTCATCATAAGTCATTACTAAGTAAACATTATTTATTTTTTGTGCTAAATTGTTTAGTATAGGTAATTAAAATTAATTAGTATAGGTAATTAGCATATTTATTTCTTTGAAATAATGTCATTTGACCGAATTTTCAAATGCACTAATTTTATTTAAACTAATGTTTCACTAGACTAAGAATGATTTAGTCGAAAGATCGTATCGAATATTCAGTTTATTAATAATTCGTTTCCTTTCGTTGTCTATAAACTAACATTGTTCCTTCACCTACTGAATTAATTAATAATTATTTAAAAATTCAGAACCCAAACTAACTAACCCTAACTAAAATATGTTTTTCTGCATATTCTAGTCGTTTTTACCACTCGCCGCCCGCTGCCGCGGCACCGCTCGCTACGCTCGCTCGGCTCGTGCGTAGGGGATCACAGTTCTAACCTAACCTAACCTATTTATGCGAATAAAAATATTAAACCTAATATTAATAGTTCTGTTTCGGGTAGTAGTACTTTATGACTTTATTACTGGAATATGCAAATATGTACAATGTTTTTTTTTCTGCATTACATTACACCAATTGAATATTCGATAAAATACATGGTTATACCGTCTGAACATTACATCAAATGAACATTATGATCAAATCATTAGCGCAAATGTTGTTATAGCAAATAAATATTCGATGAACTGAAAATTCTGTCAAACGATATTATACAAAGTGATGATTTTCTTAAACGTTGTTCGATTTAGTAATATTATATCAAACGTTGTTCTATCAAACAAGGGTGAACCCATCGCTCTCTGCGGCTTGCGCAGAACTGCGATACTACCGGCCGTCAGGTCAGCCGCCCAGATCGGGGCCCCGTAAAGGGCCATCGACCGCACGATCCCCACGTAGAGCCGCCTACAAGCGGCGCTCGGGCCTCCCAGATTGGGAAGCAGCGTTGACAGCGCCCCAGCAGCGCCCAGCAACTTGGGCGCCAGCCGTCGGAAGTGGGGCCCGAAGTCCCACCGGCTGTCGAGCACCAATCCCAGGTACTTCATGGTAGACTTGACAGCGATCCGAGCCCCCCGACCACGATGTGTGAGCCGGGTGGCGGCGCCCGCCGGGGGCCATGAAACACCATGGCCTCCGACTTGCTGAGGGCCACCTCCAGGCCTAGGCGACATATGCGGCCCACCACCTGTGAGACCGCAGCCGTCGCCAGCAACGCTGCCACCCTGTGCGAGCTCCCCCGGGCAGTGACCAGCGTATCATCCGCGTAACACGTCAGGTCTACCCCCGGTCCAAGCTCGCCCCTCATCGGCGGTGGAGTTTGCTCCGCTCTTGCCGGGAAGAGGGCTGCAACCACCTCCTCCAGCAGCTCGGGTTGAAGACTCTCCTAACCTAACCTTTTTTTGCGATTGCAAATATTTGACCTAATCTAACGAGTTCGGTTCCGGGTAGTTTATACTTTATTACTCGAATAGGGACATTATTGATTAAGGAAAAAAAAAAATTACATGCTTTTTAACCGGCGCCGACAGCGGAGGCACTTCCTTATTTTTATTATACCACTCGATGAAAACTATTGTGTGGTATTTATTTAGTCTGAGATATATGAAAGAAGACAATGAGCACTGTGGTATTTAATTGGTTGTCGAGTAGGGAGTTTATTTTTGATCATTTTCAGAATAAAAAATTCTTGAAGACAATTACAGAGAATATACTTAATTAGGTTAGAATCATATAGTCCTAAGTTCGCCTTAAACTCAATAACTCTGTGAAGTTTACCCAAAAAAAAAAAACTGATATTTCAAGTGGCTACACTAACTGCGGTCAAAGACCGCACAACAAATTAAAATTTATTTTTTATTTTATCATGTTTAAATATCGATGTCGACCCATCACGTCTGCTGGGCACGTA
This sequence comes from Lithophane ornitopus, assembly GCA_948473465.1. Lineage (NCBI taxonomy): Eukaryota > Metazoa > Arthropoda > Insecta > Lepidoptera > Noctuidae > Lithophane > Lithophane ornitopus. The sequence continues at coordinate 12,553,278 of OX419613.1, forward strand.
TTGAGCAACAGCTATCATAAAATTAATCTATCTATTATTTTATTTTACCTGAATGGTTGTCATTCGTATTTCACACAATACTCTTCAATGCTATGCCAAGATTGAATCGAAACAAAGACAGTGTGTCGATGTTAAGGTCGGAAGGGCAAACAAATCTATTGTATGTTAATAAAAGAATGAACTTTCCAAAACGCGTCATTTGAAATTAAAATAGCATTTCAACAAGTTGCCACTATAAATAACATTTCAACAAGTTGCGGCTACTTAGATATGGTTAGGTTATAGATAAGCAAATTTTGTGGTGTAACTTTGGCATTTTTAAATATATGTCATTTATTGTCCACTCTGAAATGACGCGCTCCACTACCGCATTACCCATAGAAATGACGCGCTCCACTACCGCATTACCCATAGAAATGACGCGCTCCACTACCGCATTACCCATAGAAATGACGCGCTCCACTACCGCATTACCCATAGAAATGACGCGCTCCACTACCGCATTACCCATAGAAATGACGCGCTCCACTACCGCATTACCCATAGAAATCCGCATTACCGTGTACGTAAATGCTGTAGTGGGGCGCGTCATTTCAGAGTGGACAAGCTTTACTAATACTTATTCTATTTAAAGTTATTTCAGTATTCATAGCTTTATTTAAAATCAACAAGTCTTGTTTCTAGGGAAATCCTTAGAAAGAAAAGCTTGCGGTAAGCATTCTACTGAACGCAAGCTATTTATTAGTTATTATATACCTAGGTCCGCTTGTCTGTTTGATTGAATGTATGTTCCGGATTGGCGCAAAAACGGCTAAACGTATTTGGACTTAGTTTGGCACACGGATACTTAATTTATAACCTCGATTAACAAGGTACTTTTCATCCCGGTAGTACGTGGCATATTTTCCGCCATCCATGCTGGCAAAGGTGCGGTCATAAACTAGTATAATACAATCATAGCGACGCGGCGACGTCAAAACTGTATAATGACAAAAAAAAATTTGGAATCCCGAGTCTAATGCCGAAAATATAGTTTATAGATATTGTATCCGTTTATCCGGATGTGTATGTTCGGATTCACGCAATCTACACATTATTATTAAGAGGAAAGATTTGTATTTTTGTGTGTATGTTTGTAACGAATAAACTCAAAAACCACTGCGCCGATTTCAAAATTCTTTAACCATTAGAAAGCTACATTCACCCTGAGTAACATAGGCTATATTTATTGCTAGAAAACAACAGGGATCCTTACTAAAACTCCAATAATGTAACCCAAGGTGTAAAAAAATTAGCTAAAATATATATAGCTAGCTATAAAAATTCTTTACATCGCGTGCGCTGCGAAAACTATTGAGGATAGAATAAAATAATGTACTATCACTTTGCAGAACATTTTATTATTTACAAAAAATGTCGCGACAGCATATGTCTAACTATTATAGTTATGCCACAATAAGAGTTCTTTTATTTTGAAAATTTAATTGAAATGACGCCGCTAGAAAAGGAAGGGATTTGTATCTTGGTATTAATCCTAATCAAAATAAATTACTTTATATTTAAGACTGCTTCAATACCGATAAATAACTTTTTGAATTATTCAATTCGGACATTCTATTCGAAAGATATCACGAGTTTAAAAATGTAAGTATAGCTCCAAAAAATATCGTCATACATTCAATATGCAATGGCTTTTTTCATGATATCACAGTAGTAGTAGGTAGGTAGGGTAGGTAGGTAAGGTAGGTAGGGTTGGGAGATAGGGTAAGTTGGTTGGGTAGGTAGATATGTTAGTAGGTGTAGGGAGGTAGGCAGGGCCGTAGGCAGGGGGGGGTTTTGGGGGTCTAAACCCCCCCCGAAATGCGAGAAATCAGAATCTCAATCCAGAAATCGACACCCTAGGGTTCGTCCGTATACAGATAATTGTAATCTATTTCGCATAGGCGTGCTTTATAATATACAATACCAGTAAGAGTATGCTTAAATGCTGTATTTTTATCGACTCTGACTTTGTATATCTCTCTGAGATATTCTAACCTCACTCAGCCTCTCCCAGCCGGGGTGCAAAAATTTTCGACCTCGCTTCGCTCGCTCTTGCATCCTTTTCTGCATCATCCTTCTCAAACTTTTCTGCATAAGTCGATAAAGTTACTTCTATTTCTGTATGATCAGTCAAAGAAAAAGAAAAACCTAATTTATTCGAACATGGATGCTAAAAATTTTGAGCTCGCTTCGCTCGCAAGTTTTTTTTTTGGTTTTCCGAAATAGAGGTAAATTGCTGATCTGAAAATAATAATCTGTACTATTTTTTACTCTCTCTTGATATCAGAAATAGGTGCTTAATTTCTTCATAAAAAAAAAATCTTACCCCCCCCCCCCGAAATGAATTCCTGGCTACGGCCCTGGAGGGAGGGGTAGGTAGGGGTAGGTAGGTGTAGGTAGGTAGGTATGTAGTGTAGGTAGAGGGTGGGTAGGTAGGGTAGGTAGGTAGGTAGGTCGGGTAGGTAGGTAGGGTAAGTGCGCCGTAGTTAAGTACTTAGAAATACTGCTACCCGTGCGAAGCCGGGGCGGGCAACTAGTAATAAATAAAATGAATTATATGCTATATATTATCACGCTATTTGCGATGGGGGAGTAACAATATTACCTACATTATGTTCGTATTCGAATACGAATATAATGTAATATTGTTAGTTCCCCATCGTCTAATCACAATCTCGCGGTAAACCGTTGAAGATCTTCAACGGTTTACCGCGAGATTGTGATTAGACGAGTAAAAATGTATATTGCAGTTAAATACGGATTTAACGTCAGTTCCGTACCTCAAAAGGAAAAAAGGAGGATAACTCGTGCGTCTGTCTGACTGTATGATTGTATGTCCGTCTGTCATATCCAATATGGGGGTCACTTTTGAGTGCATAAGAAAATTAAAAAAAAGTTTTGCAACCTGTACATTGCATTGTGAGTTTAAACTTACATTTGCAGTTGGAATGTATGGGAGAACATGTTTTTCAACTACTAACATGGTAGTTGAAAAACATGTTCTCCCATACTTTGTTCTTGGGATAAATTCTTTAATGCGTTAAACTAACAAATAATAATAATATATATTTAACATCGATTGCATTCCTATTTTCTACATGTTTTTTAATATTTCTCCAGAAAGTACCTAATAAAGAATAGAAGTCTGATAAGATCACAAATTGTTACTGTGCAGGAAGCTTGTTCTTTCTTTTTGTCGAGGATAAAAACCAGTATCACTGACATCTTGAAAACTAAAGTTTTTCTAAAACAGCGGTGACCGCCACATAACGGCCGCAGAGGCGGCCGTCAATACTGTGGTGTCTTACGACTTCCACGCAAACGAAGTCGCGGGCAGAAGTTAGTACATAATAAAGCTGAACTTCGCACAAATTAAGGTTATGAAAATGCGCTGTTGCAGCGCTTGTCGAAATATGACCACATACGGAATTTTTGCTTCAAACAGCAAATAGTGTGAATACAGGAATAAACTACGTAGGTAGGTAATATGTGTACGAAATATTGTTACAAAGATAACTGGGCTGACGGCAGCAGGGTTAGCAAAGCTTAGAAAAATATTTTTAGAAAAATTGCGCCGTAACCTCTACGCAACATAATTTTTTCTTTATGCTAAACCCGAACAACTTTTGAACAACTTTTTCTATGGGAACAACATTGAAATCGTGAAAACAAAATAAGCTGTTCCATACATTTGTCCATTTAAGTGAACACAAATGTAGGGAACAGCTGACTTTTTTTCGCGATTTAAATGTTGGTCCCATAGAAAAAAGTGTTCAAAATGATGAGTACAATGACCCCTTTTCGAGTTTAGCATAAAGAAATAATAATGTTGTATATATAAATAATAGATATACTATTTTATAAGTAATGCGTCTAGTCTTTTCCGAAATAGGTAGTGAAGTCTCTATGCAGTGAAGAATTGAAGTTATTTACATACAAAATTATACATACACATACTTACGGTATTGTCTTGTTTGCCATAATATTGTTTTCCATAATCGTCCTTAGTCATAATATTTACTTGCCATATTTGTACTAATAACGTTTGTCATATCAACTTATTAGTCATAACTTTTATTTGCCATAAAATTAGTTGCCATAATAACATGTGTCATTTTAGCCCTAGCTATGTATAGACGGTTAGTCCTCAAAAATTTGCTGCCCCGCAGCGACGGAGCCGTGACAGAAACCATGGCTGCTGTTTTTCTTTTGTTCGTGCTGCATAAACCATTTTTCTATGAATATGTTAATAGTAAAATTATTCAGTTTAACATAACATCAAAATTGCAGGCGCATGTACTGAACTAGCATTGTTGTGCTAATATGGGCAAATTAATATTATGATGAATGAATGGTATGGAAAACGACATTATTGAAAATGAAAAATATAGCAAATACATAATTATTATGACACTTGATCGATTATGACTAATGAAATTATGTAAAATGATTTTATGTCATTTGACGATTATGGCAACTGAAATGAAATTATGGCATATGAAATTATGGTATATAAAATTATGGCATATGAAATGATAGCAAACATTAGTAAACCCATACTTACTACATAGGTACTTGGCAATAACAGCGTGCAATTCTAAAATAATTACTGGGAATCCTTAAAAACCACAATTAAGTGATGCACCAGTTGCAAATAGATGCGATTCAAAATCAACTCGGTTTAAGCACAGTTCCCTAATGAAAACGCGCTGATAAGCCGATTAAGGAGACGTAACCGTGTGTCGTTCATGAACTGTTGCAATCCTTGAATTTTTCAGTGTAATAGGTATAATATAAAATATTCAGTACTCCTTTATTTTTAAGAAATCCTAACTATATTTTAATGTACACCTATGCCTATAATAATAATAAAAAATAAAAATCTACTCACCCCGCTGATAGGCAACCGTAATCGATGAACACAACACAGTGACAAAGCACAACCGCTACTCAAATCATTATACATTCACGAGACCTGGTTCAAGTTACATGGTTAATTACAGACGATACCTACTACTTTACAATGCATTCCATTAAAATATAACTGTTTTATTGACCATTCATTAAATGCCAACAAAACTTGTGTAACCTCTTCACCCTAGTTCTGTTCTGATCGGATCTTCTAGTAAAAAGTCAGGTGTCGCAAAATTCTGTTTATTCAGCAAATCGCGTGCAAATTGATATGAATCAGCGCCTTTCAGCTAGAGGTGACATACATACCTACCAAATGACATTTGATCCAAGCGTTTTTTCTATAATTTCTTCAAGTTATGATATTGAATTAATTTTGTAGGTATTAGTAATATTTAATGCTGAGAGTCAAACGTCAGACTTCTCTGAAACTCAAACTCAAACTCTACTGTTGAATTGTAAAGGGGTCAGTAAAAAAAAAAATGAAGCTAGTCGCCCATTCCAAAGCGTAGTAGGTTCCTATGGAGAAGAACGGGCAAGAAACTCCACGGACACTCTTTTAAATCAAAATATTTTTACAATATATTGGTTACATCATTCATTTTGAAATTAAACATGTGAGAACAATGTAAAAAAGGAAAAAAAAAAGAGACGTGCTCGTTAAAAGCTGAATGAATAGGTGTACACACCTATACTTAGGTCATGTCCGTCCTTACATTTATTTGCATGAGATACAGCCTGGTGACAGACGGACAGACAGACAGACAGACAGACAGCGGAGCCTTAGTAATAGGGTCCCGTTTTACCCTTTGGGTACGGAACCCTAAAAAGTAGTTCATACATTAGGTAGTTCATCGTTGAAATAATCTTTCATGTTGTGCATTAAACTTATACATAGAAATACAGTATTTTAACTGTAAAATCACGTAAAGGCTCGTGCAAACTGGCGCGATATCGTGCCCGTTTGTTTATGGCTCCCCCTTAAATTAGCGAAATCGGCCATATTTTATAAACGGCCTCATAAGAAAAGTTTTTTCAGAATTAGGTACTTAGGACTTCGATACATTAATGAAGCCTTGTTAACAATTTATTTGCATTCGTTCCTCCCTCCGTCAGTCAGCTGTTTCGATTTCGAGCACGGTGTCGAATAGCAACTTTTTTTTTTTAAAGAGAGTAACGTTTTTTTTATTGTTACTCGGTCATTTATTTATATATGTCCCATTTATCCCATTTATTTATATATACCCATGGTTTGAATGACGACGGTGTTCGTTCACCCTTACACCCTGTATTTTGCATAGTACGACGACGTTATATTTTGCGTAGTACGACGACAGTTCATTATGTGTGTGTAATCTGTGGAATGTTGAGACATCACTCATACACGCTCTGGCTGTATCGTGCTCGACTTCATTGTGTTCATACGTTACTTTAAAAAAAAAACATCCGTAATGTCTAAATCATATTATTAGTTTTCAATAAAGTCTGCTGAATACTGATACCTATAAATAGTTAAATAATAATATTAGGTCTTTACCTATGAAATTGCCGTTCTGCAGTACTGGCCATTTCAAATCAAAATAATTTTTGTTTGGCTAAGAATTCTAATTTCAAATTAATTTTATTTTAAAAACATGGATTTTTTTTTCCAAAAGTAGTCATTTCTTTATTGATTAGTGTTACATTTTCATCGCATTTCAATCTTTTTCGTCTTCATGGATACGTTAAAAATTCGAGTAATTATGGAATATGAGTACCGTCGTGGCAGCAACGCGGCACAAGCGGCACGCAACATCAACGACGTTTACGGAGCTAACACTACAAACCAACGCACCACCTGTTATTGGTTTGCTCGCTTCCGTTCTGGAAATTTCGACCTGAAAAATGAACCTCGCGGTCGTCCGAAGACTTTGGTCGACAATGACGAATTAAAGGCGATTGTGGAAGCTGATGATACACAATCTACGGCTGAATTAGCAGCAGCTTTCGACGTTAGCGTCAAAACAATATTGGTACATTTGCGTCAAATTGGCAAGGTAAAAAAGCTTGACAAATGGGTGCCCCACGAACTCAATGATCGCCAGCGCAAAGTACGCGTCGAGACGTGCCTTGCACTGCTCAACAGACACACAAATGAAGGAATTTTGAACCGCATTGTTACCTGCGATGAAAAATGGATTCTGTTTGATAACCGCAAGCACTCAGCAAGTTGGTTGGATCCTGGTTCAGCACCTAAACAATGCCCTAAACGAAAACTTACCCCAAGAAAAGTGATGGTCACTGTTTGGTGGTCTAGCGCCGGTGTGATTCATCACAGCTTCTTACCAAACGGGGTGAGCATTACTGCAGATGTGTACTGTGAAGAACTGAACACAATGATGGAGAAGCTGGCGCATCTCCAACCAGCATTGGTCAATCGCTCGTCTCCGCTGCTCCTGCACGACAACGCGCGACCTCATACTGCACAGCAGACGGTCTCCAAGTTGCAAGAACTGGGGTTGGAAGCTCTCCGTCATCCGCCCTACTCACCAGACCTTGCGCCTACAGACTACAACTTTTTCCAGAATTTGGATAACTTCTTGGCGGGAAAAAAATTCAATACCCGAGAGGCAGTACAAAATGCCTTTGAAGAATTTGTTGCCTCCCGTCCAGCTGATTTCTTTAAGAAGGGCATCAATAAACTGCCACTGCGATGGCAAAGATGCATTGATTGCATGGGTGATTACTTCGATTAATACAAATAAAAAATTCATGAACAAAATTCGTTTAAATTTTTTCATACAAAACGGCAATTTCATAGGTAAAGACCTATTACAACTGATACCTATAAATAGTTAAATAATAATGCCACTATGACGCGTATTCTAAATGCAACAGAAAAACCTATGTTATGTAGGTAGGTGCTGGAGTTTTGAGCGTTTGCTAAGTACAACATGTAGATATAAAAGTATCTAGGCAGGTAAGTATGTAGGTAGGCATGTAGGTAGATATGTAGGTATGTAGGTAGGTATTCTAGGTATGTATTTAGGTAAGTATGTAGGTAGGTACGTAGTTCGGTATGTAGGTAGGAAAGATTTTAAGGGGTCATTGTACACACGGCTACACTTCAAGCTATATGTACATTTCCAGTATAAGCTGACCTCGCGTTGTACGGAAATTCTATACAATGCGAGATCAGTATAAACTGGAAATGTATAGCTTGATGTGTAGCCGTGTGTATATGGGACCAAGCCTTTACGTGATTTTACAGTTAAAATACTGTATTTCTATGTATAAGTTTAATGCACAACATGAAAGATTATTTCAACGATGAACTACCTAATGTATGAACTACTTTTTAGGGTTCCGTACCCAAAGGATAAAACGGGACCCTATAACTAAGGCTCCGCTGTCTGTCTGTCTGACTGTCTGTCTGTCTGTCTGTCCGTCTGTCACCAGGCTGTATCTCATGAACCGGGATAGTTAGACAGTTGAAATATTCACAGATGATGTATTTCTGTTGCCGCTATAACAACAAATACTAAAAAACAGAATAAAATAATTATATATAAGGGGGCTCCTATACAAAAAACGTGATTTTTTTGCTCGTTTTTGCTCGATATTGATAACGACAACAGGTAGACGGTTGAAATAGTCACAGAATATTTAGTTATATATTCACTTTAAAAATAAATAATTAAATTAAAATAAAACTAATATTTAATGGGGCTCCCATACAAAAGACATGATTTTTTTGCCATTTTGAGAAATTTTTTTTTAGGTAAATGTTACGGAACCCTTAGTGCGCGAGTCCGACTCGCACTTGGCCGTTTTTTATTATTTAATTTTGATAAATCGACCTCAAACGCCCGACTGTTTTGTGAATTTTACTGTAAGAGGTTTAGAATATCACTTTATAAAAAATATGCCAAATCTAATAATCTAATCTACTATATAACCTTTTTAATTTCTTTTCGGGCTTCTTTTTTAAGTTCTAAATATTTATAACTTTTCATTTATTACATTCATTAGCTATTCAAATTTGATTTAAAACCATGTTTTTTTTTCTTAATGTTTAAAACATCGTTTAAATATTGTTATAAACTGTGATTTTAAACACCAAATAAAAAACATTGTTTTATTTCAAAATGTTTTAAACATTGTTTAAAATACGTGTTTTAAAACAACTTGTTTGTTTTATGCCAACCCTGCCAATTGGTGTTTTCCGAGACCACGAGTTACTATAAAAAATAACCAAATCGCTATAATATTTGAAGAGCTCTTTCGATTTTTTTAGGATCCCATTATCAGATCCTGACCTGTCATCAGACAATGGGACCATTTCGGATGAATATACTTTCATACAAAAAAGACTTTTGTAAATCCGTCTTTATATGACGGAGATATGCCCCGAACATACATAAAAAAAAAAATATATAAACATCCGAATTGATAACCTTCTCCTTTTAGAAGTCGTTAAAAATAAACCATAATTCCTTTGGATTTAAATTATAACTCAGTAACGAGATTTTGAACTAATTGCAGAATGATTCATACCTGAGTGAAATTCTACAGCTAAATTATACTGGGTGTTAGGGTAGACACCTTTATCCTTGAAACTAGTGGTTTGGTGTCATCTATAATATAATTTTTCTATGGTACCAACCTTGAAATCGCGAAAAAAAAATCTGCTGTTCCATACATTTGTGTTCACTTAAATCAACAAAATGTATGGAACAGCTGATTTTCTTTTTGCTGTTTAAAGTTGGTCCCATAGAAAAAGTATATTATAGATGACCCCAAACCACTAGTTTCAAGGATAACGGTGTCTACCCTAACACCCTGTAAATTATAAAGTTATAAATAAATGTAAATAATTTATTATATTTATGACGCTGTGACGCTGTCGGCAGCGTATTTGTATCCCAAAGGAAAACAATACTAAAATGAAACGATTTTAACCCAAATCTAACTTTTGTTGAATTGATATTATTATAACTGCGACTTATTCCTAATGAAACACTGGATAAAAGTACTCGGTACACTGAAGTATACTGTAATGACCTGTAACCTATTTTTATAATGTGGATTATTTAAATATTTATGTGATACTTAGCCTTACCTGTTTGTTGTTACTCAATCGTAGATAATTTCCAGTTTATATAATCCTTTAAATAAATTAAATGCGATTCAAAGGTAGACACTGAAATGATAAGATTTCCTCTCTGTTTTAAACACCTCAATGCTAGATTCGTGTCGTGTAACTATAAACAGTATATTAAGTAACAGCATTAATAGCATAGATCTCTGATTAATAGCACGGTTTGTTGGCACGGCACGTCAATTACCCAGTCAATAGACTAGCAAGTACTTAGTGCGTTCTTCACATTATGCAGGTTGTATTAGTACTGCTGTGGTCGTTTGTTTATACTGTTTTATCTTATTGTATAGGTATTGAAAATTCGTTATTTTCCTGGCTCTGAAATACAGGGTGTAAGGGACAGCCCTCCGCAAATTAACAGGGGGCATTCAGCTCCTTATTTTGAATCATATTCCACCAGAAATTTTCTCCGGAAAATTTTCTTTTTTTAAATTTTATCCGGAAAATTTTCATTTTTTAAATTTTCTTTTTAGTTACTATTCCTTTATTTCAATGTAAAATTACATTCTCTGTACGTAGCAGTACATTTATGTAAATAAAACAGCTAAAATAAAAAACCAGCAATGCTAGTTTTTTTTGGCGAACGACGCGTGAAGCTCAGAATTTACATTGATAAATGACGCGTCGCGAGCGCGCCCCCCCACCACGGGAAATGCGGCTACGTGTATTGTGCCACGGTAACGATACATTGCGTGTGAGGTAATAAAAAAAATCAGGTTTATTGGATTCCCATAACGTTCCTGAAATAATTTCATGAACCAGTCGTCTTAGTATGATATACTGAATTCATTCCATGAGTTTGCGGAGGGCTGTCCCTTACAAACTATAATAATATAGATACTTACGAGAGTATTTTAGGCGCAGTAGTAATACTGTGTAGAGCTAGGCTACGTTCAGTGAGAGGAGAAAGCGCTATTGTTTTATAGATTGAAGATGTGTGTTCTCTGTTAAGGCAGTTGTAGGTTTATTATCGTCAACCACACCTGGCTTCACCCATTGCTGGGCATATGCTTCTCTTTTCTTGGCCAAGTTCTAGATTACTGCGGTAAAAAAGGCTGTCGTTGAAGTGAACGGGTGCTGCAATAAGCCGAGGTTTTCTTTTCATTTTTATCGACTTCATTGTACTATATAGCTTGACCGAAACCGCTGTACCGCGCCTTATGCGCGGCGAGACGGGGGGGGGCAGTGCAAGCCGCTCGTCAACGCTCACGGCGCGCGGCATCCGCCGGATCCTCGTTGCGTATTTCTAAGACGCACTACAGCGCTATTGGTCAAACTTATAGTTTTATCTTTATCTTATCAACCCATTGTACCACTCACCTACTGCTTGTTTCTTCTGCATCTGTCACCTAACCTTACCTGACTAGACCACACATGCATATAATAAGTACCGAAGTACAAATATACATACCCAACATTACGGTTTCTTATAAACTCAAACTCAAAGTATTTATTTCAATTAAACCATTTACAGGCACTTTTGAATTGTCAAGGAGTCAATCAGTCAGAAATATGAAGCTAGTTGCCCATTCCAAAGCGTAGTACGTACCTATGGAGAAGCACGGGCAAGAAACTCCATGGACACTCTTTTAAATCAAAATATTGTTACAATATAATGGTTACATCATTCATGTTGAAATGATACATGTGAGAACAATGTAGAAAGCACGTTAAAAGCGTCCGCAATTATAAAATAAAAACAATACCAAAATTAAAATAAGCCATGGCAGCTAAGAGATGACCAGTCACAACTGACGGCGCCCGTTCACGAACATAACGCATGGATCAGCACCATTCAGCTCAACCATTTTGCAGGGAGCTTAATGATCCAACACATACGCTACCATCAGCGAGATATTTGAGTGAGCATGACATTCCCAGCTGCCAGGGCACATTCAAGTCAATGAAAGACAAATTACCTGGGAAATGGTAGCTCTATAGTACATAGTACTCACACCTGTGCAATTATATAATACAAAGGAGATTGAGTTTATACAATGCAAAGATGGTCTTACAATCTTCAGCAGCTCCAACAGCATTTTCGAATGTTAATTAAGTAGTTAGTTGTGGTTGTGGGTGGAGCAGGACCAGCATTAAGCCAAGCATTTTTATCAGAGATGTAATCCTCCAACTTATAATATGCCTGCCTACATAGTGTGCGTTTTATACAAGTTTTGAATTTCGTCTCATTTAGTTGAAGTATGTGGGGAGGGATTTTATTGTAACATTTTAAACAGAACCCCATGAAAGATGAGTCTACTTTAGCCAGTCTGAAACCTGGTTGAACTAATAGGAAAAATTGACATCTTTTTAGTAAAAGAGGTGATACTAGAACTTCCCTAGTTCCAGTACTATAATTATTATAGTACTGGAACTAGGGAAGTTCTAGTACTATAATTATGTCTATCACCTCTTTTACTAAAAAGATGTAAATTTTTTCTTACGTGCAAGATGTTTTCATATATATATTGACAAGGTACCGTCATGATGTTAATATCCTTAAACAGTTCCCTTAAAGAATCGCGCCTGCGTAGATTATAAATGGCTCTGATCGCTCTTTTCTGCAAAATAAAGATAGACTCGATGTCTGCAGCCCGTCCCCATAGTAAAATACCGTAAGACATTATGCTATGAAAATAACTAAAATAGACTAGCCTCGCGGTATCTACATCAGTAAATTGTAGTCCGCCTTTGTACAGTATTTTGTTTTTTTTTTACTTGTGCATAAAGATTTAATAAATAAATTGACGGATTTTTCTGACAGCATATGCTGCTGAACTTAGCCGTCCTGCAAGAGATGTTAAATGAGGACCCCATTGTAGCCTTGAGTCGAGCGTGATCCCCAGGAAAACAGTTTTATCGACGAATTCTAGTTTCTCTTGATTAAATATAATCTCACAATCCCTACTTTTGGCATTATAATAAAGAAAATTGTATGCACTTAGTTTTTTTTCATTTAATACTAAATTATTAGCAGTGAACCAATTTTGGACCTGCAGTAGGGCGTTATTTACTTCGTCAAAATTTGTAGCACGTGGAACACCCATTTTTACTTTTAAACCTAGTGAGTTGATACCGTTTATTTGAACTTGCTGTTGTCTATCATTTAAATAAGATTTTACTAAACTGAGCGCAAGTTTTCCTAGTCCGTAATGCTCAAGTTTCAAGAGTAAGTTTTCGTGATCGACGCAATCAAATGCCTTGGAGAGGTCACAAAAGATTCCTATGGAGTCTTGGGCCTCTTCCCACGCGTTAAAAATGTGTCTTAATAAGGTTACACCAGCGTCAGTCGTACAACGTCCTTTGGTGAAACCATACTGTTGGTCGTGAAGGATTTTATTTGTGTTAAAATGATTGAGCATTTGATTCCGCATTACCTTTTCAAACACCTTGCTGAAAACCGGCGGTATAATAAAGGCATTCCGTTTAGATCACCAATTTACAAATCACCTATGCGCATATCACCCGTATTCCACATTGCGCTCCCGGAAGTGCCGGTATCGAGATTTTCCGAAGGTCTTCTAAAAACATTTAAGAACCTATGAAACAGAGAACCAATTCAATATGTACCTACAAACATCAATAGACCATGCCTAGCTTTCACTGACATCATATTTTAAAGGAAAGGATTATTTTCTGATGCTGTAACTGAGGTCTTACGAGTTCTGTACATACTATACACTGCCACTTAAGTTTGGTAATACTTCGGGCTATGTCGGTTACCTTGGTACTCCTAGGGATCTCTTCTTTTCTGATTCGATCACGTAGGGAAACTCCAAGTATAGCCCTCTCCATTGCCCTTTCGATGACTTTCAGCCGTCTAATGAAGCCCATTGTGAGCGACCACGTTTCAGTGCCATAGGTCACCGGTAGCAACACGCACTGGTCTAAAAAAAAAACTTGAAGTACTGTGATATTGAAAGAAAGAAAGAAAAATTGTTTATTCTGATATATGAATGAGACGAGAAGATAGTACGCAGCTACCCAAACGCCGCCCTGCCGAGTCGGATTCCATAATGGACCTCTTTCTCAGGTCATGTTGAATGCTCATGTAACACCCACCCTCATGAAGATCGAAGACTACACTCGAAGTTGTGTAAGATTATGTTTACCAACGACAAACTGTCCAGTTAGGTAGGTCCAACTTCGACTAATTGATATTAAACATTTAAAAATCGTAAATCGTAAACTACGCGCTAATTGAGTCTAAATTAAAATATATCATACAATTTTGGGGAAACAGCAATGATTATAATTGCTAAAGCGAGCTGCCAAGCCAAACTGAACTCGAAATTTTTAACATCTTTGAAAGGTTATGACTACTTATACATCTAACGCAACCAATGTAATAACGTAGGTAGGTTATAGTAGACGTCTTGCCGCGCGGCGGCGGGTTAGTTATAGAGATATCGTTGACTGATCAGTATGAATCGCACGCAGATCATAATTATGAATTGGCAGTTTGTGACATTATTTACGATGATTCATAATATTTTTTCCTATTATGATTCTGCCAAAGTAGCTGTTTTAAGCCCCCAGTTGTCTTTTTATCTGTGTTTTGTGGGTGCTGGAGCCCCTGAGCACGCACGGAGTCGGCGCCCCTGAACAACTTTTCTCTTTCGATAGAACCCGCAGCTTATAGGCAATTTACAGAGAAAGCTTATGTTAATCGTGTTGAAGGTTCCTTATAAATAGTATGGAAATAGAAATAAAAGACAAGACGAACAATGAACAAAGTCCACCCTCTTTATTATTGTTTAAATCACACAGTATACCTAAGTATCTTTTGATCTACTAATTGCATAAGTGCAGTGTCTTTAAGAAAATACAAAAGAAAAATTCCATAAAACAAAATTTTACTTTCACCATAACAAAACGTAGCTATATTTCTTCTTTAGTGCTCATAATTATATACGAGCGGCTCGTCACGGCTGACGCAGACTAGTGTCGACGCCGACGGTTGTAGTTGCCTCTATTGTTGGCAACGTGCCGCTCGTGTATCAGAGCACTTATATTTAATCAAACATAACAAAACTTCTTAGGCTTCTCATATTTAACACTGTTTACAAAGTAAGGTTTCATTTAAATGTTCTGTTCGTGTTTTAATGACCACCAAGTCTAAAGTAGCATTTACACAAGCGTTTTTAGAAAAAAAATAAGATATATGCACACAGTTTTGGTACCCCTAAAAAAGACCGTGGTCTTTTGGGATTCAAAATCAATCAACATCAAAATATTTTATTTTCTACTTATGAAACATTAGAAGCTGGTGCACGCTTCAAATTGGTCGTTTCCTATGGAGAAGAGCCGGCAAGAAACTCCACGGTTACTCTTTTAAAATAATTGGGTCTTACAATATTTTCAAATCACAGTGTTGGTAGATATGGGAGGACAGTGTAAGTCTTTCAACAAGTACATGTAATAAATCTACCGTCTACTAGGCTTTCAACGTTTTCACATTCACAAAATAGAAAATAATCTATAAAATTGATAAATAAAATAATAAAAATTAAAACTATTTAAACCAAATGACATGTTTGCCATTACAACTGTAACAAATCTGAATAAATATCATGTCCATACAAGTCACTAATAAAGAGTTGAAATTAAGTTGTAGGTATAATGTAAATAATTAGATGATTATGTCAAGGAAGAATTTTAAAAAATTAGCATCGTAATTTGGGGCCAGTTAATAGACGTTTACATAATTATGCCGTTAATCAGGTACCGGGGAAGTCACATGTGCAGAAGGAATTATTGCTAAACTTCCTTGTCTTCAACGTATTTTTTATTTAATCCGGGCTCAATGTTCCTTTACGTCAAAGCAGTGCAGTTCCAGATCACCGAGGGCCCGGACTATCCCCGGAGCCTGGACCTAGATCGCGTACTAATAATTGCATTTGTGGGGGTGTGCATCATTATTGCGAAGTTCATTACAGCGATGTACGTTACTGCGAAAGTACGTTGTTGCGAAAGTTCTTTACTGCGAAAGTACGTGATTGCGATGTACGTTACTGCGAATGTTTACCATTACGAAGTACGTTGTCGCGCATCTTTACTGCGATGATTGCAGTTTCGATAACACGCTATTGCGATCTAGGTAATGTAGGAGGGTTGCTGATACTGGTGATAGTGGATAGCTAGCTAGTGGATAGCTGGTGTTAATTATAATTGGACCTAAAGATAATAATAATAAAATCAACATAAACAAAATTTACGTAAGCAGACTTGTAATTTCTCGTGAGTCCCTTAGAAATAAATTCAAAGAAATTGATATACTAACTCTGCCTTCTCTTTAAATCTTAGAAAGTATTTTGTATGTTTGCAAAAACTTAGGACTTTTCAAAATAAGAAGCGATTTCCATAATAAATACACGTAGTAAACATAAAATTGTGATACCCAAATTTAGATTAAGTAAAACTAGTAAGTCGTTTCTTATAAACAGTATCCGCTTTTATAATAAGTTGCCAAAGTTGGTTACAGAACTTAGCGATGGTAAGTTCGAAACCCTAATCAAACGTGTCCTTATCAAAAAAGCATACTATAACATTAAAGACTACGTTGAAGACAGGGAAGTTTGGCAATAATTCCTTCTGCACATGTGGCCTCCCTGGTACCTCATTAACGGCATAATTATGTAAGAGTCTATTAACTGCTCCCAAATTACCATGTTTATTTTTTACATTCATCCCTGACAGACATAATCATAATATAATTTGACATTATATACATACAATTTAATTTCAACTCTTTATTAGTTGCTTTTGTGCTTTTGACATGATAATTAATCAGATTTGTTACAGTTGTAATGGCAATCATGTCATTTGGTTTAAATAGGTTTTTTTTATCTTTAGTATCTTATTTATCTTTTATATAGATTCTTTGCTACCTTGTGAATGTGAGAACATTGTAGGCTTAGCCTAACCTACCTGAAACTTTTTGAAAGGCCTACACTGTCCTCCCATAACTATTAACACTGTAAATCGAAAATATTGTAAAAGCCAATTATTATTTTCCTTTAAAAGAGTAACAGTGGAGTTTCTTGCCGGCTCTTCTCCATAGGAAACGACCAGTTGGAACCGTCCACCTAGCTTCTGACGTTTCATAAGTGCCCATGTAGGCTTATGTGTAATAAAATATTTTGATTTGGATTTTGAATTGAAACAAAAAAAAAAGATTTTTTTACTACTTAGATAAGTAGACACACACGCAGGGCAGAAACGCCCAATTTGATGCTCAAAAGCATCAAATTGGGCGTTTCTGCCCTGGAGCCCAATAGCGTTAAGATATATGGAAAGATCCCATCAAGAATAATATTTCTTATTATGAAGACTTCTCTTGATCGTTAGTACGAAAGAAGCTACAGAGCTCTAAATGTGAGTAATTAAGCATTATTGAAATTCATCACCTATTTACGTCATTAATTCTGAACTGACTAATAGTAGGCAAAAGTCGTGTTTGTAGCAAAGGTTATCCCTAAAAAGCTCTTTTCAGTGGTATATATCTTATGGCTATTGGACGCCAAGAATTCCTTAACTTCGGTGCGCAATTTATTACTGATTTAGGTAATTACTCCGAACTGACTAACAATTGACAACAGTTATGTTAGAAGCAAGGGTTCTATTCGAAAAGCTCTTTTCATTAGTCTTATGGCTATTGGGTCAAGAAAACTCCTTAACTTCGGCGCCCCAGTAGTAATACTTATTTAGGTCATTAACTCGCAAAAGTCGTGTTAGTAGCAAAGGCCCCATTGGAAAGCTCTTTCCATTGGTGTATATCTTATGGCTATTGGGCTAAGAAAATTCCTTAACTTCGATGCCCAAGTATTCACATCCATTTAGGTCATTTACTCCGAACTGACTAACAATTGGCAAAAGTCGTGTTAGTAGGAAAGGCCCTTGAAAAGCTCTTTCCATTGGTATATATCTTATTTTCTGCAGGGGCCCATTCTCTCTTATGTTTAAATAGCTTAAATAATTCGAATTAGTCATCCTCGATTTTCACACGAACAGAAGATTTAAAATGCAATGAAGAACATTACAGGAATGTTCTTCATAAATTGTACATCACTATAATTTACATAAATTTAAAAACCAAAAACCCGTCTACGTGAAAATTTAACATTATTAACGTTCCGTTTTTACGTAGTCGGATTTTTGATTTTATTTTACACTTTTTAGTTAGGATTTTTTTTTAAGTATCACTTCTCATTCCAAATTATATTTTAACATATATTTTTTATATATTTTCGTAAGTAACCACCTTGTAAAACACTTCATTTTGATACCCTACTCGATAGGTAAGAGATTAAAAATCATGCCGAGTTGAGCTTTACTGGCGTACCCCGCGTAATGCAATAGAGTTATATGAAAACCATAGGTACCGGGATAGGAAATAAAATAGGAAGTGCCTCCGCTGTAGGCGCGGCGGCGCCGGTTGGTGAATTAGCTGCCAGCGCCGGCGCCGGTTGCTGAATTGGATGCTGGCGCTGACTTTGGTTATCAATTTGGTATATGGAGTAGATAGGCGGGGTAGGCATTATTAAAAAAAACATGTAATAGAGCATATTTTTTTTCCATATTCCAGTAATATAAAGTCATAAAGTACTACCCGGAACCGAACTAGTAAGATTAGGTTTAATATTTTAAATCGCAAAAAAGGTTAGGTTAGAACTGTAACTCCTACGAAAACTACTACTATTACCAAAAACTACTAGAATATGCGCCACAGATGGTGTCCATTGTGGGAGCTGGCGGTGCCGGCAGCCGATGTTATTAATGTCGGCTGCCAGCAGTAATGTCACTGCCGGTTCCCAATGGCGTTATTTTTGGGAGCCGGCGCCGGAGCGGAGGCACTCCCAATAAAATAGTTACATTCAATCTAACCCACATGCTCAAACAAACAGGCAGAAAGGAAACTACGATAAAAGAAAAAAAATAGGCATAATTAGGTATATGGTCTACTAGGTACAATTTTTTTTGTTATACCGGGATTACACCGGGATTCGATGATGAGTTTCAAATGGACTGAAATAAAGAAAAACGTATGTTTTATTTTTATTTTTAATGAAGCAATTAGTGTTTTTGTATGTTAAGCTAATCAATTCAACTTATTTATTGCGAACACAATAAAATGTACAATGTAACAAAACAAATATATATATATTTGGTGTTCCGTAAATACAAGCGCAAAAATATTAAAGCATTTAATTTTTCATTTCCAAGGCTGCTTCTTAGTTTACTTACAATAATAAATCCGCACCTGAGAAAGCTCGCTCCAGTTCTACACTGGTTGGAGGACCACACAATAGACAGACGATAGACATTTTTATTTTCTAATATTAATTATTTCTAATGATTATTTTTATCATGATATTTACACAAAAATACTTACATTACTAATTACGGATATTAATTAAGTATAAATATGTATAAAAAATAATGAGAAAAATTTGAAAAATCCGAAAGAGAGACAGAAACATTTTGAATCTAAGAAACTGCATCGGTTTTTGTTAATATCTTTTGAACGGTTATGAATTTGACAACAAAAATCAATAGGGCTTATCCGACGGATGAAAGAAGACTTGTAGAACAAGATTTAGCTTAATCCATTGTGTCGCCGCCAATCGTGACGACAAACAGACACACTTCCCAATGGAAAGCACTACACGTTATTTTTACATTATACCATAAAAAAACTGGTGTTTTACAGAATGCAATACGGATTACACGCTCCAGATCACAAACACTATTCGTTACGTACTCAGTTGGTCATAGCTATCTGATTTAACTCAGTTCGTCACTATGGCGATTCGTCTAATACGGTGTTTGCTACAAACGCAATTCGTCATGTACGCGATTTGTCATAATCGCCGTTTGCCATAAACGCTGTTTGTCGCGATCAACCTAAATTATATCTTTCATAACTATGACCATAGATCTATGAGTCGTAGATATAATGAATTTTTAAAATAGACATATTATGGGTTTATCCCCTTTAATTGGATATTTCACTATCATTTATATCATTTACTTATCTAAGATGCTCACAAATTACCCATATGTCTATGTTACAATAATTTCATTATTATCTTTGATCATAGATCTATGAACATAGATGTGATTGTGTAATACCCCCTTAGATACATACGTTAGCTTTCACGTTAAATACCTTTAATAATAATAAAAATATGATTTTGACGAATGACGAATAATTAAATCAAAAAATATTTATCAAAGTGATAATATTTTTGTATCTCTATTGTTTAGTTATTAAATGATGCATTACACATATTTGTTTTATTTAACTGTTAGCCAGTAGGTACTCTTTACAAAAAAAAAACCTATGACGAACTACGTTTGTGACGAATTGAGTTAGTGACATAGCGCGTTTGTGACGGATTGAGTTAGTGACGTAACGCGTTTGTGACGAACCGAGTTAATGACGTACGGCGTCTATGACAACTGGCGAAAGTGTCCAATTGCGGATTATGACGTACTACGTACGTGACGAATTTTTTTGAATTTGACGAATAGCGTTTCTGACCTGGAGCGTGTAATCCTGCAATACTACGCGGTCAAGATGTATGGAACGGCAATTTTTTTTAAAAACCTTCCTGATTTTCATTGCTTTGAAATTTTCCAGAATCATGTAGTGAGTTCATGGTAACAGTTTTCGCGTCGATGGTGCCACCCTGTATATCAAGGTATATCTATAAAAAAATACATTAATTTTATAATGTCAAGTCTCTAGTTTTTAAAACTTCCCTGCTAATATGAATTCCATGAATGAGAATTCCATGTATGAATTGAGAGTTTATAAATGATTTTTTATTGGAAAATTTGGACAAGGCGACATTTCGAGGGTAGACCGCTCTCACACGCTGCAGCGTGCAAATTAAAGTTTTAAATAATCTTCTCATATTTTGGTGAACCATTAATTCGTTTCTTTTTTAAAATCTCAGTCTTACATTTTGGACTCGTATCCTCCTTCTCGCGAAAAAGTTAAAACTACATAAAAATACATAATTAATGTTGGAAATACGTTACTAATTTGACTAATCTGGCCGCTCGACAGAGCCTAAAACAACGTTCGACCGGAGTCTGTTAGGTTGAGTTTGTGGGGTGGCGGTCAATCAGTGAACATGTTTAGAAACTGTCGCGCGTTCCGTATAGTTGTGTCATGTACCTACAGTGTGTGAATTGGTAGTTTGATTAATTTCATCGTATAATTATAATTTACGACTTTTGTGTCCTAGTTTGGTATATAAATGAATAAAAAACTTGAACTTCGTACAGCTTTTTTTTTTATTTCACTCATACCTGTAACAATCGTTTTTTTTCGATATATCGAAATCGATATTGATATTTTTTTTTGGGAAATGGCTCAGCTGCGCGCTGTTTCCCGAATTGGCTGCCAGGGCCGCGCGCCGGTTGCTGAAAAGGCGGCCGACGCTGACTTTGGTTGTCAATTTGGCAGGAATACAAAGGCAGGGAAGGCTAGATTTAAAAACAACGTGATAGTATATTTCATTTTTTTCCCATAATCAATAATTTCCATATTCCAGAATTAAAGTACTACCCGGAACCGACCTAGTTAGATTAGGTTAAATAACTCTCAAAAAAAGGTTAGGTTAGAACTGTTACCCCCTACACATATCAAAAAACGACTAGAATATATTTAAAAAAATATATTAGCACGAGGAACATGTAGTACAAGGAAAAATTGAGAGAACAGTACCTATTTTGTTTTCCGCTCCGTAACAAGTAGGTACCTACTCATAAATCATTTTATTCTCATAATATTTTGTACTTCGCCAAGATTCTTCAAATATTCATGAAATAAAGCTCTTGGCTAAAGTTACCGTCTAATGCTGGGGCCACATTGTCGCGTTATCGCGATCTAAACTTGGTGCGCTCTCTCTCGCACACCGCTCGACGTCTCGCTGAGCAACAGAGAGCGCGCGAAGTATAGTCGCGATAACGCGACAATGTAGCCCCAGCATAAGGTATACATACTTTACTTATACTAACTTAATAGTAAATTCTTTAATAAAGCTCTTCTTTATATTCTGAGATCCAAACGTGTGAATCGAATCGCAAGAAATATGTAGTTTTCGTTAGTTGGTCACTGACAGATATTTTCATGATAGTAAGTAATCCCTTTACAAAATAGCTACAGAATATTCACGTGGCCCATCTCTACATTCAAGCTATAAGAAGGCAGGTAAGTTAATGATTTAACCGGTAGAGACCGGTAGGACAAAGAGGCCGTCAAGGAAGCACTCATGCTGTCTGCCAAAAGGGTTCGCTGACTGGAACAAGTTGATTAGTAATTTACTGATAAACAGATAGATACGAATCGTAAAACGAACTAATCTCTAACGATTATATTTCTTGAATACTCACCTAGACACGTAGAATGCAAAGTTTATTAATAACAACCTGAAGAATTGTTTTAATACTATAACTAGTTTAATGAATCCAGATAACATTACACACTCGTAGTACTTAACTCGAAATATTGTACGCCAGCTATCTATTTACAGTTCGACGTAAAGAAATTGACAAATTGTTCTGATTTTGTTGCCTAAATTAGAACTAAACAATATAATTCTGTGCCTCCTGTGACAAGTGATACAAGTAAAAAAGCAACACTTCACAGGTGAACGATTGATGAAGTTTAAAGATTTAAAAAATTCCAGTTCGTGGACTAAGCGGGCTAGGCTAGACATAAATACCTTATTTTGTAGATAAAAACATTCACTTTCACTGTGCATTTTAATTTTTATGTTACATATTATAGTTCTAAAGTAATTCATGAAAAACCTGGAAGTTGTACCTTTATGTATTTCCAATATGTGCTAAAATTACGTTATAAATGATACAAGTACAGTTATATTATGTTGCACCTAGAAGTTGTCGATAAATATACTGAAAAATAAAATGTTATAATGTAATGAGTTAGACCAAAAAAAACGCAATTTTTTTCTGATAATTTCTATGTAAAAATCACAAAAACTCGACTACAATCACTCATCATAGGAGGCACAGAATTTGATCCGTACTATTTATTCTTGATCTCTTTGACGGACTTGTTCGCCAAGTAATCTCACTTTTCTTCTGAGATATTATTGACTATAGCGTCGGGTGTCACTGCGATAGTTTCAGTGGGTGACGAAGGGTAGATGCAGCTTATCGGCGGGCAAGGTCTTCGTTTTTCATTTGCTAATTACAGGGCTGTGTCTAAGTAGGTACGAGTTTCTGTTGTTAATAATTTCTTCTTTGATTGTTGGAAGGAGTGCTTACTGCAGGTCTTGAAGTCGTACACAGGGGGCGTTTCGATCGTAGTACCGTTGTGGCACACATGCACTGTGGGAATGCATTGGTCACTGACGTCCTGGCGTCTCATTTTGTTCCTTGCTTCGTTTCGCAAAGACATTTTCTGTGAATTACCTGCAAAACGTGAATAATATTTTATAATATTGTGCAACAAAATATGTAGGTATTAGATACTTGCATAACCAATGAACAACGCCAGTTAGGTATTTAGATTAATTCTGTTACTTTATTTAACGGGGTCGCAACGCGACACAAATATTATAAATTGAAATTCAACCTTGGTATGATAAATCAAATACCCACAAGTAATTTGATCGAAATCGTGTCAGGTAAATAGCGTGGGATCAAGTTGTTCTCGTGTAATTTTGTTGGTAGCCCAAAGTTGTTTGCCCATTTGATTTCTCCTATTCATTTAAAAAATTAATGCTGATTTAAGTATTTCTTTTAGCCGTGTCGAAATAAGACTCCAGAATGTGATGTGATTTCAGTACCTATATGTCGTTGCAACAAAGATGCCGCGCCGTGTGGGCGAAAAGTGCACGCCGCGGCATGGCACGACAAGGATACAAAGCAATTTTATACATTGAACGACTGCCGCGACGTGCTCATTTTAGAATCTATTTTTTGTTTTTTTTAAAGGAATGTTAAGAACATGTAGTCAAGTATCTATACGTAGCATTGAAAAATCCCATGAAAAACCCATTTTTATACATTTTAAGAAGGGAACTAAAATATCGTGTAAAATAACCTGAGTGTGCAGAACCGCTGCAGGTGGGGTTCCGTTGGAATGCCATGGCTCTGTAGGAGCACTGCTTGGCTGTTGTTCTCTCGTTTGAGCGGCAGCACCAAACCATCATTGAGTTCTGAAACACAGCGTCTGCTACCTTTAATTTTCATAAACTATCAGAGTTTTTGGTATTGAGACGAGTTTAACATTGTGTTTAAAAGGTAAGTATATCAATACATATAGGTACAGCGTGTTTCAGAAATAGGGTGTGGTAAAGACCATCAACTTTCTCCATGGGACCAACATCGTAATCGCGGAAAAATAATCAGCTGTTTTCGAGTCGAGTATTGAGTGGTAGATATTGAAGTTATACAACATTAGTTTTAGTTTATGCGAAACCCGAAACACGTGTCTAGTATTTTTATGTATAGAATCTATGTACAACATTTCAAAACTGTATCATGAAAAATCATAAAGTTATAAGCTTGTTATGTTGTCCGTACAACATGGTTTTCACGCGGCGCGCCCGGCGCAGCTAGGGTTATCATATTTCAGGATTTATCCTGAGATTTCAGGCTTTTTGGACTCTTCCCAGGATTGCGGCTGGATTTTGGATCTCATGAAATCTCAGGATTTTTTGAATTTTCAATAAAATACAGCTTACATTTTAAAGATCTCTTTAATAAAAAGTTAGACAAACTAAAAATAATCTTCCTTTGGTAATAATTGCACAATTAAAATCAATACTTATTTATCCAAGTAACTGATTAAGTACCAATCAGTCTTATCATATTTAATACGTGAAGATACATTTTTTCTTTAATTATGGATTTATAAAATGGAATTGTATAGCTCGAACTGCCGACCTGTTCTGTAAAAATCTCACCGTGAAAAGTTAGGTGAATCCCTAGCATTAGGTGGAAAGACGCTTCCTTCAAGCTCACACGTTTTCACGTTGAGATTATTACAGAATAGACCGGCTGAAGACACCGTTAGTAGGTTTCTTAATTCGACCACTGAGCCCCCATGATAGAAAAAACTCTTTCTACGTTTGCATTCTGGGCTGTAATTGCAAATACCGATATATTGTCAAATAAGCATTATCTCTGGTAATCGTGAAATAGCTATTGCATGAAGCATTACGCCAAAAAAAGCTTTTGTCGAAATTCATTCAGTCGTTTAGGCGTGAAAAGGTAACATACTGACAGACAGGCAGAGTTACTTTTGAATTTATATATTAGTATGGATGGATGGATTAGTACATTCTTGACCTCACGTTACGTGACTGGATACGTCCACGTAAATGCCACGCATCTTCATTTATGCCTTAGTCTGAAAAATTGTCGAGTGCACTTTCTCGGTATACTTCAATAATATAGAGCCCATTTTGAAAATTCTCGCTGTAGTATGACTTTGCTAGCATAAGTTGGTATGTGCTCAGGGTCAGTACAATAATCTGCTCTTCAGTAAATCTTCACACAACCGTAGTATTATAACATCTGTGACAAAACACAGCGAGCTGCAGTCGTTCGGTAATGTTGTTATTGTCGAACGAATGCGGCTCGCTCGGCGCGCGCGCTTGGCGTCGAGCAGATCAAGGAAGGGGAAAAGGGATGGTGGAGCTCTCCTCTCGGCGGCCGTTCGGTCTAAGCCAAAGTCTAAGCATATATCGTATGGTGAGCGTTACCTTAGTACCAATTATCACTACATATTATAAAACAAAGTCTTCCGCCGCGTCTGACTGTCTGTCTGTTCGCGATAAACTCAAAACTAATGCACCGATTTTCATGCTGTTTTCACCAATGGATAGAGTGGTTCTCGAGGAAGGTTTTAGTACATAATTTGTCAAGCGGGCGAAGCCGCGGGCGTCAGCTAGTAACTAATAAAAATGCTCTGAAGAAATACAAAATAAAAAAATATTATTCAAATTTATGCAAAATAAGTGATCGGGATAATTCCGAATGAGCAACGATTTGGTAAAAGTGGTGATCCATATTGTTCCTATTAGAAAGACCTTCTCAATGACACTACAATTATTGCTGTTGCGGGAATACCAAAACGCCCATCATCCTTTAAAACTTGAAAACATAATACTTATTAAGTTATGGATAATTGATGACAATTGTACCTTAGGTAGTACCAATACTGGCTAAAAAGTTTAATTAGAATTGTATATCAAGTTCAATTTAAGAATAGTCAAGGAAGAACTCAGATGCTTTTGGGGGCTTGAGCCAGTTAGCCCCCGCCTGGATCCGCTACTAGATTATGTATATCGAGGTTAAACAAGCAAGAAGTTGATTGACTGTTACCTTGAAAGCGTCCCTAAATTTATTGGACATGATGTGGTAGAATATCGGGTTGATGCACGTAGACATGTAGTAGAAAACTCCGGAGATATAGGTGAGGAATGTGTACACAGATAGGAGGATCGGTGATCGTGGTCGATGGTTCTTTGTGGTTCCGTAGATCGCAACCAGGCGCTGGGCGTGGAATGGCGCCCAACAAATGAAAAATGCCACGACGACTGCTACTGTGAACAAAACAATAAACAAACATTGAACTAAAATACTTCAGTCTTAAATATATTTTAAGGGGTTAATAATATGAACCCCTTAAAAATTACATATTATGTCATCGTCCTGCATTATGGGAGGCCCGATTATAATTAGGTAGTCGACGCAGCACTACGTTTTTCTTCCATAGTACAATTTGTGCGCAAAGAGATAAATGATTTCGTGTCTTCAATATATAATCATTGATTTTGAGTATGATTATTAGTCATACTCAAAGTCATTGAAGAAGGCAAGTCCAGCATTTTAAAATCAAATTTTATTTTGTTAAGTATTGACTTTTCTTAGAGATTCAAGCGAACCAAAACAATACTGATATTTTTGTTCGTAGGAATTTTACATGTAGGTACCTATTCTTTACCTGTATATTATTTTTGTTAGAACTCGTATTTTTCCCACCTGCATAATCAGCCTATAATGTTCCCACTACTGGGACGCATTTAATCTCCTTTCCACATCTTCATCAATCTTTCCATAGATCTCTTCTTAACATTTATTTTCACATCACACTCCGATACATCCTTTTCTCTTTCAATCAGAAATTAACACCATGATCATATTTATTTATTTATATATACTTTATTGTACACCACAAAAATATATAACAAAAACAAAAATTACAAACACTACAAAATATACAATGGGCGGCCTTATCGCTATCCGCGATCTCTTCCAGGCAACCTTGGAATGGACAGTGATTTGCCTGGACATAAAATGGGGCTGTCGTAGGTGCAAATAATAAGTATACAATATACTAAAATAGGTTCACATATACATACATATCCTAAATAATAGATACATATATACATACATACGAAATAAGTATATAAGCAACGAAAAATAGTACAGATAAGGTAGGTTCAAAGTTGTTATTTTAAATTGACCATCGAAATGTGTTTTTAGTAAGTCATGTATTGTAGATGCTGTCAACAGGCACTTTAAATTTTCTCATTTAATACAAACGACACATGTGACATCTACCAACCCGCACTGGGCCTGTGTGGTGGATTACGGCCAGCTCCCTCTCACAGAGAGGAGGCCTGTGTCCCAGCAGTGGGAACATTATAGGCTGATTATGTTATGTAATACAAACGAATTGACCTATTTTCTATTTACTACAGAATTAAAAAAAAACAATGTCTATTGATCCTTACCTAACATCTTAACGACCCTCCTCGTGGACTGGCTTTGTGTCCGCCTCATCTTGTGCGTGTATCTCGGTGTTGTGTCGAAGTCCTTCTGACTTTTTTCTTTTTCAATGTTGGTGTCTCTCAGTTTCAGGCCTATTAGTGAGTACAGCACCGTGATCAGCACCATCGGTGCGAAGAAGAAGAATATCGTCGATATCTCAAACGAATGTTCTATGATGACTCTTGTCTGCAGGCACATAGCCACGCCGCTGTACTCGCGGATCCCGAACTGCAGTGCCTGGGGCAGGGCCAGCCCCACTGCCGCCACCCACAAGCACAACACGTGTTTCGTCGCCCGCGATAGTTTCGACATCTTGTGCGAAACAAACGGGTGACAAATGGCTAAATATCTCTCTACCGTAAATAATGTTATTGTTAAAACACTAGCATTCGTTGAAGCTTCAGCTGCTAATCCTCTTATCACACAAAAAGTGCGTCCAAACACATAGGGCCATTTTGACCATATCGAATATATCTCCTGAGGCATCCCACTTATAAGTAAAAGAAGATCTGAGATCGCTAAACTAAATAAATAAAAATTGGTAGCTGTATGCATACTTTTGTTCCTAATTATCACTAAACATGTAAGTATATTGCCCAGTACTCCGGTAAAGAATATAACTGAATATACGATAGTTATGGGTAGGACGATGAAGAGGGGGTCCCTCAGTGCGCCGAAGACGGCCGTGGCGTTCACAGGTGCCGAGGTGTTGTCCGTCACGTTGGCGACCTCACTGATGGGACTCATGGTGGTAATTGTATGGGCCCCAAGTTTGTCGATAGCATCAGGATGCTTTAGTCTCTTGGTTTATTCATCTGAAACAAAGAAATAAAGTGGTAAGTATACCTATGTATTGTGCATGTCCGTATTGCGATTGAACGCGAAAATGGTGTCTAGCACAATATGTGGTTATATCACTTCTAGGGGCATCATTATTTCTTCCATAGGAATAATAACAGAAGACAATCTTAGGAAATTAGGGAATGAAAGCAATTCCGCCAATTCACTGACGTGATACCCACCTCGTAATAGGCTTTACTGATATAAGAACTTATACAATATCTAAGAGCCCAGTATTATTCTGGCTAATAATAAATATTTTGTTTGTAAAAATGCTACGAAACTCCTATTGTTAGGCAGAGTTAAACTCCAAATTCTTCTTACCCTGACTCGTAAACGTGTTAAGAATAATATTTGTACCTAAGTAATTTAACATCCTAACTAATATTATAAATGCGAAAGTGAGTTGTTTGTTTGTTACGCTTTCACGCTAAAACGGGTGAACGGATTTGGATGAAATTTGGCACAGGGGTAGACATTGACCTGGAAAAGGACATAGGCTACTTTTTATCGACATACCACGCGGGCGAAGCCGCGGGCGGAAGCTAGTTAGAAATAAGTATTTATAGAAATAAATAGGTATTTGAGCATACAACTTGTCAAGAAAAATATTACCCCCGGGCTCTCGGGCCTCCATGGGGTTCATACTGCGCACAGCCTCGTGCAAAAAATAGTAAACAACAAATATTTGTATTTTATTATGCCCAAATGTGAGATCAGTGTTTGTAAACGTATACGATACGACGATAGCAGACATTTTAGGAATGGATTTCCTGGATTATATAAAACGTTTTATCCTATTATTATTACGAAAGATGTACCAACACCATTATTTCGATCAAATTATGTTTTGGTTACGGGAAAGTGTGGAATAAAACCCGTAATGCAACAACAATTCGTAAATTGGTAAGTATAGTAGGTACTTCCAAAACAGGGTGTGCGAACAATATTGACTTTATTATAATTGCAAATGTAGTAGAAATGGAACAAACATATAACACATTACCTTCGAGAAGCTGCATACTCATACATTTTGAGTGTATTTTGTCCGTAATTGAATTGGCTGTTTTATACTCATCTCAGAACGCGTGATGTTTTCCGATTCAATTTGTTTTTTTTTTGTTGTTTAAATCGTTCTCCGCTCTTATCTAAATAAGAGAAACGCTGCGAAGGATAATAATCATTTGTTCATGTAATCCATGTCCATGTGTCCCTGGTAAAGAAAAGCTGAGGATTTTTTAGGTTACAATAGAATTGGTAGATTTCACTACAGAAAACTTTGAACATTAGAGAATTTTGCTTGATTTTTCTTTTCAAACTCTCCTCAAGTATTCTATTAGCTGCAGCATTTTTCAGGGAACGTAGGTACGTGCTCTGCGCGCTTAAAACGGTCACTTTAGCAGGATCCTAATATGAAAACATTATGAATCATCTTGAAATGTCACAAACTGAAAATTCATAATATGATCTGCATGTAATTCATATTACGAAATAATTCATCTGTTTGACAGTTTTCTATAGAGATTCGTAAAATGGTCCACAAATTATGAATTGTTTTTATGTCAAATTAGAGGAATTGGTAATGACAGCTGGGATTCAGGAAATGAACTGCTTTTAGAGGAATTGCTAATGTGGCCGGTTTAGGCCCCCTGTACGTTATTCACATTTTCAGAATAATGTGGGTATAAGTTGTTGCTCTTGCTCGTAATTAATATTGCTCTGTGGCAGGCGGCTCACCAGCGATAGAAATGTTGAAAGATAGAGAGATAAAGACAAAAGTTGCAAGATAGACAATTTTATTATAAAAGAATAATAATTTTAAAAGAATGGAAAGTCCTTGAAAATCGATTATCATATATCATCCACATGTTAACGAGGTCTTGACACCGCGCCATTGAATTTCCGAATAATTTCGAAGACGACTTGACTATTGTTAAAGTAGGAGTGGGTTAAGCAGACTTCACCCACACACGACAGGGGTGACGCCAACGGATGAACCGTTGTATGCGAGAGTGTAATGTTGAGGGCTTGACTATCGAACCATGCGCACTGTATAAAATACCTATAAATATGTTAACGTACTACAAATAACCAAATGAAAATAGCTTTCCATTCAAATGCAATCCTTTTGTTATTATTAAGGTGAAGATACTCGTTGTTCAAAAATATTCAACGCCAACGTGGGAATATTTTTGTTCAACGAGTATTTTCACATATTAAAGGTCCGTTTCTATACATTGAATATGTTTTTTTTTCTCATTTCCTGTCTGGACTAACAAGTTGCACCTGCTTTAATGAATAATATGCAAGGTAGAAAATTATCTGTACATAAATATGAACTAAACTGAAGTTGATTTTTCAAAAATTAAATGTCCTCTCGCTTCGAATTTGGCCATAGTGTGACGTGACCATTTTACTATCCTTTCCGATTTCGCAACCCTTCGCGAGTGACGAACATTTTTCTGACTTGATTCATTATTTTAGTCACTGTTAATTTGTAATGTTAGGTAACGACATAACATGAATCCTAACTAGTATTTTAAATGCGAAAGTGACTTTGTTTGTTACGCTTTCAAGCTAAAACGGCTGAACGGATTTAGATAAAATTTGGCACATCGGTAGACCATGACCTGGAATAAGGATACTTTTTATCACGAGACTTATGCGGATGAAACCCGCGGGTCGTAACTAGTTTCTTAGTAATTGTATGTAAAGTTAGAGATATAAAGCAGTTACGTGGCTAATCGCTGACAGAAATCGTGAGATACGAACCAATGACACTAGAAAACGCCGGAAAGTATACATATAAACTATGTACATACAAAACTACAAGTATATTAAACATTGGAAGAATAACTAAAAATATTTCGATAAGTAGGTAGGTATGCGAAAATCAATGAAGTTTGTAGGCTAACCGAATCACTAGCAACAGCAAAAGCCAGTCTGAATGGTACAGAATGATTGAGAAGTATTTGGTATCATTGATGGGATGGGACAATTATTGTTAATTTGGGGAGTGGTATGACGATTCGAATGACGTTATTTCGACACACGCTATTTCGAAAAAAATTAAGAGTGGTACGCTAGTTCGAAAACACATTAAGTCGAAAATCGCTATATCGAATGACGTTGTGGCGAATACACTATTTCGAAAAACTGTTTGAATGGTACGCTAGTACGAAACGAAGTTAGGGTTAGGGTAGCGTAGGGTAGTTCTTGGCATTGAAATCTACTGTTGCGAATAGCATAACTATTCCAATCTGAATTTGTCTCGGGATCGAATTCGTGACCCAGTGATTACCAAAAACTACCCTACGCTACGATGATAAAACTGACACTGACCTAGTTGTCTACACTACTAAGTAATAAATTAGTACTTATTATGATTTAGCTATGTATCCCTAGCATGCTTCCCGTTTTGATAAGCTAATAACATTACAAATACTATACAGTATCTATATATTATAATGCAATCACAACAATAAAATAAAAAAAATTAAGGTTGGCTTAAATTTATTTTTTATTTCTTATACCACAGAATACCTAATAGTACTCTTATACTTTTATTGAACTACCCCCAAGTTTATTAGTTTTTGGATTCCTATACATTTTTCATTCCGATTGACGTGTCGGTGTGTGATAAGACTGTTATGTTGATAACATACAAAAATGAGTAATAATCGTTCTTATCGACCATTGAGTTCCCGTAAAGGGAAAAGTGTTTTAATTATTGATGGATTTATCATGCAGCAAAACAAAAAAGTGGACAACATACAATATTGGTCTTGTTTGAACAAAAAAACATTGTGCTGCAAAAGTACTGCAAGCAGTAATTTAATCTGTGATGAACATTTTATAATTCGAGAGATGTCCAATCATACTCATGCACCAGAACAGGTGAGTTTTTTTTAAGTGCTTTTTTACATCATAAAATATACCTATTGTTGGTAAATTTTTAAAAAAAAGTAAAGAGTATATTATTAATTTTAGTATTTTTGTTTAAACTATTCGTTTTTTTTTATAAAAAATATTTCGGACGTTTTTACACAGCACCATCTATCTACTCCCAAACTAAAAAATCTTGTACAGACGCCAGCACATCAACCTACTTCAATCTATCAAATTTTCAACATTGAACATTGAACCTTATTCTTTAGCGATAAAGTTGAAAATCTATTAAAGAAATTTGACAGATTGTAGTAACTTGATGTGCTGGCGTCTGTACTATCATACTTTTTTTTGTAAATTCATACTTTGCAGAAACACCCAGACCTTCACAAACACTTAAATAATATGGTTATCACATAAATATTTGTGTTTTATGGGAATCGAACCCATGACACGATCTTGTGATCAGCAGCCCGACACTCGAACCACTAGACCACAGACGTCATCAAACGTTTCTTATTAATTTTTTTAAACCGATTATAATTATTCTTCCTTTTGTATTTTCTAGATCGAGTTGTTGAGTAGAAAAATTGTGTGAAATTCCTTCTAGTAGCACAAATTCAATACCAAATAAAAACGCCCTACGCCAAATCATCAAGAGGGCAAGAAAAAAAAATAAGCCGAAAGAACCTACAAACTTAAGCGAAGTGGTTAATATACCAAATCAATATACAGAAATTAATGGTACCAGATTTTTAGGTAAAAATGTTACTTTTGGGGAAGATAATGGTCGCTTGTTATTATTTGCAACGGAAATGAACCTACAAAAATTAAGTGAATCGCCAGTTTGGTTTGTGGATGGGATGTTTACACAAATCTTTTCAGTTCATGGCATTGTTGGCACTGGAGATTGTAAACGTATATTACCCTTGGTATACGGATTTCTTCACAAAAAGACGGAAGAATGTTATATTAAGTTTTTTCGACAATTGAAAGAATATTCTTCTGAATTTTACATCGATTTGAAACCAGAACAAATAATGACCGATTTCGAATTGGCGATAATAAATGCGACTGCATTTATTATCGCCAATTCAAAGAATAGAATTTCCTGCCACAATCCAGTCCGGTTGCTTATTCCATCTGGGGCAAAACATTTGGAGAAAGATACAAGGGAGTGGGCTCAGTGAGAGATATGGCACAGACAGTGAGTTCGCCTTGAAAATGCGATATTATGTAGCTTTGGCCTACTTGTCTCCGGAAAATATACCTGATGTCTATAAACAGTTAAGGGAGAGCGTTTTTCCAGAAGAAGCAGAAGCTGTCACTAAATATTTCGAAGAATATTACGTTCTGGGCCAATTAAAATCTCGCATATCAAATGGAAAAATTGTGATATCCCGACTGCAACCCTTGTTTCCACCTAGTGTCTGGTTCGCTGAAAGAAATAATAATTTACGTCTTCCGCGAACTCAAAACAGCGTGGAAGCATGGCACCGGCGATGGAATTGTTTAATGGGCAATCGAAAACTTGGGTTGTACGGCTGTATTCAAAAGCTCATTGAGGAACAGAATACGACCACCCACAAAATTGAGAGAATTTTGGCTAATATCCCACAGACGCCGCCGCCAGCAAAAAAAATGAAAATGAGAGAAAATGCTATCGCAGCGATTTTACAAAAGAAAAACACAATGTGCACTATTGAATTTATAAGAGCTGTAGCTTTTAATACTAGTCTATATTAAGTTGATTGAATCTACCATTTTGTCATCAATATGAGTGTTGTTACTTTTATTTTGGTAATGAGTATACCACCTATAATTTTGATTTGTTTACTTCTTTGTTCATTAAGTAGTATACTTACTGGAAATTAAAAAGTTAACTTAAAATAATACCTCTCATTGCTTTTGTTTCCCAAACCCAATACAAAAACAAGGCTTTATCGGGGTCGCGAGTTCAATCCCCAGACAAATTCAGATTGGAATATACTAACCGCACAGTGGATTTCAATGCCAAGACTTTCGTACTAGCGTACCATTCAAACAGTTTTTCGAAACAGCGTGTTCGCGACAACGTCATTCGATATAGCGATTTTCGACTTAATGTGTTTTCGAACTGGCGTACCACTCTTAATTTTTTTCGAAATAGCGTGCGTCGCAATAACGTCATTCGAATCTTCATATCACTCCCGTTAATTTGACATATAGTTAAAGTCATCGAGTATGAAATGTACCTACCTACCAATTTTCTATGAAGTTATTCTTGCTATGATAATAATATTTATTGCTGTTAACTTCTTCATTTCGTGTGGTTAGTGACTAACCTGGTGCCTGGTATAGTGGTGGTGGTGCTTGCTGTTAATAAAAATGGTATAATTATCTCCTGTTATTAAATAAAATGGCTTCTAGTTCTTTTGAAAAACTTTACAGTTGTGTGCGAGTGTGTTGTTGCTGAGGCAACAAATCCTCTTCGATGAAAGTTATTATGGAGAGATGATGTTATTTGTGCCGGGAAAATTATCAGAGCTGTGGGAATGTTGGAAGCTGGTTCTCGGCAACGTACTGACTGTTGCAAAACACTCTGGTGCACTACTCAGAGTGCTTTAGGTCGACTTTGGACACATTGCCGCATCACTGGCAGCGTGGAAGAGCGACACGACATGGAGGATGCGCTGGGATCACTTTTTGTCTGTCTGTCTGTTCCGGCTAATCTCCGAAACGGCTGGACCGATTTTAACGGGAATTTCACTGGCAGATAGCTGATGTTATAAGGTTTATTTTAAGAAAAGGAAATAGGGTCCACGCGGATGAAGCCGCGGTTAGCAGCTAGTCTATACTAAATTAATTAATTAAGCGGGAGAGAGCGCATTTTGTTTATATCACAGCTCCTATTTAAAAATTGATTTCATTTTTGAAAGGTACATTATTCCAGATGGCAGATGGATTTTATAGGCTATATAATAATATGATGTAAATATACCTATACAAAAAGAAGTACCTACTTAATAATACTAATGAAATTCTATCTTGAATTCATGCAGGCCTAGTACACAGTTCAGAACTTGTGCACAACGGGTCATGAACAGAATACCGTCTTTATTTTACTTTGACTTTGCACCCGTGCGGTGGCGGGATCTGTAGTTTGAAATATAAAAGCCCTGTTTTCATGAAACAAACTCACTGAATTCATAGAGATAGGTAGGTACAGGCGTATTGTACACGTACAAGTACAATAATGTGGAAGCTCAAACAGTTCGCGTTTGATTCCATTGTGTCCATTGTATCACCTACTCTGAATGTAATCTTATTACAGTGTAAAAGGCACCACTATGATGTGCTTGTTCGCGGTTTAACCGCGAAAAAGCACATCATAGTGGTGCCTACTAGGTGACTGACTGTGTTATGATTATGACTGTAGCAGGAGTAAGTTTACAAGCCGTGTACGCCACGCGATGGGATTGCCATCGGCAAAATTTCGGACTTTCATACAATTTTTTGAGCATCTATGGTTTAAAAATACCAATGTGAATATAAATAAATCAACATTTATTTCAGAATCATTTTCATAATATATATTTGTTAGTAACAATGTAAACTTATGAAACTAGTGTTAATAACATATAATCTAAGCTGCGTCAAGCTGCCAAGATCGGAGAGTCCCATCTATCAGCCAACGCTCTAAGAATGGTGTTGGGGCTGGCGCAAACACGGCGTAACAAAGATGCGCATCTCTTGCGCATGATGGCCGAAAAACTATCAAAGTGCACGTCGGCAAACATGCCGGACGTGCTACAAAAACGCGGCAGGAGCCCCTTCAACACCCGGAAAGTGTTGTTATATTGTGTGCGCAGGCCACTATATTATTATGCCCTTTGCGAAAAGTATATTATTCCTCTTCGTACTTGCCTATCATAATAACGATAATCACAGCTGAGTGTTCACAGGCATGTGCAGTACTGGGCATATTGTTTACATTGTTAGTGCATTAAAGTGCCTGCATCGTATAAATTGCACCGTAATTAAGGATCAGCGGTAATTGCATAACGACTGCGACATTGGAACGAGTTTCATCGCGAGTGTCGCGAACACGGGGCTAAGAAAAGGTAATTGAACAAGATTATTATTAGAATGTAAAAAACTAGATAAGTCATGAACTGGGTAATCCCGAGTCAAGACTTGTATGTTATTATAATATTATTATAGTACATTGTGATACGAGTGTGCTCTATTGGATATTACAGTCGAGGCGGTATTATTCGTGCGAGCCGCAGGCGAGCGCGATAAGGTAGCCGAGAGTGTAATAATCAATGCACACGCGTTTCATACGTTTTTCAACACACTTGCGAGGAAAAAATAGACTTGTTGTACGAACTTATGCTACAATAACGTAACTTTATAGATGATAGATTTGTAAAGTTTAACCTTTTAACCGCCCGATTTTATATCGGTTTTCGTGCCCCCAGCGCCTGGCATCGAAAAATCGAAAAATAAATACCTTCAACAAAGATGGTGTGCGATGCGTAATTAAATTAAAAAAATGATTAAATGAGTGTCGTAAATATACGACTCTGGCGAAATGGACACGAAAATATTTGTCGGATAAATCCGTCGTAAGCGGTTAAAAGGTTAACTGACCTTTGTTGCCAGGACTATCCGGAGTTTCCTTTAGAAACTTCTATGTCGGTTGGTGACAATACTTAAAATTTTGTATTTTTGATATTATTTAACCACACAACGAAAACGATAATAAATATGGCGCACTGGTTTTGTTTTTCTATGGGTGTAAATAAAGGCACTGGCAAAACCTATACAACAAAAAATGATATGAACAAGAAAAAAAAAAATTTTTTTGGTACTATAACTAAACGTACCATGGCGGAGTCAAATCTATTTATTATTATTTACACTTCTCCCCTACGTAAAATCGACATTTTTAATAATGATTTTAATTAACCACACAACAAAAAAGTTAAAAATATTTATGGAAAATGGCGGCCTGTTTTTTCCGCTAGCAATGCGCGCGCGAGTGTAAATAAAGGCACTGGTAATACCGCTGAACAGCCTATATAAAAATATAATAATGTTAATAATACATAATACGCAAATGGGGTTAAGGTAGTGAGAAATATATAATTTGATGAAATTTTCCCATACAATGAAATTACACAACCTGGCTATTGAGCTGGCTATATTTCTTCCTCCATTTTTTTAACAGATGGCAGCATCAGCGACTCCCTAATGGCCAGAGACTAGTTTTATAACGCCATCTAGGAGTCTTGCCGGAACGGTAACGGAAATAGAATTGACATTGACAGATAGAATAGCTAGCTACATAATAAAACGTTTCGTGCAATCTTTTTGTATCTTAGAATTTTTTAATGGACCGGGTCAAGTCTAGTCAAATAAAAAAAAAAGAGAATTATGTACCAAAAACATGTTGATAGATTTTTCTTCAATTCTTATATTTCTACGTAAAGAACTAGATTTAAAAAAAAATGTTGTTTGATTTTTTTTAACAAAACCGTACGTTTAGTGATGACAGGACAAATTGAGTACAACGCTATTTATTGCAAAGAGCTTTCAAAAAAATGATTACCAGATGGCTACTTTATCATTCTAAGGGTTCAAATTGAAATAAAAGGCTTAATTTATGTTTTTTGTTGAATAAAAACTTTTTTAACCTTTAAAATCTTGGATGACCAAAATTAAAACTAAATTAAATTAATTAAATAAAAACTTGCTTTTGATCGCTTGTCTTTGGTAAAAAGCTTCACCAAAAACAATTTCTATTGAATACAAATTCCATGCTGCCATGATAGTACTTATTAATTCCATACTGCCATGTCACTACTCCGAGTAGTAAATATTAATCTGTGGCGCACATTACCGCACTAGTACGGTAATATAAAGTAAAAAGGCACGCTTCCGTAATACACTGCATTATGGACCTAAAAGCAGTTCAATAAGAGCCCCTTTACGAGCAAGTGTGTTGAAAAGTATATTATTTGTTATGTTATAAAATCAAAACAATGCTTCGAAAGCGCGACATCAGAGCGCAAGGTCTATTATATAGGGCAGTATTATTTAGTTTTCTTTGATTAATTCCTACTTTGGGGTCCAATTAATCAATCGATCAAGTCACCCTATCGCAGTCCACTGCTGGGCAAAGGCCTCTCCCAGGCTACGCCACAACACTCTGTCCTCTGCCTTCCGCATCAAGTCTGTCCCAGCCAACTTTTTGAGGTCGTCAAAGACCGACGAAGACCGACTTTGGGGTCCGAAAAATACTAAATAGCCAAATACCTAACTGCTATGTTGCGGTTTTATTAGAAGCGCAAATAGTTCTTAGAGGTTCATTAATTTAAAAAGCGTCCACCATTTGGTCAATAAGTTTTTAGAGAATCTTTTACTTACATAATTAAAAAAATCACGGGGTTGGGCAAACAAGTAGGTACCAAGTGGAGTCGCGATTGTCAAATTCAATTTTAGTTGTGCCAAAATAGTTTTTAAATATAGAGATATTTTTTGGCAGTAGCTTTAAGATTCTCATAGTAAAAAATAAGGAATTTTAGTGATCGTTTTGTTAGTTTAGTTCGGTGTAAGTACAAGAGAATCGGAACCAGTGAACTGCTTGGTAAGTTCCTGAATTTTACATGACTTTTGAGACATTCTAAACATTAAACTATTCTTGATTAATTTTCCAAATTCAAACAATTTTTTTGGTGTAGGTAGGTACCACCAGGATAAAGAGAAAAGATTTGTATTTTGGTTTGTAATGAATAAACTACAAAAACTCCTGAACCTATTTTAAAAATTCTTTCGCCAGCAGAATCCTATATTATTAATGAGTAACATAGATATACATTTATAAAGATACCACGCAGGCGAAAGCCGCTGGCGGAAGCTAGTTTTATATATAATATCATCCTCGATATTTATGTAATACTCAAACAGTTGCTTCTCATGTCGACGTTCTGAGAGATGAGGTGTCTTGTGTAATTCTGTGGCTATTAAGACTTGAATGTGACTTGAAAATCTTAAAATATCCAGGCCTTTTGTAAACTACCTACGTCTTAGATTTTTCCAGGCTTTAAGTCTCAGACAAACAGAAGGCAGACGACTTAACACTAAAGATACTGTAGATTTGCTCATTCCTGAAATAAACACATCAACTAAAATACAGACTGAGGTACCTGATTAGGTACTTGATTCAGCTGTAAAGCGTAAAAGGGTCTAAATAAATAAAAACCGGCCAAGTAGGAGTCGGAGTCGCGCACAAAGGGTTCCGTACCTTTATCTATAAAACCGGCCAAGTGCATGTCGTACCATGCACAATGAAGGGTTCCGTAGTTGGGATGAATTTATAAAACAAACTTAACATTGTAGTTGAAAAACTTGTTCTCCGATACTGAATGTATGGGAGAACATGTTTTTACAACTGCAAATTTAAGTTGGTCGATTATTACTCGGTAACTTGTGGAGCCTACGTAGCGGTGATAGTTTTTCTTTTAATTTCGTTATATATACTACTGCCGTGAATTTTTTCACATATCCAAACCCAACCATTTAGCTGGCAGGGGGCGGGGAGGACACTTCGCTCTAACAAAAATTAGCACTTTAAAGCTTAATATTCCGCAAACAGATAACTGAATCCAAAAATGCTTTTAACAAAGTCACCCTTATCTCACTCCCCCTCAACCTTTCCAACGATACCCCACATCATGGGATTGACGAGAAAAAAAAAACCATCCCCACTACGTGTAGGGGAGGTACACTAAAAAAAAACTTTTTTATGTTTTTTTTTTTGTACCACTTTGTCGGCGTCGTTTATATGAATATCCATACCAAATTACAGCTTTCTAGTACCAACGGTGTCTGAGCTAAGCCGCGGACAGACGGGCAGATGGACAGACGGACATGGGGAAACTATAAGGGTTCCTTGTTGACTACGGAACCCTAAAAACGGCAAAAAAATGTCTGTTGTATGGGAGCCCCCTTAAATATTTATTTTATTCTGGTTTTTAGTATTTGTTGTTATAGCGGCAACAGAAATACATCATCTGTGAAAATTTCAACTGTCAACTATCACGGTTCATGAGATACAGCCTGGTGACAGACGGACGGACAGCGGAGTCTTAGTAATAGGGTCCCGTTTTACCCTTTGGGTACGGAACCTTAAGACACGAGTGAGGCTTACAGTAGTCGCATATGATGTGTAACATCTGACATCTCACCTTGGTAATAACCAATATTATAGGGGCAGGGCCTCATCAATGTCGTTTCTGACCGCCAACACTAGCATCATCAGTCGCGCTCATTGGTCAAATCAAGCGCTTCCTGTTACACACTTCCGTCGATTTTCACGAAATCACTCCCACATATTGCAAAAAAGCGAGTGGAAAGATGTTACACATCAAAAATAACTTGCTAATGATGGCTTATAACCCTGGACTTCTACCTAACTTCCTATCATATTGGCAGCTGATGCGTGAAGGCCAGCGCTAACTAAATCCCGGACAAAATGCCTCTCTTAAGTACTAACAAAAACATTTATTTACACAGAATACAATTTCTATTGGCTTGAATCTCGAGTTTATTTGCCGGCTAAGCGAGTCATTCCATTCTAATACCAAAAACTAATACCACTGGTATTTGTTTCAACTCATGTTTATTTTCTATTCCGAACGGATACCATTGTTTAAACGAATATCAAAACAAGTTCGAAGATTTATGGTACAGCCAGTAAAAATGTTTTGTATGTAATTTAATTTTTCGAAGATGTAAACGATCAGTCTACTTATGAGTTGGGAAACTACGAACAAGATATTATGTGAAAATGAAAAATGTCAAATTCTTGATAAATATGGGGCTTTTATAGACTTCAGAGGCCTTTGAAAGACGCCTACCAGAATAACAGGTGTTTTTCATAAGCAACTACTTCCAGTTAATTTCTCTTTTCCTGATAATACGTATAGGACATTACAGTTATAGGTAAGGTATAGGACAGTTTTAAGACTTCTATCATTATAGAGAATAATAACGAATACTTTATATTCCTCTCTGTGTTTAATCGTTGGTTGTTGTGCAACTTAGTCAGATCGTTTAGGCGTCTATTTTCTTTTCATTTCTGTCACCCTGGTACTTTTCAAAACAACAAATGTTCAATTTCAAAACCTGTATTTTTACCATTATTGAGTTAAGTAGTAATAAATAAGTCGCGTAAGCATCTAGTTCCAGTTCATTTCTGCTTTCCTGGTAGTTTGAATAACTGAACAATTAGGACAGTTGAATTTTAAAACTTCTATCGATATCATTTGTTACGATTCCGTCATGCTGTTCTCTATATATTTCATCGTGGCTGCGTTTCGAGGAATACTTTAGTTGCGCTTCATTGGTTGCGTTTTGAGGAATACCCCAAAAAAAGTAGCAAGATGATTCACTTAAACTGCTTTTACCTATATACCTTTGTAAAAATATTGAAATGAAGCGTATTCGGATAGTATTTTATTACGATCAAATAAAAATATTAGAAAACAAAAATGTGATTAGGTTTGACGGAGCTGACTGTACCAAATTCAAGTTGTTGGTATTCGTTTGCACATTCAATTTAATTATTTAAAGAGTGGTATCGGTTCGGAATAGAAAATAAATATGAGTTCCAACAAATACCACTGGTATTACTTTTGGTATTAGAATGGAATAACTCGGCTAAGCTAGCTTCAAAACTAATTTCATGGAGAATGCAATTAATATTTGAGTGTTGAAATGTTTCTGTGTAGACGATTTGAGGTAGGTATTTACTGACAAACAGTACCTAGTTTGAAAATGCGCTATTATTAAATTGCTGATAGAGATTGCGGTTAGACAAGCAATACAAGTATAATAACATAAACTAATATTATATTACAACAATTCGCGCAATTAATCGCTGTTTGCGATCGCATTTAATCACAAAGGTTCGATTCAAAAGAATAGGTTCCTTTACGCGATCGAAAAGAAAGATGTTTCAGTGAAATCCAAGGCAAAAAGATACAAACAATTTTCTCACTCTTTACTGTACTAATATAAAAAGGGATGATGGCTGGGAAAAAAAATAATTCTATTTAGTCCAAGTCCGCCTGTCAGATAATAAAACCGGCCAAGTGCGTGTCGGACTACGCACAATGTAATCAAAAAATCAAAATCAAAATATTTTATTTCACATAAACCTACATGGGCACTTATGAAACGTCAGAAGCTAGGTGCACGGTTCCAATTGGTCGTTTCCTACCTAATGAAGAAATGACATTATCCAAAAAAAAAAACGTTTCATTGTAGTTGGAAAAAAATTTCTCCCTTATATTGATATTATATGTCACGGTCAATTCTCCAACTACAAGATTAATGTAAGTTTGGTTTTTTTTTTAAGTGATAAATTACCGGATTTTTTCCTTTACTTGTGCTGTCCTTGCTTCTTACCATTCATGATTCTAAGTCAACGGGAAGTACAATTATTTGCGCGTATCAAAATATTATGTCGCATTAATTGCAGTATTTTTTATTGCGTTGACTTAGAAGCTCGTTTTTTTAGACCTCCAAGGGACCATAGATCGACTACGTATTTGATACGACGGGACGACAAAGGTAAATTTCAACTTGATACGTCCACGCGTTCCTGACTGACAGATAGACAGACGGACAACGAAGTGATCCTATGAGGTTTCCGTTTTTCCTTTTGAGATACTATATATAAAATATTAGACATGTATCTTTGCTTTATCTTAATAATAAAAAATGACTCAGTTATAACGCATTAAAGTTTCGGAGTGGGGGCTCGCTACGTCACAACTCAGTATAAAATCTAGTAAGGAGTGACGTCATGCCACATTTTATTTTAATGTAGGTATCGCTGTAATCTTTTCATTACGTAAAAAAAGAAAAAATACGCGTCCAATATTTTTTTAAAATAATTTCAACAAGAGAGACAAAAAAAAATTGCGGTCATCACTATTTATCGGGTGAACTTTACCCAGCAGTGCTCAGGTAACCACCATAACGTTCTGTAATCAAAATTGTGTTTATTAGGAGAATTCAAGACGGTATTAGGTTTCACGGTAATCTGAGAGAGACAAAGAGCTCGTAACGGGTAATTATTCCACACATGTTTGTAAGTATGTCATAGGAGGGTCAAATGAAATTGCCGTTTTAGTAGCTATGGTTACGACAGCAATAGGGAGTAAGTATAACCCAGCACTAACAGTACTGGGATTTTTATCTACGTTTGTAGAAAGCCTATCAGGTCCATTACAGGATATCTTTCTCTCGTATTCTTGTAGTCGTAGTAGACACAACTTTAATTAGTGCTTTTATTTCTAATTTATAGATCTCTTTTAGAGCGTTAAGACGGTCCATTGTTACATCCTCAGTAACTTTCAAAGTTTCATAATGTAATTTTATGGTGTAAAAGAAAGACAACCGGTTTCTGAAAGCTAATTAACAGAAAAATCTGCTAACAGACTGTCGAATTCATATCAAGAGATTTCATTGGTGGTTGTTATTTTAGTCAGCCGAGGCTCTTCCACACCTTCCAGAAACCGGTTGTGTACTCTATTAACTGACGCCGTAAATTAATCAAACATCATTCCGCGGCAGGATGCATCGCGTGCGCTTGACAAAACGTTTGAGAAAATATCAAGTCGGCTGCGCGCTGTCAATATAAGTCATACTTTAATACTATGCAATTACCTATAAAAGTTAATGAAAATATGCGGAGATGGCGTACAATATTATTATGTATGGTAGCGCACAGCATTATGCTTGAACACAATCGCGTTGGTCGTTAGGTATACAATAGGGGTTTACTGTTTGCATCACGTATTCTTAATAATTGCTGGAGGGAAAACGACAAGGGAGAATCTTTGGCGTTTTATGGACAGCCGGCCAGTCAAATTATTGATAGCCATTATTAAATTGACTAGTCTTACAGCAAGTGCATGATGAGTTTGTCTATTTGTTTAAAAAAATGAAGTGCTTTTAAATTCTTATTTTGCGACACTAATAAGACTTTTTTTGTGTGC
Organism: Lithophane ornitopus; assembly: GCA_948473465.1. Classification (NCBI taxonomy): domain Eukaryota; kingdom Metazoa; phylum Arthropoda; class Insecta; order Lepidoptera; family Noctuidae; genus Lithophane; species Lithophane ornitopus. The sequence continues at coordinate 12,597,984 of OX419613.1, forward strand.
ATTTACATCCCCAAACAAAAAATACAGAAGTTAAAGGCGTGTTTGTTTTTTATTACTGGTTGACGTTTATTTTGCTTTCAGCAAAGCTGAATGGTTGACGTTTATTTTGCTTTCAGCAAAGCTAATGATGTGGTCGCATTATACTCAATACTCAAATTCACTTTTACAAAGACAACATCATTATGGGCCCTTTCGGGCACAACAAAATACAGGACTTTATTATGTTTAGAGAGGTACCTACTAATAGAATTGGTGAAATTATACAAGATGTATATTGAATTGAGGTTGGACAAGGCCAGACATTGCACATGCAGTTAGTATACTCAGTCAGTTCAACGATTGTCATGCTGAATTACACTGGAAGGCAGCAAAACGAGTGCTTCGGTATCTGAAAGGTACGGTTAATCATTGTCTTACTTATGATAAGAGTAGCATGGCCGTCAGCGCATACGTTGATGCAGATTGGGCCGCCAATGAGATAGATCGGAGATCATTTACTGGGTTTGTCCTTAAAATAGGAAAGTCCACTGTATCATGGGAAAGTCGAAAACAAAAGACAGTCGCTCTTTCCAGCACGGAGGCGGAGTATATGGCACTCTCTGATGCATGTAAAGAGGCTTTATTTATCAGAACATTCTTGTATGAATGTTTAGGTACAAGTTGTACAATTTCTATGTACAACGATAGTCAATCTGCACAAAAACTTTGTGTTAATCCTATGTATCATGCTAGAACTAAGCATATTGATGTACGACATCATTTCATTCGAGGAATTGTAAACAAAGGTATTATTGATTTAATTTATTTGTCTACTGATAAAATGATGGCAGATGTTTTAACTAAACCTTTAACTAAAGAGAAAACTGAAAAATTTGTTAGTCAGCTTGGTTTAACAGAGATCTTTTTTTTTTTTTTTTTTTTTTTTTTTTTTTTTAATAAAAACGTTGCCCCAATCTAGGAATTTCTTCCTGTATCGTGGGTGCGTTTACAAACATAGAAACTCACACACACTAACACCCAGACCAGAACAACTACTTGCAGATCATACAAATATTTGTTCCGTGTGGGGATCGAACCCGCGACACGTTGCGCATCCGTCCATCGCTCAGCCACTGCGCCAACCGTGTCGTCAATCTAAATATGTATTGTAAAACTTAAAGGTTCAATAACTATAAAGATATTTTAATTTTTGTAGGTACTTGAGTTAACCTATTTAGTTTAGAATTTATATAACTTTGGGTTTTTATTTTAAGGGCCAGTTTAATTAATGATTGCTTTGTTTAAGGGCCAGTGTTAGAAATGTAAACGAAACGCAATCATCTGCTGTCACTTTCATTTCATGTTCTCTCTCTCTCTTACGCCGTCAACGGTTCTGCTAATATGTGTGTTCCTCTGAGATCAAATAAAATCCCTTTATTTAAATAAATCAAAATTATTTTCTTCACAATGCACGCTGATTTACAATCAGACATCTGAAAACGCTCTAATACTCTTTTAATATAACTAGACTGATCCAAAGTCAACTTGCCATCCCTTCTGCATAGTTTCAGGCCAAGGACGTGATGAGCTGGCCCTAGATCCTTCATTTCGAACTGAGTCATAAGCTTCTCCTTAATCTTTAATTGTTCCTGTTTGTTGTTTGAAAACAAGATTATATCATCAACATACAGTGCTATTATTGTCATTGTTCCATCATGATTCTTCATAAAAAGACATGGTTCTGAAGAAAACTTTCTAAAGCTCAGTTTCTCTACTATAACTGTATTTATCTTGTCATACCAACTCTTAGAAGCTTGTTTAAGCCCATAAATCGCTTTATTCAAGCGATAAACTTTCCCTGGGTTCTTATTGTCCTCAAAGCCCTCCGGCTGTTCCATGTAAATGGTCTCCTTGAGGTCTCCATTCAAAAATGCAGTTTTCACATCAAGGTGATCTATCTCCATTTTCATCTCGGCGGCCAGAGCAAGCAGCATTCTAATAATTGAATATCTCGCCACTGGTGAGAAAGTTTCGTAATAGTTTATACCATACTTTTGTGTATAACCTTTTGCCACCAATCGAGCTTTGTATTTCAATATTTCTCCATTCAATCCTCTCTTCCTTTTATAAACCCACTTGCACTTCACAGGCCTCTGCCCTTCTGGTAAGTCAGTCATAGTCCAGCATTTGTTATCCAAAAATGATTTATACTCATCTGACATAGCATCTCTCCATTTCTTGGATTCTGTTCCTTGCAAAGCTTCCACCACTGTTTCTGGTTCGTCATCAAAGCCTTGTTGTGTGATGATGTATGATGCCAAGTTCACAGCTTCGCTGTACTCTGCTGAAGTATCCATTGTTGTGTCCTCTGGAACGTAAGTTTCATCACGCGAATCATCTGATTCAGAGCTACTCACTGATATAATACTAATATTCCTGGACCTTGAACTAGATTCATCAGACCTCGCATTACTGAGTATCCCTGTTTCATCATTTGAATCTAATAAGGCCTGATCTGGACTAGACAGGTTTGGTGACTCTGGAGAGTTTTGAATGTGAGAACGTGTTAACACTAGCTTAGTGAAGTCATCACTTTCACCTTTTGATGAATAAAATTCATTTTATAGGAATGTTACATTTCTTGCCTTTATGCATTCTGACGGACGTAAAGGGTTTAATAATCTATACCCTTTTGTCTCTTCACAGTAGCCCACAAAAATGTATTTCTTACATTTTGGATCAAATTTCTTACGTTTTTCTGTCAATGCATAAGCTAAGCAGCCAAAAGTTCTAAGGTGAGTAATATTTACCTTTCTATTTGACCATTTTTCCTCAGGAGTAGTACCCAGAACCGCTTTAGTCGGATTCCTGTTCTTCAGGTAAACAGCAGTGTTTACCGCCTCTGCCCAGAACCGCTGATCAAGGCCTGCATCCTGAAGCATGCACCTGGCCTTCTCCACTATGGTACGGTTGGCACGTTCAGCAACTCCATTTTGCTGCGGGGAGTGGGGTACAGTGGTCTGGTGACGGATCCCACAGCTCTTTAGGAAATCCTGTAAACATTTATTTACATATTCACCACCATTGTCAGTGCGAAATACTTTTATTTTGTTATCTGTTTGATTTTCCACCATAGCCTTAAACTCCTTAAATTTATCAAAAACTTGGTTTTTAGTCTTCAGAAAATATACATATGTTTTCCTGGTAAAATCATCAATAAACGTTAGAAAGTATCTCGATCCACTAAGTGAATTAGTTGAAAATGGTCCACAAAGATCACTGTGTACAAGCCCCAAGGAGGCTTTTGCTCTACTCTTTGACTTTTTCGGAAAAGGCAACTTTGTTTGTTTACCTTGAATGCAAGCAACACATGATTTAAAAGTTGAGTTATCAAAATCCATGCCAGTAGACATACCTTTTAAAAGCTGCATACTCCGCACATTGAGATGTCCAAGCCTTTTATGCCAAACCTCCTGCGACTCCCTGGGCACAGCCTGAGATACAGGCACGACCTCCGCAACTTGCTCTGTTGGTAAAAGAAAACCTGTCCCCTCCTGACACACAGACACAGTACATGGCCTCTCCTCAGTCACAAAAGAAGCTTCACCTTTGGTGTTTAGTATATAAATTCCATTCTGACATGTAGCCATGGCAACCACTTCCTTGCCGTCATAAATTTTACATAAATTTCCTTGAAATATTACATTAAAACCTTTGCGTGTCATTGCACTAACAGACAGCAAGTTAGTTGCTAGCTTGGGTACATATAACACTTCATTTATAGTTTTTAAAGAGTTCTGTAAAGGAATTTTTACATTTCCTTTGCCACATGACGTGAGTTTCTCGCCATTCGCAACACTAACCGTGACTGGAGTGTTATACACAAAATTATGTAAAATATTTTTGTTATTACACATGTGACTTGATGCCCCCGAGTCCACATACCAAACATTATTCAGTAGTTTAACTGATAATGCAGACAACAAGGCCTTATCTGAGCCCTTGCTCTTGGAATGACCATCATCCTTGCAAACAGCTTTGCGAGGACAATCCTTGATACTGTGCCCTGGTTTCTTGCATCTGAAGCAACGAAACACTTTCAACTGCTTCTTCACAACCAGTGCTGTGCCTACCTCTTCTCGTTCCTGTCTCCGCAGGTACTCTTGGGTTAACCTTGATCTCACAAACTCTGTGGTGAGTTTCAACGTAGAATTTTCCAAAGTCATGATGAGTGGGTCATAGTCTGATGTGAGCCCGCTCAGCATCACGATATCTAAAAAGTTGTCTTCTACACTGGCACCAATATCATGAAGCTGTTGGCCTCTCTCATCCACCTTTGTGAGATAAGTCTCCATGTTTTTGAAAGAATCAAGTTTCATCCCGAATAACGTGCGTAACAATGACAAGCGCCTGCTCAGGCCCTTACTTTCATAGACATTTTCAAGATTGTACCATGCTTCATGTGCCGTCTCTGCGCTTCTAATGTGTGGATAAACGCATGGTTGAACAAGGAGACAAATACGTGCTAATGCCTTCTTCTGTATTTTGTCATCTTTTCCCTTCTTTTCTTCCACTGCATCCCAGAGTTCTTCATGTATTAGTAACATTTTTGTTACAAATTTCCAAGTTCCGTAATTTTCGACACCACGTAGTTTTTCAATAGTCGTCTTGGGGTCGGCCATGACGCCTTATTGTTAAAGGTTTCGAACTGGGGAAAAACTATGACAATCTGTCTGATCTTAAAAATAATACTTGAATTAACCGCAGGGAAGCAAGCTGGTCCCATAACCTAATAGAATTGGTGAAATTATACAAGATGTATATTAAATAAAGGGATTTTATTTGATCTCAGAGGAACACACATATTAGCAGAACCGTTGACGGCGCAAGAGAGAGAGAGAACATGAAATGAAAGTGACAGCAGATGATTGCGTTTCGTTTACATTTCTAACACCTACTTATATTTTTTAACTAGTTAGCCTGAATCATATTCCAATTCATCACCCTATTCACTAAATGTTGTATTAGACGCGGCCGATGCATCTAATACAACATTTTGTGAATAGGGTAGCTGATGCTGAGGTCATTTATACAATTTACCTCGTGACGAAGTTGATAAATTAGTGTGACTGTAAAACATGAACAGTAATAAAAAGAAAATTGGTCGGTTATATTGGAGTTTGGCAATATTTCAGTAAAAAGACGTAATAAGATTTCTTAAAAATGAAAAATAAAATTTTATTCCTTTAAAACATGACTTTTAAGTTTTACGTTGACATTCAAAGAGAACACAACAACGTCGCCCACGGCAAGAAAACGAAACTAACTTATGCATTTATAAATATACCTACAGCTGAGTTAGTTCATAAATACACCTTTTTTAATTATTTAACCGGTTATTTCATCCTACAATGTCAGTAAAAAAAATATTCAAGTAGTGTAGGTAATAAATGAATGGCTAGTAAAAATGTTGGAATGGGTAGTAAATGGTTCGCGAGTTTATAGGTTAGGTTGGAACGGTGACCAACCACGCGCAAGCCGAATTGGTGTGCAGTAACTAAGCCAGGCCCCCCGACCAAATGGGTTAGGTTAGGTACGAACTGTGACAAACCGAGCGAAACTGGCGGGCGCTACTTCCAAGTTAGATTTCCGATTTGTTAACTGGCCACACGTAATTGCCCGTTAAGCCATTTTACTGTTATCTAAATATTTATATAATTACACATTAAAATATTTGTTATGACTCATTTTTATTTAGTTTACTGCTCAGTTTTTTTCTGCCATTAATATACATACATTTTGTAACCTACAATAAAAAACTACCGCTTTAATGTGTTAACTGAAAGGCTTATTGAGCTAGTTGGCTCTAGTTGGCTGCGATATACTTAGTAACCACCTCCATGGTAACCACACTAAGCGAAACACGTAATGTAAATACTTTCCTAGCAGCAAGATACACAATTTTACTTTAATTTAAATAATTTTACATTGAATAGAAACGCGATAATAGTTGAAAATCATTTATCAGAAAACATAACGTCAGCCACATGTTAAAATAACGCCTTGACACCGCGCCATTGTATAATTTCTGAAGCGCCTTGACTATTGTAAACAAATGTAGGGGTGGGTTAAGCAGGTTTCGGTCATCCCATCCACCCATCCACGACAGGAGACGCAAACGGTGAAGAAATACAGGATGATAAATTATAGCTTCTGCCCGTAAAATTTCGGCTCCAGACCCATTGCGTCGCATCCCATCACTCACCCGCGCTATTACTTCGTTTTCGCTTAGCGTTCTTTCTAACTTTAGTTTTCATTTTTTATATAGCCTATAACCTTAAACAATTGGGCTCTCCAGGACAAAAATATTTTTTTAAATCCGACTGGTAATCCCCAAAATTATTGGAGATTACCCCAAAAAAACAAACAAATTTTACCTCTTCATAGTAAACTCAAACTCAAACCATTTATTTCAATTAAACCATTTACAGGCAATCTTAAACTGTCAAAGAGTCAGTCAGTCAGAAATATGAAGCTAGTTGCCCATTCCAAAGCGTAGTAGGTACCTATGGAGAAGGACGGGCAAGAAACTCCATGGACACTCTTTTAAATCAAAATATTGTTACAGTAACATTGGTTACATCATTCATGTTGAAATTATACATGTGAGAACAATGTAGAAAACACGTTAAAAGCGTACGCAATTATAACATAAAAACAATTCAAAAATTAAAATAAGCCATGGCAACTAAGAGATGACCAGTCACAACTGACGGCGCCCGTTCGCGAACATGACGCATGGATCAGCAACATTCAGCTTAACCATTTTAAAGGGAGCTAATTGATCCAACACACGCGCCACCATCAGCGGGACATTTGAGTGAGCATGACATTCCCAGCCGCCAGGGCACATTCAAATCAATGAAAGACAAATTACCCGGAAATGGTAGCTCTATAGTACATAGTACAAATTATATAATACAAAGAAGATTGAGTTTATACAATGCAAATATGGTCTTACAATCTTCAGCAGTATTTTCGAATGTTAATTAGTTAGTTGTGGCAAGGCCGTAGCCAGGAATTCACTTCGGGCGGAGTTACAAATTTATCTATTTTTGAAAAAAAATAAAAAACAAATTTCAGAGACTATAACTAATAATAGGACTAATAATAGGTAAATTAAGGGTACAGTTTTATAAAAAAGAGTATTATTTATTGTTATTTTTAAAACAGCATTTTCATATATTGCGGAAAATCATTAAAAATAAAATATTTTACGATTTTAATCATGCTAAGTCAGAATTATAGAAACCCCAAACCCCCCCCCCCCCTGCCTACGGCCCTGAGTTGTGGTTGTGGAGCAGGACCAGCATTAAACTTATAATATGCCTGCCCACATAGTGTGCGTTTTATACAAGTTTTGAATTTCGTCTCATTCAGTCGAAGTATGTGGGGAGGAATTTTATTGTAACATTTTAAACAGTACCCTATGAAAGATGAGTCTACTTTAGCCAGCCTGAAACCTGGTTGAACTAATAAGTTACTATTTCTAGTATTATAAATATAATTATGTCTATCACCTCTTTTACTAAAAAGATGTAATTTTTTTCTTACATGCATGATGTTTTCATAGATATATTGACAAGGTACCGTCTTGATGTTAATATCCTTAAACAGTTCCCTTAAAGAATCGCGCCTGCGTAGATTATAAATGGCTCTGATCGCTCTTTTCTGCAGCCCGTCCCCATAGTAAAATACCGTAAGACATTATGCTATGAAAGTAACTAAAATAGACTAGCCTCGCGGTATCTACATCAGTAAATTGACGGATTTTTCTGATAGCATATGCTGCTGAACTTAGCCGTCCTGCAAGAGATGTTAAATGAGGACCCCATTGTAGCCTTGAGTCGAGCGTGATCCCCAGGAAAACAGTTTTATCGACGAATTCTAGTTTCTCTAGAGTCAATATTATCTCACAATCCCTACTTTTGACATTTGGTAAAGAAAATTTTATGCACTTTCTTTTCCATTTAATATTATATTATTAGCAGTGAACCAATTTTGGACCTGCAGTAGGGCGTTATTTACTTCGTCAAAATTTGTAGCCCGTCTATCTACCTTAATAAAAACTTTTTACAAAAAAAAAACAACCGACTTCCAAAAAAAACACTAAAAAAGTGAAAAATAACTTTAATTTCGGAAGTCGGTGTCTTTGCTTTTCAATTTCCGTTTTTTGCCACCGACTTCCGAAATTAAAGTTATTTTTCACTTTTTTAGTGTTTTTTTTGGAAGTCGGTTGTTTTTTTTTGTTGTAAAAAGTTTTTATTTTTCCCTTTTTAGTTGTGGTACCTACCCCACACAAATCCGAATACCACTACCTGCTATGTAAATAACAGTGAAGGAGTCAAACAGGATGTCGTCTAGATAAACTAAGTGGGAAAAATACGTAATATTGAAGCTAACTCAAAAATTACGGAAGCATAGTTAATAAAATTTATATGGGACCACCTCGGAAGCATGACCTACCAAACAAAAAAAGAATCATCAAAATCGATTCATAATTGGCGGAGTAATCGAGTAACAAACATACAAAAAAAAAAAAAAACATACAGACGAATTGAGAACCTCCTCCTTTTTGAAGAAGTCGGTTAAAAATTAAGGAAGTATCGTCAGCAAATAACACCATGTGTGGCTGATTTTTTAAAAACTGGAGTAGATCATTAATGTACACTAAAAAGAGGAAAGGACCCAAAATCGAGACTTGTGGAACACCCATTTTTACTTTTAAACCTAGTGAGTTGATACCGTTTATTTGAACTTACTGTTGTCTATCATTTAAATAAGATTTTACTAAACTGAGTATTATTATTTATACTTATCTATACTTTTATATTAACATATTATTATATATTTATATTATAAAGCTGAAGAGTTTTTTGTTTGTTTGAATGCGCTAATCTCAGGAACTCCTAGTTGGAATTGAAAAATTCTTTTTGTGTTGAATAGTCCATTTACATCACGCTACGACCAATAGGAGTGGAGCATAAATAATAAATGTTGCAAAAACGGAAAAAATATTCCTTTTTGGGAGATTCCGTTGCGTGCGCTGCGTAAACGATTTAAGTTACGCAAATATCATGTATGATGGAATTGTTCCACTTTAAAAGTTCTAAAAAAGTCCGCGACAGTACAGGGTGTAAGGGTAACCACCGTTGTCACTCAAACCATGGGTAAGTTGACTTAAATATAAAAATAAAGGACCGAAAACAACAAAAAAAAAAACGTTGTTTTCATTAAAAGATTTTGTAAAGTTTCAATCCGACACCGTGCTTGCTAGCGAAACAGCTGACTAACTGAGGGAGGGGTCGCGCTCGCGGCCGGGCAGGTCACGTCCCGCACCCGTCCGTGTTGAGATGCAAGTTCGTTACCCTAGCGCATAGGACAACAAACTTGCGTCTCTTGTGGTAAAATGTAGATTTAAAATAAATGTAATTTTCCATTAATTTTACGTTCTATAAATGAAACCAAACCACTGGTTGTAAGGATAACGGTGTTTACCCTAATACTTATTACTTATATATATAATTACTAGCTTTTGCCCGCGGCTTCGCCCGCGTGAAGGTCGGAAAATTTTCCACGGGAAAGTACTACCGGGATAAAAAGTATTCTATATCCTATTCCCGGTCATGGTCTACCCATGTGTCAAATTTCATCCAAATCCGTTCAGTCGTTTTAGCGTGAAAGCGTTACAAACAAACACACTCACTTTCGCATTTATTCATTAAAATAAACTTTGACTTTGCAATGTCAATTCTAATGACTTAACTTTGTATGTAGGTATGTTTTGTTGTGTTTGGTGTGACTATTATGTGTGTCGACGTGATTAAGGTAGGTTTTTGCTTAGCAGGAATTTGGTAATTTAAAATACGTGTATGCTTTAAGACTGTTTTATTGCGACTGCCTGTGGTGGGGACCTGCACAAGTAAATAAACACGTAGCAATCTCATAATATTAACCTAACATGCCGCCCACCAAAAGGACATAGTTCTTTTATTAATCTAAACTTTAACATCATTTTAATAACTTGAAATATTTACGCTAACATAAATTAATTTACTCAGTAGCAATGGGTAAAGGGCATAACTTTGAACAACATCTCTTAACTACACTGTTGCCACTTTTTATGCTGTAGACTCTGGTTATGCTATCTGGTCTAGGATGTTTGTCTACAACACGACCCAGAGAAAATTTTCCAGGCCGTAATCCATCGGTTTTTATTAAAACAATATCCCCAACCTTGAATTCTTCTGCTTTCTTTAACCAAATGGGACGTTGCTGCAATCGTGTAAGGTATTCTTGTTGCCAACGTCGCCAGAAATCGCAAAGTAATTTTTGGGTGTATTGCCATCGGGACAAGGAATGAATCCTTGTATCTTTAAAATCAGGTGACGGTACAACGATAGGAGCTTCGCCGATTAAAAAGTGTCCAGGTGTTAGTGCTTCTATGCAGTCTGGATCCTTCTCATCTATAGGACACATTGGCCTAGAATTGAGACAAGCCTCAATTTGGCACAGCAACGTGGTCATTTCTTCATAGGTAAGATTAGTGGTGAGCACGCGTTTCAAATGGTGTTTTACAGATTTTACACCCGCCTCCCACAAGCCTCCAAAATTTGGTGAGTATGCTGGTATGTAATGCCATTGTGTTCCTTCTAGTGCCAATGTGTTGGATATGTCACCTTCAAAGACCAGATTTGCTTCTTTCCATGCAGCCACCAATTGTTTGTTGGCTCCAACAAAATTTCGGCCCTGGTCACTCCATAGATCGCTACATTTTCCTCTTCTGGAAACAAACCGCTTGAATGCAGCGATGAAAGCCTCAGACGATAAATCGCTAACAAGCTCAAGATGCATAGCCTTGGTTGACATGCATATGAATACACAGATGTATGCCTTCTGAGTTCTGATGCCTCTTCCTTTGGACATTATTATTTGAAACGGGCCTGCAAAATCAACTCCGGTATGTAGGAAAGCTCAAGCAGGAGTTACTCTCGCTTTAGGCAGGTCACCCATTATCTGTGTCCTTGATCTTGCTCTGAGTCTAGCATATACTAGACACTTGTGAATGCAGGATTTTATAAGTGCCTTTCCTCGTACAACCCAATACTTTGAGCTTATGTAACTTAACATAAGTTGAACACCGCCGTGCAATGTGTGGGCATGTGCATCAGCGATAATCAAAGGCACCAACTCGTTCTTGTTTCCCAATATTATAGGATGTTTAACCTGCTCATCCAAGTTTGCGTTACGAAGTCGACCGCCCACCCTGAGGATACCGTCTCCGTCAAGATAAGGATTTAAAGTTTTAATTTTACTTTCTCCTTTTATAGCTTTATTTAATTTTAGTCTTTTTATATCTTCTTTAAATTCTTCTTGATGTACTAATTCTATGCATTTCATTAAGGACTTTTCCAATTCCTTTGTAGCAAAACCCTTTTCCATGTTTTCTAAGCTTCTTTTAAAATTTAAAAATCTTTTACAGTAGGTTATCACTTTTATCAATTCTCTTAGATTATCGAATTCTTTAAATTGTATCTTTAGACTTTCGTCCAGTTCTAATCTTATTTCTGTTTCAGAGAGCCAAGCTGGACCCTTCCACCACAAATCGGACTTTTTCAGATCAACTAGTAACATGCCCCGGGACCCAATGTCTGCAGGATTATCTTCAGATGAGACATGAAACCACCGGGTTTTGTTTACATTTTCAACGATTTCTACAACCCGGTTCGCTACAAATGTTTTCCATTTGTGGGGATCGCCAGATAACCATGCAAGGACAATGGTTGAATCTGTCCATGCATAGATGTTCGATTTAGGGATTCGCATGGCGTGTTCTATTTGCTTGAGTAACCCCGACAACAACAGTGCTCCACACAGCTCCAATCGTGGTATTGAAACAGTTCGTAGCGGTGCCACTCTAGTCTTTGCCGCTTGCAGTTTTGTTGACACCGAGCCATCTCGCATCTTCATTCGGATATAAGCTACTGCTGCATATGCTCGCGTGGAAGCATCGCTGAAACAATGGACTTCAATATTTTCTACATCAATACTTAATGTGCCAAGCCATCGATCAATATATACTTCTTTTACTTCTTCAAAGTCTTCACGAAGAGTCAACCACTCGTCTTCCAGTTGTTGGCTTATTCTGTCGTCCCAGCCAACCTTTTCTAGCCATAGCCTCTGTATAAGCATTTTAGCCAAGATTAAACTCGGAGCAAACCATCCCAGTGGATCAAACAGTTTTTGCGTGTCCGATAAGATTGTCCTTTTTGTGACATTATCTGACATCCTAGGTAAGTTTATTTTATACTGAAACTGATCTGTTCCTAGATTCCAGATTAATCCTAGGGCTTGCACAGTTCCATCTAATTTTAAATCTAAATGTACTCGAGTTGTTCTCTTATCTGCATCTATAGATTGCATAAACTCAGTAGAGTTGGAAGACCATTTTGATAATATGAAGCCACCCTTTTGTAGTATATAAGAAACTTCTTGAGCTGTGTGTATGGCCTTCTCTGCAGTGTCATCACCAGATATTAAATCATCCATATAGAAGTCAGCTTTAATAATGCGTACAGCCTTTGGGTGATTTTGACCTTCATCTTCAGCCACTTGATGAAGAGTTCTTACTGCTAGATGGGGTGCTGAGGCGGTACCAAACGTGACACGAAGCATACGGTATTCTTTAATCGGATCTGACTCTTCCTCTCTCCACAAAAGTCGTTGATATGTGTCTCGGCGTCTTGTTTATGTAGTAAAACTTGCATATGCATTTTTTTTATGTCACTAGCATAGCAGACGCGATATAATCTCGATCTCATAACAATATCTCTGAGGTCATCTTGCAGCTGAGGACCTACGAGTAGTTCATCGTTGAGAGAGACGCCATTCGATCCCTTAGCTGAAGCATCAAACACAACGCGTGTCTTCGAGGTTTCCTTTTCGAAGCTTTGTTTTTCTTAGTTTCTTTTTCAGGTATTTCTTCCATGTAATTTGATTTTATATATTCTTGCATGGCTTTTTGGTAGTCTTCTTTTAGCGTAGGTGCTTTTTTAAATCTTTTTTCTAGCTGTAGTAATCTATGTCTTGCTATTTCTTTTGTGTTTCCGTTAGGAGATATGGGGTTATCGATTTTAAAAGGTAACTTTACTATATATCTTCCTTCGTTTGTTCTTGCATGAGTATCTTCATATTTTGTCTCACATAGCTTTTCTTCTCTTGTTAACTTTCTTTTATTTTCAGTGTTAATTTCCCAAAGAGATTTCAATAGGTTCTCTACTTCTATTTGCTGATGAAGGACCAGAAAAGATTCTTCTTGTAAATTGGTGTTGATTTCTCCAAACAAGATCCATCCCAGGTTTGTTTCTTGGGCATAGGGAGACCCGGGAGGACCCTTGATTAATTGTTGTTGCACGATTTGGGCATATTCCTTAACACCTAGAAGCAAGTCAATTTGACCCGGTCTGTGATAGTTCGGGTCAGCCAAGTTTAGTCCTTCTAGGTGTGGCCAATGTGTGACAGTAACAGCTTTGGAGGGGATTTTCGTGGTCAACTGTTTACTCATGACGTACGCTTGTATGTTGATCTGGAAGCTTTGATTCCATCGAGAACCAATCCTGAGTTGCACCACGTGATCGACGTTGGTTCTTGTAGATCCCACCCCAATGATATTTCCTCTTGCTGTATGCCTGGTTAGTTTGAGCAATTGAGTCGCCTTCTCGCTGATGAATGACGCCTGCGAACCTTGGTCCACTAGCGCACGTAGAAAAACAGTGTGGTTATGCTCGTTCCTTGCTAAAACTGTTGCCGTGGCTAGTAGTGCGATACTTGTACTTTGTTTGGCACTGTAATGCGACGCGATCGTGGTGTTGACTATTTCCTCCTTCTCTTCTACACAGTGTTGTGATACATTCGGTTGTTTAGAATCCTCAGTTTGTACCGAAGCAGAATCCTTATTTCGGTGTAGTAGAGTATGATGACGTCGACTGCATATGCGACAGGTCATTTGCAATTTACATTTATATGCGGAATGGCCTGGTACCAAACAATTAAAGCAAAGTTTGTTTGACTTAACATATTCCGATCTCTCAGCAGGTTGCAGTTTGGTGAAATCCTTACAATGGCATAAGGTGTGTTTTTCTTTACATAGCACGCATGTTCTATCTGCCGACGACGACGACGTGCCGACGACGGCTGTAGCAGTTACAAGGTGTGACCGTTCTTTTACTGGCTTTTCACGGGTGCCCGATGTTGACATTATAAGTTCTAGCGTACGGTATCTTGATTGCAGAAACTCCTTCAATTCATTCCAGGTAGGTAATTCATCTTCTTTATTGGTGCTAACAGATTGTTCCCACTCTTTATGAGACTCAGGGTCCATTTTCTGTATAACAAGAAAAATAATGATAGGATCCCATGAGTTCGTAATTATATTTAAATTTTGTAAGTTGTTCAAACAATCCGTTGTGACGTCTAATAAATTCTTTATTTGATTTGCAGATTGAGAGGTTATTTTCTTTTGATAAAATAATTTCTTTAACACTGAATTTATAATCAATCTTTTATTCCCATACCTTGATTTAAGAATACTCCATGCTTGTTTATAATTACTTTGTGTAATTTGAATAGGCTTCAATAATGTCTCGGCCTCACCGGTAACACTGCTCTTTAAATAGTGCAACTTCTGAATATCACTGATCGCCGTGTTTTCATGTACTAATGAAATGAATAAGTCCTGGAACGTGGGCCAATCTTCGTAATTCCCACTGAAACTCGATAGTTGTATCCTCGGCAATCTAACGATCTGATCATTATTCATACTTGCAAACGAATCGCTTTTCGATGACGTAGATGTGTGCGCGGACGCTGCATTGATTGTCAACAAATCATACTGAAAATAAACCTTAAAGGTAGTATTCGTTTTTTCTTATATTAGTTTTCCTTATAGTATTACCAAGCAGTTTTTATTTATTATTATTATATTATTTTTATGAGGGAGCAGTGGTGCCCCAGTAGACGTTTTTTGGATTTGTAGGATAAAGGTTCGAACCCGGGCAGGCAGGCACATTACTTTGCGCAAATTCTTTCACAAAACGGTGAAAGAAAACATTGTGAGTAAATGTCGTAGAACAAAAAGTTTGAAGATATTTATGTGACATCCGCCAACCCGCACTGGGCCCGCGTGGTGGGTTGTGGTGGATTACGGCCCACTCCCCCACACAGAGAAGAGGCCTGTGTCCCAGCAGTGGGAACATTATAAGCTGATTGATTATGCTATGCTATTTTAAATGCTATTAGCACATGGCTTTCGAATGCGACGTTTAGCACCGGTTACAATAGACTAGGCTTCCTATATCTTTTATTTATATAAAATTTCTGCATATTTGCATTTCCGATACCGGTAAAAATATTATTTTCTTGCAACTTCGTTTTTTTTCTCCAGGGGAGATAGAAGGTGGAAATCGGAATACCTAAACGATAAAATATTTCAAAAGAAAACTCTCAATATGATTTTAGTCAGTCCTTTATTGTGAAATACCGATCATTAAATAATAAAATCGAAGCGTCGTTGACGCTGTATGAGCTTAATGAGGAACTGTAACACTTCCCGCTGATCTGATTACAATATAAAATAATTAAATTAACTTGAACAAGATAGACAGAACTACCGACCCTTAGATGACAGAACTAACGAGTCGAAGCGTAATTTGATCGATGCTTTTAATGAGGTAGAGAGTTCAAAACATGACGACGAGGTACACTACGCATTTTCCTATCAAAATAGGTACCTACTTTGGTACTTTAGACTAGAGGAGGTATACTAGCTACTAAAGTAGGTGTATAGCTATTTTGATCAGAAAATGCGTACTTGCTAGTCTGATTTATGCTTGTTATATTATAAAAACCGGCCAAGTGCATGTCGTACCATGCACAATGAAGGGTTCCGTAGTTGGGATGAATTTATAAAACAAATTTAACATTGTAGTTGAAAAACACGTTCTCCCATATATTCTGTATCGGAGAACATTTTTAGTTTTTACAACTGCAAATTTAAGTTGATCGATTATTGCTCATACCTCACATTATTTTTAATTATGAAACTCACATTATTTTTAAACGACCTTTCCAACGATACCCCACATCATGGGATTAACGAGAAAAAGAAACCATCCCCACTTTACGTGTAGGGGAGGTACCCTAAAAAAAAAAATTATTTACGATTTTTTTTACCACTTTGTCGGCGTCGTTTATATGTATATCCATACCAAATTACGGCTTTCTAGTAACAAGGGTCTCTGAGCTAAGCCGCGGACAGGCGGACAGACGGACAGATGGACATGGCGAAACTATAAGGGTTCCTTGTTGACTACGGAACACTTTTTTTTTTTTTTTTTTGGGTGGGAAATCATCATATGACTTCTCCCGCTCTGGGCGGAGCGGAAGGGCGTGTCAGACTCTTACTGACTA
This sequence comes from Lithophane ornitopus, assembly GCA_948473465.1. Classification (NCBI taxonomy): domain Eukaryota; kingdom Metazoa; phylum Arthropoda; class Insecta; order Lepidoptera; family Noctuidae; genus Lithophane; species Lithophane ornitopus. The sequence goes on from OX419613.1 coordinate 12,614,490, forward strand.
AAACCCACCCGTGTTCCTTCGGTTGCCTGTTGCCCGGGTCCCGGTATCCCTTTCGGACTATTCCGCAACCCTGGCAGGCATCGGTCCTAACGGACCCCGTCAGGTGTGCTAATATCTCTTTGAGGCGCGCGTGGAACACGACGCGCCATCGACCCGGGCCTGGTCCTTATCGGACGGCGAGCTACCCATTGCTCGCCGTCCGCAAGCCCGCGCCTATGGTGGCCGGGAATCCGCCTGGGATTCCCGACGCCCAGGGTGTCTCCAGCGGCGGCGGTTAGGGGCGTGAGGGCGCAGGCTTTGCCTCTCCCTCACACGTTCCGCCTCCTCCTTTGCGAGCATCACTGCTTCGCAGAAGGAGGTGACCGCCTCCCATGCCCTCTCGCTCCGTACCATGGCCTGGACCAGGTCCGGACGCGAGAGGTCAGTGCCGCCAATCGCCTCCACGAGGACACGGCGGTGCTCCGCCCAAGCAGGGCACACCTCCACCGTATGCTCCACCATGTCCTCCGGACGATCCGCACAGTGGTGACACCCGGGCGTTTCCTCCCACCTAATCCTGCACAGGTACCTCCCGAAGCTGCCATGTCCGGTGAGGACCTGTGTCAGGCGGAAGGTGATGACTACGGAACCCTAAAAACCGGCTAAGTGCGTGTCGGACCACGCACATGAAGGGTTCCGTAGTTAGGATGAATTTATGCCAAGAACAAACTTAACATTGTAGTTGAAGAACATATTTTCCCATACATTCCAAATGCAAATGTAAGTTATTATGCACATTATTGAGAGATTTAAGTACCATGTTATTTTAAGACCATAGACTTCTTATAGGTTTTCCTGTAATCTATGAGTAAAGCAGTGTGAGTATGAGTAGTGGTAACGGTCGCGACTTACGAGCTGTAGGTATATCGTAGGTTCGAACCATAGGAACCCTGACGGCCACTTTACTTTGTGTAAATAATTTCATCACCACTGCTCTCAAAACGGTGAAGGAAAACATCGTGAGGAAACCGGCATGTACCTACTAGAACTAAAAATTCAAAGACATCTGACATCTACCAACCCGCACTGGGCCCGTGTGGTAGATTACGGCCCACTCCCTCTCAACGAGAGTTTGCCTGTGTTTCAGCAGTGGAAACATTATAGGCTGATTATGGTATATGAGTAAAGAACCATTCTCTGTATTTTAGTAAAATTTTTAGGCCCAGTATCTCTATCTTTATATCTATATCTTTGAAAGTATTTATTTTAAAATGATAAAAAAGATGTTTTTCCGTTTGAGGTATGGAACCCTAAAAAGGTTAATTATCTATCTATACCTATAAATATTATAAATTAAAAACGCTTTTCGTGATTGTCTGCACCTATGTACGCGTTGTTATTCTAAATCGCGCAACAAATTTTGATGAGGTTTTCACCATCGTTTAGAGAATTTATTCCGAAAGGTTTATACATTAATACGCTATTATTAAAGTAACATATATCTAAAAATCTCGATGTTTTGTCAAGTCGTATAAACCGGGCGAAGCAGGAGCGGGTCGCTAGTGTCGCAAATGAATCGCAACCAATCGCATCTAATCGCAACCAATCGCATCGAATGTTAGGACAACAAATGTCAGGACAAGGTTTGTATAAAAACAACCTACTTCCAAAAACACACTGCAAAGTGAAAAATAACTTTAATTTCGGAATTCGGTGTCTTTGGTTACGTATTTTTGGTGTTTGCCACCAGCTTCCGAAATTAATAGTTATTTGTTATGCAAGGCTGTAAAGTTGTTTTTTCGCGCGAGTACCTGTATTGAAACCTGAGCGTTCCGAGGGTTTCAAAGATACGCGACCCAGAAAAACTTTGGTGCCCAGCGAAACACACAACTTTTCACCTCACTACAGCGAGGAAAACGCTAGGTGTCTTCATGCATTGAACAAAAATATTGTACCTAAGCTTTTATGTACTTTTCGCGCAATGTTTCCGGAAGAAAGCTCAATTCGGCATTATGTACCGCTTGCACTAAATCAGCACTCTGCTAAACTAACTCAAATGGTGGAAAGTGAATTGAATACCTATTCAGAAGAAAATTATATAAAGTTTTTTTATGTGAAAACTTCTTTAGGCGCGTTGAGCCATTTTTTTTCGTGCTGGCCAGTGCGATTATTCTAAAAATGAGGTTGGCGCTCTGACATAAAATAAGTATTGATGCATTATCAGTCGACCCGGCGGCATAGAAAATTGTTGAATAGAAAGGTACGAATTTTAAAAAATCTTTCCACGCTAGCGGGGAAAATGCACTTTTCCACGCAGATTTCGAATGACAAACGAGGTTGACGCTCGCGTGAATCTTTCGGAGCTTGTGAGGTGAAAAATTATTTTTCAGTTTGTAGTGTTTTTTTGGAAGTCGGTTGTTTTTTTTTTGTTATAAAGTATTTATTCTTCGCATTTTAGTGGTTCAGTTTGTAATTTATCTAAGTTACAATAGCCTAATGTCAACTGCTCATCATCTTTTACAGAATATTGCTTATCCCGGTGCAGGTTGTTAATCGTTAAGGAGTAAGTAGTCCTGGTACTTCACCATCAGCTCTACTTCACCATTGTATTGTGACTAGCATACGTTTGGCAACCATATTAAAGTAATCGAATTGCAACTCGTGAAATACTTATTATTGAGTAGTTCCAGTGGCCATCTCTTCCACGTCATCGACAAGCTGAGGTGCGGCGCGGCTGCGACATGGCTCGGCCCGATGACCACTCGCTTCCACGGACTCCACCGCGACGGACGATACTCATCTCTTATTTAATTGTTTGTCCGGGACAGTTTACATATTGTAAAATCAGACGGCAATAAACCATTGCCTTTAAAACAGTCACTCTTTTATTGCTCCCCGCGCTAACAAAGACTCCTATAAAAGCATGAAACAAGAGTAATTGCACTCAGGAGTAATTACTCCGGTAACTCAGACTTATATGCGCCTATAAGATCACATCTGCGGACCATTTTAATCTTAATACTCCTGTTGGAGCATGTACCAGGAAGATATGGACTGAGGAGCAATTACTCTTGTTATTTTTACTTATAACCTCATATAAGCTAATATTTTATGACCAATTTAAGTAAATTAAAGTTAAATTACTGTAAATCATTTATTTTTCTGATTTGGTTTTACATAAACTTAAAAGTAAGTGATAAATGAATTACATATCCACGTTTTAAAAATAATAAATCACCAAGATTATAACAGCACTCGGTAGGATAAAATGTTCTCTATATCGATTTATCGTATGCCGATTTAAACCTAGACAAACTTATATAGGCGTTCCACAGTAAATATCAATCGGAAAAATGGCGAATCTTTTTCGGTTTTGATATAACTCAATATAGAACCTTATATTGGTACTGTGTCACACTTGGAAATGCTCACCAAGAAAATGGCAGCTGCCTTTATATTATTTATTTAATATTAATTAATACTAAAATGTAATAATAAATAAGCAAATTTCAAGAGGCGCTTTAATTTTTTAATCAAAACCATGATAGATTTCACAGAAAATTCACATTCCCATACGAATAAGCTATAAGACTAACAATTTGACAACAATAAGATTTTGTTTTCCTACTAAGATTGACATTAATAAATTCTGATTCATATAAATATCTCAAGATATTAAAATATTTTTTTACAGAGCACAACAAGCGATATACTTACTTCGACTGTTCACAATATATTATAGAAGCATTTCTAGGCGCGTATTAATCTCATTTTTGACTATAACTTACTTATATTGAGATTTACAGGAGTAATTGCATTGACGTAACTCAATTACAGGATCATTAAAGGCGTATATGGCATTTCAGCGGTCTAATATAAATACGTTATAAGTTAAAGTAGACTTATAAAGTGGGCCCTTTTCGAGACTTATATGCGGATATAAGTCTCATATAGTCCTCGATAATAATGGTTCTATGATAGTTTAAAAACCACTTTTTGCTTGTTGGGAGGGACCCGTTTGACCCCTTGGGTACGGAACCCTAAAAATAAAATGCTGATCGTTCATAAGCGCATCACTAGAGAACAGCTGGACTGATTTGGTTATTTTTGTTTTAAAAAGTTTGTCCAAATAAGGTTATAGAAAACAAAAATTAAAAAATTCCCCGGTGATTGTTCAAATTCGTGAAAAAATTAACGTCCTTTTTTCTATGGGATTTTTGTATGAACTATTGTTTGGACAGGACGTCTTTCGGGTCAGCTTGGGTCAGCTAATATAATTATATAAAAAAGGTACACTTTTGGAAAATAAATATACATAATTAGGAATAATAATTACTAAAAAGTTTTTCTGGTTTGTTATGCAATAAGAAAAATCAAAATCTTTTTTGCACGTCAATCATAATAATAATCAACCCTTACCCCCTATAATAGTACCTACATGTTCCGTGAAAGTAGCTGCAAATAGCCTTTTCCGTTTCACTTAGCTCTGCCAAGCACAGACAGCACAGATGGCCATCGCCAGATGCACGAGCTGACATTAAGATTTTACGTAAAGACTTCTAGTTTGTACCTAAGCTACATCTACAGCCGTATTTATGGCATAATTATATTATTAACGGTGAAGTTTCTTGCCTATTTTTCTCCAGACGAAACTACATTTTGAAGGGGCAACTACAATCAATTATTTTTTTTGTAAATTTTGACATTCAAAACGACCCTTTGCTTATTTGAAATAAATGATTTGACGTTGACTTTTTATTTAGGATGTACCTAGTTTGTTGACCTTTTAAAAGTTATAAAACAAGAAAGTGATCTAGGTTCTGTTTTCCTTCTAAGATCGGAACCCTAAAAACTAGATTGAACTTAGAAACAAAAATAGGTTGTTAGACCGTAATATGGGCGAACTATTTTAAGTAGGTAACGAATTTTATAAAATCGGATTTTTACCAAAGAAAAAATATTCGAACAATAAATAATTGAACCAAGAACCAATGCATATTATTAATAATAACCAATAATAATTATTAATGATATTTAACCAACCATATGTAATTTGAACCAATGCAATGCGAAGGATATTGCATACATTTGCATATTTAGATTGGTGTTGAGGTCATCATTATACATCCGAAGATCCTATCGTAGTGTATCGGGAATAGCAGCAGAGAAGTTATCATGTTAAGATTTCATAATTTAGGGTATTTTTCGGAAATTCCCTAATTTGAATTTATCGTACAAACATTGGTACATATTTATAAATATTATATAAAAACCACCAGACAACTTGAATAGACAAATTTTGGTTGTAGAGCGCTAGTCTCTACCCCTTGTTTACCGATTCTTCGTTATTTATGAATTTACTATTTTGTTGTTCTGCAATAACTTACAGTTATTTAACCCACTCTTGTCTTTTCAATCCATACTAATATTATAAATTCTAAAGTAACTCTATCTGTCTGTCTGTATGTCTGTATGTTACCTTTTCACGCCTAAACCACTGAACAGATCAAACAAACATTCTACTAGTATTTGCATAGTTTCTTGTTGGCTTACTATTAAAAGTTAATGTAAGCCAGCTCGAGTATGCCATTAGTAGCCGTGCGAGCTACGCCGTAGCTGTGCTACGAAAGCTTGGTCTCTACGCTTTTCAGGCAGCGTCAATAGTATTTTATAATAGGCAAAAAATATATTTAAATAAGAGCATACCTACTTAAAACATAAAACTGCTTTAAATACTAATTTTCCAACACAACTTATTATAATATATTATATTAAATAACTTATATTCGCAAAAATACAAATAAAGAAACGACCGAATAAAATACTGAAAATTCCATAAAATCAGTACAGCATTTGCTGACGTAATATTTTCTACCAGCTTAAATTGCGTTTTCACAAAAACTACAGTTAGTCATTTTCATCCCAAAACCCGGATTAGAAAATGGTCGGCAAGTTTCTGCGAGCAACTGGAAGTAGCGCGGTTGGTCACAGTTCTAACCTAACCTAACCTATTTCACCCAGTTTTCACCAGTTTTCACCTCTGCACCCGAAACCAACTATCGGTAGATAGTTATCCGCGGGACTTTGTTTTATTATATTACATATTTATAACAAAGTCCTCCGCCGCGCCTGCCTGTCGTCCTGTACGCGATAAACTCAAAAACTACTGCACCGATTGTCATGCTGTTTTCACCAATGGATAGAGTGGTTCTCGAGTAAGATTTTACTATATAATAAACGACAACCACGCGGGCGAAGCCGCGGGCATCAGCTAGTTTTCATTAAAATGTCCCTTTTATAATGGGTTACAAAGTGTCAGATATAGTTGAGTTTATTTTATAAATAAAGGCTAAGAATAGCATTATAATAATGAATTTGTTATAACTTTTACTACAAAGTTTTTTTTTTTACCTGTAATATTTTGGGTAACATTTTATTTTTTGGGGCAAGTTTGTATTATGTTTAGAAGCACCAACGGTACAAAATAAATAAATAAAAAAGTTTTTTTTTTAAAGTCCTGTTTATTAGGGTTCACACACGTGTTTCACCTCTCAACGAGGCATCCTCAGGATGACGATTGACCAATTGCAAACCAGAACGCGACGTGTTAACACCACGTTGGTAACACCACGTGTCGATTTCTTACAGGGTTTTTTAGGACTCTTGAAGAATAGTCAAGCGGAATAGGTTACTAAATATATCTACGTCTATTGTATTTTATAATGGATTTCCGCAAAGTCACGCCTGTATCAATTAACTATTGTATGTTATGTTAGTATGTGAATGCTGTTCCTGATAAGTCTTTCAAAAGGAATTATTCAAGCACGTGATTATGAATTCAATGAATTGCCAGGCTGTGTATAGATGATTAATTTGTTATCTATAAAAATTCTAATGTGAAGACAATAGTACGATTATAAGGAAATAATTGATAATGTGGAGTGGTTATAAACAATTCGAGACGTTTGATTGATTTTTTGTATGCAGACTGGGATTTTATTAGGTATTGTACGAAGTTGCCATTTTAGACTCTTCAAATGGCCACTTTGGCAGAATCATAATAGGAAAATATTATGAATGATCGTAAAATGTCACAAACTGACAATTCATATTATGATCTGCGTGCTCATTCATATTACGCAATAATTCATGTGTTTGAAAGTTTTCGATGGAGATTCGTAAAATGGTCTACAAATTATGAATTGTTTTTGTGTCAAATTAGAGTAATTGCTAATGACAGCTGAGAATTCAGGAAATTAATTGCTTTTGTGACTGTTTTGACTGACCGTCAAAATGTAGGGAACAGCAGATTTTTACCTCATGCTTTTGTTTCCTCATTGGTCGGTAAGCAGTAGTATGCTCTGTACCGAAACAATTCTATAATTTATTACTTTTTTCCAGCGGCTTCGCCCGCGTGCACGTCGTATACATTAGAATCATAAAACAGTAGAATCATTATTATTAGTTGGCCTGTCTGGTGTTGAAATGTTTGTATTTGGAAGAAATATCACACACAGCCCCAATATCGAATTTGTAAAAAAAAAATACGATTCACAAACATACTTTTTATAGCTTTTTTTTAAAGGCTTAATAATATTTATCGCGTGGAGATCAAGTTGAAATTATATTAAATACGTAGGTCTACGGTCTCTTGAAAAATCAAGCTTCTTAGTAATTACGATAGTCAACGCAATAAAAGAATATGGCCATTTATGCGACACATTTTGATACTCTCAAATAAATCAAAACCGATAAATCAGAATCCTGAAATTTGTCAAGAAACAAGCTCCTCACTGCACAAATCAAGAAAAAAGTTCGAAAATCGTTATTTTGTAGTTTTTCAAAAATTGCGACTACAAGCTTACATTTGCAGAACAAGTATTTCAACTACAATGTTAAGTTTGTTTTTGTAATAAATTCATCCCAACTACGGAATCCTTCATTGTGCGTGGGCGACACGCACTTGGCCAGTTTTTCTGGGTTTTACTTTATTTTATTAGAATCTCTGTAATCAACCAGCTGTCTCCGATATTCCCCGGATGACCTACTAAACGCCCTAGCAGAGTAATCAGACCGTCTATCCGTAAGCGCTATGGCCTTATGGGCCATGGGAGTGTGCTCCATAAAACATGACGTAGCTAAACCACAAACAAGAACGTAGTAAAAAATCCAATGTTCACACGCACAGGTTGAAACGCTTTAAAGTACCTACGTACTGATTCCATGGTGTAACGAGAGGAAAATGATAGAAAACTTCAAGAAAATCATAAAATATCTACCTGCAGTAACGTATTTTTTACTACAATTTGGTTTTTAAATAGTTAATTTAATACATTATATTCCGGCTACCGAGAGCATGCGTTCCTGACACCAATAAACTTGAGCATTTGTTACAGACTGAAAAACCCGGTGAGATACAGTAGTGAATACGCCCAAATTTAGAATAACGTCTTTATAAAATCAAATTTTTGAATTTCGAAAAAAAAAATTGTTTTAAAATGTTCATTATTAAATTGTCTATCCATTAGTGTCAGTAGCAAAATTAAATAATGTTTAATTTACGAGGAGATGCATGTTATCAAGCATTATTTCTCATTTTTAACCCCCGACTGAAAAAGAGGGGTGTTATAAGTTTAACGTGTGTATCTGTGTGTCTGTCTGTTCCATCGTAGCTGCCAAACCGCTGAACCGATTTTGTTTTTTTTTGTTTTGTTTGAAAGGTGACTTAATCGAGAGTGTTCTTAGCTATTATTCAAGAAAATCGGTTCAGCCATTTGAAGATTATCAGCTCTTTTCTAGTTGATAAATGGATGTGCGCATCTTTCACAGGTCTAATCGATTGGAAATTTAGAATTCTGTTACTTCAATGATATTAGAAGAATATAGTAACCTTGAACTGATGCTGCAGCATCACCTGGATGCAGGATACCCAACGCCCTCACCAACTTACAGCAGAGGTATCGTGTTTGGGCTCATTGGAAAGGTCTCAAAAAATAGGTTACATACACTAGGAATAATGAATATATGCTATTGTAGAAAGGATAGCTGTTGTTAATTTCCTATTTTCATGAGCCGTCCCCCGACGCGACAACGCTTGGATCAAAATATTACCTACAACTTTTATATTAAACTTAGAGGGCCAATACATATTATTTGTTTACTTTTTAAATGCTTTGTTTTTGTCGGGGGTTTTTTAAATTTTAAATTTAACTTTTATTAACTGACTTCTTCAAAAAGGAGGAGGTTCTCAATTCGTCTGTAAGTTTTTTTTTTTTTTTGTGTTTATGTTACTCGATTGCTCCGCCAATTATGAATCGATTTTGATGATTTGATGATTTTTTTGTAGATCACGCTTCAGTGTGGTCCCATATAAATTTTATTAACTTTGCTTGCGTAGTTTTGAGTTAGCTTGATATAACGTATTTTTTCCCACTTAGTGTTTGTAGACGATTATTGTTTGACTCCGTCACTGTTATTTACAAAACAGGTACAAATTCGAATTTGTGTGGGGTAGGTACCACAATTAAAAAGTGAAAAATAAAAACTTGTTACAAAAAAAAAAAACAAAAAAAAAAAAAAAAAATAATTTCGGAAGTCGGTGTCTTTGCTTTTCAATATTCGTTTTTTGCCACCGACTGTTGTTTTTTTTTGTAAAAAGTTTTTATTATGGTTCCGTTGGAAGGAGATTAATGATACAAATACACCTTAAAAAAAAAAAAAAAATGCACACTTTTGGAATATCTAAAGATTATGTAGAATGTATTTATTTGATTATTATTTGATATTTCTTTTTAAATAACAAGTAGATAGCTCCTAATAACAACACAAAGAGCGGCTATGGTGGCGTTTTGCTCAGGGTACCGCTTTATCAGGAACACATTCTTTAGGTGGCCGGAGTTTAGTTTAAAAATCGCTGTCTGAATACATTAGTGGCACAATAATTTTATGTAGAACAAAAAATAAACAAGAACGCGATATAGAACGGAAATCAACTCCTAACTCACACTACTTACATAACTACATTTTGACTTGCCCAACTATTTAATTCAGTCAACAACATAATTACATAATTAGTAATAATTTATTTTGTAAGACTCCAATGTAACAATACAGACATTTAAGTAACAAGTCATGATAATAAAAACCGAAATTAAACATTTTAATGTCATGAATAAGAGCCGAGAGGACATTAAGGACGGAGGTAATATTTCTTTACCTACCTACATTAATTGCTAACAATCAAATGATAATACCTTCCACCTGTCCACTGAGGTAATTACAAAGGTGCGATATGTGGAAGCCTAACAACGGGAACAATGGGCTCCCTTAATGACTTTAAATTAATGCGGTTGTATATAAAATACAATAGACGTAAGAAGATATACATATTTAGTAACCAATGCCGCCTAACTATTCCTCAAGAGTCGTAAAAACCCTATAAGAAATCGACACGTTTTTCGCCTCTCAAAGAGGCATCCTTAGGATGACGATTGACCAGGCGCGAATCCGAACACGACATGTTGCCATGCCGAGCGCTGGCCGAAGAGAGCGAGAGCGTGTTCGGGTTCGCGACTGGTCGGCGGAATAGGTTACTAAATACACCTACGTCTATTGTATTTTATTTAAAATGGATTTCCGCAAAATAACGCCTGAATCAATTAACTATCTGCTATTGCACATATCTTCCGATTGCATGGCGGAACATTTACCTACATAACCCTGACCCATATGCTATCAAGCCATCAAGCTCCACCGTTTGACTTATCCTAACGACCATCGTCACGTAATGGGAGCCATTAATATAACCAGGAAATTTTAAAATGACCTGAAAACTATGACTGATGAAATTGGAAGTCATCAGTAGATGGGATCGAGTTGCGTGCTTCGATTAATTATGCCGTCCAATGCACAAACAATCTTGTAACAATTTGCGGAACCGGGTGACATTTAAAAAAAAAAAAAAAATATACCAATTGAGAACCTCCTCCTTTTTTAGAAGTTGGTAAAAAAAAAATACTCCTTCGTACAGAACTAAGATATAATTGTTATAGTGTCTAAACTGTTTCTAGTTGTGCCACATAGGTTCTAATTCCACTTATTTTTCTTAACCGGAAACTGCATGTCGGCCACGCACAATGAAGGGTTTCGTAGTTGGGGTGAATTTATTGCAAGAACAAACTGACAGACATATGTACATGGCGAAACTACACACCGGCAAAATTAGAGGAACGCAAAAAAAAGGTAGGCTTTATTAAAAAACTTGTGGGTATTTCGACACGTTGTTCCGATAATTGAATGATTACGCATATGGGCGTTTTTTTACATTTTCAACCTTCTAACAGTAATTGTACCCTCTTAAGTGTTTGTTTACACTTTAAGTTTCTAAGTGTTTTTGATGAGAAAGTTGGTTTATGCAGTCAATAGTGGCCCTAGCTCATTACGTTTGTTTTGTTTGGAGAGTTAACATTATATTGCATACAGAATGAGTGATTTGCCTGCAACTGAAGTCGCCAGGGCTGTAACAATGGTTGAGGTAGGTCACACCTACCATTCAGTCAGTCGAACGGTGGGTGTATCAGTATACGTCATTAAAAAAAAATGTGTATCAGTATACGTGATAAAAATACTACTTTTGCAAAATAATTGCATTTTGTCATATATCATTTTTTGCGCGTGATAATACCGCAGGTCAATTGCTAACAGCGACGACTGTTCAAATATCACACAGTCTCCTGCCTATAGCTAATTTATGCAGTTCCAGGTTACAAAATTACAATATCAAATATGACATAACGCATCAGCTAAGCATTCCAGGTATACCTAAATCATAAGTTTAAATGCATTTGGCAGTAAAAACTATTCACTTTTCAACTTTTAATTAAATTGTATCCGAGGACAAGAACGGTATAAATAAATAAAGAGCAGCTTTAAATGCATGCATATTTTGGCTATACCGGGGTTCACATTGATGGTACATTTAGAAGACATTGAATCAGTTATTTGAATGAGAAAAGAAAAACCATATGAATAAATTTAAACAATCATTCTTGCTATTTAAGCTAGCGATAAATTGTAAAGAATATTCTACAAGTACAATGTTAAAGATAAGGATCTTTAAATTCATATTATATTCATTTTTTTTAAACACATTGTGATGATATTGTGGGAGAATCGTCCAATTATTATCATTTTATATATCTCTATCTACATATAAACAACTGGTTTTATGTAAATAGTTATTTTAATTAAACTGGTATTAATTTAGCTTTTTTTTTATAGTCTGTCTGCGAATAGGTATGATTTACTAAATAATTGATTAGAAAAGATTTGAATACTAAAGTAACCAAACATTTTATGTTGCGCAAAAACAAAATCGAAAACCCCAGACAATTTCGATTTAATGTTACAAAGGAGAATGGGCCCCTGCTTATGGGGTTCTGCCCTGAAGCACAATAACAATAAGATATATACCAATGGAAAGAGCTTTCAAGGGGAACCTTTCCTACTAACACGACTTTTGCCAATTGTGAGTCAGTTCGGAGTAAATGACCTAAATGGGTATGAATACTTGGACATCGAAGTTAAGGAATTGATTGACCCAATAGCTATAAGATATACACCAATGGAAAAAGCTTTTTGAGGAGAACCTTTACTGCTAACATGACTGTTGCCAATTTGGTGACTACTTTGGTACCGAAGTTAAGGAATTTTCTTGGCTTAATAGCCATAAGATATACACCAATGGAAAGAGCTATCCATGGAGAAGCTTTGCTACTAACACGACTTTTGCTAATTGCCAGTCAGTTTGGAGTTAATGACCTAAATAAATATGACTACTTGGACACCGAAGTTAAGGAATTTTTTAAACCCAATAGACATAAGATATACACCTATAGCTATAGCTATAAGCCCTATAGCTATAAGATATACACCAATATAAAGAGCTTTCCATGGAGACTCTTTGCTACTAACACGACTTTTGCCAATTGTTAGTCAGTTTGGAGTTAATGACCTAAATAAGTGTTACTACTGGGGCACCGAAGTTAAGGAATTTTCTTGACCCAATAGCCCTAAGATATACACCAATGAAAAGAGCTTTTCGAAGAGAACCCTTGCTTGTAACATAATTGTTGCCAGTTGTTAGTCAGTTCGGAGTTAATGATCTAAATAGGTAATAAATTGCGCACCGAAGTTAAGGAATTCTTGGCGTCCAATAGCCATAAGATATTTCTTTTTAGGGATAACCTTTACTACAAACACGACTTTTGCCTATTATTAGTCAGTTCACAGTGAATGACCTAAATAGGTGATGAATTTATTTCAATAATGCTTAATTACTCACATTTAGAGCTCTGTAGCTCCTTTCGTACTAACAGTCGAGAAAAACGTCATATCACGAAATATTTCCTTTGAAGAGATCTTTCCATTGGCATATATTTTAACTCTATTGTTGGATGTGGCAGGCTTAACGAAGGCTTAACGATCTGTACTGCCGATCGACTCTTAAAAACATTGTTCCCATAAGGGAATCCAGGAGGCCAACGTTCAGGTCCTCACCGGACATGGCAGCTTCGGGAGGTACCTGTGTAGGATTAGGCGGGAGGAAACGCCCGGGTGTCACCACTGTGCGGATCATCCGGAGGACACGGTGGAGCATACGGTGGAGGTGTGCCCTGCTTGGGCGGAGCACCGCCGTGTCCTCGTGGAGACGATTGGCGGCAATGACCTCTCGCGTCCGGCCCTGGTCCAGGCCATGGTACGGAGCGAGAGGGGATGGGAGGCGGTCACCTCCTTCTGCGAAGCAGTGATGCTCGCGAAGGAGGAGGCGGAACGCGTGAGGGAGAGGCAAAGCTTGCATCCTCACGCCCCTAACCGCCACCGCTGGAGACACCCTGAGCGTCGGGAATCCCAGGCGGATTTCCGGGCACCATAGGCGGAGGCTTGCGGACGGCTGGGAATGGGTAGCTCGCCGTCCAATAAGGATCAGGCCCGGGTCGATGGCGCGTCGTATTCCACGCGCGCCTCAAAGATATGTCAGCACACCTGACGGGGTCCGTTAGGACCGATGCCTGCCAGGGTTGCGGGATTCTCCGAAAGGGATACCGGGACCCTGGCAACAGGCAACTGAAGGAACGGGTGGGTTTTAGTCAGTAAAAGTCTGACACACCCTTCCGCTCCGCCCAGAGCGGGAGAAGCCATTTGATAATTTCCGACCCAAAAAAAAAAAAAAAATTAGGCCAACGTTTTAAAATGTCCGTTTATAGGTTTGCAAGTTCATGTTTGCAAGGCTCAAAGTTAATAAAAGTCATTTCATTGTCTAAATACCTGAATTTCACTAATGCTTAATTACTCATATTTAGAGCTCTCTAGCTCCTTTAGAAAAGAAAGAAAGAAAAAAAGAAAAATTGTTTATTCTGCACAAACTAAACGCACATTACAAAATAAAGAATGACATTCTACATATACAAATTAGCCAAAAGCCTCGTATTTATTCATAAGACCTTATAAAAGTTTGACAACTTTTGTCTACTGCATGATGAAATGAGAGGCCAATGACAATTTAGTTGCGTAATATGTTGTGACATTACGAAATGAAAACAAACAAAACAATCACAAATTAAAAAAACGAAATGCCGATTACAGAGTGGAATATTATCAATTTTTGAAACAACAATGACACAAACAATTAAGCTGTGCGTCGCATCTGTGCAAGAATGGGTCTTTGCTCAGCTAAATGCCGTGACATCAGACGAACTTATCGTCAACAGCGCTGATTTTCAGCAAAAACCTCGCGAATGACGTAATGACGTCCCCCCTGTGGTCCCTCCATGTGAAAATACAGAATTTCCTTCGAAAATGAGTGTGCTGAATAAATTGAAAGTAAGTACATAGAAATAAAACAAAAAAAATATATATAATATATTTATATAAAAGTCTTAATAGAAGTGTATAGTCTGCATTTATGCGTAGGTAACATATAAAAATAAAAGATACATAAACTGAGAGGTATAATAATTACAGTAAAAATAACAATATAAATACTATGGTGTATGTATTCCTAAATCTTTTAATGTTAGGTAAATGGTAAATATAATATCTATGGTTTATGCACCATGGAAATTGTTATGGCATGGCGGCCATTTGCAAAGCCATGGCGTGGCGTTGGCAAACGACAACCTTGCCTCAACAATAGTGCTTAAATTAGAATTAATTTGGTACAGCCTGAGAATGTTAGTATAGATTATTTTCTTACATTTTTTTATTAGTGGGCCAAATGGGTGTCGATCTTTCGATGTAAGGAGCTTGATGTAAATCGATGGAAGGAGTAAGATCCACCGACATACTTATGAAATGCAAAACGAATCCGCTCCCATTGGTAAGTATTACACTCGTTAAGTATTTGAAACGTTTACCAAACAAATTCAAACAGCAACCAAGCCTTACATTTAATAAAATTGGTAAATCTTCCAACACTACCGACTTATGCCTACCTGTTGTCCCACCCAGATAATGTTGCTTCAGAAAGACAGCAAACACGCCCTAGATGACTGAGGAATACCATTCCTGTGATAGTGACACAACACCGGGCCTAAACTGGGAGGAATCAGACAGGCCACTCACACTGCTGGAAAGCCATCTCCATTGCCCGTAGGCCATGACCCTCAAGGTAAGACCGATAAGAGCAGCTATTGTCACTAGTTCCAGTTCTCAAATCATGTGGTTTTCTGTATCTGCATGAAATATTTCTTTAAAATATTCAAAAAATGCCTTTTTGTTCTCAGGACTCTTACTGGTGGAGGAAGGTTATTCCAACAGTGTGTGGCAGCATATCTGAAACTTCCCCTGAATGCTGCGGTCCTATGTGTTGCTGTACAAAGAGGTTCGGTAGAAAAACGTGGTTCGTATTTGCTCTGCCTCCAACTCAACTTCTCAAACAGATAGTGTGGCCTTTGTGTTGTCACCACTCCAAAAAGTAAACTAGCCATATGCAACTTTCTTCTAGCAGCCATTTTCAAAATATTATTTTCGTTTATATAAGGAGTGACATGACTTCTACGAGGTATCTTTACACAGAACCGTGTACAAGCGTTGTGTATGTGTTGAATCAGCTTCTCTGTTCTTGCTAACAGGCATGGGCCATACACGGTATCGCAGTAGTTAAGCCTAGATAAAATTAGGCTATCCACTAATTGTTTACGCAGATCAACACTCAGGTAGTCTCTTATTGAATATAGAAGTTTCAGTCTGTAAAAACAATTCCTCATGGAGTTACTGATGTGTTTTTCGAAACGTAGTTCCGGGTCCATGGTTAACCCAAGGTTGCAAGCTATCTCTACCCTATCTATTTTTCCCCCCTAATAACAACTTCTGGCTTGGCTGACAGTATTGCGCTGATCATTTTCCTACTACCAGTGAGTTATCATCTGACCACACCATCACTCTTTCCAGATCATCATTAATCTTTTCCACTGCTTCTATTGTATCTGTTGGTTTAAAAGATATATATAATTGGATATCATCTGCGTACATGTGATACTTGCAATGTTGAAATGACCTAATTATGTCTGCACTGTACAGGATATACAAAAGGGGCCCTAAAATTTATCCCTGAGGTACACCACGTGGCACTTGACGAGGGGGGGATGTCATCCTAGATCCATCTTCCCTCTGGATTTCAACGAGCTGTGACCTATTTTGTAAATAACTAGCGAACCATTGTATTGTTTCAGTTGAAAAACCATAATAAGCCAACTTGGAAAGTAAAAAAGTGGTGTTTATTGCATCGAAGGCCCGTGAAAAATCCAGAAGTGCAAGTATTGTTCCCTCCCCTCTGTCCCGTGCCTCCAGGATATTCCCTACTACATCGGAAAGGGCTGTGGCCGTCTCACGGCCCTTCCTAAAACCAGACTGAAGGTCGGGTAGCATACTGTTTGCCTCTAGATATTCCAGCATTTGGTTGTAAACCACCCTCTCTAAAACTTTCGATAAACAAGGCAAAATGCTAACAGGTCGTAGATCTTTAAAAGTATTAGGGTTGCTGATTTTAGGTAAAGGCCGCACAATAGCGCACTTCCACAAGTCAGGAAATGTGTGGGTATCTATAGACTTATTCACGATTGCAGTAATAGCCTTAAGGGTGGTTGGTAATGTTAGCATTATCATGTCCAGACTAATTCCATCAATTCCTTTAGCGTTTGTCCCCAAGTTGTTAATAATTTTCGAAATTTCCTCCTCATTAACATTTCGCAGATCAAATTGATTTTCTCCAAACCTATTCGTATCAAAATATGATAGCTGCTCTGTGGGAAGTATGCACTGTCCTGGTACATTTAGAAATGCCCTGTTTATCTCGTCTGGGTCATTAAACTGTCCTGGAAGTGTACCTTCACTATGTTCTGTGAAAACATCCGATTTCAAATTTTTCCAGAGCTTTTTGGGGTTTTTTATCTGACTATTAATGTGCCTGTCAAAGTATACTTTCCTTTCCTGCATTAGTGCTGTAACAGACTGTTTTTTTAAATCCAAATAATAATTCTTTGAGGTGTCTGACTTATCCTTATTATAATTAATTTTTGCCTCATCTCGCAGCTTAAACATCAATTTAATATTATCCGTTATCCACGGCGTGGGTCGGTCCCTAAATATCTTACTTTTTATGGGGGCATGTAAGTCGTATAATTGAGTAATAAGGGCATTAAAATGTTCAATCATGCTATTTACATCAGGCAGTGAACCGATTTCAAACCATGACATTAATTTCAGATCCACTGCAAAATAATCTACCAATATATCCCTAAGAGGCCGATACACAACTAGCCTAGGCTTACTTTTTACCTTCTTTATGACAGTATCACATACAATGAACGAATGATGACCAAGTTCACTGACATGACTGACCAGAACATTACGAACCCCCACATCGGTACAGATAACATCTATGAGAGTACTACTATCCCCTACAAAATGAGTTGGTGACTGCACTACCTGATTTAGATTGGTATAATTTAGGAATTCCATCATATCTTTAGTCTTTGTATTGTTTGTATCCAATAAATTTACATTGAAATCCCCCAGTAATACCAAATGATCGTAAGGTGCCAATGCGCTAATACTGTCAGTTATACCATCCAGAAATTTTGACAATACAAGCCAGGGTGGCCTTTAGTAGGTACTAACAATCGAGAGAAGCGTCCTTTCACAAAATATTAGCCTTGAAGAGATATTTCCATTGGCATAAATGTCAACTCTATTGGGGTACGCGTCAGGCTTAACGATCTGTCCGGTCGACCGACTCCTAAAAACATTGTTCCTAAAATTGCATCTATTGGAGACCATTGTTTTAAAATGTTCGCTTATAGGCTTCAAAGATGATGTTTGCAGGGTACTGAATCATTAAAAGTTATTTAATTGATGAAATACCAGAATTACAATATTATTATATTTAATCACTTACATTTAAAGCTCTCTAGCTCCTTTCGTACTAACGATCAAGAGAAGTCTTCAGAAATATTCTTCTTGATGAGATCTTTCTTTGGGCTCCAGGGCAGAAACGCCCAATCTCCTTTGTGACAAAAATTCCCCACTGTTTGTTGATACAATTCTGATCCGGAATTTCTATTGTGCAAGTTCAATTCAATTTTGTCCAGTATTTTCGTTTGTCGGTCCATCAATCTTTAATCAACGTGGATCCGAACACAATAAGGAAAAAAACTTTTTACAAAAAAAAAAACCGACTTAAAAAAAAACACTACAAAGTGAAAAATAGGTAAAATCGGTGTTCGATGTCGATGTTGGTTTTGAATTTTCGTTTTAGCGACTTCCGTTTATGTTATTCAGCTTTTCAGTTCGATGGTCTAGATAATATTAATAATCTTTCACACAGACAACCACGAAAAGCGACTTTATTTAGGTAAGTATACAAGATGCAGAAATAAAATATGATTGCGGATCTGCTAGACCATCGAACGGGGTCATTGTACTCATCATTATGAACCACTTTCACTATGGGATCAAAAAAGAAATCGCGAAAATAAAAAAATACTTATGCGAACATGTAGGGAACAGCAAAAGAATCGATTTTCACCTATTTTTCTATTTAACGTTTTGTAAGTTAACTCAAAAGCTAATTTAAAGTTTTTCTGATCCGGATAAACGTCGTATTTTGTAGATATTGTGTTTAATTTGTAAATAAAACGGATATAAATTTTGACAAATAAACATAATTTCACACGACGATCTATGTATTAGGTCTTTACCTATGAAATTGCCGTTCTGCAGTACTGGCCATTTCAAATCAAAATAATTTTTGTTTGGCTAAGAATTCTAATTTCAAATTAATTTTATTTTAAAAACATGGATATTTTTTTCCAAAAGTAGTCATTTCTTTATTGATTAGTGTTACATTTTCATCGCATTTCAATCTTTTTCGTCATCATGGATACGTTAAAAATTCGAGTAATTATGGAATATGAGTACCGTCGTGGCAGCAACGCGGCACAAGCGGCACGCAACATCAACGACGTTTACGGAGCTAACACTACAAACCAACGCACCACCTGTTATTGGTTTGCTCGCTTCCGTTCTGGAAATTTCGACCTGAAAAATGAACCTCGCGGTCGTCCGAAGACTTTGGTCGACAATGACGAATTAAAGGCGATTGTGGAAGCTGATGATACACAATCTACGGCTGAATTAGCAGCAGCTTTCGACGTTAGCGTCAAAACAATATTGGTCCATTTGCGTCAAATTGGCAAGGTAAAAAAGCTTGACAAATGGGTGCCCCACGAACTCAATGATCGCCAGCGCGAAGTACGCGTCGAGACGCGCCTTGCACTGCTCAACAGACACACAAATGAAGGAATTTTGAACCGCATTGTTACCTGCGATGAAAAATGGATTCTGTTTGATAACCGCAAGCGCTCAGCAAGTTGGTTGGATCCTGGTTCAGCACCTAAACAATGCCCTAAACGAAAACTTACCCCTAGAAAAGTGATAGTCACTGTTTGGTGGTCTAGCGCCGGTGTGATTCATCACAGCTTCTTACCAAACGGGGTGAGCATTACTGCAGATGTGTACTGTGAAGAACTGAACACAATGATGGAGAAGCTGGCGCATCTCCAACCAGCATTGGTCAATCGCTCGTCTCCGCTGCTCCTGCACGACAACGCGCGACCTCATACTGCACAGCAGACGGTCTCCAAGTTGCAAGAACTGGGGTTGGAAGCTCTCCGTCATCCGCCCTACTCACCAGACCTTGCGCCTACAGACTACTACTTTTTCCAGAATTTGGATAATTTCTTGGCGGGAAAAAAATTCAATACCCGAGAGGCAGTACAAAATGCCTTTGAAGAATTTGTTGCCTCCCGTCCAGCTGATTTCTTTAAGAAGGGCATCAATAAACTGCCACTGCGATGGCAAAGATGCATTGATTGCATGGGTGATTACTTCGATTAATACAAATAAAAAATTCATGAAAAAAATTCGTTTAAATTTTTTCATACAAAACGGCAATTTCATAGGTAAACCTATTATATTTCGGCCGTGCGATACACTCAATTGTCTTAGTGTTGCTTTTGAATTGTATTTTTTTAAATAAATTTTAAAGTATGCTCTCTATTTGAAAACGGTTTTTTTTTTCAGGAATTATATATTTGTGAAAAGATAACAAAAAAAAAGTAGCTACAAAACAAAACGTAAACCGTCATTGTAGCAGGCTTTGTCCCTAATTTATAATTCGTAATTTTACGTAATGCCGTGCATGTCTTCTCTTTATGAGAAAACGCGAACATCCTGCAGTGGGACAAAGATAAGATTAATTTTACGTTCACATAAGCAATCGTTGATAAAAAACACATTTTAAATTCAGTGTTTTTAAAATTCATCAGTCACCTGGCCTTATCCTAATTCACTTGGGGTCGGCGCAATATGTCTTTTTCTTCGAAATTTCTGTATTATTCGTCATCCGGGTAGTCAGCCCCTTTCTAGCCTAAAGGCAAAAAAAAAAGAAAAATGAAAGATGATATGATCTTTCATACTGTCCATCCATCGGATCGTGTCTTTGGTCTTTCCCTACTCGTATAGCCATCCACATTCGTACTCAAAACTTTTCTGACAATTCTCTTATGCTTCCACATTATATTGTGCCCATACCAAGACAGTCTATGTCCACTCAACTTTTCAGTCAATAGTGTCACTTTCAGAGTTCCTCATAAATACTCATTTCTTATTCTTTCCATTCGCTTAACACCACACATCCCGCTTAGCATTCTCATGTCAGCTGCATACAATTGCCTTTCATTCATCCCTTTTGTGGCCTAACATTCTGATCCATATAAGACAGCAGGTCTAACAAATGTTTTATAAATCTTCTTCTTAAGTTTAAGGGGAATGTGGGAGTCGCTGATTGTTCCCGTAACTTGCAGTCCGATCTACTTCGCAATCGCTTTACGAGTGAACAGATACCGAAAGTTGGAGCAAACCGCCGGGAGAAGCGTGCCTAAAACCAATAAGTTAAATAAAACGAATAAGTTGTAATAAATGTGTAGGTATGCTGACTACTATACTCGCGACAATCTAAGAAGTCCGTTTTGACGTTTCGTTCTCGTACTTGTAATAAAACATTAAGCCTTGAGAATCAGTTATAAGCAATGTAGATATGTCGTCGATTACAAACTCTCTAAGGGCGAATTTCATCAAACTTTTATACCGAGTCCGAGTCTTATCCTGCGAATAAATTTTGAATTTTTGACAGTTTTTCCATACGAAAACTGTCCGACGACAATTTTATTCCACGGATAAAAGATATCTGACTTTGATGAAATCAGCCCTAAGTATGTTTAATCGATATGTCTCGAGAATCAGTATATAAAAAAACCATTTTTTTTTTCATCTGTAGAGATCAAAGGATTTTTATAGCTGTCAAAACGGACTTCTTAGATTGTCGCGAGTCTAGTTTTGAAGTCTTACAAAGAATGCACAGTTGCACACGCAGAGTTAAGAGGAAATTTCCTGTGTCTGACCTTCGCGATAAACAACAATATAATGATATAGGAATAACAATAATTTGCTTATAAACAAGTTATGATTATGCATTTAATTTGCTCGTATATCGTATCTATAAGTACCTAGTTTATCTATCACATATTGATTTGACAGGTACTGATTGAACGAGGCAATCCGTCGAAGAACGTCTGTTTGTTGTATTAAATAGTCCTGAAACACGATGCCTGGAATTCTGTTCAAAACTGACTAAAGTTATCCTTTTTATTAAAATAGTAAACGGTGCTCACCATTACATGGCAATGACAAATCCTATGGAATAGAATGGCTAATCAGATAAATATTGAAATATTTTACAACAGTTTTGTAGGAAAAGATAATATGAAGTCTAATTTAGAGCTGTCAAAGAAGCTTTTTGCATGACTTATGCGGCTTATTCTTATAAGGAAGTTTGATGTAACTGGTTTTCCTTTTATTTTACCCAACATCAATACGGTAATATTTGAATAAGTCCTAACTACTACCGGCGGCGGCTTTGTCCGCGGGAATTATCTTGTTCTTCCGTCCAACCACGTCCCATCGCATCTATTACTTCTTTTTCACTTAGTGATCTTTCTGACTTTTTTCTTATTGCTCGGCTCCTAAGGGTAGTAGCGTGTCGAGCGTAGGACCACATTGATGAATTGTTGAAATAAACCCTATAAAACATTTGTATGGGCCTGAGAAACGAGTGACAAATGCATGAACATGAGTCTGGATTTCAATCACATTACAAGACAACTTTGGTTGTTTAAAACCTAGCGGGAATGTAGGTAGACTGCGTCACGATTTAATGGCCGTCATAGGTAACTGAAAACTTATCTCTGATACTGGTATAGGTAAATTCACTTCAGCGGTAATGATAAGTTAAAAATGAAACCTGTTTTATAAGATATAAATAATCTTATTTAAAATTGCACGCCCCTCCATTGCTTGCTGCATACACATTTCAAATGTTTGTATAGAAAAAGCGGAAGGGCGTGTATTTTTATGTTAGACGAATTCTACGCAGTTGATACAATGATTTAGCGACTGATTTACTAATCTGACGGGCACTTCCCGTATTTAAGAACGTTCACATTCTAGAGTGCGTTACATCATATAGTTCCTTTGCCGTAATGTTGGCTCCACTGTTAAATAAAAAAACGGACCTATTATTGGTCCTACAATAGAAGAGCCAACATTACGGTCTATGAACTATTTGATGAAACGCACTTTATTCATAATAATGAATCAATCTGTCATTCAGAATTACCTTCATTTTTGACAAGTCTTTGACATTGCTGTCTGAACGTTTTTAATGATGGGAATTGGCCTTCAGAGATTTAAATAAAAAACCGAAGCGTGGGATGATTTCAGTTGACGGTCAGTAAAAATAAAGCCTGTCGGTCTATACATACTCTATTAAAGAACTCAGAAAACCGAGTATACATACTTACACAGAAACAAGTCAAACTATATCTCACATAACTTATAATAAAGCAAGTTAATTATAAAGAATAGTTAGAAATAGCAAATTATTAATAAAGCAAGATTGTTAGCAGAAGGTAACTACCTAGTAGTAGTACCTACTTTTTTTTTTTGGTTGGTAAATCATCAAATGACTTCTCCCGCTCTGGGCGGAGCGGAAGGGCGTGTCAGACTCTTACTGACTAAAACCCACCCGTGTTCCTTCAGTTGCCTGTTGCCAGGGTCCCGGTATCCCTTTCGGACTATTCTGCAACCCTGGCAGGCATCGGTCCTAACGGACCCCGTCAGGTGTGCTGACATCTGGGCTGGCCGCAGCCAAATGGAACGCGTCCACACCGGTGCCCCGTAAAGGGCCATGGACCGCACGAAGTACTAGTACCTACTACGATCGTAAACTCTATGTATGAATTTGTTCGGGGTTGGGGTGACATTAAGATAAACTAAGATTAAAGATTATAAAGATAGCTATATTTCAGTAATTCAAATGGGATAACAATTAAAACGAATGAGGTGAAAAGGATGAGATTGGTCGCGCCCGATTTGCTATCCGAAAGCGTCCTGACTATTTTACTTCGGTAATACATGAAATATTCAATACATAGAGCGCGGCGTCGCAATAACGCTGACATGTTTATTATTGTTGGGTGATTGACCTGAACAGAATTACCATTCTTGTCAGATTCTTGTGTCCACATCTGACAAGAATGGTAATTCATCACTCAGATGATGGTCGTTTTGAAAAGTTATCTATGATTTGATGAAGTTTTCAAGATCTTGTCGCGTAAATCGTTTTAAGACGTGTAAAGTTAAATGCGCAAAACCTCAGACACCCCAACTGATTTTTAATTCAATTGACCTATTTCAGAGAGAAAAAAAATCATTAAAACAATTTTAAAGGTTTTATTAGCTGTTTTAGACCAACACACTATGAAATCGCAAAAAAAAATCTGCTGTTCCATACATTTTGTCGATTTAAGTGAACACAAATGTATGGAACAGCTGATTTTTTTTTCGCGATTTCATAGTTGGTTCCATAGAAAAAGTATATTATAGATGACAGCAAACCACTAGTTTCAAGGATAACGGTGCCTACCCTAACACCCTGTATATATATATTTTTTAAATTTGCTTCGAAAAACAGACACTATAAAGTCAAAAGTAAGTTTATTTTCGTATCGTATCTCTGTATCTGTATTTTAATTTTTTGCCAAAAGTGCTGATTCGTCCCGACTACGGCGAAGCAAAGAGGAGGGTTATGATTTTGACCGGTAATTTTGGTATTTTTGATAATAATTAACCACACAACGAAAACAATAATAAATATTTATGAAAAAAGGGCGGGCTAGTTTTGTTTTTCTATAGGTGTAAATAGAGGCACTGTCAAAACCGTTAGACAGCCTATACAAAAAAAAATGATTTGAATGAAAAAAAAAAATGACAATATTTTTTTTACTATAACTAAACGTACCATGGCGTAGTCAAATCTATTTATTATTATTTACTCTCTTCTTCCTTACGTGAAATCGACATTTTTAATAATGATTTTAACCACACAACAAAAAAGTTAACAAATATTTATGGAAAATGGCGGAAAATGGCGGTGTTTTGTTTTTTCCGCTAGCGATGCGCGCGCGGGTTTAAAGGCACTGATATTACCGCTGAACAGCCTATATAAAAATATAAAATGTTTAAAATACATAATACGCAAATGTGGTTAGGGTAGTGAACAATATATAATTTGATGATATTTTAATAATACATATTTTATTTATTTACACAGTAGGCATAATAAAAAGGCATGAAGATTCTTTGATATGATTTAAAAAAGGCGCAAGTCTCTGCCCGGGTGTAAATAGAGAATGCTAATTCAATGTGTATAGTCCTACCAACGAAAGCTGTCAAAGAAAAAAGCGGCAATTAAAAAATATATCAAAAGCTGTCATCTGTGCTTATACGGAGTCGACGATACTATAATTATATTATTCAAGACATGCGATACTTACATCAGTTTGTCATATTTATATAATAATGAGACATGATAAATGAAATGTAATAAATGTATGTATTTAGAAGTGAAATAAAATATTCAACAGATAATAATTCGTGGTTAGCTTTCGTGTTGAATAATTAAATTTAAAGGTGACTTTATTAACTAACCCTGCTTTAGGTATATTTGTAAACGCATAAGTTAGTATCGTTTTTAGCCGTGGGTGGCGTTGTTTTCTTCTCTTTGAATGTCAACGTAAAACTAATAAGCCATGTTTTATAGGAATAAAATTTTATTTTTCATATTCAAGAATTCTTACGTCTTTTTACTGAAATATCGCCAAATTCCAATATTTCGATGGTCAGACTCTAGTATCCCACTGACGTTTAGGTATAAAAAATCCAATGGGCAAGCCATGGGATTTTTTATGGGAACTAAACGCCACTGGTTTGCTTATGGTTCTTTTTTTTTTTAAATAAAAACTTGCTTTTGAGCGCTTGTCTATGGTAAAAAGCTTCACCAAAAACAATTTATAGTTGGATACATATTCCATGCTGCCATGATAGTACTTACCAATTACATGCCGCCTGTCGTGTCAGGAAACACACTGTTGCACACTCCAAGTCACCTATTCCTCGCACATTAGCCGCGGTTAACGCTCTCCTGAACTCAAACACAGAATTTGATATGTTTGCGAATGAATGGAAGATGATACTGTCAGAATGTCTGAATTTTTGTGAGAAGAATGCATGAATGTGTTAAATAAAAATGTATGTTTAAATAGTGTAATTGGCTTCGGCCGTTCTATTTAAAATAAAATAAATAAATGTCATTACTCCGACTAGTAAATAGTTATCTGTAGTGCATATTACCGCACAAGTGCGGTAATATAAAGTAAAAAGCACGCTTCCATAATACACCGCATTATGAACCTAAAAGCAGTTCAATAAGAGCCAATTTACGAGCAAGTGTGTTGAAAAAATATTACGCTTGCACAAAATGATCCAACTTTGTAAAACTCCAAAACAATGTTTCTCACAATTAGCAAAGTACCTACTTGATCAGTCGTTTATGCAAAGTTCTAGTAACCTATGACCACCTAATTGATGCGGCGTGTATAATATTGTGTTAATAGCTGAGACTGTAGTATTGCGTAAATAATTTCATTCATTTAAATTAATTACATTTAGTACCTACATGTAATAAGCAAATATACGAAATCGTCACGTTCCGTGCCAAGATTCGCAAAATAGAACACTTATGGAATTATTTTGGTCTTTCTCTGTCGGTAGCGATCGATTTTATTTAAACTATTCATAGTAGGTACTTATTTTGGCAAAGGTATAAATAAAGCGTGGTGGTCCAATTTAAGACCTGAAGGTCATTTCCGGAAGTGTCCCCGTTTGAGCACCTATGCATTTAGCACTATAGGTATTCCCATTTGAGCACCTATGCATTTAGCACTATAGGTATTCCCATTTGAGCACTAACCAATATTTTAACGGGGTGTTCAAAGGGTAACAAAAAGTAAAATTCGACTTTATTCCCATTTTTTATGAAAAAAAAAAAAAAACCACGTAAATAGACTCTTTCCATAACAACGCCCTCACGGATCTGACAGGGCTTTTTTTACACGCTGTATACATAGAACGAAATTAAAAGGAAAACTATCACAGCTAAGTAGGCTCTACAAGTTCCTGAGTAATAATGAACCAACTTACATTTGCAGTTGCAAAAACATGTTCTCCCATACGGAATGTATGAGAGTTATATGTATGGGTATAGATAGATACGTAAAGGGAGAACAAGTTTTTCAACTGCAATGTTAAGTTAGTTCTTGGGATAAGTTTATCCCAACTACGGAACCCTTTATTGTGCGTGGTTCGACACGCACTTAGCCAGTTTTTTTATAACTATGTTGGTATTTCGGGATTTTACCGAAGTGCCGCTGGATTTCAAAAGGATGTTGGTTAATTTTCGACAAAAAAGAAAAATATCGTTTTGTGGCTTTGTGAAAGAAAGGACGTTAATTAATGTTAATAATGTATTCAGAGATCGATTCATAGTTGTTTCTGAAAAAAACAACAGGAATTAATAAAATAATGTCAACCACTTAGGTAATACGCGAGTAATTTGTTGATGAATACGTTTTTATTAACGACGACTACGATATTTTTATGCAAATTAAGTTTGTTTCATTTATGCATAAAAAAATAAAACAACTGTTTTAAAACTCTGTTTTTGTTATTATGTGAATAAATTAAAACGTTTGGTTCGTGGTATTCATAGATACGATTGCAGTGCAGTGTAACCTCTGCCGTTGTGGTAAAACTTTGCTCGCAAGTCAAGGACTTATTATAAAATAAAATAAAACTTTTTAAAATTTTGTTTGGAATTAAAGAAAAGACTGTCAATATTCTATATAAAAAGTCAGTCGTTGAAAAATATGTATTGAACTAAGTCATGTTTTTTTTTACATACACTATGTGAATTGAATCAAGAACAATAGCTATTATAGGTATTTCCTATCGTTTATTGAATTCTGCACTGCTGTTACAAATGGTGACAGATATTTTCGTCTTATGGTACGTATTCCATGGTACGGCACCTAACCTTCTCTCAACGTAAGCTTTAGTCAGAATTTTAGAATCATTTACTAAATTATAAAAGAATTTTCGTGTACGTTCGTTCCTGCGAAAGTTCGACACGGTGCTCGCGGCGAGTGAGTAATCTGTAACATTCCTTTCGTTGAAATGTCGGATCCGCAGCGGTAGCGTGTGCTCGTGTCTTTGCTCGATAAAATGTTACACTTTCCTCGTTTGTTTGCAAAATTAAGTTGTCACAAAGCGTCGAGTATTGTGCACATTGTTCGGTTCGTGATTGGGCGACACATTAGAGCGGTTTTGGTGCAAGTAGTCTATACCTACGTACCTTTAGCGTCCAATCTAGAAACTGGATTTATATTTTATAATGACCAACCTGATAAAAGTTTGTTGTTTTATTATTTCTATAACTTAATCAAGTTTAAAGTTTTGTTTTCGTTTTGGTTGAATCCGCTTCGAGGCTTACAAAGTAGGAGTCCATAACTATAAAAATAAATGTTGAAAATAAAAAACTGGTATGTTGGACTGTGTAAAGCCCCAGATATGTATATATAAAGATAAAGCCCCAGGCAGAAACGTTGAATAAAAAAACTAAAAAAATTACAGTGGCGCACTTTACAATCGGATCCAACATTGTTGATAGGTACATACTAATAATCAGATGTATTGTTTGTTTGGAAGAGAGATTGGTTCATGTTTCAGCCCAAAGGCCCAACTCGTCATCGTAAAGGCGTTATATCTCCACTGCACACTGGTGGAATAACGCCTTGCGAATAACACTGTGCAACACTGTACTGCACGTACGGCACATGTTTCTTTCAGTGGGCTCACTCATTTACAAAAATAATTTAGAAGGCAGAAAACCGAACGCACGCAGAAAACAATCACGCATTATATAAATTGTAAAATAATATGAATTCATTTGATGATTTCATTTACGTCATAAATCTAATACGTGTTTTATTAATTGAAGTACCACTTCCACACTGCTTACCTACCTCCAGCGTTCTATTCAATAAGTATTCAATAATTAGGTACTTCTTAGAAGTATTAAAATAAATTATGATATAAATTGCGTCAGATTAAAACGTCAAAGATATCTTGCTATCTAACCTTTTGTCAACGAATGCATCATAATTTTATAAATTAGACATTTCTTGTGTACAAAAGGTATACTTATCTTTCGTTGGAGATCCTAAATCTACATTATTAATTATAAATTAAAGTCGCTTTTCGTGTCTGTCTGTGTGATCGCGAATATGTGTAATCGTGATTACTTAAACGTATAATAATACATTTAGAGGATCGTAGCAGTTAGTGTGCGTTCTGTAGGTTCTGCCTACCCCTATGTGAAGAAGGCGTGAGTTAATGTATGTATGTATTTTAGTTTAATAAATGAGTATCATAAAAATAAAAAGAGTTTTTTTACGAAACATAATCCTTTTCGCGATAGAACAAAACAAAAGAAAGTCATGAAGCCAACACTCTTTGATTTTATTGAGTTCGAGGAAATGCTCAATCTAGGAAGGTACATTACGTTACAAATTAGATGTAGCATAAAGGAGATGTTACATTTTCGGCCATAAAGTGTACGCTAATGAAAAAAAAGGAAAAAATTCCACGAATTGAGGAAAAATATTCTTGCCTGAATATTCCCCTGATTTCTTTGGCACAAAAAATAATAGTTTATCAAATTATTGCCATATTCTATTGATCATGGCGTCGTTTTACTTGAACAATGCTTTCGTCCAGAAGTCATGTTACATTTAAACATAATAAAATCACGTATACGTTATTTAAATAAATACGAAAGGCATGTATTTCTCTGCTATTAAGATTAGATACCTTAAAAACAACTTTTTTGATGAATTGTGATTCAATATTTTAAAAAAAACGAGGATTGTAGATTTGTAGGTACTTCTGGACGAAAAATTCAAACCTAATGTCTTTATTGGTAATTGACATCAAATCTTTGACAGTTCTAGATTTTAAAATAGAGATGGGTTGTAACCGATTAAACATGACAACTGTTATCACTGTTACTGTTACAAATCAATAACAGATCCAAATATCTGTTATTAAATAACAGCCTGTTATTTTTGTACGGACGATAAATACGTATTTAAATCTCATTTGAATATGTTCTATATTTCTTTTGGTTTAAAGTCGATAATCGTATCTATCTGTTATTAAATAACAGCATGTTACGGACGATAAATACGTAAGTAACAGCCACGGTAAGAGTCTGTGTGGGGATTGTTATAATGTATTAATAGTAAAGGCCGCGATAACAGCCATGAGGATCTGTTATTTTATGTATCAAGTATGGTTTATTGTTAGGATTGTTACCTGTTATTTTTTATATCTGTTATTTCTATCTGTTACGATACATACGCCTCACCCCTATTTTTTTTAATGTAAACGTCACCTGTCCAACCAGTCTGTCATGGTTGGCTGTCGATGGTCGTTTAACGTCAAACATTTTCAGTTTATAATTAGAGCCTAAATAATATCAGATATTATGAAAAAAATAAAATAAAATAATGCCTTTATTGTATTCAAGGATTCGTTTTCCAGGTTTTATAAAGTGTACATGTTATGGCCGGAGTCCCATTGAAAAATGAAACGTGTCTTTTGAAAATTTGCATTCATTCATTTCAAACTTTAAAAAAATTTACGAATGTATTTGTAAAAAATACATTTGTAAAATTGAAATGACATTACAAGTTTGCGCAAAGATCATTTTCACCTAAAGCTAGAGATTAAAGCTAGAGATTGGAGATGTTGAAGGCGCACTCAGTTCGGATGGTGATCGGTTTTACGAATTTTGCCGATGTTACATCTAAGTTGTGTCGTACTGCACTAGTGGTGCACGGAGGGGTCTCGATATGAAATTAACGGTCACCCATCTCGAACCGACCAACAACCGATCGGCAAGCGTAGCTTAACTTTCGATCGACACGTGCGGCTATAATTGTTTACCCATGAACGAACAGGGATTGAAAACCGGTACGGATTTGGGGTACGGTTCTTAAAAAGGTTCTTCTTTTCGGTACGGTTCCGGTTCTGGATCCAGTTCCGTTCTGGTTCCAAAGTACCGGTTTAAAGGACCCGTTCCAAAGTACCGGTTCCATAGTATCGGTTCCATAAAGGAAAGAAGGGATAAGTAAGAAGCGTGTCTGGCGTACCATTTCTTTCAGTTCACCCCCGTACCTCGCCGCTGTCTTAGAAAGCTATTGTCATTTGTCAGACGGTGGCAAAAAACGAAAATTGAAAAGCAAAGACACCGACTTCCGAAATTAAAGTTATTTTTCACTGTTTTAGTGTTATTTTTTTGGAAGTTGATTGTTTTTTTTTGTAAAAAGTTTTTATTATTATGCGAGTTCCATGTATGATATCCCATAACTCCTCTAGCTAGGGTATTAGCGGGATGTCTGCTGGCACACGGTGTGTTCGATCATTTAGCTCCCTTCAAAATGGTTGAGTTGAATGGTGCTGATCCATGCGTCATGTTCGTGAACGGGCGCCGTCAGTTGGAACTGGTCATCTCTTGGCTGCCATGGCTTATTTTAATTTTGATTTTTTAATTATTTTTTATCTTTTTATTACGGATGCTTTTAACGTGTTTTCTACATTGTTCTAACATGTATCATTTGTTGTGTTTATTAATGAGTTCATGTCAAAGAATCAACTGGCATATGAATTATTTTTCAATTTTCTTTTTCGTTTTCGATTTACGTACAAAATAATTTGACAAAGTCACGATTATTTATGTAAAACACTTACGTGAAATATAAAAACATAAAATTCATTTTGATTCAGACTATTTTTTTCCATTAAAAAATATGACAACGTCGCATTTTCTTAGCATTAATTATGAATAATTGGTTTGAATGAAAATGAGTTACTCGTTCTTATCAATGAAACTTAGATACACACATAGAGAGTAGTGTTATGTTATCTTCGAAACTATATATTTTTAAACACTTGTTCTAGGACTTTGTATATTATTTGTATAGAAGATTATAAACTAATTGTGCTATTATTTACATTGTGAAGTATCATCTACCTAAGCAAATAAGCAGCTACTTATAAATTACAAATTAGTCACATCGAAAGGGACAGTTAATTCGATTTTCAACTTAAAACATTACATTTCATGGACGACCGATGAAGGACTAAACTCAAAAGGACGTTTACTGTAGATAAACAGAGTTCTTAACACTTATCTAAGCCCTTTTCACACACTCGCTCCGGTTGCGATAGTCGACGATGGGTAACCGGCGACGAAGAAAGTTTTCACACATCCCGGAATAATTTCCACTAGCTATCCGAAAGCTTATGAATAAGGGGCTTTAGCTTTATTCCACTTTGGACTGTTCAGCATCTGTGGTTCAGCCCATGTTGGAACGGTGTGGCTTCACTAAATTACTAAGTGGTTAAGTACAACACTAAAATACATGGGTGTAGGGTGAGTTCATCATTATAATAACTGTACTGTGTGCTCCTAAGCTGTTACGTGTGTCATCTGCAATGGTTATGCTCTGTAAGCCTGCCTTGTCACTTATAACCTATAAAACCACCTGTCATTCTGCCACGCTGTCATTGCACTCTCTCTCTCTCTGCCTCTAAACCGCTGCGATGTATTAAGCTTACCTATCCTGCTTCCCATACCGTTCTTGGTCGCTAAGGAAGCTTTCAGGGTTCTACGACCGAGCTTCGACGTCCCGGGTTCTACATCCCGGCTTCTACGACCGAGCTTCTACGTCCCGGCTCCTACGTCCCGGCTGTGGACATGCACTACCACCTGTGCACGTTACCGAGGCCTTACGAAGGCCTGGCCTACCTGCGGCCTACTTCCGCGACCTACCTGCGGCCTACCGCCGCAAGCTACCTGCATCCTACCGCCGTACGCAACCTGCAGGCCCACGTGTCTACCACCCGTGCTACCGGGGCCCTACCGGCCACCCGCTGAGCCTGTGCTAACAGGCCACTACTACTACAGCGGATATCCAAGGACGGTACCCTTCTACCTACCTAAGTGTGCGAGTGCTCGGAAAGATCAATGACCTTACCCGCGACCTAGCTGTGGTACACTACCTATCTACCTAATAAATGTATTAAGCTACCCAGTTAGTTTCTCTTATCTCTCAACACTAGCTACCCTATCCGTTAACGGCCTGCGCAGCCTACCTCCAAAGCCCCAGCCGTTACAATGTCATTATAATATTTGACAGTAAAGTTCTAAGCTGACCGCTGCTAACGAGCTTTAAAGTTACACGTACAAGATAGCTCTTACTTTTTATGTTTATCCGGCAAGTTCGAGCTTGCACCATTTAGGTCCGACTTTTCAATCGTCAGATAACTTTTATGTGCAGTCACAGATCTGAGGAATGAAAAATCGGTCCTTAGTGGTAGCTACACCCGTAAGACTAACCCTTATCCCTAAACCGACAAAAGCTTAAGAAAGTGGTACACTTGTGTTCTGGTAACCCTTAAATGTTCTACGTCGTCGGCAAAATATCTAATAACTGAGCGAGCATGCGTGTCTCAAAGACGGAACAAGTAGTCTTAGCAGACTGCTGATAACTGTCCTTACTAAATCGTTTCTTATTTTTATTAAAGTCGTTTTACATAACTTTATGCAAGTTTTTGCACCGTGGCCGTTAATTTTATACTATTTATTGTATTGCAGTAATATGAGTATGGAAATGTTTTTAACATTAAAAATGTGTTTCGATCGCTTGTTTTGCGAGCGAATGTGCGAATCTGCGATTATGTCAAAGGTAATAAAACTACGTCATTTAAATGGGTAGGTATTAAAATACGCAGAAAAAAACTTAACATAACTTAAAGTTGTCAAGAAAATACACAAAAAAAAAAACATTTTTTTTGGGTAAAACTTAAAGAGATATTAATAATTATAAAGCGGAAAACTCCTCTAGAGAATTAAATTACGCAACTTTTGATATCAAAATGCGAGGATGAGAAGTGTTTGAATTTTTTAGGGTTCCGTAGTCAACACGGAACCCTTATAGTTTCGCCATGTCCGTCTGTCCGTCTGTCCGCGGCTTAGCTCAGAGACCGTTGCTACTGGAAAGCTGTAATTTGGTATGAATATACATATAAATGACGCCGACAAAGTGGTAAAATACAATTTTTTTTTTTAGGGTACTTCCCCTACACGTAAAGTTGGGATGGTTTTTTTTTTCTCGTCTATCCCATGTTGTGGGGTATCGTTGGAAAGGTGGTTTAAAAATAATGTGAGTTTGTGAAACTATTTTTGCATTTAGGGATCCGTTTGCGGAATATTAAGCTTTAAAGTTCGAATTTTTGTTAGAGCCAAGTGTCCCCCCCCCCAGCTAAATGGTTGGGTTTGGATATGTGAAAAAATTCACGGCAGTAGTATATATAACGAAATTAAAACGAAAACTATCACCGCTACGTAGGCTCCACAAGTTAAATTTGCAGTTGTAAAAACATGTTCCCCCATATATACTGTATGGGAGAACAAGTTTGTTTTATAAATTCATCCCAACTACGGAACCCTTCATTGTGCATGGTTCGACATGCACTTGGCCGGTTTTTACTATTTCTTTTGTGTGAGAGTCGCGCGTTGACATATGTGGCGCGGCGCGCGGTTAGAGCCGTTAGAGGCGGACTGCAGCAAAATCAAGCTTCTCGAATACGTACGATGCGGAAATATCGTATGGGGAACTTAAAAAATATATGAATTCAATTTTTATTACGGTTAGGTTAGAACTGTGACCGCAACGCACGAGCCGAGCGAGCGAAGCGAGCGGTGCCGCGGCAACGGCGGCCGGCGAGTGCCAAAAACGTCTAGAATATATAAATAATAAATTCACAGATCTCGTACACTACACGACCTTCGAGGTACACTTGTAATTCAATAACAATGGCCAATAATGTTGTTTCTTACTTTAGACATAATATATCAAGCTTATCTCTTCTAGAGTTCTTAAGCTGTTTGTGTTTTTGATAAATAATAAAATATATAAGTATGTATAAATGTAATGCGTTTTTTATTTTGTTGAGTTAATTTTCAATGTACATCGAAGGTCGTGCGATAGGAATAAGAAGCATAAGAATAATTTGTTTGTTCAAAAATATAAATATATGCACGAGATCTATTAAAAAAAAAAAAAATAGATTTCAACAGTCCTCTAGACTAAGAGTTATTAAAATGCCTATAGGTCATTTAGATTAAAATGGACTGCCTAGTGGGCAATAAATTGGGCTTTATTTATTACCTTTGTGTAGTAATTCTTTAATCATTTTAAATAGGCGATCCTTGTTAGACATGTAAGTAGTACAATCTATTTGAATAGGAAATATTTAAATTCAAGTGAATCGTGTGTGCGCTAATCGTGAAGGTAATTAAATGTTTTAAATAATAAAATCAACACGACGACGCTTCATATAAACTTACCTGGAAACATTAAAGTAGGTACTTACACATCATCATTAATTATAAACTTTATCTGTTAATAACCCTTTATTTACATGATAACGAATAGTTGCAATATTACGCTTTTTATTAGATAATTGACAGCAACACGCGAAGTCAAAAACGTGGTTAAAATTCAATTATTTTCAAAGAATAGATATTACAAAAACATTAAAAAGTTAACACCTGGTATCAAAAAAAGTTGAAAAGTAAAACTTTAAAAAACTCACCACGGTCTAGTAAAAAGTTGTAACTTCTACACTCATGTTCAAGCCACAATTGTTGGGAAGTAAACCATGTCTATCACAATGTTGCATGTTTTTATTATTGTTAAAACTTCACATGACAAGTTCGTAAACTGCAGGTACGGGCGGCGTCAAGCGCGTCTGAACTGTGCCGTACTACCCACTAGACTGAACCAAGAACCGCTCCTAAGACCACCGAACGCTCGCGAAAACAGACATTGTTTACAAATTTTCCCATAACATCGCGGAAAACTGTCCATGGTTTGTTATGAAATGATAATAGAGGCAAGTGATATAATAAGACATTATTAGGTCGAGCAAAAAAGTAGTTTTTCAAATAGGATGAGTGTTATTGAATGTAATAATCATAAATTAAGGTATTCTGAAGATTACTTTTCGTTATTTTTTTAAATAAATAAACTTACACCCTACTACGACAAAAAAGTCAACAAAAAAGGTATAAACAAGACATAACAGACAGACAAATAAAAATCCGGAGTCACACGTGTTATGGCATAAGATTACGTATGACTTCGGACTCTTTATTTGTCTGTCTGTGATGAGGGAACGGATGAACATACATACACATACATATTATGCATGTGTATGTATGTTCATCTGTTCCCTCGTAACTTCTAAACTACTCATCATGATTTTGACCAGTATGTACACAACGTGCCGCTACAATGGCGACATTAATTTAACACACAGGTAGGGCTAGTGGCCAGTAAACATAAAAAACATAATAAAACAAAATAATTCGTAAATTGAAAAATTTTAATTTTCAAACGAATCTATACATATAATAAATCTGTAGACGAGGTGTTTCTGTACAATGAAAAAAAAAAAAAAAAACCTAGCTGGAGTGTCCAAGAATAACCAACAGATGCCATTTCTACCATTTTTGGAATTTTTGTCTGTTTGTCTGTTTATCTGTTTGTCTGTTCGTTTGTTTGATTGTTCCAGTATCACGTAAAAAGTACGAAATCAATATGGTTAACTTATAAACTCAAATATTGTGTGTAACTCGATGTTTCATTTAGTTTTTGTTTCATCGCAATCGCTTCAAAATATCAAAAGATATAAGAGTTTAAAGTATTCAAGAAGAAATTTTCATTAGGTACGTAATGTAGATACACGTAACGACATCTATTGTCGTAAAATGACACTAGCGTAAAATCAGGTAGGTTTGTGAGAATGTGTGTAACACACGATCATAATCATCATATGTTCACATACTTCGCGCGGAAACATAACGCGATACATTGTGAATTTACCCAATCTAAAGTTTGGTTAATTCAAGTTTTCCAAATCCATTGTTTGGTAGTAGTGCCATAGGTGGCGCTATCTATCTTTTAAATCATGATACAAATATTAATCATGAAAAAATGGTGATAAATTTTAAAAGTGAGTAATTAAGGCACGAACGCGCTTACTAAATAAACACGAGTGCATTAATTACTCACTTTAGCAAGGTACGTAATCTACTTTCAGGTCAGGTCAAGTCAAGTCAAGTCAGGTCAAGTCAGTCATGGAACCCTACATCTTTTCTACATACCTTACAGAGTGTTCGAACGTTTTCCCATATATTTTGACAGTATCACTTCGTGCTCGATAGATGGCGTTGTTCATTTAACGTCATTTTCTGAATCGCGGTGTTAAGAGTCTCCGTAGAAGAATGACTTTCGCCGAATTCATAATTATCGAGTGTTTGGCTCATTTTGAATTGAACACATAATCCATACTAATCGATGCTTAAAAGTATAAATTCGATAGTAACTCTGTCTGTCTGTCCGTCTGTAATTCTGTATGTTACCTTTTCACGCCTGATCCACTGAACGGATCTCGATAAAATTTGGTAAAGAGATAGATGGCATCCCGGCGAATAACATAGGCAATTATTTTCTCAAAAACAAATTTAAGGGGGGGGGGGGATATAGGGGATGAAAGTTTTTATGGGAAACCTATCATTTTTAGAGTTCCGCAGTCAACAAGGAAGCTTCATAGTTTCGCCATGTCCGTCTGTCTGTCTGTCTGTCCGCGACTTAGCTCAAAAACTTTTAATCGACCAACTTACATGCAAAAACCCAAACATTCTGTATGCGAGAACAAGTTTTTTAACTACAATGTTTTTTAACTACACTTTGAGGGACAGTAAACGCCCATAGACGTAATGACAATAAAACTTTGCGAAAGTTTGTTTGATAAATTAATTCATCCCAACTACGGAACCCTTCATTGTGCATGGTTCGACACGCACTTGGCCAGTTTTTTTTTAACTTAGGGCTGTGAAAATTTGTGCTTTTTGTAACCAACAAAGAGTTATGTTCTTCTAAAATCATCCCTCATGAGGGTAAAAACCCTTCTTTACCCTCTTGATTTTAAAATTCACATGTAAGTACTTATTATTGACATTTTTGCGGGACTCTCTTCAAGAGCGTTAAGGGATTGAGAATATAGTCATAGTCCGTATCTTGA
The DNA here is from genome assembly GCA_948473465.1 of Lithophane ornitopus. Lineage (NCBI taxonomy): Eukaryota > Metazoa > Arthropoda > Insecta > Lepidoptera > Noctuidae > Lithophane > Lithophane ornitopus. The sequence continues at coordinate 12,652,758 of OX419613.1, forward strand.
GAATCTGTCCACTCAATCAAAAGTTATTACTACTTGGCTCTTGGCTTGGAACGAAGAGTTTGAGTTTACCAGTGAGTACTTACTCGATAGATGGCGTTGTGCAAATGATGCGATTTTCTTAAGGGGCATGCGCCGGTAGCCCGCGAAATTCAAATCTTAAGTTTTTTGCCATTTGCAAGTCAGTGTCAGACAGGTTGTATGTTAAAATGAAATTGTTTATTCTGTAAATAGGTTATTGGAATCACTTTTACACGTCGTAATAATATCAAAAAATGTAAAATTAAGCTAGATGAGGTCGGCGTTTCCTATCTGACTACTCTGAGAAGAAAGGCCGAAACAAACTCAGTCTCTTTTAAAGTCCGGACATACCTAGGTCAGATATTGGCATATTGGTCAGGCCCTATGAGGGCCATGTAGATTAGAGTCTGAAATGGTCTTTTGAGGAATGAACCACACAGATTTGAGTGAACCTGTCCTGTCAGTGCAAGCATTTGTCAGTAATGGCGGAGCTCAACTCAGAACTTAAGGAGCTCAGCGACTCGACGAACAATACCAAAGAAAGGACATTTATGTAGGCCGCATAAAGTTCTCAAATTGCCAGACCATTGTTAAAACTAACTGAGAACGAAAATTCACATTCATCCTCACATTCACAATAATTCAATACTTTACAAAGTAATCATTTGTCAATATCCTACATATAATATTCAATAATGTGAATTTGTATATAAAACTGGTAGGTATATTTTGATGATTTTCCATAGTACTTATTCAAAATGTCACAATGCCAAAATGACAAAATGTTAGCAGAGCGAGCAGCTCAATCCCATGCTTTTTGTCTTCTAAATAATCTGAAATTGTATAGTACCCTTTTTTACAAAGTTTGGTTTTAATACAGCTTTTAAATCGTTTAATGGGTAAGTTTCGAATGTCAATATGAATAAAATATGATTCGCGATCGTAGCAAAGTAGCTTTACAGAATAATAACCATTAGATACAGGAATACAACTCCTGCAATATTAGTTAGATTAGATAAATAAATATTTAAAACAATTGCGACTCATTATTTAGATCAACATAAAACTTGATACTGACCTGTAAAAAGCAAAAAACATAAGATAATTTGAATTTCGCAGGCTCCCGCAAAGCTTTCGCCTTAGTTTCCATCGTCCATACAATATGCCATAGTTTTTTCATTAATCTTTATACAATATTTTTTCATTAATCTTTCCGACAGTTTCATACTGCTGTCCATACTATCCACACTATCACCACAATATAGATATGGACTACCACTAATATATAAAGTTACTGGCTGTCTCATGTCTGTTACTTTTACGCCGTAACGCCTGATCGCCTAGACAGACCACGTGGGTTATGGGACATAGGATACTTTTATCCCGGTAGCACATTCCCGTGGGATAATTTCCGACATCCACGCGGGCGAAGCCGCGGGCAAAAGCTAGTTAAGTAATAAAAACATAACCAAAATTGAGATCACTCTGTTTAATCTTTTAAACAGAGTGATCTCAATTTTGGTTATGTTTTTTTTCATTCATGAAGCTACCTAGCTGGCTTATACGTTTTATCGGTAAGATACTTTGTCGGCATAATTTCTAAGAAATCGCGCGGCTTTCCTTCTATTCGCCTACATATGATCCGTGACCCCGACAAAATTACCTCTTCGCTACTAACTACTAACTAAGTACAGGTTGCTCCAGGATGGTAATTTAGAAAATTGTAAATAAATCAATAAATAATAACGTTTAATGAAATTCAAATATTTTCATAAAACGAATACGCGAAATTGTAATACGTGTTTTAAATTAATGTCGCCATAGTACTGTAGCGGAAAGAAAGAATGAAAATACGTTTATTTCCGGTAAACAAGACTCAACAAAAAAAATCAAAGAAAAAAATAAGAAAGGGTTTGGGGAAACATGCGTCACATCCATACACGTCACGTCACGTCATAGCACGTTGTATATTATACACATACCGGTCAAAATCATAACCCTCCTTGGGGGTAACATGAAATGCTGTTCGTTGATACCTAATGGCTAAAATCAGCAATTAATTGTATTCGCGTTGTTGAATTTTTGAAGTCTGCGGAGTTTTGCTAACTTATTTAATTTGATATACCTGTTTACCTTTTTCGTTTTATTTTTTTATCAACGCCACACTTAAAAGAGGAAGACGATGCTCTAATAAAACTGATAGCATTTTACAATAATTAAAGTATAGTTGGTTTTCTTAACAAATATTGAAACTCTTTTCTCGAAGTAAGTAACAACCGTAATCGTTTTCAAAAAATAACTGAGTACTGTTAATTATTCTGTTTAATAAACTTAAAATGAAAAACTCTTGGTTATCGCCATTTAAAACTCGTTTTTGAGTATCACAATTACTAACGTACTGTTTTATAGTTTGAAAATTAGTTTGTCTATTTTTTGTGTCTGTGTAAGCTATTTTAATTTATTCGCTGCTTTATCTTGAGTAGGTGTGTACTTAATATAATACAATATTATAATTTTTTGTTGCAATTTGAAGACCGGAGAGCTGTAACTTAGATTATAAGAACCTAGTTTAATTATTGACCAAAGTCAGGCAAAATACGAAATAAAATTCATAATATTTCCACTTTTAATTTTCGAGATACTTTCCGAGATTTGGCTGATGGTCTGTGAGAAGTGAGGGACCACACTTTAAGGGCTGTAGTTTTTAATATATTGATTTACAAATTCCCAGATTCGTTCTACAATTGTTTTAGGACTACTAATAATCATAGGACATTTTTTTTTGCGATTCCCAGTTTGGTCCCTCTGTTCACACACACGTAAGATATTTACTAAATAACAAACCACAAAAGCATTAAAGACAAAAAAAAATATAACGACAAAACTGTGGTCCCTCAGTCCACACAACATATATAAATATTATAGTGAATATTACCGAATTAAATAAATAAAACCGTTATTTTTCGACATAACGTTCTAGTAAAAGTCTTAATACATTTTGTAAAAAAGAAATGGAGCAGAAATATCGACGCAATTTGAAGATAGCGATTATTAATACTGGTCCCTCAATCCTCACCTCCACTGACACAAGTGCGTGTGCTACCTGCTTGACGATAGGATTATCGGAAAGTCTAGTGCACTGAATGACTTAAACAACTAAAAAACTGTTACATATCGTGTTTTTTTAGATATCCCATAAGTCTAGGTTATTAATGAGACCATGTCAAAGAATCAACTGACGTAGGGTATATAAATTATTTTTGAATTTGATTTTTTTTAAAGATAGGTAGGTATCGTAACATTAGAATCTCGATGTTTGTATCTAAATTTCATTGATAAGTACGAGTAAATCATTTTCATTCAAAGCAATCATTCATATTGAAAGCTAAGAAAATGCGACGTTGTCATATTTTGTTTTATTGACTGAAATAGTCAGTTTTTTTTTTCACGTAAGGTATTGTTTTACGTAAATAATCGTGATTTTGTCGAATTATTTTCGTAAAAAAAGAAAAAAAAAACATGCCTAGTGTTGATTCTTTGACATGGTCTCATTAATACCCCGGAGTTATGGGATATAAAAAACACGTTTTAATCTCAAAATAAATGTATGATATGGCCGCGAATCGTATTTAGATCTACATTCAACCTGATACTGACTGACCTGCAAACAGCAAAAAACGTAAGAGTAATTTCGTGGGCTACCCTGAAGCTTTCACCTTAAATAAAACTATTATTATCATTTATCAGTGATTTGTTAGTTTTTACTCGACTGCGGCATAGCCAAAAAGGAGGGTTCTGTGTTTGACATGAATGTATGTGTGACCGTCTCTATGTTCCCTCTTAACTACAAAACGGCTGAACCGATTTTGATAAATGATATGTCGTTAAATTCGTCTTTATTGCGCAAGTCACTTGTGTATATTAAAATAAAGAAAATTAAATGGCAGATTTTTGGCGCCAAAATGTATGTTTAAAATATAAGTAGGGTATCTAAATAAAGGGGTTTAAAAGGTGATTCCAAAAATATATACAAGATATTTGTTATGTAATTTGGAATGAGAAATGATAAAACAATCTAAACTTTTGAGGTGAGTAATTTGAAGACTTTGAACACGCGCATCGCATGTAATATTAATAGCCAATTTCTGAAAATCAGAGATTATGAAAAATAAACGGAACAGATCGACATTTATCTTATTTATCAATATACCTACCATAGTGACGTAAATAAAGTCTGTTAGCAGATGTATGCAAAAAATGTCCTTTCTTTGGTATTGGTCGTCGAGTCGTTGAGCTCCTTATTGAGCTTGTTGCGGTATCAGCTATTTGAAAATAAATAAAAGTTAAAAACTTACAATAATAATACTAAAAACCATTTTAAGCTCTGAGTTGAGCTCCTCGGTTACTGACAAATGCTTGCACTGACTGGACTGGTCCACTCAAATCTGTGTGGTTCTTTCCTCAAAAGACCATTTCAGACATTAATCTACATGGTCCTCATATGGCCTAACCAAGATTATGTTTGGACCTTAAAAGAGACTGCGACCTCTGAGTTTGTTTCGGCCTTTCTTCTCAGAGTAGTCAGATAGGAAACGCCGACCTCATCTAGCTTATTTTATTTTTTTATTATGACGTATAAAAGTGATTCCGATATCCTATTTACAGAATAAACAATTTCATTTCATTTCAATGTTTAGGTATATCTATTTTGTTCAATTCTTTCCAAATGATGTCTTTCTCTTTTCAGTTATTTTATTTATTTATTTATTAACATGTTTCTTTTGCCATTACAGATAATCTAATGCGACAAAGTAACTTAAAATATAGGTACTTACCTATACCTTACATGCTACACAGTACGTGGCCCTGGAATTCACCCAGTGTACAGGTGAATATATCAATGGTATCCGCCACCGTGTTGAGAGAGCGCAGCGCACGAGTCAGCGGTGCGCGCCCCAGCAGGTTAGTGCGCGCTCTTGGCACCACCAGCAGCTGCGACTTGCGTCGCCGCGTCACGTTCATATCCGGTAAATTAAACCCTATTTCTGATAGTATACAGGAGTTTTGTATACTACCTCTTAAAACTTTGAAAAGATACGTTGCCAGTGCCACTTCACGCCTTACTTCTAATTTGTAGTAGCCCACCATACCGAGACAGAATAAGGTAGGATACAGTAACGGGTAACCCGGGTATCTCCCATACAGCTTTAAATAAATAAATCTGACAAATTTGTTCTGTATCCGTTCGAGCATATTTTTGTATTTTATTTCACTCGGGCTCCAGACGGCCGCATTATATTCCAGATGACTCCTCACAACAGCCTCGTACAAAGCCCTCAACGCACTGATGTTTGTGAAGTCATTTGCCTGACGCAGCCAGCAAATCCCAGATTCCTGTACGCCTTTTTACAAACGTGTACCACGTGTTTGTGTCCATGTTGTACCGTCCATGTTGTACTGGTAGTGTTGTGGGATTCGTGTGCGTGTGAATGAAAGCACCGAGCACTTTGATACATTAAAGTATAGTTTATTGCAGTGACTCCATTCAGTAACCCTATCCAAGTCGTGCTGCAGCGCGTCACGATCCGCAGTGTCTTTTATGACTGCAGACAACTTAAGGTCGTCAGCAAATAGCATGCATGTTGACCTGACTACCTTTGGTAAATCATTTACCATAATAATAAATAATAAGGGTCCCAAATTTGTACCCTGACTGACGCCCGATCTGGTGTAGTAGGGCTCCGAGAAGTGTCCGCCACAGTCCACATACTGACGTCTATCTCGAAGATAACTGGCGAAGAACTTTACAGTATGAAATGTGCAGCCCATACCCGCCAGCCTTGAGAAGAGTACGTCGTGATCTACTGTATCGAACGCCTTTTTAAAGTCCAGGTAGGGCCTATCTGTGCATAAAGGCAATTGTGAACAGCCATCTCTAATACCTTGGTTGGTGCGCTCAGTACCGCAATTGGCCTGAAGTCACTGACATCCGTACCACCTCGACCTTTCGGTATAGGTACCACTCGCGTAAGTTTCCAACGACTAGGAAAGTGTGCCAACGACAAACACACATTAAATATGTGCAGCAAAGGTTCTATGAATACCATGCGGCAATCTCTCAAAATGAAGGGCGGAATACCGTCCGGACCCACTGAGCGCTTAGGCGGCAGACCAGTCAGCATGCGCCGGACGGCCGCCCGCTCGAGGCAAGCGAGATGCGCATAAGCGCCGCTCGGCGCTGCCTCCCCACACGCCGCCCCCGCGCTCAGTGTGCCCGCTGTCGCGCTGTACACAGAGTGAAAGAATCGTGCATATTCCTTAGCTGATTCATCACCAGATAGAACTCGTCCCTCTTTGATCAATTTGTACTGACTAGAAGTGTCTTTTTTCGACCTTACGTAATTCCAGAATGATTTGGGGTCTGTAGCGAGATGGTTCTGTACTCGATCTCTGTACCGGAGGTGAGAACTCGCTGTTTCCGCCTTCACCCTCGCCCGACACTGAGAGAATGCCTCATAATCACTTGGAGATTTGGTCGTTTTATAGTTTTTGTGCAAATCGTATTTTAATTGAATTTCTTTAATAAGATCTAAGTTATATAATTCTGGATATCTTCTATTACTAATATTTTTAGTTTTCGGAGGAATGCTTCAAAAGTTTCATATATTTTATCATAATAAAAATTTAAAGCCAAATTAGGATCTTGAATACTGTATAAATCTTTCTAGTCTATTAAATTAATTAAATAATATAACTTATTGTAATCCACTTTACGAAAATTCCATTTCCTAAACTGTGACTGAGGGTGTGGTTGTGATTCGCGAGCTGCGGGTGTGGAATGTGTTGGTGTTGGCGCACGTGACGCCGCAACGCCGACCGCAAGTGGCGGGTGATACACATCCATGGGCTGCAGACCTTCGTCGGCAGCACACACCGTCACTCCACCGCGCCCACTCAACACAAGGTCCAGTTGCCTATTATTGCAATTCGGCACCATGTTACACTGAGCGACCTCACAAAATGCCACAAAATATTCAAAATAACTACATACATCACTATTGCACGAAATTAAATTAAAATCTCCTAAAATTACTATATTACTTCTATACTTTATACTCAATTTTTCTAATAAAGTAAACATTACCATGTACTCAGTCTCTTCTGCCTTTGGTGGTATATACTCTACTCAGCATAAAAATAACAAACAACTCTGCTTATAAATACTTGCACATATTATTTCGAATTGTTGAGTATCAATATTAATATCATTTGGCATTTTTATTCGTCGCAGTTCAAAACACGGTGTGTCCACTAAAAGTACGCCGCCCTGCTTGCGTCCGTCCACTCGATCACAACGTAGGATCTGGTATGCTGGCAGTGAAATTTTCGAATTGATTCGTTACATCCTGTTTCAGTAATAGCAAATATATCAGCATCCGATGATTCAAGCAGCGATAAAAATCTTGTTGTTTTTGTTCTTAGTCCTCTAACGTTTTGGTATAAAATGTTGTATATTCTACTGTGTGTCTGTTCGTGGATGGCTTGATGAGGTTGTGGTTGAGCCTCGAAAAAAATCCATTCACTGAATTCTACATTTAGTGGCCAAACATCAGGGTTATATAATTTTTCAAAGCTGTTTTATGGTAAACCTATTTTAAATGATGAATAATTTCTTTCAGTTCTTGTTTTTATTTTTTCTACTATAAATTCCGAGTTATGTCCTAATATTTATTTTAATATATTCTTTAATCCTATCTTCTGTAGTACTTTTGTCCAACCTCCATACATGTTGATATTTTTTCCGTTCTACCGCCTTTAACAATGTAACCGATTTGTTACCGCCTTTCTTTACCGGATTATTTATTTTGCTGCTTTTCACTTCAATCCATTTATCATTGATATTTTCCGCAACCGCTGTATTTCTGGCCACCGCCGCGTAGGTAGCGCTCAGCTGCCGAGCCGTCGTCGCCTTCGTAGGTATGAGCGAAGCGGCCGGCAGCGGAGTCGCGCTCGCGGGGCCTGCCTCGGCAACAGGGCGCGATAACTGCGTCGTCGTTGAATTGTATAATTCTTTTCCAAGTTTCTTACTAGTTTGATTATGTGAAGAATTATGGACTGACTTCGTACAAGGGTTCGGCTGCGTAGTGACAATCCTTTCAATTTCCTCTTCCAAACAAGTGCACTTTTTATTAGCTGCACTCAAATATTCTCTCAATTTGTTATTCTCTAAGACCAAAGTTGCTACTGAATTCTTAATCTCTTGAATAAGTTTTGTTTCAATAGTATTCAATCTAGCAGATATTTCTCCTTTTAACATATCCGTAATACTCTGAATACTTTCCATCATGTTAATTGCCGATGGCGTAGTATTTTCCTTAAAATTAGTCTCTTCGCAACTTTTAGTTGATTCCTTTTCTAACAACTCACCTCCTGAGCGGGAGCCGCGTGCAGGTGTATTATCTGTCACTCGTACACGCTGTGTTATGTTCGAGCAGGAATCACACCTATACGAACTTACTAACTGGGTTATTTGCTCAGTAAATGTAGCCGAAGTAATATTTAGACAGATATAATGGTATACTGTCTTGCATCCAGTACATCTCAGGAGTTCTCCCAATGCAATTTTTTTATTGCAAGCAAAACAAATCATTTTGAATGTCCGCGCTACGCGAGTGAGACGAAGCTAAACGTTTATAGGCGGGAGTGAAAGAGCCAGATGCGCGGCTCGCGATACGTCGCACCGCGCACTCGTTGACACTGTTTGCACTTCTTGTTTGAGAATTAAATAGTCTCAAAGTCCCAATATCCACAGAAATTAACACTGTCCTGCACTTTATACATGTATTATGACGTTAACAGTTCAGTTTACACACATTTTTAGCGTAGTATACCGCAAAATTAACCATTTATGAAATTAAAAACCGGGAGCGCGGCGGACCACGGTGTCACCGCGCAGCGCCATTATGGATATAGGATTACTAAAATAATAATATCTCAGCTAAGAGGAAAGCAATGCACAATTTTAGCATTCTATTATTTAGTAGAAAGTTTTTACTAAAAGTTAAATGCACTAGACTTTCCGATAATCCTAGCGTCAAGCAGGTAGCACACGCACTTGTATCAGTGGAGGTGAGGATTGAGGGACCAGTATTAATTGCTATCTTCAAATTGCGTCGATATTTCTGCTCCATTTGTTTTTTACAAAATGTATTAAGACTTTTACTAAAACGTTATGCCGAAAAATAACGGTTTCATTTATTTAATTCGGTAATATTCACTAAAATATTTATCTATATTGTGTGGACTGAGGGACCACAGTTTTGTCTTTAATGCTTTTGTGGTTTGTTATTTAGTAAATATCTTTACAAAATCTTTACTAATTGTCTGTAATCAAAATCAATCTGCCTAAGCCTTTTCCCAACTATGTTGGGGTCGGCTTCCAGTCTAACCGGATGCAGCTGAATACCAGTATTTTACATGGAGCGACTGCCTATCTGACCTCCACAACCCAGTAACTGGGTAATACGATACCACTTGGTTAGACTGGTTGTCAGACTTTCGTGCTTCTGACGACTCGTAACGACTGTCAAAGATCCACAAATGACAGCCGGGAGACCAACGGCTTTACGTGCTTTCCGAGGCACGGAGGAGTCTCGATATGTGAAAATGGTCACCCATCCACGGACCAACCCCGGCAAACGTAGCTTAACCTGATGGATCGACCCGAGCGGCTGTTATTACTTAGCCACGAGCCTGTAATCACAAAACCTTAATTTTCGAGATACTTTCCGAGATTTGGCTGATGGTCTGTGAGAACCGAGGGACCACACTTTAAGGGCTGTAGTTTTTAATATATTGATTTACAAATTCCCAGATTCGTTCTACAATTGTTTTAGGACTACTACTAAATCATAGGACTCTTTTTTTGCGATTCCCAGTTTGGTCCCTCAGTTCACACACACGTTTAGTGTGACACCTAGACATTCAGCATAATTATATTTTAATACCCAGTTATTAAGTGATTGATATGTTGGATAGGTATATCCAACATATCAATCACTTGACCCTCCTCTTCGTAATAGTATTTATTTTGATACTAGCAGCGCCACGCGGTTTCACCCGTATCGATTCCGTGGGAATATCGAGAAAAAAATTATCCTATGTCCATATCCAGGTCATGGTCTACCCATGTGCCAAATTTCTTCCAAATCCGTTCAGCCGTTTTGGCGAAAAAGAAACAAACAAACATACTCACTTTCGCATTTATAATATTAGTAAGGATTAGGACAGGCTTAGTCCAATCTGAATGCCTTTTTATACCTGCTTTATTTGGTTATAACAAAAACGACTTCTTATTCTCAAAGGTATATTTCATAGGTAAGTAGATAAATATAAGTATGGAATTTCTATATCACTTAAAATATGTATATTATATTATACCACCACACCGTTAACGATGAGAAAAAAAAACGTTGTCCACAGTCGCACATTCATGTTTAAAGTTTTCAAAAAAGGGAAAGTAATGCTCGTTCACTAAAACTAGACACCTAAATGAATGCCTCAATTAAATCACGCTGTTGGAATTTAGTACTTGTTCTGTCGCTTATTGATTGAGCATTAAGATCTTTAAGGGTGCCTTCTCATCTGATTGGCGTTAAACTTGCGTTAACACTGCGTGTGCGGTCGATGGACGCCCACGCTAGATGTGAAGGATCTCACTAAAGATTTAAATCGTTAGATTCGCCTTAACGCGTCAAAAGATGGTTGCGTTTCTTTTTCGTTATGACACAATGACGCAGTGACTGAAAATAGTGAGCCTACATAATAATAATGGCGCTTCCATGACAATCAAGTCATGTCATGGAAACGCCATTATTATTATGTAAGCTCACTATTTTCAGTACTCATTGATACTTTCTTGTGTGACTATGTACGGTGAGCGCAAATCTAACTATATAAATCTTTTGGTCTCATAATGTTATACGAGAAGTTAAAATCGGTTGAGAAGTTTAGCCGAGAAAGCGCACCAAACAAGCTGACATTTCACACACCTCCATGATGATTAGATATAATTATAAAAATATATATTCCACCCTGATCCTCGTTAGTTACAATATATTAAGAAAATAGCTACTTATTTAAAAACACCCTAATTGCGTTATAAACACACAATAACCAAAGCTTTCATTTTTAACCGACTTCAAAAAAGAGGAGATTCTCAATTCGTTTGTATGGTTTTTTTTTTTGTATGTTAGTTACGCGATTACTCCGCGAATTATGGATTGATTTTGACGATTCCTTTTGTGTTTGGTAGGTCATGCTTCAGAGGTGGTCCCATATAAATTTGCTTACGTAGTTTTTGAGTAAGGGTTCGAAACAGTTCGTTCAGACCGTGACGTGAAGCGACGCGTCGCTGCGCGTACTTTTTAACAATTATCGATATCTTATCTTATTTTCTTCACGAAAAGTTATCATTTCAGTACGAGTGTTGACACGTGTCAAAGTTTTGCTACGCAGCGCGTGCGCCTTATTGTGCAGTAAATAAATTCGATATTGTATCGGATCATAAAAAACTGCGCGTCGCGTCTCGGTGTGAACTGACCCTTAGTTTCAATAATAAGTATTTTTCCGACTTAGCCTGATGATGTTTTAAGGACTCCTGTCACTGTTGTTTAGGTAGTGACATAGCAGGTAGTGGTATTTGAATTTGTGTGGGGTGGAAAATTCAAATTCACTTCCGAAATTAAAGTTATTTTTCTCTTTTTGTGTATTTTTTTGGAAGTCGGTTGTTTTTTTTTTTGTAAAACTTTTTATGATTTATCAATAAACTGCATACTCTATTTTCTACGTTAATGAAACCACAACAAAATTAATATTGGGTTGGTCTGCCACAGTGAAAGCTATTGTGGTTGTAAGTGAAATACACATTAAAGTTGCAGGTACACTCCAATAAGCTTTAAGCTTACGCTCCGCTTACAAGAACTTTACTGTTGATAAACAATAAGTTCATAATAACCATCAAAACTTCTCCATACATACAATAATCTACACACGTTGTTATTACGATATCTTTAATAAACATTGGCAATATATTAACAAAAGTTTTAAAAACAAGGGAATCTGGTGTTTAGGGATTTCAACAAAACGTAGCGTATAACAATAGTACATTGTGATACGAGTGTGCTCTTTTGGTTATTACAGTCGAGGCGGTATTATTAGCGCGAGCCGCAGGCGAGCGCGATTTGGTAGTCGAGAGTGTAATAATCACTGCACACGCGTTTTATTCGACGTTTTTCAACACACTTGCGAGGAAAAAACAGACTTGTTGTAAGAACTTATGCTTCAATAACGTAACTATAGAGATGATAGATTTATAATTTATAAAGTTTAACTGACCTTTGTTGCCAGGTACTGACTATCCGGAGTTTCTTTTAACAACTTTTATGTCGGTTGGTGACAATACTTTAAATTTTGTATTCTGATAATAATTAACCACACAACGAAAACGATAATAAATATTTATGGAAAATGGCGCGCTGGTTTTATTTTTCCATAGGTGTAAATAAAGGCACTGGCAAAACCGTTAGACAGCCTGTACAAAAAAAAAGATTTGAATAAGAAAAAAAATTACAAAAATATATATATATCTAAACGTACCATGGCGGAGTCAAATCTATTTATTATTATTTACGCTCTTCTCCCCTACGAGAAGTCGACATTTTTTTTAAATGACTTTAACCGCACAACAAAAAGTTAACAAATATTTATGGAAAAAGGCGGCTGGTGTTGTTTTTTTCTGCTAGCGATGCGCGCGCGGGTGTAAATAAAGGCACTGGTAATACCTACTACTACTACTGGTAATAATGAACAGCCTATACAAAAATACCAGCGCGGTTCGTCGGGGCGGGTCAGGTGGGCGCGCGCGTGCCACCCGCGGGCTTACCGGAAAAAAGCGCAAGTCTCTGCTCGGGTTTAAATAGAGAATGCTCATTTATTAGTACAAATTCAATGTATAGTATCCCTCTGACGTTTAGGTATGCATGGGATTTTTATGGAACAATTTCTATACACGAAACAAATTCCATGCTGCCATGATAGTACTTACTAATTCCATACTGCCATGTCATTACTCCGACTAGTAAATATTAATCTGTGGCGCACATTACTGCACTAGTGCGGTAATATAAAGTAAAAAACACGCTTCCATAATACACTGCATTATGAACCTAAAAGCGGTTCAATAAGAGCCACTTTACGAGCAAGTGTGTTGAAAAATATATTATGCAAGTAACAAAAAATATTATTACTTAAAAGTATCAAGTATGTACTGTCCTTATGAGTTAAGGATAAAATTTAATATTAAAAGTTAAAATTATTATATAATTAGGTATATTTCTGAGACGCTATATGTAAGTACTGCAAAGGTTTTTCCGAATAATTAATTACTCATTGAAATAGCCAACCCGTAATCTGAACTGAAGTTTTATAATAAAACGGGTCGTGATTCTGAAAATCGACCGTGAATAAACTTACTGTTAAGTTTTCAAACACTAAATAGGCACATATAAACTCGTACAATAATTTAAAGTTAAGATTTGACTAATTTTTCAAGAAAAATATTTCACACGTTGTGTTATTGTAATGTAAAACATAACATTACAACACGCCTTGTTTCCCCGAAGGGCTGGGCGTAGGTGTACCTATAGAACACCCACAGTTATAAGTTAGTGAGCTTTAAGTGAAATATGTTCATTGAAATATCCTGCCTGAAAAAATGTTTACGTACGTGTAAAAATGATCTACCTTCGATAGGTTTAGCTCGTAGTATAAGTGATTGAAATCTGCCGTATACGAAAGTTGAAAGGGTCACTAACACACCGAGCGAAAAGTCATCAAAGTAGATATACAAGAACTTCCAAGTAGTAAGTATGTATGTAAGTAGTACCTACATAAGACAAATAAAAACAACAGGTCGATTGTCTCCATTGCACGTTTACGAGAAAAACAATTTCTTAACAATTATTTTATAGTGTTTGATCTGTAAGATGTCTTCATTCGGAATGACAATGGTCTGACGTAGGATAAGGCTCTTCAGACTCCCCGAAAGTGCCGTCTCCACTTCGCTTAGCTCTCTTTGATATCATGTCGTTCGTGGCGGCTTTCACTGAAACAAAAATATTTATATATTATTGCTTTTTCTTCATTGAAGTTTGTAATACAAATAGTTGTACATTGTGGTTGCAACGCGAAGATAATGTGATCCCATAATAAACCATGTTGAGTAAGGTTAGGTTTTATTTTGAAAAGCTCTTATCTCCCAACTAAGCCCTGCTACCATACTTAAGAAGTTATTCGTCGACTTGAGGTTTCGGAAGAGTTAGTCTTTTGCAGTTTCGGAGGAGTTGGTTTTTTAGAAGAGTTGGTCTTTTGCAGTTTCGGAGGAGTTGTTTTTTTTAGAAGAGTTGGTCTTTTGCAGCGATAACTTTAGATATCATAATTATATAGAGTGACAATGCGAGCTCAAGTTATATGTTGGTTAGTAGTATGACGGGCTGGCTTTCAAAACTCCACGTCCAAGCCAGAGGAAATAGTAGTATATAGTAATAACCTACAGCTACGATTCAATATTGAAAGCTGAATAATTATGCTTTGACTAATACGCAGTAGGTACCAGTTTATAATCACCGATATACCAATAGCTTGTAGACAATGAAGTGGATTTATGTATACATTTGTAATATCCATTGCCACCGCCAATTTCAGTGACATCTGACTAATTGGAAATTGGCAATATTATTAGTGAATAGATTTCGTAGACAGATCTATTGATGTGTGTGGTGTCTTGGTTTACGTTAGGTTGTACAATAAAACACTGTGGAAATAGGGTCGGTCCCCTCTCCATACATACGCTCTCGCCTGTTTTCTTTCTGGTTTATGACCTTAGAAAATTATTTTTGACAGTAAAATTAATATCAACTAATTCTATGCCCCTATGTTTTCCGTTTTGATGATACATTATCTGTAGAAGCACTAGAGCCCTCAGAAAATGATCAAAATTGCCTGTTTAGACTGCCGTCATCAGAGGCCTATTGTATTTTGACAACTATTAATGAACAAAGAAAAATATAGGGGCACAGTATATATTCTTCTTAATGAATTTATAAAATATCTTTCAAATTGGTCCAATATTGGAGGAGGAAATAGACGAGAGCCGCACTTCGAATTATGACTTTTTGTATGGAGAAAAGACCGACCCCATTTCCTCTTAAGGCCTATTCAAATCTAAGTGGTGTTCGCTGCCGTTGTGGGTAGAGGTACATACCGCGCAGGTTTTTATCCGCTTTGGTGTGAACAGTATTATTACCGCATACCCTCTCGGTTTTCTCTACCGCAGACGGTGTGAACAGTATTATTAGTAGTAGATTTACTTTAAAATTTTATTTCCTAAATAATTAAAGTAGAATACCAAAAGATTTATTATCAATTAATTGCTTTAAACTCTTTTGCTAATACTTAAGTACTTATAATCTTTATTTCATTTTCAATACATACAAATTATATTTTTAAATATTAGAATTATAACAGTACTAGCTGCGTCCCGCGGTTTCACCCGCGTAAAGCTCGATCCCATGGGAATATGGGAATATGAAAAGTATCCTATGTCCTATTCCAGGTCATGGTTTACCCCTGTGCCAAATTTAATCCAAATCCGTTCAGCCGTTTTAGCGTGAAAGCGTAACAAACAAACAAACTCACTTTCGCATTTATAATATTATATAGTTAGGATTACTCCATGCAATTAACTGTTTGCAGTTTATTGACTTCCAACCTCCCTTGTTGGTTGCAGTCCCGTGTGGGTTGCAACCACCTCTACCTCTTACGGGGTGTTGATTCTCTGCTACGAGCTACGAGATGGCTACGCGCTACGGATAATTGCTACGGGGTAACATACGCTTTATTTGTAAGACTATCACATAAAATCACTGCCCAATAGGCTAGCTTATAACATAACATCACGCTTGTATTCCCTTAAAGATTTTTTTGCCAGTTATGTTTTAGTCCCAGATAGGCAGCGCGCCTATTGCCATCAACCGGGCACAAATGCGGACACCGGGCTGCTACCGACAGTTTTAATTCCGAATTATAATTACACCACCATTGTCGCCATTTACTGCCACTTTGGACTAGTGCTCGCAAGCGCTACTGCTGAGCAAGAGGTCCTGGGCATGAGGTCCTGGCGATTCCAGGGTCGGACAAAGTGTTCAAAATCAAAAATGAAAATCAAAATATTTTATTTCACCTATGCCTACATGGGCACTTATGAAACGTCAAAAGCTAGGTGTGCACGGTTCCAATTGGTTGTTTCCTATGGAGAAGAGCTGGCAAGAAACTCCATAGTTACTCTTTTAAGAGAAAATAATTGTGTTATTGGGTTTTTCCTGGAATTTCTCAGTAACAGCCCGAAGTCTGGATTTGTGCCCGGTTGTTGGCAATAGGCTCGCCCCCTGTTACATGGGAATTAGACTTAGCGGGCGAAATATATTGATGTAATATAGTTGCACCACTGCCCAACCCTTTGGGGTAATACAGGCTGGTGTTATATTATGTTGTTACTTATTAAGTTTATTACTGTTCGCTATCCTGGCTTCTGGTTCTAAGGTTTATTTACTTGCTTCCGTATGATAAAATAACAATAATCGAGTTAAAATTCCTAACATTATTTACACAAATTGAGTGATAGCAAGTAGAATTATGCCCGTTTCCTGAAGTCCGAAAGAAGTCCCTGAAGATAGGTTAATTCTGTCTAAACGTAACTTTTTGATGAGCACAGCTGCCTGTAGGTCAGGAATGGTCGAGGGCAGGTACTCAGTAAAATCAGGTACCAGAAACTGGTAGTAGTAAACTGGAGGTTACAGCAATGAGATCTCATTGTGCAAACACTGGCTGGCACAAAAAAATAAGACATACAATATTCAATTTCAAACATTGTGAGTGATGCACCTATTTGCTGTTGTTATTTTATGTATTTCATATATTAGGTCTTTACCTATGAAATTGCCGTTCTGCAGTACTGGCCATTTCAAATCAAAATAATTTTTGTTTGGCTAAGAATTCTAATTTCAAATTAATTTTATTTTAAAAACATGGTTTTTTTTTTCCAAAAGTAGTCATTTCTTTATTGATTAGTGTTACATTTTCATCGCATTTCAATCTTTTTCGTCATCATGGATACGTTAAAAATTCGAGTAATTATGGAATATGAGTACCGTCGTGGCAGCAACGCGGCACAAGCGGCACGCAACATCAACGACGTTTACGGAGCTAACACTACAAACCAACGCACCACCTGTTATTGGTTTGCTCGCTTCCGTTCTGGAAATTTCGACCTGAAAAATGAACCACGCGGTCGTCCGAAGACTTTGGTCGACAATGACGAATTAAAGGCGATTGTGGAAGCTGATGATACACAATCTACGGCTGAATTAGCAGCAGCTTTCGACGTTAGCGTCAAAACAATATTGGTCCATTTGCGTCAAATTGGCAAGGTAAAAAAGCTTGACAAATGGGTGCCCCACGAACTCAATGATCGCCAGCGCGAAGTACGCGTCGAGACGTGCCTTGCACTGCTCAACAGACACACAAATGAAGGAATTTTGAACCGCATTGTTACCTGCGATGAATAATGGATTCTGTTTGATAACCGCAAGCGCTCAGCAAGTTGGTTGGATCCTGGTTCAGCACCTAAACAATGCCCTAAACGAAAACTTACCCCTAGAAAAGTGATGGTCACTGTTTGGTGGTCTAGCGCCGGTGTGATTCATCACAGCTTCTTACCAAACGGGGTGAGCATTACTGCAGATGTGTACTGTGAAGAACTGAACACAATGATGGAGAAGCTGGCGCATCTCCAACCAGCATTGGTCAATCGCTCGTCTCCGCTGCTCCTGCACGACAACGCGCGACCTCATACTGCACAGCAGACGGTCTCCAAGTTGCAAGAACTGGGGTTGGAAGCTCTCCGTCATCCGCCCTACTCACCAGACCTTGCGCCTACAGACTACTACTTTTTCCAGAATTTGGATAACTTCTTGGCGGGAAAAAAATTCAATACCCTAGAGGCAGTACAAAATGCCTTTGAAGAATTTGTTGCCTCCCGTCCAGCTGATTTCTTTAAGAAGGGCATCAATAAACTGCCACTGCGATGGCAAAGATGCATTGATTGCATGGGTGATTACTTCGATTATTACAAATAAAAAATTCATGAAAAAAATTCGTTTAAATTTTTTCATACAAAACGGCAATTTCATAGGTAAAGACCTATTATATATTCTAGTAGTTAACTTTACATTTTTGGAGGACAAAAGAAGTACTGTTGTTGAAAAGTTTTGGTATTCAAGCCCTCATAGTTTGCTCGCTGATTTCACGTCACAGGTGTTCGAAAATTATTTCAATGTCAAGTTTCACTACCCGCCATTCTGACGTCAGTTTGGCGGCTCTTTTGTTATACAGATATCACGTGCACGTGGATATTTACAATCTGATACAATTCGATATTATTTTTATGTAGGTTATAAAATGTTATATGTTTATTTATTTATTTTATTACTAGCTGCGCCCCGCGGTTTCACCCGCATAAATCTCGGTCTTGTGGGAATATCGGGATAAAAAATAGCCTATGTCCTTTTCAAGGTCTACCCCTGTGCCAATTTTTTTCATCCAAATACGTTCAGGCGTTTTAGCGTGAAAGCGTAACAAAGAAACTCACTTTCGAATTTATAATACATAGAGATATGACATAATTATAGTTTTAAGTACAAAGGTACTGCTTATTTCTTAAGAAATTTATTTCAGCAGACCGGGGAAACGAGAAATGTAGACAATAGTGTGTAGAAAAGAAAAATGTTAAAATGTTATTGGCTATCAGATTTTCTTTAATTTAAGGTTACTCGTAACACGATTGTGAGCGCTTTCATCAATACCTAACAATACATGTAGGTAATGTTAGAATATCATGGATCACTATGGAAGTTTGTTGACAGCAGTTTATACGGCGTACCGTAAAGAAACTTGTCGTGTATTGGCCTTATGGGACAATTAATCACGTTTGAAGACTATTTTAAGCCATGTAATCCTTATGATGATTCCTGGAACCGTAGGCCAGTGTTCCAAGATCAACTAACAGATACGTATGAATGATATTCGAAAGGCTATATTTATTTTAGTTTTTGAACTCTCATCTCATTCTTAACCAGTGCGTTTTATCTAAGTTTTTTTTAAACTTACAGTCATAAGCCCATCCAATCTTCGCGAACAGGTCAATGAAACCGGTGGACACGTTCATCTTGCCCAGCTCCGAGGTCCTATAATCCCAGGGGAACACGTGGTGGTAGTTGTGCCAGCCCTCCCCCAGAGCTGCCAGGCTCACCATGCTGTTCTCCACTGACTTTATGAACCTGAGAGAAAAAAAAAACAAAGTTAATTTACATAGACCAAGACGAAGATAGAGGGAAGAACTTGACTTATGCAGAAAGTTATGTCAGTAACCGACAGGTTTTAATACGAAGTCCCCTCGCTGCGTCTGTCTGTCTGTCTGAACACGATAAACAATCAAAAACTACCGAACGGATTTTCATACGGTTTTCCGCAATGGACGGAATGATTCATGAGTAAGATTTAAGTGTATTAAATACGTGATAATAATGTAGATTTAAGTGTAATAAATAGGTTTTGTGTAAATTGGCTGAAATAAGACGGTGATTGGTGAAGATGTCGGTAAAACAATTTAGCTTATATGAAAACAATGTATTACGGAATTAATAAATTGTTTATCTAGAATAATAAATAAATGGTTCTTTTAATTATGGTCTAGTGGTGGTTTTAAGTATAGTCCCGTGGGATATTTTCCGACATTCACGCATATGGCAAACGCTAGTAAATGATAGGTAATTATTAGATATGCCCCTAATTTCTTGCAAACTATCTCAATTTATTTTTGTTGTAAACTGAAAACTTCCTCTTACCGCTCTCCGTCAGGTGCGAATCACACATTGTCAGTATTGGTAGGAATCCATTAATACCATAATGGATTTACCCCTACACAAGCAAGTAGATGCCTCGTATCTAAGCGGATTCCAGTATTTCCTATACACAGGTGTTTTTATGGTGATATTCATTTTGTTAAGTGGTACGTATACTAAGTATTATACGCTCAGCTATGGATCGCTTATGTAGGATAAGTAGTGTGTACCTCATAGATAGTGTACCTACTTTACGTGCCATCGCCAACTGTGCGTCTAGCCGCTGCAACAAGACGCACAGTTGTCGTTTGCATATGTGTATTGTCGCTGCGACTTAACGCAGAGCTTTCGTTTGCGTCTGCGACCGGTCTTTGGAACAGAAGTCGTGCAGAAAGCGATCATTTTCATTGAGCATATTGATGCACTTCCACGTCCGACTTGAAAACGTCGACATCGTATCCTTGTTGAGATTTGCAATAGAAACACACGTGCACCTTCCTCAGTGCTCACAGCAAGGATGGCGCTGACTTGTCGGATGCGACTGTCGTCAGGTGTGCGACTGTGCGTGTGCACCGTAATACTTACTAGTTGGCGCAACAAGTAGTGACTCCCCTAGCCTGTCGATGCGATTCTGCAACTCCACGCCAAGTGTGCGGAGCTTTGAACAAAATATATGAAAATTGTCGACTGTATCCTGTCATTGCGTCGAGTCGCCGAGCTGTCGCCTAGTGGGCACCATGTCTACTTGTGTGATCATGGGCGTCTTTTGCGACGTGTTGATTGATTGATGGTTCATGGAATAATTTTTTTTGCAATATGCACGTAGCATTTATACGATGCCTACATATTATTTAAAACTAAACTCAAACAACACAAAGGACGTGTGAATTCATAATATTTTTTACAACAATCATAATATTGTCTTGTCCATAGAATAGGGAAAATATTAGCAATTTACGATGTAGCTCGTAAAGAGGTTGGTAATATTATACTTCCTGCATTTATGGATAGTAAATCGTAATAAAATGGGTGGAAATAACATCATATTACCATACAAACGTCTGAATAATGATAAGAAATAAAATTGAATGGTGTATTTTTTGACATTTTCGTAAATATTGTTAGCAAATATTCTCCTAGAGTAGATTATAAATGTAGTAGATTATATGTAGGGTAGATTATATGATTATATGTAGATGATGATGATGTACTTATGTGTATATACATATAGGTATGTAGATTATCGACTAAATAGTTATCTTATGAGGTTTAATCAAGTCGGTATAATTTCTCACGCCTCAAGATTATTCAGTAGCTGCCCGCTGGATCGTAAGAAATATTTTAAGATTATCTGACCCTAAGTTGCAATGTACAATGATGATGATGATGATGTTGGCAATGTACTCACCAGCCCATTTTCATTATTATTTTTGATCATTTACGTAACCTATGGCCTATGACAAATACATACATACAACCGTCGAAAATCGAAACTTAGCTGAAAAGTATTGGATTTATAGTCAACTCAGTAATTCCAAAAGTCGTCAACCTTAGTTATAGGGCTGTTTTGAAATTCTTAAGGATTTTTTTAAAAGCTATCCTCGCTCTTATTTTCATAATACCTACGTATCTTTATACAGGGTTAAATTATAGTCGTTTGAATCCTCTTGAACATTTAACCCTGTATGAAGCCTATGTGTATTACTGAGAAGTTTCATTAAAATCCATTCAGTAGTTTTTGCGTGATTGTCATGAAAGAGTAACAAAAATCCATACATCCATTTATCCATCCGCACAAACTTTCGCGTTTATAATAGTAATAGGATTATTAAATGAATTTCGTACTTGTCATAAGGCTTGTTGCCCCACAGATGAGCGAAGCTGTTAACGCAGAAGGCGATGTTCAACGTGATCGTGAACCTCGTGACGAAGCTGATAACGAAGCAGTTCACCAGGGTCTCGTTCCAGAAGTACCACGGCAAGAAGATGGGAAGACCGATGTTCAGTATTGCGAACATTGGAATAAAGAACCTGGAACAAAGATTTATTCAATTTTAGGGGCGAATATGCTGGGCCACAGATTTTGTCGATGTATAGACGCAATTAAAATAACCCTTTTTAAGGCATACTGCATAGCACTGTACTCAGGAGCCCTGTGGTTAACAGGCTTCCGCAGACTTATGGGATGAATTCAGTACATTATACTAAGACAACCGGTACATAAAAATTACTTCAGGAACGTTATGGAAATCCAATAAACCTGATTTGTTTTATTACTTCACATATAATGTATTGTTACCGTGGCAAAACGCACGTAGCCGTGGCTGTGGCCGTGGTTAGGGGGTGCGCTCGCGTCACTGCGCCACGCGATTTATCAATGTAAATTCTGAGCATCACGCGTCGTTCGCTATATCTAGTATTTCAACATCCACTGCAGATTTTATTTTATTTTAGGTGTTTTATTTACATAAATGGAGTGCTGTGTACAGAGAAGATCATTTTACATTGAAAGAAAGGAATAGAAACAGAAAAAACGATACAAAAAATGAAAAATTTCCCGTGAAATATGATTAAAAATAAGGAGC
This sequence comes from Lithophane ornitopus, assembly GCA_948473465.1. Lineage (NCBI taxonomy): Eukaryota > Metazoa > Arthropoda > Insecta > Lepidoptera > Noctuidae > Lithophane > Lithophane ornitopus. The sequence goes on from OX419613.1 coordinate 12,675,379, forward strand.
TGAATGCCCTGTTAATTTGCGGAGGGCTGTCCCTTACATCCTTTATACGCAAAAGGCTTACAATGCTCTGCGTATCCAATAAAATAACGCATTCAGGGTATTGTTCCGATTGCCGCACTTCTGTATTGCCCCGGCAATGTTAGCAGACGCACGCACTGACGGCTTTGATGCACTGCACTGTGGTGTAAGAAATCTGCCTCGCTACTCCGCAAGCTGCGTGACAGTCCCAACACTACCCTGCACTCAACAGCCGCCCGGGCAGACAGCTCGCTAGTGTGAACGATTACAAACCGGATCCAGAACGGGTCCGGTTGTGTTTTGGTTATTAAGTACCTACTAACATAGGCTAAGCTATTTTGTTACTAACACTATAGATCATTGTAGTTTGAATAAATAAAGATTAATAACTAATTAATATTAATATACAGAGGTAAAAGGTGTAGTATAATTAGCGTTATACTTCGAAGTTCGAACATCCTAGTAAAAAAAATGTTATTTGATATACAATCTAGCTTTTTTAAATTAATTATCATCATAATTATCATACTATAGCACTCCTGAACAGAGACCTCTCCAATAACGCTATTTAACTCGATTCTCGGTCACTCTCATCTAGCTGCTTCCAGCGACCCTATGAAGATCGTCGCTCCACCTAGCCTGAGAGCTTCCTGCACTACGCATTTTAATGTCACATTTTATTACGTAATTGTTAATTATTGTAACAAGTTTTAAAGCTTGCATTAAAGTTATAGCTTTGTTCTAAGGCCTTTCGGAATAAATCAACGAAGATAAAATGTCGGATCGATTGACAAACTACTTTCATTCATCCTTCAGGAGGCTTACCACAGAATTTGTTGTTTTGCGTTACACGGTCAGTACCTATCCTAGTCAGTTACCCCTGTACCTATACAACGTGTCGCTACAATGGCGACATTAATTTAACACACGGGTAGGGCTAGTGGCCAGTAATCATAAAAATTATAATAAAATAAAATAATTGGCCAATTGAAAATTTTTCAAACAAACTAAATAATAAAACCATAACCAAAATTGAAATCACTTTGTGTAAAAGATTCATTCATGAAGCTACCTACCAGCTGGCTTACGTTCTATCGGTCCGATTATTTGTAGGCATAATTTCTAAGAAATTGCGCGGCTTTCCTTTTATTCGCCTACATAATGATCCGTGACCCCGACAAATGACCTCTTCGCTACAGTTTAAGTACAGGTTGCTCCAAGATGGTAATTTAGAAAATTGTCAATAAATAAATAAATTATAACTTTAAGTGAAATTCAAATATTTTCAGAAAATGAATACGCGAAATCGTATACGTGTGTTAAATTAATGTCACCATTGTCACCTTAAATTTGCTGTGCCCTGACAGGGTCTACAACGGCTCTTAGCTCTAAGTTAACATCTTGTTTTTACCTTGTGGCATGCAAAACGCATTCTGTACATCAAATTAAGTAACATTGCACAAAAATAATTTCTGTGAAACGACTTTTATTTTTGTTGTGAAAAATCGCTGTTTACGGTAGGAAGTGCAACGTTGTACCTAACTCTCGCACAACATTGTTTATGGCATGCAACGGTTCAGGGTTTCTGAAAAACCTGCTAGTCACAGTCCTGCTAGTACTATCTCGAAATTGCTTTTGAAGTGTAAGGTACTCGTGACTATTATGTTCGGTAGATCTTGAGGAAAATCAAAAAATAATGTCAACATAAAAAAAAGGACTGTGTGTCTAAAAACTTTCGCAAAATCAGATCCTGTAAAAAGTCATTGATAACTCTGACTTCAGTGGGTTATTTGGAACGATTTTTCCCCATTGCTCAATTTTTTTCCATGTTCAGTATCAATAAAATGTTCACAGACTTCTACAACTAAATATGAATCCAATCAAAAACATAAATGTGAAAATGGGAGTCAACTTCAATATTAAGAATAAGCGTGGTTGTCCACTTCGCCGACAAAAGAATTGAGATCTAGATGGTTGCCAAGTTCTATAGATAATCCTGAAATTTATAAAGAACATACAACATTCTAAAATAAATTTAAAACAAAATTTCTTGTTTTTCTTCTATAACAATGTTTGCTCTTTAAAAATATAACTTCATTAAATATTCGAATTATTTACACAATGCGCTTAGGATGAATTGAAGTTGAAAATTTTACAGAAGTGCGGCGCGTTTGGGGTTTCTGCGGACGGACTATCTTGAGGTGACATTTACACCTCAAGATAGTCCGTATCTTATGACTATATTTCTGAAACCTTAAATCCCCGAGACCCCGGACGCGCCGCACTTCTGTTGCCCGCCTCGCGGAAAACTTAAACAGCCAATAAATAATCAACAGTTATTATTAATTATTATTGTCTAAGTTATATAAAATAATCCGGTACCTATATACAAAACGGTAAAAGCGACCTTTCATAATGGAACCCATTCTCCTACAAAAGAAAATATTTTTGCTATTATAATTTCGAAAGGCGCTAGTTGTTAAAAATCGATTACTTCAAAAATATTTAAAATCGTTAAAAAAATCTGTTTTGTGATTTTTTCCTTTGTATACACACAATTACCACGCTGGACGCCAAATTTCAACTTTCTAGGTCATCTGGAAGTGGGTTAGGTTTTTGATCTATAGGTAGGTAGGTATAGTCAGTCAGTGATAAAAATGCCGATTTTTAGACGTTAATATCTCAACAACCGTTTGAGCTGTATTTATGAAATTTGGGGGTTTAGTTAATCTAAGGGGTTATAATAAATAAACCAAACATGTGTACTTATAAGTTAAATAAATTTTGAGATATTGAGGGGTCAAAAGTGGCTCCAAATGGTTCGTGTAATATAACACATGGCTGCTGTCTTTTTTTTGAACTTGGCTTGACCTCGCTCCGTGATTTTGAAATTTATTCGAATACTTAGTTTATTTACTTTCGCGGGTGATGGGGATTTCGTTACCGCAGTTGGTATTTTAATAGTACATTACTGTCGCGGCCAGCAATTAGGCATTGATGGACGATCGTGAAAATGTGGGCTGAAGCGAAGCCGAGACACACAATTAATCCATCAATTCCTGATAGCGACCAACTTGTATAGTAGGCTCTTTTCTCAAATCATGTGCGGAAATTCATCTATCTGTCTAGCCTTTTCCTAACTAGGTTGGGGTCAGCTTCCAGTCTAACCGGATGCAGCTGAATACCAGCATTTTACCTGGAGCGAGTGCCTATATGACCTCCGCAACCCAGTTACTGGGTTTTTCGATACCCCTTGATAAGACTGTAACGACTGTCAAAAATCCACGAATGACAACACCTAGCAACGGCTTAACGTGCTTACCGAGCCACGGAGGGATCTCATTGTGTACAGATGGTTACCGCATCCGTGGACCGACCGCGGCAAGTGTAGCTTAAGCTGATGGATCGACCCATGCGGCTGTTATTACTTAGCCACGAGCTCCTCACAAAAATTCACATGTAATAGATTAGGACAATTTGAATCATAATTATGTATGATCCTAGATATGTGATATAGTATAATATCCTCTAAGAACTACTTTCCCTCTTGCTTCTATGGTCACAGCTACGCATCAACGAGTCCTGAGGTGCTACAGATGTTCATGCCTGGTCGCCTGCATTACACCGCATGGCCCCTTGGGTGGCAAGCGCTTTGCACAAATGCTGATTTGTGGCCAGGGGCGCAAGTCTGCTAACGCAATTACGTCAGAAGGAATAGCCGATCATTGACGCCTTGTTTTATTGTTTTGGAATTCTCCTAATTGAAAGGCTATTTTCAGATAGCGGACGTGCCACTGTCAGTCCATTGGAAAAAAATACATTTTATTTATTAATCGAATTCTCTCATAAATCATTATACTTACATGCGGCCGGCGGTGGCTCTTTTGTAAATTTATATTTTGTTTATATTCGGTACATGGATTTTCATACTAAGATTGCCGGCCGCCTGCTCGCATGTAAATAAATTCCCAGTACCTACAGAATGTTTGGATTTATCTCGAAAAAAAAATATTTTCAAATGACCAAGTATACTTTGTTTATATTACAGCAAATTAAACGAAAAAACAAATATAATAAAGGCTTAGCAGTCATGAAGCCAAGAATAAGGTAAAAATTTACTAACTACAATTGGACTACGAAGACACTGATAACCTTATGACCCTTCATGTATAATCCTATCTTCCACACACACATACACTTACACACCCCCACGCACCTCCACACACACCCTCCCACATCACTCACCCATTCTCTCTCCATTTACACACATTTCTATAATTCATAACTCATATAATCACAACATCCACACCTCACACGTTTAAGCTCACCAACAAACCCTCGCACTTTTAATGGTACCTTATCTATAAAGTAGTGACACACAAACGTCCTAAGATAGAGTAGAATGTAAATAGCTGAACACTATTCTCTGAGATACAGGTTCCCGCCTAGTTCAGAGGGTAGGGTCTATGAACCGTGCACCAGATATAACCACCACAAAAAAAAATTGTATAATTTTCATGTGAGAGATAAAGGTGAGAAATAAACATTTTTATTATTTTTATTCTATTAGCTTTTGCCCGCGGCTTCGCCCGAGTGGCGTTCCCGAAATTATCCCATACAAACTTTCATCTCCTATATCCCCCCCTTGTTATTTTTGGGACAAAAAGTAGCCTATGTCCTTCCCCGGGATGCCATCTATCTCCTTGCCAAATATCGAAATCCGTTCAGTAGTTTAGGCGTGAAAAGGTAACATACAGATAGACAGACAGACAGAGTCTTCGAATTTAAAATATTAGTATGGATAGTATGGATGGATTAGGAATTCTTGAAACGAGCTACTAAAACTATAGCTAGAGAAGACTAATTTGTATTCATAGGGCGTTGTTGGTATCTATTGCAAAGTGATTAATTATTTAGTTGAAGATCTTTTCTGTAAATATTTTTTATGGTTTGTTGTGACCTTGGTGGCTCAATTTAGGAGAGTTCTATGAACATCTGCAGTGACAAAGCGATTTGATTGATTGATGTGAACTATCGTCACAACCATAGATGTATTATTAAATATATTGGTCAGAATATTGTCACTCAGGGACATCTATTATTATGGGACTCAGATGAGTCTCGTTGGACTCATAAATCCTAACAGAAAAAAAAGCAGAACATAATAAATTTATAACAATTGATTTCAAATGAAATAGTATAAATTAGGCACTTTATACATACACACATAAACTCACGCCTTCTTCCCACAGGGGTAGGCAGAAACTACAGAACGCCACCTGCTACGATCCTTACATACTCCTTTTGCCTCGTTTACTTTCGACATCTTCAAGCATAAAGTGAAACCTATCCTTGCTGCTTCCACAGACTATGTTAATAGTACCTAAATAAGCAATAGAATTGACTTTGAACTCAGGGAACAATAACATAAGCATTTTGGATGCAGGTAAACTTGAATCATTCATAGGCTAGTGTTAACGTGAGCCAGGGCAGTAAAATCTAAAATTATTTTAAGACGCACACGTTAAACTCCAGTTATATCGTGTGACTTGTGTCGAATTTAGTGCAAATTAGCGAGTTGGCATGGCACATCAAATTAATGGCTCGCAAAAATTCCTCGTTTTCAGTGGGAGCTCGGATTTCCTATCATTATTAGCGACCTCCCAAATGCATATTTATTTGTTACTGTCAGTGACAGGCTACAAATGACTGGTCATTTATTTAATAACTTTAACGTGTTTAGGTACTATGCATAGATAAGGTATGTTTACTTTGCTATGAGACCAGGTTTTTGCTGCATTTTATTGCCCAAACAAAATCAGCAAGCCCTTGGGAGCACTCGAAGCTTTAGCCGGTATCACTAATCCAGTGTTCAAGGTGATTATCGGCGATTGGCGAACACAAAGGTATTGCACGTTTCATCTCTCTCTCGCATCAAGAGTTTTCATATCACTTAACGTGGCGTAGTAAGCTATAAGTCTACGTCCTATATACTTAAGCGTCTATACATTCTGCTAGGTGCTGATTAAGTATTCAGATTCTAACATTCAAATTACCTACAGCTCGGTTCAGATTTTTTAAGACTCAGTGTCTTAAAAATCTGAATGATAAGAGCTACGTTAATGCAGAGTTAATGCTTTGCAAGCTATCATTGATCTCAGTCCACTTTGAATATACTTAGGCAACCTGCTTTTTTAATCCTAAAATCCTAATTTAAATTAACCATTTTTTATTTTAGAGCTAGGGTATAGTTACTTACTTCTTCTGCAGCCTGACAACTGGATCAGCAAGCAGGTCAGCACACGTCAGTCGCAGCGCGATGCGGCGGTCTTCCACGGCAGGGTGGGGAGTCAGGACCAGCCAACCAACGTGAGCGAACCAGAATCCTCGCCTGACGTCATGAGGGTCGGCAACTGTCTCCGAGTACTTGTGGTGCACCCTGTGGTCCAGGGCCCAGATGTAGATGTCTCGCTGAAAGAAAAAAAAATAAGTTCAGAAAATATGTATAAAACTAGCTTTGTGCCGCGTATTCGTCCGCGTGGAGGTCGGAATTATTCCACGGGATCGTACTACCGGGTTAACCCCTATGTCCTAATTTAACCCATGTCTTATCCATGCGCCGAACATCCAAATTCTAAATCCGTTCACGTTAAGGCGTGAGAGTTATTCCATTCTAATACCAAAAACTAATACCACTGGTATTTGTTGGAACTCATATTTATTTTCTATTCCGAGCCGATACCAGTCTTTAAATAATTAAATTTTATGTGCAAAGCAGAAATGAACTGGAACTAGGTGCATACGCGACTTATTACTACTTAGCTCAATAATGGTAAAAATACAGTTTTTGAAATTGAATCATTTGTTGTTTTGAAAAGTACCAGGGTGACAGAAATGAAAAGAAAATAGGCGCTTAAACGATCTCACTAAGTTGCACAACAACCACCGATTAAACACAAAGAGGAATAATAAAGTATTCGTTATTATTCACTATATCTATAGAAGTCTTAAAACTGTCCTATACCTATTATAACTATCAGGAAAACAAAACTTAACTGGAAGTAGTTACTTATGAAAACCCCCTGTTATTCTGGTAGGCGTCTTTCGGAAAAGCCCCTGAAGGCCCCCTATTTATCAATAATTTGACTTTTTTAATTATCATAATAATATCTTGTTCGTAAAGTTTCCCAACTGATAAGTAGATTGATCGTTCACATTTTCGAAAAATGAAATTACATACAAAGCTTTTTACTGACTGTACCTTATATCTTCGAACTTGTTTTGGTATTCGTTTAAACAATTCGTTAAAACTTAATCCGTTCGGAATAGAAAATAAATTAGAGTTGAAACAAATACCAGTGGTATTACTTTTTGGTATTAGAATGGAATGACTCAGGCGTGAAAAGGTAATAGAGAGACAGACAGACACGAGTTACTTTCGCTTTTATAATATTGGTATAGATTATCTATACTCGATGAACTGTTAAGCAAGTTAGCTGCAAACCGTTGGGCACAAGATGCAACACTCATCTGGTCGGAAAATCCTTTCTTTTCAAAGGAGTAACGCACTTTGTTCCTCGTCCTGTGATGTGAAAACAAAATGATTGGGACAATTTCCTATTTATTCCTTAACCGGTCCCCGGAAGATTTTGTGAAATGTAATATTTCCAATTTCATCCAGTTTACTGATGCGAAATATCGCTTGGTGTCATAAAAATGTCGCATTCATTTTTTACACTGCTATATATATCGCCCTTCAACACATCATAACTGATGTGTATGTACTAGTTCATATATAAGCAATGCAGTACATTCCCCCTGATTAAAAAACTAATAAGGTTATAACTAACTAGTGGGCTTCTTCTAATGCAATCGTTATCTTTTTGATATTGCGAAGTATTTGTTTTCCTGTACATAAATCATAAATAAATAAACGAAGTATTGGGTCCCCAATTTAATAATTATCTACCTATGTTAATCATTGCCTAGTGGATAATTTTTCCTGAGGCCTGAGGAATCAGGCCTGGATTAGGTATTTCGTTGAAAACAAATTATGAGTTTCCTTTCTAGGTAGGTACCTACATCTTCTATTTTAGAATTTAATGCATTGCATTGTTGTCTTATGTTAAACTTTATCATTTATTTTTAAACTACTCTTTGTAGATGTAACTGCTTGAGCACAATTTTTTGGTTAGATTTATAATAATAGTTTATATTATTATATTATAATAATTTTGTAATCAGACTGTCTATTGTAAAGAGCCCAAAAAGACAGGTTCACTTATCGGCAACGAATTATAACGTTGCTAAATTGAAGAGTGCAACTGTGACGTAGCATGACAACTGAAGTGACAGGTATTATGACAGTAGTATGACGTAGTATAACAGGTTTAGTAGGTTACTTGACAGCTCTCTCGTCACATGTTTTTTTTTGTTTACCTTTATTTAACTACCTAAACCAACGGAGTTTATACAGTACTAGCACTTTGCCCGCGACTTCGTCCGCGAGGATTTCGTACTTCCCTCTAAAAACTTCAACAACCCCTCCACCCCCTTTGAAAGATAGTTTTCGAAAATTAATATTTACGATCTTTAACATTTATTTACGATCTTTACCCCATATACTTTATCCCTTTTACACCCCGTTAGGAGCTGATTTTGGAAAAACCCCGTATTAGTAGGTACCGTATCTAGTTTCGAGTTAAATTTTTACTTACTTAGTTTGACACCCCGTTATTTCTCTATGGTAAAATAGAATTTCCAAAAACCCTTTCTTTCATTTGTAGTCGATGTCTACGTCATAATAACTATCTGTGTGCCAAATTTCAGCCCAATCCGTTCAGCGGTTTGAGCTGTGCGTTGATAGATCAGTCAGTCACCCTTGTGTTTTATATATACCATAGATTATCGCAGTCGTTTCAGCTCGACTTTAGACAGCTGCTTAACACATTCATGAGTTTGAAGTTTATTTTGTATTTATAAGTACAATGTGGGGATGACGATACAACATTAATTTGAACTTCGTTTACCTATCTTATGAAGTTCCCAGTATGCATGATATTTAACTCAGTGGTATGGAAACTAAAATTCAATCAGATATTTAATATGTTATGGACCAAGTGATTATTAAAACATTATAAAAAATGCCCAGGCAGTTTGAATAACTAGTCAAAGATCGACGAAATCCATAGTCGGCCCATCTTTTTTTTTTTTTAACATTTTATTATCTATTGTTAAGATTTATTTGATTTTAACTATTAATACCTATGCACTAGTATTGCCAGTATTTACATTTTTTTATTTTGTGTATTGTTGTATCCATATTTTTTAATTGAGTAGGTATTTTAGGGGTATGAGGAACTGGGTGTAAATTTCACTCATACTCCATAGAAAAGGGAGGATCCTCCAACCAGACGGGTGTTGTGTCTGGCGGGCAACTGCCCAACGATTGATGTTGGGTTCTCGTATATATGTCCACTGCACGGTAAACTTTAATTGCGCGATGCAGGATTTATGTGACGTCTGTCTGACGTCAGATCTTTGATGCGTAGTTCGCATGTGGCGATGTAGATACCGCCACATCACTCCCCTCCGGAGACCGGAGGTCAATAGTGGGCTGAGTCTTGTATCTTCCGATGCTTGCCAGTGCCAGTTGTGGTTCCAGTGAGTCGGAACCGGGTGCCGCATTGTTCGCGATGGGTCGGAACTGTTTGCGGCGGTTGTGGTGATTGAGGTGATTGCGGTGATTCCCCAGTGGGTCGGGGTGATGAGGTGATTGAGGTGATTCCCCAGTGGGCCGGGGTGATGAGGCTGAGGGTGATGACCGGGAATGCGCGTTCGCTGCATGCTGGTGGTCAGGATACCCGTTGACGCCTCGGGTGTTGGCTTGGCTGTGTGACTCGCCTCACTGAAAGCTTGCGGGAGTGATGATGATGACGTCACGCTGGAGTAGTTGCACGAAGGCTGCGTTGACGTTCATATTCGGGGTCACCAATTTAGGGGCATGAGGAACAGGGTGTAAAGTTCACTCATACTCCATAGAAAAGGGAGGATCCTCCAACCAGACGGATGTTGTGCCTGGCTGGCAACTGCCCAACGATTGATGTTGGGTTCTCGTATAGTATCACTGCACGGTAAACTTTAATTGCGCGATGCAGGATTTATGTGACGTCAGAATGACGTCAGGTCTTTGATGCGATGTAGATACCGCCACAGTATCACGTTTTTGTATCCTATTTTTACACGTGTCTCCTTCAAAGTATCATCAATCAATCAACGAGACTGATCGAATTTCTATGTCATCCTCACCAAGGTTAAATTTCTAAGGCCTAAACCTGTACATTTCTAATAATAAAAACCTTTTCTATGCGTAATTTAAAGGCCATTAAGAATCAATAATGTGATCTAATAAACTTACATGTAATCTTACATGAAAAAAATCAGGCTTAATTATTTGACACGTGATCGTGATCATCACAATATTATTGTTAGTGGTTTTAATTAGGTACGCAAAGTAAACGTCACAAAAGAAATTTATGTTTTTATTTATCAGTAAAATTTAATCAAATAACGATTTAATAATAAAAATTGTGAAAAGTTGTGAGATACCAAGAATTTGTTTACAAAGTTTCAACATCGATATTCTAAACGTTGATTCCTTTTTCATCCGACTGTGGAATTAATGTAGAATGCGAAATTATTCACGAATCAATTGGAATTTTAGATTTTCATTAGGAATACAAACATGTTAAGGTAGATAGTATACAATGTGTGTCCCGATCATCATCAGTGTGCAATTAAATCAGTAGTCAACATTTGGGATGGGCCGAAATTCGTTTCACATTCGGTTAATTGAACTTCAGCGCAAGAAACTATTAAAAGTGTTTTGACTACAATAATAAAATTAAACCAGTAAAATAAAATCATACTAACTTATTTAACATTTTTTTTATTAATCTTTATAAAATACTTTTAAATCAATCTTTCCGACAGTTTCATACTGCTGTCTATACTATTTACAATATCCTCTCTCCTACCCTTTTGCTGAGCCCTACAGTTTCCAGGAGGCGACAGAAGATTCGTGCCAAAAAACTGTGCAACGCGGTGAAAATAACCGAACTTCGGCCGAACTGTTTATTTTCACCGAAGTTCTTATTCGGTTCAAAGTGTTCAAACCACATTCGGACCATCCCTAACATTTACCAATAGGAAATTAGGAAATAATGAAGTGGTTTAAATTCAGAATAATGAGAATGAATATTAGTGTTGGAACCAGGGTTGTTACGGAGCTTCGGTTTCGACTCCGAAAGGTCGGAACTTCCGATTAATTGTACACTGACTCTGACTTCGGTTCCGATAATTTTGAATCGGAGTTATACCGAAGTTCAAAAGTAGGTACAATTTGCCACTTTTAGAGTCACTGAATTTGATTTAAATTAATTTTATTCAATTGCATGTTAAATGATCACCTTTCTAGGTAGTTATTAATTAGATATAATATGACTCCCGTTTCGGTTACGACTCCGATTCATCAAATTTAAAACGGAACTCCGGCTCCGGTTCCGGTAAAACAACTTCCGTAACATCCCTGATTAGAACTTACCCACTTACTTGTCCTAATAGATTTTTTAACTCCCCTAGTTTCGTGAGACACGAAAATTTGGTGTCCGACTAGAATTCGAAAGGGCAAGTATACATATATCAATATCACGCGTTAGTAGGTTCCGAATTATACAGGGTTATTGGTAAAACACTAAAAACCATAGCTGTTCCGTACATTTTGACGAGTTATGTGAACATAAATGTATGGAACAGCTGTTTCTTTTTTCGCGATTTCATATTTGTTCCCATAGTAAAAGTTGTTCATAATGATGAGTACAATGACTCCTTAAGAGGTTGTTGGTGTTTTATCAATAACCCTGTATATTATATAAAGGGTGCTTAGTGCTGTGCGTCGTATTCGTCTTGACGTTAGCATAATGCCAAGTTTGTTTGATATTTACAAGACAGGAGCGTATCATATTTCAGAATGTTATTTAAAAAAATGCAGTCAACAAGGTACGCATAAATACAACACAAACTTGACAGGCGAAAGCTATACTAGCGCCATCTATCTAAAGTTTTCACCCTCATTGAATTGAAACTTTGTTTGATTGCCTTGAAATCAATAAAAGCACGATAGTATGGGACAGGTGCATCAAACGATATTCCTTGTTTACATTGTTTAGGAGACTGGCATACATGCATCAATCACTACAGACTGAAGTTTGCGTCCATAATCTCCATAAACGGCTGAGCCTATACTTTACTTAGGGCTTCTGAAAATCCAGTCTGGAAATCAATTGATTAAGTTTGGTTTCATTGCGATCCTGATGAAATAAATTAACAAACTTCTTCTATCTTCTAATATCAGCTTCTAATATCATTCAAAAATACCTCTAATTTAGCTATTTTTAGGGAATCAAACGAAACCAAATTCAATCAGTTCATCATCATGATCATCCATAACCTGACGTCCACTGCTGGGCATGGAATAGAATACTCTTTAGGTATTATGATTGATTCGCACAAGAACAGGAGGTCAGAGAATCAACTACATACTGCCGCGCTAGCGATAAATACAGTAAGTATATTTTGCATAAAAACGTACCTACTTACCGCACTTATCGCTAGCGCGGCAGCATAGTATTCCAGTGGAGGTCTGAACACGGAGTTACCGGTAACTACCGCGTACCTGACTAGTTTCAAGTAACGAGGAGTAGCAAGTTACTGGTTTCCGATCTAGACCTAGTTACGGATGAAACCAAATTAATATATTGTATCTGTCATCAATTAGTGACAAAAAATACTGCTTTCGAGTAACACATAATATCCCGTTAGCGCCAAGGTTTCATGGTTTTTAAATAAACGATGCAATAACGAAGGCTTCTGTTCCGTGTTTGCGAATAATTTGGAAGAGCTAATAATGCTAAAATTTCTCATTTGAGAAGGCTTTGCAAACATAATTAAGTATACCTATTGCTTAACAAGAAATTGATAATTATGTTTAACAAGTACCTAGTACTTGTTAAACATAATTATCAATTTCTTCCAACAGAAGGCTCTGTGATTAAAAAAGTTTATAATCTGGTCGCAATCTCATCAATGTGAAAATAAAAGCATGTCAATAAATAAGTAAATTATAGGTATTTTTGTATGATATTAGAAGATAGAAGAACTTTGATAATTTATGTCATCAGGATAGCAATGAAACCTAACTTAATCAATTGATTTCCAGTCTGGATTTTCAAAAGTCCTTAGTAAAGTATGGAGCTTCTGGCTAGGCTGGGCTCAGCCGTTTATGGAGCTTCTGGACGCAAACTTCAGTAATGAATGAAGTCGATTGCCATATAGGCCAGTCTCGTAAACAATGTAAACAAGGATTATCGTTTGATGCACCTGTCCCATATTATCGGGCTTTTATTGATTTCAAGGCAATCAAACAAAGTTTCAATTCAATGAGTTTGGCTGGTGAAAACTTTAGATAGATGGCGCTAGCATAGCTTTCGCCTGTCAAGTTTGTGTTGTATTTAAGCGTACCTTGTTGACTGCGTTTTCAAAAATAATATTGAAACAACTGTCGTGAAAAAACATGTATTCAACATGGCGGCTATGTAAGTTAAAAGCAGAATTGAAGAAACGAGGTGCATATTTACGAGGAAGGAAAGCGGACCGCGGTTGTCAAATCAAATCAAATGTTCCTAATTCTTATTATAATTTTGGTTACAGCTATACTAGCGCCACATGTATATATTCAAAGCGCCACTTTGACAGTTGCCAAGCCCAATTCCAAAATTAATTTCTAGCTCTTTCTGGTGGTCCTACTATTTATTAAACTAACATAAAACTACAAACCATCATAACTAACATTTTTGCTACCAAGCAGTATTATTGTTTTCAATAATAATATAATACCAGAGGGCCTAGACAAGTGACAATCGCTTCGAAAGTGTTTCGTATTTCTACAACGTCTTTTAACAGGATTGACATAAACTTTTCGATAGCTTATGTCAGTCCTTTAAATATTTGCCTTTTCTATCATCGTTATCGCTGATAGAATGTCACTCAGGGCCTCAGTCTTGAAAGCAATAATGCGAAACGAACAAAACGTCTACCCTATAAACTCTTGTGAAAATATTGAATATAACTTTATCGTTTTCTGTAACCAATTTAATTTTTACCCAGTATCTTTATAGAATACTAAAAACCTATAGGAGATGTATTATAATGGTTGTGGTTATGTAACCAGCAGTCACACAGTTTAGTTTATGATGCTCTGTCGCCAAGGCTGGCCGAGAGGTCAATGCGTGCAATTGACTTCATTTGTTCATGATGATCACGAGCTACAAGTACTAGGTACTATAATTACTAATGTATTCGTAATAAACAACTTTCAGTGTAATTGACAATCATGGCGGTTTCGGGAACATTCGATACTTGCTGAAATATTATGTACGAGTAGGTAGCAACTATTTGTTTTTGTTACAGGTTCGCACAAAGCTGGTTGTGGATGACACAACTAATATTCTGACACCTGTATTCTGTATCGTTTTGTTTTGACTAATTAAAACTTACTACCTTCTTCTTCGTCTTTTTCTTTTACTTTCCCATGACGCACAATTTTACGCACAAGTAGGTACCTTTCTTAACTACTTAAAGTGCCCTTCATTCTCTATAGCGTTCCTCATAATACTTAGTAATGTAAACATAACTTTATTGCCAGGCAATTACGTACAATGAAACTCTGAGGTACATAAAGTTGGGACAACGACCCAGAGGAACGTACTTACAAGTACCTAAGCCTTTCAGAATATAGGTAGTTGCGTATCGGCCTTACATACCGACGTTGTGGGATAATGTCATGTCAATGTGTAATTTTGAATTTGAATTGAGCCACGCTTAAGGTCTTCCCTCACCGCGAGCATTCGCCTGTAATGTAACAGTTCAGATTCGAGCATTCAATCAGTGAGGGAGGAAAACCAAGCATCACAACCTGTTGATACAATTCGAGCATTACATCAGTGAGCGAAGCGAACCGAGCATTACAAAAAAATCAAAAGTCATTTATTCAAACTAGGCTGAGAATCAGCACTTTTCGAACGTCAAAATTACATAAGACAGTCCCCCAAAACGCCCACCCTTCACCACTTCCTAGTGCTTTAGCTGGGAAGAAGAAGTGGCGCAACAAACTCCCCAGCAGCACAGCTGTCTGTTCAGTTAGAGAAAAAATGTATTCTATACAAAAGTATACAAAATCATTTACATTACATACATAAAACTTAAATGTAATTATTAGCCATATGTCAGCTAGCACACGCCGATATACCAACCACAAAAAAAAACAAAGATAAAATAAAAAAAAAACGAGAACTACTCAAGCAGAAATAAAAGTTAAACATAAATTACCTAAATAAAAGCCTCCAGGCACAAAGGGCGTACCCGCTTACATATAGCTGTAACTGGAAGTTATAAATGATAAACTAGGACCATCGAAGTAAAATAAATAAAAAGTTAATTACTAATAACATTAACAAAACCGAGATCAGCAAGACGACCAGTCACCACAAGCAGCGCCCGTTCACGAGCATAACGCAAAGATCAGCCATTACCCCCCTCGCCATATTTCAGGGAAGGAAACAACCCGATCCCCGACGCTACCGCAAGCAGTGTCATCTAAGGGAGCATGACGAACCTGCTGCCGGTTGCTCAGGCAAAAAATAATAATTATCAATTGTCGATGTCGCTAGCTAACCACATATTGCAATACAACTCATACAGAATACATTGTTATGAGTAGATTATGTCAACAATAAATTAAATTAAAAATAATATTAAAATAAATTGACTATACAGTCCAAATAAAATAAAATAAAATAATTATATGAACTCATATAACCTGTCAGTGGGTAAACTAATTCTGGAGAAAGATCATAAACATTGTCTTGAGTTAATCACAGCGACCAACTACTCTTATCATTTAAGTAGTCGTTAATAGAGTAGTACGCCTTTGAACAAAGGTTGCATTTTACTTTAGCTTTAAACGCATTATAAGGCAAATCTAGCAAAGAAGAGGGTAGTTTGTTATAAAAGGTTATACCAAGCCCAACAAATGAGTTATGAACCTTATGAAGCCGGTGAAAGGGTACTCGTAGTTTGTCCTTATTCCTAGTGTTAACACTGTGAATATCACTTTTTTTAGTGTATAAGTGAATATTTTGCCTAATATATAAGATGTTGGCGAAGATGAATTGTGATGCCACCGCGAGAATACCAATATCTTTAAAAAAATCTCTCAGAGAAACTCTGGCACCTAGCTGGTAAATTGCTCGAACAGCTCGTTTTTGCAAGACAAATATATTTTGAATGTCAGCAGCTTTGCCCCACAGCAGAATACCGTAGGACATAACGCTATGAAAATAACTAAAATAGACTAACCGAGCATTATCAACGTCAGTGTATTGTCTTACTTTTCTGACGGCGTAAGCGGCTGAACTGAGCCTCCCCGCTAGGCTCGATATATGTGGGCCCCACTGAAGTTTGGCATCTACTGTTATCCCCAGAAAAAACTGCCGAGTTTACAGTTTCAAGCACCTCTTTATTTAAGATAATTTTGGGCCCTAGATTTCTGACATTTGGTAAGGCGAACTTTACACATTTCGTTTTCTTGGCATTGAGAACTAGGTTATTTGTCGTAAACCAATCCGTTAGCATTGAGAGTGCACTGTTTACATCGTCAAAATCTTGCCTATTCCTGGCTCCTTTAAAATAAGAGAGGTATCATCTGCAAACAGTACAACTTCACAGACACCCTTTAGATAGAATGGTAAGTCATTGATATACACTAAAAACAAGAATGGACCCAGTATGGAGCCTTGAGGTACACCTAACTGAACTGGTAGCCCGGAAGATTTCACACCATTAACATCTACACATTGGAACCTATTCTGTAAATAAGAATTTATAACGTTGAGAGCTTCGTTTTGCACACCGTAAAGACGTAGTTTACGCAAAAGCGTGTCATGGTGCACGCAATCAAAGGCTTTGGAGAGATCACAGAAAACTCCAATAGCATTTTGCGAGTTTTCCCATGCGTTAAATATGTGTTTCAGCAGAGCAACACCCGCATCTGTAGTTGAACGACCTTTTGTAAAGCCATATTGTTCATTATGAAGGAGGCTATTTAAATGAAAATGTCTTAGTAACTGCTTGAGGATTAACTTTTCAAATATTTTGCTAAATGCAGGTAGAATAGAAATAGGTCTGAAATTGCCAACGTCATTTTTATATCCAGATTTAAATCATGGTATCACTTTATTACTCTTCATAAGGTCAGGAAAAGTTCAGTGAGGGAAGCGAACCGAGCATTACATCAGTGAGGGAAGCGAACCGAGCATTACAGTGCGCCTGTGTTTCGCCGGTTTTGAAATAATTCATAACACCACATCGCTTCTTCTGTTTTGTTTTTACGTAAATAACAATGTCGAATTAATATTGCTGCGCATATCACAACGACCGCTACGTCTGACGTTGTGGATTCAACTAAACTATGCTCAAAATACAATCAGATATTTTACATTAACCTACCTATATGGCATAAAAAACATCATTTGAGCTTATTCTGCCAAAAATATCCAAATACATGTACTTATCTTGGACTGATATTGTAGGATTCGTAATAAACCACATTTGAAAATTTGGGTTTGTTTGACTTAGATTTTAATTACACATTTACGCAGAACTGAGTCCAATTATTTATGACGCTCTTCAGTTTTAAGGTGCTTTCGTATTGGGCATCTATTGGCATACGAGCGCGATTGCGCAGCGCAGACGCCACGCAATCACCACGACTACGACACGATGCACTGATGGCGAAATAAGAAACGTAAAGGAAATGTTTGGGACTATTTCAACACTCACAAAATCATTATATAAATTTTACATCACAGTCGTTATTAAAATGAAACATTAAATAAATCTTTTGATACAAAATGCAGCAAACGCATGTATCTCAGTCTCAACATTCTCAACTTTGCTTTAGAAATAGCAAACTCGCCACGTAATATCCTAAGAGCACTCGTATTCTTCGTACTCACAGCTGTTAGTCACAAAACGAGAAGGTCGCATGTATTCATAGAAATTGTTTTAATAAAATACGATATGATAGTTGGAACCGTTAGTTAAAGGCGATAAAAATCAGGGAAAGTGACTAAATCACTCATTCGCCTGACCTGAAACATTTTGGCTATAGTGAAAACATGGCCATGACCTTTATGATTAAAAAGCCACTGTGGAAGGTGGTCGAGGGGAATTAAATTTATGTGAAGTCTGATAGCCAGTGGTGGGAGTTGTGGGGGACATAGGGAGAAGTCTAGAGGTGAAGGCGTGCAATACCTAGCTCTTGTAAGCACGTCATGGTTTGTGCAAGTCAACAACAAGTTACAACAAAATTTTAGATATTATATATAGATATATACATATACAGGGTGTTAGGGTAGACACCGTTATCCTTGAAACTAGTGGTTTCGTGTCATCTATAATATACTTAAATGTATGGAACCGCTGTTTTTTTTGCGATTTCAAAGTTAGTCCCATAGAAAAAGTATATTATAGATGACACCAAACCACTAGTTTCAAGGATAACGGTGTCTACCCTAACACCCAGTATAAAAGTTCAACGAAATCAACATGACTGGCAAAATGTAGTGAGTTCATTTACTTAACCCTTCAGGGAATAAGTACCTATAATACAAACAGGCACACCGTCACTTTTTTTCAACGAAAATTGCTTCATTCCGGTCGAGTTATTTTTTTAGAAAATTCACTTCGGATTATCAGTATTTTTGAAAATCTTGCATGTTTGATACTTTTTACTGATGTTGAGTGATTGAATAATGTACTATGTACTAGTAAAAATGCATTCGAAATCAAATTCATCTTATTTTCTACAGAAAAACACTTTAGCCTAGACAAGGCTGGGGCAATTGACTAAGATGACGTTTTTGTTACGTCGAGGAACTGAGAAAAACGTAAACTAGAGAATATGAAATAAACAGGATGTTCTTGCTACAAACCGCCTCAGGGTCGTAACTAGCTCCGTGGGAACCGACTTTCCAGACTGACACTAGAGCAAAAAAGTGTGTCCTGGGGGCCAAATCTACTAATTTACAAACGTTCCAATGGTCTCGCTATTGTGAGTTTTTGACAGATTTTCCATACATCTGTCAAAAATCACAATGGCGAGCCATTGCAACGTTGGTAAATTAGTAGATTTAGGCCCCTGGACTCAAGTAAAGTTCTCACTACTGAATGCTACCTACACACTACACTACTAAGCTCACTCCGAAGAAACAAAGATAAAAATGGGTAGTTTGATTCCAAACAAACCAAAAATAAAAGGCAAATGGAGGCAGGAGAGAATTGTTAAGTATTTCCAATTTTCTTTACTTGTACTACTAAAAGACAACGTTACTAGGTAACGTTGGTAACGTTGTCTTTTTTTAATGTGGTTAGTGACTCACCTGAGAGTGTGTGTGTGTGAGAGTTTTAAAGCCACCCATGGGCCTCTGACTTGGCTTCACATACCGCTACTGTCGAGAAATATCTCTCAGCCACGCCAGTTTTATTACGATGTTTGAAACGTTGTGAAATAGGGTGTTGAAGTTTGAAAAGGGAAAATCAGAAAATGAAACAGAAAAGTACTATCAGGTGCATGCAATATCTTGTACGATGTAGGGGTAGGTTCTCGAGAGCAGTATTTTTCATATTCCTGTGCAATCTCGAAGCAATATCGAAGACCAAGTATTAAATTAAAAATCAAATCAAATTATTTATTTTCATAGAAAACAATGATCAGGGCAGGTCATAAAACAAACAAGTTGTTTTAAAACACGTATTTTAAACAATGTTTTAAGCATTTTGAACTGTTTCTTTTAAGCATTTTAAACTGTTTGTTTGTAAAAAATCTGTCTTTTTTCCAACCCTGACAGTGATCCATATAAGTTAGTTAGTCAGTTACAAAAAAAAAAAGATTAAAAGCTATATTAGTGTGTTATAATAAGTAGGTACTAAGCTCACAGAAAAACAATAGTTACATACATAAATGTGAATGTACCACAATTCACCTGACGTAGTGAATCACTCCTGCCTAACCAACACCTGTATGAAGTGATTCAATAGCGGTGAGTCTAAGGAGAATGGGCCCTTGTTTAGGGGGTTCTGCCATGACGCCCAATAAAAATAAGATATATACCCATGGAAAGAGCTTTTCAAGGGGAACCTTTCCTACTAAACTACTTCCTTTACTACACGACTTTTGCCCATTGTAAGTCAGTTCGGAGTAAATGACCTAAATGGGTGTGAATACTCGGACATCGAAGTTAAGGATTTTTTTTGGCCCAATAGCCATAAGGTATATATCAATGGCTTTAGCTTTTTGAGAGGAACTTTTGCTGCTTACATGACTATTGCCAATTGTTAGTCAGTTCGGAGTTAATGGCATAAATAGGTGACTACTTCCGTACCGAAATTAAGGTATTACCTTAGCCCAATAGCCATAAGATATACACCAATGGAAAGAGCTTTCTATGGAGAACCTTTGCTACTAACACGACTTTTGCCAATTGTTAGTCAGTTCGGAGATAATGATCTAAATAATAAGATCTAGTAATAAATTGCGCACCGTAGTTAAGGAAAAATACAATAGACGTAGATATATTTAGTAACCTATTCCGCTTGACTATTCTTCAAGAGTCCTAAAAAACCCTGTAAGAAATTGACACGTGTTTCACCTCTCAACGAGGCATCCTCAGGATACCACACCGAGCGCTGGACGCAAAGACACACCCCACTTCACTTTGGCGTCCAGCGCTCGGTGTGGTAACACGTCACGTTCTGGTTTGCAATTGGTCAATCGTCATCCTGAGGATGCCTCGTTGAGAGGTGAAACACGTGTCGATTTCTTACAGGGTTTTTTAGGACTCTTGAAGAATAGTCAAGCGGAATAGGTTACTAAATATTTCTACGTCTATTGTATTTTATAATGGATTTCCGCAAAGTCACGCCTGAATCAATTAACGAAGTTAAGGAATTCTTGGCGTCCAATAGCCATAAGATATATACCACTGAAAAGAGCTTTTTAGGGATAACCTTTCCTACAAACACGACTTTTGCCTATTATTAGTCAGTTCAGAGTTAATGACCTAAATAGATGATGAATTTCAATAATGCTTAATTACTCACATTTAAAGCTCTGTAGCTCCTTTCGTACTAACAATCGAGAGAAACGTCATATCAGGAAATATTGCCTTTGAAGAGATCTTTCCATTGGCATATATCTTAACTCTATTGGTGGATGCGGCAGGCTTAACGAAGGCTTAACGATTTGTACGGCCGATCGACTCTTAAAAACATTGTTCCCAAAACGGCATCTAGGAGGCCAACGTTTTAAAATGTCAGTTTATAGGTTTGCAAGGCTCAAAGTTAATAAAACTTATTTCATTGTCTAAATACCTGAATTTCACTAATGCTTAGTTACTCACATTTAGAGCTCTGTAGCTCCTTTCATACTAACAATCAAGAGAAGCGTCCTATCACAAAATATTAGCCTTGAAGAGATCTTCCCATTGGCATATATCTCAACTCTATTGGGGTACGCGTCAGGCTTAACGATCTGTCCGGTTGACCGACTCTTAAAAACATTATTCCTAAAATGGCATCTATTGGAGACCAATGTTTTAAAATGTTCGCTTATAGGCTTCAAAGATGATGTTTGCAGGGCACTGAATCAATAAAAGTTATTTAATTGACGAAATACCAGAATTCCAATAATATTTAATCACTCACATTTAAAGCTCTGTAGTCTTCAGAATAAGAAATATTCTTCTTGATGAGATCTTTCAATTGGTATATATCTTAAGGCTCCAGGGCAGAAACGCCCAATTTCCTTTGTCCACTAACATCTTCAGAATGCTTTTAGGACTTGACCGCCTTCTCTCTAGCAACGCCGTCTTTCTCCTCACCAGTGCAATGCGTGTGTTATTGTATTGGACTCTCAGGACGTCCATTAATTTCCGCGTGTAGCTGGCCCACAAGGTGCTCAGTTTGTGTAGAAGGTCAGGCAGTAAGCCTTAAACAACGTAATTTTAACCTCCATAATACAACACGCAAACCTACAAACCAGCATATTGCTTCTCACAGCAAGCGCCTTACACTCGCTTTCGATATGTTCATGATCTTTAAGGTCCTCCGTTACATTTATGCCCTAGATATTTTACTTGTTTCACCCTTTGGAGGGGCTGGCCATTGAGGTTGATACAATTATCAACTGCGGTAACGGTAGAAGATCATGAAAAGGCTCTTTTTATAATTATGAATTAGGCCGTGGCTAGCAACGTACCGTTCACAATACTCTAAAAGGAGCTTCCTTAAGGAGCCGGCCGTTGGGCCCAGCAGCTCCATATCATCCGTGTAACTGACGTTATCGATGCAAACGTTGTCAATCCAACATCCATTCCAATTACTGTCAACGAGCTGATCGCTGGACTCAGTCCAGCGATCAGCTCGTTGACATAAAGGTTGAAAAGCTTGGGCGAAGTCAGACCAGATTGTATGGTGAGGCAGGGCCTCACCATACAATCCAACCCATACGCAGCAGAGAGATACCTCTTGATTACCATACCAGTACTAGATTTCAGCTGGGTCGCATACTTCCCCGAGCTTTTCCATAATATGTCATAGGAAACGAGGTCGAAAGCTTTAGAGAGGTCGAGGAAACACGCATACACAGGCGTGCTTCTGTTAGTATAATATTGGACAGTCTGTTTAAGGCTCATTATTGCGCTTTCAGTGGAAAGTCCAGGCCTGGGCCCCGAACTGTGAGTCGTTTAATTTTAACCTTTTGTTGACAGTTTTATCTAACAGACTGTCCAATACTTTAGCCAGTACAGTGGCAAATGATATGGGAGTGTAATTACTTACGTCGGAGACATTACCCGTTCTATTGTTTATGATTGGGACAACTGTGATCCATTAACTCGGGAAGAAGATAAGAGTGACTCAAACACAAAGAATAAAACATGGATAAACACTCTCGGACAGTGCACACCCGCATGTTTCAATTGCTCGATGCTGAGACTGTCATGCCCTGGAGACTTGCCTTTGGCCATTTTCTGTATTGAAGCTGATACTTGCTTGGCTGTAAAAGGAATACGAGGGCTATTGTGACAGATCTCAGCATCGACCATTGATTCAGAAGGCCCCAGCGGCGAGGAAACGCGAAAGTGGTTCAGGAATGTGTTCGCTATTTCCACTGGTGTACTGCAGCCCGCCACTGTCACCGGCACAGCCGCTAGCCGGTTTAAAATCAAGCCGGGATGTCGATATCCAGAACCGGTTCAAGTTTTTGAACGATCTTTGAGATGTTATTTTGTCCACTTTTATTTGATTTTGGCACCAGCTTGCCTTTAAAAACCCTTTGTTTTTCTCACATTTCTTCCTAAACTCTGCCGGAATTGGGTTTATTGTAAGACAACCATGACTGACACCTACTTAAACCTCCACGTGAGTAGCGCGAACATGCTTATTCCACCCAATAATACGCCTTTTTCCTTGCGGCCGAACACCTTCATGGGTCTGTCTGGCAGCCCTAGACAAAATACCTACAATATCTTGGTACATCATCTGCAAGCCACGTCTATGTTCTGCATTATCACAATTTTTAGCACAATTGGAAAAGAATTCCGCAAAATTCATATTCTTAAACTCAGAGTTACATAATTCATGATATTTTTTATCTGATCACCCATGCTCATGCCATTTTACTTTGTCTGGTACTAAACAGTAACTGTGTTAATCCAAGTTTTTCTGGGAACTGAGCACGGAGTGCCAGGCTGTTTGAGTAACAAAACAGTATTTGCTGAACTAAAAGCACAGCTAAGCTTACATTTATGTGTCGATACACGTTGTCTTTTTCTTTTAGTTATTTTCTTGTGCCGGACACGTTAACACGATCTGGATACTCGTATTATCAACCATGTTTTGTATGATATTTATAGTGATACTAGGATATTTTCCGATGTGCTACGCCTGTCACGCGTGAGACCTGTCATTTGATTCGTTCGATACGAGGTTTTGACTCAATCTATTTTTACTATACATAGCATACCATACCTACATAGGTAATTATATTACCCAATAATACGCGTTGAGACCCATCTGTATTTTAGGGAAAGGCTTACTGTTATTTTCCGGTTATTAATAAGGGAAATTAATTTTGCATTGTGCCGATAGTCGTATCAGCCAATGGCTTAATTGCCAAGAGCCTCGACCAACATCTACGGAGGCTCTCGTTAGGCAGCTGGATTAAGGGCTTGATTCAGAAAGCGGTACTTCTAGACACGGCCCGTATTGTTAGAAGGTTCCTCTCTCTGGAGCCCTGACCGCCGGTAGCTTGGACCCTGTTCCCGATACCGGTGGGCTACTATTTTTTATATTTTTAAATGTTTTTATATTTTTATATTCTAATATTTAAAAATGTAATTTATATGTAAATTAATGAAATAAAAGGGAAATTAATAAAATAGAGGACATTTTTAAATCTTAGAAGTCATTTAACTTACTGTATAGGTACAAGTAGATAATGAAAATCATTACAAAATACCAGTTTCTCGAAACCACCTATAAAAGGTGTGCTACACAGAGATAGTTTGCCAATCGAAAGCGTAGGGCTACTAAAACAACATTCCATCATTCATTCGTTGCACAGACATGTGCGAGCATGATCTACTTATAAGACGTTATAAAATACCTACTTAACAAGATCTGTACTCCATTTGAAATAAGATTAGACGTATAAATGAGCCTTTTTTACATTCCGTTCAACCGATTTTGAATTCTATTGCGTTGGTGGCATGACAAATGGCAGCCGCAGTAGATAGTTGGTATTGTGTAACTTTTTTTGCTTTTAATGCTATCCTTATGCCTACGGTATAGAAGTCAAAATCGGTTGAACGGACTGTCAAAGGGTTTGTTTTAATGTCTAATCTTATTTCAAATGATACTTAAAAATACTTCTTTAAGAAGATACCCATCTTCTCAAAGAAGTATTTTTTGAAATAGTGATGTAAGTTTTTCCTTTCTTCATCAACGAAACGTTTCCTCCGGACTCTTAATTTTATTTTCTAACAACTGATTAGGTAAGTCCTCAAGGAACAATTCATTAATATATTTTACTGGATATTTCTAGATAAATGCAAAGGCATAAACACTAAAACTGTAATAATTTAGTTTGATTGCCTTGCTGCAGCACAGCAGTGCTGCCGCGTCACTACTGGTACAGGTCCCCAGATAACATTCAGCAATGTGACGCAGCAATGTCGCGCAGCATTGCTGCCGTGCTCGGAATGTACCTAATCTCATATCAGCCTATAGATAATGTTTATGGGGACCAGTAACGCGGGAGCACTGCCGCGTGCAGAGTTGTTCGGAATCATACCTTAAGGGAAAAGAAAGTGCACCTGTGTTTGCGCACACATTTGTGCAATGTGCACTATAATATCTCCAGCGTATTTGGTAACGTAGTTGGAAACAAATGTAATGAAATACTATTAAATTATCTCACCTGTCCAGTTATAGTGAACAGTATGGCGAGCAGTATCCGTAGGGGCAACCGCGCGCGGTACGCTCGGTGTGACCACAGCCTATGCACGCCCGCTGTGATTCCAAATCCGGACGTATATATCGTGCCGAATGCTGAAAAAAGGACTTTATTTAAAAAAAAATAGTATGGCTGACTTTGACCGAATTTAAATATCTGTACGGAATCTTGCGCGGCAATGAAAATAGAATAAACATTTGATCAAAAAAGAGTAAAAATATTTTGGACCGCTGTCATCAGAGGCCTATTGTACAAATTTGACAACTATTAATGAAAAAGAAAAACAGGGGCACAGTAAATATCCTTCTCAATTTATAAAATATCTTTCAAATTGGTCCAACATTGGAGGAGGAAATAGACGAGAGCCGAACCTCGAATTATGACTTTTTGCATGGAGAAAAGGCCGACCCTATTTTCTCATAAATCCGTTTACCTTTTTTTCCGTTTTTTTTCATTTATATTTCAGGACCTGACTTTCTAACCTCAAAGAAAATACTTCAAATACATTGGAAAAATCAACTGTACTACCTTTCAGGATATTCCTCGTATTTTGTATTTATTATGAAAGATCTAGACTTGATAGGCTTCTGAGGTATTGACTACGTGTATAAAGGTAAAATAAAAAATTAACTTACCAAATAATATTGTGTACAGCTTAACTTGGTTACTTATCATCAGGTACAATCCGTATAATGAAACTAAATGCAAAAGAATTTGAACGGTAAGGTCTGGCCATCGCCATTGACCCTTAAATTCCATGGCTTCATATTTTTTTATATCAAAGTCAGCGTCACTTGTCACTTCACTAGCACTGTCCTTTAACACTGTATTATTGTTCTCTAAATGTGCAACTTTGCCATTTTTGTATGAAAGGGGACTAATTTTTAGTTCCGAATGCATTTCTTCTCCACACATTTCGATGTTCTGTTGCGCTGGAGCCATTCTGTGGGGCCAAAAGAAAAATTGTTATCAGAATTATTTGCACATTTTTTTTTTATGACTTCTCTCTTTATTTGAGCTGCTCAAGTGATTAGAGCAGACTCAACTCTCTAAAGAGCTTACAAAAATACCTAAAGAGATACCTAATACCTCTAATTTGTATCCATTTATTTCGCCTTGCCTGTGCCACAGCCGCAGCCGGCGGGTATCAGTTTACTTATTTGTTATTGATGAGAAGCACCAAGTATTTGTACACACATGATATCTGTTATATACAATATTTCTGGATAATCAGTTAGTGGAAACCTTATCGCTGTATCAGTAAACACAGGTGTTCTAAAATTTTTATGGAGGTTGACTCAATGTTTGCTAGGCTATACCTATAAGCTTGATAAAATGGCCGAAGGTTGGTCACTTCCCATGACTCATCGAGTACGTTATCGACGATAGATTGCCAGATGTTTGGGTTTAAAATTTTCGATATAATGTGATTATTATACTTAAGTACCTACCTACCTACCTATTAATAATTCCGGCTAAAGTTTAGAAGCGTGCCGCCTTGATAGAGGGTAGGGAAGGGGGGGAGAGTTGTGGAGGATCAGTAACCCTCACTCCTCGCCCGCCGGAGATACAATCGTTTTCTTTACACGATTTCTTTGCATAACATTACATGCATAAACAGCCTTTAATGTTCCTACTGCTGGGACACAGGCCTCTACACAGTGAGAGGGAGTGGGCCGTAATCCACCATGCGGTCCCAGTGCGGGTTGGTAGATGTCACATGTCTTCGAATTTTTTGGTTCTAGGACATGCCGGTTTCCTCACGATGTTTTCCTTCGCCGTTTTGAGAGCAGTGGTGATGAAATAATTAACACAAAGTAAAGCGCCGGTCAGGGTTCGAACCTATAACCTACAAATCGTAAGTCGCGACCGTTACCACTGGGCCACCACCACGATTTTTTTAATATGACATAAATCTCATAAAAAGCTTAATAAATGACATGTAGTGGGAGGTGGAAGGGAGGAGAGCTGTTCACAGGAGACACTTCAAGGTCAATGTCAAATGTCTCGGATTTCAAGGCCAAATTTAAAATAAATAATGTTTTATGGAAAATATAAAAAAATTGAAATAATAAGGCGTAGTCTACGGAGCCTCGCTGCGGGGACCCTGTTTCTGTCTGCAGGGTTTACATGAACCTAACACGAAGGAGATGACAGGGGCCCAACCCAAACAGCACGCAAGCGTTTTCCAATATACCAGCCTATTTAGAACTTAGAGTTTTGTTAGAGACGTACAAGAGTGTCAAAAAAATATTTTGTCTTTTTAAGAGTGATTTATGAGTTATTATACAGCTCAAAATGTACAAAATCTTTATTGAGGGATCTGCGTAAGCTTGGGGTGCTTAAACAGAATATTAAAACTCTACTATACAACTTTAAGTATTTTGTGACACTTCAATCTGGTTTCATCGTTAAAGCTGTATACAGGCTGTATTTTGCATGTGATCACTAACTTATTACAGCTCTAAGTGTTATTACAGTATAACTTGATACTTGTTTCTGTACAATGGTGTATGCAAACTCCGTTCTCAAACTTATTTTTATGGCATAATTGTACACTATTGTAAATACTGTGATTGTATGACTTCTGTCTATGAGGGTGTTATAAACTAAAAAAATAAATGACAGCTTTAGTCTGTATTACTGACACAGTCGCTCGATTGCATGACGAATAAAATTAATATTATTTTCAAAGTAATTTTGAGCTCAGGGTTTTTCATTTCTTTAAGTAACTCTAAAGAGCATTATAATTTACTAGTTCCCACCTGCGGCTTCGCCCGCGTGGTATGTAGATAAAATGTAGCCTATGTCTTTCCCCGGTATGCCATCTATCTCCTTGCCAAATTTTATCGAAATGCTTTCAGTGGTTTAGGCGTGAAAAGTTTTCATACAGATAGACTGACAGAGTTACTTTCGAATTTATAATATTAGTATGGATGCAAAGAGAACTGATATACGGCCTAAGTAATAAAAATATTCTATTATAAAGCTGATTAAAAGCCAATAGCTGTACAATGTAATCCATAACTTACTTAGTACAGCTATTCAGACTATAATACTCTCCAAATACCGTTTAGGCTGCTTAGCTAATTGTCGCCATTTTCGAATGTTTAAAAACAAAATTTAAAGTATAATTAAAGGAATGTTTTACAACACCTAAAGCCGCATCATGATAATCAGCTTGAATAATGATCACTGTGCCCTCCTATCTATTACTTTAAAACTATTTTTTTATTCTAACCTTAAAAACAAACATTTACTTATTGTGTTTAGTATTTTTCTGTATTTCTCGATTATTCAATTCGACAGCTCGATTATTTGCTGGCGCGTGAATATTTTGAAGGAAAACATTCACAGGTTCACAATAAATTTAATTTGCACTTTCAATTCACCAAAGAACACCATCAGATAAACAAGTCTACGGTTATCTTTTACTTCTAGTAATAAATATAAAATAATAGTGTCGCCATTATTAGAACATCGTAAATAGTTTTGTTTTATTTTTATTCTTTTGTAACTCTCTTCAAAAACCTATTTAGAACTCTTTTCTTTACAAAATAATTATAAGATAATATCTGTAATATAATGGTTTCTTTGTACACCGAATAATAGCTTTAATACAGCTATTACACAGCTTCTCTATTGCTTCTACAGCTACTATACAGCTCTACTAACGCAAAAAGCTGTATAATATGGGCCCTTTTTTACTTACAAGGACTGTATAAGCGCTTAAACAGCCTATATACAGCCTGAATATACAGCTTCTAGTATAAAAATTAACTTAAATACAGCTTGTATACAGCTTGCAATGCCACTTGGGAAGTGAGCGAGCAAAGCGAGCGAAACGAACGTGCCCGCGAGCGAACGTGCCCAATAAAAAAATGCTTAATAAATACAAAATCTCAAATTCACTGACAGACAACTCACAGCCCAAGCCGATTCTTACTGCATGAAATAGACAAGAACTCCTTATAAAACTTAGGTGACCATTTAGGAAGGATAGAAGTCAGTCATTTTTGGTGAGGGGGAAATCCCATCGAATATTTTAATTTCAATTTCAATTCTTTATTGCATTCCACAATGTATTTGCTTAGATGGTAAACATTAACAACAACACAATACACGGCTTGTAATACATAATTTTGTCTCACTTCACTATTATATTGAAAATATAGAATTTCCCTAAACAATTCCTGTTTTTGTTGTCTAAAATACTAAACCAACGAGTAACTTTTGACTGTTTTTTTTGCCGAATTTGGTATCAAGCCGGTAAGGTACACACCTTACCGAAAGGCTTGACACCCAATTTGGCGTCGGTATTTCAATAAACGAAGCCAACTAGAATTAAATCGCACATATTTTTGAAATCGATTTGCAGCGAATACTTTGCGAATAAACTTGGTAAGAGTAAACAGACTGAGAGAATTATCTTAGAGAGAAGGTGAGGCTTAGGTAGGTACGCTTACATCACCAATCACTACACACATTTAACGCTATAATGTATTTAAAACATCTTTCTATCTCCATCATCTTCAAATGATTAACAGAAACAGAACGATGTTCTAAATTCGTTTAGAATTTTAACTGACTTCTTCAAAAAGGAGGAGGTTCTCAATTCGTCTGTATGTCTTTTTTTTTTTTTTTTGTATGTTTGTTACTCGATTTCTCCGCCAATTATGAATCGATTTTGATGATTCTTTTTTTGTATGGTAGGGCATGCTTCCGAGGTGGCCCCATATAAATTTTATTAACTTTGCTTGTGTAGTTTTTGAGTTAGCTTCAATATTACGTATTTTTCCCACTTAGTTTATCTAGACGATGTTTTCATTTACTCCTTCACTGTTATTTACATCAGCTAGTGGTATTAGAATTTGTTTGGGGTAGGTACCACAACTAAAAAGTGAAAAATAAAAACTTTTTACAAAAAAAAAACCGACTTCCAATTAATTTCGGAAGTCGGTGGAAAAAACGAAAATTGAAAAGCAAAGACACCGACTTCCGAAATTAATTGGAAGACGGTTTTTTTTTTTTGTAAAAAGTTTTATTTTAACAATAACATTTCCAGTATAAGCTTACCTCTTATTGTTCGGCAATCCTATACTAGTCGCAGGCGAAGTGCTAGTCACAAATAAGTAATTAGTGTTCAGTACAATAATGAAAAAATAAGCAAGTTTGCATTCACAATATTCTTCTTATCTAGAATAGTTAAGGGCGAGACCATCTGCATTACCTACCGTTGTAAATATCTGTGACAATGTAACAATGTGAATAGCTCGTAAGTCACGCATTTTAATTACATTACAATTACCATTGTTTTTCTCCATGCACGATAATGCCCTCTATTGTTAAGAACTCTTTAAACTATGAGATTTATGGGTAGGTACATAATAATGTCGCTTTGATTTATTCGTACGGTTATAAATTTCTAGAATAAGCATAAAATTAAGCATTATGAGCCTATAAAGTTCCCACTACTGGGACACGCACGGTCCTCGTCTCTGTGAGAGGGTGAGCCACCATAATCCACCAAGCGGGACCAGTGTAGGTTATTTTTATAACAAGCACAATAATTATATTGTATTTGTCATTATATGATTATTTCCGCTTTTTTTTCCGTTGAGGCAAAACATGACTGCGATATAATTTAATGTAACATCTTGCACTACACGACAGCAAAGGGTTATACTTATAATTTACTTTAATATACCTAGGTATAATATACCTATCTGTAATTGTAACATTATGTAACTATGAGTAATCTACCACGATTTGCGATTACGTCACAGTTCTCAGTGAGTTAATTTCTGTAGTGACAAGCATCAAGTGCTGGCATCGAGGTACACTTATTATGTAGTATGTGCATCTTAGGGATTAATTGGGACTATTATAACCGCAAACGGATCAGGAGATACGCGCCGCAGTCGGCTTTACCAAAAAAAAATATGTAAATAGTTTGCAATGACCACTTGTGGCGATCGCGACGATTCCGAGTGCGGGTAGCATTAACAGATTACAGAATACCAAAATTTCAGAACAAATAAAAAGCCAAGACGGAGTCCTGCGAACAATACAGTGAAGCATGCCAAAACTACAAATCTGCTCTGTGCATACACGCTTACATTTACAATTAAACTACACTTCACTAAGTGCACACATGTTTACGAAACCGGCCTCACGTCACTGTTGACAGCGCTTTGTCTAGTTTTTTTATTTGGTTTGAAACCTAAATAAACACGATTTTTTTTAGAATATTTATGTAGCAAAGAATCCATGGCGTTATTAGCACCTTTGGGAAAACTACTGTATAACTACCTATCCTAACTCATATTATAAATGCGAAAGTGAGTTTGTTTCGCTGAAACGGTTGAACGGATTTGGATGAAATTTGGCACAGGGGTAGACCATCACCTGGAATAGGACATAGGATACTTTTTATCTCGATATGCGGGTGAAACCGCATGGCGCAGCCAGTCCATACTTCCATACTAATAATATTATAAATTCGAAAGTAACTCTGTCTGTCTGTCTGTCTGTATGTTACCTTTTCATGCCTAAACCATTGAACGGATTTCGATAAAATTTGGCAAGGAGATGAAGGCATCCCGGGGAAGGACATAGGCTACTTTTTATCGACATACCACGCGGGCGAATCCGCTGGCGGAAGCTAGTATACTATAAGTTAGTTTCGACGATGAGTTTTAAGAAGGTATTACTTATTAGAATTAAGTTATACTTAATGAATTATTGAAAAAAACTAGACACCTACAGGTTATGTAGGTATAGGACCTAGTACCTACAATCAATCTGCCTAGCCTTTTCCCAACTATGTTGGGGTCGGCTTCCAGTCTAACCGGATGCAGCTGAATACCAGTATTTTACATGGAGCGACTGCCTATCTGACCTCCACAACCCAGTAACTGGGTAATACGATACCCCTTGGTTAGACTGGTTGTCAAACTTTCGGGCTTCTGACGACTCGTAACGACTGTCAAACATCTACAAATGACAGCCGGGACCAACGGCTTAACGTGCTTTCCGAGGCACGGAGGAGTCTCGATATGTGAAAATGGTCACCCATCCACGGACCAACCCCGTCAAGCGTAGCTTAACCTGATGGATCGACCCGTGCGGCTGTTATTACTTAGCCACGAGGACCTAGTACCTACGTACCGCAGAATTGCGAATAAGATGATAGGTATTTGTCAAGGACAATAATTACTTAGAGGTCTTGTAAACAGTATATTTTCCCCATTACAATCAAGGAAAATATGACGTAGAATTACCTATTTTTTTATTTTCATTAATAATACCAGCCACACTTCGTCTGTGATCATTCTTATCAGTTATTTGGATAATTTAGTAGCCCAAATATTTGATAACAGTTAATTTAGTTTTATCAGCACTGTATTTATTTTTGGATTCAGTACAGACATATTAAAAAATGGCCCATGAAAAAAAAAAGTATTCATCGAAAGCGTTGCTGACCTCATTTTACAAGTGAGACAATTATTATACCGTGAATATGCAAGAAATGGATGAAGCAATGGAAACTATTTTGAAGCAGACGAATGTACATAGATGAAAATAAACGACTTCACACATACATTTAAATTCGTCACAGTCATAACAAACCACTAAAGGCTCGTGCAAACAGACGCGAAATCGCAGGCGCCACAAGCAGCGGTACCTTTGTCGACAAAGGTACCGCTGCCTGTCGCGCCCGCGATTTCGCGTCTGTTTGCACGAGCCTTAAAGCTACCAGACAATTAGAAAAACAAATTAAAAAGAGTGGTCTACATTTTGACTATAATCTGTAATTCGCTGTAATGTGATTACTTTGTAATTCATCATGTTTTAAACTCAGTCCAAATCAAAAACCAAGATAGAGCGCTGCGCTGTCAACAGTGACGAGCGAGATGCCGGTTTCGTAAACATGTGTGCACTTATACCCCATTTGAAATAAGATTAGACATTAAAACAAACCCTTTTACAGTCCGTTCAACCGATTTTGACTTCTATACCGTAGGCATAAGGATAGCATTAAAAGCAAAAAAAGTTACACAATACCAACTATCTAGTGCGGCTGCCATTTGTCATGCTATCAACGCAATAGAATTCAAAATCGGTTGAACGTAATGTAAAAAAGGCTTATCTATACGTCTAATCTTATTTCAAATGGAGTATAGTAAGGTGTAGTTTGATTGTGAATGGTTGTAAATGTGTGCGTGCGAGCATGTATGCACAGAGCGGAGGTGTAGTTTTCGCATGCTTTACTGTATTTTTCGCAGCGCTCTGACTTGGTTTTTTATTTGGTCTGAGGTTTTCAAATGCATCGGTTCGTCTCTCCGTTTGCCTGTCTGTTAGTGCGTGGTGTTATAAATCAAGATCCAATGATCCATGTAACCGATTTATGTGATTTTTTGTGTGAAGTTGTGTAAGTGTTCTCCAGCCCAGGTTGTGTGCCTACATAATTCTACTTCAGAGTTTGTGTCCTATATTTAGCAAAATCAGCTGTTGACCAGCTCAGTAGCAGCCCGACCCTGGATTTGTGCCCGGTTGATGGCAATAGGCTCGCCCCCTATTACATGGGATTTAAACTTACCTGGTGAAATGCTAGGTGGTACACTTCTGCCTAGACCATCGGGGAATACAGGCGTAATGATAATATGTTATGTTATATAGTTTGTTACATAAAGCT
Organism: Lithophane ornitopus; assembly: GCA_948473465.1. Classification (NCBI taxonomy): domain Eukaryota; kingdom Metazoa; phylum Arthropoda; class Insecta; order Lepidoptera; family Noctuidae; genus Lithophane; species Lithophane ornitopus. The sequence continues at coordinate 12,709,785 of OX419613.1, forward strand.
ATTGCTATGAGTATTTCTAGGGAATCTATTTTACTCTTGAAACACTTCACACTAACCCATTACGACACCGTTGGAGTGGGTCATGAATTCATGATTCATACAATTACATGTTACGTCACTTTTTCATAGAGCAAGTGTATTTTCCTGTTTAATGAATTAATTATAAGAGCTACTTAAGAATAATCATAGCATTGATATTACTAGATTAGAATAAAAATACATCTGGTATCTATTAGGTACCTAGGTATTGATAATTATCAAAGATTTTATGCTTGTCTTGATTTCTTTGGTATCTGTTTCGAGCATGTGTATTTTCCTGTATTATGATTATTTATGGGTGAGTTTTAGTTTGTTAGTGTTAGAATAACCACTATTATTGACATTTCTAAAATAGAAAAGAAAAATATGATCAAAGAACAAATAACATAAATAATATCTTCTCATAATTTCCTGTGGAATTTACCAAAAAAATAACAAGTTAATCTCAAAATTAAATACTGTTGTAAGCTCAGCCAGCAATACTGCAGCAATACTGTTGTAACTTTGGCCTTTTCCTCAATCGTTCAGTCCTTTCTGTAAGAAAGTGTTCTCATTTTGTCGACATGACGAAAACTGGCGTTTCTAGCCGTTTCCACGGGGTCAAGTGAGACGAGCAAAACAGAATTGCTCGACAAATCTATCGTGAAGGACAGCAAATCAAGCTCAACATAAACATAACTTCACGCCTTTATTTCCCGAAGGGTTAGGTAGAGGTGTACCTGTAGTGCCTACCACTTCGCCAGTTATGTTTAAGTCCCATGTTCTGGTGAGCGTATTGCCGTCAGCCGGGCACAAATTTAGAGTTATTCCATTCTAATACCAAAAACTAATACCACTGGTATTTGTTGGAACTCATATTTATTTTCTATTCCGAACAGATACCACTCTTTAAATAATTAAATTTAATGTGCAAACGAATACCAACAACTTGAATTTGGTACAGTCAGCTCCGTCAAAACTAATCAAATTTTTGTTTTCGAATATTTTTATTTGATCGTAATAAAATACTATCCAAATACGCTTCATTCCAATATTTTTACAAAGGTATAAATAAGTAAGAGTAGTTTAAGTAAATCATCTTGCTACTTTTTTTGGGGTATTCCTCAAAACGCAACCAATGAAGCGCAACTAAAGTATTCCTCGAAACGCACCCACGATGAAATATATAGAGAACACCATGACGGACTCGTAACAAATTATATCGATAGATAGACGTTTGAAATTCAACTGTCCTAATTGTTCAGTTATTCAAACTACCAGGAAAGCAGAAATTAACTGGAACTAGGTGCTTAAGCGACTTAGCTCAATAATGGTAAAAATACAGGTTTTGAAATTGAATTATTTGTTCTTTTGAAAAGTACCAGGGTGACAGAAATGAAAAGAAAATAGGCGCCTAAAAAGTTGAACAACAACCAACGATTACACACAAAGAGGAATATAAAGAATTGATTTTCACTAAATCGATAGAAGTCTTAAAACTGTCCTATACTTATTACTACCTATTACTGTAATGTCCTATACCTATTATAACTATCAGGAAAACAGAAATTAACTGGAATTAGTTGCTTTTGAAAAACACCTGTTATTCTGGTAGGCGTCTTTCGGAAAAGCCCCTGAAGTCTATAAAGGCCCCATATTTATCAAGAATTTGACTTTTTTCATTATCACATAATATCTTGTTCGTAAAGTTTCTCAACTCATATGCAGATTGATCGATCACATCTTAGAAAAATGAAATTACATACAAAGCATTTTTACTGACTGTACCTTATATCTTCCGACTTGTTTTGGTATTCGTTAAAACAATGGTATCCGTTCGGAATAGAAAATAAATATGAGTTGAAACAAATACCAGTGGTATTAGTTTTTGGTATTAGAATGGAATGACTCCAAATTTAGACTCCGGGCTGCTACTGAGAAATTCCAAAACAACTCAAATTTAATTTCATAGCAACATCAAACTCTAAAGCAAAAGTCATTAATTCAAACTAGGCTGAGAATCAGCACTTTTCGAACATCAAAATTATATAAACGCCCGCCCTTCACCACTTCCTAGTGCTGCAGCTGGGAAGAAGTGGCGCAACAAATTCCACAGCAGGGCAGCACAGCTGATCTGCTATCTTTTTAGTTAGAAAAACATGATTCTATACAATATTATGCAAAATAATTTACATTACGCAACACAAAACATTAAATTAATTTATTTGCCCGAATTGTGTCAGCTAGCACACGCCAATATACAACTATATATACTGTATATAAATATACATGCCGCAGCACTTTGAACTAGATAACTATCTGTCATCAGGACAAATTAGGAACACTAGCTAAGTGTTTCTTAAAAGTGAAACAGCTTCCTGTTTCAAAACTTCCCAATTATCCAAGATCACTAAAAATTATCAGCCAAGGTCACGTAAATGTTTATGATGCTGTTTACTTGATGCATCTTTGATGTTCTCTCAAGGTTCCCATTCGACTATGACTACCGATCTCTTCGATGAAGCAAAACATCTGTCTGGCATACAGGCACGACGCGACGGCGCGGCTGCGGCGCAGCGCGAAGCGCTTCCAGTAGAACAATTTGCATGAAGTTTTCATTGAAATTGTTCCACCAGAGTCGCGTCGCGCCCATCTGTGGGAGCCTTAACTATGGTCTTTACATTTTATAAACTGTTCGTTCTGTCTCGCTGTTGCAATTGGAATATTTGGATTGTTTGTTAGTAGTAGCTCTATTTTAAGGTGTTTTGTTTTCCTTTTATATTGGGTCCCCACCATAGATATCCGTGGTCCCCACCTATGAAATTGGCGTTTTTTTCTCACATATAGAGAACCTCGTCACTTCTTTGATTTAAAATATTCATCAATTGCTTGGTATTATATCGAATAATAACCATCATAAACAACTACCAATAGTAAAAACCCTTATTACTTATAGTTTTCTAAACATAAAAAAATACCTTAAAAATTACTCCTCATTTTGTTAGCAGAAATGACCACTTTTTTAACTTAGCCATAAATTATTTTTGTCACTTAATCTAAGTGGCATACGTTATCTTAGTTTTTAAACCATAAAAGTCCATAAAAGTTTTAAAACATTAGTGTTCATGGTTGATATAAAAAATTAAAAAAATGTTAGTGAAATGTTAGTTATGAAAAATGCAACTTCTTTAAAATTCCCAATACAAAACACCGATTTCATAGGTCCTATGGGACCTAATATTATGATTATTTATTAAACCTACTGAGTCAAAATTGTGATGTGGGAATAAAATATATTGTAAGTATGTTGTTAGAGAAACTAATACGTAAAAATGAGTTGTCTATTATTAATATTTCGTGTAATCAAATGGTGGGTATTTTGGTAATAAAGTAGCATTATGTCAATTTGTTACATGGACTTAAATGACATAACAAATGTGAACTTAACGTAGATAAATCTCACTGTAGTATTTACCATTCGAGAAAGAGAATGAATGACACTATCGTTATTCATAATCAAATAATTGAAATATTTTAGTGCGTCAAAAATCATGAATTTGCGTAAAATCTATATATTCGAAAAAAAATCTGCTGAACAACGTAACTTACGAACTTCGTAAGTTTTCGAACTGATTCCAATTCTGATTGATCGTGTATTACGCAATTAGAGTGCCGGTCTGTGTGACATTATTAGGTGATAAAAAGTAGCATACCGTAATAATTGGTATCAAGTGGAAAGTCTGTAGATTAGTTTCGTCGTTCGTTTGTAGTTGGTTTTTATATTCGATTTTGAATCTAAAACCTTATATAAACGGTTTTGACTTTTAAAAGCCAAGGTCACTAGCCGTATATTTGAAAATAAGGATCCAGGTATTCCACGTGTACACTGTACAGTCTAAACCGAATGTTGTTTTGTGGCTGGACTGCAAACAATTTAACACACAGATCACTGGAAAATAAAAATGACCTCATCTCCATCAAATGAGTTTGTGACACTTTTGACAGGCGGTTATCATTGACTATTAAGACAATGACCACTGTTCAATGGCCGTTTGGACATACTTCAGCTTTCATTGACGTTGACTCTTCGAAACAAAAACAGTCACGGATATTAAAACGTGGCTGGATCTGCTGTTGATTGAATTAACTTCTGCTCTGTTGATTACACAGCTTTCAATCAACAAGGAGTATAATTCAAAGTTACGTTCAAGATTTCAATTACAGGAAATCCGAGCTGAATATTAAATCAGAAAACTTCCTTTTAATTACGCTTCAGAATGAATGAAACGGAACTGTTTTATCTAAGAATTCGTTCTTGAGTTACCATATATGTTGTCACGCAACTGGCAACTGGGTTTTGGTACTTCAATACTCTGCTTACCCCCTAGGAGAATACAGGCGTGATGTTGTTACCCCATGTTTTCACTGTCAATCCTAGGATTATGGGATTATACAGCTTAGTCACTAACCTTGTTAACTGGCTAATCTCTTGACCAAGGCATTACCTATTGTTCTTAAGCTAGTTATCTAATTAAACAGCGACACCTAAAGACACAGCCTAAAGACGAAGGTATTCAATCAGTGCGTCCTGCCCATAGAAATATAAAAAAACTTTTCTCTTATATCTATGGTCCTACCTACCTGTTATGACTTACGGTGCCGAAACGTGGACACTCATGGTACGGCTGGTCCATAAATTCCAGGTCGCTCAACGAGCTATGGAGCGGCCTATGCTTGGAGTCTCTCTGAGGGATCGAAACCGGAACGAGGTGATCCCGCAGAGAACCATAGTTGTCGAAATAGCTCACAGAATAAGCTGAAGTGGCAATGGGCCGGTCTGCCGGTCATAGCCGTAGAACCGATGACGTTTGGGGTAGACGGGTTCTTGAGTGGAGAACGCGAATCTGCAAACGTAAGGTATGGCTCCCTAGCTGTCCTTCCAGCTGATGCTAGGGATTGACACTCACAGATCACTTCACCTTAGTTTTCACGATGAGATTTTTACAGAATAGACCAGCGGATGTCTGAGCGTAAACGAGGCAAAAGGAGTATAGTAAGTAGCAGGTGGCGTTCTGTAGTTTCTGCCTACCCCTGTGGGAAGAAGGCGTTAGTTTATTATGTGTTTGTATAATTTTATTAAAAAACCTTAGGTCAGTATCTGACTGGTCTTTTACGACAAACTTCAGCAAACCAAATTGAAATGAAATAAAATTCTCTCGTAGAAAAGCTTTTCAAAAATTTTGTTCCATGTAATCTGGGTCTTTATTCATTTTTTACCTGATAGTTTAAAACAAATAAAATAACGGGTTGTTTCTTTTTTACCCGACTACGGCGAAGCAAAAAGGAGGGTTATGAATTTAACCGGTATGTATGTATGTATGAATGTTCATCGGTTCTCTCATAATTAAATAAAACCGGCCAAGTGCGAGTCGAAGTCGCGCACGAAGGGTTCCGTACCATTATCTATAAAAACGGCAAAAAAATCACGTTTGTTGTATCGAAGCCCCCTTAAATATTTATTTTATTCTGTTTTTTGTATTTGTTGTTATAGCGGCAACAGAAATACATCATCTGTGAAAATTTCAACTGTCTAGCTATCACGGTTCGTGAATACAGACAGACAGACGGACAGGCAGACAGACAGCGGAGCCTTAGTAATAGGGTCCTGTTTTACCCTTTGGGTACGGAACCCTAAAAAGGACCCTTATTGCGTAACACACTTTTAATCACAATTCGAAGCATCTTGAAATACCCACTTTGTTTCATAGGTTAGAAACATTTGTCTGCTCTACAATACATAATAACGAATGTATGTTTTGAACTGCCAAAATGAAACTCATTTCATTGTAAGTGCATCGCAACTACCCCGCAGTTCAAAGATAGATTTTTAGTTTATTTTGTTTGAATGTTGTCAACTACATCCAATGGAAAATTGCTTCAACAATTTTAACAATGAAAACATTTCAGCAATACTTTCAACGTTGAACGTTGTATTATTTACTTTTTCCTGTGGTGAGGCACTATCCACCAGAAAGAATTTAAAATTAAACTGAGTTTGAATGAAATTATTTGCCGGATATCTAATTGCTTCTGTTGAGGAACTGATCCGACTAATACGCATACTATTATATAAAACTTAGCAAAGCAAAGTAAATCTAAGTCAATGAACTGTTTATCAGAATCGTGCTGTGACTCGAAACTTTTAACAGCATTTTGATGTCGAGTGGTTCGTTCATAAGCAGTTACGACGAGTGTTACGACTAACGACTTTTATTTACGTAACAAAAGCGTGACTTCTTTTAATTCATTCAATTGGGATAAGTATAAAATCAAAATATTTTATTTCCTACATGAGCACTGATGAAATGTCAGAAGTTGGGTGCACGATTCCAATTGGTCGTTTCCTATGGAGAAAAGCCGGCAAGAAACTCCACGGTTACTCTTTTAAAAATAATTGTGTTTTTCAATATTTTCAAATTACAGTGTTAATAGGCGTGGGAAGACAATGTAGGCCTTTCAAACAAGTACCAGGTACTTAACAAAATAGAAGATGTTCAAAAAATCTACAGTCCACTAAGCCTACAACGTTCTCACATTCACAAAATAGAAAATAATGTATACTGGGTGTTAGGGTAGACACCGTTATCCTTGAAACTAGTGGTTTGGTGTCATCTATAATACTTATACTTTTTCTATGGGACCAAACTAGAAATCTCCTGTACCATACATTTGTGTTCACTTAAATCGACAAAATGTATGGAATGATTTTTTTTTTGTGTTTTTTTGTTTAGAGGATAACGGTGTCTACCCTAACAACCTGTATAAAAGACAAATAATCAAACAGCAATAAAAACCTATTTAAACCAAATGGCGTGATTCCTATTCCCTTATGTTCTGTTCGTTAATCCATATAAAGACTATATTACAGTCGAAAGCGCGCGTTTTCTCCTCGTAATAATTGCGAAAATACAATTTCAGTTTTGGATAAGAATATTCGCTTCGACATTATACCCCCACTGCCGTTGCAGCTGCGGCGACGCTGCGTGCGGCACTGGCGCGGCGTCGGGAACGCTACTTCTGGGCGGTCCATAACGTGATACGAGTGGCGACCACTTGAGTGAGATTACAATGACGATAAGTCTAAAGTTTTGTATCGGAGGTGTTTACAAAACATGTCGTTGGAATCGGAATCAGATAAGCTAGCTTTGTAAAAATGGATAAGTACAGTTTAGCTTGGTAAAATATTGTTAATTTTAATGTAAACTGAAGGGTTTTTTTCAAAAAAGTATGTTTGGCGGAAGTTGGATCGTCAGACGAACCTGTAGGTTGCACTCGCAGTTGCCTCGTCCTCAATGATGAGTAAGTTCACTTGTATTATATCGTCATTGAAGACGAGACAATGAGTATAATAGATAATATGATTTATATGATTATAGCGTTAGAACCTTCATCAGGCGAGCCCTTTGAAAAGAAGCTCCATATCTAGGTATTACTACTTAGTTCCGAGGGGCATAGAGTTCAAGTCCCCTTTGTTAACTCACGTGACGTAAGCGCTTCATAAGCAGGGATAAGTAACTCGATACTGATAGGGAGTGATGGTTGGATCCATTCTATAGATGCACACCGCACAAAAGCTAGGGTAGATACTTATTTACTGGTAATAGACAAATAGAAATTGGATGCTATTCAGATTTCAGGCATTAAATAAAGCATTTTCTTATACATTTTATATATCAGGCTGCGTCCGAACCAGCGATAGTCGCGTGAATACACGAGCATCACGTTCATATGGCATTTTTTGTTCGGTAAATAAAAACGCGCCGATTTTCGAATCATAGTGACATGAACGCGATGATCGCGTATTTATTCTTAGCTTAGTACGATTATGGATTAGCAATTTCCTCCAAAATCTTTCGGGTTGTGATTGAAAGTGTGTTACGCAAGTAGAGTGCTGGCTAGAGTTAACACCACAAAGGTGATATAGAGCGATTGAAGACTCCTATATCTACCAGTGGAGTGACCGTTCGGTACCTACCTAGTAGTCGAAGCCAATAAGCCAATACCTGCCTGTAAGTATATAATAAATGGAGTCAGAAAGTAGGTACTTACTTATAATCTCCAAAGCAGCCGTCACAATGAAACGTCATCAGAATTTTCATGAATATGAGACAACAAAGAAACCATATTTTCTGTACAAATATAATTAAGTATTCAATGTTTGTACAACACTATACGGTTTGTTATGGACTGTTTTTACGGAGGTATAGTCAGTTAAGTGCCTGCTACACGATCGTCAACCGCGTCCCGACAAAGATGACCTTGGTGGTTTACAACTGTGAAGATGATGATTTACTACCTACCAAATTTGAAACAGCTCTGCCGGTCGCCAACCAAGGTCACTCCTGTCGGGGACGCGGTTGGCAACCGTGTAGCAGGCACTTCATCGTCAGCCGTAGGTATTTCAGAACAAGACAAGTACATAAAAACAACATAAAATCGGTTTGACCTTGACTTTGGTGTTACTCGAATGAGTCAGTAGTTTGTGAGGAATATTTCGTAAAGTGAATCGATTGAGGTTAATTAGATAAAACTTCACACTATAGTAAATTTGAAGGAAATTCCCAAATTCCTAATCCATTGCTTCATACAGAGGCGCAGTGGTGGCCCAGTGGTAACGGCCACGACTTACGAGTTGTAGGTCGTAGGTTCGAACCCTAACAGGCGCTTCACTTTGTGTAAATTATTTCATCGCCACTGCTCTCAAAACGGTGAACGAAAACATCGGCATCGTGAGGAAACCGGCATGTCCTAGTACCAAAAATTCGAAGACATGTGACATCTACCAACCCGCACTGGGCCCGCGTGGTGGATTACGGCCCGCACCCTCTCACAGAGAGGAGGCCTGTGTCCCAGCAGTGGGAATATTATAGGCTGATTATGCTTTACAGAGGCGTAAGGCAAGGCAAGGCCCTACGGCAAACTAGGCACGTATGCACGAGGATACGAAGGGCGCGAGCGGAAGATTTTAACAAAAAAAATATGAAAATTATAAAATTAATTGTGTAAGTAAGTATGAGATGTAGAACTTCCGAAGCGTGCTCTGCCTTCTTGATTATTCCTACATCGCCTGATTTTATAATAGAAGTGGGTAAGATACTAAATTAATGTTAACAAACGATCATCTGTCAACACGCCAATCAGATCTGTTTCCCAGCAGGCGTAGCATGACGGTTTCTATCTCTACGAAGAATAGACATAGCTTTTTCTATACAAACTGACATTTCGTTTCTTCATTTTTGACATCGCACCGTAGAAATCTTTCTACAATCTGTCATTTTGTCACGATCTTTGTCTAGGTCTTTTTGTATGTAGACTATTTCGGAAGAAAGTTTTCTACTCAAACTGTCAAAATCACACTGACAACTGACATTTGTCTATGGTAGTGAAGACAATTTGATTTTGGAATCGCCAGTAGAAAACTCGACGGCCACAAAGTATAAACGGTTATCTACAAAATCATGATTTTACAAGGGAGCGTTTTGAACGCAAAATTGTGATAATTAATAGAAGGACAAAGCTATCTTCTCCTATTTTACATCATTTAGTTAATAATAAGCAGTTATAAGTATCAAGAAAATAGTTAAGGCCAATTTTACTGTGAAATTGTTTGATCCAAAATACGGAACTTCGACACTTTGAGATTTTTTTTTGTAGTTGACTTAATCAGTAAAAAATGAGAATCAAACAGAAAAAAAAACCAATGGCAAAACAAAGAAGTCTAATTATGTAAAACAGTGAATTTCGTTAAAAGTGCAGTAGACCCTTTCTACTTTGCTGCCGTCGTACTGTCTACACGAAACGTCATTTTTGTCTACTCTTCCGTCGACGAGGGAGGCATTATTAGGGATGTCCAAGTATAGGTATATCTTGCTTCTTCTACTGCGTGACGAAACTTGGTATTTAGACAGCTAGAGAACAATATTTTTTTTTTTATGTTTGACTGCTAGTGGGCTTCACTGAGGTTCTTGCGTATGGCGCTCTTGAGATTTAATCTGCCTCTGGCTTCATAGATTTGAAACATTCGTCTCTTCAACAACGTAAATAACGCAATGAACGTGGCCGAACTGTCAATATGAAAGGCATCGCGAATTCGCGATCAATAGCCATCTTATGCTAGCACTTCACTTGGCGTATTTGTCAAAAAATTCGCGTTACTTGGGTGATGAAAATATGCCTTATAGTTTTTGAAATAAAGTTTAATTTGTATTAACGAAATAACACGAATTTGCGCAAATACGCGAAGTGAAGTGCCAGCATTAAATATAATATGTGTGTTACGGAAACTCCGCTGACCTTCATTGTATAATTTAGTAATTTAAAATCTATACAAATAATAAAATAGTAGCAAAGTCAAAACTTTATACTTATTGAACATAATGCCGAAAATATAGTTTTTACAATGTTTGTCTGTATAGCTGTATGTATTTTCGCAAATACTATAGGATAGATACTTTTCAAATGCGTACATATTGCATAAACGTCTGGTCAGTCTGTAGGCTATAAATAATCACGCTATTTGCTATGGGGGGGGATAAGCAATATTGCATAATGTTCGTATTCTTCTACAGTTTTAATCGTATTATGATGTACTATATACTTATGTCTTTTTTAATCATTTATAATATTTATGATAGCATTTACTTAAATGTGTTTTGCATTAGACATTTCAATAGCCTCCAAGTATCATATTAATGTTCATAAATATGTATGTGAGATTGTGAGACTATCTATTACCTACATCTTTAGGTATTTCATACAAAAAATAATATTCGTTCAGAGAAGCTTAATTAAAATATTATTATATTATTGACTTACAAAACAGGCTTGACTTCCAAAAATTAAGGTCTAATCCTAACTAACATTATAAATGCGAAAGTGAGTTTGTTTGTTGGTTTGTTTGTTACGCTACTTGCTTGTTACTTTCACGCTAAAACGGCTGAACGGATTTAAATGAAATTTGGCACGTGGTGACGTGGGTCGACCATGACCTGGAGAAGGACATAGGATACCTTTTATCCCGATATTCCCTAGGGATCGAGACTTATGTGGGTGAATCCGCGCAGCTAGTTCATAATAATCATGGATTTTTGATGTATATACAATCCTACATGTGTAAAGTAGTTATTAAGGAAACTTCGAGTACCTAACCCTGGGTTTGTGAATAAGAGACGTAATTATTGGTTCTAGGTTCATTCTCTATGAAGGAAAACTTTTTGAGGATAACGCAACAGCAGTACAGAGGTAATTCCCTGAGGGTTTACACATCATCATCATCTGCCTAGCCTTTTCCCAACAATGTTGGGGTCGGCTTGCAGTCTAACCGGTTGCAGCTGAATACCAGTATTTTACATGGAGCGACTGCCTATCTGACTTCCACAACCCAGTTACTGGGTAACACGGCCCCCATGGCAAGACTGGTTATCAGACTTTCGGGCTTCTGACGACCCGTAACACCTGTCAAAGATCTACAAATGACAGCCGGGACCAACGGCTTAACGTGCTTTCCGAGCCACGGAGGAGTCTCGGTGTGTAAAGATGGTCATCCATCCACGGACCAACCACGGCAAGCGTAGCTTACCCTGATGGATCGACCCATGCGGCTGTTATACTTAGCCACGAGCTCCTCCGATGACTTACACGTAATATGGTAGTATAATAACCTACATTTGACAAGGATATCATATCGTTTTTAAAACAGCTGCAATAAATGTGGGGTAGGTACTTATTGAAAATTTTGGTAATCAACGTAATTATCTATTTAATCTACAGACATGACGTTTTGTGTATTTTTAATACTAAAGATTGATACTCTAGCCACCATTTACCTAATAAATTAATGTTGTCTTCTCTCAATAATTTCAAAATATCTCAATGTTGTTGGCCGCGTTCATCACGATACACAAAAATGTATGTCAACGACCTCCAAACTATTTGTATGGACGCGGACAAATTAATAGATCCAAATACACTTTGCGACAAAAGTAACTCGCACACTATGATGGCAAAAGAATTCGATTACTACAAACATTAAACTCACTCGTTTGTGGCCTCGAGGGCGCGTCCCTATTAGTGCGAGTGAACTTGTCGTCATGCAATTTAGATTTCGGATAGGTAGGTACCTACACGTGGCAGCCAATGACTCCCTTTTACGTCCACATACAGCGTTCATGTAAACAAGCACCCAGCTCTGTATTATCTATGGAACGTTTTTTTAAATAAATAGTATACCATTTATTAATTTATATTTTTTTAATTATTAAGGAATATTATGTAACGTCAGTTGACGTTACATAATATTCCTTAATAATTATGCTTTTAACTAATAATTCGCCTTTATGATCCATGAAAAGGAAAACAAACGATAAGATAAGTAAATTTTCTTTACTCTCGTAATCACTTGCAGTTTTAATAAAACTGAATGTTTGCAAAGATTTATTGTGTTATTTAAACCTTGTGCTTTGCTTTAGATAAATGGGCCATGTTTTATTATGGAGATAAAGTTCTACATTTCGTGAACACTTTTGTAGATAAATACACAGTATACGTAGGTAGTACAGTTATGTGCAAAAATATATTTTGTAAACATAACAACGTCTACATAGGTAGGTACTACATAGTATATAGCGAGTTTCAAAAGCTATTATACTGAGTTGTGATTGTGAAATATTTCCAAACTATACCTAATCATATTTGTGCTTTCCGCTGCTTGGTATGTATTATTATTTATTATAGATACGTATTCAGTAAATTCTTAATTACCTATAATAACTTCCATGTAAGCACTTTGTATCTCATTTTAAGTGAACTATTATTCAATTTCATCTGAGAAATAAATTCTTTAAACCTAAACCTAAATTCATATAATTCCGATAGATGAGAGAAATTCGCTTTTGAATTTCATCTGTTTATACGCGCCTGTAGTTGCGTTAGTGTGTCATGTCTAATATCTTCTGAAATGACATCATTGACTAGATTGTGTCATATTTATATGAGTGCGTTCGTCCAAGGCCGGCTCCCAACGGCTAGCTGGAACGAGTGGGGGAGATAGTATTATAATCGTATTACTTAACTATGAGGGTAGAAATCTGACGTCATGTGCCAGTCCGAGGGAGCATACTCCATGCATAAAAATTAGGTTAAAGCACTCAACGTTGATGATACATTCATGACTATAGGACGTATGTATAGATACACTACGTGGATACGTATATACCTATTTGTTTTACAACTTACCAAATAGCCTTCAGACATCAATGTGCGCCATTTTGTATTCTAATTAGCAAGCTGTCTGTCTAACATTGGTTTGATGACAAATCTATGAAAAGTTACGAAAATTGTAGTTAGTATTTTGAAAATACTGTCATACATATATTTGACACACTAGGTAAGTACACATAATATGTAATTAAAAGTAGGGAACATCTTAAATCTAGGGAGTTTAGTTTAGTTTTATAATTTTTAGTTTTATGCATATTTTCTATTTTTTTCAGACAAAATCAGTTTTTCTATAAGACAGTTCTAGAACATCTATTTGTACTAGAAAAACAGTCACTTGTCTGTTTCAATTGAATGGGTAATGATGCGTGTCCAAAGTCAATTTGGTATTAACATCGTTCATGTAGTGGGAAAAGAGTGTCCGTGGAGTTTCTTGCCCGTTCTTCTCCATAGGTACCTACTAGGCTTTCGAATGGGCAACTTGCTTTATATTTCTGACTGACCGACTCCTTGACAATTCAAAAGTGCCTGTAAATGGTTTAATTGAAATAAATGGTTTGAGTTTGAGTGATGTAGGTACTTTTTATTGGACGAGTAAGGAGGTATCTACTTTAATTTAAAAATAAGTGCATAGTATTAGTTATAGTATTTCCATGCGTAAACCAACATCTGTTTTGCCCTCAACGCTGTATGCTCACTGTTGTATGTTCCCTGCAGATTGCTTGCTCACGTGCCCTAATATTAATATAACTAATAAAATAAAATATCTGGGAATTATAATAGATGAAACCCTATCTTTTAAACAGCATATAGAAGCTTTAAATAATAGAATGCGTAAGCTAATATTCGTTTTCAAAAAACTACGCTATATTGCAGACCCAAAATTGATTAGGCGAGTTTACTTTGCTCTCTGTCAGTCAATTTTGACTTACTGCATTACCTCTTGGGGTGGAGCAGGCAAAAGTTTGCTGTTACCTATCGAGAGAGCTCAAAGAGCGATTCTCAAGGTGTCTACTTGCCGCCCTTTCCTTTTTCCCACTAACCTGCTCTATGAATCCTGTGAAGTACTAACAGCTCGACAGTTATTCATAATGAGCATTGTATTAAAACAACACGCAGCCCTCCCCTACAGCACTGAATTAACTAAAAAGAGACGGAAAGACATAGTTTGCCCTACAAAAAGTACAAAACATGCTTTCGCAGCCAAATTTTTTGTCTTCCTAGGACCATTACTTTATAACAGACTAAATGCGAGAGCCAAAATTTATTCACTTAATTATAATAATTGTAAAAGAACTCTCAAAGAAGCTCTTCAAAGTATGTCCTATGAAGATACAGAGGAATTATTAGTTGTATTCAAATAAAAATTGTATTTGTACTAATTAAGTTTAACTAAGTTAGGTTATGTAAGTACTAAGACTTTAGCAAGTAGGATTTATTGTATATTTATTTTATTGTGTATTTACACCTTTTTACATACCTATTAGATGACTAGATTTTTATAATTAAGTATGTGATTATTTAGAAATACTATGCCTTGCCTCGCCTGAAACACAGGATGACCTAGTTCAGGCACATAAAATAATTGAATTTTTCGTAGATTTAAGCTTTGTATTTAGTGTTTTACCTTTTTACCTCAATAAACTTTTATTTATTATTTTATTTATTATTATTATAGGTACGTGATGTTGGGTTTTTCTAACAACAAGTTCTCAGTAGGAGCCGCAGCCCAGAGTCTGAATTTGTGACCGGTTGATGGCAATAGGCTCAACTCCTATTGAATACGCCTTCAAAACGGTTATAAAAGGTAGGTAAAAGGTTATAAAACCGTTAATAATAGGTACCGTTTTGAAGGCGTATTCAACTACCAATGTATTTATTTATTAACGTATTTGACATACAGATAGAACCGACAGATACCAAACAGTTAATGAAGTTGCTGGATATTTTCATTAGCGCGATTTCTCCTTAACTCCTCTTTAACATTAGGAAGGGGTGAATTAGTCTTTTACGACAATTATGACTGTCTTCCACAATGCGTCCATTTCAGATTTCAGACTTTTTAAGGGAGTGAGGCTCTTAAATTTAGACTATACAGGCTTATTGGTAAAACACCAACAACCTCTTAAGGAGTCATTGTACTCATCATTATGAACAAGTTTTACTATAGGAACAAATTTAAAATCGCGAAAAAAAAAACAGCTGTTCAGTACATTTATGTTCGCATAACTCGTCAAAATGTACGGAACAGCCGTTTTTTTTTTCGCGATTTCATAATTGTTCCCATAGTAAAAGGTGTTCATAATGATGAGTACAATGACTCCTTAAGAGGTTGGTGGTGTTTTCCCAATAACCCTGTAAACAGGGTGCCTGGTAATTAATGGGTAACTTTGAAATGGTAGGTATTTATAAAAACCAATGGCTGTTAAAAAAAGAGCTTTAATTATGTGTAGATAGGTCAGGTAGGTGTGTTCAGGTAGGTGTGTTCAGATAGGTATGTGTAGGTTATGTGTAAGTCGCACAACTCATACAGCCTTTCCCTCAGCACTAGCATCAACGTAACATAACGGTGTAAAAAGACACTTAACGAAACCGAAAGTCACTTGTCCCATCATTGTGATAACAATATTAGTATAACAATATAATTTTTAAATAAATTTGTATAATTTAAACATGAATGATGTAACCATTATATTGTAACAATATTTTGATTTAAAAGAGTGTCCATGGAGTTTCTTGCCCGTTCTTGTCCATAGGTACCTACTACGCTTTGGAATGGGCAACTAGCTTCATATTTCTGACTGACTGACTCCTTGACAATTCAAAAGTGCCTGTAAATGGTTTAATTGAAATAAATGCTTTGAGTTTGAGTTTGAATAAAAGACTGATGAAATTCTTTCTTAAGTGGCAAGAATTTTATTTCCAGTAAAGTAAGGAATTTTCTACTTTTAAAAACATCTTTTTTTTTCTGCCACAAGTCATACATGTACACCAATGTAAACCTTATTGTATTATGCACAAGAAAAGATAAGATTAAGTCTGTATGTCTGTGTAATTAGTAACATCTTTTTGTTCTCTATTACCAGCCAATAATCATCAACTATTATACAAAAATGCACAGTCTTTAGGATAAATGATTGCAGCAACACACTCACCTAATATTGTATTGTTTACATCTTTACATGCATTGACTGCCTCGTTAGTAATAGTCTGTGGTTGTGGTGGCATTTGGCAAGCTCGATTGTTGGTTCTGGGATCGATCGGGTCGGGTAAACTGTTATTAGGTTTCTGGAAATTTGTGGTAGCAACCCGGTGATTAATGCTGTGCCTCCTGTGATGAGTGATTTTAGTCTAGTTGTACCCTTTTTGTGATTTTTACATAGAAATTATCACAAAAAAAATGCGTTTTTTTTGGTCCAACTTACGTTCTTCTATCTTTCTTTATCAATTTTTCAGTAAGTACCTATATTTATCGTGAATATTGATATATCTAAAGTCACATCACTTTAACAAACTGATACAATTCAGGTAAATTATGAAAATACCCATAATTAGGAAAACAATCTAATCTTTGGGGTAGTATTTTTATCATTTGTTTGAGCAACATTGTGTTAGGAACATTATGCTAATGAGTTATTCAATTTTTTTTACTTCTTATAAGTATAACAGTTTACACAAAGACAACTTATAGGTGCAACATAATTTAACTGTATAATTTAACTTATAGGTGCAACATAATTTAACTGTATAATTTAACTTATAGGTGCAACATAATTTAACTGTATAATTTAACTTATAGGTGCAACATAATATAACTGTATTATTTTTACTTATAGCTGCAACATAATTTAACTGTATAATTTAAGTTATAGGTGCAACATAATTTAACAACATAATTTTAACACTTTTTGCAAATAAAAAAGGTACAAAGTACAGGTTTTTCATGAATTACTTTAAAACTCAAATATTTACCATATAAATTAAAATGCACAGTGAAAGTGAATGTTTTTATCTACAAAAGCAGTTACTTAAGTGTAACCTAGCCCACTTAGTTCACAAACTAGAATTTTTTAAATCTTGTGTTTGTTCTCCTGTAAAGTGTTCTTTCCTTGTATCACTTATTAGTTATCACAGGAGGCACGGAATGGAAATAGGCTAGCCCTTATTGAAACTTAAACTTAAACATACCTAGCAAAATATGGGTGTACTATACAGTAGGATATGCGTCTGACTACCCACCCTTTTGCGCAATACAAGCGTGATGTTATGTTTGTGTAACCACGCTTTTAAAACGTGTATGTAATAGTTGCTTCGCTTTTAGGAACTCGCGGGAAGTCAGTTGTGGTTTTTTTCCGTCATCGGATTAGCCGTTAAAGTGTAAATTCCTAATAGTGTTGATACTGGTTTTGTATCAAGCTCTACACTAGTATATTCCGATAACAGGTATGTATATGTAGGTACCTAGGTATTTTGGAACCTAATTTTGATGACCCTCATTTTTGATTTTTCCAAATAATCCTCGAACTCCAAACCCAGAGTGTAAAAAAAACCTAACATAATTGTGTGTATTCATACATAAATATCTCCAGTTACACTTGTAGGTAGGTACATGACGGCCTACATAGTGCATAGTAACAACAATGAACAATATACAAACAAACCATCAACAATATCAATCAACACAAGTAACAGTGCCGCAGATTTTACGCCGGTATTGCAGTCGTATTGATACTGTAGGTATATTCTCGTGCTATTATGATAAATTCTACCATTCCCTTAATTTTTCATTTATTGTGTTCTTGGTCAGATCGATAAACAATCACTGTAAGTAAACCAAAGCCTATTCAGAATCAACAAATCAATATTTAAAACTTGTAAGTAAAACCATTAAAATGACGAACGCGACACAAATAACGTAAGCAACATGCCACAACAAATTTAAAACGCATCAACATAGTCATCATAGTTTTGTAGGAGTAACAAGTTTTTACTGTATCGCCCACGAGCATCTCGTAACCAAGCGTTGCGACAGAAAAAGAGAAAGCTTATCAAATCCTGCGGCCCTGAGAAGCGTCATGCCCTACGAACAACCATCCATAAAACTGGTCGTCGACTAACGTTTGTATCAGATAAAGAATTAGTTAGGTACTAACTTAGTATGCTGTAGTTATACACAGTATTCGGAATATTTAAAGGTTTTGCGATGACATAATAACTATGATTTATTGATCTTTTTGATTGTATCAAGCAACATTTTGAATACCTTTATTGACAGTTGCAGGATGATGTCACAGTAAATAAATAGCCGAAAAGTCCGATGATGGTATCTCAATAAATTTTCTATAAGTAGAGAAACTCATAAACCATAGATTGATAAATCTAGAACTATCTATGTAGCGTACTATAACAGTGTAGTACTGTTGACCAAAGGCGGTGAACGGACTACTAATGAATGCTTAGTTTATAATATCACTGAGTTCTCAGTCAACACACAACAAATCTGTCTCTGTAGTAAATATGAAATGTCAGGCATAATAATCTCGAGTTACCGACGCGTAGCGCAGGGGCCATTTTACTATTCGAATCACGGTTTGGAATCGAACCCTAGAACCGAAGAGACTTGGTGATATGAAACGTTTGGAAGTTTGGAACCATGTTAGATTAGTTGTATTTTGTTTTCTAATGTTTGTAAACATTCAATTATACGAATTCTTAGTAAATAAACGCAAAATGGAATGAGTACATAGAAAATCTATCATTGGAACACAGCTGGTTTGTCAAGCTTGACACTAACTTATAAGTACGCATGACCTTGACACACTACCTGAAAAGCGGCGTCTCTGCGATTATTTACATTCACTGTCAACAGAAAACTGCATTGAAGCAAAAAGTTCCTTGAGCGATACGGTGGCACGGGTTTTAACACAGATTTGACAAAAAGTATTGAATCTAGAGCGACCTTGTCGCTTTTCGCGCAACGAAAACCTAGGTTAATTCACGTTTTCACAGTCGGCGCACAGTTTAGCGGTAGGTACTGGGCACGTGGGGCTGTGGTGCGATACAGGCGGCGCGCGCGGCGGTCTATGGTGGACTGCTCAACACCACGGATGGGATGGGGTCGGGGCCGGATAAACAATGCACTACCTATTCCACTAGTATGACTCCGCCGCGATACAAACACGGACGATCAATTTGACGACAGTTCTCGAGATATTTTTGTTTGTGTATGCTAATGTAACTCAAAACGTAAGAACGATTTTTATTGTGCGAATGTAAAACATAATGTTGTGTCGTTCTAATTTATTGTTTTGTTCTAGTTTACACTACCTAAAATTTATTAAAAAGACAAAGTTTTTATATTATCTAAGCTTTGAATCTTGGGCTTTTCACTATTTATAAGAGTTTTTTTTTTTTTTTTAAGTTTTTCTTGTTAGGTACCTAATTTTATCGTGGATTCGTGGGACATGTAGTGTAGCTGGTCACAGTTGCGTCAGACTCGGCACGATGCGTCACCGTGGCGGCAGCGGGGCGCGACCTACGCGCCTCGCGACGCTCTCTTCGCTTCGCCGTCGCCGTCGGTCGCTAGCTCATCCATCGAATACCACACTTCTGCTGCTACGTAATTTTCCTCGCACGTGTCTGACACACTTTATATTTTGGTGTGGACGGCCGTTTAGATGCGATGCGAATTTGACTTTTATGCGCGTCAAATATTTTTATCCGAAAATCTTATTTTTGATACATTTTTATTATGTATAGCGAATTGGCCTAATTTTTATGGAACTCTTTACATCTTTTACTGTTCTTTATATCTCGCAGTAATATCATCTGTCCATTACATAATTATGAGCACAACAATACCATCACCATAGTGATTCACCGTAAAATTAGTCTCCACTCCACATTTATACCTACTTAGATTGGTATTTTTAAACCATCTGTTGCTATCGAACCTAATTAGTTATTGGTCTATCCGTTTTTCCTACAAAATTAATTAAGCATTCATTATGATAACCATGAATACTTCCCATGGGTATCCCATTTGGGAGAGAGAATGTTCTCGATCGCAAGCTTTATAAAATCCTAAGAGCTCAACGTTTCCTGCTAGACTTCGTTCGACCTTGGAATTTATTGTTTATTATGTTACAGTTCAAGGCCTTAAACGCTACTGCTTATTTTGTTGTATAAATACATTAGCCGCGGTGTAAACTGTGCACTATGCAGCCCATGCATCGTGTGACTAATGAGGATGCAAGCGATCTTTTCTATTACGGGAAGCGTGAACCACATTCGCTGTTATATGGATGCGGTTATGCACATTAGCACATTCACAATAGGTAGAAATTAAAAAATAATGCTTTGTGAATTTTACGACTGCTGTGTTGACATAATGACTGCAAAGTGTAATGTAACGGGTTTTATATAATATGTTATCTAACGAAGGGCGTTCACGTTATCCTGCAATAGTATAGGGTCTATACATGGTAAGAAAAATATTACATGATATAAAAAAAAAAGTTTTTGTTTGTCGTAATAGTAAAATTTTCACAAAAAATGTAATTTGATACGGAAAAGAAACACTGTACACGCACAATTGTCACACTTGTCTTTCTACGTTGAAATACAACTGTGCCTGTACAGAGTGTTCTATTACGTTCCTATCAATTTACTTAATACTTCTGTGAATATTTCACCTTACACTTAAAAAAGTTAAACATTTGTAATATTTTTTTAGCATCTATAGACGCTATGTTATTGTGGATTATCGGGAACACCCTTTGTTAGTTAACTGTATATAGTTTTCAAAAGGGTTCGTTTCCCAAATGTCAAATAGTGGTACGAAGTTTCGATTTGCGCTCTGTTAATAACAATTTCGCCCTTTATTTCATGGGACTTGGCTTAGGGAACGGGAACCTGAAAAAGTGAGTGTACATACTTACTCCTCTGCCGACTCCTTGGGGAATACAGGCGTTATGTTATATTGTTATTTCGTGTATTTTAATAATAGTTCATCTATATTTAATTACGCGTAGGCGTCTAAAGATGTTCACTGTTGGACATAGACCTCCTGTCTATGTCCAACAGTGGACATCTTTTTCCTGAAATGATAATGATAATGGCGGAGGCGTCATGCCTAGCGTTGCCAGGTGTCCCGATTTGCGCGGGACGTCCCGATTTTGAGGGGTTTGGAGACACGTCCCGATTTGCACCTGATCGGGACACAAAATGTCCCGATAAATCAATACATGTCCAGGACGACTCATTCACATACGCGTCAATGGTCAACGTGATTGAAAATTTAAAAAATTGAAACTTTCTGACACATGGATCACCTCTATGAAGAAGTATTAAAGTAAAAAGTCAAAGAAGTAGTAAAGGAAACAGTACAAAACAAAGAATTGACGCCGGCGCCGCTTCAAAAATGGCACAATATTTTCAAAAACAATTAAATCGTCTTTTTTTGTGTCCCGATCTACAACCCTAAATCCCGATTTGTTTACCTTCTGCCCCGATTTAAAACAAATCGGACCTGGCAACACACTCATGCCTATCGCCGTCGTCGTGTCAAAATGTATTATGAGGCCTAAACCGGCCACATTAGCAATTCCTCTAAAAGCAGTTCATTTCCTGAATCCCAGCTGTCATTAGCAATTCCTCTTATAAGCAATTCATAATTTGTGGACCATTTTACGAATCTCCATAGAAAACTGTCAAACAGATGAATTATTTCCTAATAAGAATTTACCTACACGCAGATCATGTTCTGAATTGTCAGTTTGTGACATTTTACGATGATTCATAATATTGTCATACAATGATTCTGCTAAAGTGACCGTTTTAAGCCCCTTATTATCATTAGAATCAATCTCTCAAGTTAGATTTGTTCCATTAAATGACTTTTTCATGAATTTGAGAACAAATCTAACTAGAGAGAATAATATGACTATTAATGATTCTATTCTATTTGTGTAATAAACCTTAGAGTAGGTATTGTATATTTAATTATATTTCTATTGTAAATAGCTAATAGGTACATATTTGTTTATGGTTGCGAATCATATTTTTTATCAAGATACAACCTGGCGATCCTGATGCTTGTTGACCTGACGCTGACTTGCAAATTGTATTTAAAACGCAAGAAAATTTGAATTTCGCGAGCTGCCTTTGCAGATCTTCGTCGCGCGAATACGTGATCGTCGCGGTCATATTCATTTTTTGTTCGGAAATTCGGAAAGCGCCCTCTCTCGCCGCGACCACGAGTTCAGGTTCACCGAACAAAAAGTGACATATCTATTATGGTGGATGCGCTAGGGTAGCCCACGATATTCAAATTTTCTCACGTTTTTTGCAATTTGCAGGTCAGTATCAGGTTGTATGTTGATCTAAATATTATTGGCGGCCGTAACAAATATGGATTTACAGAATTATAAATATTAGAATCAGCAATACAACTCTCTAAGTTCATGTAAGTGCATTGAATGAAAATTTCTTCATTCATATTTGTTACGGCCGCCAATAATATTTAGATCGACATACAACCTGATACTGACCTGCAAATTGCAAAAAACGTGAGAAAATTTGAATTTCGCGGGCTACCCTAGCCCATCCACCTTATGCACTCGACGATCACGCATTCGCACGACGATACCAGGTGACATCGCTTTTATAGGACGCGGCCATATTCAAAAGTGCGCGAAGATCGTGTACTCGCGCAACTATCGCTTTTTATAGAATGATAGATAGGTTTATTTGTCACAAGCGCAGAACAGGAAATTGTGAGCAGCTGCAAGTCGTGACAAGGACAAGAAGGCTTCCACTCGGCATGATACCAGTGCTGATTTTCAGTGGACGCGAGCCACTTATGTCTGTAACCATTAGGTATGTACGCGACCTATACTTCGAAATGGATCACAACAGCGATGCTTGGCGGCAAAAATAGGCAATACTCAAGCCCGTATTATTAAAGACTCGACCATTCCGTATTTGTTTCAACCAATTATGGTCGAGTCTTGAGTTAGGTTCCTTTTTAACCGACTTCTTCAAAAAGGAGGAGGTTCTCAATTCGTCTGAATGTTTTTTTATTTTTTTGTGTGTGTGTTACGCGATTACTCCGTCAATTTTGATGATTCTTTTTTTGTTTAGTAGGTCATGCTTCCGAGGTGGTCCCATATAAATTTTATTAACTTTGCTTGCGTAGTTTTTGAGTTAGCTTCAATAATTAGGTACGTATTTTTCCCACTTTGTGTATGCAGACGATATATTGTTTGACTCCGTCACTGTTATTTACATGGCAGGTAGTGGTATTTGAATTTGTGTGGGGTAGGTACCACAACTAAAAAGTGAAAAATAAAAACTTTTCACAAAAAAAAAACTACCGACTTCCTAAAAAACACAAAAAAGTGAAAAATAACTTTGATTTCGGAAGTCGGTGGCAAAAAACGTTAATTGTAAAGCAAAGATACTTATACAATTTTTTTTGGAAGTCGGTTGTTATTTCTCAATGACTTAATATGCGGTGCAAAGACTGGAAACTGAAAAGGGCGCCACTTGTTACTCTGGGTCACTCGTGAGTAAATGAGTCTGGGTTCTTAAAGAGCGGTTAGTCTTTGCTCCCGATTGTTGTAGCTACTCTATTCAAGAGATGGGTAGAAGAAACTTAAGACCTGTAAGTTATTGGGGAAGTAAAGCCCTTTCTACTGGGTGATAGCCAGTGGTAGCTATGCATTTTACGCAACTAAATATTTTTTATAAAACTTGAAAACAACAAAATACTAAAAGCGTCTTGTTGGGGGACATTTTATCCCGTATATAGTGTACTAGCTGCGCCCCGCGGTTTCACCCGCGTGGGAATATCGGGATAAAAAGTATCCTATGTCCTATTCCAGGTCAAGGTCTACCCGTGTGCCAAATTTCATCCAAATCCGTTCAGCCGTTTAAGCGTGAAAGCGTAACATACAAACAAAGTCACTTTTGCATTTAGAATATTAGTTAGGATTCGGGGCTCAGTCAGGGTGACCTGCCGAGTTTGTCTTGCTGCTTATAAAAGAGACGATTATCTTCTGAAACAAGGTACACTAGCTGGTGTGCGTTTCCCATTTTGAATAAATGCTGGAATAGAAATCAGTAAATGTTTTTCTGAAACAAACAGAGCATTTATTCAATGTTTTAGAGATCAGACCATCATCAGGACAGTTGTCCTTACTCCCGATGTGTTTTTGATCGTCAGAATAGGTACACTGTATACTCGCCAAATCCTATTAGAAGCTTAATACTAATGATTAAAATACTTTCGTGAATACATGCAACCCTAGTACTTTTTGTTAGGTTATTGTGCAGAAATTGTGCACAAGGTGTTGTGAATAGAATATCGTACCGTACGTGTTAAATTAACTATCTGTCATTCAAATCCTATAAGTTAGATAAAACTAATGATTGAAACACTATCCTGAATTCATGCAAGCCTAGTACTTTTTGTTGGGTTACTGTTTGTTTTTAACTTAATTTCGCATTTATAGTATTAGTTAAGATAAATAAATGTAAAATTGAACAACAACCAGATTCAAATTATTCAGTGGGACCAACGGGAATTAAAAATAAAATTATAAATCATTCCCGTTCGTCCCACTGCGAAAGTCAGTGGGACGAGCGGGAATAAATTTAATATAATTTATTAAATTCCCGTTCGTCCCACTAGTGGGACGACGCCAGTGGGACGAACGGGAATACACGGATTTCACAACTTACATGCAGCAACTTATAGCAGGATCTCGAACCTTGTTTAAACCCTCAAAGAAAACTCTTGTACCGATGAATGTGTCGAGTGGTATCGGGCGTGGATATGCAGGGTGTTAGGGTAGACACCGTTATCCTTGAAACTAGTGTTTGGTGTCATTTATAATATACTTTTTCTACGGGACCAACCTTGAAATCGCGAAAAAAAATCTGCTGTTCCATACATTTGTGTTCACTTAAATCGACAAAATATATGGAACAGCAGATTTTATTTTTGCGATTTTAAAGTTGGTCCCATAACGGTGTCTACCCTAATACCCTGTAGAACCTTATTTTTGTATTAAGAAATACTCAGTAAGACCTTCCATTGATCTAGACTTATTCTAAAAGAGTAACTAGATATCAAGTGAGTTCTTGGAAAGAAAATTTAAACTCCACACAACGTCAAGTTGCTTAAAGAAAAAATCATAGGTACCTATGTCTCAACGCTGTTCTTGACTTCTACCTTTTAACTAACTAAAACTCAAAACATTTATTTACCTAAATCATTTACAGCCACTTTTGAATAGTTAAGGAATCAGTCAAAGTCGAAAGTTGAAGCGGGATGCCCGGTCCAAAACGAAGATCTTCATGGAGAAGAATGGGCAAGAACCTTCATGGTCACTCTTTTAATAAGTAAACCAAGATTTATTGCAAAATATTTTTGTTGTGTAATGTGAGGGCAATGTTACTGAAAATTCCTTAAAAAGGTAGTTGCCAACGATAGAGTAAAGGCTCGTGCAGACTAGCGTGACTTGGTGCGCGACACGACAGCAGTATATTGTTCTACCGTGAAGTTTTCTCAGAAATTGTTTAGTTAAAGTCGCGACGCGCGACAAGAAATAGTCGGCACGAGCCTTAAAAAAAATTTTAAAGTAGCTTGTAATAGTCCTCCACACAGAATTTTGGCCATGGTGACCGATCTTAGCGAGGACCAACCTTTGGCGCGGGAGATATTATAGTGCACAAGTGAGTCAGTGCAGACCACAGACACAGGTGCACTCTCTTCCCTCACGCTCATAGTCCGATGGGACGGCAATCCGAACACGAGTTGTCACGGTCGGAGAGAGATCGGGCCAATCGGTCGGGGGTATCACACCGCCAATTTCCAAACTCCGGGCCGTTACTATAAGAAACTAGCTTCCGCCCACGGCTTCGCCCGCGTGGTATGTCGATAGAAAGCCAGTGTCCTTTTTCAGGCTCTAGACTATCCGTGTACCCAATTTTATTTAAATCGGTTCAGTAGTTTTGGCGTGAAAGCACGACAGACAGACAGAGTTACTTTCGCATTTATAACATTAGTAAGGATTCCTACAAGTTCCTTGTACACTGAAAGTAACACGATGTAAGCTAACGTTTGCTTATAAAGCTGGAATTCAGTACTTACGTACACATTATAATGCACAATGTTAATAGCCACGGTTACCTACGACGACGTAAAAACTTACCTAGGCTTTAACACGGATAGATCGCCGACGAACTTGCCCGAAGGGGGTCGAGTATGGCCCCAGTGGGGCCTGAACCCATTACGCCACTCCCCTTCGGGTACCTACGCTCTCTGGTAAGGAAACGTACTAGGGACCAACACTACAAACTATGGTTGGACCAAGGTGACTGCAGGCACGTCCGTCGCCCCTCACACATCAGGACCCGAGGTGGCGGCGCGTAGTGTTCCGCGCCCCTCTTAGACGTCACGAGGGGTGAGTCGGAACACCGGGGTGGTTTTTAGTCAGTAAGCAGGCTAAGGAGGCACTCCCTGCCATCGATTGCCGCCTCACGAAACTGGTGCTCCGACTAATGAAACAACAGCTGCGAACTGTTACAGCAGCTATAACTGGCCATGGGTCTTTTAATAAACACCTCTTTGTCATAGGAGTCACAGACAGTCCGCTGTGCAGGGCCTGTATGGAGGACGACGAGACAGCAGCTCATGTGCTACTACACTGCCCGGTGGTTGCCACATACAGGGCAAAGTACTTCGGTAACCCAGGTACCCTACGTGAGATTGTCAGTAACACCTTGGTGTTACGACGCCTTGGCGTTGCTGGCCTTCTTGGAGGAGCTGGGGTGGATCGAATAAGATTTCCCACCCGTACGCAAAATACGCGCTTTGTCGTGGAGTTGCGGATACCAGCCCGTATTACCTATTACCTATTATCTAACACGGATAGAGTACACAAGTTACAGCACAATACCTACCTACTATAGCATAAACTTTATTGATGACATTGTAATGGCTTTTTGTGTCATTTCTAGACAAGTAATTAGGAGCTAGGAAGGTCGATGAAACCATTATTTGCTTAGGTTCATGGTCGAGAACTATTGAAAGTTGTAACCTTACTCCTTATTGATCCAATAAATAATAAACGGTAGGTAACAGTAAGTGGTAGGTATGATAACTGTATCATATGCGCGGTGTTTAAATTATTCTGAGTACCTATGAGCTATTGAGGACACATTTTTGACTTGTTCACTGCCCCATTTGCCAATGTTCTCGACAGAAGGGAGATGTTTAGGTAGAGGTACCTACTTACTCCATTCGGCAAATAACGGCAACAAAACGAAAGTTATTATTGAAATTACTGCGTTTTATAGTTAAAATATGTAAAAGGTAAAGATTAAGTAGGTACATTTCTTAGTACTTACATAGTTATGTATCGTAAAATAACGAAGCTTATTAGATGTTTTTATCGTTGTAATAAAGTAGAACAATAATAATTATAATTATCGTGTCCGACCGATTGAAAAATTATTATTTCTCATTTTCCAATCGGTCAGACACGACAGTTATATTTTATTATTAAAAAATAATTGTATTGATATATAATTTTTGTTTTTACAGTATTGCAGCCACGGATATCGATTGCAGCCCTATCAGTAACCATCATTTTAATTTATCTACCTATCTTAATAATTGAGGACCGCGGTCGCACTTTTCTTGAAAACGGGTTTACTGCAGCGATCTAAAATTCATTTTCAATGCTACATTTTTATACTATAAAAAATAAAATCCCACCTCGACCTTAAAAATTTATTCACTGTTACAAAAGTCGAGGTTAAAACCCCCAGGCGCTCCACTATTAGGTCCCATGTAATAGGGGGCGAGCCTATTGCCAACAACCGGGTACAAATCCAGACACCAGGCTGCTACTGAGAAATTCCTGGGGGAAAACCCAATAACGCTTTGGCTGACCTGGGAATGGAATCAAGGAATTCATGTTCAGCACGCTTGTCGCAAGATAAAGTGATAACTGATAATCGATTATGAGTCACGTATTGATACTACATGACTAATTTTTATTCGTATGCTGATACTACGAGTTTGTTTACTAATAGTGATAAATCATAAGATAAGACTGTTTGCATTGATTATAAATGAATTTACCATAAGGTACCTACGAGTTGAACGTGGGTCATTCTTTATAAAAACCCAATTAAAAAGTCAAATAAAAAGGTATAAACTAGTCTTCACAGACAGAAAAATAAAAAATCCGGAGTCAAACGTAGGGCGCATACATTGAACAGATTACGTGTGATTCCGGATTTTTTATTTGTTTGTCGGTGTGTTTTTTGTCGTAGCTAGTTGGGTCTTAGTTTTATAACTTTTATTTTTACTGTTTTTTGGGTTTACTTACATATTTTTGAACGTGCAAATTAAGCCCTTTCATTTGACAAAAAACATGACATCATTAAAAAAAAAATATACAATGAAAGCGTTTACCTAGTACTTAAGTAATTATCTTTATGCAAACAAGGAAACTCAACACTGAGTGTTTTCATTTCTGCTCGGGATATTTTGTTTTTAAAAAGACATTGTTGTGACATTGCGTAGTTACTACCTATCTTTCAAGATGGCAAAGTGAATAAAGTACTTTAAAGACTTTGCTTGAAGCTTTTTCTTCAGTAAATATTTCTGCAGTTTAAAAGCAATATTTAAAAGTGTTGTTGTTTTAGTTTGTAAAAGTTTACTAACATAGTTAAATTTTTCATAGAATCGTAGATATAGCATTTTTTGTGAGCGGGGTCAGCCCGCATCGCGATAAGCCGCGCGGCGCAGGACGCTAGGGATTTTGGCGCTCAAAATGCGTGGGATTAAATAGGTTAATTATGCCATTTTTACTAACACTTTACGGATTGTGTATACCTACTTGTATATGTAGTCCGAAATAAAGAATATAATAATATTATTAAAAGACAAAGACAAAGGATAATGTTCATTTCGTCACAGTCAATTCCACTAATACAGATTTAAATACTCAATGAAAGATATGGTTTCGGTTTTGGGCATTGTTCTTGTTAGATAAAACCGTTGATGTTCAACGCAAGATTACGTAAATCGAAGATACCAAAATAAATAAATTAAACTTTTTTGGCAGACGGTACTTTTGTGAGTATCAGTAGTCTTAAAGTAAGTACCTACAAATAGCTGAAAGAACTCTCTAGCACATCAATGACGACACGCCGTGGAACTCGATGTAAGCCGAAGTTCTCAACAATTTCCACGATCTCTTTGCTACATAACGAGCTCCTTGGTTCAAGTCTTTAGAAAAATTGCTGGAATACCCTTGATAGGTCGAGAAAAATATTATTAGGTAGTATGATTGAAGAATTCTGAATAAGAGAAAAATCTCAATAACCGTTTGAGATATATTTATGACGGGTTCTAGGCAATCTAAGGCGTTTTAATCATGTGTTTATTATAGATTTTAAGTTAATAAGGGGTCAAAAGTGGCTTCAAAAGGTTCTCCATTATGGACCTCTTTTCAAAAATAATTTGAGATTCTTGGAAAATATTGTAAGGTTTTTACACACGTTGCGTCGGGGGGACCCTTGTAGCTTGGGGGCTGTAATGACCTCTCAAGGACCATGTATCTTCCATTATTCACCAGTTTCACGCGGCGGGTTCGTGACAGCAAATCCAGAACTCGGCAAAAGATAACGTAGAATCACGTTCGGAAGCCCTCGGCACAATTTGGACTTCAAATACCTACTTTGAAAAAAAAAAAGTAATAAAAACTAAAACCCAACTACGACTAAAAAGGTATAAACAAGACCCCACAGACCGACAAATAAAAAATCCGGAGTCACACGTGTTAGGGCATAAATCGAACAGATTACGTGTGACTCCGGATTTTTAATTTGTCGGTCTGTGGGGTCTTGTTTATACCTTTTTAGTCGTAGTTGGGTTTTAGTTTTTTTTTTTTTTAATACTTTTGGGGTTATAATATATATATTTTTGAAATGTGCTCATTAAGCCCTTTCATTTGATACCCAACATGGTACGATTAAACAATATTATTTTTTTGGTTCCTGACTTTATGTCCTCTAGAGGTCGCCATTTTTAATTTAATGTGACGACACATAGCCTATAACCAGCGGACAATCAAGACGCTTCCAACGATACCTCATTTGTCAAATTTTGATGAGTGCTTTAGAAGATAGGAGGGAACAGTTGAACATACATACATACATACATACATACCGGTCCAAATCATAACCCTCCTTTTTTCTTCGCCGTAGGCGGGTACAAAAAAAATGGACCGGTCTGATTGCGCCTGCAAAAAATACTATACTTGCAGATTTGCGGCAATAGATCTTCACTTTAACATCAGGCGTAAATTTTAAATAGTTCAATAGTAGGTACAATACAATGAGGATAAAAACTGCCACTTGCTCACTTGATGTCGTTACCCAGCGTCTTAAAATTTGACTGCTAGCTGTGACTACCCTTAATTTTTTTTTGTGAACGAGCGACTTATTCAACGCATAATTAATTAATATGCCCTTGCGCAGCTGTGTAACTGCAAAATACCCATGTATTTCCCAAAGATGTTAAAATACGAAAACTGTGGAAGAAAGCACTCCGAAAAAAAATGCACACTCAATATTTCGTCGCGACTATTTGGAAACCTGAAGACTTGAAGACTTTTAAGGGAGAAATTCGATTAAAGGTGATGCTACCATGAGAACTAAAGTCTGCTTTCTTTACGTACAGACACTTGTGATGTGTTATTATATAAATTATACTACAAGTGTGGGTGTTTTGTAATATCATATTAGAGCAGTGCTAAAATCAACATCTCTGACGTTTTTCGGTCGGGAAGATCATCCTCGAGTTGGTTTTCAACTCTGATCAGGTTATTTCTGTCTTAGGTACGCTTCCAGTCTTTAACAAAAAAAGAAATTAAAAGTAAACAAACACAAAAAGTTCATAATTTGTTGATTTTGCCACTATAGCTGCTTTTTTACCAGTTGTAGACGCTTCCCCTGTCATTAGCTCGTCTTTTAATAGTGCTACACTCCAAATCGCATATATTTTGTCTAGTTTTCGTATAGTTTGTGATCGACACAAAAGTAAACATAAACACAACAATGGCGGTTTGAGGACGGATGGATAGTGCTGCTACCTATGATGAGCTTTCAGTTTTTAACCCCAATAATACTTACACTAGAAATCTTTGTTAGTATAATTTTGAATTTATGATCGCCTAAAATTTATGACAGATGAATCATGCTTCCACACGTTTCATTCAATTTATGTCAAAGTACTATAGATTAACTTGTTCATAATTGATAGCTTGCGAAATTGCTATAACAACTAGAGTAGGAACTTTTATTTTCAAGTATTGTGTGAGATCGTACGTGCCATTTTCAGAATCAGAATCAGAATGCTTTATTTGTAAACATAGGTCAAATTACAACAGTGTGCGAGATGTTACAGATTGGTAGCTCCTCTATGTTTTTCTCAGAGGCGTACAAATATATTTAATTGTCATTGTCGATTTTTAACACAGAGGTAACTTAAACTTTCACATTAGTACCTAATAAAGTCAATATTAATAGGTACAGTCACGGACTTTAATTGATAAGCCACCTTCAAACTTTTCAATTTTACAGTTTCATACATTCACGAGATTACACGATTAAACACGAACTCAAAGCGCACGCTCGTAAACAATATGACAAATAAATTACTTATAATCGGAAATAGTCTTATCCATAGAGGTTGACTAATAAGTTCTCAATGACAAAAATAAATAAAATGTTGCATTAAGTTTATCTAATCTATTTGATACTGACCTCCTTTGAATCAGAGCTCATTAACTCGATTATTCTGAAAACTTATCTGAATACAGTGACAGTTGAAATATCGATGTCAGAGACGTTAATTTCGAAGTTGGCGAAATGACTATTAATATTTCTCCGTACGCTAACGTTACTATCGCTACGCTTAAACAATCGTTGCTAGGTTACTGTTGCCAGACCTGCAATTGGTTGACTTTGGGTTGTCACTCTGCTGTCAAGTTTGTAGTTCTGGCTCTCAGGTTAGCCAACCGGTAAAGTTATTAAATATAATTTTCTTCTACTAATACGAAGACATTATGACTTTCCGTGTCGGGAACCGAATAAACCCGATTTGCATTACACGGCTAAAATACGAACAGTGTCAGGTGGCTCATCAATTAAAGTCCGTGACTGTACATGCATAACAGTACAAAAATACAAAAATCATAAAGCTTGAAAAATTCGTCAACGAAATTGACTCGTTTAATTCAACTAAATTCCTAAAAACAGTAGAAGCTGAACCTAAAAGCAGTTCAATAAGAGCCACTTTACGAGCAAGTGTGTTGAAAATATAAAAAAATATCATTATAAAATTCATTGAATTGTGCTTCTGTGAAATATATTTCATTCAAGTATACAAAGATTTTAAAGAAGGCCGACCCCTGCTCAACAACGCACCGCGAAGCGTTCTCTGGCGAAAGTCATCAAGGAGGCGCAAAGGCCGCGTTCTGCACGCGCGGCGCGACGGCGCCCTAGGCCCGCGCGTTGTGCCGCAGTCGTCCTTTGTGTCAGTGTCAACAGAATGACAGACTTTTTTGACTATCGTTTTATAGTGTTTTTTTATCAATGTAAATAATTATTTTTGTGTTATTTGTGCTATTTTTCTACATTTATGTTGAATGCCACCAGTAGCGTCGCCGGAATTAGTGCCAGTCAACCTGCCACATCGCTCGAAGTCCAGGTGAGATGTACCCACTGCTCCCAGCCACGTTTCTTTAAAGGTGAACGGGGGCTGCGGATACATTATGGCAAGGTCCACAAACCCCATAGTGTACCTCTGTGCCCCCCAACCACAACTCCAACACTCTCGGACCAAACACTCTGGAAAACCCTTTCAAAATTAAAAAATTCTACTCCCGTTTTGAAGAGAATTCCCCGGGGCGCGAGGCGGTCTGTTGCTCTAAGTTTAACGCGATGTCTCCGCCTTGCGACCCAGGAGAATTCCTACAGCGCCTGGGAGCAACTACTCATCTTCCCATACAGGATTCTGCATGCCCAAAAAAATTTGGCAACTAAAAAAACATTGACAAACCAAATTAAAGACAACTGCAACAATTCGACTCTTATTTTAGATCCAAAATTACCCGACTTCAGCAACCTCTCACGAAGAGGCTTATGTTCGCATGTGGAATCCAAATTGAGTGAAGGTGATATCAGGGGTGCGGCCAGGCTACTGTTCAGCAGCGATGTGGTGGCGCCCTACTCTTCAGAAACACTTTCAGCCCTGGAGAGCAAACATCCAGCGCCTGCGGGTGGTCTCACCTTCCCCGACCCCCCCGTCCTTCTCGATCCGGATTCAACTCCTTTTAATGTTACTGCCCCTCAGCTGATTGCAGCCGTGAGCTCCTTTCGAAGTGGCTCCGCCGGTGGCCTCGACGGCCTGACTCCCCAGCACTTAAAAGATTTACTGAGCTCAGGCGCCGGGGAATGTGGTGAGTCGCTTTTGAAGGAGCTTGCGGCTCTAATTAACCTGATGCTCAACGGCGGTGTGAATAATGCCGTTGTCGATGTCTTATACGGGGCCAACTTGTGTGCCCTGCGCAAGAAGGACGGCGGCATTCGTCCCATCGCCGTCGGGTGCACCTACAGGCGTACGGCAGCCAAAATATGCTGTAAATTGTATGGCGAAATCCTGACCAACAAGTTCCAGCCCCTACAGCTTGGCTTTGGATCCAAAGGGGGCTGTGAGGCTGCCGTACACGCCCTTTCAAGCTTTTTAAATGCTAGTAAAGGTGAGGTCATTCTCAAGGTTGACGTTAAGAACGCCTTCAACTCCGTTAACAGGGACACTTTGTTGGCCGAAGTAAAAAAGGAGTTACCAGAAATTTACGGTTTTATGTGGCAGTGTTACAGGCACCCATCAAAATTATTATATAAAGACAACGTTTTGGAATCGGCAGTCGGGTGCCAACAAGGTGATCCTCTCGGGCCAGTCATTTTCAGCCTGGCTATCCATCCCATAATACAACAACTAAATTCAAAATTTAATGTGTGGTATTTAGACGATGGTACACTAGGAGGTGACGTAGACACCGTTCTAAAAGATCTACAATTCCTAAAGCAGCAGTTCCAATCCATCGGACTTGACCTAAACAATTCCAAATGCGAAATTTACCTTTGTGACGACACCGACAGACAATCGACCATACAGAAATTTAACTCAATAGCCCCGGATATCAAAGTTTTGGAAAAAAGTTCACTGCACCTCCTAGGTTCCCCAATCCTAGAAGATAGTTTTTCACCATTCGTCGAGGCAAAAATCAAACATTTTAACGATATTTCGGACAGACTCTCTAAAATTAATTTACATTCGGCATTCACCCTTATCAGACATTGCTGTTTCGGTCCAAATTTTATGTATTTTCTCCGCTCTTCCTCTTTATGGAAGCAGCCCAACCTTTTAGAAAAAATCGATCATATCATTCGAAGCACTTTAACATCCATTTTAAATGTGGCACTGGACGACCGCGCGTGGCTTCAAGCAACACTACCCATTCATTTTGATGGGCTCGGCGTCCGTAAAATTTCCAGTGTAAGCCTACCGGCGTTCCTTTCCTCGGTCCACAGCACCGAAAAGTTAACCGCAAGAATTTTAGCCTCTTCTCGGGTTGACTCTGAAGTGCCGTGTTTGACCGATGCAATGAATGCCTGGAAAGTGGCTTGCCCAGACACGGTTCAGCCCGAGAACCCGTCTTCCCAAAGACAGTGGGATGAGCCGCTCTGCAGGTTGGTACGGAATAAACTTATTAATACGTCCACCAATACTGCTGAGCGTGCGCGCCTGCTGGCTGTGGGAGAATAGGAGTCGGGCCTCTGGCTTCAGGCGCTACCGTCACCCAACGTAGGCACTATGCTGGGTGACACCACATTCCGGCTCGCTACATCTTTGCGTCTGGGCGCTCCTTGCGGTGCTCCACATCGTTGTCAATGCGGTGAAGGAGTCGACTGCCTCGGACACCACGGCCTATCCTGCAGCAAGAGCGCTGGTAGGATGGCACGCCACGCCAGCATTAACGACATTATCCGTCGGGCTCTTGTCACCGCCGGGGTGCCAGCTGTTTTAGAACCCAACGGCTTGGCACGCGACGATGGGAAGAGGCCAGACGGAATGACCATAATGCCTTGGAAGTTGGGTAGACCTTTGGTGTGGGACGCAACCTGTGTCGACACCCTCGCGCCATCCCATCTTCCTAGCACGGCGTGCCGTGCTGGAGCAGCTGCTGCAGGAGCAGAAAAGCTCAAACGGCGCAAATATAACAACCTTATTGGGAGCTATATGTTTGAGCCGTTTGGGGTTGAAACACTAGGGCCGTGGGGTCCGAGTGCTCATCGAGTATTTCGGGACATCGCTAAGCGATTGGTCGACTCTTCACGTGACCAGAAGGCTGGCCTATTTTTAGCCCAAAGAATCAGCATTGCCATTCAACGTGGCAATGCTGCCAGCCTTTTGGGCACTTTTCCCATTGACAGCGATGCGGACGAATTCTTTGATGCCCAATGAGCCCCTCCCCTTTATTTGTTATTAGTATCATTAGAATTAGATTGTATATTTTATTTAAAATTGTACATATAAGTTATATTTATAAATATTAAAATTAAAAAAGATATTAAAATAAAGATCTAACATACATACATACATACATAATTTTCAATAAATGGCAAATAGATTAAGTTACATGTCTTATTAATGCTAGTGTCAAACAGAATTCAAAATCTTCAAACTAAGTCAGGTGATGTACCAATTTTCTGCATGGTATTCGCAATGTGGCGATGCGGTTACATCGAATTCCTTGTTATTTTTCTCGCTTAGTTGTCTAGTCCATCAGTTGGCTGTCTATTAGAAATCGGTAGAGCGTTAGGACATGAATATTATTGAATATTCATACGACTTGCACAATTCTAAGTGTCAATTCGATTCTATTCTACTTTTATGAGCATTAAAGTAAGGCATTTATTTGTCTAACTCTATGGGTAGGTACCGACTTAAGTAGGTTCGTATATATTCCCATTTCAGAGTTTCTCGTAAATTCATTGGCGTTTATTAAAACAGACTAAACGAAACATAGGTACCTATTTTTCCCAGTCCTTGAACCGTTAGTAGGTATGTGAGTACGTTCAAGAACATTGGCGTAGTTTCTACAAACAGCACGTTCTCAGAAATCTCCTAACAAGCTTTCTAGCGAAAACAAAAACAACGCTGAAACACAACGCGAAAACAACGCCTGAGCAACTTTTCATAAAC
Source organism: Lithophane ornitopus (assembly GCA_948473465.1). Classification (NCBI taxonomy): domain Eukaryota; kingdom Metazoa; phylum Arthropoda; class Insecta; order Lepidoptera; family Noctuidae; genus Lithophane; species Lithophane ornitopus. Next base: position 12,746,437 of record OX419613.1, read on the forward strand.
ATGTATTTTCAGTTTCAGCCATTTATTGCTTAAGCTTAAATACTTACATTTATGTAATACACCTCACCTGTCCCACCCACCGACGAGAAAGCGACTAGCTATCGACTATTTTCTCGAATGTATGAAAAATTATTTTGGGGAATTTGGAACTTGGGGAGATCAGGCATCACCCAAAAGGTGGCACGAGGGCCTACTTTATAAAAAATAATAAAACCGATAGACAAATTAAAAATCCGGAGTTACACTAATTGTTAAATTAAATCGATCAGCGATTTTTAATTTGTCAGTTTATGATGTCTTGTTTTATACCTTATTAGTTTACTTTTTGCCGTAGTTGGGTTTTAGTTTTATAACTTTTATTTTAATTTTAAAGGGCTATTCATAATGTAGGCGGCATACAGGGTGTAAACACCGTTATCCTTAAAACCAGTGGTTTGTTGTCTTTTTTTTTAATAGTATATAATGCAATTAGTGAATAAAGGACGGATTTAAAGCGAGGGCCATATATGAATCACGAGCAAGTGAGGGATTCTAACGACTGAATCACGACCGTAGGGTGTGATTCAGGCTCGTGATTCAAGTGTTAGAATCCTGAGCGACGCGAGTGATTGATGACCCTCGATTTAATCCGTTTTATTCAAGTGATGCATACTATACTTTATACCATGACTACGAGAAAAAGAACTTGCAACTTCGAGTATGTTATTATGTCAATGTTATGCCTTGTTTTTATAGTACACCGTAGCATAGAATACATACGCCATAATGTCGATGACTTCTTTTTCTTCAACAACTCATTAAAATAAGTTACGAAAGCAGACTCTGAAAATGTGCCAGAAGCTTGATTTTCATTTTTCCATTTGCAAAACTCATTGTAGGCTTTGATATAAATCAGCCGTGATTTGTTGGGCAGCAAGTTTTGAACTATATCGGCCGCCCTCTCTTTCATAAACTCAAGTGTTAACACATATTCTTCATCACTTGAATGCATTTTCAATCGATTTATTATTAAGTAACACTAAACTTTGTGTTCGTACAATTTACAGTATTTAAAATGGCGCCAATTTACTAATGAGAGCAAAGAACACAAAACAGTTTTTATTCTAATGCTAAACTCCTTGTCGAATATCAAATCGGAGTTTATATCGAGTATTTTTTCGCAAGGAGGTTGTATAGCATTGAGATGAAGTTCGAATATATTGATGTGTTCTAAATTCAAACACCAAAACAGTGATGCTTTTTAGAGGGGGAATGGTATAAATTACATTTTACCACTCGAGTTTTTCACCCTTTCACCTATGCGCTAGGGCAACAAACTTGCGTATCAACACGAGTGGGGGTCGCGGGACGTGACCTGACCGGCCGCGAGCGCGACCCCTCCCTCAGTCAGCAAGCTGTTTCGCTTGCAAGCACGGTGTCGGATAGAAACTTATTAAAATCTTTTAATGAAAATAACGTTTTTTTTTGTTGTTATTCGGTCATTTATTTTTATATTTAAGTCAACTACCCATGGTTTGAGTGACAACGGTGTTCACCCTTACACCCTGTATATTTTTGAAAAGCGCAAATTAAGCCGTGATACACAACATGGCATCGATAAAAAAACATAGTTCATGAGTTTAATCCTCTAGAGGCCGCCATATATTAAATTTAATTTGACGTCACTAGCGGACGATCTCTACGCTTCTAACGATACCTCATTAATTTGTCAGGTTATTATGAGTAGTTTAGAAGTTATGAGAGAACAGATGAACAAGAACATACATACACCCATACATATACAGCGTGCCGCTTTAATGGTGACATTAATAATTTAACACACGTATACGATTTCGCGTATTCATTTAAGGAAAATATTTTAATTTCATTAAACGTTATTATTTACTGATATATTTTCAATTTTCTAAATTACCATCTTGGAGCAACCTGTACTTAAAGAACTGTAGCGAAGAGGTCATTTGCCGGGGTCACTGATCATATGTAGGCAAATAGAAGGAAAGCCGCGCAATTTCTTAGAAATTAGCCGCCGACAAAGAATCGGCCGATAGAACGTAAGCCAGCTGGTAGATAGCTTCATGAATGAATCTTTTACACAGACTGACCTCAATTTTGGTTATGTTTTTATTGTTTAGTGTGTTTGAAAATCAAAATCAAAATCATAACCCTCCGTTTTGCTTCGCCGTAGTCAGGTAAAAATTTAATAGTCGCTAATTTCTTCCACATATTGAAGGCATACCTTGAGAAACGACGTTTTGAAGTTAAGTACAGAAATGAACTGTCGGACCTTCATAAAATAAAATCAGGTGTACCCCAAGGTAGCATACTAAGGCCAGTACTGTACATTATTTACACTGGTGACTAGCCTACTATGGAAAAAACTACAGTTGCCACCTACGCATGACACAGCCCTACTTGCAACCCACGTAAATCCAGCTACTGCATCTGAATATCTACAGCTCCACATTAACAAACTCGAGGAATTGCTTAAAGTTTGGAGAATCGGAGCAAAACAAAGCAAGTCCATGCATGTAAATCATAGGTACCTACATAGCTTTAAAAATATGTAAATTAGAATAAGTCGCACGGACAAAGGACCTTATAGAGCTAAGTAAATAAATATGAACTGTATACCTGCTGACAGGACACTCTGTGATGTTTGTTCCTGGTATATTACTTGTAAGAACCATCGTTCTTATAAACAGATGGTAAGATGATGTTTCCTGCAAAATAAAGGCGTGTAATGTGTAATGTATTTTATCGTGTAATGTATACGCATTCTACGTGTGGACGGGACTACAAGCATTACATGTAATGCTCGCCAGCTGGTTTTTAGCGCGAACATAAAGGCTCTCGCAGTCTAACACATAGAGGATTCGCGTTGAGTTTGTATGCCGTCCACACTATTCACATTAGATTACACGATACATTACATTCCACATTACACGCGTCTGTACACGCCTTTAGAGAATAAAATAATCAAGAAGCTCAGATTTTTAAAAGGCTTACCGATAAATTATTTAAGGGGCATGAGCCAAGGTAGCCCACGAAATTAAAATTTACTTACGTTTTTTTCAATTTGCAAGTCAGTGTCAGGTTTTAAGTCGATTAAAATATGATTCGCGACCATAGCTATCCGGAGATATGCCTTCTATCTATATTTGTTCAAGTTCAAGTGTTGCCACCTTTTCCCCACTCCCGAAACTCACACAAAAGCAAAATAAATAGATACGCACCCACACAATTAAATATGCGTAACACATTTGTTTTTATTTAATGCACACATGCTCAAAAGGGGCGGGCATTAGAAAGTATAGATACAGTGACTGTACGCACACAAGCAACTCTAGCCTCAACTAGGGATAAGGGGTTGATATATATATTTGATCGATAATAATATCGATGAAAATAGGATATCTATGATGAAAACCGACTGCAAAAAAGAGAAGTATTTTCGGGCGTATTTTGACGTAATTAAAACCAACGTAATCAAAATCTAATTTAATAATTCAAAAGTCATTTAAAACTGAAATAAAATGCATAAAAATAACACCTCAACAAAAAAAAAAACGGCTAAAATAACTAGAAGTGTAAAATATGTACTATGTTTTTCAAAATTTGTATCCATGTTATTTACGAATAAAATCGGTGTTACGCTTCTATAAATTTCTCTTCTCATAAAATATCCAATTCGGGGCCTTATATGAAAATCGATTCTTAAGGAGTAAACAAACTCCAATAATATTATTTTATACTAGCTGTGCCCCGCAGTTTCACCCGCGTAGATCACGATCCCGTGGGAATATAGGGATAAAACGTATCCTATGACCTATTCCAGGTCATGGTCTACTCGAGTGCCCACCCTCTCCTCTCTAGAGTAGGGAAAATCAAGGCGGCGCGGCGGCGGCGCCCGGCGTCGAACGGTTCGCGTATTACATTTTTATGCTCGTGACAACTTCAAAATTAAATGACCGAATTAAAAAGTATTTTCTTGATACATAAATACCCTTGATATTAAAACGATTTGTTTGTATAAGAGTTAATTTTATATTGCTAATACTACTTCGGAAATAAAGCATTAATTTCGAACAAATTTGATTAGCATAAAAAAGGTTATAGTGAGTCAATATTAAAAGATAGACGTGCTGTCGCGGACTTTTATTGAGAACTTTTAAAGAGGAACAATTCCATGATACATGATATTTGCGTAAGTTAAGCTGTGTACGTAGCGAACGCAACGGAAGCTCTCAAAAAGGAATATTTTTTTCCCGTTTTTGCAACTTTTCCATGTATGCTCCGCTCCTATTGATCATAGTGTAGCGTGATGTTATATAGCCTAATACCTTCCTCGTTAAATGGACTATCCAACATAAAAATATTTTTTCAATGCCAACCAGTAGTTCCTGAGATTAGCGCGTTCAAACAAACAAACAAACTCTTCAGCTTTATAATATAAATTTAATTAATATAGATTAATAAGCAAATGTTAGTATATTATATAAATCCGTAAGAACAACTAACAATTATCGATATAAATATCTCGGCGCTGCACACCACTAATGCATCGTTTTGAAATGTCACAATTAAATATTTATAAAATCCTTAAATATTATAATGAATGCTTTGATTTTTTACTTATCGGTGGTAGGACACGCCACTTGTCTTAAAGTTTGTTGTAATTGTCCTATTTTTTGCAAAAATATAATAAGTACGGAACAATTCGCCATTTTGTTAAAATACGAAATGGCAGTGACACACAATAGAATACACGGTGCGCACCGTCTTCAGGCGCATATACACCCAGGTTGGCCAAGGTCAGGCGACATGTACCACGCCTCCAACCCATATCCCTCGATATCCGTGTCCGCGACCCTATACTCCATGGCTAAGGTTGTTAAAAAATGGTAAACAAAAAAAACCACGTGACTCATTGATGCTAAACCTATTATTTCAAATGTTAAAACCATATTATATAGAGTCACATATTAATAGGCTCTATTCTGATTCTGAATCTGATGAACTATCTGTTACATTAATAATAAAGCGTTCAGTGGTATCATCAAGTATTTTGTCTAATTTTAACATTTTCTGTTCTTATTTTAGCGCTGTCAACAAAGGCGTCTGATTAACCGACTAAACGTAGTACCTGCCCCATCACTTGCCAAACTACGTCACAGTTGTACTCTTCAATTTATTAACGTTATCTAATTCGTTGTATTTTCTAAAAGGTTTGGGGAACCTGTCTCTTTGGGCTCTTTACAATAGACAGATTACAAAATATTATACCATTAAAATAAATCTAACTAAAAAATTTTGCTCAAGCAGTTACATCTACGAAGAGTAGTTTAAGAATAAATGATAAAGATTAGCATACTATAATAAAAGAGGAAACTAACCTGTGATCGAAAATAAATTTAATTTTGTTATAACGTGTTTTTAAACAAGAAAGTGTTAACTATAGAAAACCCTTTTTACGATTTGTTTACCTTTTTTTAACTACCTAAACCTTTAGAGTATAGCAAATATGGCTTTATACAATTATAATTAGATTATGATTAGATTATGTCATGATTTCATGAAATAGTCATTCAATAGGGTGAACTCATAGAGTTGTATTGATGATTTTTATGATTATGATTCTATAAATAAAAATTTGATACGATCATATTTAGATCAACATACAACCAGGGGGCCAAGTCTACTATTTTACAACCGTGTCAGTGGTCTCACAATGACGAGTTTTTGACAGATCTGTCAAAAACTGATCATTGAATTTCGCCGGCTACCCTGAACCTTTCGCCTTAAGGGGGATGCGCTAAGGTGGCACGCGAAATTCAAATTTTTGGGCTACCTTAGCGCCTGCGCATCCACATTAGAGATGTCTTCTTACGTTTACCTAAGTAGGTACAGTGGGCCGCACGTCTGTCGTAACAAATCCAGAATAAGCTGGCCTCCAGTGGCGAAAGGACCATAGAACACGATTCCTAGCGGTTTCCCTTTGGAGTTCGCATCAGGAAGTCTAGAAAGTCTAACGCTATTGAAAAATGGCACAGGCAATAGCGTCTACTATTGCCAAAAAATATAGTTACACTATGGGTACTTATTTATTTCACCTTATCATTCAAACAACAAAAAATGTCCTAAAATAACCCGGCGCCAAAACGTCAGAATCAGGAACTAAAAATATATACAATAGCAATCCCGTCATGAGGTCACGAGGCACCGCTTGATAAGGACGAGAGCAAGCCGGTTTTACGATACGGTTACGATAGAGACAGTTATAGAAAAAGGGCGTCAGCGAGAACGAGATGGAGGAATATTGCACATTTTATTTCGTTTTCATAGATCTTCGCAAAAACTAAGCTTATACTGATTTCCATTTATTTGCCACCTCATGTGTTAGTGCTTGACTATAAATTGGAAGTTGAATTGCTTGAGAGAATCAATTCGTTTCTGAAATAAGCTAGAGCTCACTTGACGAATGAAATATGAATATTCAAGTGGCGTATTGATCAAAACTATTCTTGCTTGAGACTGCCAGTTACGAATTCCAATTTCGAAGATTTTACGGTTCCCTACGTCCGAATAATAGACACACAAGTCACAGGTGACAGACGGACAGCCAGACACCCAAATTATTCGGACGTAGGGCACCGCTCCATGTAAAATACGGGTATTCAGCTGCATCCAGTTAGACTGGAAGCCGACCCCAACATAGTCTAGCCTTTAATAGTTTAGGCTAGGTAGATTAGTGTGTTTCCAGTCAATATCTTAATTAGGTACAGTTGCGTTGCTCTAATAAAACATTAATTTATGTACATCTTTATTCATGAAACGGAAAAATAATAATTGTCCAAAGGTTACGCTCCCATATGCTGGGCAATCACCTGTTAGTGTCGTCTTTAGTTTCAAGATACCCTGCATAATCACCCTTGACCGTTGCTGGGACATAGGCCTCCTCTATAAGAGGGACTGGGGGATGTCACGTCTTCAGATTTTTTGGTTCCAGGGTTTCCCTTCACCGTGTTTGAGCGCAGCGGTGATGAAAGAAATCTCACAAATTATTATAGTACCCACGGCTACACATCAAACATTTCCAGTTTAAGCTGACCACGCATTGTACGGAAATCCTATGCAATGCGAGATCTGCATAAACTGGAAATGAATAGCTCGAAAGCCTGAATAGCCTCGACTTATTCATAGAAATATAATAAAGAAAAGGTAATGAATAGCCTCGACTTATTCGTAGATTCGAACCCAGACAGGTACACACACCTGTCTGGGTTCGAATCTACGAATAAGTCGAGGCCGTTACCACTTTAGGAGTATGAGGAACAGGGTGTAAAGTTCACTCATACTCCATAGAAGAGGGAGGATCCTCCAACCAGACGGGTGTTGTGTCTGGCGGGCAACTGCCCAACGATTGATGTTGGGTTCTCGTATATATGTCCACTGCACGGTAAACTTTAATTGCGCGATGCAGGATTTATGTGACGTCTGTCTGACGTCAGGTCTTTGATGCGTAGTTCGCATGTGGCGATGTAGATACCGCCACATCTCTGGGCCACCACTGCTCAGTTACTCTGCAGTGCATTCCAATTGTTTATAATTTATTTTATTAATAATACAGGGTGAAATTTACTTCATGGGCATCCTCATGGGGGGGGGGGGTCATTGTACATAGGTCGTCAAAATGTAGGGAACAGCTGATGATTTCATGATTTTAGGATTGCTCCCATGGTGAAAGTTGCTCTGACCCCTTAAGAGGCTGCCCATGAATTAAATTTCACCCAGTATAATACCTAACTAAAATTACCTAAATACTCATCCTTCGTCATGATAATTAGCGACAAGTATCTAATATTATATTCCAAGAACATTTCTATTTATTAATACTCACTTCTTATGAAAAACAATCAAGGAATTAATTCTTTATACATACACAATGAGAAACAAAACACATTACATAGTAGAATATTACCACCTAATAGTCACAATTAGGTACAATCATACAAAATTGTATTTAATTTTGCATGTTCCTGCTATACATCTAGGATTTACTAATACGTACACCTCCATTGATTTGCATTTTGTAATTACATAATGTTAGATAATTAATTAAGTAGGTACCTATATTCACTGTAATGCTTGATTTAAACAGTTACTTGCTAATTAAACAATATTGTAATTTTGAATGTTAAAATAAACGAATATTACTTTTTTTTACTTTCAATGTATATTCAACACCCCATTATAAATTTAAATTTAATATGCATTTATAATTAATTACTTACCTATATTAAGAGGTAAGTATTACTTGTTATTATTGCATTTTATGTTGTTAATATAACATAAATTGAATTTTGCCAAAAATGCCGTCACCGCCTCGTTATGTACATGAGTCATCAAACTACTAATTGAAATATAGAAATTACATTTATTATCTAAGTATTTCTTTACATTAAGGTTGCGCTTGTCGACGGCTCGAACTCGCTGGGCGTGTGGCTAATATGGATTACCTATAGTTATTTATTTATTTAGGTATTTATTTTGTGACATAGACGATAATTTATACGAAAACGAGCGCGTAAAATTTCATGACCTTGAGGCGATATGATTAGATATTATGGAAAAACTACTGGATGTATCAAATCAAAATCACCATACTACGTTTGTATGGAAGAATGACCGACTAGTGCAACCTTAATACTATAACTATCATTACAGATGTGTTCTCCTAACGGCTAAAGCTTATACCGGCGTGAAAGAGGAAAAAAACTGAATGATCAATTAAAAAGACGTCTTGATTGTTCTTTCAAACATCATGTAATACCTAGGTACGGCCAATTAATTGTAAATATGGGAACTTATGAGGTATTATGTGATAGGTATATTTCTGACAGGTACAGTCAGAGATTTGATTTGATTTGATTGAGAAGCATGGAAGAAAAAAGACATGCTGCACCGACCTTAGATAAATTGGGATAAGGGCATGAGAATGTTGATGAATAGGACTTGTGATAAAATAATTATTAAACCAACAGGTTTTCAGGGATTCAATTTCTCTTTTCATTTCATTAACAAAAATACAATTCGTTACAGTGCATTGAAAATCAGACGTGGCTGTTGCATAGTCCGGAATTGATATAACTTAATTTAAATATAGGTAATTTCGTTCGTTTTTGTTCGTTCGTTTTCATTAGAGGGTGCAGCATGCGAATGATTATTTTTTTGCTACAGATTATAACTTTTATCTACACCCATGCTATAAATCCTCTATAAAAGTTTCTGAAACAATTAGCTTATTGCGAACTTTAAAATACTGGTTGTTTTAATGTTGTCATAGTAACCATAATATCATCCAAACGGGTGTTATAATGTTGTATTAAATTTAATAATGCAACTCATTTAAAAAAAAGAACATTGTCATGCAGGCGCGTTTCACTAACAATGCACCGTAATTTAAAACAAAAAAGTATCTATTACTCGATTTTGTTCGATATTAGTATTGCAAAGAACCTTTTATAGAGGATTCATATCATGGGTGTAGATAAAGTCTTGTATGCAACTGTAAATAATTAGGTATTAAAACACTCATGTGATACTAATAACACCCCTTATTATATAACAGTTGCATAAATAACTATTAACAGCAACCTCAATCTTCACCTCGCACTGGGCCCGCGTGGTGGATTATAGCCAAATCCCTCTCACAGAGATGGCATGTGTGTGCCCCGTCCCGGCAGTGGAAACGTTGTAGGCTGATTATAACGTCAACCTCATTGGTTGTAAAATAAATTGTCCCTTCGATTTTCCTGGATTTAAGTGCAGAAATCCCGATTTCATCAATTCTTTTTTGACGGTTGTCCAGGGTTGCGGAATACTCCAAAAGGGATACCGGGACCTTGGCAACAGGCAACTGAAGGTACACGGGTGGGTTTTAGTCAGTAAAAGTCTGACACGCCCTTCCGCTCCGCCCAGAGCGGGAGAAGTCAATTGATGATTTCCCAACCTTTAAAAAAAAAATTGTAATCATTCTTTAAAAGACTTTTTTCCACCGACATCTCTGCCTATTTCCCACGGGCAGTTCAATGAAGTTCCCCAATTTAGAAAGTCTGTCATAAAGTTGTAATAGACCGAATTACTCATAGGCATATAAAGCAAGTACAATCTAGAAATTAGTCATCTAAACTTCTAAAGCCTTAGGCCCGGCTGCGAGAGAACGTTTTGTGGTCACATTATCTAAGAGTCAGCAATCCTACCCAACGATTATATCTATTCGGTAACAGCGACACTGTCCTTCGCTGTTGGTTTATTTTCAAAATAGGCTACTACTACTAGAGTTTATTTTATACATCACTAGCCATTTATCTACATAACGCCTGTTTTCCCCGAAGGGTTCAGCAGAGGTGTACCTACACTTGCAGTAGACCTTCATTTCGTCAGGTAAGTCCCAATGTGATACGGGCCGAACCTATTTCCAGCAACCGAAGACTGACTGACCTGGTAATCGAACCCAGACTTCATGCTCAGCAGTAGCGCTTGCGGCCACTCGACCAACGAGTCAGTCAAATTACTATCCGTCACTTATTAAGCCTGATTTTACATACATTAATCCAATATTTCAATCCCTATTAGTGGCTTTATTCAAATTCAGCGCTGGATATTGGCAGCGTAACTAGATTAAAAAGTGTTTAAAATTAATCATCAATCAATTACCTACACTAAATCCGATCGCTGGAACATATTCGCTGAAATGAAATACTGGATCATAAGACTGGACCAATGGAAATCTGCCTTTCAATATAGAATAGAATATCTATTCTACTGTTATTATATAGAATATTTACTTTTTATTATGTACACCATACATAAATGAATGTACCGGTAGAGTTCTACCGGTACATTCATGTATGGTGTATATCTGATACTAGAAAATAAATTGACCCCCATACCTATCGGGGTCAATTTCAATTTATTTTCAAGTATGTCAAAAGATTTATCTTTTTTCTGTTGCATTAGTGGCACAGGACTAATCTGCTTTGGTACAGCATGATAAAGCATTTTTTGAAAAGCTTTTTTCCTTTCATTTTTTAAAACAATTTTTGTTAGTTCAGAACGAAGAGGAATTAGTGGTGAATGTAAAGTTTCAACTGTACTAGACATTTTACGTATGGGATAAATGTTCAGCTTGGAAAGATGTAGAATAAGTTACGATCTTAATTTTTAAATAAAATCTTCAGATGGACAAATTCATGTGTCCATCTGAAGATTTTTCCATACAGATTTTCGTTACCTTAAACGAAAGTGAAATTCCAATATCTCTTACATTTATAAAGAGATGAAGATAGGTGGGGAAAGTGTTACAACGCGCGCTGAAACTATAAGTAAGGCGTCTGTGCGCACGCGCCACTCAAAGCTCCGACCTGCGCGCAGTGTTACGGGCGCTCGGTGTGTTCATGCCCTAAAAAATCCAGCTACTTATTAACTTTTTATTTCCTAGTGTTTTATCCAGTAACAGTGTGTGTTGTCATTTCTGGATTCAAAACATCATCCCTATTCTGAAATAAGGTAAGATTTTAATTTATTTTAGAATATTAAAATGTGCCGAAGAATCGTAAATGTTAACAAGTTTATGTTTCTTCAACTTTCATAAAATAATTTTATTGTTCTTTAACATTGAAATAAATTAGCTTTCTTTTGACTGTCTCGTTCTCGAAGAAATCAATTTTGAAAAATAGTTGGAAATATTCTATATTCAATTTTCTCGATAATGATTTATTGACTAGTGTAAAATGTACTGGTTTTGGAAAAATATCAATCAGAATTAATGCGCTTTATTTGCAAAAGAAACAATTATAAATTGTAATGAATGATGAACTGGGCTAGATGTCTACGTTACTTTTCACGGCCGTAACCAACGACGACGAGCAATAGACAGACCATAGCGTGAATTACATTTGTATTAGAATTCGTGTCAGTCATGACATCGCATAAATCAAATATAATGGAAATAGTTTCGATAACAGCCTTTTTAAAGCATTTTTTCATGTCACTGAGGTAAAACCGCAATAACGTCTGCGTGAAATAATAATCCTGCATGATTCATAAAGGTATTTTGAAATCTAAACATTCAGAATGAAAGGGACTTAAAGGTTTTATATGGCAATGAACCGTCAAATGAGATGTTGGAGGCTAAGATGCAGATGCAACTGAAAACAATCAATGGCAAATGCAACCGCAAGCGCAGGCGCGACGAGCGTTTAGTACGTAACTATCGCGAAGTACTTGTTTACTACGACTACCTAGATGTACTTGAAACTTATTTATAGAACTCAATTATAGAACACAATAATATGCACTTCATTCATCATCCTCTCACAATTTTCCCAAAATAATTTGGGGTCAACGCAGTATGATTTTTTCTTCAATAGAACGAATTCAGCCGTCATATCGATGTTCGAAACCTGTCTTGATCAAAAACTTCATTGTCTACCAACATAACATGTTATGAGCAACCGTGAAAGAAAGGCATGCCATTAATTAATACCTACTGGACAATTATTAAACAGCAGTAGAAACAAACAAAAAAATGGCACAAACATGGCGGAACAAATGAATGCACTGACGAATAATGTCCCCATACCGAAATTATCAACTATTATGTACAGCAGTCCAATTTGTTGTTGATTGCATATAACTTTCTTATTGCTCTACTTCGAAATTAAGGCATACGTCATCTCATCTTAACCAGATGTGGTTTGTAGTAAGTAAGGTTTAACATCCGCATCTAGTGTAGGTGTGACAAATTACTAGTTCATTATCACTCACTTGCAGTCATTTTAAGTTAGTTAGTTCTGCTATCGGTCTGGGAGTGCAATCAACTGGAGTGTGGTACGGAATACCTGTTGCTTCTGCTAACCATATCAATTCTATTTGCATTTTGAGAACGTCTGGCACAGTAGATATCAAACAGCTGAAAAAAATAACAATAGATTTGAACTCGAGTTTAAAACTTTTTATAAATCACTTGCTTAGAAATCATTAACGGTCTAAAAAAAGATTATCTTTCCACCTTTACACGTATGTACATAATTGCAATATTTGCAATCTTCTACAGTAGCATAATCACTTGCTAGTTGCAAGTAACGGTTTTTGACTGTATTCATGGAATTAAATATTTTGTGAGTCAAGTTTAAACACACAAAAACCATAATTTCGTGAAAGTCTTTCCTTTGCTGTCCGTGCATTGACACCACGAATGTCATCATAATTATTTAGTCATAACTTTAGCCCGAATACACTCATAATTGACTTGGTGGGTGATGCAGTATGATCTTATTAAAAAATCTGTAATGTGCTTCGCACGACAGATTTAAATATTATTTAGGTATATTTCGGATTATTATATTATATTTTTTATTATTGTGAATGTGAAGACTATGTTGATTATTTTTTTTCTTTTGTTTTTTGTTATTTATATTTCCAAGTTAGTTTTTAATTAATCTTGGTCTGGCAGTTTGAGTAATTTATGCGGCCTACCCAAATATCCTTTTTTGGTATTGTTCGTCAAATCGTTGAGCTCCTTAAATTCTGAGTTGAGCTGCACGAATACTGACAAATGCGTGCACTGACTGGACAGGTCCACTCAATCTTTGTGGTTCTTTCCTCAAAAGACCATTTCAGACACCAATCTACATGGTCTTCACATGATCTGACCAAGATTATGTCTGGACTTCAAAAGACTGCGACCTCTGAGTTTGTTTCGGCCTTTCTTCTCAGAGTAGTCAGATAGGAAACGCCGCAATCATCTAGTTTTAATTTTAAAAGTGTGATTGACGTGTAAAAGTGTTTGTACAAACCCACTTATAGAAAATAAATCATTTATCATTTATTACTATTTTTACTCGTATTTTAGTTTTAGACGAACAGGTTTTCATGAAAATTATTTGTTTATCATAACAAAAATCACACGCTCTAAAAGTAATGTTAATAATTATGCGTGTAACCGCTATAGGGCCGTGGTTGAGGTTTTGCTCTTATGAGCAACGAGACTACGCATGTCTTCTAGTGAAATGTATGTTAACGATATTCATAATCCATTTTAAATTACAACGGGCTCGTTATAAAAAAGAAATCAAAACTTACTTTTAAAAAATCTTCATTTCGGAACCATGTTTAAAGTTTTTATTAGAAAGGTTTCTGAAAGAAATGTAATTTATGACTCTTTGTTTTCCAATTAAAGATATTTTCTGACACTGATACCGGTTCATACAAACCATTTCAGAGATGCAATAATTGAACATCTTAAATGGATTATTACGCTTATTAATTTTTTTACAAGAGATTAATCTTAAATTAAATTATATTAGAACTGTTATTAGATTAATTGGAGGATTTTATATTAGATTAAAATGTTTTTGTCACTGCATCTGCATGTCAAAACAAACATTGCATTCTTTTACGAAAAAATACTTATAAGTTTTTCAGATTATGTTAGATTTTGTTCGAGAGAATACCTATGTCGTTTTGTTTTCCGGAGAAAAAATAATAATAATACGTTGACTCTATCTAAAACAAGAATTTGTTGTTAATAATTAACAATACATAATCATCGTAAAATGTATTCAAAACCGTGTCAAGCACGTGCCGATTTGTAATCACGTATTATTTACATATTGTTCATCTTTAACTTTATTTAATAATGTTTAGATTTTAAACGTTAATGCGAGATTGTTAGTAAAAAAATAAACATAATTGGGAATCGCTATTACTATTTATTAACTTTCTGTGTTATTCAAAATGTACAAGAGAAAAACATCTCTCTACTCTATGTCTATAAGTTACCACTATACTTCACCCGGAGTCATCGTTTCATCGAGTTACGTTTGTCTGTAGATTGGATATATTTGATAGATTTTTTGCATTATAAGATATAGGTACGAAGTTTAATTTATTGTCGTACTACCTTTTGCCTGTGGCTTCGCCTGGATGTCGGAAAATATCCCATGGGAATTTACTATCGGGATTAAAAGTAGAGTCAGAGGCAAAAAACTAAAATTTTGAATCAAAGATTCCGACTTCCGAAATTAAAGTTATTTTTCACTTAGTGTTTGTTTTTTTGGGAAACAATTGTTTTTTTTTGTAAAAAGTTTTTATTAAGTGAATGTATTTCTAAGGAAGCTGATTTGCCCAACTACGGCATAAAACTGAAAGCAACTAGTGTCCCATTAAGTATCGCATACAAAGCTAATGACGGTTCCTTGAAAAGTTAAAACATGAAACCGCTTATTAAGTATTAAACTAAACGTTTTAAGTTTCACTTTCATTGTCATACAAACACAACCATCCTTTTCAACGGCAGACACGAAATTGATGAGTATGCATTAATAATAATACATAAACTCAAGGCACTCAAGCGTTCTTCCCATGGGGGTAGGCCTACAGAACGTCACTTGTGACGATCCTTCCATAATATTCGAACTATGTATTAATAAGATCTTCATCTATACATACATTATAATATAATAGTAGTTTAGAATGTTTGTGCTGAACGGATTTGGATGACATTCAGCACAACAGATAGTTTATAACCAGGATTAACACATAGAGTAAGTACTTTTAATCCCGATAGTATGTTATATTGGGATTTTTCCGACATCCACGCGGACGAAGCCGGAGGTAAAAGCTAGTTAATAATAGAACAGAAATAATGGTTTAATAGATAATGATGTCCTACTTAATATAAATAAATTTTGTACTGTTTGATAAAGTCTTTATTAGGCTTTTGTTTTTTTGTTAAGGAGATGAAATGAGAGACTGCCTTTAATTTAATTAGGTAGGTACCTAGATACTAAAATTATTCATTGGTTTTTGTGTACAGTGGGCGTAAGCATCCGTGGCTGGGTGAGGGAACAAATTATTTACCTAATTAATGTCGACATGGGCTTAGGGAAGCGACAAAAATATATGTATATAAGCGGCGCTAATGAAACTAAACACAAAAGGATTTTTTATAGGTAGCTTGATATTTTTATTTTATTGTTTTTTTACTTTGATTTGGTTATTATCATTGATAGGAAAATATTATACACCATCGTAAAATTGTCCACATTTATTATGAATTGCTTTTGTGTCAAATTAGAGGAATTACTAATGACAGCTGGGATTCAGGAAATGAACTGCTTTTAGAGGAATTTCTAATGTGGCCGGTTTAGGCCCCCAGCTATTTTATCAATATTATTACAAACTTACTTTGAATTTTCGTACCATGACGTCTTTAAAATAAGCTTATATTTTAAAGTTCTCTCACAAACTTTGTCACGTAGTTTTTAAGTTTGTTTTAAATAATAATTAGCCAATATTTTTTATGAATTAAATTTGAATTTATTCGGTTCATACCTAACTGCCTCATAAGGTGATTTCTTGATTAACGAAGCTGAAAACTTGAATTAATTATTTACAAACGGTGAAACTTCTTTATTTATGTTAAAAAAACTTAAAATAAATAAATGTTAGTCACGGTTAGTACTTATATCTCGATGTAGTCACGTGAAATATTCTAGCTATTTCTAAGCATTGTATAGGTAAGCAAAGTTGCTAAACAGTGCATCGGTACGACCTCTTTGTGTTGGTTGAATAAACTTTACGAGCAACAGTTTGTAGGCCACGCTAGTTGTAAACTATGTGTTCGGAAACAAACTTAAACCCTAAACGTTTAGGCCGTAAACACAATTGTTGTTTTCCTAATAAATAAAGAAAACCACACACTAATAGGCATTAACTTCATTATTTACTACTCGACTGTTTAGATGTTTATTTATTTATAACTACCTGTTGCTGGCGACTTCGTCTGCGATCCAAGATGAAAAGTAGCGTATGTCCTTACCCAGGTCATGATCTACCCCTATGCCAAATTTCATCCAAATCCATTCAGCCGTTTTAGCGTGAAAGCGTAAAAAACAAATAAACTAACTGACTTTCGCATTTTTATTATTAGTTAGGATTTTAGGATTGCTCTATACAATAAAGTATTGCACAAAGACGGAACTAATGTCAAAATATAAGCAGTTCTTTTCTGCCGGTTGATCTTTGGGGGTTGCAAAGACAAAACATTGTAGATGCATTAAAAAACAAGTACTTAAAGTAACTTTTAAAGAAAAAACAATAAAATATATTTTAGTGATTATAATATATAAATATTCATAAATGAAATAAACAATCAAAGATAGCGTTATGTGTTTTTAAATTATACTGTGACTGCGAAAATGCACTGGCTGCAGTTGGTTCATTTGTTTATTGCTTAATAACTCGTCGAATACTTGACCAATTGTTTCCAAATCTTACACACGTATGTATAAATTGTAGGGTATTAGTAATCGTAATGAATTTATACATCGAAGAAACTCACTTTTATATACCGATCGGTATTTTTGTGCAAGCAAGGTTATTTTGTTTATAATCAACTAGCGACCCGCCCCAGCTCCGCACGGTTTCACTACTTGACAAAACAATATCTTTATTATAATAATATTACGTAAGTTTAATATTAATGTATTGTAAATACAAACCTTCCTGTGTTGTATATTTATATTTCTGTGAGAATCTATTTAGACAAACCTTACGGAATAAATTCTCTAAATGATGGTGAAAACCGCATCAAAATCCGTTGCGTAGTTAAGAAGTACAAAGCGGCTACACAGACACGAAAAGCGACTTTAATTTATAATAATACCTATGTGGTATATTTAACTAGATACAATTTCTTTTTTTTTATTGCGTTATGGGACTGCTCTTGAACTCGATTTCGCCTGATGGATTGACATTATAAATATGACATTGGATGTTTAATATAGATTAATCATCGAATGTCATATTCATAACTAACATTTCCATTAGGTATACCTAGGTACACTTGATGTTTGCGTAGGTTTAAAAGAAATCTCATTACTCTTTAAGCTACTATATTGAGTGTTAATCACACTCAATATAGCTTAAAAAGAGTATACCTTTTCCTTCTCTTGGATAACGTTTTCTTAGTACACAGAAGTTTCTCTTTTAATTAAATTAAATGATTTATTTATATCAGACACAGTAATGATTTACCTAATTATAAAATAAAAAGTGCTTACGATTGTTTACGCATGGCCATGACAAACTCTAGAAACGCTCTAGAGATACAAAGTAACCAGTTATTAAAAAAAACATTAATTCTATACTTACCGAAGTCTCATACAATAACCTCCTCGTTTTAGAAGTCGGTTAAAAATATACAATTATAGTGATGTCGTTAATTTAAAAAATATTATTATAGTTTTACTGCACGTGTAACGGTTTTAGTGTAGATATAATTAGTTCGTGAAATTTAAACGTTGTTCAAGGAATCTTTAGCGTTTCTAATCTGTACGTTTTATTGTTTGTCTGAACTTGTTGACGATTATTACGAAATATTTCTAATAAAATGCCAATAATTTGACTATAAAATGGAATAAAACCGGCCAAGTGCATGTCGAACCACGCACAATGAAGGGTTCCGTAGTTGACATGAATTTATCCAACAAACTTAACATTGTAGTTGAAAAACTTGTTCTCCCATACAGATTGTATGGGAGAACATGTTTTTGCCACTGCAAATTTAAGTTGGTCGATTATTACTCGGTAACTTGTGGAGCCTATGTAGCGGTGATAGATTTCCTTTTAATTTCGTTATATATACTACTGCTGTGAATTTTTTCACATACCCAAAACCAACCATTTACCTGGCAGGGGGGGGGCACTTGACTCTAACAAAAAGCAGGTTTATATTTCGTAAACGGATCCCTGAATCGAAAAATTGTTTTCACAAACTTACATTATTTAAACCACCTTTCCAACGATACCCCACACTATGGGATTGTGAGAAAAAAAATACCATCCCCACTTTACCACTTTGTCGGCATAATTTATATGTATATATACCCATACCAAATTACAGCTTTCTAGTACCAACAGTCTCTGAGCTAAGCCGCGGACAGACGGATAGACGTACAGACAGACAGACAGATGTACATGGCGAAACTATAAGGGTTCCTTGTTGACTACGGAACCCTAAAAATTAACGTCATCAACATCTTTCTCTAAACTTAACTAAAGTTTTATAATAATAGATATTATGATGTCGCTCACGTTTGATCATTTAGAACATAACGAATCGATAAATATGCCTGCATAGGAAAAAGTGGAATAGTAGAAAAGCGTAGAAAAAAGCCAGAGTGACGAATCGTCCGATGTAATTTATAGCATCTTGACTCCATGAAACGATAGACATGTTTTACACAACCTTAATTACAAAGCAAATACAGTAACTTGTCTATTGTAGAAATAAAAATTAATGCTACAAGTGTCATTAACGGTAAACAGTACGGTTTTTAAGATTGGGGTAAATATCAAGGTCAGCTGACTTTGACCTAGTTCCGATTGAAACCCGGCCGCTTCACATCACTATTTTGTACATTTGATATATTGATGTTCTTTTTTTGAACCGCATAAAAAACGCAGCATGTTGGTAACATGTTTGGAAATTATTTACCTACGACTTATTGTTGTAATAACTACCTATATACTACTACTACTGATAAATTACTACTGTTATTGATCACCGAGATGATAAATAATGGATAAGCATGGAAGAAAAAGATTTATTCTGCTCTAATACCAAAAACTACTAAAACTACACTGGTATTTTTTTCAACTCTTATACATGTTGCGCGGACCTCAAATTAATTGAGATAAGGGCAAGTGAATCATTTTGTATTATTTCTATTTCCAACATAGTATTTAATGGTTAATGAAATCCGAAAATAATAATAAAACAATCAATAATTAATCATGAAATATATTCAATAAATGAATGGTACTTACCTCTTAAAGAATTATCAAAGGGTTCCGAAATAATAATTATTATTTGATTACTTGAAAACGTGTTAATGTTTTTTTTTGTTTAAAATCGCGGGAAAAAAAACAGCTGTTCCGTACATTTTGACGAGTTATGCGAACATAAATGTACTGAACAGCTTTTTTTTTTTCGTGATTTCATATTTGTTCCCATAGTAAAAGTTGTTCATAATGATGAGTACAATGACTCCTGTTGGTGTTTTACCAATAACCCTGTATAATGTTAAAAGTCGTCCCAAAATACCAAAAACCAAAATAAAGTAAATCAACTCCTTACTTTAGTTTCCAGTTACTAACCATTATGAGTTCAAATGCAAGAACCATTTTCATTCTAGTTAATTTTAAATAGAGCTTGATAAACTGTTTCAAGCTTCCGTAAATACATAATTTCATGAAGAAGGCCATTTACATAATAAAAAAATAACTGACCGAAACAAGTGTTTTGCTCGTACATGTTTAAACGATGAGGAAAACCACAACGGAAGATCACCAACATTGAACCTTACTTACGTTTACATAAAGAGTTTAAAAACTAGAGAGACTTAAAATATCTTTGAAGCTGGATTTTTTTTTAAGGCTAAAGTGTGACTGTAGTATCTTACGATCGAAATGATCGTATGTAGTATGATGAATTGATGACTCATCTCCCTACTCTAAATCTCATCGCTGGTCGGAAATAAGTACCTAGATTATTATGAAAGTAACTTAACTATTATAAGCATTAAGTATGTGCTATAAAAGTGGGTTAGTAGGTATCTTAACTTCGCAAAACTTTAGCATCAAAACCTTAGTTCATGAAAAGTGTCTATAAAATTGCTGAGGCGACACATTTCCTGTTGATACTTTTCCATTTAAGAACAGCACTTAACATCCATATCTCCAGAGATGAGAGCTTTGGCATTACGCGCCGCAGCCGGCCGGCCGCCGCGTGGCGCCGTGCACGTGGTCACTCTCCACCGGTTCCACAAGTACCAACATCGCATCATGCGCCCGCGCCGGTGAAAGTGTCCCGCGATCCCCACGCAATCTCATTCACTGTAGACGGTTAAACTCGAGGTCAAGCGCACAACAAGTTTCGTTCCCATTATTTACTTTTCTTTGAGAGTCAGTAAAAGTTAGCAAAGCTTTGTGAAGTCATGTGTAATGTGTCGATATTTCGCCAACGGCTGTATGTCATGTGCCGTTTTGGTTAACTTTAAGTGTTTACTTCTTTCTCTCACTGACATTCGTAAAACTTTCTTATGCGAAATCTATTGTACGCTATAGGATTTACAGATGGGAGTGTTTAGACAAAGACATTGTGTCTGTGTGTCAATTTCTGTAATGGACTTTAGGCCACAATGATATCTGACGGTGCATAAAATGTTTTGGTACCCACCAACCGCAAGAAAGTAGGTTTATCGATTACAGTTTAAATTGAACGTTGTGCGCAAGGTACTATTCGTAAATCGGCATATTTTATCGATGTATCGAGAACTATGTACTTAGTTGGCACTTGCACTTATTCAGAACAATGGTAGATACCTACTAAAGTATACGACAAGTATTTTAATTTATGTGCTAATATAGCATCAAATACTGTCACTTCACCCTTCGTACGGTTAGTATATCGAGTCCACAGATTGCAAGAATGCATCTTACCAACCTGTTTGCCTCTGTCAGCTGTTGCAATACTAATAACCACTATTTACAAAGAAAACAGCCGATTTATCGTGTTTTCATTTTATTTTCCACGAACGGAAAATTTTTGTGTTTTTTTTAAACGAGTGTTTTTATTATTCGTAAATGGGTGAAGGTAAACGCTGTTAAAACAAAATAAGATAAGGTGTTGAAAACCTTAAATGTAAAACGGATGTAGGCAAAGGCAGGAGACGAAAAAAATAAACATCCGTTTTGCGGCTTCTTGGAGCCTGCTGATTAAATACCCAGTAAACTGATGCGTAATGGTATTTTAAATAGATCTCAGAAACTTACAATTTATTGTAGAGTAACGACTTCACGTAACTGAAACGTACCTACATCTTTCAGGTGTTAAGCCTTCCGAAATAGCACAGTACAAGTTACAACATCAAGTGATTAAAAATGAGATCTTTTGTCATTGGGATATTGGACCAACCTTTATAGTTGTTCCGCATAAAAATGCAAAATAATATTTTTCCTCATTTTAAAATTGGTCAGAGATCACATGCCCGTGCCCAGTACCCAGTGCCCACTTGCCCAGTTCTTGAGTAATTAGTCAACAAGCGGCGTACGTGCAGAGCTTGCCAAATGGCATAATGTACCTTTCAAGAGCCACTTGCTATACGTCGGTTGTGAAAGTACGCTCTTGTCACCTTTCCTTCATTTTCTCAATGATATAACTTTCGAATAACGTTTACTGTTTGAGAATAAACATCCATCTTTCTAGCGAGAAGGTTAATGTAAAAGGAATTAGCGACGCAGAAACATTAAACAATGCATCGGAATGAGGTATCTTCTCACGAAACTTATTGTCCTTTTTATGGTTCCGTAGTTAACAAGTATAAAAGTATAAGTATAAAAAATCTTTATTACTAGTGAAATGGGTACAGTAAATCTCCTTAAAACAAGTGTTTGGTAGTGTGTGTCCAGAAGTCCAGAAGGTATGTGTGAGTATACGTTAGTGTAAATGAAATGTCAGTTAACTCATTAATTGTATAAGTCTCTCAGATTCTTCGTAGGTGAGACCTTTCAGCCAGGCACTTACAGCGTTCCTGCATTGCTGTCGGGGCAGTAGGCAAATATTAAGAACAGCATTTATTGTATCGTCAACTCGTGAACCCAGTATCCAATAATGCCGCTGAGCAAGAGCAGTTCTATGTCTCTCCGTGCTACAAAGTCTCGTTCTTTTGCGCTTGCCTTCTCGTAGCCGTAGGTAGTGTGGTATAGTGGCATGTTTGCGCAATGTTATTTGGAGCACAAAGAGTTCTCTAACAGTTAAGGAAGAAGGAACGCTATAGTTTCGCCATGTCCGTCTGTCTGTCTGTCCGCGGCTTAGCTCAGAGACTCTTAGTACTAGAAACCTGTAATTTAGCATGGGTATACATATAAATCACGCTGTCAAAGTCGTAAAATAAAATATTGAAAAAAAATATTTGGATGTTACCTGCACATGAATTGGGAATGATATTTTTTTTCTCGTTTATCCCATGTTGTGGGGTATCGTTGGATAGGCCGTTCAAAAATATTATTTTGTATAAATATTTGTATCCGTTTGTGTGAATTTTTGGTCGTGTCATACATTTGCCCCTGCCAGATACATAGGTAGGTAGTTGTTTTTTGGATATGAGAAAAACATCACGGCAGTAGTATATATTACGAAGTTAAAAAGAAAACTATCAGATAAGTAGGCTTTACAAGATAACGAGTAATATTCGACCAACTTACATTTGCAGTTGGAATGTTTTGGAGAACATGTTTTTCATCTACAATGTTAAGTTTCTTCTTGGAATAAATTCATCCCAACTACGGAACCCTTCATTGTGCGTGGTCCGACACGCACTTGGCCGGTTTTTTATCTTTGTTTGTGTATCTAAGTGTTGACGCAATCGCAATTATATCCTATCTTAGTACCTATGTACTTCATTATGTACGAATGAGAGGCAAAATTAGTTTTATAACGAAAATATCTTTGAAATGAATAAAACTGAACCTACAAGTCGATAACTTTCAGAAACTGTAACTGGTAGTCTATTATGTTCGTTCAAGATAACTTAAATGCAACAAAACCTTCCTTTTTCCAGTTCCTACAAAGTTCCAGTAAGATTAAAATAATATGCTTCAATGATACTGTAGTTTCAGTGGTCTCAAATAAGCAAAGAAAGAAATTAATGTGTGTAGATATAGCTGTTCCGTATTGGAGAAGAGCCTTTCAAAAGCGACGCTATTCATATTTTTGATCAGTGTTGTTAGTAGGTACGATCAGGGAAATGTATTGTTTCAAAAATTGACCCACTCCGTCAATCTGCTAGCCTTTTCATACAACTGTCGAATAATGACAGTGATTTGATTATACTGACAATTTAAGTTGATAGGTAGTCATTTTTATAAACAATTTTTAGGGTTCCGTAGTCAACAAGGAACCCTTATAGTTTCGCCATGTCCGTCTGCCCGTCTGTCCGTCTGCCGCGGCTTAGCTCAGAGACCGTTGGTACTAGAAAGCTGTAATTTTGTATGGATATACGTATAAAAGACGCCGACAAAGTGGTAAAAAAATATCGTACAAAATATTTTTTGTAGTGTCCCTACACGTAAAGTAAAGCCGTGGTTTTTTTATTTCTCGTCAATCCCATGGTGTGGGGTATCGTTGGAAAGTTGTTAAAACCATTTTTGGATTCAGGGATCCGTTTGCGGAATATTAAGCTTTAAAGTGCAAATTTTTGTTAGAACCTAGAGCCCCCCTGCCAGCTAAATGGTTGGGTTTGGATATGTCAAAAAATTCACGGCAGTAGTATATATAATTAAATTAAAAGGAAAACTATCACCGCTACCTAGGCTCCACAAGTTACCTACCGAGTAATAATCGACCAACTTAAATTTGCAGTTGTAAAAACACGTTCTCCCATAAATTCTGTATCGGAGAACAAGTTTTTCAACTACAATGTTAAGTTTGTTTTATAAATTCATCCCAACTACGGAACCCTTCATTGTGCGTGGTACGACATGCACTTGGCCGGTTTTTTCCTTAATTTACACGAATCGAGATTTGAGTACCTACCTACAATGTATTTAGTACCATTATGTAAGAGTTATTAGATACTTTATTGAATACAATGGAAGGGGCAACTAGAATCAGTTCTATTTCTTAGCTTTTTTTGACGTTCAAAAGTGCCTTAAATGTGCCTATTTGAAATAAATGATTTGACTTTGACTTTGACTTTGACTTTGAATGTTCACTGTCGCGCCTCACAGATACATAACGAAGTAATAGGACAGCTTCGTTCGTGAATGCTATCAGCCCATGGTCGGATGCATGCTAACAAGACAAGAGATGAAATTGAATGATGTCTTCAATGTACTTAGGCACGTTACTAAATAATATTGTGACGGATAATTATAATCACTTTATCAGTGATCTTGAAACACCGTCGTAGATCCTAACTAATATTATAAATGCGAAAGTGAGTTTGTTTGTTTGTTTGTTACGCTTTCACGCAAACGGCTGAACGGATTTGGATGACATTTGGCACATACGTAGACCATGACCTGGAATAGGACATGGGATACTTTTATCTTGATATTCCCACGGGATCGAGATTTACGCGGGTGAAACCGTGGGGCGCAGCTAGTAATTTAATAAAGCAGCTGTGTACCATGCTTCTACAATACGCAACGCATACCTACGTAATTGATTAGTGAGTTGAATCCCACTTGATAGAACATCAATAAAATTAATTAGGTACGTATCCGTACGTACGTATAAAAAAGTCCATTATTAATAATTAATGCCAAGAGCCAGCCGAAATAATTATGTTAAACTTTATTATGCGTAAAAGAAAATTGGAAAGAAACAAAAGGAATATTTTTAATTAATTTGTTACATTCTGTATAAATTATTGTTGGTCGTATTTTAATTATTATCTTACAAGTACCTAACTAAGTTATTCAAAAAATATGTAAATAAATAATGAAAGTTTGATCGATAAAGCCATTGCTGCGGTATTTATTTCTTTTTTAAATATCGCAGCATTAAGGCTCGTACAAACAGTCGCGATACCGCGGGCGCGACAGGCAGCGGTAACTTTGTCGACAAAGGTACCGCTGCCTGTCGCGCCCGCGATTTTTGGTCTCGCACAGGTCGTCTAAGTAGTTTGTTAGTTTTTATTGTTCTTTTATTTTAATTTAGTACTTACCTCCTTTATATTACTGCTTGTTTTTCCTGTTCGTGTCCCAAATAAAATATTTTTCTTTCTTTCTTTATAAATCTAATATAATACTAACCTACATTTTTACCACGGAAATTAAATTTTGTATTGAAAAAATACTCGTTACCATCAAGTCTATCAAGACTGAAGTTTCAGTAACCTATCTATTTGAAATGAAAATATTGAATTAAAATTAAAATGTGGCCGTTATTCATTGTTTAATTGGGAGGTCTGTTTAAACACACCTTGCCGGAGCTGTGTGTTTACCGGTATCAAGTACCGAGTAGGTCACTTTTGTGGAAAGGTGTAGCAAAGATTTAATTCGTAGATTCGCCCTACAACGTCAAAAGATTGTCGCATTTCTGTTTCGATTTGACACCTCAGGGGGCCTAAACCGGCTACATTAGGAATTCCTCTAAAAGCAGTTCATTTCCTGAATCCCCGCTGTCATTAGCAATTCCTCTAATTTGACACAAAAGCAATTCATAATATGTGGACCATTTTACGAATCTCCATAGAAAACTGCCAAACAGATGAATTGTTTCGTAATATGAATCGCACGCAGATCATATCATGAATTGACAGTTTGTGACATTTTACGATGATTCATAATATTTTCCTATTCTGATTCGGCCAAAGTGACTGTTTTAAGCCCCCTGATAGACGTAATGTCTCAGAGAATTGACTTCTATCGCACATTCTCATGGAATCGCCAATACTATTGTGTGAGATCACATTTTACTTAGCCACGATCTCCTCCATAGATGTTTATACTAATAACATTGTAATTCGAAAATATTGTAACAGCCAATTATTTTTAAAAGAGTAACCGTGGTGTTACTTGCCGGCTCTTCTCCATAGGAAACGACCAATTGGAACCGTGCACCTAGCTTCTGACGTTTCATAAGTGCCCATGTAGGTTTATGTGAAATAAAATATTTTGATTTTGAAAAAACTTAATTGAATAAAAAGTGACAAACAGCAATACTATATTAATAACAAGATTTTACAGGTGAATTGGTCATAATATTATGATGTTTCTTGCCCGTTCTTTTCCATGCAGATCTTCACATTTTGGACCTGCAATAGATAAGGTACTAAAATATGACAGCCATTGCAATGTCCGCGTCACGGCATCACGATAACACAGGGAAGTAAAATGTATGGAAATATATATGAAGACGCTTTTAAATTTCCGTCCACGATGACGTTATAACGTGGACGTCCATAGATTTTATGGACGTGGACGTCCAAGATAATATCGTCACGTTAGAAATTATAAACAATACGTGTTATCTCGTAAGGTTTCAATTGTTAAACAATAGTCATCCATGCTCGGATAGCGGCTTTACCTCGTAGATACTTTTATCCATGTGTTTGTTATACCATAAGCCCCTCGTCTCACTGTTACAAAAATACTCACCCGCAAACATGTCATTTTCAACCTGTCAGAAAAGCATGAAGTAGGTACAGTCATTGTTATTATAACACTATTGTCAAGATACTACGAGAAAGTATACTTCACAATTCAGCAAAAAACTTACATGATATTATATAATCGTGTGTATTTCACATTGTTTCGCGGTGATAATAACTCATACATGATAATGATCTGACGAGGCTAATGCAACGATTTCCCGACCTATGCCAAGGTCGGCTCGTTTAAATTGATCGTGCGCCCGCGCATTTAGCTAGTCCTTTTCACAAGGGAAATTACTAACATAATAGCACATGTACCGTCATGTATTCACGGCAGAGGTGCATTGGTTTTTCCCATAAACGCCTCACCATTCAAGGTAACAAATAGGGGAAAAACATAGTCAAGAGTTTTCTAGAACATCTAATTCGGATAATCCACCCCAGGCCTTATATACCGCTTGGGCGGAGCACCGCCGTGTTCATGTGGAGGCGATTGGCGGCGATGACCTCTCGCGCCCGGCCCTGGTCCAGGCCATGGTACGAAGCGAGAGGGCATGAGACGCCGTCATCTCCTTCTGCGAAGCAGTAATGCTCGCGAAGGAGGAGGCGGAACGCGTGAGGGAGAGGCAAAGTTTGCGCCCTCACGTCCCTAACCGCCGCCGCTGGAGACACCCTGGGCGTCGGGATTCCCAGGCGGATTCCCGGCCACCATAGGCGCGGGCTTGCGGACGGCGAGCAATGGGTAGCTCGCCGTCCGATAAGGACCAGGCCCGGGTCGATGGCGCGTCGTGTTCCGCACGCGCCTCAAAGAGATGTCAGCACAATTGGCGGGTTCCGCGGGGACCGATGCCTGCCAGGGTTGCGGGAGTGTCCGAAAGGGATACCGGGACCTTGGCAGCAGCAACTGAAGGAACACAGGTGGGTTTTGGTCAGTGAAGGTCAAATAAAAAAAAAAAAAACAAAAATCATTTATTTGCATAAATAAGGTACAGAAGGTTGTTAGGATTATATAATTATATCGATCTCTTATTATGCCTTTAATGTCGGCGTGCAAATTTTACATATTTAGTTATTATTTTATTTTATAATAAAAATCTGACACGCCCAGAGCGGGAGAAGTCATTTAATGATTTACCACCGTCAAAAAAAAAAAGGCCTTATAACCCCACCAACCCGCACTGGGCCCGCGTGGTGGATCATGGCCCACTCCCTCTCACAAAGGAGGTAAACCTTCTTTGTCCGAGCAGTGGGAAC
Source organism: Lithophane ornitopus (assembly GCA_948473465.1). Taxonomy (NCBI): domain Eukaryota; kingdom Metazoa; phylum Arthropoda; class Insecta; order Lepidoptera; family Noctuidae; genus Lithophane; species Lithophane ornitopus. The sequence goes on from OX419613.1 coordinate 12,774,921, forward strand.
ATTAAGGGCTTATTATGCTATATAACCCAGGTTTTATAAGGAGCTACTAAACCACTCATTGACGCAAAAAAATCATACATCAAAACTGTTTCCTACATTCTACATACCTAACCGCCATTCTTCCTTAACGGACGAATACGACTGTACTTTTACTGTCGAAATAAAAATCTAGCGAAACAAAATTCCGTCGAAACAAAAATCTGACGAAACGAAAATCTGTCAAAACGGAAACAACCGTAATTGTTTTTGACAAGTCTTAGCAGATTTGTCAAATACATTTCTTATATCAATAGGTTGTTTCAAACATGTATTGTTATCAATTTGTTCCTTTTGAGACGTATTCTTAAAGTTTTGTATACAACTAGTCTTTACGACTTGTTTCAGGTGTAAGCGATAAACGAAATGTATGTAGAATACATGTCTTATACCTTGGTATAAAGGCGAGTTTAATGTCAGGGATTATTAGGCACTACAGTGATTTTCCTGCTCGTCTCTTCCACATGACACTTTACTCTTTTCAACGACGATTTTCACGATGCGTCCAGGATGAAAATGAGGACATTAACACAGCAATATGGGAATAACAAGTCATGTAGAATAATATAGTGGCGTGGCGGGGCGTTCGATTACTGCGACGCAATCGCAATAATGAGATGTTCAATAAAAAATAACGCCACTTTCTATAAGCACTTACACTATAATGCGATGGAATACTTGAGTACTCCTAACGGCTTCGTCGAACTCTCATGGTGCGAAATAACGTGAACACTTGAATTCATTGAAAAATAATTCCATCACTTTAAGTGTATTTTGAAGTTCAAAAGTACTTTAACACCTGTGTTAGTGCACTTTTTTAGGGTTCCGTACCTAGAAAAGGAAAAAACGACAACCTAAGATCACTTCGTTGTCCGTCTGTCTGTCAATCTGTCAAGCCCTTTTTCTCAGAAACGCGTATAGGTATGAAGTTGAAATTAATATCAAATACTAGCTCTAAAAAATCGCGGAAAAAAAAACAGCTGTTCCCTACATTTGTGTTCACTTAAATCGACAAAATGTATGGAACAACTGTTTGTTTTTTCGCGCTTTCAATGTTGGTCCCATAGAAAAAGTTGTTCAAAATGATGAGTACAATGACCCCTTTTCGGGTTTAGCATAAAGAAAAAATAATGTTGTATATTATGTTCTTAATAACGATTTGACTTTGACTGCGATTAATGTAATTAGCACAATTTTGTGCTTGAGATGTTGGATAACAAGATTATTCTAACTATATGGTTCAATATTTACATATATTAATGTAATGTTTTCGCAAAAAGAATCTCGTGTTACGTTCTTACAAGGTCTCGTGTTCAGGTGAAACCTACCTAAAGTAAAGTTTTTGTTAGTTACCACCCAGCAGCTAATACTAGTTATCCATATTATTTCATAATGTACCTATACTTTAACTAAATTGAATTCTATACCTAGCACAATTTTATTTCGAACTGAAAGGAGAATGGCCAGAACCGAAAAAGATGAACTATATTTCATAAAAAAAGAAAATAAATATAGAAATCGATAGTATAATTAGTTTTCTATCTGAAGCACACCAAAAAAAGTTAATATACCACTTGATACTTCTGATTTGAACGTTATCATGAAATAAACTATTAAATGATTAATTAAAATAATGACTTTTAGCACATTCAACAGCCAAGGTAGTCGTAAATGGTAGAAAAATCGGGGTCCAGAAACAGAGTAATAAACAATACAAAACTCACAAAAATACGAAAATACTTCGTTGATTGTGTCTCGCGGGAGAAATCAAACTTTTTGACATTGACAAATGCCAGATAGAGTTTGACATCAAGTGTTGGCAGCACTATAATGACATTATTAGGAATAGACTATGCTAAATATAAACGATATCGATAATCGAATTAAAAATTATTTTTAATTATTACATTACTATAAAATATAATATACGTATTAAAAAACATAATTAAACGCTATTTATTAACATAATTACGAGTTACGATCTATGTAAGTAACAAATTCACTTACGTATCTTCATATTGATATTATTGTAATCGATTTGCAAGTGCAATTTCGTATCAATATTATTATATTTTGGTATTAGTAACATTTCTATTTGAAAATGTAGCTATGAAATGTGTTGTTAAATTGAATAATTACTATTTAAAATTACTTTTTAACGGTGTGTTTCTACAGATTTTATTTATATTGTATAATTCTTCCTATTTTTTAATATGAATTATCATTATTATAGAAAGTCTGTCGGACACAACATACAATTCGAGCCGATTCCTGGCATTGTCTTTTATATAGAATCTACATACAACAAAATCTACCTATTATTAGCACTCTGAGCACTTTATTTATGTTTGTACTACCTGTGCCCCGCGGTTTCACCCGCGTAAGCCACGATCCCTTGAAAATATTTGGATGAAAATAATCCTATGTGTTAATCCAGGTTATAAACTATTTGTGTGCCAAATTTCATACAAATCCGTTCAGTAGTTTTTTGAAAGAGTAACAAACATCCATCCATCCATACTTACAAACTTTCGCGTTTATAATATTAAGTGAAAAATATAGGTATAAATTAGGCCCTAGTGCTATGTTCTATTAGACCTATCTAAAATAGATTATTCTCATGTGATTATTTTGCCATGCGATATTTATTACAGAAATAAAGATGTCTAATATTGATACGGTCACTGTAAAATGTTGTTACTTAACTAATTAGGTAACAATTTATGACAAAGTTGTTGGATAGATGCTCCCACTGGGTACTGAATAAATTAACCGACTTGGTTTTACATTAGATCTCACGACGTTTTGCGGTAGAAGAACTGCGTTGCGATAATGGGGTGAAATGATTTACACAAAGTAAAGCGCCTGTCTGGGTTCGAACCTACGACCTACCAACTCGGGCGCGCAGGATTCGCTTCAGTTCACGCAATTCAGGTTAGAGCTTAAGTCTATTGACTCGTTGTGTGTCGTGTTGGTCTTGTGGTCCTTGGTGTCATTCTGGCAAAGCATTATTACCAATAGATCTTAATACAAAAATGTTCTAACTTCTTAGTAGCGAGCTTACTCGCCGAGCCATAAGTTAAAACCGCTGAGTAAGTTCGTCGGCGATCCAACAATGAAATATTGAGCAAGCTTCACGTGTGTCACCGACGGCGAGCCGAGTAAGGTCGCGAACTTAAAAACCGCGAACTTTAAGTACGCACTTCTATCACACACTGAAGTAGTAAGTTCTCGGCGAAGCTACAGCGTGTTCAAAGTACTAATGTTATCTTAGTTAGTACTATTATGTAGTACACAATTTTCGTTATTGCACCTACCACTGTCTCTGCATCACCCAAAGGTTGACTGGTAGAAATGCCTACGGTATAAAGTCCGCCTCTGTATATTTGTGTGCTTAAAGTATTAAATAAATAATAAATCTTATTGTCCTACAGGCAGCGAGGAAGAATGGCTGCGATGTCGAGCGCTCCCCTGCTCCTCGCCAGCACGATGCACACCAGCAAACTGCAGGACGATGACATCAGATATGCTGAACCTGTGAAGAATAAGAACAGAGATTACGAGTGAGTACTTCTTTTTGAAACTAGTGTATGTAGTATGTCGTGAACGATAACTTAATTTTATTTTTATTTTTTTCCGTATTAGTAACATTAATTAAAGGTAACGTAACGTATTAAAAGCACTTAATATTTCAGTGAGTAAATACATAAAATACTTACTTAGTTACACAAATTAGCATGTACCAACCTACTTACCAACATAATATTATGTTATGTAGGAATCTATTTCATATTTCTTTATTGAATAGTAAAGTAAATAAAGTATCGCACTATAATCACTAGATAAATACTTACATGGATATTCATGTGATTTTTACCTGTTTGTATAGTTCAAACTATAGTTAAATGTGAAATAAAATATGAATTTGTAAAAATTAAACTAAAATAACCAACTAACTGAATAACTTTCGGGAGAATGCAATAATGTAGGCATTGGAGAATTTGGAGACATGTGGCATGTTACCAGAAAACGAAAGAATGCTTCTCGAATGAAACTCGAATTCTTCTCGGTCCAAATATTTTTAATCAAATATATAGGGGTTTCACGGTGTAGGAAAACATCATTAGGAAACCGGCATGTCCTAAAACCAAAAATTCGCAGACATGTGACATCTACCAACCCGCACTGGGACCGCGTGGTGGATTACGGCCCACTCCCTCTCACTGGGAGGAGGTCTGTGTCCCAGCAGTGGGAACATTATAGGCTGATTATGCTTATGCACCCAATACAAGATCCGCCCGCGACTTCATTCACGTGTTATCCTATCCTATCCATATTAAAAAATCCTATGGCATTCGGTAAAAGTGTAGCTTTCTATCAATCAAAGTTTCGTCTAGAGATTACCAAATATATTTTACAAACATTAAAAAAATTACCTCTCTGAGATACCATATTATGGTTTAGTAGTTTAGATTTCGATTTAAGTTTATGACATGCACTTTTTGACGAATATCAGAAAAAAAAACTGTTAAATGAAATGGACACTCCTGATAGTTAGCAAACAATAGATTTCCGATTAGCTATGAGAAAAGCAGACAGGGCCACTTTATTTTTCCAACGAGATATTTCTTGACGGCATGTGAAGCGAAGTCAAGGCCCATGGGCGGCATAAAAATTCTGACACCAAGTTAGTCACTAACTACACGAAACAGAAGAAAGACCTTATTTTTTCAAATAATGCTAAATTTAATAAGGTCGTTGGAAACTTTTTTATTAACACCATTAACTTTGCTGAAAACTCTACAATCTTTTGAAAGATTGTCTCTATTCATTATTTTTATTCTATTTTCACAACGTTTTTATAAGTGCGGTTACCTCCTTTCGATTCCTTGTGGATTTTTCTATTTTCTCATAAATCCTCTTTTGTACGCGTGTCGTTTGAACGCCCCGGATCACAAGCTCGGCAGCTCGCATAAAACCTATGTTGACCTGAATCAGTTTGAGCATTGCCCTTTGGTACTAAGATTTCAAATGGTTCGATTCATCTGTTTCCAAGAAACATGCAGACAAAGAGAGTAAGTAGTACATACAAGAAATGTTAGATATTTTACATTGAAATAGAATTGAATCTCAAAGGAACTCCGACGAACTACACCGACGAGCAATATAAAAGGCCACTTGCAAAGTGCCAAAAATATCTAAATACAGGGTGTAAGGGACTGCCCTCCGCCAACTGATGTGATGAATTCAGCATATCATACTAAGACGACCGGTACATGAAATTAATTTCAGGAACGTTATGGGAATACAATAAACTTAATTTGTTTTATTACCTCACACGCAATGTATCGTTACCGTGGCACAACGCACGTAGCCGCACTCCCCATGTCGGGAGGGGCGCGCTAGCGTCGCGTGATTTATTAATGTAAATTCTGAGCTTCACGCGTCGTTCGCTATAGTATTTCAACATCCATTGCCGGGTTTTTGATTTTAGCTGTTTTATTTACATTAATGGTCTGCTGCGTAAGACTGTAATTTTACATTGAAATGGCTGAATGCCCCCTATTAATTTGCGGAGGGCTGTCCCTTACACCCTGTATAACCTGAATCACACCATTTAGCTACATGAAGTCGTTACATTCGGTCGAAAGGCGTTAAGGCTCTTACATACTGGCGCGACTCGTCGCGCGACGCGCCGCCGCATTGTTCGCCGTGAAGTTTTCTCAGAAATGGTTTTGTTAAAGTCACGTCGCGCTGTAGAGCGTCGCGCCTGTTTGAGCCTTTATGACATTATCAAGCTGCTGCTTCTAGAGATTGTTCATTGCTTTCAAAGACTACGTATTTGGAGAAGAGTTTTTATCAATAACGATTAAGACGAAATAAAGATTTCGCTTACTGACAAGTTTAGTAATAAACTTGTCAGTAAGCAAAATCTTTCAAAATCTTAGTTTTGTCTCATGCTAACTCCTACCAAGTTTTTAAAACAGAATAATTTGCAAGAATTTTTCCGGCGTAGGATACCTACGAATAAAGTAGGTTATTTTTATTCAACAACATTTAAATTAACCAATTAGAGCATTTTTAAGTCGAGATATTATTATTATTATAAAATCTACAAGTAGGTACATACCAACCTTAGTCCATAAATGAGAGTTCACTAAATCAATACAAGAATGGAGAAGGAAACTGAATCAAACGGTAACACAAAACAATTACTTGATTGTATTAGCAAGTCACACCCGTTACTTATTTAATTACTATAAGCAATTAAAACAACTGTTTTACTGAAGGCAATCTTGTTGATTACAGATGGCAAGTGGTATGGAGAAACGTGTTGGCGTTCGTGTACTTGCACGCTGCAGCTTTGTACGGATTTTACTTGATTTTCACTGGAAAAGTCAAGGTGTGGACAATTTTGTTCGGTAAGTATCCTTCATAATACTTACTCTCAAAATAATTGAACAACATACCGCTTTGTTGCAACTGGTTTGTTATTTTGACACCTACATTGTGATTCTGTAACCATCTTACCATGAAAACTTAGCTATAGTGAGCGTGTAGTGAGCTGTCACTGAGCTCAGTGAACTGTCACTGCATTAGCATCTGTTGTGCTATTCTGTAAAAATATCACCGTCAAAACTTAGGTGAAGTGAGCTTGGAGTGAACTGTCACTGCCTTAGCATCAGTAGGTACCGATGACAATGACAACTCACTTCACGCTCACTTCACCTAAGTTTTCACGGTTAGATGGTTACAGAATAACATTGCTGTTGTGCTATTCTGTAAAAATCTCAACGTGAAAACTTAGGTGAAGTGAGCTTGAAGTGAACTATCACTGCCTTAGCATCAGTAGGTATGACAATGACAGCTCACTCCAAGCCCACTTGACATAAGTTTTCACGGTGAGATGGTTACAGGATGGCAATGCTAAGGGAGTGACAGTTCACTTCAAGCTCACTTCACTTATGTTTTCATGGTGAGATTTTCACAGAATAGCACAACTGTTCAGAAACCCTACTCAATTATTTGGGGAGTATTTAACTCCCCGTAACAATCTGCTAAAAGCCACTGCATGCACGTTTCGGTCTTAAGAAAACACTGCCTGTTTTGCCCTACAGACCATTAAAGGGCTTTTAATTTAATGAAAGAGAATATTTGAGGAACGCCTGTACACAGTCAGCTCCATGATCCTCTGAGCCACCAAGACATTCAATTTATTTTATTTATTGCGCTCCAAACACGAGATCATTTGGCAAGGCTTCTGCTCAAAGGACTTTCGAATACTTAAATGCTTTGACAGCTTTGAAAAGGCTGTGAGACTCGCGAAAATCTAAGAAGTCCGTTTTGACAGCTATAAAAATGCTTTGTGTAGCGATGAAAAAAATAATTGGTTTCTTATAAACTGACTCTCGAGACATATCGATTGAACGTACTTAGAGAGTTTTTAATCGACGACTTATCTACATTGCTAAAAACTGATTCTCAAGGCCAAATGTACGAGAACGAAACGTCAAAACGGACTTCTTAGATTGTCGCGAGTGTAGTAATACATTTTCGACGACTTTAATAATTTAACTTGTGATGTAAAAGTTAAAAGACCACTTGAATTTCGCGGGCTACCTTATCGTATCCCTTAGGTAACAATAATATTTTCAGGCTGGAAGTTAATAATATTTTACACATATTTTTCCAGGTTTAAGCTTCGCGATAATGTCAGGCATGGGCGTGACGGCCGGTGCCCACAGGCTCTGGGCACATCGTGCCTATAAGGCGCGGTGGCCTCTGCGACTGTTCCTAGCTTTCATGCAGACAATGGCCTTTCAGAACCACATCTATGAATGGGTGCGAGATCACAGGTAAGTCATGATACGTTAATTTATTATATATAGCCACCACACCTGCTTCGCACGGTTTTTACGACTTGACAAAACATCGAGATTTCGATTATAAGTAGGTTTAATATCAGTATTATACACATAAACCTACCACAATCAATTCTCTAAATGATGGTGAAAACCTCATCAAAATCCGTTTTGTAGTTTAGAACCACAACGCAGTCACACAGACAGACACGAAATCCGACTTTAATTTTTTATATGTAAAGATTAAAGTAAAACAACTTGTCCCGAAATTAATGCACACCACCATAAAATTAGAATATATTGTTATAATCACAATAGGCACATACACAATTTTTTTACTAATATGTATAAAACATTGTTTTTTTACCCGACTACGGCGAAGCAAAAAGGAGGGTTATAATTTTGACCGGTATGTATGTATGTATGTATGTATGTATGTTCATCTGTTCCCTCATATCTTCTAAACGACTCATCACAATTTCACAAGTGAGGTATCGTTGGAAGCGTCTTGATCGTCCGCTAGTTATAGGCTATGTGACGTCACACTAAATTAAAAATAGCGCCCTCTAGAGTACATAAAGTCAGGAACTAAAAAAAAAAATTGTTTATTCGTACCATGTTGGGTATCAAATGAAAAGACTTTATGAGCACATTTAATAAAATATATATTATAACACCAAAAGAATTTAAAAAAAATAAAGTAATAAAAACTAAAACCCAACTACGACTAAAAAGGTAAAAACAAGACACCACAGACAGACAAATTAAAAATCCGGAGTCACACGTTTTTAGTCGTAGTTGGGTTTTAGTTTTTCTTACTTTAATATTTTTTTTCGAGATACGAAGCCGCGGGCGGAAGCTAGTTCTGAATAAACTACTTTCATAATGTGCATTAATTCACATTACATTGTTTGATATACGATAAGTTGTTGAATACCAAAGTCATTATTTTCAGTGAGCTCATCTAGGATGCTGAAATGTTTATACCTACATTTTAATCTTCATTCTTTTGTTATCTAAATATTGGCGTGATAACAACATTAGCGTATCATCTTTTTCCTTATTTAGCTCTAACACCAAAGCGATTTTTGATATGTGCAAAATAAAGTTAATAATGACAATATTGTTGATTCCAAAGAGCATAGTAACACCAGTAAAAAAGAATTATATTATTTCTGGCCCGCGGTTTCACCCGCGCAAGTCTCGATCCCGTGGGAATATCAGGATAAAAAGTATCCTATGTCCTATTCCAGGTTACGGTCTACCCATGTGCCAAATTTCATCTAAATCCGTTCAGCCGTTTTAGCTTGAAAGCGTAAAAAATAAATAAACTCACTTTCACATTTATAATATTAGTTAGGACTGCCGAACCTCTGAAAAATAAATATGATGTCTCATTACCAAATACATTCGTGACTCTTTCAACGAAGAGTCACGAATGTATTTGTGCTCACTTAGCACTAGTAGGTATCTATGTTTTTTTTTGCGACTGGACTTTGCTTTTGCCCCTGTATTTATTTGCAATACAAAAATTAGGCGCTCGAGTTAAGTTTGCCTATAATATCAATAGGTTATTTAACAACAGTAAACAAGAACGGTTCACCAGCGGTCACTAAATACTTGCCCACACATAGACGCTATAAATATTATTAGTGATGTAACTTCAGCACCTTGCCGGATATGTCGATAGAAGTGTATCTCTACGATGATCAAAGTTTTGCACCACCTTGTAAATAACAGTATTTATGGTTTCACTCACGTGTATGTTATCGAGATTCCACGATTAGTTTTGAACTCAACGAAAACCCATTTTGAAGGTACGTAGGTAATTCGGAATGAATTTTTATTGTGAAAGAAATTTTGAAAACTTTCAGGGGTCAAATTGTGGGTTCAAATAAAACATAGTGCGGTACGGTCTAATGAAACGGTGGAGCCGTGGTTTTAAATTCCAACATCCAGCCAGAAGTACAAAACATTTGCAAAAAGTTTCTATTGATATTCTGTTTGCTAAGTTCTTGGAAACGTCACGTTCTACCGGTAAATAACGGCGATTAGTGTAACGAGTACTAAGATTTATTCATTACAAGGAATACAACAGGGATTCATTGACGTCAGCTATCAGATTCATAACGTACGGTTGAGCACTTTAATTACAATATTATTTATCTCGTTTATAATCTCTACGCTTAGGTATGTTTAGGTATTTACTTCATGAAAAAAAACTAGCAGAAATGATGATTTAAATAAACACTACAGTAAGGATAAAAACTGAGGTTTTGAGGGATTACCGTCACATCGAATTGCTGTTTCTACATTTATTATTAGGAATGACAAGAAATTTTTAATACTTAGCGAGTCATTTTGGCTAATTGGATACCTACCTATAGACACACTCTTATTTAATTACTAAACTGTAATTAAATAAGAGCCTAACTATAAGTATATAAGGTGTGTACAAAAAAAATCTGCTGTTTCCTACATTTTAACGAGGAATCCGAACATAAACGTCGGGAACAGCTGTTTTTTTTTCGCGATTCCTTGTTTTGTCCCATAGGGAAAGTTGTTCATAATGATAAGTACAATGACCCCTTAAGAGATTTCGTGTATGAAAAGATACACCTTATAGAATTAAATTCCTTAGCAGCTGCTGTCTAAAAGGTTCTGGTAAATATATCCATGGAATATCAAATGTTGCTGAATAAATTATTATGTAAACTCATAACAGTCGTGTAATTTAAAATAGAACGAACTTTTTACTTCGACAAGTAACATAACAAAGACTTTATTTAAATTTTTATTTGACCTGCAAATAGAGCTGTTTAAAGTAAAAAACAAACAAATTAACATATTGGTGAGTGATCGTTGTTCGTCATTGATTCTGGAATTTATAATTAATTTACTCAGTTTGAATGTCCGCGCATTTTTTGAGATAAGTACTACTATAGCAAGCCTTGGTCGCAATCAGGCATTGATGGACTCTCGTTTTCACGTTCGTCCATCAATGCAATATACAAAATAGTACTTTACTGCCGCAGCCTGCAAAAGGGTTGCAGGCTGCGGCAGTACCTAAAGCACTATTTTGTTGTTCTTAAAAAAAAACTACGAAGTCTATGGCAGTCGTTCCGCATAGGTATTGAGTAAGACAAGCACCCACAACAAACTAGCTTCTAATTTTCGAATCGATGATACAACATAACTAAACTAACTAACTAAATTGCTTTGGCCCAGGTAGGTTGATCGTTGATCGCAGCTTCAGTAACGTTTACGTCCTCAAATTGACAATACTAGGGACATTTTGCACACTCCAACAAATGGGCCATCGTCTGGTCAGGAGCAAACAATTTAACAAGCTAGCGAAAACATTAGATCCTTCTTTTTCTTATAGTCTTGATGGCAAAAATAACACGATAAAATGTATATATACTTATTTAGATAGAGAATTATTCGACTAATTATCACTGTCCTCATGCAGAGTCCACCACAAGTTTACGGAGACGGACGCAGACCCTCACAACGCGAAGCGCGGCTTCTTCTTCTCCCACATCGGATGGCTGATGGTGCGCAAGCACAAGGATGTCTTCGAGAAGGGCGCCACAGTCGACATGTCCGACCTGGAGAAAGACCCGATTGTTATGTTCCAAAAAAAGTAAGTGACAAAAATAATGACCTATTTTCATACAACTCCGTCGAGAAACAGGGTTTAAAGCACGTTAAGCCGTCGGTCTCAGTTGTCATTCACGGATGTTTGCCTCTTAGTGAGTGATGAGTCTTACAAAAGGGTATTTGTTACCCAGCTACTGGTTTGCGGAGGTCAGGTAGGCAGTCGCTCCATGTAAAATAAGCTGTATCCAGTTAGACTGGAAGCCTACTCCAATATTGTTGGGAAAAGGCTAGGCAGATGATGATTTGAATCTCACTATCTCTGTCTATCAGCGAATGCCTGATAATTTGTTAGCCCAGAAAGGGCACACTACTAAAACGATTCGTGCGTGCCATAATGAGCCATGATTTTACGTTATTTTAACCAAGGTTATGATTTCAGAAGAAGAATTGTATACCGAGTATTGTTTTGTAGTTCCGTATAGTTTTTGTATTTTCCGTCCTTGTTTTTTTACTTTTATTTGTAATCAAATATTTCCATGGATATGGGTTAATAATAATATATTCTTACTACCTAATCTACTATTAAGTCATAAAGTCAAGGGGTTACTGAAATAGTGCAACTAGGGGAGTCCGAAAACCTAGATACGCCGCCGCCGAAAAGTATTTAGTCTCCAAGGTAAGGTTGTAACTTCAAAGAAGACCTTATAGAAAAATCAAGAATTATTTTATCAAAAGCTGTATTTATTTCTTTGAATTAAGATTTACTGCCCACATGAAGCCTTTCATGCGAGGTTTATACTTCCCTACGCAATACATTTTTCACAATCCCACAAACACCCGTACTAAGAACAAAAATATTTATTTCCAGTAGATGTATTGTAAGACAGCTTCAGAATATGAATTCTTTACAAATTAATACCTTTTACCAATTTCCAAGAAACTATTATTAAACTAGAGCATTTATCATTATTTGCTTCAGTCTTCAGTCACTCATATTCATCATCTACGTCTTTTAACATGTTTTTTTCCAAATTCAGATCACAACTCTTATTATTTGACAGTTGTGATTTGAAGAGCGGCACTGAGTAAACTATTGCATAAAAAACTATTATTAAATGGGCGCTTTCACATTGGACGATAAGGATAACGACACGATATCGTCCGACTGGTAGTTTCATACAATAACTACTTAACGCTTTCACACTGTGTGTGTAGTGCCGATATTGTCGCCGACATTGATTGTCGTGCCGATATCGGCGGACAACACAGTGCACTTGTTGACTGCTGCCATTCGAACACACTATTACACTTTTGGAATCGCGCGGCGCTGTACGCTTTTGCTAACGCAACGCGACTATTGGAGGCTGCTGTGGCATACCCCATGACAACACGCTGTTGGTTACATCGTGTCACATACCGATATCGTATCAACCGACGAAGTGGAAAAATGTGCTCAACAAAGTAACTAGGTATCGCAATTAATGTTGTTGAACTGTCGAAATGAAACAGATTAGTCCTAATTGGTTACGAAAAATAAGTTACGCAATTATATAGCAGAACTAAGTTCTAAAGATCAAGCATGAGATGAGGAGTCGCTTTGTTTACAAAGCGACTCCTCATCTCATGCTTATCTAGCTAGTATCGTAATTTATTCATAATTGAAAACAAATCGATCTTTTGTAAACTATCATATTGAAAACGAATCGATCGGTAGTTTCAGAACTATTCTAAAGATCCGCTAAGTTTATACACACCTGACTATGAACTTACTCACAGTCAGTACTCTTAGTCTTTACCTAGCTGTTTGAAAAGAATAAACTTTACATTTCGAACAAATATCGTTAGGGAGTTATTTGAATAAGAATCCTCGGGAAACGAACTCTGAAAGTTTATCTTGTCTCTGTCTTGGTCCGCCATGTAGAACTTTCTTTGATTTCTAAACAAGAAATGAAGCTAACACTTTCATAAACTAAAACTAACATATCAGTCTATAGGCACAGCAACGACACCATCTTAAAAATGTTGACAATCTCTTTCCAGAACATATCTCGTGGTGATGCCAATCCTATGCTTCATTATCCCTGCCTGGATCCCCGTCTACTTCTGGGGAGAGAACGCCTGGACCTCGTGGTACGTGGCGTCCATCACCAGATACACATTGGCCCTCCATTTCACCTGGCTCGTCAACTCCGCGGCCCACATCTGGGGCAATAGGCCCTACGACAAGTAAGTGATTAACATTTCACTTTTAAGTCATGAAGATACGAACATTTGGTGAAAGTTGAAAAAAATGCAACAAATTCTTGACCCGGTTACGGCTCGGTTAACTTACAGATTATTGAACGAAATATTACTTAGTTACTTTGTTATTGTTATTTTATGTACTTTGTTATTAATGACACAAGTAAATTGTGTACATACTTTAGGTTTCTGTAAGTTGCGTTTCAGGGTAAATTAAGTTACCTACGTTATTAGGTTGACTATGTTATTTCCACAAATTAATTTGTGGCATTTTATGAAACAATAAAGAAATCGTTTAGATATTTAAAAAAAAAATTGCCCTGAAAGTAAGATTTTAGTTTAGTATGATATTGTACTTACAATATATTAGGTCTTTACCTATGAAATTGCCGTTCTGCAGTACTGGCCATTTCAAATCAAAATAATTTTTGTTTGGCTAAGAATTCTAATTTCAAATTAATTTTATTTTAAAAACATGGATTTTTTTTTCCAAAAGTAGTCATTTCTTAATTGATTAGTGTTACATTTTCATCGCATTTCAATATTTTTCGTCATCATGGATACGTTAAAAATTCGAGTAATTATGGAATATGAGTACCGTCGTGGCAGCAACGCGGCACAAGCGGCACGCAACATCAACGACGTTTACGGAGCTAACACTACAAACCAACGCACCACCTGTTATTGGTTTGCTCGCTTCCGTTCTGGATATTTCGACCTGAAAAATGAACCTCGCGGTCGTCCGAAGACTTTGGTCGACAATGACGAATTAAAGGCGATTGTGGAAGCTGATGATACACAATCTACGGCTGAATTAGCAGCAGCTTTCGACGTTAGCGTCAAAACAATATTGGTCCATTTGCGTCAAATTGGCAAGGTAAAAAAGCTTGACAAATGGGTGCCCCACGAACTCAATGATCGCCAGCGCGAAGTACGCGTCGAGACGTGCCTTGCACTGCTCAACAGACACACAAATGAAGGAATTTTGAACCGCATTGTTACCTGCGATGAAAAATGGATTCTGTTTGATAACCGCAAGCGCTCAGCAAGTTGGTTGGATCCTGGTTCAGCACCTAAACAATGCCCTAAACGAAAACTTACCCCTAGAAAAGTGATGGTCACTGTTTGGTGGTCTAGCGCCGGTGTGATTCATCACAGCTTCTTACCAAACGGGGTGAGCATTACTGCAGATGTGTACTGTGAAGAACTGAACACAATGATGGAGAAGCTGGCGCATCTCCAACCAGCATTGGTCAATCGCTCGTCTCCGCTGCTCCTGCACGACAACGCGCGACCTCATACTGCACAGCAGACGGTCTCCAAGTTGCAAGAACTGGGGTTGGAAGCTCTCCGTCATCCGCCCTACTCACCAGACCTTGCGCCTACAGACTACTACTTTTTCCAGAATTTGGATAACTTCTTGGCGGGAAAAAAATTCAATACCCGAGAGGCAGTACAAAATGCCTTTGAAGAATTTGTTGCCTCCCGTCCAGCTGATTTCTTTAAGAAGGGCATCAATAAACTGCCACTGCGATGGCAAAGATGCATTGATTGCATGGGTGATTACTTCGATTAATACAAATAAAAAATTCATGAAAAAAATTCGTTGAAATTTTTTCATACAAAACGGCAATTTCATAGGTAAAGACCTATTATTAATATTAAAAGGGTTTAATTAAATATCTACTTGAAATAAATTCAATGTCACAACGATAAATTACTTAAAATAAAGCACTAAATAAATGTTACAGACATAAGAAATAGGCACTCCACAATGCAATTCTTGACGGCAATATTCTAAATACGTACAGTCAACATTAAAAGTATTTGATGTTCGAAACGACAATGAAAATGCTTTGTTATTCTGTTTAGTTTTAAACTATAAATTAGAAAGATACTTTGAAGAAACATTTTAGAATACGCTTAGAGAAGAACAATAGGTAATTTTTAACTAAAGTTATTACTATTATTCTTGATCTGAAAAATCTTGAAAAAATTCTTCGTCTTTTGTAGTTGACTGCGCACTAAGGAATAGAGAAAACCCCAGTTCATTCTGCTAACATAAATTTTAGTTCACGTTCGATGTGTATAGGTATATTATGGGTACTAGTTGTAGATCTCCTGATGTGTGGTAAGCAATGGAGACTAACTACTACCAACATCCTGATATTTGAGTCAATTTCTTTGTTCAGTTACAGAAATTCAGTATAGCCTTTTATTGTACTGTACCTACTCTTATTTATGTAATAAAAATAATAATTTTGAAAGTGACAAATAATTATAATCATAACATAACATCACATCACCGCTGTAGTCTCCGAAGGGTTGGGCAGAGATGTACGTATAGTACACCTACATTTCGCAAGTTATGTTTAAATTCCATGTGATAGGAGGCGAGCCTATTGCCATCAAACGGGTACAAATCAAGACTCTGGGCTGCTACTGAGAAATTCCAGATAGAAAAACCTATCAACACATTGCCCGCCCTGGGAATCGAACCAGGGCCTCATGGCTTGGGAAGCCGTCACCTCCTTCTGCGAAGCAGTAATGCTCGCGAAGGAGGAGGCGGAACGCGTGAGGGAGAGGCAAAGTTCTCGCCCTCACGCCCCTTACCGCCGCCGCTGGAGACACCCTGGGCGTCGGGAATCCCAGGCGGATTCCCGGTCACCATAGGCGCGGGCTTGCGGACGGCGAGCAATGGGTAGCTCGCCGTCCGATAAGGACCAGGCCCGGGCCCGCGCCTCAATGAGATGACAGCACAATTGGCGGGGTACGCTAGGACCGATGCCTGCCAGGGTTGCGGGAATGTCCGAAAGGGATACCGGGACCTTGGCAACAGGCAACTGAAGGAACACGGGTGGGTTTTAGTCAGTAAAAGTCTAACACGCCCTTCCGCTCCGCCCAGAGCAGGAAAAGTCATTTGATGAATTCCCAACTTCAAAAAAAAAAAAAGGACCTCATGCTCAGCAGTATCGCTCGCGACCGCTAGACCAACGAGGCTACTAAAAATAATTTACGAAACTCTTAGAGCTAAAAAAAAACTCTCTTACTGACGCAACATATTGCTATTCCAGAAACATAGGCGCTACTGACAACAAAACAGTCGCACTCCTTGCGTTCGGCGAAGGTTGGCACAATTATCATCACGTCTTCCCTTGGGACTACAAGGCAGCAGAGCTAGGAAATAACAGCTCAAACTTGTCTACTGCCTTAATAGACTTCGCCGCTAAACACGGTAAGACTAAACTTACATATTTAAAACTTTTCTATTAATGCCCTAAATGGACTTACGTGAGTGCAATTGTGTTGTTAATTATGGAATCTTTCTGTACACTATGTTAACATGGTGTGCTCTTAAACAAAGAAGACTACCTATCACATTTGTGAAATAGGTATGGGTAAAATTTTTAAGTTCATGTGCATAGTGAAATTGAGCTCGTAGGTATTCCATCCAACGATTTCCTGCGGTGTGGTATTTTTTTTGTAATTTATGTGTCCCATTTGTGACAAAGCAATACATACGGGCTTTTGCGTCCGAATATCGGAAGACAATCAATTGACAAGTATTCCACATACAGCACCGATTCAAACAACTCTTGATATAAGCGAATGGCACCAAAGTTATCCCACTTACTAAATACTGAACCAAAAATGTGATAGTTTCGATTGTTTAAATTTTATTCCACAAACGGCATCTACTATAGTAAATATTCCGTGTAGGTACCGATAGTACAGATACGATCTGATGGCATTACTCAGCTCGTCCCTTCAAAGTATAGTTTTTCTCAAACTCGTTTTTCTTCACAGGATTGGCTTACGATTTGAAAACAGTATCAGCCGATATGATCCGACAGAGGGTGAAAAGGACAGGGGATGGAACCCACCCATGGTCTAAGGAGGGTCTAGAAGAGGGAGAGCACTACCACCCAGAGAACCCAGTGTGGGGCTGGGAAGACACGGACATGACCGAAGAAGAGAAACAATTTGCAGAAATTGTCCACAGAAAAACTGAATAGATTCCTCAAGTTATGGAATTTGTTTTAATGTTTCTTCTGTATAAATAAACGTCCCTATACCAATTTCTGGTGACTGATTGCTATTGTATTTTGTGAGCATTTTATGTTTAAACTTTATTGTAATAATTCAATTAAGAAAAGCTGCCGCTCAAGAAAATTTTATAGATACATTGTGTTGCTTCTCTACATGAATCAATGAAAGAGCCAGAAAAAAGAAGTTCCAATGGTTGTAATTTTGTAAATAACAAATGTGAATGTGATGTAAAAGTATATTATATACCTATGTATTGTACCTATTGTATAGTTACTTTCCTGGTTTTGTTGTAAATGATGATGGGACACATCTTTAGCAGAACTACTTTCTCATGTTGTATGTTATTAGATTAATGGCATTCGGCCAATATCTTGCGTAAGGATATATAAGGTAATTATTAAACACAAGAGATTGTGTGGGTAGGTATTATTCATAAGTGACTGAACCGACTTATGTATCTAATACTATGTTAGTATTTAGTATATTTCGTACACTTGTAGGTATGATATTGTTCTGATGGTGATTGTTAAGGATATTTATTTTTTAATTTATTACTTGTTAAAAGCCCGAATAGCGTCACGTTTGAATGTAGTGAAGATCTTTAAACAAATTTTTAAACGAAGCTTATTTTAAGATGTTTTAAGCCCTTAGTGAAACTTGACACAAACTTCATGTAAGTTTTAATTTATTTAGTAGCGAAACATTCGGAATGGAAAGCTGCTTTAAATAAGGTTGATAACGTCCACACTCTGAAACATGGTTCCCTAATGTTGAATTGACGTATGCGAGTGCTGGCATTAGTGTAACACTTTTGTAAATTATATCTTTATATTTTAATAAATTGTGAACCGTTAATGTCCTTTTTTATCTTGAGTGGCTTACACTAAATCTCGCGGACTTGTTTCTCCATATCAATTGATTTTCGCTTTATGCCGCGGGTGACACGCGTCAGAAGGCATAGAATTTATTCCGGAAGGTTAATGTTTATAAAACATTAATATTTAACATAGTTAAAGCACCGAAATCTCGATGATTTCACATCAGTAAGCACCTAAATTTTTGCACCCGTGCGAAGCAGGTGCGGGTCGGTAGTACATATACATAATCAACCTATAATGTTCCCACTGCTGGGACACAGTCCTACTGTCTGTGAGAGGGAGCGAGCCGTAATCTACCACGCGGGCCCAGTGCGGGTTGGTAGATGTCACAAGTCTTCGAATTTTTTGGTTCTAGGACATGCCGGTTTCCTCACGATGTTTTCCTTCACCGTTTTGAGAGCAGTGGCGATGAAATAATTTACACAAAGTAAAGCGTCTATCAGGATTCGAACCTACAACTCGTAAGTCGTGGCCGTTACCACTGGACCACCACTGCTCAAAACACTAGTACATATGCTAGTACATATGTAATAAGGTAAGTAGTACATACAGATAAAGATTTCACGCCGTGGTAAAAAAATAAGTGATAGCGGGAGACTGCTTTATTATTTACGAGCTGTTGCCCGCGACCAGGATGAAAAGTATATGATGATGTCTAGCTCCAGGTCATAGTCTACTCATGTGCCAAATTTCATCCAAATCCGTTCAGCCGTTTTAGCGTTAAAGCGTAACAAACAAACTAACTTTCGGATTTATAATACGTATTATTACTAGCTGCGCCCCGCGATTTCACCCGCGTAAGTCTCGATCCCGTGTGAATATCTGGATAAAAAGTATCCTATGTCCTATTCCAGGTCATGGTCTAATCATGTGCCTATCCGTTCAGCCGTTTTAGCGTGAAAGCGTAACAAACTCACTTTCGCATTTGTAATATTAGTTAGGATTAGGATAGTTAGGATTAGTATTTCAATGGCATTGTGCTTAAAAATTAAAGTAATAAAAACTAAAACCCAACTACGACAAGAAAGTCAATCAATTAAAATGGTATAAACAAGACACCACAGACAGTGTTAGGGCCATAAATCGAACAGATTACGTGCGACTCCGGATTTTTAATTTGTCTGTCTGTGGTGTCTTGTTTATACCATTTTAATTGATTGACTTTCTTGTCGTAGTTGGGTTTTAGTTTTTATTACTTAATTTTTTTTTTTTTTTTTGGTTTTTTAATATATATATTTTTGAAATGTGCTAATTCAGCCCTTTCATTTGATACCTAACATGGTATGATTAAAAAATATTTGTTTTTTAGTTCATGACTTTATGTACTCTACAGGGCGCCTTTTTTAATTTAATGTGACGGCGCATAGCCTATAACCAGCGGACGATCAAGACGCTTCCTAAAACCTTACTCGAGAACCACACTTTATCCATTGGTGAAAACAGCATGAAAATCGGGGAGTAGTTTTTGAGTTTATCGCGTACAGGACAACAGACAGACAGACGCGGCGGAGGATTTGTTTAAAAATATGTAAGGATAGTATTAAAAATTAGCACTAAGTACCTACTTATTTATTTATTTATTTATATATTCTTTATTGTACACCACAAAAATATATAACAAAAAATAATAACAAACACTACAAAATATACAATGGGCGGCCTTATCGCTATCCGCGATCTCTTCCAGCCAACCTTGGAATGGACAGTGATTTGCCTGGACATAAAATGGGGCTGTCGTAGGTGCAAATAATAAGTCTACAATATACTAAAATAGATACACATATACATACATATCCTAAATAATAATAGATACATACATACATACATACGAAATAAGTATATAAGCAAGCGAAAAATTAATGATGGCTATAGATAATTACACAGTAACGAAAACAAGATCACAACGACAAGTAATGTTCCTTAACGAGTCTTGGGTAGGTTCAGATGACAAGCGCTCAGCGCGCGTTGAACGCGCGTTGAATTTTTGTATAGTGTTCACATGGTGCGCGCTTGTCAGGCGTTAAACGCGCGTTGTTGCGGCCAGTTTGAGTTCTACATTTGTCGAAGATGGACGTAGAAACAGTTTTATCGGTGATTTTATACAGACGGCAGAAACGACACAACAGAAGACGGAGATATTGGGTTCACCCAATTTTGTCAACCAGGCTGACTGAAAGTCAGTACATTATTTTATATCCTAAGTTAAGGCAATTTGAGCCCAAATTCTTTAACTACTTCAGAATGTCCATCAAGTCATTTGATGACTTACTGACTCTCATAAACGATGAACTCGTAGCAGATAAAAACGCTGTGCGATATAGCATTTCACCGGAAGAAAAACTCATAATTACATTGAGGTAAGTTTTTTAATAATCAACATAATCTATAAATCAAATAAATCAAATCAACTTGTTTAGGAACAATTTTTTTAAAGAAAAAATAACATTTTGTTACTCGCAGAATAACTCTAACTCTGATTCATTGCTGACATTAGTTGGTGCTGGCGATGGAGTAGGTGTTACTGGCGATGGAGACCCCATTGCTGTAGTATAACCATAATGTGCAAAATTATTTGACACACTAGACTGCTGTGATCTATAATCATGATAACGAAAGCCTTCAACAGAAGCTGATGACTGATGACGCTGCTCTTGTGATGAATAATTTCTTCGTTGTGATACCGGGTAATTTTGATTTTCATATGTCTGTTGTTGTGGTCCTTGAAATTCATTTTGGTTTTGCAAAATTAAATTATAAATGGCAATTTTAGTTTGAAGTCGCCTATATTCCGGAATTTTTTTAATCTCTTTAACGAGTGACAAACAAAACAGCTTGTCTTCATCGTCATCTTCTTTTGGATGAGACACATTTTTCTGTGCTAAACTCTGCTCTAATATGTTTGCAAATCTTTCATCAGCAGGATTTAATTTTTGTTTTTTTCTTGAAGTAGATTTAGGACTCTTAAAGCCAGAACTTATTTCTACTTCAGCAACCTCTGACGAAGTTGATGCATTATCTGCATCGAAACTACTTTCTGTATCTTTGTTGGCAATTGATGCCTGTAGAAATCGTAGTCTATTATAATGAATATATGTCGAAGTTTTGGAAGCTCCTGATCCAGATTTGACAGTCTTTATTTTCTTCACCTCTCTCATATAATTATCCCGTAAACTCTTCCACTTTTTTCTGCAGGGATGACGCTGAAAAAAAAAACAGTATTTAGTAATAGTTTATGTTTTTTTCCAGATATTTGGCCATTGGATGTTCATTTGGGACATTAAGCTACGACTATAGAATTGGCAAATCTACTGTGGCTACTATAATACCACATGTATGTGAAACTATTTGGAAAAAATTAAGGCCCGTTGTTATGAGTGAACCAACGAAAGAAAAGTGGTGTGAAATATCCACGATATTTGAAAAGAACTCAAAGTTTCCCAATTGTTTGGGAGCCTTGGACGGGAAACATATACGGTTAATCCAGCCTGAACACACGGGTTCTATGTATTATAACTATAAAAATTATTTTTCGCTAGTTTTATTGGCGCTAGCGGATGCAAACTATTGTTTTGTGTGGGTTGACATAGGTGCCTACGGTAAAAACAGTGACTAAGGTATATTCAAGAATTCTTCATTGTACAAAAAGCTGACAGAAAGGTCATTAGATCTACCTGAGCCAAAGGCATTGTTAATACAAAATAGACCGACAACGTTGCCATATGTGATAGTGGCTGATGAAGCTTTTGGCATGATGGAGAATTTAATGCGTCCATATGGGGGAAGGTCACTAACTTATGCTAAAAAAATATTTAATTACCGTTTGACATTAGCACGCCGGTATGTTGAATGTACTTTTGGCATAATGTGCAATAAATGGCGCATTTTACACAGGCCGTTAGATGTTAACATCGGTTTTGCAGAAAAGATCGTAAAAGCGATATGTACACTAAATAATTATGTCAGAATCAGGGATGGCTACAATTTTGAAGACACACTTTATACGCCACCCCTGGAAAATCTAGCCTCACATTATACCGGACGTGCTGTGCGACAGGCGGATAATGTTCGAGTACATTTAACAAACTATTTCATTAATGAAGGAAAAGTAGATTGGCAGGATCGTTATATTTAACTTGTAACACAAACCGATTGTAAATGTAAATAAATATATATACTCACATAATATTTTCTTCTTTTCTTCATTGTCATGTCCTTCACAAAATATAAGGACGAGTTCTTCCCAAGCCCGTCTTCTCAAATTCTTATCTGAATAATCGCTACTTGTCATGTCCCATATCGCAGGACGTTTCTCTATTTCATCAATTAATAATTCCGTATTAAAAGCTTCGGTTTCCATTTCGGACGATTTTCGGACGAACTTGACGAACCCTAAAATACGTCTATCCGCGTCGAAAGCGCGCGCTCAACTGAACGGAAACATAGAAAACCAATGATCTCAAAGCGGCGTTGACGCGCGCTGACAACAGTCGAGCGCTAGCGCAGCGTTGAACGCGCGCGTTACTAAAACGCGCGTTAGCATGTGTACGGCCTGAATAAAATGTATGTAGTTGTAAACGCGCGTTATCAAAACGCGCGTTGAGCGCTTGTCATCTGAACCTACCCTTAAACACTAGTATCGACTGCGCGCGTTTTATTTCTACTGGCAATGCATTCCACAAACGAGCGGCCTGGACGGCAAAGGATTTGTCGAGGAAAGTTGTGGAATGCATAGGCATTTTAAGCTTTAAGTTATCCGATGACCTTAAGAATTTCGTGTGGGAGTCACAAAGAAACTGGAAACGATTCTTGAGATACAGAGGGGTGAGAGGGGAAAACAGCACATTAAACAAAAGGGAAAGAATATGAGCATTCCGGCGAAGGCGGATTGGTAACCACTTGAGTTTCACACGAAATTCGGAAACATGGTCATATTTACGCAAACCGAATATGAACCTTATACAAACATTTTGAAGCCGCTCAAGTTTATCGAGTTGGTCTTGGGTAAGGTCAAGATAGCTGGCATCAGCATAGTCAAGGATGGGTAAAAGAAGCGATTGTGCAAGAGCAATCTTGGTGGCAGTCGGTAGAAAATTACGTAATCTCTTCAAAGATGCAGCGGATGCAAATAGTTTGCGGCTAACTTCCTGCAGCTGGGCAGTCCAAGAGAAGTTCTTATCGATGAATATCCCCAAGTTTTTAACTTTCTCACTAAACCTACCTACTTTACTTACTTAACTACCTACCTACCCTGCCTACCTACCCTACCTACCTACCCTACCTACCTACGCTACCTACCTACCTACCTACCTAGCCTATCTACCTACCCTACCTACCCTACCTACCTACCCTACCACTTAGGGGTATGAAAATTAGTTTACGACCGATTCTCAGACCTACCGAATATACGCAGGTATACATTATTAAAATTTCATAAAAATCGGTCAGCCGTTTCGGAGGAGTATGGCAAATTGGCAACTAACACCGTGACACGAGAATTTTATATATTAGATAGAAGAAGGAGATAGATTCGATTAACAAGACGTGGCATAGACTAGAAGTTATTTATTAAATAATCTTCAACATAGGTACCACTTATAACAAGTAGACATTTGTAATTATAAATGTTTACTACATGCACTTAAATGAATAATTATCCTGCCCCGCGGTTTCACCCGCGTAAGTCTCGATCCCGTGGGAATATCGGGATAAAAGTATCCTATGTCTTATTCTAGGTCATAGTTTACCTATGTGCCAAATTTCATGTAAATCACCGCTAAAACGGCAGCACGGATTTTGATGAAATTTGGCACAGGGACACCATGACCCGGAATAGGACATAGGATACTTTTTATAGCATAATATACTTTTTGTAGCTTCGGCCGAATTCATGTAGAATTCTGGTAACTGACGCCGATAAGCCAGCGCTTGGCACTGCCGACAAGCGCTGGTTGTCAACCCAACTGTTGGCGCAGTCAGTTTTATCATACATAAGCTGCGCCCCACTGCACTGTTTCACCCGCGTTAGTCCCGATCTCGTGGGAATATCGGGATAAAAAGTAGGTATCCTATGTCCTATATTCCAGGTCATGGCCAGGTGCCAAATTTCATCTAAATCAGTTCAGCCATTTTAGCGAGAAAGCGTAATAAACAAACAAACAAATAAACTCTTTTTCGCATTTATTTATTTATTTGTTTTAAGGCACCATGTCCTAATACACCAATTATTACAAACTAATTAAAATAAGTACATGGTAGGTACCGTTAACAAAATCATACAAATAAAATCATAAAAATAAAGGTAAGTGCATTACAATGAATTGGTTCAAATTAAAATTTAAAATTCCATATTACCCATTGATTTACATATATGTCAATGATATTAGCACACAATACATTACTTATGTACTTACATTAAAACTGTTCTCTCTTTATCGTCTGTTGGCACTCCGACGGATTTCGAACCAATACCTGAGGTCCGAACTGCTCCAATCCTCACTGACGACCCTCAACAGTTGCTTGGTCGATTTTCGTACACTGCTTGAAAACTACTATATGCGCGATCGAATAATGGCATAAAAGTTGCCAGTCTCGCTTCAGCGAACATGCTCGACGCGCTACAGTACCGCGGAAATATCTTTAAGATGGTACTGTCGACTTTTTAAATTTTGGGAACCAATTTTATTTTATAAAATTTTATTTATCATACTTTTTGCCGAATCAGCGCGAACCGGCGCCGACTAATTAGATAGTAACTTCTTGATACTTATCGGCGACGGTTCGCGCTGATTGGGCAAAAAGTATGAAAACTGCCTGACCACAATCCACCGACAAACGCTTGGCATATCGGCGCCTGTTACCACGGATCTACAGGAATAAATTACTATCAAAAAGTTATAAATAATAAATAAATAATAATGCTACATCTACATCATGTAGATAGGTACTAGACATATACAACATGGGTTTTCTTTGATATAAAACACAATATTAAAGAATTGAAATTCCCGTCTTCATTTCTAATTATTCTAACATTTAATAAGTTATTATAAACTGGCAAGTTTACATTTTGCAGGCAAAACATTGTAGGTATCTAATGTTTTCCATTATGAATATTATTATTTTTCCCAATAACAGCTAGCATTTTCCCATCAGCGTATGCTTTCACCCATTCTGAGTTTACAGAGAATGCTGGTATCTCATCTACGTGGTCAAAATCTTCAACAAATGTGTGATCTTCATGTTTGAGAGGTCTCTTAGTGTCATCGTACAGCACTCCAAAGTGATCAGAATGGATATGCTCTTCAATATTCGTTGCAGCATACTTCTCATTGCTGTATCCGTCGTTCACGTAAACCACTTTGTGTTCGTACTTGTCGTTGAAAGCATTGTTCCTTAGAATTGTAAATATAGCTCCCATTAGGGCCATGTTGTTCATCATCCCAACCATTAGAGTCATCATCTTCAACCCTGGCAAGATAAAAGGGATGATGGCTGACATGACCAGACCTGGCACTAACATTAATGGTGCGAACTTGTATAATGATTTCTGTAATTTCTTCATGGTGCTTCGACCTGATTCCGCTGTGTCACCTGAAAGTGAAAACAATATTTTTAAAGTGGAATGAAACAATTTTCCAATATTTGACCGCCGCGCGCCGTTCTACTTTCACGGTTTTGTTAAGGTGATCACCTTATAATAACACCAAACAAATTATGACTAGGTATCGTGTGCTGTTTGATGTCTTGCCCGACTAACATGACTAAAATATATTTTAGTCATGTTCATTCAAATGACTAAACTATATTTTTTATATTAAAAAACATAATTTTATAGGTAACGATGGCGATGTAAATAGAGCTTAAATAAATGGGCTTTGTTAACTTAAGGCCCTACCCTACCTCAAATTGCTTAGCATGATAAAGACACTGTTCCACATACTTTGAATGGCTTTGCAATATTTAATCAAATCTAGCGCAAAAACTGGATGACATACAACTGTTAACAGGAGGTGAAAGTAGGCATATTCTTATGACTATGAGCAACTTTTACTATAGCACCAACTATGACATAATTAATAAAAAACCGGACACGAAGGATTCCGTACCGTATTAAGATCGAAAAAAAAAATGCCGAAAATACTGCAGCATTAATTTTGATATAAACATAAATGTTAAAGTTGAGGATTGTTGCTAGGTCCTATGTTTGGCGAAAACGCGACTACATAAAATTTTCCGATAGAAAAAAAACCAAAGTTACCTCTCCTCTAAACCGAACTATAAACCGCTGTTATTCAAAAAATCAATTCAAAATAGATAATGAAATTTTACATAATAACTGAACTAAAATTTTTTTTCAAATAACCATTATTTTCACCGTAAAAAGCAATTACCTAAACTAGCACTAGCACCCCACTCCGTCTCGCTCTTACTCAGGCCGCGAGTAGTATGGTGCGAGCGAGATAAAATTTGAGGTAGGGTAGGGCATTAATGGTTCTGCACTAGTATATGACTACATTGAACAAAATATTTGTATTCCGCCTGCATTGTTTACATTATTGGAGTTCATTCATACTAATAGGTAATGCAACTCAGAATGAAGCAAAAATAACTTACTTGTAAAAATGTCAACTTTCATCGTTCCATTTCCTTTAGAGCCCAGTTGTAAGTGATAGCCGGGTATCATGTTGAATCCCAGGGGTCGATACTGTAGCAATTTCTTAGTATCATCGTAGAGCTGTGAGTATAACTGTTCGTCGGAGGAATTACTGTACTTCATCCATGGGAACTGTTCCACATCCTCAGTCAGGTTGAACTGCCTGGTGGGGTCTTTGGCATAAGCTTCGATGGCGCGTTCTGCTCGCCACACACTTAGAGCACTGAGACATTTTGTGGGTCCTAATGCACGTGTGCAGGAGAATATTCGTTGCACAGGGTAGTAGTGTTGTCCGAGGAGCGAATGTAGCGTAGTGTCGAGGTGTTCGCGCGACGTTCGCGGGCGCTGGTGTGCGTACACACACTGGCTCGCGGCCAGTAGTAGCAGTGCGGTGAGCGGGCGCATCGCTGCGGTTGAACTGACACCAAAGCAGGTTCCCTCACTACTCACTACTCGGTCCAAATGGTAAATCCATCGCAACAGCAGGCGAAAGCGATGTTTGGTCGCGCACGAAAGAAATAATTTATCGAGGAATATGTTTTTCCTAAGTAAGTTTGAAGCATTTCCCGAAAGGTGGAAGTTGCGTTTTATCATAATGATGATTAATGCACTGTTTTATACCGACAGTCTGTATATTTCCGACAAATGAGAAAGTTAATTGCGTGAAGTAGAAAACACAATATAATTTCGATTTCCACATTCCAGAACTCTTAAATCCAGTTTAAAGTTCTTAAAAGTTTACAAACACACTTACTATTGATTAACTGACTGCAAATTAATTTATACCTAACGAAGCGGGTAAAAACTTAGTTTGCAGTTGTTGGTAAGTAAATACCGATTAAATCAATCAATCAACTTGATCTAAGCTCAGTTTTAGGCCTACCTATATAATAATCCATTTGAAATAAGATTAGACATTTATCCTTTTGTACAGTCTGTTCAACCGATTTTGACTTTTATTGCGTTGGTCAGATGACAAATGGCAGCTGCAGTAGATAGTTGGTATTGTGTAACCTTTTTTGCTTTTAATGCCATCCTTATGCCTACGGCATAGAAGTCAAAATCGGTTCAACGGACTGTAAACAGGTTTGTTTAAATGTCTAATGTAATTTCAAATGGAGTATAGTGTTTCGTTATTTACTAAACTACCTATACAATCATGTCACTTTCGCTAGAAACAACTTTCTCGGTTTTCAGCGGTGGGTGCACCCATGCAGCACACTATTTTTTGTGGCATGGCATTCGCCTCTGTTTCCTGAATAAATATCTAGGTAATTCAAGTTTTGTTGCAGGAGTTTTGCCGGATGAGTATACTACTATATTGTTCCTATTTCTGTCTCGAAGGAGAATTCCTGTGCATCTCTTCCATGGGTAAACCGCCAAAATTGCAGACATGAGACTTTCATTTTTGTGTGTAGAGGTCAGCAAGTCCCTTGGTGTTTCAGTTTCAGATGGCTTTAACCACTTTATAGGGTGTAGACTTTTAAAGTTGAAGAAAATAAAATGTCTCACTTTAATTCAACTTTCTACTATCTTCTTAACATAAACATCCTACCTACTTATTCTTCATAGTTATGATGATTATGATCGCGTCATAAACTTTATTTTCTGAATTTAGCTAATTCAGAAAATATACTCGAACACCTTTGACTTTTTCAATTCTTTTAACTTATTTCTTTATTTCTCTAAATGGGGTATAAATCTAAAGACTAACTCTAACAAAACGAACTATTACTAATATTAATTAAAGCTAATATACTAGATGCATTGCTTTGCGCATTCGCTAAATAATAGGTAGGCACCTACACTACACTGTTCCACATACTTTGAACGGCTTAGCATAAGCATAATCAGCCTATAATGTACCCACTGCTGGGACACAGGCCTCCTCTCTGTGAGAGGGAGTGCGCCGTAATCCACCACGCGGGCCCAGTGCGGGTTGGTAGATGTCACATGTCTTCGAATTTTTGGTTCTAGGACATGCCGGTTTCCTCACGATGTTTTCCTTCACCGTTTTGAGAGCAGTGGCGATGAAATAATTTACACAAAGTAAAGCGCCTGTCAGTGTTCGAACCTACGACCTACAACTCGTAAGTCGTGGCCATTACCACTAGGCCACCACTGCTCTCAATGGAATTAATCTTTGAACGGCTTAGCAATATTTAATCAAATCTAGCGCAAAAACTGGATGCCATACAATCATTAACAGGAGGTGAAAGTGCCGCATATTCTTATGACTATGAGCAACTTTTACTATAGCACCAACTATGAAATAATTAATAAAAAACCGGACTCGCACACGAAGGGTTCTGTACCGTATTAAGATCGAGAAAAATATGCCGAAAAAACACGTTTCTTGTATGAAAATTAAGGGCCTACCCAACCTCAAATTGCTTATCTAAAATACCTAATGCAGCATCAATTTTCAAATAAATATGTTAAAGTTGAGGATTGATGCTAGATGTAGGATCGTGTTTGCGTCAAACATGTCCTATGACGAAAAATACGATCCTACATAAAATTTTCTCGACAGTTTTTTTTTTTCCAAAGTTTCCTCTAATCCGAACTATAAACCTCTGGTATTAAAAAAATACTTAAAATTAGATCATGAAACTTTGCTTAATAACTGAAGTAGGTAACTATAAAGCAGGCCATATGTTTTATTTTATTTAAATTACCATTATTTTCACCGTAAAAAGAAATTACCTACCTAAACTATTCGAGGCTTGGAGCCCCCAGCACCCTACTCCGTCTCGCTCTCACTCAGGCCGCGAGTCATATGGTGCGAGCAAGATAAAAAGTGTTTTTTTTTTTAATTGAGCTGAGGTAGGGCCCTTAAGGGAACTCATTGCATTTTAAATTTGTTATATTTTTATTATTTGTTGTTGTAGCGGCAATAGAAATACTATGTGAAAACAACTGTCTACCTAAGATCATAAGATGTTCATGAGACAGCCCGCTGACAGACAGACGGACGGATGGACAGCAGAGGCTCAGTAATAGCACCCAAGTAGCACAAAACTGCTGTATATAAGCTGAATTACTGTCTACCATAGAACCTTAAGCTGTACAAGCCTGCTGAATAAGAGCATTAGCAGCGCTGTTTCAGCTGATATAACTCTGATTTGGGCACAAATTAAACAGCTAATAGCAAAATAACTGGTACTAATTGCATTATATTAGCATTATTTAAGCATTTATAAGGGTAACAGTCACCCCAAGAGCTGAACATTGGCTGATTATTAGATTTGATGTTACCTATTATGCAGCACAATGGCTGATTTATTAGATGTGAATTACCTATTATTTAGCACAAACTACAGATGTGAATCTTTTAAAAGCTTCATCTGTTGAAAGTTTATACATAATTAAAATTTTCATGTTGTGCCATTTTGTGGCCAGTGTTTGTAGTAAAATATTAATAGTTTTCGGAAAGTAAAACCTTGTTTTTTTTTTCTAACATGCGTGAATTTTGTTTAGGAAAGCAAGTTTATTGTCAAATATGGTATGATTATAGGCGAAAATTTTCATGCACTCTCTAAATATGACTGTTTAGTTGAATAAGTTGATGATACAAAAAAAAAGCTAGAATTCTCTTTTTAAATTACATGTAATTTTACAGTAAACTGTTTAGGATACCAATTATTTCTAAGTCAACTCTTTACTTAGAAATAATTGCTATCCTTTTCAAATCTGGTTGTTATTTTCGTTAACTAAACAAAAATAAATTGTTAGTATTATTATAATAAATAGGTTAAAACATGAAAAATGGCTGACAACCAATGTGTACCGCATTAATCACAATTAAATGCTTTGTGCTGTATAAGAATTCACTCGTGGTACATAAATCCGTAACAAGCTGACATGAGCAGTTTTTGTGTTTAACAAGTCAGCCATAGATCCAAGTAAAGCTTAATAGTGGGACACGTGCGTAATTACCTGTTTAATCTGTATTGCTGTTTAGGATTCTCAAGTATACCGCATCAATTTTTCGGCGAATTCCGGCAGTTCTTCGTTTAGCTTTCCACATTTCTAAATACAATACCACAATATCGCGATGATGGTCGTGGCATTTAACTGATATGAAATACGTACTGGGCGCTCATGATAGTCTTTCAGGATCTCATATAACAGCATGAGTCAAGTCATGAGTACAAGTATTCAGACCCAAGCAGGATCAAAGGTCACATGTCACCTAATTTATAGCAGTTTGCTGTATTATATCATCATATAAGTTCACCCATAGTGATCATGTGGGCCAGATAAGTGCTATTATAAGACTGCGTGTAGCAAGCTGATTACCACTGTAAAAGTTCAACTATGTTCAGCAAGATACATTATATCATTGTTAATTGAAGTCACAGAATAATTGATTGCATTAAAGCAGTCCACATGTTCTTTTTTTAAATGCAAGCATTATATGGATACGTTTGTGGCCTTCAATTCAGAATATAGCTGCTTTCAGGTCCACAAAATGCTATTGATTGCTAAATGCTGATTAACATAGACCTGAACACCTCTTTTAACGCTCGCAACATTACAATGTTATTTCCGTGGTAGTTAATATAGCCAATATACAGCTGTAAGCGTAATTTCCAGCTTTTGCAGTTCGACTAAACTCTAATAAGTCTTCATATATGCTAAAGTTACCGACGTGGTACCCTATCCAATAATGCAGTTTTGTCTACTTGGGCAGAGGTTCCGTTAGGCACCCTTCCGGTTACGAAACCTTAAAAAAATCAATTTCATTACATTAGTATCCTAATCTTAACTAATATTATAAATGCGAAAGTGTGTTTGTTTGTTTGTTAAGCTTTCACGCTAAAACGGCTGAAAGGATTTGGATGAAATTTGGCACATGGGTAGACCATGACCTGGAAAAGGCCTTAAGTAGGATAAGTACTTTTTATCCCAATATTCCCACGCGATCGAGACTTATGCGGGTGAAACCGCGGGACAGCAGATATTTTTCAACATCTCGTAATTTATATAAGTAAATTCTGTTTATATATTCACAGGTATAGTTGACCTCGTTAGTGTTTTATCACCCTAAGGTTGAATATCACTTGCACTTAATTCTTTTTGTTCGTTTATGTGACAGTTAGATAGTTTCAACCTTATTGAAGTTTCAATTTAGTGGATATTGTTGTCAAAAGTGATAAAACAATTACGAGGTACACTATATCTACCTTCGTCCCCTGAAAGATTACCAAAATTCAAAGCCAGCCTCTATAAATTAATTAATATACGTTCTAATTAATCGTTCAAGTAGCAATACGTAGAAATACTGTTAATCGCAAGGCATGGTATTCGGTCTGTTTGTACTTCCGTTACACATATAAGTCGGGACTTTACTTCTGCAATGCTCCTAAAGCGAAAGTGGTCACTCATTTTATTGTTTTTAGGTTACAATAAAATTAATTGTTAGAATGCCTCGTTGTTCTAGTGACCGCAATCGCAACTGCGAAGCGTGGGGTCCAAGGTTCGATCCTCGTGATGGTTATTGCGATTATTCCGTAGCAGCCCGAAACTATGAATAGGTATACTTACTCGCACTTTATAAGATTAATTGAACTTAAACATTGATTGCAAAATGTAGGTATACCACCGCTTTTCAAAACTCGAGGGAATTCGTCCACGGCTAATAGGAACATCAGTAGGACGAGCAGTAGCACCCTATCCGGTAAAGGCAACAACCCACAATCCATCCCCCAAGCGTGACCATTCAATGTAAAGGCCAGATAAGAAAAAATACAAAGATACCGTGTTTAATGGCCACGACCACCCAGAAAAAAACACTGAAGGAAGGGTTCTAAACTATGTTTAATGGCCACGACCACCCAGAAAAAAACACTGAAGGAAGGGTTCTAAACTATGTTTAATGGCCACGACCACCCAGAAAAAAACACTGAAGGAAGGGTTCTAAACTAAAAGTACTAATTACATAAGTATTTTATCTGTATAAGCCAAGCCTTATCATGTCACACTCGTGTAATATCTATTCGCGTGATTTTAAAACATAATTATTTCATAAAAAATGCCTAATTAGCGACGAGGATGTGCATAATAATTGTATTTTTTTTAAAATGACCAGATATGCACGCTATATACGCGTTTATATGACTGACAGTAACAAATGAAAGCGACCACAGTTTTTTTTTTTTTTTTGTTACGTGCAAATTATGCTATGGAAAGTATTGGTTAATAAAGCAACGTCTAGACATCAGACGTTATAATCGATATCGAAATTCTACTTTAAAAGTAAGTAGTTAGTAATATGTATAATTGTATGTTCACAACATAAATTCTATTTTAAGTCTAAACGCGAAGACTTGTAATTGGCTGTCTGGCGACTATTGTTTCCTTTTTTTTGTTGTTTTAGCTGTAAGTCTTCCATGTTGTGATAAATAAATAAAAAGTTGATTAGAATAAGCTGTGTTATGAATTTTAAGCAGTTTCTATGCGCTCGCGCCGCGCCG
Source organism: Lithophane ornitopus (assembly GCA_948473465.1). Lineage (NCBI taxonomy): Eukaryota > Metazoa > Arthropoda > Insecta > Lepidoptera > Noctuidae > Lithophane > Lithophane ornitopus. The sequence goes on from OX419613.1 coordinate 12,808,723, forward strand.
CCGCGCCGGCTTAGCATGATATCAGTGTGAAATAATCAATAATAGAGAATGTAAGAGTTGCGTGATTTGATGTTTTTTTCGAACGTATATAATTGCGAAGTATATGACAAGATGCGTAGATATTGTTTCAGTAATGCATGTGCGAAGTACGCTTTTTTCAACCGTTTAAGGTGTTTTAACGTTTTTTTATAAAACACAAACGGTACGTAGAACCAAGATTGTCGATTGTTTATGTATTGTTAAAGCTCGATGATTTCGATTTTCATTTCCCATGTATTATGTAGTTACAGTTACAGATATAGTGTCACGGGAGAAGTAACAACAGCTTTTTGCGTGTCTTGTATTGATGATCTCTCATATTTATGATGAATCAAAAAGTTAATTAATGTACGATTGTCATCTTGGAACCTCCTATCAATTAATTAACCTTTATGATAGTGTAAGTAGGTACCTAGCTATACAGGGTGTAAGGGACAGTCCTCCTCAAACTGATGGGATGAATTCAGTATATCATACTAAGACGGCCGGTACATGAAATTATTTCAGGAACGTTATGGGAATCCAATAAACCTGATTAATTTGTTTTATTACCTCACACGCAATGTATACCGTGGCACAACCCACATAGCCGCATTAACCCGTGGCGAGAGGGGCGCGCTCGCGGCGCGTTATTTATCAATGTAAATTTTGAATTTCACGCGCCGTTCGCTATAGTATTTCAACATCCACTGCTGGCTTTTTATTTTAGCTGTTTTATTTACATAAATAGACTGCTGCCTAGCAGAGAATGTAATTTTACATTGAAATAAAAAAATAAGAAGTGAAAAAATAAAACATTTTCTTGAGAAAAATTTCGGTGGAATAGGATTCAAAATAAGGAGCTGAATGCCCCCTGTTAATTTGCGGAGGGCTTTCCCTTACAGCCTGTATATATATATAAAGTTTTTTAGCACTTTTAGAATTAGAATTTCAACCAGCTCAGGAAATAAGGCTATGGTCAACCCCCTTAGTAGATTTAAAAAAGACTGATTTAATTTTTGCATGGATTGAATTAAAACTTACGCGGTAGGAATACTCAAACTCCTGGATAAGATCTCGCAGCGGCAGAGACTTGAATACATTGCCGTGATCACGACACGAATAGTAAATCAACATTGACAAGCTTCTGTCACAATAACAAATGAGAGGCACGTGAAAGCACTAATTTTGTTCCAAAATTCTAGGTTGTCGTTTCGATTTTTCGGCATTCCGTGTGGACAGGAAGTGGCCTATATTGCCGAACATAGTGTGTGATTAGCATACACACGGTCACGGACACGGCCGAGCGGAGCAGCGCCCGCGCAGTGTCGCGCGCCGCTGCCCCACGATCGAGTTTCTCTACACCGTACGTGACAAGATTCCTGATTAATTCCCACTAATTATGCGCCACACACGCAAATCATAATTTCCACTAATTATTCTTACTTGACTCACAGTCGCAATTAAATGAAAGCAAAACTTACAGGAGGCATAGAGTTTATGATTGATTTTTATTTGTGTTGTGCGAATATAAATTATTTTAATTAACTCTATTAATGGACGTTCGATAAGACTAAATCATAATTGCGAATTCTTTTATTACACATGAATAAAAGAAAACAACAAACAAAGAAGACAATCGGAGTTATTAAATTCATAATCATAATGCTGAAGTATTTTAACGAAGTCGTCGATTAATTTAATTAACAAAATATTTTGTACCTAAGTTAGTTATTGGTAGTCATAGTCATCTAAATAAATATAATTACTTAGGTTTATTGTTCGAATTTTTAGGAAACACTAAAAGCTGCCTCTTAAACTATTAGGTACTATTACAAATCGCTGGACAATGTAATCCTGACAGCAATACAAAACAATGCTAGATTAAAGAAGTCCTGTACGGATGAGGAGGATGTTATCGTCACTTTCACCTTTCATTTGCTTCGATAACGATCGCTACAATGTCCAACGGGAGCATACACACCGTTAATGAATCAACATTAGTCCTTAAGCGGCGCAGGCGTCGATATCGGGGGCGACATTTCTACCGTGCAGTCACGTTGTCCTGCGCTTTCTTTTGTCGTGATTCTTTGGTCTCGCCGGCCATTGTCTTTTATAGGAGACTTTATATCCTGGCATGCAAGCAGGTAACCAATCAGTCATACACCAGCAGGCGTCTGGAGATCACCAGCTAATTGTTTCACCGAAATTATTCAGTGTTAGCCAAAATGTGCAACAAACTCACCCTGTTGACTTTGACGTACGTCGTCATCTTCGTCTCTGTAGTGCAGTGTGACAATGTGGAAACTAAGGATTTCTTGAGCCAAGGTAATTATGATTTCTAGTTACCAAAAGGTTCAGAGGTGCTTCAGTCCCATGATTTAACGTCAGCCTATTTCCGAGCACAATAACGAAATCCTGGAATGTTTCCTGGAAAAACCTGAAAATCGAATCCATAACCCCGCGCTCGACTAGGTAGCCAAAAGACCCATCACTAGTGCAATAGGATATTTTCTCGAGAAGATTACAAAACAACTAATTAATGTTACATCATTAGTTGCGTCCAAACAACAAAATTAAATATAAATTTCATTTTGAAAGATATAATTTATAGGAATTAAAAGTAATCAACATAAATATGAATAAATTAGTTTACGTAATGCAAAGAACCGCAAATTATTCAAAGTATAACTAAAAGAAAGTCTTTGATGATTATTATAATCTAGTACTTTGCCCGCGACTTCGTCCGCGTGGATTTCTTACTTTCCTCTAAAAATGTCATAACCCCACCACTTCGAATTATTGTTGTAGTCAGTCAGGTTAGAAAATACCCTGGAAAGGGGTATACGCCTACGTAGTCTATAGATATTTGTCACAAGACTGCATAATGCAGTCTTGTTTACACATAATACAGATTTTTTTAACTAATTGTATCCTAGCCTTTCACCACGACACGGCTTGTTGGAAAAAAAGTGTTTGGTACGTTTTCAGTGTGTGACTTAAAAATTATATAAACACATTTTCAAGTTAATTGAAGCAAGCAGTAAAATCCACCCCTCAAACTTTGTACCTTTTACACCCCGTTAGGAGTTGATTTTTGCAACATTCTTTCAAGCTTAATAACAAATGAAATTTTCTAAAGCGGAGCGTTTCTCTGTCAAAGGATCTCTCATAGCTTTTACAAAAGAGTCAAACCTTTTGTAAATGGCAGAAATTAGGTAGCTGTAACCTACTTGAAATTGAAATTGAAGTTTCGACGTAATACAGCGCCAAATACTTTTTACTAAGTAGGTACATGTACGCAGGCTTAGAAGGTATACTTAAAACATATCGAGTGTTACCTAAGGTATTATTTTTTATTTTTTGGAAAAAAATAGCAACTTAATTTATCTACATAGTTGACTACAAAATTATATTTAAAAAAAAATGACTCTTCAGTTTTTTTTTCCAGCTGCCTTTTAAATCCTTCTTTGTTGTTTACACATATAGGTAAGCAGATTTTCACCTAGTGCTGCGATAAAAAAAAAAGCCGATCATGTTTAAAAGTAAGCTTAGTTTATAAAATTAAATGCTTGTTTACAGACATAAGCGTCGGCCGCACGTTTGGTCACAATGCCCTCAAGCGCCTATCCTTCATCTTCCTGCCAGTCATGTTCACCCTGGGTGTCATCTCCACGCTCCTGATGGCCCTCGCCGTCATCTCTGTGAAGAACCTAGCCATCGGAGTTATGCTGCTCATTGTATCTGTCAGTCAGGTAAGAAAATACCCTGGAAAGGGGTCTACGCCTACGTAGTCTATAGATATTTGTCACAAGACTGCATAATGCAGTCTTGTTTACACAGAATACAGATTACTACTCAATAGGTAAGGATAAAGCAGAAACAACTCATAGGTATAGGAAAAAAAGCTATTTATTTTTAAATAATTTGCTATGGATATGGGCGAGGCCTTTGCCCAAAAGTGGGATCAAAGTCATTTAAAGAAAGCAAGTTTAAAATGTTATAATCTGCTTTTAAATACCCCCACAAACCCTGAACCGTTGCATGCACCCATAAACACAATGTTTTACGTGCGTTACGTTGCGCACTACCGTAGAGCAGTGATTTTGCACACCCAAATAAAAATCGTTTCCCTTTTTTTTTTGCTATGTTAGGTACTTAATTTGATGTACAGAATGCGTAGTTGTCGGCTATGTGATGGGCCTTTTTGCACCCTGTTACATACATATGAGTGCTCGTGACTGTAGGTACCTACCTAGTATTATTTATGACTTTTCTGAACGATTTTTTCTGAAAATATTCTGCAGTTCCACTTCGAAATAAGTACATATACAAGACTTATTTCGCAGCAGAATATTTTCAGAAAAGTTTAGTTCATTTTCGTTTACTCAACTAGACAAAATTCAGTTTAACTTAGTTCTGACTTTGCGAGAGGATTATTGTATTTTCAGTAAGTAACTTCTCATTGAAAGTAACAAAATTTATTTTTTTACATTTTCATATGTACCTTGGTAACCAGGTACTATTTAGGTAGTAACCTACACCGTGCATGACCCTTCGGATAAACAGGAGTGATGTTATGTTATAACCAGCGTCTTTTCATTTTCCAGGCTGTATCCAGGCTGTTCCTCTCGGCTGCGTCGCCACAATCCCTGGTGCACTTACACCCCCGTGCTGAGCTGCTACCCGCCCCCGCCATCCCCGCCCCCTGGCCCGCACCCGGCCCGCTGCTCTCCCCCTGGGGCAGGTCTGACAACGACGCCCCCATAACTGACTAGATCATCTGCAACTCTAATGCCTGTTAGGAATGTATGAAGAAAGTCATGGAGTGATAAGGATGGAGTGTTAATGTGGTAAAAGGAAAATACAACTATTATGACAATGAGATAAACGCCTGACAGAAGACGAAATCGCTATCTCTATAGATCTGGAGTCGGTAAGACCAGTCGGTAAGGATCTATAGCGCGCATCCACTGCATATTCCATAGTCACTTACTTCACTTGACGCCAAATTAAAGTTAGTGCTCCATTTCTTCTTATTCCATGGAAAATAGTAATAAGTAGGCACACGTCCTGGTGACTCACAATCGAAAACCCACCAATCGAGTAAACGCTACGGCTACCTCAACGACTGAGCGATCAGTTCAATTAACATGCATTTATTTATTCGCTAAGAATTAATTAATTTACGTAAAGATTACTTTTCCTCTCACAAAAGTAATAAGATTTTATCGATGTGTTTTATGTAAGTTCGTCTGCCTCTCGCGAAAACTGTGAGATTTTGTGAAAGATAGACGATCGCGTTTAATTTTAAGTATTTATTAATCAATAAATGATTCAAACAATCATTCCATCTTTACATTCCTCTCGGACAGCACGATAAAATGTTGGTCCCGGCTGTCATTCGTGAATCTTTGACAGACCATATGGGTCGTTAAAAGAAGCCTGAAAGGTGCCGAAAGTCAGACAAACAGTCTTCGCAAGGGGTATCATATTACCCAGTATCAGGGACGGTTGGTTTTAGGTTGGAGGTCAGACAAGCAGTTGCTCCATGTAAAATACTGGTATTCAGCTGCATCCGGTTAGACTGGAAGCCGACCCCAGCATAGTTGGGAAAAGGCTAGGCAGATGATGAAATAATTCAAACAGTGTGACTCTCTTTTACCGTGTGAAGTAAGTACTTTCATAATGGCGAGAAATAATTTAATATGGCCGCACGTTTGGTAGCACACGTAACATAATGGCTCTATAATAACTTTGCTTTCTCTCGTGGAATCTAGAACAGTATTATTAGGTACCTTTTATGTTTTTTTGCAAATGCCAAAGCAGCTGAATTCATTATTATGTAAGCGGACAGCTCGTAAAAATACCAACAGAAAACGCAAATTTATCTTTGGTATTATTTTTCATGTTGATATGAAGTATATTGAAAACTGACTTGCAGTTGCAGTCAACAGCACAGCATACAAATGATAAATTCACTTTATCAAATTATTGATTTAAGAAACGTTTTATTGTTATTTAGTGAATATATTTTCTAACCAACCAGTCATAAGTTGTGTAACAAATCCAATTATTATAATTAATAAACATTTTAAGCTAGAACGACTTCTTACACGAACGACTTAAATGTACGTATACTATTTTCATCACCTTGAACTCATTTCTTTTTTATATTCACTTTAGTTTTGAAGAAGCGCAAAGGATTCTACTGTCATTAGACAATTTTGCAATACAATACCTACATAATTTAGTTACGAGAGTAAGCTTTGAAAGTAAAAGCTGTTTCAAAAATAGTGTCTTGTTAAGCCAATTACATTATGCTCCCACATAAGGAGTATTCCCTTTTGAGCACCCATGCATTGAGTATTACCATTTAAAGTACCAGGGGTACTCAATGCATAGGTGCTCAAAAAATAGGTGCTCAAACAGGAAAACTTCATTTTTAAGATGTAAACATTATTTAATTTTCTGTTTAGGACAGACGGTGATACATGCTGTTATATTGCGTGTTTGCAATTAAATTGATAGACGGTGACACGTTATTTAATCACATTCTTACAAATTGAGCGTGCTATAGGTACCTATTATCTGGTAATTAATTAAATTATTTTTGTGTAAACTTTATTTCATTAAATGCTGTCTGGCTAGAAGAGCAAATCGCTTGTAGAAATTCAACAGGTAAGTATGCTTCAAGAGATTCATATCACGTTATTTATTGCTTGCTTTGAGAGGTGAAATAAATATAACTAAGTACTTACATAATACACTAACATCTTGTTTAAAACTCGCATACGTTATACCTACCTAAATCATTTTTAGGGTTCCGTAGTCAACAAGGAACCCTTATAGTTTCACCATGTCCGTCTGTCCGTCTGTCCGCGGCTTAGCTCAGATACCGTTGGTACTAGAAAGCTGTAAAAAAGATTTTTTTTTAGGGTACCTCCCCTACACGTAAAGTGGGGATGGTTTTTTTTTTCTCGTCAATCCCATGGTGCAGGATATCGTTGAAAAGGTCGTTTAAAAATAATGTGAGATTGTTAAAACCATTTTTGGATTCAGGGATCCGTTTGCGGAATATTAATCTTTAAAGCTAATTTTTGTTAGAGCCAAGTGTCCCCCCCCCCTTTTTTTTTTTTTTTTTTTGGGTGGGAAATCATCATATGACTTCTCCCGCTCTGGGCGGAGCGGAAGGGCGTGTCAGACTCTTACTGACTAAAACCCACCCGTGTTCCTTCGGTTGCCTGTTGCCAGGGTCCCGGTATCCCTTTCGGACTATTCCGCAACCCTGGCAGGCATCGATCCTAACGGACCCCGTCAGGTGTGCTGACATCTCTTTGAGGCGCGCGTGGAACACGACGCGCCATCGACCTGGGCCTGGTCCTTATCGGACGGCGAGCTGCCCATTGCTCGCCGTCCGCAAGCCCACGCCTATGGTGGCCGGGAATCCGCCTGGGATTCCCGACGCCCAGGGTGTCTCCAGCGGCGGCGGTTAGGGGCGTGAGGGCGCAGGCTTTGCCTCTCCCTCACGCGTTCCGCCTCCTCCTTCGCGAGCATCACTGCTTCGCAGAAGGAGGTGACCGCCTCCCATGCCCTCTCGCTCCGTACCATGGCCTGGACCAGGGCCGGACGCGAGAGGTCAGTGCCGCCAATCGCCTCCACGAGGACACGGCGGTGCTCCGCCCAAGCAGGGCACTCCTCCACCGTATGCTCCACCGTGTCCTCCGGACGATCCGCACAGTGGTGACACCCGGGCGTTTCCTCCCGCCTAATCCTGCACAGGTACCTCCCGAAGCTGCCATGTCCGGTGAGGACCTGTGTCAGGCGGAAGGTGAGGACGCCGTGGCGCCTCTCCAGCCACTCCTCAAAGAGGGGACTTATCGCCGCAATTGTGGCGTGCCCAAGTGTCCCCCCCCTGCCAGCTAAATGGTTGGGTTTGGATATGTGAAAAAATTCACGGCAGTAGTATAAATAACGAAATTAAAAGGTAAACTATCACCGCTACGTAGGCTCAGGCGCAAGTTACCGAGTAATAATCGACCAACTTAAATTTACAGTTGTAAAAACATGTTCACCCATACATTCTGTATCGGAGAACAAGTTTTTCAACTACAATGTTAAGTTTGTTTTATAAATTCATCCCAACTACGGAACCCTTCATTGTGCATAGTACGACATGCAATTGGCCGGTTTTTTAATTTAAAAACTGAAGTAGATTACATAAATACAATCAAGACTCATAGATTACACTTGTATTTTACACCTGTATTTTACGGTGTATAGTTATTACCTACGAGTACATATCGCCAGATAAGTTAAAAGGAAACGTAGAATCGAAACGAAATATGGAAAAGTGAACATGTTACAATTACGCATGTTGAACAGGTAAATGATACTGATAAGATTCAGACAGGCGCGAGTGCGCGACGCAACGGCGGGGTGTGAAGTCCGGTGGAACAATTTCTACGAAAACTTCACGGAGATTGTTCTACCGGTCACTTACCGGTGTCGCATCACGCCTGCTGCGGGAGCCTTTATATTGCAGTAAATAAGCATACATGAAACGATCATCTGAAGCTTATAATTATTTTGTTTGTTACTGCCGCGGTAGCGTAGGTACCAAAGTTGAAATCGCGAAAAAAAATCTGCTGTTCCATACATTTGTGTTTTCAATTTTTGCGATTTCAAAGTTGGTCCGATAGAAAAAGTATATTATAGATGACACCAAACCACTAGTTTCAAGGATAACGGTGTCTACCCTAACACCCTGTATAACAGCCTCCCAGCCATCTGAAGCATACCCATTTTTTAGAACTATCTAATCTCAGTATCGATCTGAAAAAAAAATCTCTTTACCTGCGTTCATTTTTGAAAAGTTTTTGACATTTTTTGTGGCTAAGATGACATTGAACGTTTGACATCACACTGCGCCGTTATCGGCCCGACATCGTCGGACATCATCATCGTCGACGATCAGTATGTGACACGATGTAACCAACAGGGGTGCAGACTGCAGACTACTAACTAACTTATAGTCACTACTACACTAGATTGTCACACTAGTGTGACTAACAGGATTTTTTTCTTGTAAGTCACTGCTAATATTATTTTCTACATGTACCTACCACATGTCATAATCAACTAGTGCGGTGAAATAAATGTTTGTTTCAATAAGAATATCATCGGAAGGGATGAGAAAGGCGGAAGCTAATCAAACAGCAATTTTGTATCCACGTCTACTCAAACGTGTTTTTGTCGTTTCATTTCGAAAATGTTGCCAGGAACTACCTACTTTCAAAATCCCAATATCTACTCTATTCCAATAGGTATTTCTGAATCCTTTAAAAAAGTTGTTTATTAGCAGGTACTTGTTTATGACAAGACTTTCAAAAGACATGTCAAACACATTTGTATTTTAGCAAAAAATCAACTTATATCATAATATATCAGCAATTCAGACATGTTTTGTTCATCTTTTTGACATTTTGCACAAGTTTCGACGTTGATTCTGACATGTAGTGTTTCTTCCAAAAAGTGTTGCATACAACTATGCTTTATAACTTGTTTTAGGTCTAAAATAATACGCGAAAACAGTATTTATAACTTGTAGATTTGTAAGCCCTTTCATTTTCATGCAATATCATTTGTTTCTTACGATACTGCATCCGTAGGTATAAGTAAGGGCTAGCTTTTATACCTATCCACAAATAGCCATAAAAGCTATATAGACTATGCGGCAGCTAACCCAGAGTTTCTAACCAGTTTAATACAGGTATATTGACTGAATAAATGTGCATTCCCAGTTGCATTACTCTGGGTACGTAGATACACGTACAAGACGAGTTTTATATGAAGAGAAAGATAGCTTTATCTGTTACTAGCTTTGCCCCGCGGCTTGCCTCGATTTATTTAATTCTAATACCAAAAACTAATACCACTGGTATTTGTTAAAACTCATAGTTATACTGACTGAATCTTACATCTTTGAACTTGTTTTGGTATTAGTTTAAACAATGGTATCCGTTCGGAATAGAAAATAAATATGAGTTGAAACAAATATCAGTGGTATTAGTTTTTGGTATTAGAATGGAATAAATCCTTGCCTCGAGTGTAGGTCAGATCCCACGGGAACGTATGTAAAAAGTATTCTATGTCCTAACCTAGGTCAAGGTCTACCAAATGGCTGGTGTGCCAAATTAAATCGTATTATGTTCAGCCGTTAAAGCGTGACAGGGTAACAGACGGGCAGACAGAGTTACTTTCGAATTTACAATATTAGTATGAATAGATGGAACTTTGTGAAGATATTATAGCTAATTATAATCAATAAAACGCATCAAACGTAATGTTTATGTTGACGGGTCTAAAGAAAAACAAATAATTTTGCCGCTGTCAATCTGTGATCATATTTCGCACACAAAAGTTACTTGATATTTTATTTTTTCACTCGGTTTGCTCGCTTTTTTCTTTTATATAATCTGTCATCTATCATTTATATATAATCTGTCATTTGGAAAGAGAGAGCAGAGAATATTTATTTATTTATTTATATGTTTTGTAATTTATTCTATGAAAGTTCTTTACTAATTGATTTTAATTTATTTAATTGGTCGTTTACAGAAAACGTAACAAGAAATAGTTATTTGTACAACAACCAACAAGAGAGCAAGTTTGAATCCCGAGTAACGAAGGATACTTTAATTGAATCCTAAGCGCAGCGAGAGATTAAAAGACAGGAGATGCAAATAACTTTGGTCTTAATCCTTAATTTACTTATACAGCGTGCCGCTTTAATGGTGACATTAATTTAACACGTTGTATTTCGTTAAAGGAAAATATTTTGTTTTACTTAAACGTTATTATTTATTGATTTATTAACAATTTTCTAAACTAGCATCTTGGAGCAACCTGTTTTTAAAGAACTGTAGCGCAGAGGTCATTTGCCGGGGTCACGGATTTATAGTAGGCGAATTGAAGGAATGCCGCGCAATTTCTTAGTTTGGCATAATTTCTAAGAAATTGCGCGGCTTCCTTCATCAAAGGGTATCGGACCGATAGAACGTAAGCCAGCTGGTAGGAAGCTTTATGAATTAATCTATTGCACAGAGTGATCTCAATGTCGGTTATGTTTTAAAGTTAAAAAAAAATCTATTTACGAATTATTTTATTTTATGAAGTGCCTCCGCTGCCGGCGCCGGTTGATAAATTGGCTGCCGGCGCTGACTTTGGTAGTCAATTTGGCATAATTAAAAAAGCATGTAATATTATTTTTCCTTAATCAATAATGTCCCTATTCGAGTATTAGAGTATATACTAATTAGATTAGGTCAAATATTTGTAATCGCAAAAAAAGGTTAGGTTAGAACTGTGACTCCCTACGAAAGATTAAAAACTATTTGAATTTTTGATTTTTTAAAATATTTGTTATTACATTCAATTATCATAATTCATATGATAACAATACAATAAACCAAAAAAAAAACATTTTTAACACCTACTTCTTTTAAATCTGCAACATACCATTTGTTACACAAGTGTACTAGGTACATCTTCGTTAAGTGGCCATAAATAGAGCGGGATAATAAATAGATACGCTTTGGCACCCAAAAAAAGTACCTAATTAACAGAATTCGTTTAGCGAAAATTCCATTGCCCACTGCCCTATTCCCTTACAATTTATTTCGTTATGAATATTTTCCGGCTGTTGAAGGTACATTGTGGGAGTGCTACTTTCATTTAAAAAAATACTAGATTTGTATATTTATTATAAGTAATAGAAAGTTGATATCTTGTATGGTGTGGGAAAAAAAAATGTCTCACACGCCTTCGTGGAAATTCTAGGAATGTATCAGACATGTGTCATCCCGTTTGAGTTACAAGACATCTGAGGGAAATAGGTTGCTATTGTGTGCTTTTATAATTTCTAACGTGACGATATTACCGTGAACGTCCACGTCCACGTCTATAAAATGTGTGGAAATACGTGCATGTAATGTTATTGTGGACGGACGTCTTTATATAGTTCCATACATTTTACTTTTCATTTACTCCCTGTGTTATCGTGATGCCGTGACGACACTGACGACTGACGTGGACGTCCACGGTAATATCGTCACGAAATTATAAAAAAAAACATTATATAGGCTAACTAATGGCAATTTACTATAGTGGACTATTTTTATTTTCGCGTCCATCTATCTTTACATTGGTAGGTATCAGAGGGCCTAGACAAAGTGACGCCAATGATGACCGTAAAGTTAAAAATGTATTGCATTGAATATGCTACCGAAATTCTTATTTCAATCCTGTTGAAAGTCGTTGTAGAAATATGAAACGCTTTGAAAGCGACAGACGCTTGTCTAGACCCTTAGCCGGTCTTTCCTTGCCAGCACTAAGGCATAATTTCATTGCTCGACACAAGCCCTACAGAATCTGGAGTGGCAGGGAGAGTGGGGGATTTCTGTAACACATGAAAGGCTAATGAAAACGCCAAACACACAAGCTTAATATCTAGGAATAACGAATGTATGCTATTGTAGAAAGGATAGCTGCTGGTAACTTCCTATTTTTATAAGCCGTCCCCCGTCGCGACGCCGACGCTTCTACAACTTTTATATTAAACTTAAAGAGCCAATACATATATTTTTTTTTACTTTTTATAATTATGCTTTGTTTTTGTCGGAGGTTTTTTAATTTTTGTAAGTAGGTTTGAACAAACACTTTTTTACACGTCTATTTTAAAAACAAGATGAGGCTGGCGTTACCTATCTGACTACTCTGAGAAGAAAGGCCGCAATAAATTGGAACAACCGGTCTACTTGAGCAAAAAACCAATAACGATATTAATCATTATTAACAAGTGCCCATGACTTTCAAAGCAAGCAATTCTTATTAGGTACCACTCAGTATCTACTTATCCATTTTCTTTCGATGATAAAATAAGAATGGAATGTGAACAAAATAAGGTATAATATGTACACAGTAGTAATATGTATATACAGATTACTTAGCACTAACTAAGCAGCAGAGACATATAAACATAACTTAAATTCAACCGATCGAAAATACAATTATCCTATACATTTTGGTTTTATTTGATGCAGAAAACACAATTAGTTTCCCCCATAAACAATTAAGTCTAACTAAATAAATATTATGTGCGAAACGAGTATTCAGTTTTAAAATCGTTCGAATTTACTTTACTACTGTACTCCGTACGTTCGTGGTAGAACCACAAGGCTAATCGTCCTTTGACGAACGCCTGCTACTTTTAAATTACGTAATTAACTTACTTCACTGTCGTTTTCTTTAGATTTCTTATTTAAATGTTCAAGAGACCTCAATACGGTGTTTGATTGTAGTCGTGTAATAGATCAGAAAGAGCTGGCAACATTGCAGCTCGGGTTTGCTTCGCTTCAGTGAGGTAAGTGGTCTGCCGATGTGCTCCACTTCCACCGTTAGCCACCATTCGCACATCTACAGGTCTTATATTACTGTTTCATGATATCAACTGTGTTTGTTGCTGTTGTCGCTTACCAGTATTCTATGTACCACCTAATTGAATTACCGACTCAGAACAAAAACAATTTGTCAAATTATAGTAGAACTAACTTTTTCCCGCGTCTTCACCCGCGTGGATGACGGAAAATATTCCACGGGAACGTACCTACTACCGGGATTTATGTGTTAATCCCCGTAAACAATGTATTAATTCCGTAATAAGTACATATTTTTTATATAACTCTATTGGTTTACGGGGCGCACGCCAGTAAACCTCCGAATCATCATAATTTTTAACCGACTTCTTCAAAAAGGAGGAGGTTCTCAATTCGTCCGTATGTTTTTTGTATGTGCGTGTATGTTACGCGATTACTCCGCCATTTATGAATCGATTTTGATGATTCTTTTTTGTTTGGTAGTTCATACTTCAGAGGTGGTCCCATATAAATTTTATTAACTTTGCTTGCGTAGTTTTTGAGTTAGCTTTAATATTATGTATTTTTATTCCCACATAATACATGTAGACGATGTTTTAAGTGACTCCATCCTGTTATTTACATAGCAGGTAGTTTTTATTCGAATTTGTGTGGGGTAGATACCACAACTGTGGTAAAAAACTGTGGAAAAAAAGGGGAAGACAAAAACTTTTAACAAAAAAATAAAAAGAGTGAGAGTGAAATATAACTTTACTTTCGGAAGTCGGTGGCAAAAAACGAAAATTGAAAAGCAAAGACACCGACTTCTGAAATTAAAGTTATTTTTCGCTTTTTAACCGACTTCTTCAAAAAGGAGCAGGTTCTCAATTTGTATGTATGTTTTTTTTCCGCCATCTTCAACAATCATCGTCATATTTCAGCCAATCCCTCCTCATGACATGAATCACTCCGTCCATTGTTGGTGAAAACCATATGAAAATCCGTTCGGTAGTTTTTGAAAAATTTCGCGTTCTGACAGACAGACGCGGCACCCGTCATTGTTTTATAATATGTACCTACCGATGTAGTATAATTGAATGTATTCCGATTATCTTCGAGTCTTCCATAATACCCTGTTATTTCTGAAAAAGGCAATTATTTATTCGGTAAATTGGAAATGAAACAGTGATTCGCTCTACGAAAATCAATAAGCGGGCTTGGTTAAAATGAGGTTATGTACATTCATCACGAATTCAGGATTAATCATGATGCTGTAGGTACTGAAATACCAAGTCAGGCAAAATCCAGTAAAACAACAAATCTTTCATCAAACTTTTACCCTATAATTGCAAATTGCACATTACGTTACGAAGTAATTTCACAAAATAGTAATAAGTGAAATTGAATATCGAGAGTGATCGTGAAAAATATGGTCGCGCTTGACTAAGATCAGTTTAGGGGTACGGTAGAAGGCGTGGTGGGGCACGCGGGCGCAGGTGCACTGCCTAAACGACCGGCAGAATGGACGCACCGCGACCGACGCGAATTCTGTGCCTTGTCGCGCTGTTCCTTGCAATCTGTGCTGCGTCTGCGGACAATGTACCACCAACACAAGATCATGTGGAAGATGAAAAACTGGAACTGTACGATGGTGTTTTCGTGAGCATACCTAAGGATAATAGCACCGGAAGGATGTTGTCCTTGGAACTGGATACCGACAGGAGCTTGAGCGAAGGTAAGCTTTATTTTATATTTTATTTACCTATACAAGGAGGAGACGACAATACGACAAAAAATCAAACTCCGTATATCTAATGACGTTCTCGGTTTACATACAAAAAAATAATCAAATATATCCAATAGTTTAGTTACGATAGCTAGTCAAAGATCGGCAAATCCCATAGTCGGCCCATCACTACTATTTAGTTTGTTTGAAAAAATGCTTTTTTAAATTTCCATGTTAGGATTTATTTGATAGTTCCAAAATACTCTTATGCTTTAGTATTACCTGTGTTTTCATTTATTGTTGTATTGTCGTCTCCACATTGTATAGGTAGTATGGTCGGATATCATTTAATCTTGGACATTTTTATCGATAATTCGAACATATCAGTCAGGAGACATAGGAGTCAGGGTTTACCTTATCCGTATGACCTTTAGTTAACCAATTTATGTATCCTAGTCTTAAGCAATATCAAAGGTTTTTGTATCAATAAAGATTTTTATTTCATTT
The DNA here is from genome assembly GCA_948473465.1 of Lithophane ornitopus. NCBI lineage: Eukaryota > Metazoa > Arthropoda > Insecta > Lepidoptera > Noctuidae > Lithophane > Lithophane ornitopus. The sequence continues at coordinate 12,824,389 of OX419613.1, forward strand.
ATTTATATGGTATGGGTTACCTACCTATACGTTCGAATTATCTAGTGTTCATATTTGCCTATGGCGGAGGATATTTGCCTTTTTAAAAGAGCCTTATTCTATCTTGGTTTCTCTGAGAATATTTTTTAAATATTTCTTCTCAAAAATTATTATATTGTGACTGAAAGCAACGGTAAAATTAAAAATATACGCGGACATAGATGGAAAAAAAAATGAAGTGAAAGACCCTTATTTTCGTTAAGTAGGTATTACTACAAAATGACTTCATGAAAATAATCTACTTACCTAAACGAATCGATTTTAATTTTAGTATGATTAATATTTTGTTTTTCACTAATTCGGTAAGAGATCGGTATCATAGCAAAAATTAAGGGCTGTTAGTTGGTAAGAGCCACACTTCAAAATGGCAGGACGGAATTGCCATCTTTTTAAATGTTCTTACCAGGAAAGAAATTTTTTAAAAATTTCCGCGAAAATTGGAAAATTCGGGATAGTGTTTTATTTAAATATAGATTGAAATTTTGGCAAGACAACGTTTATCGGGTTTGCTAGTGTTCAATAACTAGAATTAAACTAATTTCTGACTGACCGATTAATTGCCAATTCAAAAGTGCCTGTAAATGGTTTTTAATTGAAATAAATGGTTAGAGTTTGAGTTTCAGAAGTGTCACGATTACCTACTAATGTTTTAATTTCCGTCATTATTAAAATTATAAGTATGACACAGGTAGCCGGAGTTTTGATTTATATTCAAGTAACGAACCGCCCCAACTCTCACTGTTCACGATGTTGGCAATTCCAACTTATGCCAGCTCTATGTTTGTTCGGTCCACATAGGGGAGGTACTTAGACAGGACTAAGTCTCGAAAGTTTCAACTCCTGGAATGGCTGTGACGTAATCTAGGTATAGATTACCTATTAGTCTCTAACACACTACTATGTTGGGATCTGCTTCTGCTACTGGGTAACACGATACCCCTTGCAAATACTGGTTGTCAGGCTTTTGGGCTTCTGACTACCTGTAACGAAGGGAAGAATAGACAAAATGTCAGATAAACAATCACTCACCTATTCTTCCGTCGACAAAACCCGTTTTTACGGTGGTCATGCATGCTACGCGTCCTGAGCACAAGTAAAGGAGTAAAACTGGCTTTTTGCTGCTTGAGAAAAAAAAAGGTGCAACATAGAAGGACTAATATGCAAGATTCGAACTAGGCATCCATAGTCCATACTCCATAATAATAATAAAAATACGAAAGTAGCTCTGTCTGTCTATTATACATAAAATGCCACTTGAATATCCAAAATTTCACTAAAAGTTGAAACCGTATTAAACCACCAGGTGTACAAACAAGCCTGATAGGTAGGTTTTTAAAAGTGAGTTTATTGATTTAATTTCCTTTCCAGCTAAATGAATAGCCGGAAAGGAAATTTGATATAAAATGAATACCCGCCCTAATTCATAGGTTTATTACGGTTCATGTATCGTATCTAGAAAGTTCAGTGAAATGCGTCTGACATACAAATAGGTAATAATCAGAGCGGTGACAAACAGCAATTTATTGTTTATTGGTAGAGTAGTGATGAGAATATTCAATAACTACGTACAATCACGCTAACAAAACATTGAATACTTTTGGACTAAACTCGTTGCTTATGAAATGATCTAGTCAGGGGAATTAATTGTTAATCAAATTGACACACTACGCCATCTAAATAATTAGCTATGTTCCCTACATTTATGTTCGCATAGCTCGTCAAAATGTAGGGAACAGATGTTTTTTTTTTGCGAGTTCAGAGTTGTTCCCGTAGTGAAATCTGTTCATAATGATGAGCACAATGACCCCTTAAAACGAATAAGAAATCATCCTGTATATAGAAAGGTTCTAAGTAGGTACGGTGTACAGTTAATAGGTTTCTAAGCAAATGGTGGCACTTCACATCGCTATTCGGTATTCGCGATTTTTACTGTGTTTTATTCGGCAATATCGTGTAGAAGTCCGAATAACTCGAACACACCGTCCACAAATCGTCATGAACAGCGAATATGCCGAACATCCAAGAATATTTTTGCTATCTAAAGATAACTACTACTAAACTACTACTAAAACCTTGCCGGGATAATTATGCGTGAAACGGAAAAACATTGTCTTTAAGTGTGCTAATGCTAATCTGAACGCAATGATGGAGGTGTTGACGGCAGCAGGGAATTGTTATTTCCTCTGTGTTAATTACCAATACATGTATAAAACCGCACTCTACTGAGCAAGCTGTGTGGATGGTAAACGAACTTATTCGGTATATTCGCAATCCTTTCATATGTGACAAAAAACTGACTGACAACGATACGAGTGTTCGTGTATTTGCGTATTCGTCTTATTCGTGAAAAATAGGCAAATTTAGTCGAATATAGTAACTTCACATCGTCTTATTTGTGCCACCATTAAAATGGTCAAGGTTTTTATTCGCCGAAAGTACTCGTAAAGATTCCGAAATAATTAGAGTATTTGAAAGTGCGGCGATCGCGAACAAACCGGTCCGATCGCACGCGCAGGACCATGGTCTTGAATGTCACTTTTATTATGAACTTTGTGAAGACAAGAAAGCAGATAATCATTTATTTTATTGAATTGATTTAATGTATAGTGTGTTTATTGTATTAAATATTTGTGTATGAGTCTTGTTACTTGAATGAATAAATTAATAATAATAAAGGTACTTTAGTTGCCTTTTTTGTACCGAAGTGTTGCCACTGGAACTACACTGGAAGGTAAATGACCTTTTTGAAAATAAACGATGGAAACACAGAACCTACATTACCAACAAATTTTCAAAGGATCTCTTTGTTTCCATTGCCTCCATGAACACCAGAATTGAGGGTTTATCGCTATCGTTAAGAGTAGAATGAGTAGAAAAGTACTTGGACCTAACTAGGTAGGAATTCGTTTTTAATCTTCTTGAATAAACGTTTTGGATAAAAAAACCTAACTGCGAAATACGATTCCTACATAAGCTAAGAACTGTCCGATACCTGAAAATAAATAGGAATAGGTACATACTTTGAGTTGTACTTTTATTTTTGTTGTGGTTTTAATTATATACCTACTTATATCTTTTTGAAATGTGCTAATTAAGCCCTTCCATTTGATTTGACACCCAAAATGGCATAAATAAAAAAAAAATATAGTTGATGACTGTATATCCTCTAGAGGGCGCCATATTCTATTTAATGTGACGTCACGTAGCCCATACCCAGTGGACGATCAAGACGCTTCCAACGTCACGCCTTCATTTGTCAAATTATGATGAGTAGTTTAAAAGTTATGAGGGAACAGATGAACATACATACATACACATAATTACATACATACCGGTCTATATCATAACCCTCCTTTGCTTCGCCGTAGTCGGGTAAAAACGAAAGGACACTTAGGTAATTTATCCGCATCGCTGACAGCCAGTAACGTGCCCAGAAGACTGGCAGCGTTGCCACGTTGAATTATTGCAATGCTAATTCTTTGGCCAAATGCATCAAATATACTTACTTATATATAATTATTTTACTATTTTAATGAGGAATGAATATAAAATGTTTGTCTAGTGAACATTTTTATATCCACTTTTACTTATTGCAGAAGTTTTTTTTTTAATAATTACGTTCATTATATTTTTGTACTATTTTATTCAAATAATTATCACGGTTTGCGTGGTTATCGTGTAGATTATGCAATGTGCAGTGAGTGGCCTTTCTCACAAAAAAATATCTCAAGAAAATCTAAGTTTCGAATATAACGAAAAAAAAACTTACCTTTATTATTTTCATTATATTTCAGGTCGAAAAAAGAAGAAGGGCATGATGCAGAGAATCCTACCGATGTTTATTTTGCCGTTCGTCCTACAGTCAGCGATAATGCCTCTCGTCATGGGAATGTTAAAGTTTATGCTAGTGAAGTCTTTCTTGGTAGGAAAGTTAGCACTTACCCTAATCATACTCAATGCCTTTAAAAACCATAACTCCTTCAAGGGTAGAGACGCTGATATGGCCAGTGCTCACTATGGTTACCATGACAACGGAATAGAGCACTATGCTTCTTATTTAAATTGAATGAAGTAGATATGTTAGCACATTTTATTCTATACTGCAAGATAGGTACTTAATTGTTGCGATGACTGAATACAATCTGTAAAAAAATAATTTTTATTTCAACTTTTTACCTGATATTAAATACCTCATAATAATATCATTTTTTTTGTGGAAATAATAAATAATACCTGGTACAGTAAGCCGCACATCACAGGTAACAAAATATGTATAAGCTCAGTGCTACGCTAGGATAACTCAAGGTCAAAATGTTACCACCGACGCGCGGCCGACAGTAATAAGTAGAAACACATAAGGGTATGTCTAGATGGAAGTAGAGTGCACAGAATGACTCCGTCTCGACTGATTAACATTTACATAATTAGATTTTGGCGACAACGCCGACGATCATCGTAATAATTTTTAAGCAATTTGCTTCTGTAACTACTAAGCATCCTATCTGCAGTCTACTTCCGTAGCTGGGAATGATTCTATGACATTCTTAAATTCAATTAACCTTGCAGCATAGACATAAGAAAGAAGTTATATTTCTATGCCTTGCAGCTTAAACTATATAATATACACTTGTTGGTCACAAAAAACGTCAATGCCTTTTGGAAAATACATACCTTTACATATTATAAACTATGTTCATAGTCATACAGCTGTACAACGTGGAGAAGACAATACGAAAGTAAATGAAAACACTAATGTTTGTTTGGATTATTTTTAAACTATACCTAGAAATAATGTTAACATCGAAATTGAAAACGTGATTTTTTCAAACAAACTAAATAGTAAGTAGTGATAGGCCGACTATGGGTTTTACCAATATTTGACTAGCTATAGTGACTAAACTATTGGATAATATTTATTTGGTATTAGTCTTTAGGTAAACGAAGTTTAAAGTAAGAAGTTTACCACTTGGTATGAAATAATTGTAAAAAAGATAACTGTTCATTTGTTTATTTTAAAATATCCTCACTTGGGTGTTCCAGCCCCTCCGATGTTCCAGTACCATAAAAATACCTATCTAAATAATATTTGTGTCTAAGAAGAAGAAGGCGGTTCACATTTTCTAGCATTTTTCGAAAGAAAAAATGAGAATTGCGAAAAATAATGTATTGATCGTAGTTTATATATTTGTAATGAAGGAAAATGTGGGCATTTATTACAGGCGCAATGTAAACTACAGATTTTGTCTTTTATATTTATTGTTTTAGAATCTATTCCTGGCTCATAATACCGTTTTGGTAGAACTTATTATTTTATCTAAATAAGTAAATAAATTGTTGCTTTGAATAAACGTTATCATATTGATGACAAATTTTAATGTATGTTGACTAGTTTTTTAAACAAATTATGGGTAATTTTGTTTTATTTTAGATATTTATTATAGAGTGATGCAATTAATTAACGCAACTATTCAAAAAACGTCGGGAGTCTGGATTTGTGCCCGGTTGATGGCAATAGGCTCGCGAACATAACTGGCGAAATGTGGGTGTACTATGGATTCAACCCTAACCCTTCGGGCAATATAAAAATTGCGTTAATTAGTTGCATTACTATTAAATTGTTTTGATTACAGTTCTCATTAGTCTTAATATTTATTTAAATTATTTGTTATTTAATTTATTTTAAAACGTAAGTGTCGGGAGGTAGGTTCTGAAGCTTGTTATATAGGTATGCTAAGTAACTTAAACTTGATTGTTATTTATTTCTAGAAATTAAAATTATTTATTTTCTTATCAAATACTAGTCTCTGTCACTTGCAATTGAATGCTAAATGTGACTCATTTATGCATTCCTTTTTAGTTTTACAGATTATTTGCAGAAGCTTAGAAACCGGAAATAACAAAACTAATATTACCGGTGAAGTTCTATTGCTGAACAGTCGATCTTAGTTATTTCATGGTACCAGTTAGCACTATTGTTGTATTTTGACCACAATATAAATAAACAACTAAATAAATTGATTTACCATAATTTTGTTTTGTTGTGATAGTGATTTTTCCCTTATTTTTTCTAGCAGACAAGCCACACAACATGTGTCCATACATTTTGTATGGGAGAACAAGTTTTTGAGTGAGTGATACATTTTGTATGGGAGTGAGAGGGATGGAGTGTGTGATACATTTTGTATGGGAGAACAAGATTTTTAACTACAATGTTAAGTTTGTTGGATAAATTCATCCCAAATACGGAACCCTTCATTTTGCGTGGTTCGACATGCACTTGGCCGGTTTTTAGGGCTCCGTAGTCAACAAGGAACCCTTATAGTTTCGCCATGTCCGTCTGTCCGTCTCCGCGGCTTAGCTCAGAGACCGTTGGTACTAGAAAGCTGTAATTTGGTATGGATATGCATATAAACGACGCCGACAAAGTGGTAAAATAAAATCGTAAAAAATATTTTTTTAGGGTACCTCCCCTACACGTAAAGTGGGAATGGTTTTTTTTTTCTCGTGAGTGTGGGGTATCATTGGAAAGGTCGTTTAATACGAGTTTGTTAACACCATTTTTGGATTCAGGGATCCGTTTGCGGAATATTCAGCCTTAAAATGCTAATTTTTGTTAGAGCCAAGTGTCCCCCCCCCTGTCAGGTAAATGGTTGGGTTTGGATCAATCTGCCTAGCCTTTTCCCAACTATGTTGGGGTCGACTTCCAGTCTAACCGGATGCAGCTGAATACCAGTATTTTACATGGAGCGACTGCCTATCTGACCTCCACAACCCAGCAACTGGGTAATACGATACCCCTTGGTAAATGGTTGGGTTTGGATATGTGAAAAAATTCACGGCAATAGTATATATAACGAAATTAAAAGGAAAACTATCACCGCTACGTAGGCTCCACAAGTTACCGAGTTATAATCGACCAACTTAAATTTGCAGTTGTAAAAACATGTTCTCCCATACATTCTGTATCGGAGAACAAGTTTTTTAACTACAATGTTAAGTTTGTTTTATAAATTCATCCCAACTAACGGAACCCTTCATTGTGCATGGTACGACATGCACTTGGCCGGTTTTTATTTATAATATCGCCAGCAGTATGTTATTTGGTTATCAAGTGGGTACTACCTAATCAAAATTAATATGTTTTTTGAATTAACATCGAACGCAGATATTTATTTATTAAATCAAATACATACTTTTGTATCAGGTATACCTACATGGAATACGTATCGATATTAAAGACTCTAGCAAACTGTAGTACTCGCAACCAGCAACGTGTATGACCATGTATGAACGTGAACGAACCAAAACAAGTATGTAAGGATCGTAGCAGATGACATTCTGTAGTCTCTGCCTACCCTCATGAGAAAAAAGCGTGAGTTTAAATAAGTAATGTAGTCCTCTTTATTTTAATTAACCTATGACGCTTACTCTATCACTTATCATCTTAATGTCATCATTATTCATTATAATATATTTTTAAGAATCTATAATAATAAGTCCAAGAAAGTATGAAATGCATTCTAAGCAGTTGAAAGTAACCTGACAGCTCATATTTCTTCTACGGCACTTAGAAGATTTCAAACTTTTTGAATAAAATATTATAAAAACGAATTTGTTATGAAATTCATCCATAAACTTGCGTAAGCCGTTTATATTTTATTAGTTTCTGAATGCTTTGAGTTATATTTTATTTTATTGTCGGAATATTAATAGTTATTGCATAATACTTATAAACCTCACTTCTATACATATTATAAATTAAAGTCACTTTTCGTGTTTGTCTGTCTGTATGTCCGCATTATTCTTCTAAACCACGCAACAGATTTTGATGAGGTTTTCACCATCGTTTAGAGAATTGATTCCGGAAGGTTTATATTAAAGTTTCACTAAGAAATCTCGATGTTTTTTCAAGTCGTTAACCGCGAAGCAGGAACGGGTCGCTTGTTTTATATAGGTAAATAATAAGTTCGAAATTTATGGATGTGTTTTAGCATGATTCTCCGTTATGCCAAAAATACTGCAGCATTAATTTTGAAATAAATATGTTAAAGTTGAGGAATGATGCTAGGTCTTATATGTTTGGCAAAAACACGATTAAAATAATCTCGAAATAAAACAATCCAAACTTACCTCTAAACCGAACTATAAACCGCTGGTATTAAAAAAATACTTCAAATTAGATCATGAAACTTTGCATAATAACTGAACTAACTATAAAGCAGGTCATATATGTTTTTTTAAATTACCTACCATTATTTTCACAGTAAAAAGCAATTACATGCCTAAACTATTCGAGAACCGCCCCCACCCCTCTCCGTCTAGCTCTCACTCAGGCCGCGAATTTCGTCCCAATTTACTCGATATAAACAAGCAGTGAATGAACCCTTCCTTTCACAAGATAGCCAGGAAATAGCAGTCGTGTTTGTATTTAGTTACCCCCCTTTCCTTAGGATTTGTGTGCGTATGAGAACCCAATTAATATTGGCGTCTCGCTTGTAGGCATCGTAATTAATGTTCCCAAGACTGTAATGTTCTCATACAAATCCCTCAAGGCAACTGTTGAGGAATAATAATTAGCGTTTTATGAAATAACATAGCGACGTCCCCGGAGAATAAACCGGAAATCGCAAAAATCAAATTTTACATGAAAAATGATTTAGGGTTTTTGGGGAATATCTCTTCAACAAAAGGCAATTATGACAACATTGTTATATGACGGAAAAACTAATTTTTACACGAAAAGTTTATAGTATTTAGTGTAACTATTAATTATACACAGAATTAGTTATTCACCAAAATACGTATTACCTAAAATGGTTTCATACATTTTTTAGGGTACCATTGATATCTTACAATCCTGACTTATCAATATTATTCCAGTAATGTTAACTTACCGAATTATTCTTGTAAATTTCTTAAAAATCATAGGCATAATATTGCTTTACTGGATTATAAACGTGTTTTTTTCATTACAGAGAGAGATTGTAATGTTCAGTTACCGACTTATTATGGTAAAATTTTAAATAACCATAAAAGGGTAAAGTAGTGTAACCCGTATTTTATAGAAAATTTTTGGTAGTCAAATTATGGTAATCATTGAAAACCGATTATGTTAAATAAAGGAGGACCGGACAAAATGGTCCCCACGACCAATAACAGCCACACGTATGTCATTAGACATTTTAATATAGAGCAACAACTACTACTGTGGCTTCCGTGGGTGGCTCATTTGAAATCGCTGAGTGAAAAAAGTTGTGGCGATGTTTCGCAGGACGGTCCTAGATGCTAGATATCGGAAAACTTGAATATTAGTCATTTCTAGTGGTCTAGTTTGAATATTTTGAAATGTATGCGGTGATAATATAATTTCAATAATATGGTACCATCGAGCTGATGTGATGGTGGACCTGGACGCTAGATAGCGGAACTCTTAAACAGCGACTAGTATACCCATCGAGCGTGGGCTCACGTGGATGTGACGTCTCAACGAGTCCTGTTCATTTTACCAGATGACGAGGATCTGGTGTCTGACCTGGACGCTAGATAACAGAAATCTTAGTATGTTCATTTTACCGGATGACAAATGACGATGACCTGCTTCTTATAGGGTCAATAAGTTTCGTCTACCAGAATAAATACTTCTTCCCATAGCTCGCTGACTGAACCCAACCACGTTTGCGCTGGCTCCATATTATAGGTGAGCATGGAAAGGATGCACATGTCCATGAGTTTCGTCCTTCCATTAGGTGTTTCATTGACCAATAGCTACTAGGCGTTCTCTGTGCATCGAAGGACATCTTTATCTTGTGTCGCCTGAAAGGAGACTATTTGGCCGAGGCATAATTATGTACTCATGGACAAATGCAACCTCTACACCCCTATGTCTACCTACTTTGCGTTTCGTGTTGTTGGTCATTGACATAGTCCTTATAATAAAAAAAAAAACAAGTAAACAGTTTTATAATTACATATCCAAAATAATCACAAAAACGTATTTATGTGCTAAATGTAAAAAAAAACACAGAACGTCGTCATCGACCTTCCAGGCCAACCATCAGGTGCTCTACATCAGATACAATGAACAGGACTCGTTATAACATGTCTAATGAGCCGACACTCGATGGCTTTACTAGTAGCCATTCAAAGGTTCCAGGTCAGTCATCAGATAAAATGAACAGGACTCGTTGAGACAGCCCAGAACGAGCCCAAACTCGATGGGTTTACTAGTAGCTATCCAAGAGTTCCATTATCAGGCCAGTAATCAGGTCCTCGTCATATGATAAAATGGACAGAACTTGTTGGGACACATCTAATAAGCCCACACTCTATGGGTTTACTAGTGAATATTCAAGAGTTTCGTTGCCTAGGCGTCCAGGTCCATAATCAGGCCAGCTCAGTAGTTCCATATTATCACCGGAATGCATACATTTGTAAATATTCATACTATGATCACCAGAAGTCATTAACTATTCACAGGTTCCATTATCTATCGTCCAGATCAGTCCTGCACAGCGATTTGGAATGAGCCGCCATAGTAGTTATTATCCGCCATATTAAAATACCTATCTAATGGCATATGTGTGGTTGTTATTGGTGCTGAGATCAGCTTCCATACATTCCTGCCGATTCTCCTTTACTATAGTAAACCTGTAATCGCGTTAACCAGAAATTTTGCTGCAATATTTTACAGTAATGTTACTTTACCGAAATGTAGCCACAGAATTTAATTTGTAATAATGTATTTCGTTATTTTTCTAGTAAACAAAAAATTTAAAATGTCCAAAGAACAAAAGTGTTATAAGGATAACCGCTGGAAATAACCGTAGAAAAAAATTGAAAAAAAAATTCATAGGTGTATCCCGACCCATAGATACCGTAAATCGTATAACAGTAAAAAGTCAGTAATAGTATAATACAGGTTTATTCCTTGGGGGCGTCGATAACATTTTGAAAATAAATCATAATAATTGAAAACAAACAATCTAAATTATATCGAACGAGGTACTTAATAGCAATAACCACCTGTACCTACCACCTATGTTAACATTGTGGAATGCAAATAAATATATTGAGTATTGAGTAACCTCTCCTTTGGATTTTGCTTTAAAAGCCAATCATTATCGTGTATTCCCGTTCGTTCCACAGGCGTCGTACCACTGGTGGGACGAACGGGAATTTAATCAATTATATTAAATTTATTCCCGCTCGTCCCACTGACTTTCTCAGTGGAACGACGAATAGTATTAGTTAGGATAAATAATTGTAAAATTGAACAACAACCAAACTCAAATTTATTCAGTGGGACCAACGGGAATTAAAAATAAAATTCAAGCGGGAATAAATTTAATATAATTTATTAAATTCCCGTTCGTCCCACCAGTGGGACGACGCCCGTGGGACGAACGGGAATACACGATTATTATCGGTAATTTCACAGATGGTTCACTTTCTTTTCACCCGGCTTATGCCCGAGATACACGAGACCGGTTTTTCAAGCCAGTATAGTAAGCTAGTGTTAGTAATGTAGTGAGCTAGTAACTCTGGCTTCGTGTACACAGAACTAGGTTAATTTCTAAGCTAGTAGGCTAGCGTCTCAAGCTTAGGATAGTTTAATAGGATGGGGTTTTATTTTTTGAGCCCCACCACTGATTTTACTATGATGATGGCTTCATAGCTAAACTTTTTAGGGTTCCTTGTTGACTACGGAACCCTAAAAAGTTAGGTACAAGATGATACTTGTTTTTTGTGTAAGTTTGCTAATTGTGTTCAGACCAAAAGCTTCACTAATGAAGCTTCATTAAAATATCAAACATTTAGTAGGTAAGTACAAGACTCTTTTTTTTTATTTTATACAACGATCTTGTTTAACAAACAAGTAACGATCCCGTCAGACGCAACGGTGCATGAGTGAAGCAGATGAGAAAATGTATGCTTTACATGTGAAATAAAATACATTTAGCACAGACTAAAAGGCAGCAGATAAAAAATGTAATATAAAATTTTAATAAAAAGTGTAAAGTACGATGTAAGAAAGGAAAGTGTGCGTCATAGCTGCACCAAAAAGCCCTGTTCAGCAAAATTGCCAGACAACTTAGGCACTTTCCAACTCGGACCTGAAGTTGTCCGTAATAATGTCTGTGCCTGAAGTTTCATTTTTTTTCATTTCATTTATTCAATAACAATTTTACATTGTGTCTGAATTTCTATAACTAATTATAAGAAACATCATGCATACAATATATATTTAAATCATTACACTAACCCAAATTACATTTGAATAGTAAGTAGGTAATTTACTTCATAACAATTATTAACCTTGTGTTGAAAAAGTATAAAAATAACATCAAAGATTGCAATTAAATTAAATTAGAATTCATTAAAAATACATTTTGAAAAGTCAATAAAAACAATAATAGTAAATTAAGAATTCATAAGTACAATAGATCATAATTATTAGGTGTCAATGTATTATAAAATCAATCACGCATTTACACTAAAGTTACAATGTCATTTGTCATCCATAAACTCATCTATACTATAATAGCCTTTCCTCAATAAATAGGTTTTCAATTTTGTTTTTAAACAAGTTTACACTATTTATGCTTTTGAATTGTGTAAACAACTGGTTGTATAAAATTACAGATTGATACCTTGGGCAATGTTTAACAACTTTCAACTTCGGTTGGATGGTGTTGGGCAGATCTTTCCTACGTGTACAAGCGCTAGTTTATCTTTGCTCACTTTATGCCTGAAGTTTGAGGTGATGGATGTAAATGTGCGAACAGATATACATATCGGGAAATTATATAGCAACTTAAATTTATCTACATCTATATGAAAATAAAACTATTTACAAAAAAAAACAACTGACTTCCAAAAATAAACACTAAAAAAGTGAAAAATATCTTTAATTTCGGAAGTCAGTGTCTTTGCTTTACAATTTTCGTTTTTTGCCACCGATTCCGATAGTAAAGTTATTTTTCACTTTTTAATGTAAATAGTTTTTATGTGTTTATTTTTGGAAGACGGTTTTTTTTTTGTAAAAAAGTTTTATTTTTCACTTTTTCGTTGTGGTACCTGCCCCACACAAATTCGAATACCACTACCTAGTATGTAAATAACAGTGACGGAGTCAAATAATATATCGTCTATATAGACTAAGTGGGAAAACGTAATATTGAAGCTAACTCAAAAACTACGCAAGCAAAGTTAATAAAATGTATCTATTATATATGTATTATAGTTATATATATTATATATGTATATAATAGTACCATTTCGAACAAAAATTTTTTTTTTTTAAATCGTTTCACAATTGGCGAAAATATCGAAGAAAATACACAAAAAAACATACAGACGAACATAGAACCTCCTCCTCCTCCTCCTTTTTGAAGAAGTCGGTTAAAAATTAAATGTATAAACAATAAAAATGAACTATGCTGTATGTTGGTAAGCGCATCACTTCAGAACGGATGGACCGATTTGGCAAATTTTTGTTTTAAACTGTTCGAATAAAGTATAAATAAAAAAAAATATCCGGAAAATTTTCAGTTTCGGGAAAAACTGAACGTCCATTTTTCTATGAGATTTTTGTATGATGGGCAGGACAACCGCGTATGTCAGGTTAGCTAGCTGTCGATAAATTATAATCACAACTGTCATTCTTTGACAGCTTTCTTATGAAATGGCTATAGTAGTTATGTCAATCTGCTTTTATTTTATTTTTTTGCTTATCGGACTTGCTCTTGACTTGACCTCGATCACCAGATAGAAATAGTCGCCTATATTATACAAAATGCCTCATCATAACGTAATCGCACTTCAGATTGATGTTACGGGCTCCAAAACCACTGCGATGAAACAAGGGGATTGGGAATTCCCATACTTATTCGAATGCTAGTCAGTACCTACACGGATTAGTGATCGTTTTGGGTTCGTAAATGTATAGAACTCCAAAGCGTCTCCTAATAAAAATCCTTGGAGGATCTGAAGTGTCTTTATAGATAAAATTCTTCTCTTTATACGGCTCTGGCGGTTCTCGTACTGTTTTATCAGAGGATTAGGTAATCCTAAGGCAGAACAGGTTAGCCCATTCTTTGTTTCTCTAACTAAAAGGCAGAATCTTGGACAAGCTTTACAAAAGAGGACATCTGCAGGCTAGTAAAATAACAAAAAAGGCCTCCTCAGTCATTTTACTTAGAAAACACCAACTTCTATATATTTTCCCAAGAAAGGCGCAGGTTAAAGGCTATGCTTAGCATAAAACTAGAAATTTGAATTTATATGGCTGAGAAAACTGGTTGTCAGATCATGAGCGCTCGACCTGTTCCATCAGGAAAATCGTTCTACATAGGTACAATATCAGACAGACGACGCGCCTGTCTGTCATAAATCGAGCTTTCTCTTGCTTTATTTGTCTTTGAGTTTTAATCATGGTCTGGCAGTTTAAGTAATTTATGCGGCCTACCCAAATGTCCTTACTTTGGTATTGTTCGTCAAATCGTCGAGCTCCTTAAATTCTGAGTTGAGCTGCACGAATACTGCCAAATGCGTGCACTGACTGGACAGGTCCACTCAATCTGTGTGGTTCTTTCCTCAAAAGACCATTTCAGACACCAATCTACATGGTCTTCACATGATCTGACCAAGATTATGTCTGGACTTCAAAAGAGACTGTGACTTCTAAGTTTGTTTCGGCCTTTCTTCTCATAGTAGTCAGATAGGAAACGCCGACCTCATCTAGTTTTAAAAATGTAAAAAAAAAACATTTATCATTTTTAAAGCTATGATTTCGAACAACGCTGCACGCGGCAATGCTGCCGCGTCACTACTTACTGGTCCCCATACATTTTCTGAGGTGACGCAGCAATGTCGCGCAGCATTACTGCCGTGCTCATAATTATTGTAATCTCATAATAAACCTATAGAAAATGTATGGGGACCAGTATCTGTAGAAAGCTCAATTTATGATAGACAGGGGCGTCAAACCTTTAGCATCATTGCAACCGTAATAAGTAGCCAGTTGCCACAGAATAGTCTTGTTACTATGGGATTCTATCATGGCAATGATTATAGTCCTTATTGATTTCGATAACGGCCCTTTAAAATTACCTATTATTATTTCAAAGAATAGCCTTATTACTAAGCTGCGCCCCGCAGTTTCACCCGCGTAAGACTCGATCCCGTGGGAATATCGGGATAAAAAGTATACTATGTCCTATTCCAGGTCATGGTCTATCCCTGTGCCAAATTTCATCCAAATCCGTTCAGCCGTTTTAGCGTGAAAGCGTAACAAACAAACAAACAAACTCACTTTCGCATTTATAATTAGTTAGGATTAGGATTGACCGCTACGTGTCTCGGAACGCACGTTAAGCCGTTGGTCCCGGCTGTCATTCGTAGATCTTTGACAGTCGTTACGGGTAGTCAGAAGCCCAAAACTTTGACAAAGTCTTACCAAGGGGTATCACGTTACTCAGTAACTCGGTTGTGGAGGTCAGGTTGGTAGTCTCTCCATGTAAAATACTGATATTTCGTTGGGAAAAGGCTAGGCACATAGATTGATTGAGTCGTGTTACTATTTACGCGATCCTGTGACGGTATGGAATTCTATCATGGTAAATAATAACATAACATATTACTTAAAACAGTTTTGGTGGTACGTACCTACCCTTTACTGAAGTCTGACTTGCACTTGGCTGGTATGTTTTTCAATTGAATTTTGTGGACAACTTGGGCCATTGCAAAAAGAAAAAATAATTTGACTTAACTTTTACAGTAGGTTAGTCGCTCGCAACAATATGCGACTCCCCAAAGGAACGTTATTCATTCACTCTGAACAATATGTAATTAATTTTCTTTTTAACGTCCACTATAGATGTAAATTCAAAGTTACATTACTACATTGTTCTTGTAATGACAAACATAATTAAAATCATAATTAGGTATTCTTAAAACAATAGTTTTGTTTAAACTACCTGCTGTGATAAGTTGACCATACATTTATAATAGGGCAGTTAAGTTATTTTGTTTTTGCTTACTTAATCCTAAGTATTTTTAGACCTTTATTTTAATAGGTAATTAATTCAATCCATAAACAATTGTCAGAAACCAGCGATATAATGTAGAGGTAAGTCCTCTACATTATATCGCTGGTTTCTGACAATTGTTTATTGATTGAATTAATGGTTTTATATTGCTAAAGTTATTTTGGGCAATCAATCACAACTGAATATACGCGGAATCCTTACGCGCCGCGCGGTGTAATTTCACCCGGGCTGAACCCGCTCACAAAAAACGCTATACTATGAGATTTACTTTTAAGGGTGCCTTTATCAGGTTTCTAGAATCAAAGGGTTAAGAAACTTTATTTTAGTAGTTATTATCTAAAACATTGTTTTAAAAAAAATATCACGATTTCATTGCTTCTTTTAAGAGCGAAAGTCGTAAGAACAAAGGAGCCATGGCTTAAACTTTAAATGCTGTTTACTGTTTTCAAAGGTATTGTCTTGACTTAGATAAGTGAACCTTCACATTTTTTTCTTGTACATAATAGCAGAACCGCTTAAGGTATTCTATAAAAGGACCTTTACATAATTATTAAGGAAAGTTCTGTGTTAAACCTCAAAGTTCTTGTGTAAGTAACTTGTTTCATTCAAGGGTAATGATCAAATATAAAGATTGTTCAAAAACTTGATTCAAAACGTAGGTGAAAGTACGAAAACGTTGGCAAAAAATCGTATTTTTACTATGTAAGAACTAAGAATAGTCGTAACATGGTTACTTTATTTTATCAAACCATTGCGTCCATCTGGAGTAACGGCCGTGGCAAACAAGTGAAACTTATGTCGTAACATCGATAGTTAGTGCGAGCATTTTAATCGTAGTGGTGACTGACTCGGTAAAGCCAGTCCAAGTCACATCTATGTTATGATTTTTAGTAAATATTGTAAATAATAAATAACAAGAATTTTAAAGTATAGTTGTGTGAAATAAATTCAATTTGAGAAGTAAAAGGATATTTTCAGTAAGGTAAGTGATTTTATTTTTATATTGATTTTCTATAACACTGACAATGATGTGCATTGCACAGTTTGGGTAGGTACCTACTTATAGGATAATTCACGCGGTCATTACAAAGAATTAAATTATCATTAGTGTAGTGACGAACAGAGTGAAGTGAGAAAGTTAACAGACAGTAGTGAAGTGACACAGTTAATTAGTTTGCCTCTAATGTGATTAACATTGGCGTGGCTTTATTATTCTCTTAATTGCTAGTCTGTGAACAGTAGTATAATCTACCTGAAAGGTCATTGTGTCAATTTCCGGGAATACCTCTATCACATAGAGATAAACTGGAAAGAGAGTGTGGCGTCACGTATTGTGATCTGTGAACACACATTAGTATACGTCGCGTCGCCTGTACTATGTTATGTTATGTATTTTTCGGTTAGTCAGGAACGCACCCTTGTCAAGTGGCAACACTAAGCCACGATCCGGGGCGTTACCCATAGCGTCCCTTAAGTAGGTCGCTCTCTTACCTTACAGTCATAAGTTTACTTTGTCCCTAGTAGTTTAATTATCTATATTCTAAGTGTTAAAAATGTACCTAACCCTAACTATGATACGTGTGTAAGCATTATAAAAATATCAACCGTAAATTGGAGTTTCACTCTCGTTCACGATTTCACCTCCAACACGTCTATAAGGAGACAGGTAGAATACCTTCGACCTACGTCCCTAAAAGAGTAAGTACCTAAGTATAATATAAGATCGTGTTGACATTATAATATTATTTATTTATTTGTTACGTATACGTACCTCCAATAATGTCTAAGTATCATACAAGAATAAGTAGGTATTCCTACATTGTATGGTATTTGCTATCCGACCGCGGGCATAACAAATTGTTTGCAATGTATTATAACAATATATGTCATTATTATGTTAAGTAAGTAATCACATTGTTTACCTAAAGGTACTTAGGTAGGTAGGACCTTAGAACTAAAGAATCAGCTGTTTCTGCTGATTTTAATCCTTCAAATAAACTTCATATGGGGTAGGCAGATAGGTAACTGACTAGTAAGTATAGGTAATCCTCTTTGTCAATTAACTATAGCACTTGGAGCACGTTTCAGCAAAAAGAGCGTGAGGTGTCAGTGTGGGCTATTCAGTTCACATCAAAATATACATACCTAATGTAAGAAGTAGATATAACTAAGTAAGTACTAGTAAGTCTTAGTGCAAGGAACTTACCCCGATTCACGCATTAGCAACTTTGAATTCCTGACAAAGTGACATTCTATCAGGGATAACGATGATGGAAAAGGCAAAAATGTATAAGACTGACATACGTAGCTGCGCCTGACAAGTTCCTTATGTGATTTTTGTAAGGTTTTGGGAAACAACAAAAAACGTGTTACTGAATAAACAAACGGAAACACCGCAAAATTATTAATGCAATATCAAAGACATTTATTTAAGACAAATATTATGAGGAATACAAAAAATTAATTTTTTAAATATCCCCATTTACAAAGACCTTGTATGAAGATTATTTCCAGAGCTATGCATGGCTCTAAAAATCACTTCACCGTTGTTATATGAACTTCAACGCAACTGAAACTAGGCAAACGGACCAGATGAGCTGCGAGTGGGTACTTCAGACATCGGAACCACAGGGGTTACCTACTGGCCAGTTTTATGGAGAAGGAAGGCCTCTTTGAAGACCTCCTTCTTCAGAAAACGTGAGCACAGAAGGTGGACCTGGCAGAGAAACAAAAAGTGAGATTGACTTCATTATGTCGACGAAGAAGTATTCAATGATGTACCTGTGATCAACGCGGTGAAAACTGGAAGTGACCACCGCATAATAAGAGGCACATTTAACTTAAATATCAAGCTGGAAAGATCTCGAGTTCTTGACTGATGAAGTCTACGCTCCGCCCAGCACTGATGAAGTCCAAAACCCCGAGAGCTTTCAGCTCGAACTTCAGAATCGTTTCAAGTGCCTAGGGAGCTCCATGAAAGATTATAACGATGGGTTCGTGGAAACTGTCCATACGGTCGGGTCTAAGATCTTCAAGACCCGTCGTGCAAATAGAAACAAGAAGCTCTTTGATCCTTAAATACAGCTCATGGAGGAGAGTCACGAGATGATCCTGCAGTCTTCAGACGATGCACTCAAGTACCAGCTCAATAGATGGATCTCTAATTCCGTGAAAAGCGACCTACGCCGCTTTAGCACAGACCGCATTAAGGACGCGATTGAGCGAATAAAGGGCCCAAGGTCCTGCAAGAGATCTGTCTATTGGGCAGAGCCAGCTTGCAGAATTGAAGACCGATGATGGCAGGATCGTATACGCCAAAGCTGAGCTGTTGAGAGACATCAAGATGTTCTGTGGACAACGTCAACAACGTCAACAAGTTACCCCGTTACGAATCTAGCAAACGATCCAAGAGCTAAATTGACCTGACACTATACCGAAGACATCCCGTACGATAGCTTGAACGAGATTAGGATGGCTCTGAAGCAGATCAAAAACAATAAGGCGCCGGGTGATGACGGAATTACGGCCGAACTCCTGTGGGCCCGTTCTCTTAATCCCGGTCTTAAGGCCCTCAAGAAGCTGTTTGATTCCTCCATACTCGGGGGCAAAACGCCACAGAAATGGAACAGAGGTGTGAACAAAATCTTAAGAATTATAGGCCCATCTCACTTCTGAGCCATGTCTACAAGCTGTTTTCAAGAGTCATCAGTGTCATCACGGACAAGGCTAAGGGCATGTCAAATACCCATGTAACACCCATTCTCATGAAGATTGGAGACGTTACACTCGAAGTTGTGGACGAGTATGTTAACATAGGACAAACTGTCCAGTTAGGTAGGTCCAACTTCGAGAACGGTCAATTAATCGTCGAATCCGACTCGGCTGAGCAGCGTTCGGGAAGTTACGCAATAATATCTTCTCGTCCCACATACTGCCGTGTCTCAAGACGAAGACTAGTGCGTGTTGCCAGTGATGATCTATGGCACTGATACGTGGTCGCTCACAATGGGCATTAGAATGCAAATGGCAATGGAGAGGGATATGCTTAGAGTTTCCTTACGTGATCGAATCAGAAATGAAGAAATCTGCAGAAGAACCAAGGTAACCGACATACCCATGCGAAGAATTGCCAGACTTAAGTGGCAATGGGTCGGGCATTACTTGTAGAACAGATGACCGATTGGGCCGAAAGGTTTTGGACTGCGACACTGGCGACCGCGTACTGAAAGACAGCGTTGGAAGACCACAAGGTGGACGGATGACCTTGTGAAGGCTGCAGGAATCCGTTGGATGCGGGAAGCACAGACTCGGAATGAAACGGAGATTACGTTTAGTGCAAAAAACTAAACATGAAAAAATGAATTTGGCAGGCGCAGCGAAGGTTAGGTACTTAAAAATGTTCTTTGCGGCCTTTTATCTTTTTGAGGATAAAAATTTACCTATTATGTTACCGTTTAATGACTACTACTTATAAGCTATTGAAAAGCTTTCTGTAGAAAGTCGTTGTAGAAAAACGAAACGCTTTCGAAGCGATTGTCACTTGTCTTGTCTAGGCCCTCTGGAATCAAACCCAGCACAATCGTGGCTAAATGTGCCTGTACATTATCTTTGGAACTTGTAAATTCAGTTTTAACGGATCACAAACATGACTTTTCCATTTCAGATGAGTAATTCTAAAATAATAAAATGGACTAGTAATAATAAATTGCAAACATTCTTCATATTGGCCGCTCTAAGCCTGTTCGTGTCAACCGTTGCGTTAGCGACCATAGACAAAGAAGCATGTGCACGGCATAATGAACATGAAGCGATTGAAGGAAACGTAACCAACACAGAAACGAATGCAACAGAAATACAGGTAGGTGCCTGAATTTGGGATTCCAATTTGCCCAATGACTTTGCCCCACCATGCTGTCCAAGCGTGGGGACAAGTGGAATTTTAAAAATGTTGACGTCCTTTATGTCGCACTAATTACACTCGTAAAACCCTGAGTTCACTTTTCACCAGCCAGGGATAAGTACCTACTTAACACTGTTGTGTTTAATAAAATCTTATGGTGAAAATAAAAACAGTTTAGGTAGGTACATAAAAAATGACAAATAGAAACTATTCGTACGACATAAGGATGGACTGAAACGCGGAATTGCGGCCGATCTTCTGAAAGCCGGTTGTTAAGAGCCTGCAGCTGTTTGATTCCGTCATAATCGAAGGGAAAACGCCATAAGTATATAATATATATATATATATATATATATAGAATAATATTCTTATTTAAAATTAAAAAGGCGACAGTGCCCTGCTAAAGCATTACAGGCCCTTCTCACTTCTGAGACATGTCTACAAGCTGTTTTCAAGAGTCATCATTAACTGTAGGTAATCGTCCTAATCACTTGAATCTGTGGCCAAATGTTATCATCAGATGGGCAACAATGACAATAACTACAGTTCTTTCGTCCATTCGCAGTTATTTTATCCGAAACTCTGACAGCAACTCATCATCAACAACGAGAAAAGATCACTGTAATTCAAAATCAGAAGTAGGTAGGTACCTACCTTGAATAACTGGAAATCTTGTTTTTTTTATTTCCAGGAAAAGAATTATTATCGGCTGCCAAGAACCGTTGAACCAAAAAACTATAGACTTATGTTGCATCCTAACATGTCTAATAATACTTTTGATGGATCTGTAATGATAACATTAAGAGTAAAGCAAATTATTCAAACAATAACGCTACATACAAATAATTTGACCATTTATGCAGTCAGCTTGAAAAACAGTAATAATCAAAGCATACCAATTGTATCTACTAACAAGACTTTAGATAAAAGAGAGCTGTTGATTATTAACTTAGAACATGAAATACATAAGGAGTACTACACGTTGTTCATCTTATTCTCTGGTAGATTGGATAATAAAATCGTCGGATTTTATGGAAGCCATTTCAAAAATGGTGGGTAAGTAGTTAACCAATCGCATTCATACACCAACCGTCTACATAGGTAGGTACTATATGTAGCGCTTCCGAATAATTATCTGTACCTAATCCTGTAATATCATACAAAAGATCGCAAAAGATCAACATCATATTATAAAGCCAGCGCCAGGCACAGTCACTTATGTGAACACTTATTTGAATAGAACACTTGTAAGGTACAATAATAAATGTATGATCAAACTTTGATCAAATACTCAAACACCCGTGCCTCACATGTGTTGAAACAAGTGTTCAAATAAGTCTTATTAACAATATTGTTGCTATGTCTGGCGCCGGCTTTAGGTAAGTTGACTATCAACCTGCCGCAAAGTCTCATATAGCGTACCTACTCATCTCACCTGTCTGTATTTAAACGGGCAGATGTATACGCAACGTATGTACTAACTGTCTCAAATAGTCTCAATGTAACCAATTTCTAGTCGGAGAAAATAATTGACCTTTTACCTTTTCAAGATGAAAGCCTTAGTTCTGTAGCTAAATTGGTAAAAAAAGTTAAAAAATGTCACATTGACGGATGACTTGACTTGACATCTATGACATTTCAAACTATTGATCATTGCAATCATTGATCTTGTGTAGTAAAATCAGCTGTGCAAATCAAAATATTAATGAATAAGTTCAAGTATTTTGTTATATTAAATGTTATGTTATCGCGGTTTATTAATTAAAAAATATTTGTACGTCAACCATAAGCCTCTTCGACTTCGTAGTCGCAAACAGATATTTACTGATGTTATAACTCAACAAAACCGGGTTAATTTTGCTTCTTCTGCTGCTAATACCATGGAAGTTTTGAGTCCAAACGTGAAACTAACTGATCGGCTCTCCCCGTTAGTTCGTCCTGTGAACTACAATCTTGAATTACGCCCTAATTTAGAAGAAGGGATATTTCAGGGGAGCGTGAAAATTGACGTTGTGATCAAGCAAGAAAGAAAATTTATATGCCTACATTCAAAATGTTTGAATATAACTGAAATAAAGGTACACAAAGGAATGGATGAGACAGCCGTCTTAAAGTTTTGTGAAATTAAAGAAGTGGAACAATTATTCATACATTTTGATTCTGCTCTTAGCGCAGGGAATTACACAATCTCTATTAAATTCAATGGGGACCTAACCAGAGATATTGTTGGGTTCTATTCCTCACGTTTGTACGATTCTAGGTAAATTAGATTTGTCTGTTAAACTTATTTAATGGGTAATATAGTGCATGACTTACTAAAATAATAAATAAATTACAACATCTTCTCCTTAGTAAAATTATTTACAAACAATAAATATTGTGCTTTTTGGCGTTCGATTACTAAATAGTTTTACAATAAGATGGAAAAAACAAGTCCTATTTATGTGATTCTTACAAGTATCTAACTGTTTCAGGAAAATGGTGGCTAGTAAGTTCCAGCCCACCTATGCTCGGCAAACATTCCCTTGCTTCGACGAGCCAGACTTCAAGGCTACATATGATATAACTTTGTGGAAGCCACTGTCTTACATAGCACTATCCAACATGAATGTAAGTATTGTAAAATATTGCAATATAAAACTAATCTTTATAATAATTAACCTATTGTATTCCATAACTCATTGTTCCTTTAGTGTTACATTATAGAACAATGAAAAAATTTTAAGACTTAAGTTTGCAATTAGTAAATAAATTAAGTACCTATATGATTTTCCTTAGTAAACTTTATCTAAATATTGTTTCCCCAGGAAATATCATCAGTATTTGATAAAAATGCTAAAATGGACCAGGTGACCTTCGCAACAAGTGTGCCAATGTCCACATACTTAGCATGCTTCGTTGTCTGTGATTTTGATCACAAAGAGACTGAAATTAATACTGGAGGCATTGGAAAGACTTTCATGCTTCGCTCATTTGCTCAGAAACAAGAATTGCACAAAATTGACTTTGCTCAAGACATCGGAAAGAGAGCGACTGAGTTCTACATCAAATATTATGAAGTGCCTTTCCCTCTGCCTAAACTAGGTAAAATACTTAACGTCTTAAGATAATAATTTAAATTGTCAGTGTCAAAATCTCTTGTTTCTAACCAACTTTTCGTTTTAATTAACCTTTACATAAAAGTTTTTTTTTTTTTGACAAATTTTAAATAAATTTATGCAATCTAACATTAACATACTTAAACAAATGTTTCAGATATGATTGGTATTCCTGATTACGTATCAGGTGCTACAGAGCACTGGGGTCTGATCACGTATAGGGAGACTTCATTCCTCGTTGATGAGACTAAGGCATCAGCTAGCAACAAAATTAGTGTTGCCAACACTATAACACATGAACTCGCTCATATGTGGTTTGGAAACTTGGGTAATAACTGTCTTATAGTATTTTGCAATATTTTATGTGGTATTGTTTTACATGCTCATACATCATACTGAACAAGATTGATGTATTGTAATAACTTTTTTTAATTTTTTAAATGTTATAGTGACAATGAAGTGGTGGGATGAAGTTTGGCTAAATGAAGGCTTTGCTTCATACATGCAAGTCAAAGCATTAGATACCATTGAGCCAACCTGGAAAGTTGTGAGTTATTTGCATTGAAATAATGATATCCATCTTTATAAATAACAAACACATAGCATAAGCATAATCAGCCTATAATGTTCCCACTGCTGGGACACAGGTCTCCTTTCTGTGAGAGGGAGTGGGCCGTAATCCACCACGCGGGCCCAGTGCGGGTTGGTAGATGTCACACGTCTTCGAATTTTTGGTTCTAGCACATGCCGGTTTTCTCACGATGTTTTCCTTCACCGTTTTGAGAGTAGTGGCGATGAAATAATGTACACAAAGTAAAGCGCCTGTCAGGGTTTCAACCTACGACCTACAACTCGTAAGTCATGGCCGTTATCACTGGGCCACCACTGCTCTCAAACACATAACATGACATAAACTCACGCCTCCTTCCCATGGGTGTAGGCAGAAAATACAGAACGCCACCTGCTAAAATCCCCTCATACTCCTTATGTTACGTTAATCTTTTAAGTAAGTATAACTAGTGGACCCGGCAGACGTTGTCCTGCCAGAACAGGGCAATCTACCAGGTTCAATTGTATTTTCAAACCATCCAGGGACCCACTCAAATATATACACAAAATTTCATCCAAATCCGTCCAGCCGTTAAGGAGGAGTTAGGTGACAAACACACGTACAGAAGAATTATATAAATAAATATATACATAAGTAATCTTATTGTGACTGCAGATTTATTAAGAAACAATGTATAAAATTGATCATATTTTCAGTTGGATCACTTCCTTACTAAAACCTTGCACCCAGTGCTAGTGACTGATGCCAAACTGTCAAGCCACCCAATAGTGCAAACTGTGGATACTCCTGATCAAATTACGGCCATATTTGACTCAATTTCATATAATAAGGTATGTTTTTTTTTTTCGGTATTTGGTGACATGAGTTAACTGCCGTTTAAAGGTTCTGGTGCAAAATATAAACTCACCTTCTAGTTATTATGAAATTGTACTTAATTATTTAATTAAGTAAGGAAATAAAATAAAAACATTTTTGTGTAGGGGGCGTCAATCTTAAGAATGTTGGAAGGTTTCATTGGCCATGAGAATTTCCGTTTGGGTGTCTCAGATTACTTGAAGAAGTTTGAGTTTGGCAACACTGTCACTCAAGACTTGCTGTCTACATTGGAACCTTACTTCAAGAAAGATTATCCTGATTTGAATCTCTCGTAAGTACAGTTTTGTGCTAAACTCACCATAGTTTTTTTTTAAATATCTGGTCATGACGTTTCTTCCATAATAAGGTAGAAGGCAGTAATATAACATCACGCCTGTAATCCCCGAAGGGTTAGGCAAAGATGTACCTATAGTACAGGGGACACCCATTTTTCGTCAGTTATGTCTAAGTCCAATGTAGAAGGCACTAAGATTATAAATATATTAACACTAGCTTTTGCCCGCGGCTTCGCCCGCGTGGATGTCGGATATCGTCTCACAGGAACGTACTACTGGGATACTTAAGAAATGCTGGGTTTCCTGTACAAACTTTCATCCCCTATATCACCCCCTATAGAATTTTTAAACAAAAAGTTGCCTATGTGCCAGGATCCCATCTATCTCCTTGCCAAATTTAGTCGCAATCCGTTCATTGGTTTTGGTGTGAAAAGGTAACATACAGACAGACAGAGTTACTTTCGAATTTATAATATTAGTATGAATTAGTATAGATTGTTCCGCAATTTTACCCGACTGCGCGACGACGAAGGACGGGTTTTGTTTCTATACGTATCTAGATATCTATGTATCTTTTGGTAGTTATAAAATACTACTATTTTTACATGTTTCAGATACGTAATGGACACTTGGACGCGGCAGATGGGTTACCCAGTGTTAGAAGTAAAAATGGGTGACATGCCTAACACTTACTTTGTGTCACAGTCTCGATTCCTAATTGACCCTGACGTGGCTTACACTAACGATTCTAAGTTCAAGTAAGTTCATTATTTATTAAATGCTGTAATGTACACCACATAAAACAAAAAGGACAAACATAGTAAATTACCACTTACTTTGTGGCCTAATAGATATGCGAATAACTTCTATAATTTTCAACCAGAGTATTTCACGCTGGTAATGGTCAGGGGCGAGGGAGAGATGAAGCATATTTATCATAATGATGAGTACATGCTAAGTCATATCATACTAAGACGGCCTGTACATGAAATTATTTCAGGAACGTTATGGGAATCCAATATACCTGATTTGTTTTATTACCTCACACGCAATATATCGTTACCGTGGCACAACCCACATAGTCGCACTCACCGTGGCGTGGGCGCACTCGCGACGCGTTATTTATCAATGTAAATTTTGAATTTCACGCGTCGTTCGCTATAATATTTCAACATCCATTGCTGGTACTTTTATTTTAGCTGATTTATTTACATAAATGGACTGCTGCCTACAGAGAATGTAATTTTACATTGAAATAAAAAATAATAAGTAACTGAAAAAAAAAACCTTTTCCTGAGAAAATTTTCTGTGGAATAGGATTCAAAATAAGGAGCTGAATGCACCTTGTTAATTTGCGGAGGGCTGTCCCTTACACCATGTATAGCGCTATCCCTCTTTCGCATTTGAACAATTATGAAGAGTATCCTGAGTCCTAATATAGAGGTTAGAACTGAAAATGTATATATTTCGTGTTTTTTAGCTACCGTTGGTTTGTTCCTATAACATTCAAGACCAACACTGGAACGCATGAAGAGACTGTATGGCTCTCCGATACTGCTCAAAACGGTAAGAGTTACGAAGATTTGTAATTCAAGCTTGCCTTTAAAGAACATGAATAAGAATATTTGTATTTTTCAGTAAAATTGAGGGGGTCTGAAGGCCATAGGTGGATAAAACTGAACATCGATCAGGTTGGGTACTACAGAGTCAATTATTCACTACCCATGTGGCAGACACTGATTGAAGCGATGAAGTCTAAATCGAAACAGGTAGGGATGACCCTAAGCCAGCTGGTAGGTAGCTTCATGAATGAATCTTTTACACAGAGTGATCTCAATTTTGGTTATGTTTTTATTATTTAGTTTGTTTGAAAATTTTAATTTTTCAATTGACCAATTATTTTATTTTATTATAATTTTTATGATTACTGGCCACTAGCCCTAGCCGTGTGTTAAATTAATATCGCCATTGTAGCAGCACGTTGTAGAGAGAGGGAGAGAGAACGGGTTTTCCGCTGGTGGAAATAGTTGTCACTAACTAATATTACCTCCGCAACACGAGACTTGATGTCAGCCCATAGAACAGCATATGAAACTTAATCTTATGTATTAAGGCGCTGTCAGCAGGCAAACGGTAAAACTAGGCTTGACTTATAGTTTGTGGTAGCGGAAAAAATATCAGTTAATCTTGAACATATTCCTCAGAACTTGGTTTTTACCAAAACACGTTTTGAAAAAAGCTTTCCTGTAACCTTGAGTTCTAATCCAAAATATCTGTATTAAATATCACCGTACGTACCTTGGTATTTGTTTTTTTTTTTTTACCGAATACATTAAATAAATCTTCTTTTTGCAGCTCACCCCAGCAGACAGATCAAACCTCATGGACGACATTTTCGCTTTAGCGGAATCTCGCGCGGTGCCATTCAATATGGCACTGAACCTAACCACATACTTACTGGTGGAGAATGATCTTGTACCATGGCAGACTGCTTCGTCTGTCTTCAAGAACCTCAAAGATAGACTGCAAAATACTTTGGCGTATGACAATCTGATGGTATGATGATATCAATTTTGACCTGAATAATAATATGTTTGTTGAAAAAATAACCTATCTTATTACAAAACTAGATCTCACTAGAGCTCTATTAAACCTTCGTGCCAGTTTTGTATTTCGAACTATGTTTCCACAACAAAAACAGACAACTTAGTACAGAATCAACTTAACAATTTTGAATAAAGAACTGTATTTCGATCACAGTTAGGTTTTTATTACAAAAACTGGCTCGATGGTTTCAAACATGATTGTCTAAAGGCGGGTCCACACCTGCGCACGCAAACGAGCAGTGCAGTTCGCGTGCATCTTAGGACACTTTATTATAGCCATTTAGACATGTTCGCAAGAGGTTAGCTAGTAGTTCGCGTGCAAGTTTAAAGTCCTCTCGCGGACACGAACAGCACGGTTCGCGAACATAGTATACCTTGTATACCTTTGGACATGTTCGCTAGTCGTTAGCGAATGTTTCGCGTCCAAGAGACAGTCGAAACACTCGTTCGCGAACACATGGCGTGCATGCTATCTGTGCTACCTGCGATGTGCTCGGTAGTTCGACACCGTTCGAGGCATGTAGTGTGCACGGTTCGTGCGCGTGAGCTTCAATTGCGCAGGTGTAGATCCTAGAACATGAGCGCGCGCCTAGAATGCTTCCATAGCCATTTGAGGCGCCTAGCCAACACGGTTTGTGGCGTGCGCTGTAGAAAAACCCTCCTTGTAGAAGAACCATATTTTGTAATAAGACCGATTAACTTTTCACCAATACGTTGGTTAAATTATGACATGTATTTCTTTATTGTTGACAGAAATACGTTCAGCGTATTATTCGGCCTATTTACGTGAAACAAGACTGGGACGCTGAGAATTTGCCCGTTCAAGATAGGTATGCAATAGAATACCACCGCTTGAGCAATCACCATTTCATAATATGACGTCATATTTACCTAAAATATGTCGTCAACCAACGATCAATCACGAAAAATCGTATTCCTAAATCAAAGTTGTAACATTACTATGATATTTGTTCCAGTTTACTACGAACAATGATACTGTCGTTGGCTGTGAGCTATCAGTTACCAGAGGCTGAAGAGAGGGTGAAGACTATGTTCCAAGTATGGTTGAATCGACATGGCAAGTTTGAGAGCACGCCCATTCAACAGGACCTAAGGGATCTCGTCTATTTTAACGGTAAATCTATACATACTTTAAACTAACAAAAACTATCTACAAAGCAGATTTATGAGTGGAAACGCCGGGAGAGAACGCCCTAGAAGGAGATATAGTGACCTTTTTGGTGAAGTTATTCAGAAAGGTTAGGTACGTAGTACTCGCAACCAGAGTGGATAAATGATCAGATCAGATGTATGAAAGTAACCGAAACAAAAGGAGTATTGTAAGGGTAAGTATCGTAGCAGGTGGCGTTCTGTAGTTTCTGCTACCCCCACGGGAAGAAGGCGTGAGTTTATGTACTTGTAACTGTTTTGTAAGAATCTAGAGAGGGGGTTTGGACATAGTCCAGGTTAAATGTAGAATAAGTAAATACCGTTTTCCAGCCGAAATACGAATTTCTGATGCAATCATTTATAAAATTTAAGCAGCTATGTTTGAATTCAGAATCTTAAATCGTTATCAAGTGTTGGAAATACAAACTCTATGTCAAACATGACATAGTTCAAATTCCATTGCAACCAAAATGTATTAAGACCTTTTTATTACAAATAGTCAACCAAATATAAACTTAAACTACTACGCTAAAGTTGATAGTTGTTTAAGTGGCAATACGTCATGTAAATTATCAAAAGTTCCAAGTAAAGTATCCAAGTTTACATACTTATTTCTTGTCCCAGGTATGAAGTCAGCTTCTATGGCAGATTGGGACAGTCTGTGGCAATTGTACCAAAAGGAGGAAGATGTCCAAGAGAAGACGAAG
Source organism: Lithophane ornitopus (assembly GCA_948473465.1). Lineage (NCBI taxonomy): Eukaryota > Metazoa > Arthropoda > Insecta > Lepidoptera > Noctuidae > Lithophane > Lithophane ornitopus. Next base: position 12,854,680 of record OX419613.1, read on the forward strand.
CTTCGCAGAGCATTAGCTGCACCACGAGACACCACAATATTGCGCAAGTAAGTCGCAATACATTTGCAATGTATTGCAAATAAAACTAATAGTGCGAACCAATATACCAATTTTGGTTCAAGCTTAAGCCTTTCACCCAGTTTTTGTATTTTGAACCATAGCCCGACTGAAATAAAGTTGTTAATACAAAATTGACAACTTAGCCTCGGGTTTGAAATCAGTATTTGTATTTAGAACTTTAACATGGTCGGAATAAAGTTCAAAATTCAAAACAAGTTTTATCATTTTTGTTTGAAGCTCCTCGTTGAAAATCGATTGATCGAATATTCAAACTGTTTCTGATCAGCAAATCTTTCTACCTCGCCCTATTTGACGGAGCCGTAAACACAATATATTTTTGGATTAAGTTGTTTTTTAGTTAGTTTATTTAAAAAAAAATGTGTACTTAAGTACCTAGTAAAGTTTGCAAGTACTTTTGCAACTAGCTAATAAAAATCGTTCACTTTTTCATAGATTCCTGCTTATGGCATGGGACGAGACCAATATCCGCAGTCAAGACTACCTGACCGTGGTGTCGCAGATCAGCGCCAACCCGTCGGGCACGTCGCTCGTGTGGGACGACGTGCGCTCGCGCTGGGCTCAGCTCGTCCAGCGCTTCACGCTCAACAGCCGCTATCTGGGCGGTTTGATACCTAGCATTACTGCGAGTTTTAACACTGATTTGAAGCTTAAAGAGGTAGGTTTAGGTGTTATTTTTACCCGACTACGGCGAAGCAAAAAGGAGGGTTTTGATTTTGACCGGTATGTATGTATGTATGTATGTTCATCTGTTCCCTCATATCTTCTAAACCACTCATCACAATTTGACAAGTGAGGTATCGTTGGAAGCCTCTTGATCGTCCACTGGTTATAGGCCATGTGACGTCACATTAAATAAAAAATGGCGCCCTCTAGAGGACATAAAGTCAGGAACTTGAAAAAAAATATTGTTTAGTCGTAACATGTTAGGTATCAAATGAAAGGGTTTAATGAGCTCATTTCAAAAATATATACTGGGAGTTAGGGTAAACACCGTTATCCTTGAAACTAGTGGGACTAACCTTGAAATCGCGAAAAAACATCAGCTGTTCCATACATTTGTGTTTACTTAAATCGACAAAATGTATGGAACAGCTGTTTTTTTTTTGCGATTTCAAACTTGATCCCATAGAAAAAGTATACTATAGATGACACCAAACCACTAGTTTCAAGGATAACGGTGTCTACCCTAACACCCAGTATATTATAAACCCAAAAGAATTAAAAAAAAAAAAAGTTATAAAAACTAAAACCCAACTACGACTAAAAAGGTATAAACAAGACACCACAGACAGACAAATTAAAAATCCGGAGTCACACGTAATCTGTTCGATTTATGCCCTAACACGTGTGACTCCGGTTTTGTATTCGTACGGTTACGGTAACATGGACTTTGTCAGTGCCTTTATTTCGTAGTTCAAGTGTTGCTACGGTAGTGTTATTGATTGCTACTGTTTTAAGGGTTTCTTATGGTCGAATGAAAAAGCGGTAACCTTAGAGGATCAGTTGTCTGTCTGTCACAGCCAATTTGAACCGAATGTAATGGATCGATTAAGTTGAATTTTGATACATGTTATCTAACTGTCACCCTAACTCGGAAATTTAAAATAAATAAATTAAATTTACGTAAATAAATGAATTCTGAATATTTATGGGGGTCACTATAGGAAGACATATAAAAAAATAAAAATAAAGTTTTGCACATTGAACGCAAGCTGCAAGCTGACCTCGCATTGTACGGAAATCCTTTAAAATGCGAGATCAGCTTATACTGGATATGTATAGCTTGATGTGTAGCCATGTGTACCGTGTGACACATCAGATATAAGGGCTAACTGTGAAGGTTTCAAGTATATCCTAATTAACATTATTATGTTTGCGAATACGCAAACGCAAATTTTGTCATTATTTCAAGACTTCTAATGTTAAATATTGTTAAGAATTATATTGTCCTACAATTACCGTAAAGTGTGAGCTCACGCCGCCTGTGATACAGGTTTATCTAAGTACAGGCATCTAACATTGTATTACCTTTATAAATTATTTCTAAGATTTTATGTAAATATTTTACCAATTTTTAATACTGAATAAATATTCTATTCTTTTCTATTCTATTCTAACCATAATTATTACGGGTTTACAAATCAAATATTATAAGTATCTCTTTTATGTCTTCATCAATCTGCCTAGCCTTTTCCCAACTATGTTGTTGGAGTCGGCTTGCAGTCTAACCGGATGCAGCTGAATACCAGTATTTTACATGGAGCGACTACCTATCCGTCGTCTACAACCTAGTAACTGGGTAATACGATACCCCTTGATAAGACTGGTTGTCAGACTTTCGGGCTTCTGTCGACCCGTAAGGACTGTCAAATATCCACGAATGTCAGCCGGGACAAACGGCTTAACGTGCTTTCCGAGGCACGGAGGAGTCTCGGTATGTAAATATGGTCACCCATCCACGGACCAACCCCGGCAAGCGTAGTTTATCCTGATGGATCGAACCCGTGCGGCTGTTATTAATTGGCCACGAGCTCCTCTTTTATTCATTCATAAGGTTCGTTTTATTTGCAGATGCAAGCATTCTTCGCTGAATACCCCGACGCGGGCGCAGGCGAGGCCGCTCGGAACCGCGCGCTCGAGACAGTCCGCAACAACATACGATGGAACTCCTACCATCTCAACCATGTGGCGTCATGGATCAATAACAATCATCGCGCCTAATTCTTAGGGCATTAGCATTTAACATCGGGTTACTGAACGTGGTTGTAAAGCTGCGTTTGTACTATGTTCGCGAATCGTGGAAATCCTGCGACATATCGATTATTTCGGAAATATATAAGCGTCGCCACCTAGGGTAATAATTTTGTACTTCTTCTTCTTTTCGTGTGGTTAGTGTAACGTGGTGTCAGAGTGTAAAAGCCACCGAAGGGCCTCTGACTTGGCTTCACATGCCGTCGAGAAATATCTCGCTGACACTTCCTCACTATGTTTGGTTGTTGTGCTGGTCAATAATGTAATTTGAATTTGGAACTTCAACTGGAAATTCGAATGAATACTTTACAATTATTTTTGTTTTTACACAAAAAAGTGTACTCTAAAAAAATCGAATTGATTTTTATTACCTCGCAGAAGTAGAGGTGGAGTATCCTCCTTGGGAATAAAGGTGTGTTTGTTATGGATGAACTTGAATGTCTCACTGCTCGCAGGATCCCTCGCTTCGCTCAGGACTTAACTCTGTGCTAGATTCCTTCGTTACGCTCAGGATTCAATATAGCGCCCTTGACATTAGACACTGCTTTATCCCCTTAGTGAATAATCTTCTATTAGACGGTTACGGGATCACCGATCCGTTCGCGAACATAGTGTACCCGTAGCTTAATTTTTTGATGCCTTTATGTGTCTCTTGGTGTCCTTTATTATATTCGGGATGCGAATGAGGATTGCTTTGTGGTTTAACTGAGGTTAGACAGTTTGCGCTAAGCGCGGACGATAAGATAAAAATAAAATAGAGGATTTTATCTATGCAGGTTTTAATCATAAGCATTAACTATACTATGAGAGCAGTGTTGGCCCAGTGCTAACGGCCGCAACTTAAGACTTGTAGGTTGTAGATTTGAACCCTGTCAGGCGGTTTACTTTGTGTAAATTATTTCCCACTGCTCTCAAAACGGTGACGGAAAACATCGTGAGAAAATCGGCACGTCTTCGAAGTTTTGGTTCTAGGACATCCTAGAACCAAAAATTCGAAGACGTGACAATTCTACCAACCCGCACTGGGCCCGCGTGGTGGATAACGGCCAGCACCCTCTCATAGAGAGGAGGCCTGTGTCCCAGCAGTGGGAACGTTATAGGCTGATTATGATACATAATTTTATATGTGTCTGTATACTTTTTGTTAGGCTTTGCGAAGAAATATATAACTTTTCTATAAAATTTATAAACACCAAGTTTGTACCGATTTATACGCTCAGTACATTTATAATGCATTTATACTTATAAATCAAAGAAAAAAGAAAAAAAAAAAAAAAGAAAAGATCCCATAGATCTCACACAATAGTGTATGTAGAACCTATTGTAGTAACTTGTTCTGTGTTAAAAGATCTCATATCATTCTGTTTTTCTAAATTTATTCGACACTATCTTTTGCCCGCGGCTTTGCCCGCGTGGATGCCGGAAAATGGGGATATTTAAAGGGAACGTAGGTACTACCGAGATTAAAAGTACCCTATGTGATAATACAGGCTAAAAACTATCTGTGTGTCAAGTTTCATCCAAATCAGTTCAGCCGTTTTTGCGCCAATTCGAAACTGCGCAGCAAGTAGCGCAGTTTCGAGCCACCTTTTACTTTGAATCGAACTGTACTTGGTATATAAGACTAAACAAGCTCAACATTAACTTTGTAAGATTGGTTGTGAACCCAGTCTAAGCGCAAGTACTTATATTTACATCAGTTAGAGGGGTAACAAGTATGCTGAAATTGGAATAGTTACTTACTAGTTTAAACACTAATGTACTGAAATCATTAAAATTTACGCGTGGAATATTGTGCTAATACCTAACACGTCATTTTGGGAACCTGTCAGTAGATCTGTATCTTTTTGGCTATGAAATAAAAACTGAAGTAAAATCAAATTGTAATTTTATTTGACTTCTACACAATAATCACAAAATATTACGCACTTTATTAAAATTGAAGTGCGTTAGGGCCGAGTCACACCGGAATGGCAGCGGCCGGCAGCGACGCGGCGAGCACTTTCAGTGTGAAATAATTTTAAACTTTATCTACATACTTAAAAGATCAGTATCGCTTGAAAAGATCGCAAGGCGGTGGTTCTGCTCGCGGCACCGCGGGCGGCCTCGCGCACCCCCGCTGCATTTCATGTGCCAATATGTTCATTTGTTTCTTCTAAACATTTTTATTTGCAAGCAGCGACGCCGCGCGCTGGAGGCCGGTGCCGGCCGCTTCCAGCCGCTGCCATTCCGGTGTGACTCGGCCCTAAGTGCTAAGGACGTGCGAGTGACGACGGTAATAATCTTTTATCGGTAGTGCAGCAATGTTACCTTAATAAATAATTATTAATTAAATCGGTATAAATAATGTGCCTTAAAGTTAAGTTTCATTTAATTATCCTAATGACATTGTTTAAATATCTAAATTTTAGTGCACTATTCTCTGTAAGAAACATAGTGTATGTTTTCAATGGTCACTATGCTTTCGCTGATCCCCGATTATTAAGTATTTGTTACAATACATGGTCATAAAATCCGTTGGTAAGTATTGGTTACACATGGTCAATAAATCCGTGGGTAAGTATACAATTTACTCCTTTTTGCCCAACACAGCGTAGTAACTATAGGCGGTGCGAACAACCTGCAACATAATGACAACATAAAATTAATTTAACTGAACTTATTAAGTTCTTGTGTAATAAAGATTATTATAATAAAACCACTGGTCAAGCATCACCTGGGTGTGTTTAGACAAAATCAAGCACAAGACGTCCAGGCCCGGATCTGTACCAGGTAAAATGTTACTAGACGAAATATTCGTTCGAATGAAAACTCAACCCACCCATAGCGCAGAAGTTATAATTACTCAGCCACTGCACTAACTATTTAGATAAGTACTTCTAAGCATAATAGTTGCATTTCAGGAGCGCGCGGCAATACATAGTTATACAGTAGGTATGTACAGCTACGTTTTATAAAAGTCACTTATCACGCACTCTTCTTTTGCAACAGATACCCAGCACACCCAGAGTGGGTGTACCTACGTATCTACCATTGTAGAGTTCCATAGCCACATTGGTAACATGTGCGTAATCCAATCCATAAGCCATGGTAAAATTGTAATAGCTTACCATTAAGTCATCGTTCATTACCTGTCAAATCTGCATGTATACTAACATAGTTATCTAAGGTAAATTGTTTACTAACAAATTATGGATATTTGTTCTGAAATAAAATGATTATTATTATATTACCTGTATAAATGAAGGCAAATCGAGGAAATGAAAGGGTCCAGAGCGCAGATGTCGTGGAATCATCATACCTGCGCCGAGTATGGTCAGGTCCCGTCTGACGCGAGGACTCAGGCACCAATGCGCCGCTCCAAAAGGTCCTTGGCCCATACCAATTGAGCTCTGATAAATTTAGGTATGCAAGTTTATTACCTCTCTCACGGACGGACAAAAAGTGATTTTAATTGGTTCCGATTTTCCTTTTTAGGTCGGAACCTTAAAAAATACTATTAGCTGGTTGGTTGATTGATTTTTGATTAAAAATTACGTACGATCTGAAGTTTGCATAAAAATGTTCCCATTGGACATAGGCCTCCTCTCTGTGAGTGAGGCAGCGAACCGTAATCCACCACGCGGGCCAAGTGCGGCTGCGGGTTAATGGATGTTACATTGTCTACGAACTTTGGTCAGAAGTTTCCGGTTCATCTCCGATGATGACTATAGCGGCTTTTCATTTGCAGATGAAGCTTTTAATTCGCTACATTGGATGTTATGTTTGACACTCTTACTTTTTTATCTAAATTATCCTTATCCTTTCGGACATTCCCGCAACATAATTGTTGCGGGAATGTCCGAAAGGGATACCGGGACCTTGGCAACAGGCAACTGAAGGAACACGGGTGGGTTTTAGTCAGTAAAAGTCTGATACGCCCTTCCGCTCCGCCCAGAGCGGGAGAAGTCATTTGACGATTTCCCACCATCAAAAAAAAAAACAAATCCTTACATATTATAAAACAAAGTCCTCCACCGCGTCTGTCTGTCGTCCTGTACGCGATAAACTCAAAAACTACTGCACCGATTTTCATGCTGTTTTCACCAATGGATAGAGTGATTCTCAAGTAAGGTTTAAGTATATAATAACCGACATCCACGCGGGCGAAGCCGTGGGTATCAGCTAGTAACTTATAAATACCTACTTGTGTTCATCAAGTTTCAAACTAACTACTTCTACCCAGCATGTTCTAGGTACTAACTAATCACACAAGATCGTGTGCACCACCGCATGCACTTACCTCGTTTAAGACTGCGTCACCGTACCGGCAGAATAAAAAGAGTTGAGTTAAAGTTCCACACATGTACTGTGTTAATGACACAAGCTGCATTATGCTCATGTCTTCCTGTAACGGAAATAATGAAAAATAATTGAAAATGAAAAATAAAGCTGTTCTAAACTCAAAACATTTATTTCAATTAAACCATTTAGGTACAGTCTCGAGCATGTGTGGTTTTTATCCCGCAAGATATTCACGATCACAACGAGCTATCACATTCTTCTGAATTTAACCAATCAATCAGCCTAGCCTTTTCCCAACTATGTCGGGGTCGGCTTCTAGTCTAACCGGATGCAGCTGAATACCAGTATTTTACATGGAGCGACTGTCTATCTGACCTCCACAACCACGTAACTGGGTAATACCGATACCCCTTGGTTAGACTGGTTGTCAGACCTTCGGGCTTCTGACGACTCGTAACGACTGTCAAAGATCCACAAAAGACAGCCGGGACCAACGGCTTAACGTGCTTTACGAGGCACGGAGGAGTCTCGATATGTGAAAATGGTCACCCATCCACGGTCAAACCCTGGCAAGCGTAGCTTAACTTGATGGATCGACCCGAGCGGCTGTTATTACTTAGCCACGAGCTCCTCTTCTGAATTTAACCGAGTAGGCAGATATTTATGACTCAAGATATGTCCGTTAACATTACGTTGACACATATTTTTAAAGCCGATGCAGCATCTTAGACGTGGGCCACACAGAAGCGAAGTGAGATGGGGTCGGGATCCAGACCGTCCCTTCCCGACCCTTTCACATAATTATCTTCATTAGGTATTCTTCATAAATGTCTTAACGCGATTTGGCACAAAAAAGAGAAGATAGAGATGAAAAGATACACCTTAGGTATACTATTGGCCTTGTCGGATATTTTGTACCTACTTACGGATTTCAATCTGACAGCAACTGAGCACAATGTTAGAGTGGCTAGGAAGAAATACACTCCTATGATACTGCTCAACAGCTTGTCAAGCTCGGTAATTGAACTGAAAATAAAAAAATAGAATATTATTTATTGTTGGTTAACAGGTAGGTACTTTAAAATATGAAACTGGACAAAATTTAAAAAAAAAGTATCTCTAACACACCCCGCTAGGGTGTACGTGCGTATCAATCTGCCTAGCGTTTTCCCAACTATGTTGTGGTCGGCTTCCAGTGTAACCGGATGCAGCCAGTATTTTCCACGGAGCGATTGCCTATCTGACCTTTACAACCCAGTAACTGGGTAATAGGTTATTATAATACCCCTTGGTAAGACTTGTTGTCAGAGTTTCGGGCTTCTGACGATTCGTAACGACTGACAAAGATCCACGAATGACAGCCGGGACTTAGACACTAGGGTGTATAAGTAAGAAATAAATAATTAAGAAGATAAAATATACAGCGTGCCGCTACAATAGCGACATTAATTTAACACAAGGGTAGGGCTAGTGGCCAGTAAACATAAAATTATAATAAAATAAAATAATTCGTAAATTGAAAAATTTAAATTTTCAAACAAACTAAATAACAAAAACATAACCAAAATTGAGGTCCCTCTGTGTAAAAGATTCACTCATGAAGCTACCTACCAGCTGGCTTACGTTCTTTTGGCTTTTCGGTACTATGCTTTGTTGTCGGCATCATTTCTAAGAAATTGCGCGGCTTTTCTCTATTCGCCTACCATATCATCCGTGACCCCGGCAAATGACCTCTTCGCTACAGTTCTTTAAGTACAGGTTGCTCCAGGATGATAATTTACAAAATTGTAAATAAATCAATAAATAATAACGTTTAATGAAATTCAAATATTTTCATAAAACGAATACGCGAGATCGTATACGTGTGATCATTAAATTATTGTCGATATTGTAGCGGCACGTTGTAGACATAACTAACTTCGGTTCTAAAATAACATTATCTAATTGGATTAGAATTCAGAGGTGTACCTGCGAGTTAGATCAAGTACATTACCATACTAACTTTACTAGTAAGCTGTTAATCTGATGGCACCGTATAATTCTGAAGTGAGCTCTATCGTCTCTTCTCTTTGAAAGATTGCACCGTTTCCCCTTCCCTCCAATAAGTGAACTATAGTCTCGGAGCAATGAAAACTGGCCACATATGAAAATCATGATCCCAATGGCTGTTAAATCAAATGCAATGTGGACACAGACACAATAAATAGCAGACACGAATTCACATAAAATTGTTACAATGTAGCCGAAAATGCTCAAGTCATCCAGTGGAGCCCAGCCTGGCAAAATGTGAGGATACCCCAGACATTCCAACCCTAGCATCTTACACAGAAAATGTTCCACGAACGGAGAAACTATAAAGATAACAGCTGTAAAGCTATAGATTCTAGTTAGAATGGTTGCTGTATTTCTATATTTATTTGTGTAAATGTTGATGGAGGCAGAAAAGTTGTCACTCTCCTCGCTATCCGACTGGTACTCCGCGTGTGAGATTGGTTCTTTGCTCAATTGTGTGTTTTCCAAGATTGAGATTCGGGTGAGGAGTTTGCGCCAGCTTTGATGGCTTCTCCGCAATGAAAGTAGTTTGAGGACCCCCATGCCACAAAATGCGAGCACACTGAAGCATTCGAAGAGTCTTTCAGGATCTTCCTTAGCCATGAAGACTTCAATAACTTGAAATACGCACGTTATCAAGAAACAGACTGTGGCCAGATTGGCTGCCCAGTGCACTTTGTGGATTGTAACGTATGATGAGAGGCCTGCGTTGTGAATCGGACGGGTTATCAGAGCGACTATGTCGTCAGTCTCGCCTCCGGGAGCTCCCAACAACCGAAGTAGGTTCTTTATCTGCAATCGACTAAGTATTAAAATATCTTATATTATAAGTTTAGTACTTCTTATAATAGGTCTTTACCTATGAAATTGCCGTTTTGTATGAAAAAATTTAAACGAATTTTTTTCATGAATTTTTTATTTGTATTAATCGAAGTAATCACCCATGCAATCAATGCATCTTTGCCATCGCAGTGGCAGTTTATTGATGCCCTTCTTAAAGAAATCAGCTGGACGGGAGGCAACAAATTCTTCAAAGGCATTTTGTACTGCCTCTCGGGTATTGAATTTTTTTTCCGCCAAGAAGTTATCCAAATTCTGGAAAAAGTAGTAGTCTGTAGGCGCAAGGTCTGGTGAGTAGGGCGGATGACGGAGAGCTTCCAACCCCAGTTCTTGCAACTTGGAGACCGTCTGCTGTGCAGTATGAGGTCGCGCGTTGTCGTGCAGGAGCAGCGGAGACGAGTGATTGACCAATGCTGGTTGGAGATGCGCCAGCTTCTCCATCATTGTGTTCAGTTCTTCACAGTACACATCTGCAGTAATGCTCACCCCGTTTGGTAAGAAGCTGTGATGAATCACACCGGCGCTAGACCACCAAACAGTGACCATCACTTTTCTAGGGGTAAGTTTTCGTTTAGGGCATTGTTTAGGTGCTGAACCAGGATCCAACCAACTTGCTGAGCGCTTGCGGTTATCAAACAGAATCCATTTTTCATCGCAGGTAACAATGCGGTTCAAAATTCCTTCATTTGTGTGTCTGTTGAGCAGTGCAAGGCACGTCTCGACGCGTACTTCGCGCTGGCGATCATTGAGTTCGTGGGGCACCCATTTGTCAAGCTTATTTACCTTGCCAATTTGACGCAAATGGACCAATATTGTTTTGACGCTAACGTCGAAAGCTGCTGCTAATTCAGCCGTAGATTGTGTATCATCAGCTTCCACAATCGCCTTTAATTCGTCATTGTCGACCAAAGTCTTCGGACGACCGCGAGGTTCATTTTTCAGGTCGAAATTTCCAGAACGCAAGCGAGCAAACCAATAACAGGTGGTGCGTTGGTTTGTAGTGTTAGCTCCGTAAACGTCGTTGATGTTGCGTGCCGCTTGTGCCGCGTTGCTGCCACGACGGTACTCATATTCCATAATTACTCGAATTTTTAACGTATCCATGATGACGAAAAAGATTGAAATGCGATGAAAATGTAACACTAATCAATAAAGAAATGACTACTTTTGGAAAAAAAAATCCATGTTTTTAAAATAAAATTAATTTGAAATTAGAATTCTTAGCCAAACAAAAATTATTTTGATTTGAAATGGCCAGTACTGCAGAACGGCAATTTCATAGGTAAAGACCTAGCCATTATAATAAACCTAGATACATATTGAGCAATTTAAACGAGTAATTAACAAACCTTAGACAACATCATGAACGAATTCAAATCACGTCCTCAGGAGAAGGTCGTAAATCTTGTTATGTTTGATATTGTTCGTGAAACACATAAACTGCTTATTAAGTGTTTATTTACTTTATGTGGCGGTAAAACTAGGTAGAGGATTACTAACTCGGAATATCCCGTATTGTCGGAATGAACAAAAAGGTCAAAATCATGAATGTTGTGCTGACGCAAGTAGGATTTCCTGCATTGACGCTTAATTATTTGTTTAGTTTAGTCATTTAAAATTGCCCAAAAAAGGACCCAAATACAAACCATTCATAATTTCAACTAAATAATAATTTGTTGCTGTTTGTTGTTGTTGTTTTGTTGCTCTCAAAAACGGCGAAGGAAAATATCGCTGCATCGTGAGGAAACCGGCATGTCGTAAAAACAAAAATTCTAAGACATGTGACATCTACCAACCCGCACTGGGCCCGCGTGGTAGATTACGGCCTGCTCCCTCTCACAAAGAGGAGGCCTGTGTCCCAGCAGTGGGAACATTATAGGCTGATTATGCTAATAGTTTGTTGTAGTCTCGAAATAACAAACTTTACCTTCTTGTAGCTACTGCAATTGTTTGGTGTAATTAAAATGAAATTAATGGTATTACGCATACTTATTTTGTTCTTTGATTATAAAAATTATACCATGATATCGCAATTATTAAAAACTTTTCTGTTATTAACTTGCTAGTTACGAAGAGTCCAAATTACTTATAAATGCAGGTACCTTACCTATTGGTTAGTAGGTAAATCAAAAACAAATAAAAAAATATTGGAATGAAGCTCGTGGTTAAATAATAAACTCAAACTCAAACTCAAAGCATTTATTTCAATTAAACCAAATACAGGCACTTTTGAATTGTCAAGGAGTCAGTCAGTAAGAAATATGAAGTTAGTTGCCCATTCCAAAGCGTAGTAGGTACCTACCTATGGAGAAGAACGGGCAAGAAACTCCATGGACACTCTTTTAAATCAAAATATTGTTACAATATAATGGTTACATCATTCATGTTGAAATTATACATGTGAGAACAATGTAGAAAGCACGTTAAACGCGTCCGCAATTATAAAATAAGAACAATTCAAAAATTAAAATAAGCCATGGCAGCTAAGAGATGACCAGTCACAACTGACGGCGCCCGTTCACGAACATGACGCATGGATCAGCACCATTCAGCTCAACCATTTTGAAGGGAGCTAAATGATCCAACACATACGCCACCATCAGCGAGACATTTGAGTGAACATGACATTCCCAGCCGCCAGGGCACATTCAAGTCAATGAAAGACAAATTACCCGGTAAATGGCAGCTCTATAGTACATAGTACTCACATGTACAATTATATAATACAAAGGAGATTGAGTTTATACAATGCAAAGATGGTCTTACAATCTTCAGCAGCTCCAATAGCATTTTCGAATGTTAATTAAGTAGTTAGTTGTGGTTGTGGAGCAGGACCAGCATTAAGCCAAGCATTTTTATCAGAGATGTAATCCTCCAACTTATAATATGCCTGCCTACATAGTGTGCGTTTTATACAAGTTTTGAATTTCGTCTCATTCAGTTGAAGTATGTGGGGAGGGATTTTATTGTAACATTTTAAACAGAACCCCATGAAAGATGAGTCTACTTTAGCCAGTCTGAAACCTGGTTGAACTAATAGGTCCCTAGTTCTAGTACTATAATTATGTCTATCACCTCTTTTACTAAAAAGATGTAAATTTTTTCTTACGTGCAAGATGTTTTCATATATATATTGACAAGGTACCGTCATGATGTTCCTTAAACAGTTCCCTTAAAGAATCGCGCCTGTGTAGATTATAAATGGCTCTGTTCGCTCTTTTCTGCAGAATAAAGATAGACTCGATGTCTGCAGCCCGTCCCCATAGTAAAATACCGTAAGACATTATGCTATGAAAGTAACTAAAATAGACTAACCTCGCGGTATCTACATCAGTAAATTGACGGATTTTTCAGACAGCATATGCTGCTGAACTTAGCCGTCCTGCAAGAGATGTTAAATGAGGACCACATTGTAGCCTTGAGTCGAGCGTGATCCCCAGGAAAACAGTTTTATCGACGAATTCTAGTTTCTCTTGATTCAATATAATCTCACAATCCCTACTTTTGACATTTGGTAAAGAAAATTTTATGCACTTACAATAACAACCGTACGGGTCGACCGAAGGTTAAGCTACGCTTACCGCGGTCGGTTCATGAATGGGTGACCGTCCATAACATATCGAGATCCCTCTGTGTCTCGAAAAGCACGTTTAGGGATGATTTTTATGTTAGACCGTCACGGGCGCGAGCCGCGTCCATGTCTGCTCAATTTGTTTGGGCGAAACCTCGGACGAGACACGGATGCTGCATGTTGTAGCACTAACTGCTTCTTCTTATAAATATTCGTGGAGTTATGGATCCGTGGCTCATCCGCGTCGGTACATGGCACGGCTCGCGCCCGGCACGGTCTAGCATTAAATCATCCAGTATTATCAAGGGGTATCGTGTTACCCAGTAACGGGGTTGTGGATATGAGATAGGCAGTCACTCCAAGTAAAATACTGTTAGGTATTCAGCTGCATCTAAATACTAGGAGCATTAACATTTTTAATTTTTCTACCTACTAGTACTCTAAATACTTACTAATATTTCAAGGTTTTTGTGTATTTTCCTGCCGTAACATACCCTACCTTTCTAATTGAATAATTGCATGAGGTGTCTATTTGATTGAGTAGAACACCCGCCCTTTCCATGTTTCAATAGAAAACAAACACTTCATTTCTAAGACACGTGCACAGTTTCCCTGAATTACAATATTCGCTAATTATGAAATCAAATTTTCAGAGTCGCGTGGTTCCAATAATAATAAACTATATCTTATATTTATCATAATTTATTTTAAATTAAGCATTGTTAACACAGAAGCGCTCGAGATATTATAAAAAAATCGAAATGCCATTTCGATTGAATTTAACTACGTAATGATCAAGTCTACCATGCCGAAGACTGCCATCCATTATTGGAGCGAAAGCCACGGTTTGGTTTGTCCCAGCCGTTGGAAGAATCAAGAGTTTCAATCACGGTGGAATCTGCAAATCTGTCGTTCCAGCCAGGAGACGATTTGAAGGAATTGCCGCCATAACCACCGTTGGAGCTGTATCCACTCTGTGACCAACCGCTGCTTGAAGGACTTCTGTTTCCGTTTCCATTGCCGCGCCAGCCACCATTACTGGCTGATCGACCCAGACCACCTCCGGGACTAGCCCAGCTGCCGCCAGAAGAGCGTGCGAGACCAACGGAAGGTGTTCCACCGAAACCGCTGCTTACTTGCCAGCCGCTACCTCCTGGGAAGAACACCATAGTGGTGATTATTGTTATTGATAGGTTACGACAGGGACCTCTCTACTTCTTCAGGCAGATCTTTTACAGGGTCCATTTGGATATCTTAGGTAACCAGATCGTTAATCGCTTTCAGCATGAGTTATACTAGCCGCTACGGTTCAGCCGTAAAAGCTGGCATGCTCACAGCCAAATCCCATTTTGAGAGAACCCTATGGACCTCTCAAATGTTTAACTACCTAGAACCAAACCACAATTAATTCTAATTGAAATTGTCAAATACAGGTTACCTACCGTATATTGTGCTAAAATTGAATAAGACATCATTTATTTATTACGCGACTGCCCAAAAAGGAATGTTATGTTTTCAGGGTTCATTCATCATGTATCTGAGTTTATTCCACCATAACTTTTAAATGCCTAACAGATTTGGATCTACGGGGTATCATAGGAATCCTTACATCATCCCGAATAACAAGTGTTTCAATTATTACAAAAATTGAAGGCCTTGCTGAGCACATTCCAAAACTATACAATTTATTGGCATTTTTATTTATGTAGGGTGTACATTATGCAAAACAAACCTTTCATGTTTGGCCTCAAACGATTTAGTAAGTACTGCAAATGTACTTAAAAATATACGCCACATAGCATGACATGTTTTAAAATAAAAATGGAGTCGGGGGACACCTTAGATTAAAAACTGTCACAGAATGATCGGGACAGCATAAGACAATTTTTTATTAACTGTTTAGTCAGCGAGTAAATGAGTGACCTTTCGCTTTGAACATACAGGTTAACTAAACAACTTATTTTTCACTTTTGGCAGGGAAATCTTGCTTTTTTTGTTTCTCTGTGTTTCCGAAATAATAACCAAGTTTATGTGCTGAACCATTATTATTAATTTGTCAGTACCTAACTAAAAGATTCCATCAGTATTTAAGGCCAGTTAGTAGACTAACTATAACATTCTGGGATAAGACTAAATACAAAAGAACACTGGTGGGTTTGCATTAGAGACCCGAGACCCCTTAGCGTTTTCATAGTTTTTATTGGGCTGAAGAAAGCTACATACCCCTTCTAATGCTTATTGTGCCCAGGGCATAATAAAAAAACCATAAAATAAAATGATTTACCTGGAGAACGGACATCCCGGCTAGCGATGGCTGCCGCTGCGATAATGAGCACTAGCACCAGAATCTTCCCCTGAAATAGGAGAACGTATGATGAATTTCTATAAAATATAAACTTTATGATTATTTAAGTTTATTGGAGGACTCTTCTTTCGACTTCACCCTTAACCTGAACTCAAACAGTTCGTTACATTTCGTATAACATGGAAGTAACTGATTAAAATATACCTCATTGTTCATAAGGTCGTAACACAATTACACTGCGGATTCACTTACCATCTCTAGTACTGGTACTCAGTTATTTGGCAACAATTCGTGAATCCCATCACATTTATACCATTTAAGCCTGCATCCCAAACCCATCCAGTTTTTACTGTCATATATCAGAGGCACGATATCATAAGCCCAACAAAGCGCTATGTTGAAGTGACACGATTTGACTATTAATTTGATGATTAAAGTTTCTGTGGGAACAAAGACACAAAGCTATAGATGTGTCATCAGCAATTAAATAGGTATTATGATACCTCAAGGTCAGGTTTGGGCTATTCCAGTTTATTGAGACAAGGTATTAGGTTACTATACGAATAATACCTTCATTAAATACACTGTAGGTATCGTACTCACAGCAAGACAAGAATACATATCTGATAAAGACCATAGGTCGCACAATATAAACAATGATGTAAAAGATACCGAAAAACATACGATGCCGTCTTCTTTAGACGGTATGTAATAGTATGGCGGAACTTTGTTACTGCTACTGATCTGTTTTTACCCGACTACGGCGAAGAAAAAAGGAGGTTTATGATTTTGACCGGTATGTATGTATGTATGTATGTTCATCTGTTCCCTCATATCTTCTAAACCGCTCATCACAATTTGACAAGTGAGGTATCGTTGGAAGCGTCTTGATCGTCCGCTGGTTATAGGCTCACATTAAATTAAAAATGGCGCACTCTAGAGGACATAAAGACAGGAACAAAAAAAAAATGTACCATGTTGTTTATTCGTACCATGTTGGGTATCAAATAAAAGGGCTTAATGAGCAAATTTCAAAAAAATATATATTATAACCCCAAAAGAATTAAAAAAAAATTAAGTAATAAAAACTAAAACCCAACTACGACTAAAAAGGTATAAACAAGACACCACAGACAGACAAATTAAAAATCCGGAGTCACACGTGTTAGGGCATAAATCGAACAGATTACGTGTGACTCCGGATTTTTAATTTGTCTGTCTGTGGTGTCTTGTTTATACCTTTTTAGTCGTAGTTGGGTTTTAGTATTTATTAAATTTTGTGTTCAGTAAACTATGTGAATGATGTACAGCTTAAGCGGCTGAACTAAGCCATTCCCGACAATCTATATATATAAAAGGCTAGGGTGACTGAAAAAAAAAAAAAAGGGTGGCAGATATCAACGCACAGCTTATACCGCTGGTCCTAGAGACATGAAATTTGGAGGGTGTGTTCATTATGAAGAGTAAGTTTCCACTAAGAAAAGATTTTTCGAAATTCCACCCCTAAGACGGTGAAACTTGACACGAATACTTATCTAAGTAAATGATAAAGTTTGTAATTTTTAGTTTTTCTAAACTACCCCCTAAACGGGAATAGGGGTGTGTCAACGGTTGTATGGAAGAATTTTAACGCACGGTTTAATTAACTCGAAAATCAATGTTAGTGCCTGGTAGTAATGTATAACAGGGATTTTCGAAAATTCATCCCATGGAAGGACATAGGCTTCTTTTTATCGACATACCTCGCGGGCAAAGCCGCGGGCGGACGCTAGTTTTTCTATAAGTGGGAACAACACCGCGTTCACAAAAACACGCACACAGTTCTATCCTAACCTAACCTAATTTATTTTTATTTATTTTTACGGGGTGGAAAGTCCTCATGGATGTCCTCCGCCCTGGGGCGAGCGGAGGGGTCTATCAGACTCTTACTGACTAAAAACCACCCCGGTGTTCCGACTCACACCTACGCCGGGGGTCACGGGAACGTAAAAATCTTCCGCAACCCCTGACTGATGCCGGCCCGCCAATGCGGGCCTCCTCGGGTCAGGGAGGGAGTGAGGTATTTGACTCCCCCCGTGACGTCTAAGAGGGGCGCGCGTGGAACACTACGCGCCGCCACCTCGGGTCCTGATGTGTGGGGGGCGACGGACGTCCCCGAGTCCGTCACCCCTGGACCCATTTAGGGGGGCTGGAAGAGGGCGTTATCCGCCCTCCACCGACGCCCGGTGCGCCTGCTGCGGGCCGGGTGAGTGGACGAGATCTCCCTCTCCCTTTCCGCAGCCTCCTTCTGCGAGACTCGTCTCGCAGTAGGAAACCACCGCGTCCCAGGACTCCTCGCTGCCGACCATGGCATTGACTACGTCCGACAGCGACAAGTCGCTGCCTACTTCTGAGATGAGGGCACGGCGCGGCACCACCCAAGCGGCACACTCTGCCAGCGTATGCCGCGCCGTGTCCTCCCGGCAGTCGACGCAGTGGTGACACCGAGCGTCCGGCTCCCTGTTTATGCGACACAGGTACTTCCCGAAGCAACCATCCCCCGAGAGCACCTGCGTCACCCGAAACGACAGGGAGCCGTGCCTCCTCCCGAGCCAGCGCTCGAGCACCGGCCGGACCGCCTCGATGATGTCGAGGCCGGCGGTAGGGCGTGAAAGCCTGTCCCGCCATTCCGCCACCAGGACCTCGCGAAGCTGAGACCGATGCAGCTCAATGTGTCGCTGCATCGGTTGCTCGCCCCGCGCCCTCGGTTCCTCGCGCCACCGCTACGATGACGCGAGTACTTTCACCTCGAGGTCCCAGGGCGGGGATCCGGCCAGTGCACAAGCCGCCTCGTAGGAGATCGTGCGGTACCCTCTGATGACTCTGACGGCCATCGCTCTCTGCGGCTTGCGCAGGACTGCGATACTACCGGCCGTCAGGTCATCCGCCCAGATCGGGGCCCCGTCGCTGCCTCGGCACCGCTCGCTTCGCTCGCACGGCTCGCGCATAGTTGGTTACAGTTCTAACCTAAACTAACCTAATTGGTCGAAGTGCCCTTATACATATGCCTTGGGACATTACTAGATTATTATAAAATTATGATTTAATAATAATAATTAAATTAAAAACAGTTGATTGTGAACATGTGGTTTTTCCCTGTAAGAAGCATGCAAACAAGCATACACCATGCATGTAGCAAGAATGCAGCATGCAAGCAAGCAGCATTCAAGCGAGCATGCAAGCAAGCATGCAGCATACAAGCGAGCATACAACATGGCTCCGGCGCTGCGGGGCTCCGGCGGTCCCACGCGAGCTTATCGTCGCAGATGGTTTAACGCTCACCACCTGTTCCTCAACTCGCGGGCCGCCACGCCCCTCCGCGCCTACGCGATTTTAAATTACACTCCAGGGGTAGGGCACACCCCAATTGCGGCGATAAGTCCCCTCTTTGAGGAGTGGCTGGAGAGGCGCCACGGCGTCCTCACCTTCCGCCTGACGCAGGTTCTCACCGGACATGTCAGCTTCGGGAGGTACCTGTGTAGGATTAGGCGGGAGGAAACGCCCGGGTGTCACCACTGTGCGGATCGTCCGGAGGACATAGTGGAACATACGGTGGAGATGTGCCCTGCTTGGGCGGAGCACCGCCGTGTCCTTGTGGAGGCGATTGGCGGCAATGACCTCTCGCGTCCGGTCCTGGTCCAGGCCATGGTACGGAGCGAGAGGTCATGGGAGGCGGTCACCTCCTTCTGCGAAGCAGTGATGCTCGCGAAGGAGGAGGTGGACGCGTGAGGGAGAGGCAAAGTTTGCGCCCTCGCGCTCCTAACCGCCGCTGCTGGAGACACCCTGGGCGTCAGGAATCCCAGGCGGATTCCCGGCCACCATAGGCGCGGGCTTGCGGACGGCGAGCAATGGGTAGCTCGCCGTCCGATAAGGACCAGGCCCGGGTCGATGGCG
Organism: Lithophane ornitopus; assembly: GCA_948473465.1. NCBI lineage: Eukaryota > Metazoa > Arthropoda > Insecta > Lepidoptera > Noctuidae > Lithophane > Lithophane ornitopus. Next base: position 12,874,497 of record OX419613.1, read on the forward strand.
CGTCGAGTACCACGCGCGCCTCAAAGAGATGTCAGCACACCTGACGGGGTCCGTTAGGACCGATGCCTGCCAGGGTTGCGGGAATGTCCGAAAGGGATACCGCGTCCCTGGCAACAGGCAACTGAAGGAACACGGGTGGGTTTTAGTCAGTAAAAGTCTGACACGCCCTTCCGCTCCACCCAGAGCGGGAGAAGTCATTTGATGATGTCCCACACAAAAAAAAAAACGGCCAAGTGCGAGTCGGACTCGCGCACTCTATAAAACGGCAAAAAAATCACGTTTGTTGTATGGGAGCCCCCTTAAATATTTATTTTATTCTGTTTTTTAGTATTTGTTGTTATAGCGGCAACATAAATACATCCATCTGTGAAAATTTCAACTGTCTAGCTATCACGGTTCATGTGATACAGCCTGGTGACAGACGGACAGACAGACAGACAGACAGCGGAGTCTTAGTAATAGGGTCCCGTTTTACCCTTTGGGTACGGAACCCTAAAAAGGGGTAGGGCATACCAGACTGCGTGGAGTCGGATTTACAGCGGTTCGTTTGTGTCACTAAAACCAATTTTTTTGCATATGTTTTAAGACTAACAATCCTACTAATATTATAAATGTGAAAGTGTGTTTGGATGTTTGTTACTCAATCACGCAAAAACGGCTGAATGGATGGAATTTTGCAAACATATAGTTTATAATCTGGATTAACACATAGAATACTTTTTATCTCGATATTCCCACGGGATCGAGACTTACGCGGGTGAAACCGCGGGGCGCAGCTAGTTTTATTATAAATGAACATTCGGAATAATACACGTTATAAATAATAACAATAATTAGAACATATGACTTTAGTTCATGCAAAATTAGGAGATTCCATTATTATAGTACTCAATAATAAGACAGAATAGTTTTATAAGTAAACATTTTTGAACATTATGGTTACTGAGGTTTATACCAAACGTGTATAATGGATAATGATTTTCGGACAAATAATATTCGTTAAAAATAATTCTACTGTTTTAGTAATTTGTTAAATAAAAAAATGTCATTATAAAATTCATTGAATTGTGTTTCTGTGAAATATGTTTCATTCAAGTAAATAGTCGTTAAAAAAATATAAAAATTTTACCTTAAATAAAATTTGTATTATGTTTCCTATGACGTCTGAAGTCCATTATGAGAGAGTACATCGTCCTTTTCACACGCCTTCCGTTAGATGATGTCGCTTCCGTCACGTGAAGTGGCCCCAGCGCCACCTATAGCCTAACCTGGAACTAACTGCACCACAGAGCAAGCCACCATACCTTATGTCATTGTTCGGCTCATAATGTTATTGATGAACCAGGAAGAAATTACTTGAACTTCAGACGTCATAGGAAACATAATACAAATTTTATTCAAGGTAAATTTTTTATAATAGGTCTTTACCTATGAAATTGCCGTTTTGTATGAAAAAATTTAAACGATTTTTTTTCATGAATTTTTTATTTGTATTAATCGAAGTAATCACCCATGCAATCAATGCATCTTTGCCATCGCAGTGGCAGTTTATTGATGCCCTTCTTAAAGAAATCAGCTGGACGGGAGGCAACAAATTCTTCAAAGGCATTTTGTACTGCCTCTCGGGTATTGAATTTTTTTCCCGCCAAGAAGTTATCCAAATTCTGGAAGAAGTAGTAGTCTGTAGGCGCAAGGTCTGGTGAGTAGGGCGGATGACGGAGAGCTTCCAACCCCAGTTCTTGCAACTTGGAGACCGTCTGCTGTGCAGTATGAGGTCGCGCGTTGTCGTGCAGGAGCAGTGGAGACGAGCGATTGACCAATGCTGGTTGGAGATGCGCCAGCTTCTCCATCATTGTGTTCAGTTCTTCACAGTACACATCTGCAGTAATGCTCACCCCGTTTGGTAAGAAGCTGTGATGAATCACACCGGCGCTAGATCACCAAACAGTGACCATCACTTTTCTAGGGGTAAGTTTTCGTTTAGGGCATTGTTTAGGTGCTGAACCAGGATCCAACCAACTTGCTGAGCGCTTGCGGTTATCAAACAGAATCCATTTTTCATCGCAGGTAACAATGCGGTTCAAAATTCCTTCATTTGTGTGTCTGTTGAGCAGTGCAAGGCACGTCTCGACGCGTACTTCGCGCTGGCGATCATTGAGTTCGTGGGGCACCCATTTGTCAAGCTTTTTTACCTTGCCAATTTGACGCAAATGGACCAATATTGTTTTGACGCTAACGTCGAAAGCTGCTGCTAATTCAGCCGTAGATTGTGTATCATCAGCTTCCACAATCGCCTTTAATTCGTCATTGTCGACCAAAGTCTTCGGACGACCGCGAGGTTCATTTTTCAGGTCGAAATTTCCAGAACGGAAGCGAGCAAACCAATAACAGGTGGTGCGTTGGTTTGTAGTGTTAGCTCCGTAAACGTCGTTGATGTTTCGTGCCGCTTGTGCCGCGTTGCTGCCACGACGGTACTCATATTCCATTATTACTCGATATTTTAACGTATCCATGATGACGAAAAAGATTGAAATGCGATGAAAATGTAACACTAATCAATAAAGAAATGACTACTTTTGGAAAAAAAAAACCATGTTTTTAAAATAAAATTAATTTGAAATTAGAATTCTTAGCCAAACAAAAATTATTTTGATTTGAAATGGCCAGTACTGCAGAACGGCAATTTCATAGGTAAAGACCTAATATTATGTGTTCCGTTAGACGTCTGAAGTCCATTATGAGAGACCTGTTTGTTATCTCCTGGTGGCTTGCTTCATAAAATGCAACAATGTGATTAAATTTAGTATTTATGTTATATTATAATGTAATGAAAATCTAAAATTCCCCAGGAATTTGACTCCAATGAACAATCAACATTGCTGAATTAGATTTTTTAATCAGAAACTGCAAAGAATTGAGAAAGTGACTTTTCTGGCTCAATACTATTGTTGTGACCTGTAGTTCCTACCTCTCTGTAGTAATATTTTCTAAAAGTATCTTCATGGCGCCAATTTGCCTTTGCCAAAATATCATTAACTGGGTATTTTTCTAAACAATTTAGAGATGAAACTGCTGACCTAAAACTACCCGGTGTAGCCTGTATTCCCGCTTCAGAAAGAATTCGTCTTACCCAACCACCTATAATTACGGCAATAGCCGGTATACGAGGCTCCCTCGTGGTAATAAACAAATTTGTAAGACAACCTCTGAAATTTTTGGAAATTCCAATCAATGCTCTTAACCAAAACAAAGGATTTGTATTTCTATCTGGTGAAGCAAGGAATGTCCAACTCGATTGTTGGTATGAAGCTGAATCAGTTTTTGAGCCAAAAACAGGATGCAGGGTTATTGAGTCCCCATTGTCCACCAAATGTTTAGGATCACAATGCAACAGAGTCAAGTCATGTACTCTTCGACCTGAAGCCAACAACAGTATAGTGGCAGCACGCCTAGTAACATCATATAAGCTTTGCAAATCTGGATCTGTATTTTTTTTAAACTGAATTACTATTCTTGCATCCCAAATAGGCAATTTTTTTGGGATTGGTCTAGCTAATGATACAGCTTTTAAAATATGCCTAACTAAATGATTTGATGAAATTTTAATATCAGACAGAGTTTCACAAACTGATGCTATAACTGATTTATGCACCAGAATAGTACGGTATGCTAATTGATCTTTAGGAAAGAGTTTTGCTAAATACTGGGCTACATTACTAGGTGCTGGGCAACGACAGTTTAGGTTATTAAGATTACACCACAGTACCCATTTGCTCCATATAGGAGTATAAGTTTTCAGCGTAGAAGCTCTCCAACATGTTGACAAAAGCTGCTTTTCCTCACATGACCAGTTTTATGTTAGGGAGTCCCAGCCGAAATGAGCCAGGCTTCCAACTGTAGGTGGAGTACTTGAGCTGGAGGATACCCAGTCATTGTGTCCACCAATGATGTTTTCAGGTCCCTGATTTTCATAGGACGTGCTAGGGCGCGACTCTTCAGATCTGGACGCCAAAAGGGTTTCTTCCACTTGGGTGCTACTATTATAAACTTTCCTTTTGCTGAGTTGAGATGGTGTAACACACGTGGGAACAGGGCTGGTGGAGGAAAAATCCACGCCAGGTCGTATAGCCAATATAAAGCGTCGTGAAAGCAAGCCTTCGAGTCTGATAAGTCTAGAGTAACATAGTTGCATACGACGTGTTCCTCTTCCGAGGCGAACAGGTCTATGCTTGGAGTTCCCCAGTGTGTGAATATTTTGTGGGTCGCCTCGCCCAGCAGATGCCATTCTGAACCGACTCGATTTCTTGACAGGTAATCGGCTTCCATGTTGTACAGTCCCGGTAGGTGGTGCGGGACTAGTACCACGTTCAGGCTGTCCGTTAGTGCCAGCAGCTGTTTTGTCAGTTTCAGGAGGTTTTGAGATTTTGTTCCGCCCTCGTTTTTTATGTAAGACACGACTGTTCTGTTGTCTGTTTGCAAAATAATGGTTGAATTTTGTAAAATATTTGCTTCTAGGGTTATTGCAGCTATCACTGCATACATTTCTTTTAAGTTGCAGTGCCACTTCAGTTGGTGTTGATTCCATGTGCCTCCTATTTGTTTGTTGTTTAGTATGGCTCCCCATTGAATGTCTGGAGCGTCTGTGACAAGATAGTTGACTGGTGTGAATACGAGATTTTTGGCTCACATTCTCTGTGAACTGTACTGGATGTCGCGAATTTTTCTGGGCATGATTGCTGTGGCGCTGCAACGTACGGCAATGCAACCTTCCCCGGAGGGTGATGAAGGTCGCAAAGTTGAGATACCGTAAGAGGCGTTGCGCCTGCTTCAGGGTCCAACAGTAGCAGTCGACCTTCGTAACTTATGCGTAGAAAGCAACGGTGTCTTCGAGAAATCCTCAAATGATAATAGGCTTGGCTTAGGTTCAGTTTGACCATCCAGTCGCCCGATTGTAAGAAGTTGGACATTTGGTGATGATGAAAAAGATGGAAATGTTTTGGTTTCATGAATTGATTTAATGCCTTCAAATTGAAATTAACCCGTTTCTTTCCACTGTTTTTTGTTATTATGAATAGTGGGGATATGAATGATGGAGTTAAAGGCGCAGGCTCGAGAATTTGACTTTGAATTATGGCTTGAATTTTCAATGACATTGCTGAAGAACTTGGTGTTTGAAATTTTTTCATGATGTCCGGTGTTGGGAAGATAAGGGGTGGTGTCTGATTGAAAAGGATGTGTGCTGCAGAAATTAATCTCAGAATCATCTTGGGTGGATTGAATTTGGCCCACACCTCTTGATAAAACATCAGGCAACCCCCCATAAACCTCGAGTCATTTGCGTCTATTTCTATTGGGTTCACCTCTTCGCCCCTCCCTTTTCTTTTTTCCTTGCTCGTCGAAATGACGTTTATTTCGACGAGCAAGGAAAAAAGTTCTTTCATTGTTTTGTTTTATTTTGTTGAAAACGAAAGGGCTTCTCATGGAAAGTAGAAGCCACTGGAGATTTTGAAAGTATTGGTGATTTAGAACGTCCAGAGAATTTTGAACTGGGTGCTGAATCTTTGTTAATTTTGTCCATTCCGCCAATCTTTTGTATATAAGCAGATAAACTTTGTGGGTTAAACATATATTCTACTGAGGGGGGTATTTTGTCACTATCTTCACGTATGTGTTTCCCTTTTAAACCTTAAGGCAACGCTTTACGCCGTAACTCTAAAACCTCGGCCCGCTTTCCACAAATCATTTGCAAAATATCATGAGAAATTGTTTTGTATTCAGACTCATTTCCAAATAACTCTTTTAATTTATCGTAAATTGTAGTTGACGTAAGTTGTGCGTTTGGTTTTGCTGACCAGTCAATTAAATTGCGCAGAGCTAAATTAACAGACTTATTTTGGGCTAGAAAGGCATTTGACAAGACGGCGAAGCTACGTTCCATCTGATACCATCTAAGTGAGGCAAACGGATTTTCTAAACGTCTCAATTCCTCGTTTACCTGTTTGTGGCCAACTTCGCGACTCGGTCAGGATTCGCTTTCGGTACGGATGGTTCCTTGATGCAAACGTTAAGATCGGCAATATCATTTACCTCCGCTGACAGGCGTAAAAACGGATCATCTAAGGGTTTATTTACTGGTCCCGATGTAGGCACAGCGGAAAGTCCTGAAGAACTCGGCTGCATCGCAGCGTAATTTGCACAAAATATATTATTAACGTGACTTACAAGTTGCTGTGACAGAACTTCAAACCTGCGATCTATTTCTCGTAATGACTCGTGTGACCGAACCCGGCGCCGTCTTTTTGACGGCGGCTCATCCTCCTCGCTCGAACTCGATGCTGATGATGATGACTTCGAGCTTGACGCACTTGCCGGCAGGGGTGGCGGCACATTTACACTTTTCCCACATTTTCCACTTTTTCGTAACCGCGTGGTATCGTGATCACTCAAAACGTCCGCGAGATTGTCAAACACTGGCTCGATCACTTTATCACTGTCCATAGTGTCCATTTCACAATCACTTATGATTTCAGGTCGATCTTTGAAAGTTAATTTTGCACTTTTTCCAAACTTAGCAAGATGGCCGACTGGATGGATGAAGAAAAGTTTTATTCCGCCAATCTCACTGTTTTCACGTAACGGAAAGCAATTTATAGGTACTTTCTACTTTAATCTCGAAAGTCTTCAATTAAATTTGAAAAATATCTCCGTACAAAACGGAGATTGATAAATCTAACGAACGAACACGCGCGCATTTAGGAAACCGACGCGATAAGGTATGGCGGCTTGCTCTGTGGTGCAGTTAGTTCCAGGTTAGGCTATAGGTGGCGCTGGGGCCACTTCACTTGACGGAAGCGACATCATCTAACGGAAGGCGTGTGAAAAGGACGATGTACTCTCTCATAATGGACTTCAGATGTCTAACGGAACACATATTCGAAATAAAAATACAAGGACCAAATATTATATGAGACATTTTCTGCGAAACGAAATTCTATGAAATTTCGGTCTGCGAAACAAGGGAACACCGTAAAATGCAGGTAAATTATTTCTAAGCAAAAACGTGAGAAAATTTCTGGGAAGAGGTGGGTTTTCCTGATAAACTGTTAAGTAGTAATTAGGATTATTAATTCCTGATAAATTGGTAATTTTTGAGTGCAAGTTCAGTGGAAGCAAAATATTTTGTAGTTCGTACCTACATCTAGTGGGGATTTTTCGAACAACTGAGACTGTGCTGAAAACTACTAAGACGATTCGCGCGGGACCTACATCGGCGAAGAGTTTAATTAAATAGTTCTAAGCACTGCAGCACGATGGCGCTGTAATCAAAGTTACATAAACCTGTAAAGCGGTCCCTAGACGGTCATGCGGCATGACATGCAATTGTTACGTGAATTATGATGCTGCATGAAGGACCCTGGACTAAATCCTATGGAATTGTCCATCAACTGTCATTCGCATCAATCAATACAACTAAACGGCATGATGCCCGCGGCTTCGCCCGCGTGGATTTCGGTTATTATATACTAAAACCTTCCTCGAGAACCACTATCAATTGGTAAAAACAGCATGAAAATCCGTGCAGTAGTTTTTGAGTTTATCGCGAACAGACAGTCCGGGCGCGGAGGACTTTGTACTAGCTGTACTAGCTTTTATTAATCTACTGCGATATTGAACTTGAAAAAGCGAAACTGGGTCACCTTCAATGCAGTGCCCTGTCTGGTTATACTAAATAACCGGAAAGTAATGCATAACATTTTTGGATACAACCTGGGTCATTCATCTGTAGGTAATGCAAGCGAATAACAATGATTTACATGGAGTGCCTGCCACTTGATCTCCAAAAACCAATCGGTGCTAGTAAAGGCCATACCCAGTCAGACTATTGGGAAATACGCTCGTGTCTGCTAGTATTTTTATAGGAAAACAAAGTTGTTAGATGCGGTCCTACATCAAGGCAGTAGGACCCCCGCTAAGGGTCTTCCCTGTTCAGATGGAGATTCATAAATTACTCCGCCCTGGAGTGTAAATGTAGTGTTGTTCCAGAATTACAATTAAATACTGTCCATATTTATACTGTGGTTGAGACCTTGGTCCATGGATGGGTATGTTATGTGGGTGTGTTATAGGTATTCATAAAATGTATATTATTTTCTTTTATAGGTAGGTATCTAACTTTTTTCGTGTCAACAAAATTGTAGGTAACCTACTGTTCAGGCCACGGCCAACTAATTCTATAGAAACATAGATAACAAAGCAAAGTAGAAAAAAGGTAAAATATCCATTAATCTTTTTTTTTAATGTTTTAAAATATGAATGTCAAAGGTCTAACACGTCAAAAGTACTTATACAAATTAAATATGCAACAACAATGTTAAAGTTTATCTTTGAAACTAAAATACAACCACTGAATCCCTGTGTTTCTGAGAAAAACTAGAAAATTAATGTATGCATTATGTTTTTTCAGTAAAACACTATTTTAGTTAAAAATAAAATGTAGGTATGCGTTGAGATGTTATACTAACGCTTCAACAAACCAGTTGCGGTTTTACACAAATAACGTTATTTCCCAAATAACGTATGATCTTTAATTTCGGAAGTCGGTGGGAAGAAACGCAAATTCAAAACCAATAACACAAAAAAAAAATATTGCCTAAAGATATTGTGAAAACCTACATAAATATAGTCCTCCAGGCCGTATTTCAGCCATGGGGGCCAATCTCAACAGAGCCTAGTCATCATCGGCGCGGCAGATGTTATAGTGCACAAGTGTATTCGCAGACACAGGTGCACTCTCTCTGTTCTCTCACTCCCGTATTCCGATGGGACGTAAATCCGACACACACACAATTTCTACAAAATCTTGACACTTCCTTGTTTTTTCTATTCGTAGTATTTATATTTTCGAAGCAGCTATGTTTGTTAAGCAAAATCCAAGTCTTACGTCTAGCTGTATTCCCAAGAAATAGGCGTGACAATTAATTATGCCAATTAGCGTGTCAAACTACTTTGGTGCGCAGAAGTGTCTACTGTATGGCCCCAATGATTTACAATAAATTTCCGAGGGGTTGGAAAGACTTTACAGTAGTGCTGTTTAAGAGTAGACTATGTTTCTTAATGGATAAGACGTACGATAGTGTGTTTTTTTTTTTTTGCTGAATTACTCTGCATTCATGTATCTGCCTTTGGTTTGACCTAAGCCGAGCGGTGAAATATGGCTGAGCATTATGTATCCTCTATATGTATTCTCTATATGTCTGTTCTATTCTATTTACACTTATATAAAAATGTACCTACTATTTAGTAAAAAAAATGCGTTTCTTTTTTTATCACCTAAAAGTATTAATTTTTAAGTGAGTGTGGGTAAAGGGCCGTCTATTTTTAAATTCCATGTACAATATTATGTTTAAGTCTCGTGTTTAATTAACATAATTACATTAATTATAATAATTATGAGATAATCATCTTCATGAATCGATGACGGTGGCGATTGCGGTCACCTCCGGAGAAATAACATGGAAAGGTACCTATAGCTTCAATCATAACATAAAATAAAGAAAATTATTTAAAAAACAAAAAACCCGCCTGCAAAAACGCAAAAAAACTTAAAAGAGATTATAATGCTTGTTTTTCTCTTTTAAGTTATGCGTTTTTGCAGGCGGGTTTTTTGTTTTTTTAATAATTTTATTTATTTCAAGCTTTTTGGTTTTATTAATAGAATATGTTATGGACCAAGTGATTATTAGGACATTATGAAAAATGCCCGAGCCCCCACCCCGCGCGATACCCGCACCCCGTACAAAACACCTGTGTATTATCAAATTTCCCAAAGATCACACGGCAATATTTATAATGACGAGGCAATGTGATAAATAAGGAAGTTCAAATTATAATTAATTATTTTGCCCTAAGTAGCTTGTCATTATTCATAATGCGCAGGCATTATGAAAAATGCCCGTATTTATTACTTGGTCCATAACATCGCTCACTGAATGCAAAAGGGCCACAAATCAAAAAGCATCAATTTTACAGAGCCGCCAAAACAAAATTCAGATCATGATTTTTTTAAATATTTCCTAATTTTTATTTGTTAATATAACATGTTAATATTCCATTAGATGCGTTTTTACGTGCTCTATCGATTAGAGATATGAAAATTTTAATAGCTGTTACTCATGAAGTTAAAAATGCACAAAAGTCCCTTTTGCATTCAAAATTTCGATCAATATCATAAAAATGATGTCAAAAATAAAACACAACTGTACAAAAATAAATGGGTTATTAAATCTTCTTCGTATTATTTATATTCTAAAAAGTTTCACTAGTGATAGGTAAAAATATGGATAAATGACAGACAATAAAACAGTATTTAAAGTAAATGGCAATATCTAATTAAGATCAAATTGGTACGTGACCATTCATTCATTTCATAATGTCAGCCAAAAAACGTCAACTGCTGGACATAGGCCTTCCCCAAGCACCGCTACTTCGACCAGTTATGTACTTCCCGCATCCAGCGGATTCCTGCGGCTTTCACAAGGTCATCGGTCCAACTTGTAGGAACTTGCCTTCCACTATCTCTTCCGGTACGCAGTCGCCACTCCAGAACCTTTTGGCGCTGCGAACAATGTGCCCTGCCCATTGACACTTAAGTTTGGCAATTCTTCGGGCTATGTCGGTTACCTTCGTTCTCCTGCTGATCTTTTCATCATCTGATTCGATCATGTAGGGAAACTCCAAGCATAGCCCATTCCAAAAACACTCCATTGCCCTTTGGGCCTGGTTACTTTTAGCCTTCTCAATAAAGCCACGTTTCAGTGCCATAAGTAATCACTGGCAACACGCCCTGGTTAAAGACTTTCGTCTTGAGACAAAGCGGTATGTGGGACGAGAGGATATAGCGTAGCTTCACGAACGCTGCCCAGCCCAGTTGGGTTCGACGATTGACCTCGTTGGACCTACCTAACTAGACAATTTGTCCTAGGTAAACATACTCGTCCACAACTTCGAGTGAAGCGTCTTCGATCTTCAGGAAAGTGGGTGTTACATGGGCATTTGACATGACCTTTGTCTTGTCCATGTTCATTTTAAGATCCACTCTTTCGGAAGCTCTACTAAGGTCATCGAGCATTGTACTGAGGTCCTCCTGCAGCCATGACAATTATGTCGTCGGCAAGCCGAAGGTTAGTGATGTACGCGCCATTGATGTTTATGCCTAGCCCTTTCCAGTTCAGAACCTTGAAGACATCCTTCAGTGCAGCGGTGAACAGTTTCGGAGAGATAACATCTCCATGTCTCACGCTGTAGAAGGATAGGTTTCGAGGTGTGGTCCTGGAGTCGGAATTACCGGTACTCATCATTTTTAACAAGTTTTTCTATGGGAACAACCTTGAAATCGCGAAAAAAAAATCAGCTTTTCAATACATTTTGCCGATTTTAGTGAACACAAATGTATGGAACAGCTGATTTTCTTTCGCGATTTCAAGATTGGTCCCATAGAAAAAGTTGTTCAAAATGATGAGTACAATGACCCCTTTTCGGGTTTAGCTTAAACAAGAACTAATTTTGTATATTTGGAATTAACTCATTACTAGTTTTAATTTGATACCTATATTGTTGTACCTAATTTATTTTAAAAAAATTGTCCTCAGGTTTTTTTTAATTTTCAGATTACATAATTATATAAAAAATATATAGCCTATGCCACTCCCACAATTAAGACGATCCTAACGACACCTTGTTTGTTAAAATACATCAAGCCGTTTAGGCTACGGAGCATGCCAAAGTAATACACATACCTACATACATACTCTCGAAAAACATTACCCTCCTTCTGGGGCAGTCGGGTAATCATAGAATATTTAAAACGAAAACGTTTTACCTGACTGCCCCAGAAAAGGGGTAATGTTCTTCAATTGATACGTTTTTGCTAGATATTACAGGTCTCCAAGGTAACCATGATCTAAAAGAGACAGAAAGTTTCTGGATGCTGGCAGGTCGCAAGCGCACTTGCTTTTAACCCATTAGGCAATTGACAATGTGTTGCGAATCGGACTCGTGCATCAATTTAGCAATTTGAGTACAATACGAACCTACTGTATCCGTACGATATAACAAAGTGGCTAAAATAAGATACGAGAGTCTAAACTCCGTATTCGAAATCGTTCCAGGGCATTCTACAATGTTCTTTGACGCATAACAACACAAAAAAAATTGGTCTAAAACTTTTTTGTACTACTAAGGCCCTTTCCTGACTGCAGGTCGGTACGGTATCGGTGTGGGATCGGTATGCTAAGTACCGAAAGCGTACAGCCTATATTTAAATGAGTGTTTCCTGATTCCTCGGTTAGCTGAGTATACGCAGGCGGGCGGGCGGGCCAGCGGGGCGGGATCGTTTCGGTACCGCGTGACGTCACGCGTTTCAGGCTAAAACGGCTACCTAATTGGATTCGGATGCACACGGGTTGACCATGACCTGGATTAGGACATAGAATAGGTACTATTTATCATTAAAAAAACAGCTATCCCATACAGTTTAGAACAATACCTAGGTCTGTATTAAACTTTAGGGAGTGCCTCTGCTGCCAGCGCCGGCTCCCAAAAATAACGCCATTGGGAACCGGCAGTGGCATTACTGCCGGCAGCCGATGTTTCTCATCTCGGCTGCCGGCAGTAATGTCACCGCCGCCGCGCCGCCGGTTCCCATAATGGACACCGGCGGCGCGGCGTTTATAGAGACCCTTCCAGTATTCAGAAACCCAACTAACTAACCGTAACTAAAATATGTTTTTCTGCATATTCTAGTCGTATTGGCACTCGCCGGCCGCTGCCGCGGCACCGCTCGCAACGTCCGCTCGGTTCGTGCGTAGGGGGTCACAGTTCTTACCTAACCTAACCTTTTTTGCGATTAAAATTATTAAACCTAATCTTACTAGTTCGGTTTCGGGTACTTAGTACTTTATGACTTTATTACTGGCGCCGGCAGCGCAGGCACTTCCTAAACTTTAATATAGAACAGCTGATTTTTTTAGCGATTTTATAGTTGGTCCTATAGTAAAGAAGAATAGTAGTAGAATTTGAGTTTGAGTTTGAGTTTAAAAGTTATTCAGTTATACGGTCTAAAGCACCTCTTAAAGTCACGTGGCTGAGGATTACAGTTTGAGATATAACACGGACAAAAGTCAGTTGCTTATCTTCAAGGTGGCCAATAAGGGCGCTGAAAGCTACCCAACTGTCTCTTTAAATGGTGGTGTCTTGAACCGTGTTCGTCAGTTTAAATATGTAGGGCATATCGTGGCGGAGGATTTGAAGGACAATCTCGATGTAGACCGGGAGCGAAGAGCATTGGCAGTGAGATGTAATATGTTGATCAGAAGGTTCTCACGGTTCTCTTCTCAAGGTTCTCACGATCAGAAGGTTCTGAAGGTTCTAACGCAAATGTTTTATTATTATATGTTTAAACATCTCGGGACCATGGCGTCCCGGTCTTTTGGAAGGCGTACGAGGGGCCGAAGCCAACTTGCACAGGCCCGTTAGACGTATTTAATGGAATGAGGCACCAACCGACGATTATCTCTGTTCCCACTATACAAGTGCAGCCAAGGACAATCCCCGTTTGGAGTAGGACTATTGCAGGATAGGGAAACAAAGATATTGGATTATGGGGTTGCGTGGCTAAAGTGGATTGGTAACCTGGAACTATGGAAGGACTATGGCCTCTGCCTGATCAATGTTATGGTATACACGGACACTCACTAATGGGATCCCGAAAACAGTCGCTAGCACATAGTGACGTGGCGACAAGGGGGCAACAATTCCTGAGATGCTTGAGGAGTGGAGAGTGAGTGGTATTCCACGGCTTTTAGAACAATCCCAGAGCCCGAAGGATGGTCAAGATCCGTATGAGCACTTACTGGAATACTTCCTTGCTCCGAGCACGTTCGCTCTTGCGAGTCTCCACTCATTATTATTATTATTAAAGTTTGAAGCCGGTGGAAAAAGCTAGTAAATTATATAATTTAAACGCGCTCACTGCTTGACAGTCACCGACGAACTCTGCTTATCGCCCGGTCCAGCGTTCTGTTGTAGACAATGTCGAGCGCCGCTAGGCGGCCCTGGCGTTTATTTCCTTTTTTTTATCGAATATTTTTTGCACATGTCTACTTATTTATCATGTGACTGTCTGTATCTTAGACTACTGATTTTCCAAAGGAAACTTTAATCCGTCATATTATTTTCTCATAAGACAATAATAATCACACGCAGTAAAACGTGATAGTTAACATCAAAGATGAAAAGGTCGTGATCTTAAGTCATATCACTTTCCTTGAACTAGAGTGATACACCACACACTATATGTTTATGGTTCGAGAAAGTTTTTCTAGCATTTTCATCAGCATTACAGATATCTCTATTGGTATCCACGCCATTTTATAGGCTGGACAGATTCCAGTAGAACTTTTATTGATCTTTATGGCCTAACCTTTAACCTTCATCTCAATGGGTTGAGTCGAGGAGAATTTACTTAGATAAATTCGAATCTCCCAGTATAGTTAAAGAACGCTGTATAAAGCTTAATTATTAACCAAACATTTTTAACTAGCGAATAACCATAATCAGCCTATAATGTGTCCACTGCTGGGGCACAGGCCTCCTGACTCTGAAAGGGAGGGTTATAATCAACCACGCGGGCCCAGTGCGGGTTGGTCGATGTCACACGCCTTCAAATTTTTGGTTCTCGGACATGCCGACTTCCTCACGATGTTTTTCTTCACCGTTTTCAGAGCAGTGGTGGTGAAGTTGTTTACACAAAGTAAAACGCTTGTCTGGGCTCGAACCCACGACCTACATATGTACAGTCGCGGCCGTTCCTACTGGGCCACCACCACTGCTCGCAATACCAATTAACAGTAATAAAATATGTAGGTTTCTTAAACAAGTTGTTATCTACCACATATTCGCCTTACAGGGTCTTACGAGAGTTCAAGTTTCATAAGCTCGAATTCGGGAATAATAATACACCGCAGCTATTTATAGCTTTAGGAACACTAATGTATGCACATGCCGTTTTGTCAGTTCGGCACACTTGGATCACTTAGAATCAATGCACAAGCACGCCCCTTCAGCTCACTCATACACATTCACGATAAATCAAGAGAAGCCAGTGCAAGCCCGTAATACATAGATTATGCATACTGTAACGAACCTCCTCGTGCGTTTCCAGTACATTAATTTATGCATGAAAATAAGTTTTACGGTGAGATGGTTACACATTAACCAAGGACATCGTTCTCAGAATTGCTAAAATTAGATGGCCGATGGGGCCTTAAAGATCTGGGGTGGTCAGCGCGTGCCAGCAGAGTCAGCGTCTCGCGTACTTACGCTTCATCAAGGTGGATCCATAATTTATTAAAGTTCAAGGGAATCCGCACGATGAGGGCAGCCCAGGGCCAGTCGTTGTGGCGATGCTAGGGGGAGGGAGGGTCCAACTGTGGACTTCTTCAATAAAATTATGTCCCACATAGCCCTCACTTAGAAATATCACGTAAATCAATATAAATGTCCATAAGTAATAGTTTGTTGCTACTGGAGGGTACATTGGAGTACCTTAATTAATCCCAAGCCTTTTTGTCGTACAAGTAATCTTTAACTTTATAGAAACCATTTTGACAGAGTTTCAGTTTAATATATGATTTTTTATTGAAGCTCAGTTCTTTAACATGACTTCTTGGTAGTGTGTTGTCAAAACGTATACTTTGGCACATAAATGATCAATTACAAATTTTTTGGAGGGCTAATGGGCAAAATTATAAGTAAATCTTTGTTTTGTTTGAATATATGTAGATTAATAATTTTTCTAGATAAATCAAGTTCTCATACACTTATGAGATGCGACTGTCATTATGTTTATTTCGTTACAGTGAATGCCTACAACTTAGGTTATAAATTGCTCGAATGGCTCGTTTCTGCAGCACAAATATAGCCTGAATATCAGCTGCATTTCCCCACAGCAAAATGCCGTATGATATAATATTACACTATGAAAATTACTAAAATATACTAATGGAGCTGTTTCTACATCAGTCCAATGACGGATTTTACAGACCGCGTAGGCTGCAAAGCTTAGCCGCTTCGACAATTTGTTTATATGTGGCTTTAGCTTCTGCACTGTAGCTTCAAGTCCAAAATAATACCTAAGAATACAGTGGGCTCCACAAGATCCAATGCGCCCCATTTGCATTGGTTTTCACCTGCTTAACGTTAGGTTTCAGAAATCTATCTATATATTTAGTCTTTTTCTCGTTTAAAAGTTAATTATTAACACTAAACCACTGCACTGTTTTATAGAGAGTATTATTTACATCGTCAGTACTGTCTGTTGCAAAAGTATTGTATCATCTGCAAATAACACTATTTCATGACTTCTATATAAGGGAAGGTAGTTCAATGTATATGTATAAGAGAAAAAAAAAAAAACAAACAAGTTTTTTTTTGGAAAAAGTTTTTCACTTTTTAGTTGTGGTACCTACCCCACATAAATTCGAATACCACTACCTGTTATGTAAATAACAGTGACGGAGTCACATAGAGCATCGTCTACATATACTAAGTGGGAAAAATACGTAATATTGAAGCTAACTTAAAAACTACGCAAGCAAAGTAATCATCTGCCTAGCCTTTGCCCAACTATGTTGGGGTCGGCTTCCAGTCTAACCAAATGCAGCTGCTGAATACCAGTATTTTACATGGAGCGACTGTAGCATCTGAAGCATGACCTACCAAACAAAAAGAGAATCATCAAAATCGATTCATATTTGGCGGAATAATCGGGTAACCTCCTCCTTATCGAAGAAGTCGGTTAAAAAGGGCCAAGAATTGAGCTCTGCGGAACTCCCATAGTGAATATGGAACCCGGATCGCTTGCCGTTAACGTCCACTCTTTGGATTCTATTATCCACATAAGAAAACACAATCGTCACAATCCTAACACTTACATCAGACTAGGTATGCACATGGTACTCGCATGTTTTTCGCTATCACTAACTGCCAACCCGAACAGCTCATAAAAGACAGGTATGTTTAGAAGACAAGTTCAGGAGTTATCGGTATCACGTTAGTTGAGGTACAAAACGTGATCTACGTGAAAAATAACGAGAACATGGAAAACGATAATCCTGGCACGTAGATACTGCAAGCTTATCTGCCCCAGTCTATGTTTCTAGTTGCACTTAATAAATTAATTAAAGGTTATCGTCGATAGTGATTCACGCCAAATGCGCAAAACGTGTTTGTATAAACTTGCACAATATTATATTTAATATAAACATGACCACTCATAAACTCGTGAATATTTCATCAATTCATGATTTATTTATGTCTGTGGATTTTTTCGCATTTTCCGTAATGTCAAAAAAATCATCGAGAATGGAATAAGGTAAAATATAGGTATTTATTACACAAATAAAATATTATTTGAATCAACAATAGCAACCGTTGTGCTTACTTGTGGTAAGCACAATGGTTGGCTCTTAGCTAATAGGATACGTACATTATACTTTCTAATTTTTTGGAAAAGAATGAAATGTACCGATCGATATGATGAGAATGTATTTAATATTTTTCTTGTCTTATGATTATAAGTAGAAATCCTTTTAAAAGTGTTCGTTTTAGGAAGTTTCGTTGTCCACCAAAGGTATGACGGAAGAACTTCCACTAGTGTTCCTGTTTAAAAGGTATGAGTACAAGTGAAATAACTGGAACATGGTGAGCCTTTTTTACTTTATCACCAAAGATCACTTCGTATTGGCAAAGCCCTTGGTTTAGCAATTGTGTATCAGGTGGCTGTGTTATCACTTTCATAATTATTATAGGAAGGCCGTTGGCGTCGGGCTGTTCTCCTGTCCTTCACAAAAACAAAACTCAAAAGATCCACATAAGACAAAGCATAAATAGCAAAGTATTATAAATTCGAAGCTTGTCATAAAACGAACTAGAATCAGACCTTGGTATAACTTATTACATAATTATTCATTATGGGTTATGTAAAGGTCAAAATTAAGTAAGTGTTATGTAATATTTTGTTTCAATTTCTTATGAAAATTTTTGTTACAAAAAGTGAAACCTTTACTATTCATAAATTTTAGTTATCCAAATCTGTTTAAAGATATTTTTACAATTAGGAATTAAGCCCAGTCCCTACCTGCCAAAACTCATAAGAACTTAAATGACTCTTATTGACAACTGCTTACATGAGGTTCAACGGGGAACCCGGGGTCAGGTCATGTTATAATATCGACCTGATATAACAGTGTATAAAAGTCATTAAATTTTATTGTCTGATTACTGCCTAGCATTAACTAGGCACATGCACAGCGATGACTGGAGATTCGGCTCTCGTTAATATTGTACTTTGCCCGTGTGACAATCAGTATAATGAAGCTGAACATTTTGTTATCGTCACATGACTATACTTCAGTCCAAAATAAATAAATCATTCCTTTTCTATTTTTGGGAATATCGATACAGTGTCTTTGAAAAGCTCAGATTCTGAACATTTCCAGGAACTTTACAGGGTTATTGGTAAAACACCAACAACCTCTTAAGGATTCATTGTACTCATCATTATGAAAAACTTTTACTATGGGAACAAATATGAAATCACGAAAGAACTGCTGTTCAGTACATTTATGTTCATAATGATGAGTACAATGACTCCTTAAGAGGTTGTTGGTGTTTTACCAATAACCCTGTATAAACAGCAACTATTGTATTATATATCAAGAGGATGGCAGCTGCATCCTCTTTGGTTCTATATGGTACATTGACTGAACCTCATCACCAATTGGTTTACCAATTAGCGTAGTGTTTATACCTACCTCTGGACACGGGTTGGAATAGGGTCGTTTCAGAACCCCATACGAAAAGGTTCATCCAGGAAAGTCCTAGTCCTGTTTCTGGTTTCTAGAAGCATTGCTAACTACATATAATGTATATCAATCAGCCTATATTATTCCCACTGCTGGGACACAGGCCTCCTCTCAGTGAGAGGGAGTGGGCCACGCGGGTCCAGTGCGGGTTGGTAGATGTCACATGTCTTAGAATTTTTGGTTAGGTAGGACCATATAGATATCCGTGGGTAGGACGCTGCCGGTTTGCTGACGTTTTGAGAGCAGTGGTGATTAAATTATTTACACAAAGTAAAGCGCCTGCCTGGGTTCGAACCCATGACCTACAAATTGTAAGTCGGGACCGTTACCACTGGGCCACCCTCCTCCCCTTTATATATATAGTAAAATAAAATGTTAAAACAGTTTCTCATAGTAAACGCTGTTGATTTCCTTATAATTAATAGAAATTTTATGAAACCGTTCGAGTATAGCGAAAATGTAAAAAACAGAAAATATTAGGTATTTAGTACACCTAGTTGAAAGGAGAGGAGAGGAGATCTTTACACACTACTCCTTCGTGCCTCGGAAAGCACGTTAAGCCGTTGGTCCCGGCTGTCATTCGTGGATCTTTGACAGTCGTTACGGGTCGTCAGAAGCCCGAAAGTCTGAGAACCAGTCCTACCAAGGGGTATCGTATTACCCAGTTACTGGGTTGTGGAGGATTGATAGGCTGTCGCTCCATGTAAAATACTGATATTCAGCCGACCTCAAGATAGTTGGGAAAAAGCTAGGCAGATTGAGTAGAGACTTACCTAGTTGGTGGAGGGATTATAGCGATTTCTCACAGATTCAGATTGTAATACATAAATGGTGTAAGTCAGATGTTGCTATGGCATGGCTATACCTAGGTATAGTTGTACAAAGATGTTTTTGCACGTGGCCAAAATCGGAAGTATATCGCCGCCATGTTGTTTTTTCAATACAGTTTCATGAAAAAAAATTACAAATGTTTACCAACAACGCCCCCCTGTCGATGCCAATCAAGCGCCAAGTTATGAAAGTGGTTTGGTTTACATATAGGCCGCTATCCCACTGGCGTTTTACGAGGGTTGGCGCTTCTCCAACAACTGCGCAGCGCCAACGTGGCGCAGAACGTAGCGAGTTTCTAGTGGCAAGCGTTACATCCGCTGAACGCGACGTTAACTTCACACACATGCACCCGTTGCCAAAAGCGCAAGAAACTCGCGACGTTAGTGCAACGTCTGCGCAACGTTGGCGCTGCGCAGACGTTGAAGAAGCGCCAACGCTCGTAAAACGCCAGTGGGATAGCGGCCTTACATGTGCAAAAAACTAGTCTAATATAAAAATCTGTATAATTTTAATTAAGTTCGACCTCTTTAAAAAATATAGGTTTCCTGCTCACGTCATAATTTTCTTTGAGTAGTATTTACTTAAATGTTGTTTTTCACTCATACAATTAAAAGAAAATAAACCTTCTAGATAATCTAGATCATTATGATCATGAAGCATAATAAGCCTGTGAACGAATAAAGCAGCGATAATGCTACGTTTAGGTTTTGATCTCGAAGGTTTACAAAATACCTATATGTAGGTCGGTACTAGGTACCTATTAAAATAGGTGATGCTACTGAAAGTGCTAAGCTCGTAGCCAAATTCTGGGCCGACTCTATAAAGATTGCCATCGACGCTAAGAAGAAGAAGATGAAGTAGGTTTACAGGCGACAACAAAGCAAACGTAGCAGCGTTTTAGGATTGAGCTGTCTCTGCGTCCAGCGCTCGGCGTGGCAAAACGTCGTGTTCAGGTTCGCGACTGGTCAATCGTCATCCTGATGATGCCTCGTTGAGAGGTGAAACACGTGTTCTTACAGGGTTTTTTATGACTCTTGATAAATATCAATATCAATCAAACATCTATTGTATTTTTTTTGGGCAGTAATAATATATTAGGTAAAAGGTACCTATCCAACTCAATCAGAGTTGGATAGGTTCTCATCGTACCAGGAGGCCTGTGTCCAGTGGATGTCTTTCGGCTGAAATGATGATGATTATGATGATACCTGTGGTTCTTCGGGTTTTCTTCAAAATATTGAAATTGAATCGGGTTTTTAGCTCTATTTTAAAGATCTACCAATAAAAGTTCATGATACTTAATTCAATTAATATCATTAATTGGTTTGCTACAGGATTATCTTTTGTGCATGGTCAAGAATCATAGCACAGACCATTAAGTATCTGGTGCGTAAATAATACCATTTATTAAGACTGTTTTTATTTTCCTTTGTACCCATTTTGCAGTTTTGAAACAAAAAACAGACGGCTGAAACTGGAAATTCAATTAACAATGAATCCAGTTAAAATTTCAAGCCACAAGTTTCATAAGCCTATATCAGTGGTGATAACTGTGGAACTTGCCACTTCAGAGCTACTCATATCAGATGGGGTGACTTGGTCCAAGGGTCACCAAAACAATCGGCAGTATGCATCACTCCACCCGCTGATTGAACCACGCGGGATTGTGTATTTTGACCCAAAGTCCTTGCGGTGACGTCTCGTCAGTGCGCGCGCGCCTGTTTACCCGCGATCGCGACGAATCATAGCGAAATCGCATTTGTATATAATCGGTCGCGAGGAAATTCAGCTGCCAGTCTTCTGCGGTGCGTCTGTCATCAATCACACATCTAACGGGCTGCAACTAGACGTGATATAGAGTGGATGATACCCTCTTTCGCTAGTTCCGCTATTACATCGTTCTAAACAGTACAGGTAAGCTATTTTTATTGTTTGTATTATAAGATTAAATTAATTGTTTTTAATAGGTAATTAAATTTTAAATATATAAGTACGTAAGTGTTTTTAGTACATAAAAGTGTTACTGACAAGTCTTTAAAGAATTTATGATTTTCTTAAAACAGTAATACCTATCTATCCATCTGTTCTATGGAAAGCCGTCGAATCTTATTTTGTGTCAACTTTTTATCTTAATATATGGCGTTTTTTTTAATGTCAAGTAAACATTGCACTGTTTTTAACAAATGGCAACCGCAAGCTTAGATTTTAATCTATACATATTATAATTAAAATCGTTTATGTGTTTGTCTGTATGTCCGCGTTGTTCTTCTACACCACGCAACAGATTTTGATAAGGTTTTCACCATCGTTTAGAGATTTTTTCCGGAAGGTTTATATGTATAATAAGATAATTTAAAGTAACATATAACTAAGAAATCTCGATGTTTTGTCAAGTCGTAAAAACCGTGCGAAGCAGAAGCGTCGATAGTAATATATAAACCCAGTAAACTTACTATGGTTTCAGCATACATTAATTTTGAAAAACGATTTTAATCGGTTCGTAAGTAGTTACTTGTCCATTATAATATATGCTAATGCATTTACGTTGAAAGAGTGTATATTAAAAAGCCGGTTATTTTGTTGCAAGTAATTTATTGTTGTTTATCCAGTGACAACACGGCAAGTTATAAAAACAGGTAGGTACATATTTTTATTTTCTTAATTTTTTGGTGTATAATTTAATTATTTCTGATAGATATTGAGACTTTCATCAGAATTTAAGTCATTTTCCATAGTGCATTTTCGTAACCTACGAAAATTGTATGAAGTAAGGTAGGTACATTCCTTCTTCCAGAAAATTACTTTAGAGAAAATTGAAGACAAAATCAAATGAGAGATAAACATTATGAGGTAGGTATTATGTCTAAAACATGGACCCTAAGAGTCTATTTTTCTAGGCCTTATTCGTTAACTTTTTTCGGGGTCTATCTCAAATCCCAAATTATCTCTTAAATCTTTGAACATTGATTCAATACCTATAGGTACTTTCGTTATAAAATATGGTTGGCGAAAAGCTCAAATTAATTATTAGATATAACACAAAGTATAATGAAAGTGTACACTAGGCAATCAGCGAGTTAATTATTATTGGGATTATGCATTATAACGTTGACCACTAAGCCTAATTTAGCATACAGTAATTAGTGTGATGACCATCCAATCACAGAACTTAACAATGGGCAATATTATCATGTTAAACACTTCAGTTACCTACACATACATTTTTTTTTCTGGTAGGCTTACTTCCATCCATAAATAATGGAAAATTAACATTTTTAATGTTTTTACCCAGCAGTTTTTACCACATGGGTTGATTGATTCGTGAATAATGTGACGTCTTTATACCAATATTTTAATTTATTTTGGTACGAATGGTGAACAACATATGCGGATTTAAAAGTTGTATTGAATTAAAAGTTAACTTGAACATTTATTTTAAAACACCAGAAAACCTGTCGAATGCAGACTAACATTTTTATGCGATATTGTTTGTCGAACCTACCTACTTATTATCAATGAAGTTTTATTAAACGTTTTTGATGTGAAAGATGTACATACTTACCTAATTTAATAGATACTAATTCAATTACCAACAATTGTACCTACCTATAAAGGTACTAGTAAAAATGTTTAAAAGTAGTTATTTTACGCGTCGATGTCACCCGATAATAAAAGGTTACTAATATAAAGGACTCATCTGTGACACGACGCGAGATCGCGAACTGTCACCTTTCATTGTACACAAAGCGGACTCTATCTCGCGATCTCGGCGCGATTGTGATCGCATCAGACGGATCACGCCACTCCTGCGCAGTCGTCACTGCGGTCAAATAATACACATGAATTGCGCTAGGTTGACTACGAATCAGCATAGAATAATTCGAAATATTAGGCCGAATAGAGTTCATTGAAATTAAAAGTTTGACGATGAATTTGGTTTAAAAATTATACAAAGTGGAGACGACAATACGACAAAAAATTGAAACTCCGTATATCTAATGACGTACTCGGTCTACATACAAAAAATTAATCAAATATATCCAATAGTTTAGTTACGATAGCTAGTCAAAAATCGGCAAATCCCATACTCGGCCCAGCACTATTATTTAGTTTGTTTGAAAAAAATGACTTTTTTAATTTCGATGTTAGGATTTATTTGATAGTTCCAAAATACTCTTATGCATTAGTATTGCCAGTGTTTTCATTTATTGTTGTATTGTCGTCTCCACATTGTATAGGTAGGTCAAACTTTCATGTAGGTATCATATACATTATTCATAAATTTTGAACTTACGAGCGATTCCATAAATTTCAAAGAAAACATTGTCTCAGAATCGACCTTATAAATAAATCCATGACGGTGTCGATTAAAATTTTAAATTGTTTTTTTTATAGAATAAGACGTTGACCTTTTTTTGGTTCAAAACGATGCATGTCATACTTAAAATTAAAATACGTAATGTTCAGTAACTATCTATGACTTAAAACTCTATCAGCTGACAGGGATTCAAGAAGTTCGAGGCATATAAAAAATGCGGAGGACCCATAAAGCTAGCTGTAAGTAACCAATTAAAATCATGTTATCAGACTCTTACATTTTGTTTTTTTTTTTAACCGACCAAGCGCGAGTCGTTCTCACGCACGTAGGGTTCCGTACCATTATCTATAAACGGAAAATTACGTTTTTTGTATAGGAGCCCCCTTCAATATTTATTTTATTTTGTTTTTTAGTATTTTGTTGTTATAACGGCAACAGAAATACATCATCTGTGAAAATTTCAATTGTCTAACTATCACGGTTCATGAGATACAGCCTGGTGACAGACGGACAGACAGACAGCGGAGTCTTAGTAATAGGGTCCCGTTTTACCCTTTGGGTACGGAACTAAAAAGGGTCTAAAATGCAATGAGAAACCTTAGACAGTCATTGGCAATCAAAGCTTACTATAAAACTAACAACGTACTACAATATTAATTTTATAACAGCATTATACAATTGTGCTGGCAGATTGTATGGAAATCCGAAAAATAAAGCAAATAACGTGTGAATTGAAAGGAGCTGATACAATCATCTTTTGTAAATATTGTTGTCAATAATGATAATCTTACTACTAACGTAAACAGTGAAGTTTCACACCCAAAATAAAGGTTGTTTCCCAGCAATTATTTCTGCACAAAGTTACTTAGTTTGCCTAAATGAAGGTTCTTTTCACATATAATAAACAATTACGGTCATACCTATTCTAACCAAATGTTTTCTATCACTGAATATTCTGTACATAATTATTATGGGTCCATCGCGAAATATGCACCTAGGATCATAATATTTTACGAATTATTTGACCTTTATTGTATCATGTTTTAAATACAATAAAAATAATCTATTCTATTCTTACACAAATCAATTTCAAATATTTTGCGATCTTTTGTTTTTAATGCATTTTCTATTAACTAACACGATAATAAGCATACAATAGTAATTTACATAACTCACGTCAATTGCCCACATTAGTGTAATAGCATAAATTACCTACGGCCAAAAACCAGATGACCTTCGATGAAAGCCGGTTTAATAACAGAATCAGTGCTAGTTCCTTGCGGGTGAACTCCCTGGTTGGTCACTGAGAAATTCCAGATGGAAAAACCCAATAACACTTTGCCATCGAACCGAGGATCTTATGCTCAGCAGCATAAGCACTACTATCTGGATCTGTGCTCGGTTGATGGCAATAGGCTCGCCCCTCTTAGATACATGGGACTTAATATAACTGGCAAAATGTGGGTGTACTAAAGTTGCAACTCTGCCTAACCCTTCGGGGAATAGAGGCGTAATGTTATGTATTGATATGTTAGTGGCTTTTAATCGAATGTTTCAGAAAATAGCTTGGTTTGTAGGTTATATCAAAAGTTCATAACTTTCTACGGCCAATACTGGCAGTTAAGCTATCAAAACAAATAATATACTTACCTAGTGAAATAATTTATTTGTGTTACAAAAACAAAACTGTTTTATGCCACGCGCTAACCGTGGCATAAAATAGTTCGTATTTTATTTAATTATATTATTATACATTAGGTACATATATTATGATTGCGTGCGTAGGTATCATCGGCTATCGTTTTAACAAACTCAAATTAATTGTTGTTTCAAATATCATTTAAAAAGTTGTGAGAGTGTGATGTTCTGTCTCGTCAAACGGTCTTTACGTAGTAACTTTTATCAGTCTAGCCCGCAAAAATATGCACATGTACTATAAATTAACACAAGGTAGGTTTATTATTGTTACTAGCGTTTACCCACGGCTTTCTCCCGTAGGAAACCCGCTGATAGAAGCTGCATTTGTCAGTGTTTTAATTAGCATAATTACTCACTCTCCAGTCGATAAAATATCTCTTTGAAAAATATATTTTATCCAAAAACGTTGCTGCGTGAAATAAGGACAAAGCAACACACGCTATTGCATTTATTATAATTAATATTAAAATTGCAGCAATAAATGATTAGATCTATGAATAAGCAGAGGACCCAAATGTACGAAATAGAAAAAAAAATTGGTGAAAAACCCATTACTAGGAGCACCGAACATCAAAATCATTGACATTAATTTAAATGGTCGATAGGTATAACTACAACAAAAGTAATATTTTCTAAGTAGAGTTAAGTAGTATCATAGATAGGTATTTATTTCTGAGTTTTCCTACTAGGTCGCCTGTCTTTCGAGATTGTGTGTGTGTGTGTCAGTGTGTGTCAACAGTGTCAATTTAAACCTACTTATGTCTTAAATTATTTTGGTCTTAGCTAATAATATGTTTTTCTAAACAACGACGGGAACTGTGGGCTCGTTCACTTTGGTTGCACTTAAGCTATGGTTCCGTAGACTGACCGACCGATTTTGCAGTTGAATGCTAACGATTAATCAAATCAATTTAGTAACACTAGGCTCAGCACGATCACTACCTGTAAAATGACGAAACCTACCTGTAAATTTTTAATACCAGACATATTACGATAAAACCGTCTGCCGATTTCTTTTGACATAGCAGAAATGGCCCCCCCATAAAACTGTGACGTTTCTAATGTACTACCGAGTCGGGTTCAGAATCATCTAATTCTAAACAAATGATTTTATACGGTTTTTGTCGGACAACGATGCGACATGGTTTTGGTCGTGGGCTCGTACTTGAAGTAATGTAAACGCACCTTCACGTGTGATTGGATGATTTGGATGTCGAGCTTAAAGCTTAACTCAGCTTACCGAGAGAGGAACAAACATGCATCGTGACACGTGCCGCAATTTGCTTTTTAGATTGTGATTTCACAATTTGCTTACAAAAAACTTAAGTAAAATATAAATAGCATTAAAACATCGATCACTCATTCAAAGCCATAAATGTACATACATAAACACTTCGATCAATAATTATTGATCGAAGCATAAGCAGCATTAATGTATGCCAAAAGGTGTCCTTTTCCTGAAAAACTGTTCTGCAAAACCGACTTGCTAATTTTGTTTTGTAAAATAAATATTGTATCTATAGATCTATTCCTAATACAATTCCTGGCAATCCAGACTAAACTTTGTGAATCGGATACAGTTTTAAGTGAAACATTAAACTGTAACTCTGTAACTATACCGAGGGACTGTAAAGAACAAAGCCACAGTTCGAAGATGCAGCACTATTCTTTGTTAGTTCCATTTAGGTGGCTATTGGAGACAAAACATCGCATGTATGCAGCAGTTTATTTAAGATAGTACTGAAGTTTAGAATGTACTTTGTTGAATATGTTAATATTAATCGAAGAGCTATTGTACGAATTATTGATAAAACTGCGCATCTCAATATTACTAAATTCACAGAGATTAATAATTGTGTTGTGATGGAAATGGACTGTATGTATGTGTGTGCTTGGTGCAATTAAATAGACAGAAGGCTCAGGTAATAAAAGGATTTTTAATGGACAAAAAGGAAAAATAAGAAACGATTGTTTTTTTTTACAGATAAAATATAAAAACAAAAATCTAGGTACTAAAAAGTTTGCACCATCCAAGAAGTTCACAACAGACATCAAGAATAATATCTGCTGACATACCAGCGATAGATAACTATCTTATTACCTATACCTACTTAGAAAAACGTGGCCAATGGGTAAATGATTCACTAAATCATTTACCCATTTGCATTTGAATTTTTGTAATGTGTGTGTGAAACACCATCTAATAGCAACAATTGTGTTGTTTTTGTTGTACCCATAAAAAAACGAATACCTACCTAAGAGGCAATATACATTTATACAATATACGAATACACTTAATTTTTTTTTTACTTTTACGTAATACTGAATAACTTTTAAAATAAGTTATTTGATTTTACGTTACTTACGTCATTTATTGGCGTGACTTTATGACGTCTGTCTGTTTTTGCAACAAATACGCTTTTGTTTTGTAAAATAATATTTATATCCCTGTTGAAATAAGATTAGAAATTTAAAATAAGCCGTTTTTACAATCCGTTCAACCGATTTTGACTTCTATTGCGTTGGTGGCACGACAAATGGCAGCTGCAGTAGACAGTTGGTATTATGTAACTTTTTTTGCTTTTATTGCCATCCTTATGCCTACGGTATAGAAGTCAAAATCTTATTTCAAATGGAGTATAGGTATCTCATATCATTACGCCTGTAATCCCCCAAGGGTTAGATGACAAAACCCAACTTTGAATGTAAAAAAAGTACTGTGGTTACCTTATACAAATCAAAAGCAAATATGCAAATCAACTTAAAATGTAGTACAAATCAAAATCGAAAGGACACACTGTTCCATTCCCCTGTAGATACGAAATTACGAACATTAAGGTATTTCGTCGTTGATAGTCCAATTTCGCGTAACTAACATTTTGATATGATTAAGGGTAACGAAAGGGTCCTAGACTCAAGTTCGTTCAAAATTCGGCCGATTAGTTTTGTGAACTTCTGTTTTTTTATCCTCCTTTAAAATTTGCGAAAGTGTACATCCGCGGTAATTAACAATGTTAGTTACGCGGAATTGGACTATCAACGACGGTTTGCATACGTAGGTTAGCACTCGACCTGTTTTTAAATAGCGTCGTCCGCTTCACTTTCACCTAGCTTTCAGTTACTGTTCTCGACGTATCTCGCTAGCCTTGCAATCGCGAGGATAAAAGATAGAGGGTGGCTTTGTCAAGAAACTACCTACATAAATTTTATCAGAATCTCTCTTGTTAAAAAAAACCAAATTGGTAAAATATTCCTGTCAAAAACGTGTGTTAAATTAAGTCAGTTTTCTCTGGATATCACTCGTAAAATTTTCTTACATCTCGTGTAAAGCCAATCCTAGAGTTTGTACTACTCTTGACGCTCCGTCAAGAATGGATTAGGTAGATACTTGAAGAATAATTTATTGTTCAAATAGAATTTTTCAGTTAGCGGTTTCTTCATACGGCCCAAGATTACGTTTACCACGAAAAATCAATGCTGAATTTGCTATAACTTTACAAAGTGAACGTTAAAACGTTCAGTAGGGTGACGTGATAAAATAAAACGCATCTGACGCCACAGGCACCGTTTTCAGCGCTTTTGCATCCTTCGGAAATTTTACACTAAAAATTATGGACTATGCAGTCACCTTTATTTCGAAACTAGATGTGCCCGTGATTCCTCCAAAAAGCGATGTTTTTAAACCTAATTTTAATTTTCCTTTATTAAGCTCTTGTTCAATTATTTAATTCAATTATTCACCTTTATTTATCTTGGTTTTGGTTTTGCAATCTAAACTCAACTGCTTCATGAATGCGTTATAAAAACGTTAATAAATGAAAATCTAATGCTTCTTAGCATTAATTTTTTGAATAGATATTATCAGATCATAGGCAAATTAAAATCATTATTTATAAGTAATCATAAATTGTTACAACATCAGGATTAGTGTATTATTGTGTCCGTTTCGTTACTTACCTACATGAAATTTATCATACCAATCTACCTGGTTATAAGGAAAGTTTTGTTTCAACAATTTTACCTGGGTGCATTACGTACAGTAAGAAAAAGCTTTATTTGCGACATCGTCATGCACAAATTCTGAATACTGAAAAAGAAATTCTTCAACACTTTCTTGTTTTGTCATATGACAATGCTTGAAGCAAACTAAGTATATCTCGATAAAGTAATAAGGCTAGATGAGACCTACTTACTTCAGGCCCTTATTTATTTAAAAAAAACTTGAAAGTAACGCATTATCATGTGATTGCAGTTGCCTAAATAGAGTTTATGTTCAGAATAACCAAAATAATTCTTATCATTATATTTTTTCACCTTTTGCCCTTTGTTGACACAAGAGGGCTTATTGGTGACTCGCACGAATTTACTCACCTGAAAACGGGTGAAACGAAACTTTTAAATAATATAACTTTTTCTTGAGGCAATTCGCACGAAATTAATTTATTTTTACAATCAATTCACCTACAAATAAATTAACTTCGTGCGAATGGCCTCGTCGATTCGCCCGTTTTCGGGGGAGTAAATTTGCGTGTCACCAATTATAAGCCTACATGAGTTAGCAAGAACCGCTAATTAAGTACTGCAACTCGAAGTGGTCATTGCAACACGGACACGGTGTATCGGTCACGTAGTTTTTGATTCAATCATTCTTGATACCTATATTATCCATCATAATTACTTTAATCTTTCACAATATGCAAGACATATCAAGTGACTCATTCAATCCACCGAGCATTGAATTTAAAAAGATAGTTGGGTCTATGGTGGAGGCGGTGTAGTCTTTGCATCATTAAAGCTATGCGCCATTTAATTTACTTCTAGAACTAAATTGTTTATAGTAAATGGTAAATTCAGACACTCGGGGGCAGTTTGCTCCTAACCCCGTCATTGAACACGTAGTCGCAACATTGTGATGCTGTTACAGGGGTGACACGTGATTATTTCAAACATTATGGAAAATTACATTATTTTGAATCGAGATAAATAAGTAACGCAAGTTGTCACTAGATCAATAAATACATCAGACGCTATGCACCACAGTGCACTTGATAAAGTTTACCCATCTACCGCAGACGTCTTAACTGGAGGCTGCTAATACTATATTATACCTAATCCATATAAACTACGTAAGTTAACCTAAACTAAAAGCTGAAACTTGTGTAGTCCGCATTATATTACCAACTTGACTGGTCGGATTTGGCACACTTTTATCTTGCACGAATCTCTTGAATCCCAGTATCGAATCTTGGCTGTAACTTCCAAACTTTTGGTTCTGTAAAGTTTCCACTTATTACTTGCACTATTTAAAATATTGTGACAGTCTAAACTTAAAGTATCTTATCTAAGATTAAGATTACCTACACCTATTAAAAGATAACGAAAATGATTTTTTGCATAAATATAACGCACTTTCATTAACAAATTCGAATTCGCTGTGGAAGTGCCGATTATCAACTGTGATGTTGTAAAATTTTGTGGCCTGTGGTGTTTAGCAGTTAATTAGCGTGATCGATTTGATGTTAATTTGTTAAAATGAACGGTGAGAGCAATGGACATATCGATATAATTGAAGGTTGGCGCTTTTGATGCCAATTAAATTACGGTGTCATTGAAAACAAAATTAAATCAGCAGTTCAATAAAATACATAGGTTTAGCTTTTAACTCAAATATTCTTTGTTTTTTTTTTTCAGATAAAATGCCTCCTCAAGGGCAAACTGGTGGCTCCTGGGTCCTCTACGAAACAGATGCTATAAATGGGGACACAGATGCCGCACCAGTCATCGTACCACCATCGGCCGAGAAAAGGGTGTGGAAGATAGTATGGAGAAACGTCATCCTCATGGGCTTGCTCCATATAGGAGGAGTGTATGGTGCCTACCTATTCCTTACAAAAGCGATGTGGCTGACGTGTATATTTGGTAAGTTTCTCTTTTGTTTTATTTTTGTGAAAGTACATTTTATTTGTCCCTGCTTTTGGGTAGTAGGAACTGACGACTTTTGTTTATTTCTGTTGGCAAAGACCTCCCTTTCTTTTTTAAACTCAACTCGAGCTAATACCAATCTGTAATATTATAATAATTATTATTATGCAATATTTTCCGCATTCTCTTAAAAAGTTCTCGTTTACACTGATACTGGGGATCACCCCCATTTTAAAATAAAACTTCTGACGTCAGTGCATAAGCGAATGAAAACCCGCTTAGCTAATACGTCATCAAGGTGCACCTACAGAAATTTTAGAAAAGTAGGTACCTACTCGTTTTTCTATACAAAGCAAATTAATAAAAATAGAAAAAAATATGGGACTTATTTGATTGCAGCGCCTAGATAGGTAATGGTGTGAATTTTAGATATTCATTAACATACTACAAAGAAACATGTCTCAAAAATAGACGTACTCGTAATCGTTATTTCCACGTGTACGTTTACAGCATCACGTGTGTATTTTAATAATTTAATGTTGCTGTAGTTACTATGGTTGGTATGAAAATCAGAGGGACAATTCCCGAAGTCTTAAGAAGGGTCACATTATAATATAATGTCAGTCACAATCTCAAAAATAGGTACTTATTCTAATAAAACGCGTTTTGGAAATTGATTGTCGCTGAGATGAGATTGCGACTAGATTTTGAACATTTTTTAATACGAAAATTGAGCTGTTGTTTTGAACCATTAGGTAGAATTGTCAAAATCAGAAATACTTACCACCGATCTACCTACTTCATTCTGATTTACTGAGAATTTTAAATAGTTTATTTTGCCTGTACTTTTTACCTCTCGACTACACTTTAGTACCTACCTTTTTATTTTCACTATT
Organism: Lithophane ornitopus; assembly: GCA_948473465.1. Taxonomy (NCBI): domain Eukaryota; kingdom Metazoa; phylum Arthropoda; class Insecta; order Lepidoptera; family Noctuidae; genus Lithophane; species Lithophane ornitopus. The sequence goes on from OX419613.1 coordinate 12,907,085, forward strand.
AACAAACGGCAGACACATTTTCCAAGTGCTCATACTTGGAATTAAGGCATACTTTAGGAAACTAATAATATTAATTATTAATATTGGGTCAAACAAATCCGTCGTGTAAACACACGTCTGATTTAATTCCTGAACACTTTTATAGAAGTAGCAAATTATACACTCGAATAAATATTACAGTTTCAGAGAATTAATTATATTGTCCTCTTTACAATACTGCGGGTAGGTACAGCAAATAAATTCTTTATTCATTTTATGAGATGTGAAAATTATATTGTCCTCTTTACAATACTGCGGGTAGGTACAGCAAATAAATTCTTTATTCATTTTATGAGATGTGAAAATTATATTGTCCTCTTTACAATACTGCGGGTAGGTACAGCAAATAAATTCTTTATACATTTTATGAGACGTGAAAATTAATAAATCATAAGAGTATCTACATAGCGGCTCAATTTTTGGTTTAAATAACAAACTCTATTTAAATAATAGAGAATAGTGTGTATCTATTGTTCAAATACGCTTTTCTAATAAATAATTTGAATAAGTACCTAAATTCCCTTTGAAATTTTGACATCTTGACACCCTAGTCGCGTAATCTTTGATACCCACGGAAAGAAAGGCTTAAGCCTGTTCTTGCTGTTGTCTTTTTCTAGGGGAACTCTGTTTTGTAGCTCGTTAATAATGAATGTTGTTTGTATGTTTCCAGCTGTGTTCCTGTACATATGCTCAGGCCTGGGCATCACCGCCGGTGCGCACAGGCTATGGGCTCACAAGTCATACAAAGCGCGTCTGCCACTCAGAATTCTGCTCACTCTCTTCAACACCTTGGCCTTCCAAGTAAGTTTAGCAGAACAAAATACTTATCTTATTCAGGAAAACATCCAAAATATTTGTCACTAAACTTGTTGATATTTTTTAATTTTATAAAGGTGTCAATGTTAGGTATAGGTATTATGACTACAATAATGACACAATATTCCATTTAGGTAGGTATCTATTTAGGTATTTGGACAAATAAGTAAAACAACAGAGGAAGTCAAATCTAAGTAGGTACGTGCCAATTATAAAGATAAAATTTCATTTATTTTTGAAAGATTAAAGATGAAAAAAAACAAAAGAATTTGGGTAAACAAAGTTTGGTTTCCATAATCTGAACTGAATTATAAAAAGTGCATAAATTACGTGAAGTTTTTTAGCTTCAAAGGTTAAGAGGGTTAAAGACACAGGTCTCATGAACAGACATGTGCCTTGGAATAACCCGACTATATGTTCAAGCACGTGCACCCAGCACTAAGTTCATAAAGGTTAAAACGCATAGAAAATGTGTGCGTGAATGATAACGGCCTACGTAGTTGTGCCGTCATATTATATTTTCTAGGACAGTGGGGGAAATTACTTGAATGATATTTAAAGTCACCTTCAGCAGTAAAGGGTCTAACGATAGAATGACATATTTCACCATCCTCCACGATCCGGAAACCAGAATTTATAGCTTAATACCTCTTATGCCTAAAACGATTATTGATAACTTACAGGTATATTTTTGTGATTTACCGGCACTCTTAACAGGTGAAAGTATCGTTGTGATTAGAAAATATCTTCTGTACAAAGAATTGTTCAATAGTGGAATAAAACGTTAGAATATTTCAAACAAAAAATAGAGACGAGTCCATACCTTCACCACGTGAAATAAAAACCTATTATCAAAACATGCATGTGCTTATCACGCGTGAGAAACTAGCGGTATCTATATAACATCACCTTTTAACACCAGTATCGGCGATTACCCTCTGACTGTAATTAAGTTATCAGCAGTAGGTAATGAATGATCTGCGTGATCGATCGGTACTTTCTATAATAAACAATATTTAATCTGTAGTAATTTGCCATCCATAACAGTTATGGAATATAATTCTTAAATATAAACATTAAACATTAATGATCATAACGTTAGAGAAACGAATGAAGCTAGTAAATCAATTATGTAAATATTAGCTCTTGGATGGTAGAATCTTACTTCAGTTTTGAAATACTTTAACATGATTATTATTTGGCTTTAAGAAATCCCAAATCAAAAAAGTTTTTATTTTATTTAAAAAAAAATATTTAATCTGTGGCCACCTGTGGATTGCGATGAGCTGTAGATTGATACCTAATCCTGTACGTGTGGTAGATAATGTATTGATAACTACGTAGGGACTTCATTCGTAAAAATACCTGAAAATACTCATTTGTTGTTTTACTTGTCATAAAAATCTAGTAGCAATAGAGATTACACAGATTATTGAATATAATCGTTTATCGAAGTGCGTCAAAGTTGACAAACAATGATTAGTCAATTATTAAAGAAACAGGTGTTTATGTTATACAATAACAAATAATTCGCATCGTATCGACCGTTATGGGATATAAGATTGCAGTTGACTAGACTCGTGACAATCTAAGAAGTCCGTTTTGACAGCTATCAAAATGCTTTTTGTAGCGATGAAAAAATATATTGGTTTCTTATAAACTGATTCTCGAGACATCGATTGAACATACTTAGAGAGTTTGTAATCGATGACTTATCTACATTGCTAAAAACTCATTCTCAAGGCTTAACGTTTTATTACATGATTGTACGAGAACGAAACGTCAAAACGGTCTTCTTAGATTGTCGCGAGTGTAGAGACAGGTTAACAAATTGCCATGAACAATTGAACATATTGGCCAATCTTTTGCCAAAGGTGGTTAGTCTATCGTTTATTTTGGTGGTTTAATACTTAGGTATGTCAATGAACTTTACCAACTTTTCCGTCAAATTCACGCCAGAAGACCCTGACAATATTTTTTTGGAACTTCCACTAAATTTAAAGAGTAACCGAATATATATACTTTCAGTACCTACTTACAACTTTAAAATAAAATCATAAAGCAGAATCATGAAGAATCTCCTCTCAACTTCTTGTTCTCCTTCCAGGATGCCGTAATCGACTGGGCACGTGACCATCGGATGCATCACAAATATTCGGAAACTGATGCTGATCCTCACAATGCGACACGAGGCTTCTTCTTCGCACACGTCGGCTGGCTGCTGGTCAGGAAACACCCACAGATCAAGGCGAAGGGACACACCATTGACCTCAGTGACCTCAAGAGTGACCCCATTCTGCGCCTCCAGAAGAAGTAAGTGTGATTCGAGGGTTTTTTTTTACTATGTTTAAGGGCCCTCCTTTATACTACCTCAAATTGCTTAGCATGGTCCTCCGTTATATCGAAAATACTGCAGCATTAATTTTGAAATAATTATATGCTAAAGTTGAGGATTAATGTTAAGTAACATGTTTAACGTAAACACGATTCCATAAAAAAAAATCCATAGAATAAAATCCAAAGTTAACTCCAAAGCGAACAATAAACCGCTGGTATAAAAAAAAATACTTCAAATTAGATCATGAAACTTTGCACAGGTAATTACTGAACTAACTTTAAAGCAGCACCAGACTACGTCTCGCTCCCACTCACTCCGCGAGCAGTATGGTGCGAGCGAGATAAAAAGTGAATTTGAGCTGAGGTAGGTAGTATGGGCTCTTAAGTTGTCGATTTATCCACGTGTGTATGTAGATTTGATTCGTATTCACGCTACGACATACGACTACGGATGTTCGAAACATAGTGCTTCCAAATAGGTACATCTAATATTATTACCTCTATTCAGTCTATTGTAGATATTTCAGTATCCAAAATAAGACTGTTTTCATTTTTACGTTGTCTATGACTATGCATGTCTAAAAACATACTAAGCTGTTATAACAAAAATGATACATTGTCAATTGGCTTAGTAATTTCCATTTAAACAATCTATCCTTTTGTTATACTAACATGATTATTTCTTTGCAGATTCTACCTGATCCTCATGCCCCTGGTCTGCTTCGCGATGCCGATGTACATCCCCACACTGTGGGGTGAGTCTCTGTGGAACGCGTACTTCGTGTGCTCGATCTTCCGCTACGTGTACGTGCTGAACGTGACCTGGCTGGTGAACTCCGCCGCCCACCTGTGGGGCGCAAAGCCATACGACAAGAACATCAACCCGGTGGAAACCAGACCCGTCTCCCTCGTGGTGCTCGGCGAAGGCTTCCACAACTACCATCACACTTTCCCCTGGGACTACAAGACCGCTGAACTCGGGGACTATTCCCTCAACCTCACTAAACTTTTCATTGACACCATGGCCGCTATCGGATGGGCATATGACCTCAAAACGGTGTCTACAGACGTCATCCAAAAACGCGTGAAGAGGACCGGCGACGGCAGCCACTCCGTGTGGGGCTGGGATGACAATGAAGTGCACCAGGAGGACAAGAAACTAGCAGCTATTATTAACCCAGAAAAGACTGAATAATCAAACCGACGCCGTTGGATCCAATTCCATTAGTTTTTAGATCGAAGGGTGTACGTGTATTATACTAAAGGTGAGGGAAATGTGATACCAGTAATATTATTTATTTTATTTATAATTCAGTGATAATGGCTATCAAGACTTTTAGAATTAATGAGTAGATTTTTAACAAATGATGCCCATCTGTTTAGACAGAATACAATAAATAATACCAAAATAATATGTTGTTTCTTATAACATCCTTATGTATTGTAACACCTGTACCTACTTATAAATTAACCCATAAGCCCTTAATAAAATGATCTTAGGAAGGCCTTTTTAAATGAAAAGGTAGGTAGGATCGCAAAACATAATCATACTTAGGTATTGCGTTACATACACTCATGTTGAATTTAGGCCCTTTAAGTAAACCATTTCCATAGTAATTAATTATGGTAACTTCGTAGTGACTTCAAAGTAATGTTCACCATTAACTTCCCCCGTCTGCAAGAAGCTCTACATTCTTCGCCGAAGCAATTGATTGGATACACTACATATAGATCACACCACACTTTTCTTATCGATTCGTGTTTATTTAATTCTCGACCTTGAAAACTTTTTGTCATATTATGTTTTTATTACGTTATCACGCGTGTGAATCACGCAATCACATTGCGTACAATAAGTCCGAGTTTTGCATAATTACAATCGTCTTTATTTATAATTGATTATCTAGGAATTATCAATTTGGGAGAGAATTGCCTGTTCACATCTAGTTACTCTGTGTTTAGTTTTACAACACATTTTATCATACCCTAACTAATATGATACCTAAATGCGAAAGTGAGTTTGTTTGTTACGTTTTCACGCTAAAGCGGCTGAACGGATTTGGATTTAATTTAGCTATTCCAGGTCATGGATAGACCATCACCTGGAATAGGACATAGGATACTTTTTATCCCAATACTTCTACGGGATTGGGATTTACGCGGGTGAAACCGCGGGGCGCAGTTAGTTGATAATAATTTGGTAATTAACCTCATTCGTTGTCACCAAAATTAGGTCAATAGCTTCCTATCTTGACATTTCTTCTATATAGGAAAGGTTTTTTATGTGAGTGCATTATCTACATGATTATTACCTATATAAAATCATTATTATACAGACTGTTAGGGCAAACACCTTTATCCTTGCAACCAGTGGTTTGGTTTCATTTATAGAAAGTAAAATTAATGGAAATTACAACTTCTTTTAAATTTTTTTTTTAATTTCATTTTACCACTCGATGTTTTCACCCTTTCACCTATGCGCTAGGGCAACGAACTTGCGTCTCAACACGGGCGGGGGGTGCGGGACGTTACCTGACCGGCTGCGAGCGAGACTTCTCCCTCAGTTAGTCAGCTGTTTCGCTAGCAAGCACGGTGGCGGATAGAAACTTTTTAAAATCTTTTAATGAAAATAACGTTTTTTTCGAGACCGTATTTCGGTATTTTAGACCGTATTTCGGCCATGGCGGCCAATCTCAACTGAGATTAGCCTTCGGCGCGGGAGATATTATAGTGTACAAGTGTGTGCGCAGACACAAATGCACGCTCTCTTCCCTCACTCTCATAGTCCGATGGGACGGCAATCCGACACGGCCGGAGAGAGAATCAGGCGCAGGACCAACATAATTATAAAGTAACAGCCGGTAAATGTAATACTAGTTAGGATTATCTCGTTTCCCTCATTCAACTGAAGACAAATGTTTATCTCTTTCAAAAGTCGGCTAGAGCATGAAGTTCCTACTAGACTATACGTATTTCTTTTTAGACAAAAGTTGGTACAGTACCTACTTGTTTACACGGTAAATGATCCATTGGCCAAAGTCACCGACCTTTCCTACGTACGTAGAACTAAATAGATACTAATACCGGTACATACATAGGTAGGTTCTCCTGTCATGTGAGATTAATTATATAAGTGTGGGCGAGGCAGTTTGATGACATGCATTAGGATTATGACATTCGACACAATAATATTCATTTACCATAATAGGCCCACGATGTGACGTGTTATGGAAAGTCTATACCTATCTATCTATAGTAATGTTCGAGTCAAAACTAAAGGCATGAAACACCCGTATTATAACCTTGGATATCTCTTTGTTAGCCTTTTCTAATAAAAACAATGCTGTTTTTAGCCAGAAGAATATCAAGTCAAAAGTGAGAATTTCGTAAATCGCAAACAAGACACAGAAAAACGAATTTGCAATTAAATGGTCTTCATTTCCTTTCATAATCACCCAATTTGTCGGAGTGGGGGATTACTGATCCATCCGACATCCACTGCGAGTGCGGTGCTTCTGTCACCGCTGGCGTATGCTCGTACATTTGCACCTCGGATGACCTACAAAATGCCACTGATGCCAAATGTAGCCAATACTGGGCTCAAACAATATAAAACAAAGAAGAAGACTATCATCGACACGAAAAGAAGAACATCAGACAAAAACTAGAAATAAACGAAAGAAACAGTTTGTTCTCCTCTTCCCCTACCCGCCTCCTGTCAATACAGGAGGCGGGGAGGGGAAGAGTGGGCTACGTTCTACGACAGGCTGTAATTTCAATTAGGGGTGACCGTGCGTCTGCACTGTATGGTTGCCGCAATTTGACCACTTGTTTAGATCAACGCAATTACTTTTATAACCAGGGTGTAGTTTTTTTTTCTTCATCTCCTATTTAATACAATCTGTCCTTCCTGGGACATTAGGCAATAATGTGATGATGGTTACTTTTCTTGCAAGTCATGGAGCCACTGGTTCACCCGCTTATTCATGCTGGTTGTACTTATTAAGTCTTGGGGGGTCTTATAATTTCAGTCTTGTGAAGGTAACTGGGTTTGACATAAGTTTTATTGCCAGTTGATCTATTGCCAGGCGCTTTGTACTGAATTATTAATGAGGTATACTTATTTTTATTTTTAAAGATATGAACCTACCAAATCCCAGTAGGTCACTGGGATTTGGTAGGTTCCCTGCTAGATCATAATATAATAAGCTCAATACGCTTCTGCTCTAGCAGACATTGTGCCTTATCTGTACTACAGGGTCAAATTAAATTAGCTAGCGAAACTCTGTAGATGTGATGGGTAAACACGATAAAAAAATAAAAAATAAACTTTTTGAGGTCTTAGTTGAAATATCTTTTTCAAAAATCCCATCATGTCGCTAATTAATTTAATTTGACTCTATAATATAAATAATTTGACTCTGTATCAGCTGGAAATCGAACTCAGGTCCTCTCCCTCGTTAAACCCTAAAACAATTTTTTTTTAAATGTTGATCTGAGAAATAAACCCAAATATTTTCAGCCTGTTTAAAAGTGTAATACAGTCGGTCGTTAATACAATGCGAAATACATAACGCACCAGGAAAATTGCCTTTGCTGAAATATCGCAGAACAGGATTCATAAATTACTTTCTCATTTTACCGAATCCGCTTTCCAAGTGTTTACGCTCTCTTAATTCCCTTGTGGAATGACTGTCTCTGGTGTTTCGACGAGAAAATGGTACATCCGAACGTCAAAGGCTTCGTAAAAGAGAAAATTGCGGAGTAGGTACTTTGTAGGCAATTGAAAATTCAACCTTCTTCTCTGCAGTGTCGATCTTAACTTTCCAAAAGTAATCGAATAAAATATAATTTTATTTGCCGTAAAGTGATATCTAATTCACTTCCCCAGTCTTTTGTACTGCGGCGCTTAAGATCGAAATCGACTCAGCGTAATCGACGAACGTAATAACAATAAAGAAATGTTTTAGGACACCGATATATTTCTTTTATTACCTCTCTGCATCGCTGTAAACGTGCCACGTAATACTAGAGGATAAAATTTGGTGGAGAAATGTCAGTAACGCTGAGGTAAAGCGGAGCAGGAAATGAAAGAAATACAACTTTTTTAATTTCACTAACCCTGAAATTATGTAAAGTCCGAGTGTCAAACTATCCGCATATTCAATTGACAGGATTGGAGTGTAAATGCGGTGCTGTCCCACAAAAAATGGGACGCTTAAATCGTATCCAGCGTGTCCTGTTGTTGCACGTTGTAGGAGCTGATGGATGCGACTGAAGGTGTCAAACTCGTTCAGACTCCAATCTACATGGTCTTCACATCATCCAAGATCTGGACTTTAAAAGATACTGTTACCTCTGAGTTTGTTTCGGCCTTTCTGCTCAGAGTAGTCAGATGGAAACGTCGACCTCATCTAGTTTTTAACCGACTCCTAAAAGGAGAAGGTTCTCGATTCACTGTTCTTTTTTAGTAATTTTTCACTATTTTGTGTTTTTTTTGGAAGTCGGTTTTTTTTTGTTGTAAAAACCAACTTACAGAACATCAATAAATAACCCTACCTACTATGATGTGGTAAGTGCCGAAATATATTTTGCTGTAAGGATCACCAATAATCACCATGCTGATAAGAAAAATATAATTTAAATTAAATTAAATAAATAGTAAAATATTTTTTACTCATAGCTTAAAGTTACTGTAAGTTTATTCTGGACTGAAATCTAGTTAATACCTATTGATGAAAGAGTTTACTAGTCTAGTGATTCATGATAATAGGCTTTACATACAGTTTCAGATTGGCAAATCTTTCAGAGTAACTGACAGTGAATGTCAAATACAGAAAGATAGATCAAAGCAAGTAATACATTCTAACAAAAACAACGTTACCGATAAAAGGAAATTATTGAGACCTACCTACACTACCTATCGCAAAAATACATTGCAATTTTATTTACTGTCATTGATGAAACACATCCTGTCTGTATTTTTTTAACCGACTTCTTCAAAAAGGAGGAGGTTCTCAATTCGTATGTATGTTTTTTTTTTTTTTTTTGTAGGTTTTTACGCGATTACTCCGCCAATTATGAATCGATTTTGATGATTCTTTTTTTGTTTGGTAGGTCATGCTTCTGAGGTGGTCCCATATAAATTTTATTAATTTTGCTTGCGTAATTTTTGAGTTAGCTTCAATATTACGTATTTTTCCCGCTTAGTTTATCTAGATGATATCCTGTTTGACTCCTTCACTGTTATTTACATAGCAGGTAGTGGTATTCGGATTTGTATGGGGTAGGTACCACAACTAAAAAGTGAAAAATAAAAACTTTTAACAAAAAAAAAACAACCGACTTCCAAAAAAAACACTAAAAAAGTGTAAAATAACTTAAATTGAAAAGCAAAGACACCGACTTCCGAAATTAAAGTTATTTTACACTTTTTTTGTGTTTTTTTTGGAAGTCGGTTGTTTTTTTTTTCCTTTGTATATTTTGTAGGGCCTATAACGGCTAATGAGCGAACACTAAAGAGAGGCTTCCACATAAATGCTACGAGCAAAGTTGGCTATGTTTAACTTCATACTAGTGACAACTTTGACTCTTGACCTGTACAATACAACTTTCTTTTCGCAACAATTTTTTTTTTCACCAATTTAAAAAGTTATTTTGTACTCTTTGGTAAGTTTCGATTTATAGTAAAGTTTTACAAGATAAACCGCTCGTGTACTGTTAAAGCCACTAACGAGGTACTGGGTTGGATTCCCAGGCCGGCAAAACGGTCGGTCAGTCGAGTAATTAATGAGCTCGGTTTATTCATCTCTGGAAATGGGATTCATTTGTACCAGAAAGAATAAATTAAAGTTTGTGGTTTATGAATTGCTTTACATAATGAGCAGTTACACCTGTAGTTGCCGCCAGTATAACAAAGCATAAACAGTATTTATATCAATTTGTTCAATCAGATTATTAAATCTTATCAAAAAGTTACCAAATAAAAATCATCCCCTAACATCATACTGTATAGGGGTACGTCAAGGCCTGATGAAATTTATTTTTTATCAGTACTTCCCTATCGCTGGCCAGAGCGAGACAGTGTACAGTCAGTAGGTATATCGAACACAACATTATATTAAACAGTGAGGGTCGTTAATTATAAAAAAAACATTAAATGCTAACTGTCAAGTAGTTTTAAGATATTTTTGATAACCGAAACACAAATGTCGTTCATAAACGACAGTGAATACGAGAACAATTCCTTTTCTTTCTTCGGGCCAGTTGAGATGGCTTTCTACGACGAACTAGAACAGACATACACAGTCAAGATAGTCGTGAGCATCATCCTGGGGATCTTAATGGCGGTGAGTGTGATCGGCAACGTGTGCACTCTGGCGGTGATAGCCAGGGACCACACCATGCGCACGCCAACCAACTGTTACCTCGCCAACCTCGCCATCACCGACCTACTCACAGCCCTCTTCATCCCGCTCGAAATATACATCATATTCGTACCAGATTTCTATCCTCTAGGAGAAGTCGGATGTCGAATACATTTCATCCTCTGGGACGTATTCAGTAACTGCAGCCTACTCATCATCACTGCATTTACGATTGAACGATACATCATAGTGACTAAACCCTTTTATCGGCAAAAGTTGACGTTGAATTCTCGCGTCTTCAAAATTGTAGGTGTTATATGGGTTATCTCACTTGGCTTTTGTTTCCCCGACGTATTCTACATAGATCTGTTGGAAAGAAAGGAGTACGTGTATTGTTACTACACGTTGACGAAAGCTGCGAGTACTGTGGTCGCAGTCGAAATATTTGTTTTCTTTGTAATACCGATGACAACGATATTGGTGCTGTATATTAAAATAACAATAAAGTTGAAGTCGGCGCAGAATAAAATGCGGAGCAGTCCGGTAGTTGGAAAACAGAACAGAGACAAGGCGGTGAAAATGATTGGTTAGTACCTACTCGTATCTTGTTTAACCATTTTTAACGTACACGTGTGACCAGCAGATAACGATTATTATTTTTTATTTATTTCAGAATTAGGTTTATCCGTAATTTGTTAGTGACTTAAAAATATATTAGTAGGTACCTAAACCTTACTTTCAATTAATTAAAAATTGCAGGGTTGGAACCTGAACCTATGTGCATATTCTGCATACCTACACCGCTAGTAGCACACTAGTGGACTTAACACAAATTATTATTTATTAACGAAAAACGAATATTTTAATGGTAACTATGTTTTCACCCATACTTGTTAAAGGCTATTAAAATAACAGAATTCTTGTGTAACTATAGGTAGGTAAGTAGTACACATACCTAATAAGAAAAATAATTTATTGTACCTAATGTTTTTTCCTTAAGTTCCTAGAACCAGCTCCTTCTTTTGAAGAGCAATTAGGTACATATTTTTAATTAAAAATATTAAGTCTTCTTTGAGCTTATGGAACCTCTTTTCTTTGATTTTATAAAGTAAGTTTATACAAGTACAAGCACAAAGTAGTGTTAATTACTTTGCTAAACAGTCCGTGCAAGCAGGTGCTATATATCTAACTTGTGTTCTTCCGTAGTTAAAGTTGGACTCTCAGTAACCCAGTTAATTTCCTTGCGAGAAGCTATATGATGTTCTAAGTGCGACAATCGAAAAAGTAGAAATGTGTTTACATTAGGATTTCAACATTGAGGGCAAAGTACAACATGAAAATGAAAGAAAAAGTTTTTCACAATACAAATAGCTAAACGTATCTAACTAAATACATTGGAAAAAAATGACTCCAAAGTGTGTAGGTACCTAACTGCGTATGCATGGCATACCTACAAATTACCGATTAACAAAAAAAGATCAGAAGACATAGAGATACACCATGTATTAAAATTCCACTTTATTTTAACAAAAAAATGTGTACAAGAAAGGTATTTTAATATCATGTAAAGTAAGTAAGGTACTGAAACTGTAATTTAAATGTTTTATTTTCAGCGGCTGTTGCTGCGTCTTTCTTTCTCTCGTGGACGCCATATTGTATTTTCCGTATAATGATGGTGTTACCAAAATTTGATTATGAGGATTATTATAACGTAAGTATAAAGTTAGAACAAAGCTAATTACATCAAATCCAATCATTTATTTGCTTAAATACAGGTATATGATCAAACGGGTACAAAAAAAGTTCTTTATACCATATCCTATCTTAACAGGTGTGCAAATACATATTATATATATCGGAGCGACCGGGACGGGACTCGGGCTCAAAATCATCGTTAGAAGGGCAATTATTAATTAAATTGTTCATTATGTAACTATCTGTCTACTTGCATCGTGGGCAAAGGAAACGCGTATAATCACTCTAACTAGAAATGTCTAAATGAATTAGAAGGGCGCAACGAGTCCGTGGGTCGCGCTCGGTCTCGTGGTCTGAATGGAACTGACTGCCTGATCCAGGCTCCTCTGATGCTAAACTCTTAACGTCTTAAAACGTTCTCACGGGAAAACTAAGCCGACCCCCGGCCACGTTCGACGCAATTAAGTCTCACGTCGTCGCCTTTCTTATCGGAAACAATAATTCATTATTTAATATCAATAAGCTCTGCGCGCTAACAAAGACCACAGTGATCTTGAGAGTTAGACGCGGTGTGAATGACGCCATCGTCTCACGCTGATAAGAACTGGACGAGGTGTGAGCTGACACCTTCGTCTCGCGCCACGACACCCACATTTCACCAGTTATGTTTAAAAGTTTCATGTAATAGGAAGCGAGCCTATTGCCATCAACCGGGCACAATTCCAGACTACGGGATGCTACTGAGAAATTCCTGAAGGTAAAACCCAATATCACTTTGCCCGACCTGGGAATCAAACTCAGGCTCTCGTGCTCAGCTTTAGCTTGCGACTACTAGACTAACGAGGCAGTAAACAAAGCAAGCTAATTACTTCTATATTATTATTTTTAATTATTCCTGTATAGGCACTGTCTGTAGGATACAAATGTTTCAAATTTAAAATAACGTCCACTCTGTACCTGAAGCGGTTCACTTTTGTTACGAATTATTTTCAGGATTTTTATACATGGAATAAAAATGACACTGCTTTATAAAAGTTTACCTTTTAAAATGCAACCAACTAGGTACCTGATCTATGTAGTGTACCTCTAAAGAACAAACTAACTAAAATTTAAACCATTATTGTTGCAGTCTGCATCATAGCCCCTGAGACACAAATCATCAAAACTCTTTATTAACATTGTACGCTCAATCTCACTTCACAACGAAACGGCATGCAACAAAAATGTAAATTATAACTAGAAAATGGTTACATAAACAGAAAGTTTTTAAGAAAAAAAAATGGTATTAAAAACTTTTTTCATATCTATACATATAATAAATCTGTAGACGAGACGTTTCTGTACAATGAAAAAAAAAAAAAAAACGTAGGTGGAGTGTCCAAGAATAACCAACAGATGCCATTTCTACCATTTTTGGAATTTTTGTCTGTTTGTCTGTTCGTTTGTTTGATTGTTCCAGTATCACGTAAAAAGTACGAAATCAATATGGTTAACTTATACACTCAAATATTATGTGTAACTCGATGTTTCATTTAGTCTTTGTTTCATCGCAATCGCTTCAAAATATCAAAAGATATAAGAGTTTAAAGTATTCAAGAAGAAATTTTCATTAGGTACGTAATGTAGATACACGTAACGACATCTATTGTCGTAAAATGACACTAGCGTAAAATCAGGTAGGTTTGTGAGAACGTGTGTAACACACGATCATAATCATCATATGTTCACATACTTCGCGCGGAAACATAACGCGATACATTGTGAATTCACCCAATGTAAAGTTTGGTTAATTCAAGTTTTCCAAATCTATTGTTTGGTAGTAGTGCCATAGGTGGCGCTATCTATCTTTTAAATCATGATACAAATATTAATCATGAAAAAATGGTGACAAATTTTAATTTCTTAAAAATTGTAGATTCTTACATCGAGCAAAAAGTGAGTAATTAAGGCACGAATGCGCTTACTAAATAAACACGAGTAATCTTCTTTTCGTTCAACTACCAATGTACCTGCTGCGATAAAATATACCTGCTTAAGGTTAACTCAATTCAACCCAAATCAAGTTAGGTCAAGTTCAGGTCAAGTCAGGTCAAGTCAGGTCAAGTCAAGTCAAGTCAAGTCAAGTCAGTCATGGAACCCTACGTCTTTTCTACATAGCTTGCAGAGTGTTCGAACGTTTTCCCATATATTTTGACAGTATCACTTCGTGCTCGATAGATGGCGTTGTTCATTTAACGTCATTTTCTGAATCGCGGTGTTAAGAGTCTCCGTAGAAGAATCACTTTCGCCGAATTCATAATTATTGAACATTTGGCTCATTTTGAATTGAACACATAATCCATACTAATCGATGCTTAAAAGTATAAATTCGATAGTAACTCTTAAATTTTAAATAAATTAAAATAAAAAATAAAAAAAATTTGGATAGATAGATGGCATCCCGGCGAAGAACATAGGCAATTATTTTCTCAAAAACAAATTTAAGGGGGGGGGGGGGATATAGGGGATGAAAGTTTTAATGGGAAACCTATCATTGTTAGAGTTCCGCAGTCAACAAGGAAGCTTTATAGTTTCGCCATGTCCGTCTGTCTGTCTGTCTGTCCGCGACTTAGCTCAAAAACTTTTAATCGACCAACTTACATGTGCAGTTGCAAAAACCCAAACATTCTGTATGCGAGAACAAGTTTTTTAACACTTTGAGGGACAGTAAACGCCCATAGACGTAATAACAATAAAACTTTGCGAAAGTTTGTTTGATAAAATAATTCATCCCAACTACGGAACCCTTCATTGTGCATGGTTCGACACGCACTTGGCCGGTTTTTTTTAAGTTAGGGCTGTGAAAATTTATGCTTTTTGTAACTAACAAAGAGTTACGTTTTTCTAAAATCATCCCTCATGAGGGTAAAAACCCTTCTTAAACCCTCTTGATTTTAAAATTCACATGTAAGTACTTATTATTGACATTTTTGCGGGACTCTCTTCAAGAGCGTTAAGGGATTGAGAATATAGTCATAGTCCGTATCTTGAGAATCTGTCCACTCAATCAAAAGTTATTACTACTTGGCTCTTGGCTTGGAACGAAGAGTTTGAGTTTACCAGTGAGTACTTACTCGATAGATGGCGTTGTGCAAATGAAGCGATTTTCTTAAGGGGGATGCGCCGGTAGCCCGCGAAATTCAAATCTTAAGTTTTTTGCAATTTGCAAGTCAGTGTCAGGCAGGTTGTATGTTAAAATGAAATTATTTATTCTGTAAATAGGTTATTGGAATCACTTTTACACGTCGTAATAATATCAAAAAATTGTAAAATTAAGCTAGATGAGGTCGACGTTTCCTATCTGACTACTCTGAGAAGAAAGGCCGAAACTAACTCACAGTCTCTTTTAAAGTCCGGACATACCTAGGTCAGATATTGGCATATTGGTCAGGCCCTATGAGGGCCATGTAGATTAGAGTCTGAAATGGTCTTTTGAGGAATGAACCACACAGATTTGAGTGAACCTGTCCTGTCACTGCAAGCATTTGTCAGTAATAGTGGAGCTCAGCTCAGAACTTAAGGAGCTCAACGACTCGACGAACAATACCAAAGAAAGGACATTCGCATCAAGTTCTCAAATTGCCAGACCATTGTTAAAACTAACTGAGAACTAAAAAATATAAGAATAAAAACAAAATAAACATCCACATAGTCCTCACATTCACAATAATACAATACTTTACAAAGCAATCATGTCATTTTGTCAATATCCTACATATAATATTCAATAATGTGAATTTGTATATAAAACTGGTAGGTATATTTTGATGATTTTCACTTATTCAAAATGTCACAATACCAAAATGACAAAATGTTAGCAGAGTTAGCAGCTCAATCCCATGCTTTTTGTCTTCTAAATAATCTGAAATTGTATAGTACCCTTTTTTACAAAGTTTGGTTTTAATACAGCTTTTAAATCGTTTAATGGGTAAGTTTCGAATGTCAATATGATTAAAATATGATTCGCGATCGTAGCAAATAGTAGCTTTACAGAATAATAACCATTAGATACAGGAATACAACTCCTGCCATATTAGTTAGATTAGATAAATATATATTTGAAACAACTGTGACTCATTATTTAGATCAACATAAAACTTGATACTGACCTGTAAAAAGCAAAATCATAAGAAAATTTGAATATCGCAGGCTCCCCCAAAGCTTTCGCCTTAGTTTCCAACGTCCATACAATATGCCATAGTTTTTTCATTCTTTATACAAGATTGTTTCATTAATATTTCCGACAGTTTCATACTGCTGTCCATACTATCCACACTATCACCACAATATAGATATGAACTACCATTAATATATAAAGTTACTGGCTGTCTCATGTCTGTTACTTTTACGCCGTAACGCCTAGGTCGCCTAGACAGACCACGTGGGTTATGGGACATAGGATACTTTTATCCCGGTAGCACATTCCCGTGGGATAATTTCCGACATCCACGCGGGCGAAGCCGCGGGCAAAAGCTAGTCTAAAATAAATCCATCTTTTTTCAGGTGTGGAAAATCGTGAACTATCTCTGCTATAATGGATACTTGTCTACTGCTGCCAACCCGATACTCTACAGTTTAATGTCCCGGAAATTTCGACAAGCGTTTAAAGTAAGTTTGCATGAAGCGTTTAAAGTAAGTTTGCTTCGTCTGGGAGATGGGATCGCCTGGACCTTAATGCGAGGGTAGATAAACTGTAGATAGATCATTGAAGGACACACACGACCGGCTAATGTGAGGTCATTACACTGTATGTTGCTTTTGAGACTTATGCTTGGACGTAAAACTTCTTCTTCAGACGTGCTGCTACCACTAATATTTATTCCACTTAGTGTCAGTTTAGCAGGTGCCAAAAGTTGTCGTCGTGATAAATTTTCAAAACTTACATTTTTTTCGTCCCCCGAATCCGAATCTGACACAAGTCCATCACCTGGAGGGTCGATGTATATGTCAGCTGCTGTCGCTTCATCATCCGAAGCCAAATCATTGATGATATCAATGATTTCATGTGTAGTTTACTGCGTTTCCGCCTAAAACAAATAAAACAGATGTAGTACTAGTCTCACCTGTATATTTGCCCGTTGTTTCGTTTTCGAACACTTCTAAAATACCTACGAAACAAATTTTTTTGTTATTAAAACTAGTCAATACCTCAATCCTACTTGGACCTATCATCATAAAAATATGTGAAAATAACCAAAATCGGATCCCAAAATAGTTCTGGGCATATATAGGTGAAAGGACAGTAGGTAAGACTTGACATGAGGGCTCAATGACCTGAAAAAAGCAGCTGGAGCCCATAGCATGGCAGGCTGAGAACCTTGGAAAAGGTGTAGGTTATGCCTGCAACTTATCCAGCGATTAATATTGTTATACAACGATCTTTGATCAAAAGGGTTAACAGTTAAATCGTTGGCTTTAGTTCTAATACAAGCAGCTGCCTCAGTTACTAAATCTTCTTAGTTACTAAACTTCCGTTAGTTACTAACCAAAACTCCTTCTAAACTTTCTTAATAGGCACACATTGTTAATGTGACTGTTCATCATCATCAGTCTATCTGCAGTGCACTGCTGGAAATTGGCGCCTTCTTTTGCAAGGCACATAACTTCTTTTTTCTCAACTATGCAACTATAAAATAGTTTATGCTGTTATCAAAACAATTGCCAGTCAGCAAGGTGGTATCAGAGCTAACTGTCCGGTACAGCACTGGACATGTGTACATTTAGTGATAGCCATGCGTTGAGGCTATTTATGCATCCTGACGCACGGTCCTAAGCTGTATCCTCGAAAAATCTAACCACTATTTCGGGCCGCCTCACAAAGACCGTAGCTCTACTTGTAAATTATCACTGCTTTAAAGAAACCGCTTCTATAATCATCTTTTAAGCAAATATATTGTCTGCTCACAAGTGCTTGTCGGAGTCAATGTCCGACGGTAGTGCAACTTTACTATCCCTATAAAACACATCTGCGCTTTGTTATCTACGTTGTCATGCAGCATATTGTGCTGAATACTCCAGAAGTCGACATAAGTTTGATGAAAGCTAGTAGTGTTGGGATCTAATGAGTGAATGTAAGTTAATCTATGCTTTTCCTTATGTAGAAACTGACTCCTGAATCACAGTTTTTTTTTTTATTCCATGGTAAAATATTTGCCAGGGTGTTTACGTGTAGTGTTAAGGATACTGGCCATGTTTGTCGAAAGACCGATGGCCAGTGGAGCTGACGAGCTCTGGAGTGGAGACCGCGTATCAGTAAGCGTAGTGTGCGACGCCCCCCAGATAGATGGACCAACGACCTTAAAAGGTGGCTGGAACGTGGAACAGACTGAATGCGGAAGGTGGAGGACAGGGTGTTGTGGTGCAGCTTGGGAGAGGCATATGTCCAGCAGTAAACTGCGATAGACTGAGTTGATTGAAGGTGATATCGGGGTTGATAGCTCAGGATGCACGCGACGTACCTTTGAGATGCCTTCGCTCTTCGCCTCCTCGATTCGCTAGTATGCCAAGATATTGAACGTTCGATAAAATAAAAGTTAGCAAATCTGTAAGGAAGACTTTTCATTTGACTGTAGAATAGTCAAATGAAAAGTCTTCCTTATAGATTTCCTTCTATTTAAAATCCAAAAGTCTTCTATTAAAAAGTTACCAAAGTCGTCCTGAAACACGTGTGGAATTAACGACGAAGCACGAATGTGAGGCAGTTAAAGTTCAATTGGAAATCCGCCAAACAGAAGCTGTAATGAACAGTCGTGTCCAGTGGAACGATTGTTAATTTGTTAGGTGTTACAGAGGTTTGTTCGGATTAATAAAGGCTTAAATCAGTATCAAATTCCTTAGATTGACGTGTAAAAGTAGTCTTAAGCTGTCCTGACTATTGATTTACTTATTTATTTATATGCATATACTTTATTGTACACCACAAAAACACAATAACAAAAAAAAAAAAAACAAGGCGGCCTTATCGCTTTCCGCGATCTCTTCCAGGCAACCTTGGAATGGACAGTGATTTACTCATGTTATAAAAAGATTGCGATTTAGAAGGTTTTTTTTTTACCCGGAAAATAAAGTAATTTATCTGAACATACATAATATTTAATAGCCATTCATTAAAATTCATATTATTAAATGTTATGTTGGATGGCTCAGATATTTATTTTTTTAAATGTGTCTTTTTTTCTTACACTGTTTTCAATTTCGTTGCTCTACAGCCATCATTTAACATGTTTTTTTTTAATAATAAATAGGTAAACTCAAAAACTTGAATTTTTTTTTCAGGATTTGCTGAAAAATCCGCACGTTTTGAGCCGAAAAAGTATAACAAAGAAGACAACATCTACGCTTGATTCAATAGTGTAGAACATTTACAGTGTAATAATGTTAAAATAATTATGGCATGGCAAGATTAAATCATACACATCCCAAAACTGTGTGTATGTTTTTGATTTAGGCTTTTATTAGCTATCAACAAAAAAGGGTAAAGAAACACTTTTCAAAAGATGGTTTGGTTATGATAAATAGATTTTTAATAAATTGCCATAAAAAAAAATGTAATAAATTGAGTAATAAAAATCACTGCGAACCCAATGATGGTAAGTTTCCAATTATAACAAAAAGGTAGCAATAAAGTATTCTCATTGTACAGGCCGGTTTTCGATGTAAAAAGTGACGTAAGACTTAAAAAAAAAAAAAAAAAACTAATAAAAATCTGAATTTTATGGTAGCTATTCATATTTTGGAGAGGAACTAGCCATTGGCTTTTTAAACATTTATATCGATAAGAACAAACGGGTTGCTATAAAATATTCTCATCATCTATTATAACGGACTTTGTAATTAGTTTCGGAGATACATACGTTATTTCATGGTATCTTACGCAGCCGCGGGGTAATGGAATATGTAATAACATTAACATTGAAATAACCCTGAGATTAGGGAAACTGTTAAGATTCTTACATATTTTATATAATTATTTAAACTATAATTTATTAAGTTTTATAAGGTAGGTATTAAAAACTCATACTTATTTTTATTGAAACTGCAAAATTAAAATACTGTGCTGATGCCTGATCTGAAAATAAATATAGTCGGTACTTAAATGCGAGTGTCATAAACTCATAACAGACGACAGTTTAAGCGGTGTTTCTCTAAAGCCGTAGAAATATTTTAAGAACTATCAAATTGAGCAACCGTTAATTCAACCGAGATATGTAACAAATCACATGGAAAAAGAATACGAGTATACAAGCAATACTTTTATCCATGTGTGAGTACACAACGATAAAACTGTTGTTTGTTGTCGGGTACACCGATAATCGTAACGTAAGTGTGATAAGAATTGTACGGTTTTTACGATTTTTATCACACAGACGTTACGATTAGTCTAAACGGTACAG
This sequence comes from Lithophane ornitopus, assembly GCA_948473465.1. Lineage (NCBI taxonomy): Eukaryota > Metazoa > Arthropoda > Insecta > Lepidoptera > Noctuidae > Lithophane > Lithophane ornitopus. The sequence goes on from OX419613.1 coordinate 12,927,771, forward strand.
TGTCATCGTTAACGTTCGTTACAATTAGTTTTTGTATAATAACAGATGAAAGTTAAAAAAATATTAGTTTATATTTGTCTTTCTTCTCACGTCTCGAAGCAGCATCGGTACCTAGTAGTGTGATGTTAGTAGCGCATAGGTGTAGTGTTATTACTGACTGACTATATGGTGCGTTAGACGTAGGTACCTACATAACTAGCTACTAGTTAATTTGACGTTCACTTGGTGCACTTTTAATGCACTATTGTACATTAAAAATGTAGCTTCACACATTTACATTATTGTTGGCATTAAGAATTTCTTTGAGGAAATGTTAACATTTTCTATACCTACGTGTAGGTAGTTCACCTTGTTTTTTTTTGTTGGTGTGAATTCATCAAATTACTTCTCCCGCTCTGGGCGGAGCGGAAGGGCGTGTCAGACTTTTACTGACTAAAACCCACCCGTGTTCCTTCAGTTGCCTGTTGTCAGGGTCCCGGTATCCCTTTCGGTCTTTCCCGCAACCCTGGTAGGCATCGGTCCTAACGAACCCCGTCAGGTGTGCTGACATCTCTTTGAGGCGCGCGTGGAACACGAGTCATATTTTTATTTTATTATTTAATTTCCTCAAAAAAGGTAAATTCTGTCTGCGACGGCATAAAATTCAAAATTGCCGACGTATAATTGTAAAAATGGAAATCTGAGAAAACTTACTACTTAGCTAATAAGTGTAAATTATCTTGAAAGCTTAATTATTATTTTCAAAACGGTAATTCCATTAAACAAATTACTCCATAACTTTGCTACTTTCCCCGAAATTATAATTCTCATTTCTAACAAATGCAAAAAGCTTATTGTTTGTTTAAAAATCAGAAAACACTGTAGGGACGGTGTTTTCTGATTTTTCACAGCAACGAATGGAATAGGCGACATTTATTAAAATACGTAAATAAATAAGTTCCGGAGAGCCTGGCGACTCGCCAGTCGAAAACACCCGTTCGAATGACGCGAAATTACAAAACACTTCGAAACAAAACTACTACCCGACATAGCAATATTTGATTTTATTTACTGACCTTCGCGACCTAAACTCTAGGGAAATTCTGAAAAATACAATACTCGAAATATAGTTTAGTAAGAAGTCTAAATTGTCTCCACTCACACAGGTACCTAACTTGAATCGGGATATTGTAGTAATCCTATTGAGATCATACCTACTTGTTATACCCCCAATAATTAATATTCAAGCAATTTTCGTAAACAGATATAAATGGCTAGGTAACCTAGACAAAAGCTTAATATTATGCAAGTATTGCTGGAAATGAAAAAATCCACCCATTCATAACACAGGAAATACTTGCAGACAGGATGAGTCACTCATCATCACATCGGGCATGAATGACAGCCGGAGAGCATCTTTATGTCAAGCATTCTCCATGATAATGTGTCAGAATGTATTTTTCGCAGCAGAATATGAACATAATAACACTTCCCTATACACGTGCTTGTGCGTATTTATGAACGCTTTGATTTTACTGGAAATAATGTACCTATATCGTTATAAATGTACCTATTTCTATTTTAAGTAATAACAAATAATATGTAGGCTAATAAGCTTATGGGTTGATTATTTGTGAATAATATCAGAAAATTATTTGCTAAGCACTAACTCAACAAAGTGAAGCTTACAACGTTAAACATTTAGGACTAAGTATTGTATTTTTTTATCTTATTTTGTTATTTCACTATATATGCTATACCGGTTGACGTCATTACGTCAACGCCGACTGTATTTATTTTCTCTTTCTTTCTTTAGATTACTCGAGATATCGGATTAAAACTACAATCTTTCTTGCACCTTCAGAAGTGTTTTGTAAATATGCTGCCAGTAATGTACTTCAGTGGACCCGGGAAATATAGCAAGAACGCCAGTATCCAAAATAATTGAATAAATACTAAAGTTTTTTAGTCGGATTTTTTCCCCCCTTAAAAGGCCTTTTTTTTTTTTTCATGCAAAAAACTTTTTAAATTGTGTCACAAGTAGTTTTATTTTTTTCCGTAAATACTTTTTCAGGTAAGTACCTCCTGAGGATAGTCATATATTTCGTCGATGTTTGTCGATTTCAGAAACAATGAAAAACGAATCATAACTAATAATATTACTGGGTTAGAAGTTAAAACATGGACTTAGCACATATGACTTTTTATCCCGAAATTCCCACGGGATCGAGAATTATGCGTGTGAAAATCTCTTTGAAGACACCTATCAAAAGGAGATAAAAAAGGCGAAAATCATCAGAATTTATTCTTTTATTAATTTATTAAAATATTATTTTATTACTTTATAAAACTTTATATTTTGGGAAAACAACGAATTTTTTATCAACACACAATGGCGTAGATACTATTTTGTATTTTCCAAAATTCCACTAACATGTTGTCTCCCCACAGTTTAATTTCCACCTGAACAAAATAGTTGCGAACTGCGAGCGCCTGGAAAGGGTCGCTAACTCACTCACTAGATTATGTGAAACGGAAATAATTGGGTGTCTTGTCTACATCGGACAACAAACATCAAATGTACTATTCTAATCACGTCGAGACCCAGTTTCATCTCGATTATCGTGACTACTTTGTTAAGGAATAATAGATAAAATTTAAATCTGGTGATTGAAGTTGAGTTGGGCAGGTTATAATCATTACGATTGATGCATTACGATTGATGGGTCAGGATTATCATGCAGTGAGTGCGGAATGCAGGAATCGTCATCCAGTCAGGGAAATGATGTCGTGACGACATGGACTCGGTCATGACAGGTTGGTAGTAAAGGTAACTCGGCGAGAGATGTGGAAATCTTAGAGGTGACATTTGCTCAGAAATATAAAAACAACACACAATGCACAATGAAGGAAATAAATGTAATAAAATTAAAACGCCTGTAAAGACATACACAACATTCCATCATGCCTGATAAGAGATGTGATAAATGTAAGCTTTTAAAATTGCGATTCTTAAATAGTTAGACCAAGTTGCCTACAGTGTGTTCAGCGTGTTAGCCTAATTAATCTATACAATAGGCATCTTGCTTCTGATTGATTGACTAGCATCTGATCGACATTAGTGAATACTTTACCAAGCGACCGATTAGATATCGATACCGGAAGTATCAATTAACGTAAGGGACATTTTGGCGAAAATGAGTTATATATATCATTAGATTCAGAATTTCCAGCTCTATCGATTGGTATCATTAAAATATCTCTATCGTTGAAAAAATTTCCCTTACAATACAAATTTTTGGACTGCGTAAAACGATTTATGACAAAAAAAACGATTTAACGGACATTAACATTTTTTTATTCTCAGAAAAATAAAGTAAGTCATCGTTTTAAACAATATACACCCTTACCTTAAAGTGTTAAAATACCATCAATTTTAGTACATAATCTATAGTTACATCTAATTGCAACACTGTAAAAGTCCTTTACAATAGAATTACGTATAATATTCTATTGCTCTTGCTGCATACACTATCTTTAACGGTTTACACATAAAATATCAGTAACGTAAGGGACAACTAAACATATTTTTTTAATGTAAGGGACATGCTATATTCTAAACCACTGGGCATTCGTAAATCTTTTGTTTATAGGATGAAAGAATAGGAAATACTAAGAAACTTTGCTCTATACACAATTAAAATTGGAGCAGACAGCAAAAAGTTACAGACAGATTTAAAAAAAAAAACGTTTTTTGGCTCTCCTGAAAAACCGTGTTTTGTCCGTTACGTTAATTGATACTTGTGGTATCGGTATGCACTAACAGTTCATTAACTATTTAGGTTACTTAATTGTCAGTTTTGCTTTATGAAGGTGATTGTGGTGCAGGGATGTTGCGGACATCCGCATCCGCATCCGTAACCGCGGAGCTTCCGCATCGATTTGGACATCCGACAAATATGTAATAAAAAAATACTATCTTTTTTTATTACTCCACCCACACAAATAAAAAAAACTTATTAATATCTAAACATCCGCATCCGCATCCGCATCCACGGATGTGAGCCTCTAAATATCCGCATCCGCATCCGCGGATGTGAAAAAATCTGCATCCACAACATCCCTGTTGTGGTGTATTACCTATGTATCAAGACTTGGGGTGTTACTTTGTTGCACCATAACTTATAAAATTAAAAAAAAACTAATCTAAAAAAAAACCTGTTTGCACTGACACCACATATCAATTCCACCTAAAAAACATTTTCCGGAAAGAAAAACTAAAAAGCATCACTAAAATTGATTTATTATGCTGGAAATTAAACGCGTAAGTCCTGAAAGGTCAAGCGATGCGGAGGAGTACATCAGTTTATTTTATTCTGGGTAATTCTGCGCTAATGGGAAAGGGCGTGCAACGCCTCTTTAGGTACGCTCTATTACCCGCCTATTGTCTGAGGCCTTCTAATGTAGTGATAATTTCGCCAATTTATACAATCAATTATTATCCATAATCTAAAGTGACATTTTTTTTGTCCTAATCATCTTTTTGTCCGAATGATAACTTGCCCGAACTTAATGTCGCTTTTCTTACAGCGCGCACTCCTGACTACCAAGCGATATAATTCTTTATAACTGAAGTATATATTAATGTAGGATTAATAATTAAGATTTGCAAACATAATAAGCTGTATAGCTGAGCATTATATTTACTAAACGATAACAGAATAAATTTCTGAACGAGTGAATGAAACAAGTGAAAGGAGAAGTAGGAACAAAAGATGGCGAGAGAGTTTTAGTGAAAGACGTGTTGCTAAGTTTAAGGTGTTTTAATTTCAATAAACGTTGTATAAAACGATTTCTTTAAAACGTTTTCCTGGAGATTCCCACACTACATTAATACTTATTATTAAGAGCTTTCCACGTTTATTATAAATGGAACTTAGTTTCTGTAAAGTTACGCTATATGGAGGCCAATTCTTGCGTTTACACACATTCTCATCGCATTCGTCACTGCTGCTCGTCTCCCTATGTCACTTATAAAATGGTGACAACCCGTAGTGACAACATACAGGTTTTTGTATTCTCACTACAAGTCGTTCGTTCATCACGAGTCGAAGGACAAAAAATTAAGGTCATCATTTTATTGTTTGTTTAGTGAAAACAGAATGACTACCAATCAAATAGTGAACTGATGACTACCACAATAACAAAGGCTTATCAAGACCGAGAAGAAGAAGTGGATGTGTGTTTCTCGTAGAGAGTGCGTTACTGCCGTCCTCCTGCTATTTCAACGACGCTGCTGTACGTACGTGTGCCGGCTACATGACTTTACAAAGGCCCAAAAGATTGTTGTGAAATCATTAAGAAAACAAATTTCACCCTGAGGGTCGCGTTAGAAGTCTGGTCACAACAAAAAATCATTTTGTCTGTGGTCAAAGTGCCGCATAAACATCTGTCGAAATTCATGAAGTTTTGGGCGGACCGGCGATTCCTAAGCTCGCGGACAGCGCGCGATGCGTGACGTTGAGTATTCGTACAATGGGGCCCACACATAGAAAAATTGTCAGGAAGGCTTAGTTTGGCCGCCTACGCCGTTAAAAAAAATAGACAGATAACTGACGTAGATACAGCCAGAATTGTTTATTTTAGTTATTTTCATAGTCTTCTGTCTTATGGGATTCTTCTCTGGGGAGCCTGTGCGGACATTAATGCTATCTTTGTTTTACAGAAAAGGGCTATTCGAGCCATTTACAACCTAGGTCCAAGGGTTTCCTTCGAGAAAAATTCAGAGAAATAGATATTCTGACTGTAGCCTCACAATATATATTTGAAAACCTATTGTATGTACACAAAAATATATCTAATTTTAAGAAAATGTCCGATATTCATAGTTTAAATACCAGGAATAAACACAATCTTGCTGTACATCGCACTCGTCTCCACAGAGTAGGCAACTCGTTCATGGGTCAATTGTATACGCTTTTATAACAAACTTCCCATTGACATTCGAAACTTACCCATTAAACGATTTAAAAGCTGCATTAAAACCAAACTTTGTAGAAAAGGGTACTATAAAATTTCAGATTATTTAGAAGACAAAAAAGCATGGGATTGAGCTGCTCGCTCTGCTAAGCATTGTAACATTTTGAATAATATGGAAAATCATCAAAGTATATCAACCAGTTTTATTTACAAATTGACATTATTGAATATTCTATACAAAATGACATGATTACTTTGTAAAGTATTTTATTATTGTGAATGTGAGGACTACGTGAATTTTTTTAATTTTTTTTTTCGTTCTCAGTTAACTTTATCAATGGTCTGGCAATTTGAGAATTTTATGCGGCCTACCCAAATGTCCTTTCTTTGGTATTGTTCGTCGAGTTGCTGAGCTCCTTAAGTTCTGAGTTGAGCTCCGCCATTACTGACAAATGCTTGCACTGACTGGACAGGTCCACTCAAATCTGTGTGGTTCTTTCCTCAAAAGACCATTTCAGACTCGAATTTACATGGTCCTCATATGGCTTGACCAAGATTATGTCTGGACTTTAAAAGAGACTGTGACCTCTGAGTTTGTTTCGGCCTTTCTTCTCAGAGTAGTCAGATAGGAAACGCCGACCTCATCTAGCTTATTTTAATATTTTTTAATATGACGTGTAAAAGTGATTCCAATATCCTATTTACAGAATAAACAATTTCATTTCATTTCATTTCGTGTAGACTTGTGATTTTATACTTAATATATTGATTACGTATAGTATTATTGTTAGTAACGTGTTGCAATGAAAAAAAAAATACATTTGAAATCTTTATTGTTTGAAATGCTTTTGAAACACTGCATCATGTTGGTGGTGCAGTAGTAATAGGTGAGTAAGTAAGTATATCATTTATTTCTAGTGACAAAAGACCCTTTACATAAATACCTAGATTACAGACTCATAAATAAATTCAGTATACATCCAAGTTTAAACCACAAAAACATATTATCACACCACATATGGGACTTTACTTTTGGTCATGCTTTAAGGCTCTTACATACTGGCGCGACTTGCCGCGCGACGCGACTTTTAACAAGACAATTTCTGAGAAAACTTCACGGTGAACAATGCAGCAGAAGCCTTTACTGTAACCTCAGCTGACCAAAACTCTGGGCTGAGGCTTTTTCCAGTGCGGAAACCTGTAGGATGTCGAAATTAAAATTTGTAGTCTTGCTCTACTGCATCCGCGACAGCTTCAGCAACGCCCTTCCTTCGGCACAGATTAGACCTTGGCTCTTTCTCTCTCGATGTCTGTGGGTCCAACCAGGAAATATGTATGAGGTTAGTGAGCACTGCAGATCTCTATTGTGTTCCCTAAATTTCTTATCCATAATCTAAAGTGCCATTTTCTTTTTGTCCTAATCATCATTTGTCCGAATGATAACTTGCCCGAACTTAATAGCCGGATTTACACCACACGCGCTTTCACTCGCGATCGGAGTGTGCACGATTGAACGCGGGAAAGCTTGCACGCGCAATCGTGTGTGATTGGTTTTATCCATTTTTATGTGCCTTGAATTATGTTCGAAACGCAGACTTGAACGCATGTAAGCGCGAGCGGGCGCCGCGCGCGTGCTTTCTCGTTCTCGTTTTCTATCTTTACACGCGCGTTCTTTCCTGCGTGAAAGCGCGTGTCGTGTAAAGGCGGCTATTGTCACATAATATAATCACATGTCATAAAATTGAAATCCCTAAATAGGGACAATATTAAAGTTTGTAAAAAATATTACAATCAATAATATACAAAAGACTTAAAACTGTTTTCAATAAAAGTTATAAGTCCTAAATTCACATTAATGTTTATTAATTTATCTTGATAATATTTTTAATGCACTACAAAGCTTTTGCTATAAACTTCTCTCAGGCGTTACGTAGATACGAGTTATATGATAGCGGGCAATATTTTTTCTTCTACAGACTTGTTTTGAGACAAAGACAAAGACATTTATTCGTAGGATATGGTATGTATAGACATGGATAATATGGTTATTTTCCGAACACATCCGCCGCTAAAAGCGGCATACGAATATTTACAATAGGTATAGTTATGTAATATAACTTACATAGGTATTACTTATATTCTAATAAACAATAAATAGATATAAATAGAGATAGTTCACTTGTTGTGTAGTTTTTTTTGAAGTAGCAGGATAAATACTTTTTTGTTATAATATATACTGATTGACATTGATTCTCACTCAGATGAAATTGAGACTAGATTTTGAATGTTTTTAATTAAGAATTCTTTCTAGTTCAGTGTAGTTGAGCGAGGGTCAACTCAAAGTTGCCGATTTGATACAAATCTAGAGATTTTACGCAAGTAGTAGGTACAATCAGAGTAGTGGATTCTAGTCCCACAGTTTATTGCAGAGCATAGGTATGGACACGACTGGTGGTCCTGACGTTAATCGACTCGTGCAACACACGTCGTTCGTTTGCAGGTCGCAGAGAGTACCGCCAACACGGCACGGTAATTCTCCGTAATAATGTTCCCCATCCAGTGAATTTAAGTCCGACACACCCGCTTTCATTACGGAAGATAGCGTTCCGTTAGTAATGCCACTTTCAATCTCACCTGAACAATATTATTATTATAGTTATATACTTAGTATCTTAAATAAAAGTAAGAGAAAAAATCGAGATCTCGTACAAAATAACTAGAAGTTTGAACTATTTAATCCGTAAATTCACATGTAAAAGATTGCCCCGGCTTTTATTATAAAATGGCTCACTCACTAAACTTGGCCATCCATTTCAGCAATAATTTTCCTACGGCTTTGTAGAGCGCAACCCGGGATTTGGTAAAAACGTTTCCAGCTTTACGGTGAGATTGCTTTCATTTTCATTGACTTTCCCAACGCCAACAGAATTATACAATAAAAAAGTGAGTTTATGTAGGAAGATATTGTAGTTTTTTTCTTTTTCATACACATTATCGCTAAAAGATTTTCTCTCGACATCTAACCCAAAAATAAAGTAACAAATAAAAACTCACTGTTGTAATTGAAATAGCAGCGCCCAATGGGACAAGACAACGATCATAAAATAAAAAATACTGTTGATAGTAATTATGCAGTCGGGCATTGCGTTATGCGAAGTTGTATAACTTACTACTATAAGAGAAACTATACAGTTTGTCCGGATCCGGACATGGACTAGTGATATTTTTTCTTGTACTCGCATAGAGAATATTTCAACAGAAAAAAACAAAATGGCTGCCACATATCGGGGAAGTGTTTTGGACCCAAGCTTAGACTGTAATTGTACTTTAAAATAGTTTATATTTAAGTATTTAGAATATCGCTAGTCCATGTCCGGACACACTGTATAATTTCTTACTCTTTAATATTTCAGGAAATTGGCACATGAAGGTATAAAGTAATCGGTATCCAATCAAGTATTCAATTGTGACTTGAATTGCGACTCATTTAAAGCGTTCAAATTACTACATAGGCTGACACGCTGACACACCTATGAATAAATTTCCTTTAACTCGATCCACTGTATGCAGAACTCATTATTAATATTGGATTTGGAAGTACCTACTTTTTTTTTCTCTTTGTATTAAATAACATGTTCAAAAACACGAAAAATAATCAAGAGCTCGCGATAAAACTAATTCTTCTTCCTTTCGGATCGATGGCACTTGAAACTATGTAGTTAGTCCATATATTATTATTACTATTTGTTCTTTTATGTAAATTTTTAATTCACAAAGTGGGTGAGCAATTTCGAGCTTGTATTTTAGCAGGCGCTCGTCTGTTCTCAGACGATAATTGTTAGTGCCAGTTAGGTAGGTTAGGGCATTTCAAATATCACGCTATCTTGATAAATTAAACAAGTTTTTGAATACTTTTAATATAAGTCGTGTACCTACGTGCTGCTTTCACCCGATTAGCATCATACTGAAGATCAAGTTTAAACGTCGTTGTTTTTATTCCCTTTTTTAAAATCAGTTCCTATTGAAATGTTGGTTAAAACAAAAATCGACGCCTTCAATAGTATTTTATCCAAAGCTAAGCGAAGGGCGAAATTCGTAGACTTTCCAGGTAAATGAATGTTACGAATGAAAAAAAAATATAGGTACAGCAACTTTCAGACTTAACAATGAGTCTTACATTTTATAAAAGATTACCTTGGCTAGGCATCCAGGTATCGGTTTGAAGAAATTAAACGTTAAAAGACATTTCAATTCAAACGATTAAATAAAAATAATGCTTAATTTTTTGCTGAAGAATTTTTATCAATTTCACGTCTTTAAAGGCGTGCGTGAGATTACTCTGTTTTAATCAACCACAGCCGCATAGCTGTGTCTAAAAGGAACCTGAAACTCTCAAAGAATGCGACCCACCTGCAAAGAGGTGCTATAAAAAATGGTGTCGGTCTTGTCACTATGTCCTGTTAAAGTTCAGCGTCGCTTACGTAGCATCCATACCATCTCGTCAAATGTATACCTACTACTAATATTTACAATTTGTATAGAATAAAATGCTCTATTCCATATCGGTGACTATTTTTACATATGTCATATTTTTGGCAAAATACATAATTTAGACTCGATATTTTGTGATTAAGTAAAGTAAGCGAGAGTATTTCAGAATGATTTTTTTCGTCAAAAGGAAATTAAACGAAAAAAAAATTAAAAACCCTTTTCCAGGTTAAAAAATATCGTCTGATAGGTTACCTACTAAAAGAACTTTTATTTTTTCAGGATTTGCTGACTCCTCCGCGTTTTTGAGCCGATACAGTTTTACACAGAAGTCAACATCAACGCTTGATTCGGTAGTGTAAATCATTTACAGTGTAATGTTAAAGTTATAACAAAAAGGTTGCACTAAAGTATTCTGATTGTACAGGCCGGATAACGTTTTAAAAAGTGACATATAGCATTTTAAAGAAATTAAAAATTTATTTAAAAAACATAATTTTATGGCAGCGATTTTTTTTTTATGAAATGGCCATTGCTTTTTTTGATAAATCTTTATGAACAAATAGGTTGCTATAAAATATATTGGCCGGTTTATGTTGTAAAAAGTGACGTAAAGCCTTAATAGAAATAAAATTAAAAATATTTTTCAATTACCTATTTTATGATGAAATGGCCAGTTGCTTTTTTCAGTAACTTTAAACTAATAAAGAGGATCATATCACCACGAATGAAGTTTTGGTATTTATAGGATGTTATTGCATTTTGTATTTTGAATTTACGACATTGCTAAGTTATATTGTACCGATTTATATATTTGTATTGTATTGAACTTAAAAAAACCGGCCAAGTGCGTGTCGGACCACGCACAATGAAGGGGAACATTTTAATTAAAAAACAGGTTCTCCCATACATTCCAACTGCAAATGTAAATTTTTACGCACAATGTTGGGAGATTTACTATGTTATTTTAAGACCATAGGCTTCTTATAGGGATTCCTGTAATCTATAAGTATAGAGATATGTGCTGTATTTTTTTCAATATACATGTTAGGCTGAGTAATTTCGGAGATAAGGGGGGTCAATGGCCAATTTTCATCAATTGTCTTAAATATCTTTAGCAGCATTTATTTTAAACCGGCTTAATACATATATTTATGTATATATTTCAGATCACAATGATCCATAAGTTGTTAGTAAAGGTGGTAAAGGTGGTAAAGGTGGTAAAATTATTAAAAAAAAATGTATTTGAGATCCTTGCAACAACCCCTTTCATTTGATATGTCACACAGTACAGTTTGCAAAACTTTTTATTTTCTAATTTGCCCTTCAAAAGGGACCCCCATATTCAAAATTAATTTATTTACATTATACGTCCGTCTTTGGGTTATAGGTCAGGAATTTGGTACATATGTGTACCAAATTTTAACTTAATCGGACCATTCGATTCGGAGCAAATTGGCTGTTACAGACGGACAGACAGACATACAGACACACGAGTGATCCTATCTGGGTTCCGGTTTTTCCTTTTGAGGTTGAACCCTAAAAACCCCGTAATAGGTTCAGACGTACAATTTGATGCAGTTTATCGTTGCCGAGCAGTTTACCTAATTGTCTGTGATCTCAAGTTCCCTCAAGTTTATGACTACATCTAATTATATTCGGAGTTTTGACTGCCCCGTTGGTCTCGTGGTCGCAAGCGCGACTGCTGAGTGTGGGGTCCTGGGTTCGACTCCCGGGTCGGGCAAAGTGTTATTGGGTTTTTCAATTTGGAAATTCGTAGTAACAGCCCGGAGTTTGGAAGTTGGTGGTGTGATACCCCCGTGCCTCGGAAAGCACGGTATGCCGTTGGTCCTTCGCCTGATCTCTCTCCGGTCGTGTCGGATTACCGTCCCATCGGACTATGAGAGTGAGGGAAGAGAGAGTGCACCTGTGTCTGCGCACACACTTGTGCACTATAATATCTTCCGCGCCGAAGGCTAGTCTCCGTTGAGATTGGCCGCCGTGGCCGAAAAATACGGTCATGAGGAAAAATAATAGGACTTGGTACATACACAAAAACAGCTCATACCGTTGTGTGCTCTTATCCTTATTAAAATGTAATCCCTTCAATACAACATTATTTTATCTTTATGCTAAAAAAATCAGCTGTGCCATACATTTTGTCGATTTAAGTGAACACAAATGTATGGAACAGCTGATTTTGTTTTCGCGATTTCAAGGTTGGTCCCATAGAAAAAGTTGTTCAAAATGATGAATACAATGACCCCTTTTCGGGTTTAGCATAAAGAAAAAATAATGTTGTAGAAAAATGACGAATCCCGTTCAGACAAGTAGTATAACTAGGTACCTATGCTAATAACCCAAACTTCAGCCGTCAAGAAGGATTGGGGATAGACAGCTAAGACGACCTGTGACAGTAATTCTCTGATCCAATGAACAGTCACGATCCGACGAGACGTATCATAGGTACACGTCGTCGGCGTCTGCAATAATGGCATGCTGCATATAAATGAGAAATTGCATGAACTAATTCATCAAATCGAACATATTTTCCTCATTGATGTTATGATTATTTTATGCTAAAACTCGGAAAACACAAAACTAGGGTGAACTTGGTAGTATGCATTGTTCATTTATAGTTTTCACCAAAAATAAATCTATGCGTCTGAATAAAACACAATTAAATTGTAACGAGAATGCTCTGAGACGCGTAGCATAGTGCTACGCTGTAGCTCGGTACGTAGCACAGCCACAGTAAATAATAGAGCAGTATGGAAACTAGGCCTAATTGTTGAAATAATTACGCTCCATTTAAGCGTTAGGGTTGTCCTCGTAATTTATGTAAAACCGAAAAAGATTTTTGTTTATAAGTAGTTAGCGCTGTATCTCAGCTACATCGCACAGTAGTTACATTATGTTTTAGATATCGAGCTTTTATTTTATTATTTATAAAAAAAAACACTTGGGTTCTACAGGAATATGATACAAAATAAGGAGCTGAGTGCCCCTGTTAATTTGCGAAGGGCAGTCCCTTACACCCTGTATAGTGATCGAACAATCGAATTCAGTATTTACTAACGTTTGTAGTCTCATTTGTGAAATAACACAATATCTAAATAGGAGTTTCAGGAACCATTCATTATTATGTAAATCTGGTCACACGGGACTGTATTTACTAAGTAAATTTATTAAAATACGTAAATAAATAAGTTCCGGAGAGGCTTGCGACTCGCAAGTCGAAAACACCCGTCCGAATGACGTGAAATTACAAAACACACTTCGTAAAAAAACTACTACCCGACATAGCAATCGTTGTTATTTGATTTTAGTTATTGACCGCGAGGTCCTAAACTCGAGGGAAATTAGGTAAACCTCATAGTATAGGTTAGTTAGAAATCTTGTACTTACATAATCATTAATTGTGACATGATACTCATAAAACATGTATTGGGATATCTTCTCAATAACAATCTTAAATTCGTAAATTTAATCACTGACAGCCTAAACGGCTAGGTCTTTAAATGTATTACATTTTGCGCAAAAGTTCCTTATACATAATAATATCGTGAAAGTGAGCACAACACAAAGGAAGGATTTCTAAAAATTCGTTTACTTAAGGGGTTTTAGACATTAGACGATTGTTTTTTGGTTTTATGTTATTAAGTTTGCATGGAAGTTTGTTATTTTTGCCGATGGAAAGTCCCGTCGGGCATATAGCTCGTTGTATTAATCCTTCTGAGATCATACTTGACAATTTCAATTACCAATAAATATTCAAGCATTTTTTGTTAACCTAGACAAAAGCTTAATATCATGCAAGTATTGTTGGAAAATCGAACATATTTTCCTCATTGATGTTATGATTATTTTATGCTAAAACTCGGAAAACACAAAACTAGGGTGAACTTGGTAGTATGCATTGTTCATTTATAGTTTTCACCAAAAATAAATCTATGCGTCTGAATAAAACACAATTAAATTGTAACGAGAATGCTCTGAGACGCGTAGCATAGTGCTACGCTGTAGCTCGGTACGTAGCACAGCCACAGTAAATAATAGAGCAGTATGGAAACTAGGCCTAATTGTTGAAATAATTACGCTCCATTTAAGCGTTAGGGTTGTCCTCGTAATTTATGTAAAACCGAAAAAGATTTTTGTTTATAAGTAGTTAGCGCTGTATCTCAGCTACATCGCACAGTAGTTACATTATGTTTTAGATATCGAGCTTTTATTTTATTATTTATAAAAAAAAACACTTGGGTTCTACAGGAATATGATACAAAATAAGGAGCTGAGTGCCCCTGTTAATTTGCGAAGGGCAGTCCCTTACACCCTGTATAGTGATCGAACAATCGAATTCAGTATTTACTAACGTTTGTAGTCTCATTTGTGAAATAACACAATATCTAAATAGGAGTTTCAGGAACCATTCATTATTATGTAAATCTGGTCACACGGGACTGTATTTACTAAGTAAACATAAACATTTCCGATAAATGGCGAATCAAATACCTGCGATGTAAAAGCCACATTATTGTAAATACGTCCCGTCCAATCATTCGGCAAGGGATTATCCTAGTCTCGGCCCAGACATACGCGAACGTTAAACCCTCTTTTAAATCGAATATCACGACTTTTGACGAACATTGTCGAATCAGCTTTCGCGGCATTGTACGGTTTACTAATTGAATCTCCTTTCATTGAACGAACCTTTGCGAAATGGTTTCTTGAGTTCTTTCGGGTGCCAACTAGACCGTAGTCTTTGACAAAAAGAACAATGTCTAAAATAAAGAAAGTTTATTGACATAGTATTACGGAACCTACCTTTGGTATGTTCCGTAATACTAATAAAGTAGATCTCGTTGAGATACAATGGATTGTTAATTGTGTCTGTAATAACGACATACGACGGGAATTTCCTTGAAATTATAAGTCGTTAGTTAATACTTGCAAACTTGAGGTACAGTCAACCGAATGAATTGCTTTTACCAAAATTTAATATTCTCTATACAAGTAGTTCACCTAGGTATGATTGCATAGTCCAAGAGGCTATATAAAACTTTTACACAGCGTAGTACAAAACTTTTACAAACATTTTGTCGAACATTGTGTTCGGGAGCGGCTTAATATAACGATCATAATATCCTTTGATAATATTAATGTGTTGTCATAGATCGCTATTTGTTTTGTTATCGTCGACTCATCGCTAAACGTGGCCCAAGGGTCCCACCATTTGTTATTGTATTGCGTTACAGGGATATGATTGTATACTTATGCTCAATGTTATGTTTTAATAACATAATAATTGAACCTGTGTGCCGTATTTCAAACAATACTTAGTTCCAGTCATACCTATATTTATTTTATTGTTTAATTTCCTAAAAATTGTTTACCGAAATGAAATGTTTGCGATGGCGGAAAAGGCGTACCTAATTGTCTGACGTATAATTGTAAAAATGGAAATCTGAGAACTTACTTAATAATAACTTCCTACTAATATAGTGTACATCTTATTTTCAGAACAGTAGGTATTTCCAATAAAAAAATTACTTTCCATACTTTCCTCGAAATTATAACTCTTATTTCTAGCAACTGCAAAAATGATTTTTATTTGATGCTAGTCCCTACAGTGTTTTCTAATTTTTCACAGCAACGAACAAAACAAGCGACATTTATTAAAATACGTAAATAAATAAGTTCCGGAGAGGCTTGCGACTCGCAAGTCGAAAACACCCGTCCGAATGACGTGAAATTACAAAACACACTTCGTAAAAAAACTACTACCCCACATAGCAATCGTTGTTATTTGATTTTAGTTATTGACCGCGAGGTCCTAAACTCGAGGGAAATTAGGTAAACCTCATAGTATAGGTTAGTTAGAAATCTTGTACTTACATAATCATTAATTGTGACATGATACTCATAAAACATGTATTGGGATATCTACTCAATAACAATCTTAAATTCGTTAATTCATTTAATCACTGACAGCCTAAACGGCTAGGTCTTTAAATGTATTACATTTTGCGCAAAAGTTCCTTATACATAATAATATCGTGAAAGTGAGCACAACACAAAGGAAGGATTTCTAAAAATTCGTTTACTTAAGGGGTTTTAGACATTAGACGATTGTTTTTTGGTTTTATGTTATTAAGTTTGCATGGAAGTTTGTTATTTTTGCCGATGGAAAGTCCCGTCGGGCATATAGCTCGTTGTATTAATCCTTCTGAGATCATACTTGACAATTTCAATTACCAATAAATATTCAAGCATTTTTTGTTAACCTAGACAAAAGCTTAATATCATGCAAGTATTGTTGGAAAATAAAAAATCAAGCCATTCACCACTAAGAAAAATAACACAGGAAATTGCAGATAAGATGAGTCACTCATCATCACATCGTGCATGAATGCCAGCCGGAGAGCATCGTATGTCAAGCATTCTCCATGATAATTTACACCCCATTAAATGTGTCAAAATGTGTTTTTCGCAGGGGAATGTGAACATAAAACACTTTCTTATAGGTAAGCGCTTGTGCTTATTTGATTCATTCTGTTTGAATGAATGAACACTTCGATTTTACTGGAAATAATGTATACATTTAATCTAAGTACTATTAGGTACTATAGTCTAGAAGATTTAATGGTTTTTGTTTAATAAACCTATAGGTTTATTAATACATTCCTCGTATTATTTGCTAAGCACTCAAATCAAAATCAAAATATTTTATTTCACATAAACACATGGGCACTTATGAAACGTCAGAAGCTAGGTGCACGGTTCCAATTGGTCGTTTCCTATGGAGAAGAGCCGGCAAGAAACTACACGGTTACTCTTTTAAAAATAATTGGCTGTTACAATATTTTCGAATTACAGTGTTATTAGGTATAGGAGGACAGTGTAGGCCTTTCAACAAGTACCAGGTAAGTACTTAGGAAAATAGAAAATGTTCAACAAATCTACTACAGTCCACTAAGCCTACATCGTTCTCACATTCACAAAATGGAAAAAAATCTATACAAGAGTTAAGTAAGAAAATAAAAACCTATTCAAACCAAATGACATGATTGCCATTACAACTGTAACAAATCTAAACAAATATCATGTCCACAAAAGCCACTAAGAGTTGAAACCAAATTGTAGGTATACAATGTGAAATAATAAGATAATTATGTCACCGTGAATGTAAAGAAATAAGATAAACATTGTAATTTGGGAGAAGTTAATAGACTCTTACATAATTATGCCGTTAATGAGGTACCAGGGAAGCCACATGTGCAGAAGGAATTATTGCAACACTTCCTTGGCTTCAACGTAGTCTTTAATCTTATAATATGCTTTTTTGATAAGGACACGTTTGATGTGGGTTTTGAATTTTCGATCGCTAAGTTCTATAACAGACTTGGGCAACTTGTTATAAAAGCGGATACTGTTTATAAGAAATTACTTGCTAGTTTTGGTTAATCTAAATTTAGGTATCACAATTTCATGTTTACTATGTGTATTTATATTATGGAAATCGCTTCTTATTTTGAAGAGTCCTAAGTTTTTGCTAACATACAAAAAACTTTCTAAGATATAAAGAGAAGGCAGAGTTAGTATATCAACTTCTTTGAATTTATTTCTAAGGGACTCACGAGGACCCATTTTATAGATCGCTAACTCAACAGAGTGCTACTTTACTTGCGTATTCGGATTAACACTGCAATATTTCTTGTACCTACCGTATTTTCTACCTTCATAAGTATTTTGTTAATACGCTGCCAGTACTTCAGTGGACCCGGGAAATATAGCAAGTACGCCATTAAACGTATTAATGGAATACTAAAAAGAAAATTACTTTTACTACATGTAACGGATTTTTTAGAACCTTGCTAAAGGATATTTTTCTCACATAACATAACATCATGCCTTTATTCCCTTATGGGTTAGGCAGAGGTGCAGCTATAGTACCTACACCCACATTTCACCAGTGTAATGCGGGGGAAGCCTATTGCCAGCAACCGGGCTGCTACTGCGAAATTCCAGAAGAAAAAACCGAATAACATTTTGCCCGGCCCGGATATCCAACCCAAGACCTCTTCCAGCAGTAGCGTTTGCGACTTATAGACCAACGAGGCAGTCCAAAAATATTTTTAAATGATGATATATGTAGTTTTCGTTTTCGTAAATAAGTGCCAGATACTCCAGATAGAGACAAATTAAGAAGTATTCCAACAAGTATTTTTCTACAAGCTTGGAAGCTTTATGTATATAAAAGTTATTATCATTAGTTTTAAAGGAATGCAAAATAACAAGGGTTGGATTGCACTGGCGGACTCAGGGTGGGGCGAAAGGCGTGGTCCACCAATTCTGGGGGGGGGGCCAAATCTTTAGAAATACTATTTAATCAAATCCCAAACAAGGCTAAAATGTGTTCAGTAAGTAAAAGGCAGTCTTTGTTGGGGGACCCCTACGTATGGTAAATATAAATGTAGAGTGCTAAAATTTTCGAGGTCGCTTCGCTCGCTCTTGCATGGATGGATGCAAGAGCGAGCGAAGCGACGAGCTCGAAAATGTTTCTGTTTTTCTCAGACTTTTTTGTAAAAGTCGACAAAGTACCTCTTATTTATCTATGAACGTATTGTCAAAGAAAACCTTAGGTACTAAACAGGGGTGGGGTCTTAAAATTTACTAGCTTCATGTATTCGTTTAATGCTACAAAATGGTCAAAAGAAACCTAACCTCTTTGAGGTAGTGTGCTAAAAATGTAGAGCTCGCTACGCTTCCTCGTAAATTCTACGTTATTCTTAGTTCTCAAATCATTCTGTTCCATTTAGTTAACCGCCCCGGCCCCCCCACAGGCTCCGCCACTGTTGGATTGTCGAGCGATATATTGTCGTATCAGCAAAGGTATCTGATGAAAATGTAAACAAATGGATCAGAAAACGAAGCTGTGGAAACCAATTTGTTGTGCCAGAAATAACTTAAAGATGGTTTTTATTTGACAATTGAGTTTAATTTCATAACCTTAATTTATGTGAATGATTTTATACGATTGCATTAGTTATTCAAACGATAATCGTCGGAAAATCGGTGAGATATATTATAGTTTTGAAACCTACTTAATAAAATGCGTTACCTTTAATGAGTGATTGTGTAATAATTTAAACCTGAACAGTGTTTGTCTACACTTTTGGAACAGGCTACAGATGAGTTGCATAATGGCAATGTAACCTAATTACTATGATTTCTAAATAAAAGCTTGCGTTGAGTTGCTTTTATAAGTCTGAACTCTATTTTACAAAATTGACTAATATTAAACCTCCGTCTCACTGCATATTAAAAAAAAACTCTTAGGCCTCGTTTACGGAGACGCGGGGCGTAGAGCGTGGCGTTGGGCGGCGCGGCCCGCACTGAATTCGAGCATAAGGCTTTGTATGAGTGCGTTTACGGAGAAGCGTTTTTTCACGCGTTTGCTTGAAATGGGGCGTTTTACGCGGCGGGGTACGCAGCGGTGCCCGCGGCGGTGCACGCAGCGGTGCCCGCCGCGTTCTTCGCTACACGCTTGACGTTTCGCGGCGGGCACTGCCACTCTTCCTGCCACGCATCTCTATGAACAACATCGTACATTGCCATATGTTTGTGTTTACGCGTACGATGGTAAGTGCCGCTTCACGCGCCGCCTCTCCGTAAACAGAAAAAACGTCTGACGCGCCGCGAAACGCCACGCTGCACGCGCCGCCCAACGCCTCGCGTCTCCGTTAACGAGGCCTTACAATAAATAAAACAATTGAAATTGATTCACAAGAGCACAAATTAGGAAGTCCCCAAAAGGCTTGTTTAATTAATTATGTGCCTTTCTGTGAAACCCCTGACAAACAGCATTCCGGCTGCAAACGCCTGTGCCAACAATCCCCAGTGTTCAGTTACGTTCGCTTCAAAGAACGATATATTTCTGTAGTTGTCTGAAATGTATGCAAATTACGATTTACAAAATATATCGTCTGAAAAAGGTAAATAACTTCGTATGGCAAATGTGAGTTACTGAAGTTCTTAAGTTCATAAAACCAGTTTTAAGCTAGGCATAGGCCTAGCTTAAAACAGGTATTATGAAATGGGGTAAAGCCACTTTACACATACAAGAAACATAATAGTTTATTTTGCAACTGTTATATAATAAGGGGTATTAAAACACGAATATGTGTTTATCACATGAGGCGAAGCCCAATGTGATAATAGTATCACATGAGTGTTTTAATACCTAATTATTTACAGTTGCATACAAGACTTTATCTACACCCATGATATGAATCCTCTATAAAAGGTACTTTGCAATACTAATATCAACAAAAATGGAGGGATACGCCGCACGTGAATTCGAATTCGAATAACATAGATGCTTTTTTGTTTTAAATTACGGTGCTTTGTTAGTGAAACGTGCCTGCATGACAATGTTCTTTTTTTGTAAATGAGTTGTAATATGAATTTTAGTACAACGTTATAACACCCGTTTGGATGATATTATGGTTACTATGACAACATTAAAACTACCAGTGTTTTAAAGTTCGCAATCAGCTAACTGTTTCAGAAACTTTTATAGAGGATTTATAGCATAGCAAAGGTTTTAACACTGATTTATAATTACTCTCTTCGAAGGAGACTTACTTATCAAAAGGAGATGAAAAAAGAAAGCCTCACCTACAGAGTTGTATTCTTTTACTACTTTATAAAAAAAAAACAAACTTAAAAATATTGTGCAAAAACAACGAATATGTTACCAACAAAATACAATATACTGTTTTGTATTTTCCTAAAATTCCTTAACATGTCTACCCACAGTTCAATTTCCGCCTGCCCATAATAGTTGCGAACTGCGACCTGTGTCAAGTCAAGAGTCGCTAACTCGTTAAGTAGAATAATCTATCTATCCATTTAAATAAGACACCCATTGCCGGTGTCTACATAACCAGATGACGTACTAACTATCCAAAATGTACTATCAGAGATGTGGAAATCTTAGGGGTGGCTTTTTCTCAGCAGTGGGACGCAATGTAAAAACAACACAATGCACAATGAAGGAAATCAATCTAAAAATTAAAACGCCTGTAGGGACACGCTTAACATAGGTATCACCCCTTATGAAAAAAAATTAAGCTGTTTTAAATAGCGATGCTAAAATAGGTAAGTTAGATCAAGAGAATAAAAAGCATCGCATAAAACTGATATAATATGCTGGAAATCAATTGCGTTAGTCCTGGAAAGGTCAAGCGATGTGGAGTAAATCAGTTTATTTTATACTGGGTAATTCTGCACTAATAGGGAAGGGCCTGCAAGTACTAACGCCTCTTTACGCTCTATTACCCGCCTATTGTCTGGGGCCTTCCAATGTAGCCTATACCGCCCGTAATAACATCGCCGATTTATACAAACGGCTATTCTTACAGCGCGCACTCCTGACGACCAAGCCATAATTCTTTATAACTGAAGTATATATTAATATGAATGACATGAGGAGTAGCTAGATTAAAGGAACTTTTCCACGTTTATTATAAATTAAACTCAGTTTCTGTAAAGTTTCGTGCTCAAGTTCTGGGAAGTAATATAGTGAAGTTCGTAATGAGGTATATTAGAAAATAAACCTCAATAAGAAGTTCCATAATTAGGTAGCCACGCAGATAAAAAGTGTTTTTTTTCTGTAACACACTTACCTATGCCTCGATTATAAGTTACATTAAAAAAATGTCATGTGTAGCACCTATGTCCAAAAAAGCACAAAATTAAAAAGTAAACTTTGTTTATTTCTAAGAAAATCCTCTAGTCCACGTTTTGGTACTTAACAATACCCAGTAAAAAGCAGTGGGGTACGAGTACTCAGCACTCAACGGCTTTCGAGTTCTGTATTTCTTGGAAAAAACGGCCAAGTGTGTGTCGGACCGCGCACATTCAAGGGTTCCTTAGTTGGGATGAATTTATCTCAAGAACAAACTTAACATTGTAGCTGAAAAACATGTTCTCCCATACATTCCAACTGCAAATGTAAGCTTTTACGCACAATATTGAGAAAGGAGAATGGACCCCTGCTTATGGGGTTCTGCCCTGAAGCCCAATAAAAATAAGATATATACCAATGGAAAGGGCTTTTCAAGGGGAACGTTTCCTACAAACATAACTTTTGCCAATTGTTAGTCAGTTCGGAGTAAATGACCTAAACAGGTGTTAATACTTGGGCATCGAAGTTAAGGAATTTTCTTGGTCCAATAGCCATAAGATATATACCACTGAAAAGAGCTTTTCAGGGATAACCTTTGCCACAAACACGGCTCTTGCCTATTATTAGTCAGTTCAGAGTTAATGACCTGAATAGATGATGAAATTCAATAATGCTTAATTACTCACATTTAGAGCTCTGTAGCTCCTTTTGTGCTAACAATCGAGAGAAGCGTAATATCACGAAATATTTCCATTGACATATATCATAACTCTATTGGGGGATGCAGCAGGCTTAACGATCTGTACGGCCGATCGACTCTTGAAAACATTGTTCCCAAAACGACATCTATGCGGCCAACGTTTTAAAATGTCCGTTTATAGGTTTGCAAGATCATGTTTGCCAGGCTCAAAGTTAATAAAAGTCATTTCATTGTCTAAATACCTGAATTTCACTAATGCTTAATTACTCACATTTAGAGCTCTGTAGCTCCATTCGTACTAACAATCGAGAGAAGCGTCCTATCACATTGGCATAGGTCTCAACTCTATTGGGGTAACCGTTAGGCTCAACGATCCGTCCGGTTGACCGACTCTTAAAAACATTGTTCCTAAAATGGCATCTATTGGAGACCAATGTTTTAAAATGTTCGCTTATAGGCTTCAAAGATGATGTTTGCAGGGCACTGAATCATTAAAAGTCATTTAATTGACGAAATACCAGAATTCCAATAATATTTAATTACTCACATTTAAAGCTCTGTCGCTCCTTTCGTACTAACGATCAAGAGAAGTCTTCATAATAAGAAATATTCTTCTTGATGAGATCTTTCCATTGGTATATATCTTAACGCTATTGGGCTCCAGGGCAGAAACGCCCAATCTCCTTTACCATGTTATTTTAAGACCATAGACTTTTTATAGGTTTTCCTGTAATCTATGAGTAAAGAACCAGCCATGTACTTTTTTTTAAATTTTAGGCTCAGTCCTTTCGGAGATAAGGGTGTCAATGGTCAATTTTCATCTATTTTCTTAAATACCTTTAAAAGTATTTATTTTAAAATTAAAAAAAAAAAACAAACTAGCCCTTTCATTTGATATGTCACAAGTTACACTTCTTTTTTCCATATTATTTGGACCCCAGAAGGGACCCCCTTATTCAAAATTTATTTATTTACTATACATGTCCGTGTTTAGGTCACAGAAATACATAATTATGTAAGTATACCAAATTTCAGATTCGGAGCAAATTGGCTGTGACAGACGGACAGACAGACACATAAGTGGGTTACGGAACCCTTTTAGGAATAACGGTTCTGTTTTTAGGGTTCCGTACCCAAATGGTAAAACGGGACCCTATTACTAAGGCTCCGCTGTCTGTCTGTCTGTCCGTCAGTCTGTCTGTCAGTCTGTCTGTCCGTCTGTCACCAGGCTGTATCTCATGAACCGTGATAGTAAGACAGTTGAAATTTTCACAGATGATGTATTTCTGTTGCCGCTATATCAACAAATACTAAAAAACAGAATAAAATAAATATTTAAGGGGGATCCCATACAACAAACGTGATTATTTTGCCGTTTTTAGGGTTCCGTACCCAAAGGGTAAAACGGGACCCTATTACTAAGACTCCGCTGTCTGTCTGTCTGTCTGTCCACCTGTCACCAGGCTGTATCTCATGAACCGTGATAGCTAGACAGTTGACATTTTCACAGATGATGTATTTCTGTTGCCGCTATAACAACAAATACTAAAAAACAGAATAAAATAAATATTTAATCCCATACAACAAACGTGATTTTTTTGCCGTTTTTATAGATAATGGTACGGAGCCCTTCGTGCGCGAGTCCGACTCGCACTTGGCCGGTTTTTCCTTTTGCGATTCGGAGCCCTAAAACCAGATAAAGTGTCACATACATACTACAGTTTTATTTAAGTAGAACCTCCTCTAGAATATCCTCTTTAAAACTGAAATTTACTGTTCTTTAAAAGAGTCGATAGCATTATGTTCTAAAAAAGTAACTCTATTAAATTTTTATCCAACATCCTTACACTATTCATTCTATCCCAAGTGGTATAAGTTTTTAGTACTTTTGGTAAAGTTTAAGTAGTATATAGTCTGAGATGAAAATTGGATGCGTATTATAATACTAACGATTTTAAACTAAGCTTAATGCTTATTAGTCACTGGTTTCAACAATCATTTTATCTTACAAAATGTTCAGAATTTAACCTAAAAACAAGAAAGTGATCTTGCAAAGTTTCCGTTTTCCTTTTATGGAAGGATATTACGCAAAAATAGCTGACTTTCCTGCCTTTTTAATTTCTAAAACCCAACTACGTTTATCAAAATAAATATTATGTTCCTGATATTATTATTAAATGTTTATACATTCGAAGTAAGTTTCGGACTGTAACAGTTTGATAGTTTTAAGAGGAAAAAATGCGTGTCTTTTTTATGTAAAATGTCTCGAAATACGCATTTATATGAAGGAAGCGAAGTTTTCGTTTTCATTGTCATACTTTAAGATAATATCTTTGCATTATTTACTTTGGGTCAGGGTACCTACCTTCGTTGACAGTAATTTAAATTTAAACTTCTTAACGGAGGGTCAAGTAATCACGCTTAGTTTTTTTAAATCACTAAAATATAAATGACTAAAATATAACTTGAATAAGAGACCGACTCAGCACTAGGCAACAAATTAGAGCCTTTAGAAACAGTTTAGTAAAACTCTCTCAACTCGAAATGACCGTGTATTTGATACAATTGTCGGGGTTTATCACAAGTACCTATAGTATGATCCGATTAGCAGTTATTCTAGTCCCACAGTTTAGTGCAGACCATATTATTGACACGAATGGTGGTCCTCACGCCGCGTGCAACTCACGCCGCATGCAACTCATGCCGCATGCTGCTACCCCGCAGCGAGCGCCCCTGACACGACACGGTTATTATCCGCATTCAGTAAATTTATCTACACTTAAGTCCAACACACGTTCTATGTATTATGGAAGAAAATTGCGTTCTGTTAGTAATGTCACTTCCAATCTCACCTGAAGATTATTATTTTTAGTTTCAAGACATTCTCTAGCACTTCTTGCTCTCAACAGTTATCTTAGTCATAAAAGTAGAGAAAAGTGTCTCCTTAGCCCAAGAGACACTTCTATCTTGAATTTTGAACTACTCGTATTTAATCCGTAAATTCAAGTGTAAAAGATTGCCTCGGCTTTTATTATAAAATGGTCTCACATGACCATCCATTTCAGCAATAATTTTCTTACGGCTTGTTTTCCGGTTTGTAGAGCGCAACCCGGGATTTGGTTAAAACATTTCCAGCTTCACGGCGAGATTGCTTTCATTTTCATTGACATTCCCAACGCCAACAGAATTGTACAATACAAAAAGTGAGTTTACGTAGGAAGATATCGTAGTTTTTTTCTTTTTCATACATATTATCGCTAAAAGCTTTTTCTCTCGACCTTAAAAATAAAGTAACCAATAAAAACTCACTATAAGTTGAAATTGAAATGGCAGCGCCTTATGGAAGAAGACCACGACGATAAAATAAAAAAATACAATTGATAGTCATTTATATGCAGTCGGGCATTAAATTGCTTTAAGCAAAGTTGTCGAAGCTATGTATACTGTTGTGTTTGTCCCTTTGTTTCTGAAATCTGTTATCTGAAACACATAGTGTAAATACTTTGTGATGCTTATTTTTCGTTTTGTTTTTAGTAGGTAGATATTGCGATAAGTAAACACGGAATAGAAAACTTCACTTTAAAAGCGTGCGATTACTCTATCCACAACAGCCGTATAGATGTGCCTGAAAGAAACCTGAAACTCTCAAAGAATGCGACCCACCTGCAAACGCCCTCATTCACTTAGCGTGACAGAGGTGCCATAAAAACTAGTGTCGGTCTCGTCACTATGTCCTGTTAAAGTACAGCGTCGCCCACGCAGCATCAACACCATCTCGTCAAAAGTATACGTAGGTCCAGCTAATATTTACGATTTATATCATGTTTCAATTTATGCTATTTACATATCGGCGACTATTCTTACAGACGCTCTACTTCTCATATATTTGGCAAAAGATATAATTAGACTTGTTTTGAGGAAAACGGGTTGGTTATTATGATTATAAGAAACATATCTACTTACCGATATAGTAGGTACTTAGATGTTACACTATACCGTAAAGATGCTCACCACAATTTTTGAATTAATTTTGTAATCATACCCTTAAAGTATGAGATTTATCCTCATAATAATTTTATTATAATTAACTTCACCAACACCATTATCCGGTATAACTAAATTAGATACGTCATGCGCAGTTAAAAATTTACTATAAAAACTATAAACAAACCGCGCTCTTCAGGAACTTCATAGTTCGAAAACATGAAACTCTTCGAGAAAGATTCTGTGACATGGAAATATCAGTAAAGTTAAATCAGGAATACCTACGTACGAAGCACAAGTTTTAATCTTGTCATTCCTTAGTTCAACGTAATTGAATGAATGAATGAATGAAATGCACCGACTCCAGCGTGGCTTAACCAGACTCAATAAATCGAATGAACCCCAGGATTTGCACTAGCCCCTGGAGCCTCATGGTTCATGTGGTTTCAGAGGCCATTGCATATCAAGAAGTAGACCGGAGAGCGCGAATAATGGTAGGGAAGACTGTGCCCGTCGGGATAGGGGGGGATTTGCGAGCCTACCGGATATGCATCCTTGAGTAAGCAATGGACTAGTGGAGAGACGGGTAATATTTATATAAGGATGGGCATCTTTTACGACGTCGCCGGTTTGCTCCGTTCAATCTTCACCGTTGAATCCGTTGGCGGAGATAATTATGCTGTGTTCTCGGCTCTTTTCTATCTCCTTGCTGTGCTATGATACAATTTGCTGTTTTCTGTGTCTTCATCCGAGGACTCGCTGCTGTCCGTTTCAGGTTTCTTGTATATCTCGCTGGCTGCGTTCTTAATCTTGTTTCGATCTTCCGCCGCGTCCATCCAGAAGTCGATGTCCTTTTCGAAGGTAAATTAATTCTAACTAATTCCTTGATACAAAGATAACGTAAAATCATTTCATATTAATTTACCGTAATCCATGTTCACTTCCTTTATACCTTCCTATATAGTGTCAGTGTATAGCTTAATTCTGTAGTATGTCTGTCTAAGTTTTAAAAGCGTCGTATCGCAGTTATGCGCGTGCGCAATATTTATCGCCATGAACTTTGACAATGCAAGTAAACTATTGGAAAATTGTTACTTACTATCCGTCTACGCGACAGGAAAATGTACATAATTATGTGGAATTTTTTATACTCTCAAAGAATCTTAACGGCTGGATGTATTTTAATAAGATACGTCTAGGTGGCGCGATGTTTAGAAGCTAGGTTTTGTTTAAACAATTTGTCAAATTCTCCACGTCCGGGTAATTGAAATATCAACCAAGCATGAACTGATTTTATGCTTGACAAATAAACCCCCTATAGATAAGGCCCTAGTTTTAAAAGGTATAATAATTATGTACTTTATATTTTGTGATTAATTAAGAAAGTCAGCAAGAGTAATTCAGAATGGTTTTTTTTCGTCGAAACGTCGTCTACCCTTTTCAGTTTCAAAATATCGTCTGATAGATACCTACTAAAAGAAGTTTTTTTTTTCAGGATTTGCTGAATACCACCCGCGTTTTGAGCCGAAACAGTGTTACACAGAAGATAACATCAACGCTTGATTCAAACTATAATTTTAACCATAAAACACTAGGTACACCTACACTCACAATAACAGAATATTTACCTATTGTTAAAATTAGAGTTTGGCAAGATTAAAAAACTCCCAGAACTGTATGTTCTGTAACAATTTTCGGGACACTAAACGCCCACATACGTCATAACAATAAAACTTCTGTTGTGTTTCGTTTAGTGTCCCGGAAAGTGTTAATAGCTATCTATCTACAAGAAAAAGCTACACTTTTCAAAAGGTAGTCTGACTAAGAAGTAAAAATTCAATTAACAGGGTATCACAGAAATCAATATAAATTCAATAAAAATAAATTTTGTATGAAAGCCCTTGATGGTAAGTTTCCAATCATAACAAAAAGGTTACAATAAAGTATTCTCAATTTACAGGCCGGATAACGTTGTAAAAAGTGACGTTAGGCCTTTTAAAGAAATTAAAAATATATTTAAAAAAAAACATAATTTTATGGCAATCATTTTTTTAAGATGAAAATGGCCATTGTTTTTTTAACAAATCGATAAGAACAAAAAGGTTGCTATAAAATTTTCTCCTCAGAAAGGTAAAAAATATATTGTAAAAAGTGACATAATGCCTTTAAAGAAATCTCAAAGAAATTAACACTTTTTAAACATTTTTTTATGGCATCCTGGTTACTTTTAAATTATTATTCTTTAAGATAAAATTGCCAGTTGGTTTTTTCAGTATCTTTAAACTAATAAAGAGGTTGCATCACCATGGATTAAGTTTCAGGATTTTAAAGAAGTCAATTGCAGTTTGTTTTTGATTTATTAATATCATTGATGTATATTATTTAATTATATTGTAGGTACCGATTATTATTGTATTGAACTTTAAAAAAAGTCTTGATATAGGTACAGACGTACAATTATTTTGACGCAGTAGGTATAACTTTACCGAGCAGTCTGTGAATCTCAAGTCTCTCAAGACTATCTAATTAGGTATTATTAAAACGGAGTTTGTAATTAGTTTCGAGGACATCATATTTATCTTAATAATAAAATTAACTTCATCAAGACCAATAACCGATATCAATAAATATAACTAAATTAGTAACGAACTGCGCGGCTATCAAAAATGTAAAAACCATAAACAAACAAGCTCTTCGGGAACTTAATGCTTCGGAAATATGAAACTCCGAGAAAGATTCTGTAACATGGAAATATCGTTCAATTTGCGAGTTATCTAGATATTGAAAATATAATGTTTCTATATAATCAATTTTTACTTCTCCACAGTTGAACTGGGGATGACAGGCAGCGGGGGTGTCTTAGATATCATTGTAATTATTCAGCTTTTGCCATAGCCTAAGCTAGAATTTCGATCGCTGGTTCGTAGTAAAAGAAGATGTCGCACCTACCTTCTTGCTTATGAACTTCGAATGTGCATACGTACTGTACAATATCAATCTGCCTAGCCTTTTCCCAAATATATTGGGGTCGGCTTCCAGTCTAACCAGATTCAGATGAATACCAATATTTTACATAGAGCGACTGCCTATCTGACCTCCACAACCCAGTTACTGGGTACCACGAGACCCCTTGGTAAAACTCAAGACTTTTTTGACTTTGTCTGACTGTTTTATTCAGAAACTGGGTGCAAATCCATTGCTGATATTTAAGTGCCTCAAAGGATAAACAGATCGTTACTAACAAAGCCTTGTCTTATCCAACAAGGGGTTTAGAGACAAACAATGTCATGATGTAAACAATTGCCTCCTGGTTCACCATAACAATGCCCCTATCCTTTGGGAGCAAAATTCTGAGGCCATTGGAAGGTAATGGTCTGTTTTCATATCAAAATGGTAGGCACAGTCGAAAAAGGTATTTGGTATCGGTATACCAAACCAAAGCAACAACTTACAAATAACTAGCTGCGCCCCGCGGTTTCACCCGCACTAGTCTCGATCCCATGGGAATATCGGGATAAAAAGTATCTACCCATTTGCCAAATGTCATCCAAATCCATTCAGCCGTTTTAGCGTGAAAGCATAACAAACAAACAAACTCACTTTCGCATTTATAATATTAGTTAGAATTTTGTGAGTGTACTGAGTAGTCAATTCTTTTACATTAAAGGCTCTTACATACTGGTGCGACTTGCCGCATTGTTCGCCGTGAAGTTTTCCCAGAAATTGTTTTGTTAGAAGTCGCGCCAGTATGTAAGAGCCTATATAAGTTTAATAAAAAGTTTTTACGCAAACAATTGGCAGTGCAGTTGAAAGAAGAATATTTTTGCTTGTAAGTATGCCTACCGAATAGCTTGTTCGACTGTACATAAGAAAGGGCAGATGTGTTTATATTGTTTAAACCGGCGCCAGATACAGTCACATATTTGAAAACTTGTGAGGTAGGTACGGTTATAATTATGTGATCAAACTTTCAACAAATACTCAAATACTCGTGCCTCACAAAACGTGTTCAAACAAGAGTTCAAATATTGTTGCTATGTCTGGGGCCGGCTTTTTAGTTCCAGCAAGCATTTTTCGCGACGAGAACAGCACGATTACCTAAAAATCAACATTCTTCTGGTCTGAATCTTCTACCACAATCTTAATGAAACATTATACAAATGAATACCTCTTCTTGACAGGCGAATTGATAAACAATGTTTAACTACATATCAATACTGGGTGGTCATCTATCACCCCAATTTAATCTCATCGGTCACCGCATGGCTCATTAACGTGTCCCTAATAGGAGTCAGTTCGAATGTAATAAACACTTTAAACCTTATCGTAATTTAATTCCCCGATTCGAACTTCTGTATTGTAAGTGATTCTACATAATTAATAAAAACCGGCCAAGTGTGCGTTAGACCACGTACAATGAAGGGTTCCGTAATTGGAACGAATTTATCCCAAGCACAAACTGAACATTGTAGTTGAAAAACATGTTCTCCAATACGGAATGTATAGAAGAATATGTTTTTGCAACTGCAAACATGGTCGATTATTATTCTTTATTTTATTTTTTATTTTGTTTTGTTTTGTGTGTATGTTTTGTGTGTGTCCTTTGATTATAATCATTTTAGTCAGTTATGTTTTTAGTTTGTTAGTTAACTCAATCTTCATTCAATCTTATTTAATTTAATTCAATTCAATTTAATTTCATTCAACTTAATTCAATTCATTTTAATTCAATTCAATTTTAATTCAAGTTAATTTTAAGTACTTATAAAAGATTAATGACATTCTGGTTCTAATTACATTGTTATCCATCTTTATAAAATACAAAGGGCGAACAATCGCAACGATCGATATCGCGCTTATCGCACTGATAACGATTCTAGCCAATTAGCGTCGAGCAGCAATCCTATATAAGTGGGGGTGACGGGCGATTTGATTCACTTTGCGTCCAGCGCTCGGTGTGGTAACACGTCGCGTTCTGGTTTGCAATTGGTCAATCGTCATCCTGAGGATGCCTCGTTGAGAGGTGAAACACGTGTCGATTTCTTACAGGGTTTTTTAGGACTCTTGAAGAATAGTCAAGCGGAATTGGTTACTAAATATATCTACGTCTATTGTATTTTATAATGGATTTCCGCAAAGTCACGCCTGAATCAATTAACTATCCATCTTTATATTAATTATTATTGTGTAGTGAGATCTAATTAAAATGCTGTGCATTGTAGATGCATGCAATTCTATTGTATTTGTTAATGATATGTACTTTGAATGTCCTTGTGTGTATTTAGTAGGTTTGCCTAAATAAATTAATTAATCGTTAACTAGTGTAGAGCCTACTTTGCTGTGATATTTTTCAACAAACTCCCAAGAAACTCTTCGAGTATTTCGTATTTTCAACCCTGAAGGGTCCCAACCCTTTACTCTCCACACAATCGAAAGTTATGATACCCCTTTGTATCGCTATCACATAACTATCACGACACAAAAACGTAATATATGTGCTTGACTTGAGGCGACATACTCACCCAGTTTCCCTTAAGCTGTTATTCTATTATCGTGTTATGAAGGATAAATTTGACAAATGGCAAAGTAGTATGAAGGAAAAAGTTGGGCAAATAATAGAAGATTTTTTTATTATCAGAGCGTGACGCAGTTATCTACAATAAGTTTCCTTTACACAGTGAATTTAACGGTGACCAATAACGGTATGAAAGTTTGTTCTCTAAATACAAAATCGGTGATGTTTGAAAATTTTTACCACAATTTTAAATAAATTCGTACCACACCATTTTTATCAAGTTTCCGGCGCGATGCTCTCCGCAATCATGTTGTTGAATGATTGAAATTGTTTTGTGTTTCTGACGCAGTTATTTTTTTTATTCATTAACAGTGTCCAGGTTTTTTAATAAAAATGTTGTCAAACGAATCTGTAGGTAGTTTTATTTACTGTCCCTACTATTTCCAATTTAGCAAAAATTAGATAAGTTTTAATTGCTTTGCGGGGATGCTTTAATCATGTAAAATCGTATAGACGTAAACATGTCACAGACTTTTTAAAGTAAGATGAAGGTACTAGTGAACGATAATCAAATAATCCGACTGCTAAGGCTACCATCACTCAATATCAAAAGTCATTTATTCAAACTAGGCTGAGAATCAGCACTTTTCGAACGTCAAAATTACATAAGACAGTCCCCCAAAACGCCCACCCTTCACCACTTCCTAGTGCTTTAGCTGGGAAGAAGAAGTGGCGGAACAAACTCCCTAGCAGCACAGCTGTCTGTTTAGTTAGAAAAAAAATATTCATTATAATAGTATGCAAAATCATTCACATTACGGAATAAAAAGAAAACATAAATCTAATTATTAGCCATATGTTAGCTAGCACACGCCATTATACCAACCAAAAAAAAATATCGAGAACTGTAAGTACTCAAGCAGAAACAAAAAGTAAATGTAAACATAAAATAATATCTAAATAAAAGCCTCCAGGCACAAAGGGCGTGCCCGCTTACAGATAGCTATAACTAGAAGTTATAAATGATAAACTAGGACCATCGACGTAAAAATAAATAAAAAGTTAATTACTAATAATAATAATAAAACCAAGATCAGCAAGATGACCAGTCACCACAAGCAGCACCCGTTCACGAGCATAACGCAAAGATCAGCCATTACCCCCGTCGCCATACTTGAGGGAAGGAGGAAACCCGACCCCTGACGCTACCGCAAGCAGTGACATCTAAGTAGGTAGGTATAAGTCGGACTGCATTTCAACTGTTTCAACTGCACTCCAACGAAAATGCCGTCCGTCTGATGGCAGCCTTGGATAACGAAAAGTTTTACCATTTAATATAAAAATAACTTTAATTATTAAGATGTTCAATAAGATGTTTGCCCATAACCACTGTGGAGCCTGTTGACCTACAATCGAAAAGCGAGGTCGAGTATTACAATTATACAAAAATAATAAAATCTAGATCAACTCTGTAATAATGTCAAAAATATTATTATGTAAATGTACAGTTACATCCAGAAACAATAATCATTTCAATAACCTACTAAACAGTCTACCCAAAATATCGAAGGGTGAACTGGAATTCCTAATGCACAGTAACCACTTCATAATACAAAATGAGTAGATACCATAAAAATAAATACTTATTCTCATTCCTCCCTCTCTATGGAATTTATTCAAAATGTCAAGGGAAAATCTCCCAATTTCCCTTAAGCCGAGGTTTAATGAGTTACGCATACAGAATCGTAACGTATATAATACTAATTGTATTTGATCGCAGCTCTACGAATAGAATCTGTTTTCAAGATGTTGCTTAAGGTTACACATTAGGAATAATCTCTTGGTAATATCTTATGATACTTACAGACGAAGGAACCTTATTTTTTCTCCGTGAATCACAGATTTAGGACTTGTGAAGCTTCAAAGATAATATATTTTTAATGTACGCCCTCCATCGTTGATATGCAGGGGGTTTACGTAAATCTATAGACTCGAATAGTGAATATACGATAATAAACGATTGAGTTACATTGCTGTTGAAAGTATTAATATGACCCGTCGTTTTATAATTGAACATTGTGTTGCTCAATATCGCTCGAACATGATAGCCGGAGGCTGTGTAGTTGTTAATTGATTTTTAATGAAACTGGTACCTTTAATTAACATATTGAAAGCCAGCGTAGCAGACACAACAGAACATTTATTGGGTGTAAACCGTGTGCGTGATACTCATGCAATGTTTTCAGTTTTTAATAGGACAAAAAATGGATTTTTAAAACCGCTTCCAATCGATCAACTGTGTCATACTATCACGTGACGTTTCGTTCATAAAACTGTTTATAAATAAGTAGGTACAAAAATAAAATGATGGAAGAACCTAATAACTTATCAGGATTAAGTTGCGTGCTCGTTCATTCCAATCTAATCAGTGCTACGGCGTAGATGCCGTAGACTTTTCCGTTGCAGAGAAAGGCACGTAGCTCCCATACTATGAATACATTTATGAAACTACTAGAGGCGTCCCGCAGCGCCGCCTAGAATTTCAGCCCTAACTTTCACCAAGCCGTGATTTATTTTACGATTATAACATTTTCAGAACAAAGAAATGGGTTTGAGTGCTGAGAAACCTGGAATATTATGATTTAGAAATAAACGAGCAGGTTATATGGACCATTAGAGGCATTTATTTGAAATACAAAAGTAAAACCAGCGCCCTAATTGCGTAATACACGATCAATCAGAATTTGAATCGGTTCTAAATAAATGTCTAATCCATTGCTTCATACGTTCGTAAGCTTCGTTGTTGAGCAGATTTTTTTTCGAACTTATAAAGCAATGGATTAGGTAGACATTTGTTTCAAACCGATTCAAATTCTGACCGATCGTGCATTACGCAATTAGGATGCAGACTTTAAAATCTTCTGTCATCATCATACCCAAGCATAGTATGAAAGTGTTCCTGTTTTTGACAAATACCTAAGAATATTGATGTTTCTCAAAGAACAAACCATTCTCAAATAGACATGCAGACGTATTCTGTAATAAAAATCATAATATGTTCCGTGCGACAGATATCAAGCTTGTAATCAAATCAGAACTTTTACCAATTACACGTTTCATTTGCAACGGTACAAACAATATTAGTTGACTACTTTTATTCCAGCTCAAGCTTAACCTTGTCCGTTCATATTTTGGCTAACGTAACATAGCTTGCGTCTCCATAGGGTTCTTAAGAAGTTGATGATGTTATTTATATTATTTTCTGGAGCTTCACCCATTACAAAATATCCTGGTTCGGTTAAATAATAAAAAAATTGGTCTCATATATACAAACAATTTTGGGTGATATTAATACAAATTAAATAGAAACAGGAACTATTTACTCTCAACCAAACGTTTACATTAAAATTAATAATATGTTAAGTATCGTCGATGGTGCTAATTATATTTGATTGTCTGGAGGTTGTAGCGTGGATAACAAGGGGTCGGTGACATAGTAAAATTAAATTAGGTAGGGGAGACGTAGGAAGGGACGAATTCTATGTTGTAACGTTATACTTTCCTTGTAACACACTCATATAAATGAATAAGAGTCAACGGTAATAAGCTTAGCTTGTTAGTCTAACGACATTTATTTAACTAGATAAGTGTAACAATATCAGGCGGAATCTTTCGCAGAGTTTATCGGAAGCCGTAAAAGCTGCAAAACTGAGGGTTTTTTCGAGAATCTAGGTGGAAAACAGACACGTGTTTTTGTAACTACCTTGACTTTATTCCGGTTTCTGAACCAAAAACTGTACCTACTTGATAAAATTCAAAGGATGCTATAAGAATGTTTGTAGAATGTCACAAAAATAGACCCGTTCGATATTACCAGTGTGATATGACGACTTCTTTTATATTTAGATACCAAGACCTTCCGAATTTGAGGATTTGTAGAATGTTTCCAATCTCACATAGCTACATAACGGTAGGCCTGTATTTCGTTTGCCATCTAACAACTCGTAATCCTACAATTTGCTTTGCGTATCTCTACGAACATTTTGTTGGCCACAATGCGTTGCGGAGAAATTTATTGCTAGCATACGAACATTTATTTCCTTACTAAGTGATTCATTGTCTTCTGCATACTTAGTTCCAAATGGATTAAACTATGAACAGTGATAATATAATCTACTTAATACAATCTCCTTACTATCTAGTAATTTGTATTTAGTATATTAGGTACTATGTAGTCATTAGAGGGATTTTTGGATAAATACAGACATATTTTAGCAGCATTGTTTAATGCCTATCTGGGTAACTTTGAAAGTGGAAAAAGCTAAAATCTAACTTAGCTCGGCACCAGACAAAGCCGCTGATACATTACTTACTTATCTACATTAACATTATTATATACTATCAGTTATAGAAATCCGTCTGTGTTTGTAAAATATCGATTCGTTCAAACAGTTTTATGCTAAGATATACTTATATAGATATATATATATAGATATCCTGTAGATTTATCTATCTTCTATCTATACTAATATTATAAAGCTGAAGAGTTTGTTTGTTTGAACGCGCTAATCTCAGAAACTACTAGCTGGAATTGAAAAATTATTTTTGTTTTCGATAGTCCATTTATCGTGGAAGGTTATAGGCTATATAACATCACGCTACGACTAATAGGAGCGGAGCATAAATGAAAACTGTTGCAAAAACGGGAAAAATATTCAAAGGTTTAAGTTACGCAAATATCATGTATGATGGAATTGTTCCTCTTTAAAAGATCTAAAAAAAAGTCCGCGACAGCATATTTATGTCTATCTTTTAAGATTGACTCTCTATAACCTTTTTTATGGTAATCAAATTTGTTCAAAATTAATGCATTATTTGCGAAGGAGTTTTATCAACCAGGACCTGGACATAGGATACGTTTTATCCCTATATTCCCATGGGATCGAGACCTACACGGGTGAAACCGTGGGGCACAGCTAGTTAGTTATATATTTGCTAGATATATCGTAAACAAAGATAGGTTCTAACAAGAATAATAAAGTAAGCTCCTTAGACTTGTATTGAGAAATCAAATGGAACGATGACTAAATAAATTTACTTTTTATATTACACTAGCGACCCGCCGCTTCTACGTGCTACGCACGGTTTTTAGGACTTGACAAAACATCGAGATTTCTTAGTTATATGTTACTTAACATGAAGGTATTATACAAATAAACCATCCGGAATAAATTCTCTAAACGATGACGAAAACCTCATCAAAATCTGTTGCGTGGTTTAGAAGAATAATGGGGACATACACGAAAGAGACAAACACGAAAAGCAACTTTAATTTATAATATATTATGTAGGTATAGATAATTAACCTTTTTTTATTATCTGGTATATTATTTACGTAATGTTTACCTTGGACATTACTGATATTGGTGACGGAAAAACAATTTGAGGAAACCTGGGCTTATAGTTAATAAAATATAAGTCTGAAATCACCCGTCTTGAGCAAGCGTGGTGAATTGGTGATCAATGCTCGTACTCTCGCTGTATGAGAAGAGGCCGACTGATCGCTGAGATAAGTAAGAATCGTTATAACGGGTTTTTTTTTTAGAGGTTTGGTTTTTAAATTGTTGCTAATGATTGTCAATTTGACAGTTGGCGGTATATTTGTGGTCGTACGTTTTGCCATTTCACAATGGATAGACTTACTTCAGAACAACGCTTGCAAATTATAAAAACATTCTAAGAGCGCATAATTTCGCGTACTAATAGACCTGTGGCCTAATAGAGCGTCCTAATAGAGCTGGCCTCCACGATCGTGTGATCTCACACCTATGGATTACTTTCTTTGGGGATATGTGAAGTCACACGTCCACACAGATAAACCTCAGACGTTGGGCCACTTGGAAGCCAACATTTGCCACGATGGTGCGATATACGGCCCCAGTTGCTCGAAAAGTGGTCGAAAATTGGACTTCCCGATTACGCTTCATTCAGCCAGCCGTGGCGCCTATACGCCCGAAATCATTTTTAAGCACTAATGGCATAAGAATATCTTTTAAATAAAACCAATACCATGATAATGACATTTATTTTTAAGTGTTTTATTTCATTTTGAATTTGTATACATCTAAAAAAAACACTCACTAACTAAAGAAACGGAATATATTTTTAGGCATCGAAAATTTTGCGCATCAATGTATTTTATTTAGTTTGTATCAATGTATTGTATTTAGTTTTTACGCTCTGGGAACTTAATAGAACAAACGGGCTTGAAAATATTTTTGTTGGACCCAAGATGGCCCCAGGATGGCCCCAGGCTACATAAGATTGCGGGAAAGTACGAAAGGGATACCGTGACCCTTGGCAACAGGCAACTGAAGGAACACGGGTGGGTTTTAGTCAGTAAAAGTCCGATCCGCCCAGAGCGGGAGAAGGGGGTACATCGACGCGAGAAGTTTTTTGATGATTTCCCTCCATCAAAAATAAGAAGGGTAATTCAGATAACTAAGAAGTAATAAATTTAAAAAATGTATTCCTTTTTTTTCATGCGAGTGCTGTTACTGTACCTAGTCAATCAGCAGTAGTAGTTGGTAGCGGAGTTTATTGCTGAGCTGAATCTAAATTAAAGTAGAAATTAAAGTCAGAATCGACGCTTATGAAGGTTATTTTAGTGAACCCGATATACGAGGGGCAACTGTCGCGAACAGACTGTTATAAAATTGATAAAATATGCGAAGACTAGATACAAGCTACCAGTAATGCGAAAAAGGTATAAAAGAACACACTGTAAGAACACTTACATTCTCTAAATACCTTAGTAATAAAAGCTCATATCATTCGTTTTTCAATTTTTTTCTTACTAATTGTTTGTGTTTCAAATAATTTTATTCTTTCATTATTTTTCTTTCAGGATGTTTTTACCCTACAATACATTTTTCGTTTATTTTATCCTACAGTACATGTTTCGTTCATTTACGTTCAAAACTTGAAAACTCATCCATTGCTTGACAACTTCTTAATCCCCATCGATCACTCCATATGGGCATATACCTATCAAATAGCCGCAGGAACCTCAAATGGCTTCCTATGGTAATTTCCAATTCTCCATCAATTGCACAAAATTGATTACAAAACCCAGAAGTCAATCAGAATTAAAAACCCATTTCAATTCTGATTGACCGAATATAATATTGTTCGGTGAATAATTTGCGTGCATAATATGTGAATATCATAGAGTTGGCATTGAAACGTAAGTTCATTAAAATCCGACGTTAATTAGTGGGTATTCAGTGTGGCTGGCCGTTGTTCCACGTTTAACAGTAATACCTACTATATCAAAGAGGGAATATTTATGTCTATTTTGCGATTGAATCATAGGTACCTCATTAGAATGTCGGAATTTACTCCTGCCTTTTTCCTAAGTATTTCAAAAGAATGAAATTATATTCTTTTGAAATTGTCAAAAGAATGAAATTACATTCTTTTGAAATTGTCATGTTCATCATCTTGTGCTAATGATATGAAAAATGTTGGAAACTTCCTCGAGTGTTACGTACTATCTGCAACTTTTACTGACGCGACTTGATTGATCCGTGTGTATATTTAGCAAGTTATCAAATTCAATACAGGGTGGCAGGGACATTGACGCCCTTCCAGGGGTTGCGGGAAAGTCCGAAAGGGATACCGGGACCCTTGGCAACAGGCAACTGAAGGAACAAGGGTGGGTTTTAGTCAGTAAAAGTCTGACACGCCTTCCCTCCCGCTCCGCCCAGAGCGGGAGAAGGGGGTACATCGACGCGCAACCTGTTACCATGGATTTAGTACATGATTCTCGGCCACCCTGAGTTGAAATCTATCGTAGGTCATTTAAAAATATAAAAAATACTGTTCGATACATTTTGACCTCGTAGGTATTGATTGCACTTTTGTCTAGCAGGGTTTTTTTTAAATAACCGAAGACATTTTCAACGCAGGGGTTCAGAGTCCTAAATCGAATCCATGGTAACAGGCTGAGCGTCGATGTATACCAACCTATATATTTTGGTCCTTACATAGCAAACTAACACGGAATTAGTATGTATAGGGTGTCCAGTGGAAAATTTTCTAGTTTAAATTGTAATTACTCCCTAACTAGCGGAGTGAGATAAGTGAGAGGGGTATCGTTGGACGCGCTTGATTTGCGGATTTACTTATCGCAATGAGTCACTGGTCGGGAGCGCATTGCGCGTTCGCGGATGAGCATATTTAAGGGCCTATGCACACGTTTTATAAACGCGCCGTCGACGCGCGTTCGTAGCGATACAGACGCGATACGCACGCAAGTCAGACGCAGCCTGTAGACCTTTGCACACCTGTATAAATTCAAATACGCGTTTGAATCGATACAGACGCGCGTGTGTAGCGATACAGACGCGATGCAAACGCGCGTGTCTATCGATACAAACGCGCTGGCAATTTGCGTTTTTAAGCAGAACCTCGTCAACAGTAGTGTGGCGGTATCTACATCGCCACATGCGAACTACATCTCATCATCTACATCAAAGACCTGACGTCAGACAGATGTCACATAAATCCTGCATCACGCAATTAAAGTTTACCGTGCAGTGGAAATATATACAAGAACCGAACATCAATCGTTGGGCAGTTGCCCGCCAGACACAACACCCGCTGGTTGGAGGATCCTCCCTTTTCTATGGTGGATGAGTGAAATTTACACCCTGTTCCTCATACCCCTAAAGTAGCAAGATGGCGTCGGTCGAGACAGCATTCATTGCATGCGCTTTGTTATTATTTTTTTTTAAAGGAAAAAGAAAAATTACCGACGTTTTTGGGTACACCCATTTACAAGCGAGAGAAGATTGTGTGGACATTATACAACAACGTTTAGAAAATTAATAGGACATGAAAAAAAAATTGTCGTATTCATCATTCAGGACATGAAAAACTTCTTGAGATTCTTAAACCGGAATTAACTCGTCAAAATACAGCGTTTGCAATTGAATCGATACTAACGCTATACTAACGCGCGTGTGGCTCGATACAGACGCGCCGGTGCCGCGCGTTTGTATCGATACAAACGACAACAAACTGCTCTGTAGGATAAAAACGCGCATCGACGGCGCGTTTAAAAAATGTGGTGTGCACAGGCCCGCAGGCAGGTGTGCAAGTGCGGTGATTCGTTGGTCCGTGTGCGTCGCGCTTTTTATACTCACTATAATTTTCGACCAGTAAGTGATGGACCGAGCACGCAACTTATCTGGTCGGGTGTCCAAAAGTTCAGACAATAAGGGGCAATGGTTAACCGAACTCACCAGCGACTTCAGAACATGTGGCTCAAGTTCGACGTAAAATTATGCGCAATTCACGTAAATCGATAAGGAAGATTGCAGCCGGATGATGAACGAGTTCTTAATACCGCAACTGCAGCGGTTCTTCGGGTTCAACAACCGAACACAATTTCAGCAAGACGGGGCCACTCCACACACAGCAAAGAGTTCCTATGGAGAATCTGAGGGAATTTTTTCTCAATAAATTAATCAGCAAGTACGGAGACCTACCCTGGGCACCTCGATCTTACACCGTGCGACTTTTTTTTGTGAGTATACCTAAGTCGAGGGTTTACAGTGACAATCCTCGAACAATTCAGGCCCTACAAGAAAATATCCGCGGTGAAGTTGCTGCCATTGAACTTTTTGCTTTGCTCTCGCGTGTTCGCAAATTGAAGAGTCCGATTGCTAGAGTATCTTGAGAGAAAAATCCACATTGTCAAACTCCATTTTGTTTAAATAAAATATGAGAATTACATTGTTGATTTTCTTTTATTCACTATTGAACATGAAAATTTTCCGCTGGACACCCTATACTATAAAGTACAACGTAGATACCAACAACAACATAGACGTCTATTTATTTCTATAATTATTATTTAACAACGCTTGAGGCATTTCATGGAAGGTATTCTTTTGTAAGGATTTCATAACATGATTTCTTTGAAATGTGTGTGTAATTAATGTTTGAGATTTTATGACATGAAAGATGAGTCATTTGTATCGTTTACTGTTATTGTTTGTAGTTTATTATTTTCAACATTTCAACGCGCAAAAGAAATGAAAATTCTATGAAATCATCATGGACGCGATTCTAATAGAACGATTTCCATGAAGATTTCATAGAAATTGTTCTATCGGAATCGCGTCGCACTTTAAACGCGATAAAATACTGTTACCTAACTAAACGTTTTTGCCGACTAGATTCAAACCAATTATTACACTAAGGAGTATTTCAGCAAGCCCCGCCGCCGCCACTAAAATACTCCTTATATAAGCTTTGTTTGCACACGAAATAATGGAACTTTTTTAAAACATACGACATTATTTTAATGTCGGAACGCGCCTATTTTAAAATATCGTTCATCGTCTGGCTGCCCTATGAGGTTGCGTCTCGTAATTACACAAAATGTATTTACACTCAAAATAATATTTTGTGCCGTTTGTTCTCCATTTAATTTCTCTTTAAATTTAAATCAGTGTAAATGGTGAAATGTACCTGTGAATTAATTTATTTGATTAAATAGTTGTGTTTATAATAATAAGCTTCCGTTTTACTGAAATGACACGAATTTCCTGTGGCATTCGAACTTTGCAACAAAGCTCACATACAACATCTCACGTACCATCGTGCCATGAAAACACAGTGGTTTTGTTAAAATTGATCTTTTGAACCGACTTTGACCGAATTGAATCTTTGACCGTAAGCCAAAGGAGGTCTATGATTTTCGCAGGCTATGTACCTATGTATGTATGTTCATCTGTTCCCTCATTCTAAAATACTCGTCATATTTGCACAAACGAGGTTTAGATAACGATTTGGTTATACGTAAACCGAAACGTAAGTTATTTTGTTACTATGTCTTGTTTATACCGTTATAGTAGGCGTTTTTGACGTAGTTGGGTTTTAGTTTTAGACTATCTTTTTTATGTAAAGATGTAGTTTTAAGTACTTAGAGCATTTCCTACTTTTACATGAACATTTATGTACCTACTTATTTAAGAAGTGTATCAAGTATAAACAATCTTAATACCAATTAATTTATTTACCACAAAAAGTAAGGCAAGCAATAATACTAAAACAAAACAATCTCTATCCAAATATTTCTTCAGTTGTTTTATACCCGAAGCAATCCTGTACAGCTTCCGAAACCACAAACTACAATCACAAACCCATATAAAAGAGGAACTTGAAAAATAAAATTCTAATTAGTAGGATTCCCGCTAAGGAAAATAGACCGACAGAAAACTTCAAATACGCTGGTGTGCTCAGACAAAATATTCATTTAAATTAAGCTCACTTCACCCCAGTAATCGGGTTTGGAACAGGCAGAGATGGACTTACGCCAATAATCTTCTTTGTCCTTATGATTAATGTGAAACTGACCGCGATAAATGGCGACCCTATTTCCATTAATTTGGGCTAAATCGCACACCAAATCTAACGCTATAATTGCAGGTTTTATACTCGATACCTAAATCATTTAGATGGGCTTTACTGGATTAGTTGATTACAGCTCATTAATGGGCCGCCTCGACCGGGCTGTATCACGCCATCATTGATTGCAGGCCTGGATTATCTAAATTGCACTGCTGCACTATGTAGGTATGGCGATTGACAACTACCAAACATTCAATTTCAGGCACCACAGTCGAGTATGGCAGGTATAGTGTATGTTTGTCTTACAGGTTGGTAACACATCTGCGAATCTTCTGGTTGTGAGTGGCCTCACTCGCTAACCATCACTCCTGATGGTGCATGTGGTTCTCCACCCCCAGGCTTGTTCTCTTATGCACCTATTGTATTAAGTTAGAGTGTGTTCGCATAATTAGGCTGGAAATATTCCTACGCTGAAATTGGTCATGCATGCAGCGCCGGCCGCAGATAGCACACCATATTCATAACATGCATAGAGTTTTGCACGTGTTACAGACACAAAGCATTGTTACCGGCGTAGGTGGAAAACACATAGGTACGTAATTGTATAGCCTGACGCTTCACTGTGGAAATCAAAACGGCATGTTGATTAGCTTTCACACACTACAACGCCGCCATAATCCGAATCCTATTCTAATCCTAACATTCCTAACCTATATTATAAATGCGACAGTGAGTTTGTTACACTTTTATTTCACGCTAAAACGGCTGAACGGATTTGGATGAAATTTGGCACATGGATAGACCATGACCCGGAAAAGGACATAGGCTACTTTTCA
The DNA here is from genome assembly GCA_948473465.1 of Lithophane ornitopus. Lineage (NCBI taxonomy): Eukaryota > Metazoa > Arthropoda > Insecta > Lepidoptera > Noctuidae > Lithophane > Lithophane ornitopus. Next base: position 12,972,368 of record OX419613.1, read on the forward strand.
TCTGGGGTCGTAGACGAAGTCGCGGGCAATAGCTAGTAATTGTATAAACGTTACCCAACCCAGGTACATATTCGCAATCAGTCGGGATGCAAGAAGTGGTAATACAGAATAGTACTATTTTAAATGAACAGCATGTGACAACGCTTAGGCTTTGCCGGTATCGTCACAATATAACCCAGAATATAATTATACTGCAGACATGTTATTTGCTCGCATCATATACTCGTAGTGTTTACCTATACGTTCTTGCCAAACTATAATCACGGAATTTCTAAAATGTAATCACCGTATAGGAAAAACGAACTGTTTTTTTTAACCGACTTCTTCAAAAAGGAGGACGTTCTCAATTCGTCTGTATGTTTTTTTTGTATGTTTGTTACGCGATTACTCCGCCAATTATGAATCGATTTGGATGATTCTTTTTTTGTTTGGTAGGTCATGCTTCCGAGGTGGTCCCATATAAATTTTATTAACTTTGCTTGCGTAATTTTTGAGTTAGCTTCAATATTACGTATTTTTCCCACTTAGTTTATCTAGATGATATCCTGTTTGACTCCTTCACTGTTATTTACATAGCAGGTAGTGGAGAGTATTCGGATTTGTATGGGGTAGATACCACAACTAAAAAGGGAAAAATAAAAACTTTTTACAGAAAAAAAACAACCGACTTCCAAAAAAAACACCAAAAAAGTGAAAAATAACTTTAATTTCGGAAGTCGGTGTCTTTGCTTTTCAATTTCCGTTTTTTGCCACCGACTTCCGAAATTAAAGTTATTTTTCACTTTTTTGGTGTTTTTTTTGGAAGTCGGTTGTTTTTTTTCTGTAAAAAGTTTTTATTTTTCCCTTTTTTTTATTCAAACAAACATACTACCTTAATTTTTAAATCTCTATCTGCACTTCATGTGTATGTTTGCTTACCGAAGTTATTCTAGTTTAAGTAAGTGATCATCCAGTATAGAACTACAGAACACACGGAAGGTACATCAAAAACAAGTCAATAATATCTCAACATAAGCAATCACTAAATTCTTGACATTTTCCTGACAAAACAAAGAAGTTTCAATAATCTCATACACCTCACGAAAACAGCTATTATTTCTTTGGCAAACTTATTAACTATCGCTAAAAAGTGATATTAAAACTTTTACGAAGTCATTCTTGGAGATGCAAACCATTGAACCGTTACAGTATTTCAACTACTTTTTTTGAGCAAACTAATATCAGCGAACAAAAATAATAAGTTGTTCAGTTGAATATTGTTTGTTTAGGTACTGGGAAATGGGAACTGGAAAGTGGCAAAATTCGCGCGGAACTTGTCTTACTATCGTATCCCTTGCCCGGTCGAATGTGCACGTAGCTCATTTGTACAACAAGTGATCACCTGGATAAGTATCTAAGTGATAAGATGGACAGTAGTTTCATTTCGTGCGACATTTATGTTATTCGGAGACATTTTATTGAGTGAGCTAATTAATTTTGTTACATTGATAGATGAAGAAAAACAACACTGGAATGTATTAGCAGGTATGCTTTTTCCTCACAAAAATTAATTTGACGTTTGAATCACCGGCTACTAAAAAAATAGTTTTTTTCAGACGGACGGTTTTTAAAGCTTTGTCTGCGTATGTTTTTAGAAATATAGCGCACTTAGTAATCTATAATTTACAATAGTGATTGGTCACTACAGTACAGGTATACTTGACTTTCTTTGATCGCCAGAAATAAAGCCATAAACACAAAATCTTCATAACATCTAACTTGGCAACTAATCCCGCATTTTTGGTCGTGTGTGGGATAAAAGAGGAGGCATTACAAAAGTTACAGGGTTCGAACTGAACGCAACTTTGTAACAGATGTGACCTTTGACCTTACACGTTCACCGATAGAAATAGAGGAACATTTTAAGAAGCTCTTTTAAAATACAGGTTGTTTTTTCGAAGTTGTTGGAGTTAATTAGTAGAACGATATTACAGTCATTAACTTTACTATGTGCTATTTTGATAGTTATTGCTGGTCTACGTGACTTTCAGCGCAGTTGCAAATACCTACTATTGTTCTAAATAAATCATCATTCGTCTATACTTATATATATATGTATATATATATATAATAAAGAGGAAAGATTTGATTGTTTGTTTGCATTCACTCCTTTGCAATACGCTCCGAAACTACCGAACCAATTTGAAAAAATATTTCACTGTTGGTAAGCTACACTATCCCCGGGTGACATAGGCTATATTATATTTTTTTTTTTTAATAGGGTTCCTTACTAAAACTCCAATAATGTAACCCAAGGTGTAAAAATAAGATTATTACGTAAAATAGCCGTAGATAAGTACTTAGTGCTACCCGTGCGAAGCCGGGGCGAGCAGCTAGTTTAAAATAAACAGCGAAAACGGGAAAACAAAAAGCAGAATGTAGACAGGACGCAGCCAACAGGTAGATTAGTCGATTACCATCCGTTGGGTTGTCCGTTGTGTACCTAACCGCAATAGACAAATCAATTGACGATCCACTGTGTGCCTGCCGGTTGTCCGATCTTTATCAAATATTTACCTACACCCACCGGTGCGAGAATGGCCCGCATCGGATTCATTTACGTATCTGATGAGTATTGTTTTTTAAATCTATGCTTGGAGTTTTTTAAATAATTTAATTAAACAAGGTGACACATTATCTTAAACCCATAGCCAAAATTGAGCCGTGACACTCTTCGAAAGTGATATCATACAGGTTTGTCACGTATCTACAGGTAATCTTATCAATAGGCAGATGCAATAAGTTCCTGCCATTAACTCTAAATAATATCCTATCTCTATTATCTGTAGTACCTATAACGCTGACAAGTAAAATGCATCAATACCCTGAAAATCCACAGCAGATGTGTAGTACCTACGTATACCTACATACCAAAAAATACCGTACAATAATACCAAAGCAAAGGTTCGTATTTATATTCAGTATCAGAATCCCTACACCGGGTAAAATCTCCATAACATAAGATATTTCTAAACTAAATGAGGCACACGATTCAACCATTTATCATAAGACCTATCATTTTTATGAAGACACTTTTATTATATTTTATGAGACCCTATGCGTCCCTGAAAACTTAGAAAGTAGAATCTTGTTACAAACTTCTTTTTGTCATGAAGTACGATTATAAGGCTTCCTATACATGACGCTGTAGCCGCAACGGCGCGGCGCCGGACCGCAAGATGAAAAAAAATCAGAATATCTCAGAATCTACGCAGCGCCACCCGGAGAGGCGCGGCGGGCGGTGCGGTGCATGAGCGATATTCATTCGTATACACAAACATGCGGTCCGGCGCTGATGCCGTACTGGCGTCATGTACAGGAAGCCTAAGCTATCACTTTGACTAGAAATTGAAAAAGTTTGCGGGAATGTTATAATTATGTAAAACATTTAGAAACAAACAGCTCGAGTGTCGGTATTATTATTTAGGTGGTATTACAGTGACATTTTATTCACGACGAGAATCAAAACAATTGTTTAGTTGTAGTTGTGACTTGAACAATTTTGTTTTACCAAAAAAAAACAAAACAACTGTATGTACCTACCTACAAGTATGTTTTTTTTTTCCGCAATTATTGTAACTGCAAAAAAAAAACACGCATTAAACATTATCATCATTTCAGTTGAAATACGTCCACGGCTGGACTTACTTAGGCCTCCCCCATCCATCGCCATGATTTCATTCAAATGTCATGATTTCATGAAATACCTAGTCATTCTATACACATAAATGAACTAGAGTTGTATTGCTGATACTTACTAATGTTTATAATTCTGTAAATAAATATTTGTTACGGTCGCGAATCATATTTTAATCGACATACAACCTGATACTGACCTGCAAATTGCAAAAAACTTTAAAAAAATGATTTCGCGGCTGAATTTATGAATGCACTAGCTGCGCCCGTCGGTTTCACCCGCGTAAGTTTCGATCCCGTGGGAATATCGGGATAAAAAGTATCGTATGTCCTATTCCAGGTCATGGTCTACCCCTCTGCCAAATTTTATCCAAATCCGTACAGCTGTTTTAGCGTGAAAGCGTAACAAACAAACAAACTCACTTTCGCATTTATAATATTAGTTAGGATTATTACGACGTCAAAACGGAACTTCTGTATTTAATCGCCATTGCGCCTACACAGTTTAAACTTGCAATTTATCAGCGTCCCGAGATGGTGTGTAGTGATAAACGGAGATCTATATGAGCCTTATAGACCGCATACCGACCATCTTGCAGTAAATCTAGCTGAACAAGTGGAGTATCTTAATTAACGACATATAAGCAATGATTAATTTAGTTTGCAGCAAATGGGATCGTCCATTCCGTTCGGAAAAAATCACGAAATATCAAAGGAAAAATAAATAATACACATTATATCTCACTACAAGATATAATGTGTATTATTTATTTTTCCTTGAATGCGCGATTTCTAAACAGAAAAGCGGCGGTGGGTGTCTCTGCTGTTTAATTTTCGTTTTTTGCCACCTGAATTCCGAAATTAAAGTTATTTTTCACTTTTTAGTGGTAAGTACCTAATACCCCACACAAATTCGAATACCTCTGCCTGCTATGAAAACAGTGACGGAGTAACTTTGAACATCGTCTACATATACTAAGTGGGAAAAATACGTAATATAAAAGCTAACTCAAAAACTACGCAAGCAAAGTAAATAAAATTTATATGTGACCACCTCTGAAGCATGACCTACCAAACAAAATAAGAATCATCAAAATCGATTCATAATTGGCGGAATAATCGCGTAACATCGAACAAACCAAAAAAAAAAAAACATACTGACGAATTGAGAACCTCCTCCTTTTTGATGAAGTCGGTTAAAAAGTACACGTGAATTTGGGTTTGGGGGGGATTAGTCTAAAACTTCACCACACCATGTACCACACTATGTGTGTATAGGGGGGGGGGGGGGCAGCCATTTAGCAACTTTTTAAACCCCCTCCGGGTTTAAAAAGTTGCTAAAAAACATCAAATCATCATTTTATTTTAATTAAATCCCAAATCGAATCGACCTTGCGGGCTTTTTAGTTTTTATATGTTTAAAAATACGTTCTAACGGCGACTGGTTTGTGTCGAGACGGCCATTAAATCTTCTTTTTTTGTTTTCTTGAAAATTGTACTTAATTTGTTATTTTGTTCTGAGTCAGCACCATATTTTTACACGACTGCCCAAAAAGAAGTGTAATGTTTTCAGGGTTCATGTATGTCCGGGGCGTAACTCCGCTGCCACGAGAAACCGCGGCACAGTGGACAGAGCTCCGGCAGGATCTCATGGCGGCATGGAGAGTGCGATTGTCGCAACCCAGTGCTGGGCACGCCACAATTGCGGCGATAAGTCCCCTCTTTGAGGAGTGGCTGGAGAGGCGCCACGGCGTCCTCACCTTCTGCCTGACGCAGGTCCTCACCGGACATGGCAGCTTCGGGAGGTACCTGTGTAGGATTAAGCGGGAGGAAACGCCCGGGTGTCACCACTGTGCGGATCGTCCGGAGGACATGGTGGAGCATAGGATGTGCTTGGACGGAGCACCGCCGTGTCCTCATGGAGGCGATTGGCGGCACTGACCTCTCGCGTCCGGCCCTGGTCCAGGCCATGGTACGGAGCGAGAGGGCATGGGAGGCGGTCACCTCCTTCTGCGAAGCAGTGATGCTCGCGAAGGAGGAGGCGGAACGCGTTCACGCCCCTAACCGCCGCCGCTGGAGACACCCTGGGCGTCGGGAATCCCAGGCGGATTCCCGGCCACCATTGGCGCGGGCTTGAGGACGGCGAGCAATGGGTAACTCGTCGTCCGATAAGGACCAGGCCCGGGTCGATGGCGCGTCGTGTTCCACGCGCGCCTCAAATAGATGTCAGCACACCTGACGGGGTCCGTTAGGACCGATGCCTGCCAGGGTTGCGGAATAGTCCGAAAGGGATACCGGGACCCTGGCAACAGGCAACTGAAGGAACACGGGTGGGTTTTAGTGAAGGAAAAAGTCTGACACGCCCTTCCGCTCCGCCCAGAGCGGGAGAAGCCATTTGATACAACACAAAAAAAAACAAAACGGGTTCATGTATGTATGTATGTGAGTTTCTTTATTCCACCATAACTTTAAAATGCCTGAACGGATTTAGCTGTATGGGTTATCGTTAGAATCCTTACATTATCCCGAGTGACATAGGCAGTATGGCTCCATTTTCAAATGTGAAAAATAAAAATAATCTTCAATTATTTACAATATGGGTATCCAATTGAAGGCCTTGATGAGCACATTCCAAAACTATATAATTTATTGGCATAAATTTTACATAGGTAGGGTGTACATGTAAATAAAAAACATTTCATCTTTGGCTGCAAACGATAATTAGACTTTAGTAACACTGCAAATGTCCTAATTGAGTGAATGGTTTGGTAGATGATTGAGTTATTATTAGAATTCTTTCATAATCACAAAGTACCAATACTAAGGCAAGTAATTAAAAAAATTGGTTAAAATTAACACAACGCCAACTATTGCATAGCGGTAAACAAAAATGTACCTAAACTTCAAAAAATAATACATACTTGTCCTTAAAATGTATAAAATAAAAATAATTAATTAAAAAACACGACTGCCCTGCTAAAAAAACGAACTAAAAAGTAAAAAACAAGTTGATAAAATTGTCATTGTAGTCGGACCTCTTAGATTAAAAATTGTTCCACAGAACGGTCCCGCGATAGATGTTCGCAGATGACGCGAGATAAACGAATACCCCGGTCAACCCTTCCCGCCACTAGACGCGGTACTTCGGTGCCATAACCACGGCAATGTTGACCGAAGTGGTGTGATGTGAAACGAGGAGGCTCAATGATGTCGTTTATGTGTTTGGCTATATTCGATATAAGCTTTCCCAACCCTACTTCGTTTTGAATGTACCTATTAGAATAAAACCAGACTACTTTTGTTTTATTCATAGCTTTACTTACGTATTTTTTCCAAACTTAGTAGGAAATACTGTTATTCATCTATTTTTGTACAGTCCTGCAGATCAAAAACCTCTCTAGAGGTATGTATTACATGTATAGCAATAAAAATGTAAAAGGAACGAAGGAGCCTGGATCTCACGACACCGAGAATCCTAGTGTGAGTTCCAGGAATCAACGCATTCGAATGTAATAACTTAAACAATACCTAAGTTATTCTTATTCTCATTCTCTTTCAAAATACAAAATTCTACGCAGTATAATTAATTCATTCTTCATTATTACCATTATAACGTGGGTCTGATACCCACTAACCCACACAAAGAAGTTGAAGCACACACATCTTTCCGGCTGCAGTCTGTGGAAGTTGAACTAGCGCACTATTTATCTAATGATCGTAGGTGTATCAACAAACTGCTGAACTATTGCAATTGATGCTCGCTTCAGCGGCAGTGGTTAAGAATCGAACCCATATTGATATTAACCCAGCAGCATATTGAAAAACTTTTGCATGTGAGTTTCCTTCCTTCGAATATTCAAACTCAATCTGAAACTGAAAGCATTTATCTATACTAATATTATAAAGCTGAAGAGTTTGTTTGTTTGTTTGAACGCGCTAATCTCAAGAACTACTGGTTGGAATTAAAAAAATCTTTTTGTGTTGGATAGTCCATTTATTGAGAAAGGCTATAGGCTATATAACATCACGCTACGACCAATAGGAGCCGAGCATAAATGAAAAATGTTGCAAAAACGGGAAAAATTATTCCTTTTTGAGAGCTTCCCTTGCGTGCGCTGCGTAAACGGTTTAAGTTACACAAATATTATGTATGATTGAATTGTTCCTCTTTAAAAGTTCTAAAAAAAAATCCGCGACAGCATATGTCTATCTTTTAAGATTGACTCACTATAACCTTTTTTATGGTAATCAAATTTTTTCGAAGTTAATGCATTATTTGCGAAGGAGTTTTTATTTTTTATTTTATTTATTTAAGGAAAAACAAACAGTAGCACAATAAGATACGGTCATAATATCTTAAATAATAGATACATATTTTTAACAACTATGCTACCCACTACGTTTTCCACTACGTTTTCCACAGATTACAATATATAGTATTTAAATACTAGCTAGTAACACAGACACAAACACCTTTAACTAGTTACATATTTCTGACTGAACGACCCCTGACAATTAAAAAATTGCCTGTAAATGGTTTAATTGAAATAAATGCTTTGAGTTTGAGTTTATGCAATAGGCACTAACCCAGAACTCGGTTTTTTTTTTTATTAAAGAATAGAAAAAGATCACTTGAATAAAAGAAAAGAAAAAAAAAAAACAACAGTTTGTGTGCGGTGTGCGCATATTATTAAACATTGCTGTTTCTTATAGAGTTTTATCGACATAATATTAATTCTTATTCAAATAAATAGTTTGAACATCAAGGGTATTCATGTAGCAGTAAAATACTTATTAATACATTCGAATCGGACATTTAATTTCGAAGATATCACAAGTATAAAACTGCAATACGCGGACCGTTCGACGCCGGCGCCGCGCCTACGCAACTTTCCCTACTTTAGAGAGGAGAGGATGAGCACACGGGTAGACATGACCTGGAATAGGACATAGGATACGTTTTATCCCTATATTCCCACGTGATCGACATCTACGCGTGTGAAACCGCGGGGCACAGCTAGTTTTAACCCTTTTCTTGACAAAGTATCTTGTAAGATGTCATTAAAAAAAAATACATCGCTTATATAATGCATGTAAAACGGAAAGTTAACTTATTTTTCGTTACAGTAATACGTTTCTGAAGGCACATTATTGACACAATGGCAGCTTACGTCAACTACTGTTTCAAAACTTGTCAAAATGGCGAACCGGTTGAGTGCAATTCCGCAGAAGAAGGTAAGAATTTATTCTTTTTAATAGTTTTTCTTTTAAAATTGCATGAGGAATTGGTTTTATAATATTTCATATGTTTGTACTTATGCTAGAAAGCAATTAAACAGGAGAAATAATTACGCTTGGCTTCGCAAACTAACAAATAAAGTTAATGTATCCTACAGGATACGTTGCTAGGTGTACTAAGATTCTTTGTACAAGGTTAGAGTATCTTATAGGATACATTGCCAAGTGCACTAAGATTTTATTAGTATATTTTTTTAACTGTGTTTTGGGGAAAGTGAGCTGTATGATTGGCATGAGTGTGGGAGAGGGCTTTTTTTTCAGGGAGGGACGCAACCGTCTTTTTCCAGAGCAAAAAGAATTTCTGCTCTAGTACCAAAACCATTTAAAAATCAGACGACGATGAATCTAAATCCGAAGATGAACTTCAGCAGATTTCAATTGGCTTGAGTCATGTCCATAACCATGTGACTGACTCCGATTCTTCACCTGTGCCATCTTTGACTTCTTCTATAGAAAACTTGAATTTGCTATCTGACGAAGAAATATACTTCTCATCAGAAAAATCGTAACACCTTGCAAGTTTATGTTTTGTAAGGATTATCAGAAAAATGTGTATATTTAGGAATACATATATATAAAAACGGAAGTGTTTCGATTTTCTGATGAGAAGTGTAGTAGACGTACAAGACGCTGTTACTCAGTCTCCTTTGCCTTCGCCTGTACTGCCTTATCCTCAGCCGCTTCCAGCTCGACTACCATTTTCATTGTCGCAAAATGGCTCTCCCTCACCACTTTCTTTACCACCATCTCCATTAATTGCCTCTTCATTAATTGCCGTAGAATTAGCAGACATGCTGATCGCCCTGTATAGAACAGACTTCAGAGGCCATCGATGGTATTTGCCATTAGAGTCGCGCAAGTCCTGGATATTTGCATAAATAATAGCTGGGTTTTATACAGACGACATAGTGCGGGAAAGTCAATACCTCTAAAAATGTTCAGGTACCAAGTAGCACAGAGCCTCCTGAAAAAGGGGCGAGGATATACGGTTGACAACTGTGAAGTTTCTGGACTAACTCGTCGAAAATAACCTGTAGCACCACGACCTCCACCGGATATAAGGTACGATAAGGTCGGCCATTTTCCAATGATTGGTTCAAAAGGGCGATGTAAATTTAGTGTCGAGGGCCAAACTACGGTAATTTGTGCCAAGTGCTCGTTACGCTTGTGTTTTAAGCCAGAAAGAAATTGTTTTGTAAAATTCCATACTAATATAATGATGGATCTCATTATCTGGTTATGTGCGATTTTTTATATATTTTTCCCTAACTCCTAGGTTCATAATTAACATCATATTTGAAAATTATTTGAATATTATTTTTTTTTGCCAAGGAAACGTTTAAATAAACCAATTACAGGCACTTTTGAATTTTCAAGATATTATTATGAAGTCGCAACTATTGATTCTTTCTGAAATAACATCACAACACACGTGACATCTACCAACCCGCACTGAGCCCGCGTGGTGGACTACGGCTCACTCCCTCTCACCGAGAGGAGGCCTGTGTCCCAGCAGTGGGTAAATATAGTCCGATTATGCTTAGGGGTTGGAAATACAATGAAGGAGTTACAGTTCGATTCAAACTTAATGGTGGCTTGGAAGTTAGCTTCTCACTGCGCAGTACCTCCTCACCCCCGCTGACACATGGAATTGTTACTGCGCAGCGACTCGCCTCATGTTCCGAGCCGCCATTAACTTTGAATCGAGCTGTACATAAAACTGCGCTGTGTGTGTTCCACAGTAGGAATAGTGCGCGGCAGTTTTAGATAAAGCTCGGTTTGTAATAGATCGTAGTCTGTGCCACTTATTTCTGGGTGTAACAGTCTCTTTCTAAAATCTCTTTTGATGAGCCCCATTAAGCCCTTTGCACACGTCACGGCTTCTTAACAGTACGGCGTATAAACCACGCCATAGGAAAAACGTGTCCGTCAACCAGCTTCCTTATTGGTCCGTACAACACTGACGACCGTGCCTAGACACGGCGAATAAACTAGTAGTTTTTAACGGCAATTAAAACGTGTGTGTACAAAGGGCCTTACTATAGAGGTTTTTAGCCTGCATGACTTTACCATGCAACGTTTCCGAATATTTTATAAGGTGATGGCATGTATAATGAGATATAAACACTATTTCATAGAAGGATAGAGAAAATAATAAAGGGTCAGCTTGAAGACAGCACGTGTCTAGATGAAAAATAATTAAGGCCTGATTTCTTCTTACGCTGATGTCAGTCGCGTACGCGGATAACGTAGTAGTACGCGCCGCGGACGTCGCGTCGCAATACCGTGCTTTATAGAACACAATGTATATACGCACGCGTGCGTGGCGTACGCGACCGACATCAACTTAAGAGGAATTCAGACCTAAGATTTTGTTTCTGAGGTTGATACTTATAAAAAATGATAATTAGATTGACACTTATGACGAGATTGATACTTATAAATACTTATACTCAAGTGTGGTACAAAAAGATATTATTTGGGTACGTGCGGCACCCAAATTATATATTTTTGCTCCTCTAGTGCAATCTATTTACTGTCCGTCCATTGCACTCTTCCCTAGTAAAGACCTGTGTCATTTCCTCCTCCATATCTAAAGTTGTATAATTGAACTAACTGAGAAAAATGCGGACATGGCATGACATTACACCTTGTCAGAAAATGTACTGCTTCCCATAAATTACTTAACTATAATGATGCGGTTTGCAGCCGGCCTCTTTACTTACCAGATAAGCTTGACACTTATTATGTTATATATGTTTCAAGTCATGCACTTAACTGGTTTTTGCTCTCATTTCTGACAGCTGCACATTAACACTTTTTTATGATATAAAATAGGAATATTGTTTGGTGTCATAATTTATTTTAAAATAAAGTACCCCGTACTGGACATTTTGTTATACTTGTTAAAGTTTCGACTGGAAATGCCTATTAACGCCCTAGTTTTCAAGTACTTTTTAATTGGGTTAGTAACATAATATACGTATTTATTTTTCAATATAAAACCAAAAAACTGGTACCTATCTAAAGGATATATTTTTATTTAAGACTAAGTTGCTGACCCGGCTGACGTTGTCCTTTCCAAATTTCAATTATTCATACCTAAAAACTATAGAAAAAAAGACGTCCAAATATAAACAAATTTGTCTTTCCTTAAAAACCTAATTGGACTATTAGGAACATTTGAAAACGGCAAATAGCCAAATCCGTCCAGCCGTTCTCAAATGATGCACTAACCAACGAACAGCATTTCATATGTAAGGTGTATCTATTCATACACGAATTCTCTTAAGGGGTCATTGTGCTCATCATTATGAACAATCAACTTTCACAATGGCACAAAACCTAAAATCGCGAAAAAAACAAGCTGTTCCCTAAATTTTGACGAGTTATTGCCTTGACGTCGAGTGCCGCCAATACAATTTATGGAACAGTTGATAGATTTTTTGCAATTTCAGGGTTGGTCCCTTATTGAACTAGTTGTTAGTACAATGACCCCTTAAGAGATTTCGTGTATGAAAAGATACACCTTATATACCTATGTATAAAGGATACATAATATAAAGTCGCTTTTCGTGTTTGTCTGTAAGTCCGCGTTGTTCTTGTAAACCACGCAACAGATTTTGATGAAGTTTTCACCATCGTTTAGAGAATTTATTAATCTGGAAGGTTTACGTGTATAATACGTTAGTATTAAAGTTCCATACTAAGAAATCTCGATGTTTTGTCAAGTCGTAAAAACTGTGCGAAGCTGGAGCGGGTTGTTAGTAGAAGATAGCTAATATTTACATAATAATATATAAGTAAGCTAACAGTCAAAATAATTATATGTACACATGTATATAAAAAGGGAGGGGAAATAATTAAGGCTCTCACAAACAGTCGTGACGCGACAGCGCGACGCGACTTTAACAAAACAATTTCTGACAAAACTTCACGGCGAACAATGCGGCGGCGTCGCGTCGCGCGACAATTCGCGCCAGTATGTAAGAGCCTTTATAAGGCATCAAAAAATTGGTCCGCATCGTTATTTAATAGGAAAAAAACTCTTGTATTACAGTTTCAAACTTTCCTTTCAACTATAATTATGTTTAAGTTGTTCAGAATCGCTTCTGTCCCCGTCATTATTCATCATTCTTAACTTCGCAGGTGTTACATCAAGTTCTATTTTTGTCCGGTATTTAATGAGGAAGCCCGTTTTGGATAAACTTTCTGCTTTAGATATCCATCATTAAATATTTAAATTACTTAGTTACATAAGTAGGTACGGTCAGTAACAAAAGCAAATTAACATTTCAGTTTTTTTAATCTTAATTATTGAGAGATGGCGAGAGAGTAGAGAGGCCTTTGCCCAACAGTGAAATAGTATTCAAATAATAAAAATAAAAATTGAGCAAAATGTTCATAATATTTGGGCTGAAATAAAATTTTAAGAGTATACCTACGTATTTGTCAACTTTAAAAAAAATTTAGTAATGCAGAAATCATGTTTATCAATTTAGATTATATTAATAATTAAAAGCTACAGCGTTAATGGACTTCTGTTGTGGATTGTATATTCAAACTATTAAATTAATCCTTGTAAAAAAAAAACAAAGTTTGTTTATCATGTATATAGACCTACCCCATATCACGATGGCTGTCATCAAAACCCAGCATATCGTTTTCGCCTCGAACAATATCCAGAAGAGTGTCTGGTGCCTAGAGGTACTTTTTTGCTACTTTATTTTTACGCCTATGAGTAAAATAATAATAGTCTTTTACTCCGAAACTAGACAGCATTTACAATAATGGTTGCAACAAAAATCACAAAATGTCTCGAATTTCAGTGTGCCTCTTGGCAGAGGTCTCCTCTAACAATTTCCGAAGTTGTCGGTCGCGAGGTCCGCGAAAAAATGTTCAGCTGTTCCATACTTAAGTTAATACCTACTGTGCAAGCCTTTTTTATAATATTTTACTTTTCTAACTTTGTCTTTGTTACTTTTTTATCTTTCTATATGTTTTTTGCCTTTTGACATTATTAGACTTTTGTTTCTACCCAAAAACCAGCGCCTTTCCTTTCCTTTCCTTACGTATTCATTTCCAACATCAATACTTACTGTTAAAAACTAAACTGTAGGGACGGCTTATTCAGTTCGATAGTCTAAAGCACCTCTTAAAGTCTGTAAAGTTAATTTTTTATCACTTAGTTTTGTCTTTCTTACTTTAGTAGCTTATTTATTTTGTACAGAATTGTTGCCTTCTAAATATTCAAGCATTCCTTTTGTTTGTGATTTCACCACCAATCCTTTATTTTTATCAAACTCAATGGCAAAAGCAAGCCTTGTTTACAAGCTGAAACTATTTTATGGCTTCTGAAGTTGCTACAGAACTTCAGAAGTTAATACAGTCATGGAATTTGCATAAAACATCCCCTACTTTTCCTTCAAATTGTATGCACATGGATATGAGAAAAGTTTGTTAAGTGGAAAATAGCGTAAGTATCTACTTGTTTTTACTACCATTCAGGGGTAACCTTACCTAGTTGCGATGGAACTTTTTAGCTTACTTTAGTGTGCAAGAATCGTATAAGCACGTGTTTGTTATTCTTAAGCAAGATTACGGACATCTAACATGGTGTTATCTTACAGAGCTGGTGTAAAAAAGGCAACGATTTCACTATAGGTACTTACCTACCTATTGTTTTTTTTAGAGCTCCAGGTGACCGTAGTAGATGTACCTACACTCGCGACAATCTAAGAAGTCCGTTTTGACGTTTCGTTATCGTACATTTAATAAAACGTTAAGCCTTGAGAATCAGTTTTAGGCAATGTAGGGAAAAAAGTTAAATTTACTCCAATAAATATAATGAAAACTTGGATTTTTAAAAGATAGGGATTTAGAGATAGTCCTGTAAATAAAGGATATCAATGAATAAATCCTCCTAAAATAGCAAATACAGAAAATTCAAAAATATAAATTTAATTTAAATATTTAATCCTTTCGTACTAAAATATTTTAATTTTTAAAAGATAGAAAAGCCGTCGATTACAAACTCTCTAAGTATGTTTAATCGATATGTCTCGAGAATCAGTTTATAAGCAACCAATTTTTTTTTCATCGCTACACGAAGGATTTTTGGAGCTGTCAAAACGGACTTCTTAGATTGTCGCGAGTCTAGTACCTACGTGTTTGATATTAATTTCAACTTGATGACTTTTGTTTCACGTCAAAATATACGTCGTTTATTTTAATCCATAGCTCTGGCTGAAACTGTAACACAGTAAACATTTTTTAGAACAAAAAACATATTAAAACATTATATAGAAGCTTCGTGAAAGTATCTAGGTTTTATACTATTCCCGGGGTCTATCGGGGCTTCAGATAGTCAAGAGAAGGTAATATAAATTTTTCACACCACCTGCTCGACAATGTCAAATTATATGTCATGCATACCTAACCTAAAGTAAGTCATTTAAGACCTGAGGTCTAGCAGGGTAATAATATTGTACTGAATTTCATTATGACCCGCTGGTTATTAATGTGATTTGAATTTGGAACATAAAGTAGAACATTTACGGTAAGTAGTAGGTACATTCCATGCATTCACCATTAAGATCTGCACTAAAAATTAATTGTTCGAAAATCGAACTGGCCACCACGAGTAGAATATTAAAAAAAGAAAAATAGAAAACAAATTTTAAAGAGGCGCGAATACTGTAAATTGAATTGCCTGGATACTAAATAAATACTAATACTACTTAATAAATACTTACACAAAAATGTCGAGAGACGATAGTGATTTGACTCCGGAGTACATTAAATCCGAAGCCATTGGAATTGCCAACAATCTACTCCCAGAAAAGTCCAAGGAATCGTACATTAAAGCCTACGACGATTTTTATAAATGGAAAACTACAAAGGGCGTCAAGTCTGTATCTGAATCAGTGCTTTTAGTCTACTTCCAGCATTTATCATGTGCAAAGAAGTCAAGTAGCCTATAGTGCATCTATTCGATGCTCAGGTCAACAACATGCATAAAAAATAATATACAAATTAATACATAGGTACACCAAATTACTGGCATTTTTAAAAAGGTAATCGGAAGGACATCGTCCTATCGTCGTAATAAATACTTGGATTCTAGTACTAATGCTTTTTATTGTCTCGTAGATGGTGTGAAAAGTAGTGTATTCTCCTCGGGGATAAAGGTGCCTTCACTCAGGATTCTTGTCTTTACTCCCTCGCTTTGCTCGGGAGTTAATGCTCAGAATCCTTCGTTTTGCTCGGGATTCAATACGGCGCCCGCTACATAAGACACTACTTTATCCCCTTAGTGCATAATCTACTATTAATAAATTGAAAAATACGTAGCGTCCAAAGGAAAGATGATTATTTATAAGCCAACAGATGCAATAATACCTACAAAGTAAACAAGGAAAGCGTTGTTTACTCATCTATTATGGGTTTATCTGTGTAGGTATATCATAGTATCATAGCGTATCTCCGGAAATTGTTTCCTTATCGCTCCATATGTACCGATTCACAATATATCTTCCTCCATCTGAATAACAAACAAATTGGAACAAAGTATCTACCTGAGGTTTTTTTTTTTGGTAAGTTAATCTTTATTTTATACCTATTTCATTGAGTTGGTGTGTATAATCAGTGCATTTATAAACCACCCAGCCTGTATCTAATAACTCATATTTACGGCTATTAGACGACCCCTAAAGAGTTCTTAACAAACTACTAAAAGTTTGTTCAGTAACGTCTTTTTTTTAAAGACCCTTGTATTATACGATACGTCAGTACTGCCAGTGCGTCGGGTAGTTAGTGCCGTTGCACAACTTGCTGCCTAAATAATAATTTTAACACGATGTTCTTACATGCCTATTTGAATGAAATTAATTGTCCGCGAATTGCTTGAATCTAAAGAAAAAACAAACAAATGACGATCTAAAAGATTCGTTTAAACATTACCTAAGACAATGTAGATATATGTCACCATAACATTGTGAGCACCGTTAGTTTCCAATCTATCTAGCGAGATTATAAACTATCGAAAAATTGTGAGCTGTTACAATATAATGCATTCATTTTCAGTAGTTTATAATAATCTATCAATGTCAAATCGTGAAATAACCTGCACTTATCGACAGTGTTCATAACCTGCCGGTTTTATCGGCCCTGATTGGTAGGTCTTGGCGGTAGCCGAATTGGTCGCAGTAACTAACCCAGGGCACCCCGACCAAATGGGTTACGTTAGGTTAGAACTGAGACCCACCGAGCCACGCGACCATCCTTCTTGGTCGAAGCGTAAGGTGCGTTCGTCGCATGCAAGTTTGATGTGAGTCGGTTTGCCATGGATAGAATATAATTATAATAAACTATCGAAAAATAATGCGTTAAATTGTAAATGGTTTGTTGCCGTACACAATGTTTGTATAGTTTATAATCTCGCTAGATAGATTATAAACTAGCGATGTTCATAATCTTATGGTGACATTACAAAGCTTTGAATTAAGACAAATGTGTCGAAAGTTATACAGCCTATTAACACGTAGGTACTTCTAAGTAAGCCGGTGTTATAGGAAACGCTCAATTTATTTTAAATTAACTTTGAGCTGAGTTTATTGTTTATTGAGTTATTCCATTCTAATACCAAAAACTAATACCACTGGTATTTGTTGGAACTCATATTTATTTTCTATTCCGAACCGATACCTAGCTCTTTAAATAATTAAATTTAATGTGCAAACTAATACCAACAACTTGAATTTGGTACAATCAACTCCGTCAAACCTAATCAAATTTTTGTTTTCTAATATTTTTATTTGATCGTAATAAAATACTATCCAAATACGCTTCATTCCAATATTTTACATAGGTATAGGTAAGAGTAGTTTAAGTGAATCATCTTGCAACTTTTTTTGGGGTATTCCTCAAAACGCAATGAAGCGTAACTAAAGTATTCCTCGAAACGCACCCACGATTAAATATATAGAGAACACCATGACGGATTCGTAACAAATGATATCGATAGACGTTTTAAAATTCAATTCAATTAAAAAAAAAAAAATTAAAAAAAAAAGTTCAGTTATTCAAATTTAACTGGAACTAGGTGCTTAAGCGACTTATTACTACTTAGCTCAATAATGGTAAAAATACAGGTTTTGAAATTGAATCATTTGTTGTTTTGAAAAGTACCAGGGTGACAGAAATGAAAAGAAAATAGGCGCCTAAAAAGTTGCACAACAACCAACGATTATACACAAAGAGGAATATAAAGTATTCGTTATTATTATTCACTATATCGATAGAAGTCTTAAAACTGTCCTATACCTTACCTATAACTGTAATGTCCTATACCTATTATAACTATCAGTAAAAACAGAAACTAACTGGAAGTAGTTGCTTATGAAAAACACCTGTTATTCTGGTAGGCGTCTTTCGGAAAAGCCATTGAAGTCTATAAATGCCCCATATTTATCAAGAATTTGACTATTTATTAAATATTATATTTTTGGTATTAGAATGGAATGACCCAGTTTATTCACACATTACAAGTAAATTCTCTTCGTCTCTTCTAAAACATCAGGCGCGTTTTAACGCGGCTCTTTGTTTCATGATGTTTTTCCTCGAGGCATTTCTAGATTAACTTTTTTAAACTAAAAAAAACCGGCCAAGTGCGAGTCGGACTCGTGCACGAAGGGTTCCGTACCATTATCTATAAAAACGACAAAGAAAAACGTTTCTTGTACGGGAGTCCCCCTTAAATATTTGTTTTATTTTAATTTAATTATTTATTTTTAAAGTGAATAATTATTTAACTAAATATTCTGTGAATATTTCAAGCGTCTACCTGTTGCCGTTTTTAATATCGAGAAAAATCGAGCAAAAATAACACGATTGTTGTATGGGAGCCCCCTTAAATATGTATTTTATTCTGTTTTTTAGTATTTGTTGTTATAGAGGCAACAGATATACATCATCTGTGAATTTCAACTGTCTAGCTATCATGGTTCATGAGATACAGCCTGGTGACAGACGGACAGACAGACAGACAGCGGAGTCTTAGTAATAGGGTCTCGTTTTACCCTTTGGGTACGGAACCCAAAAAAAGATGGAAATACCTACTATCGATTAATTTTATCAAATCAATATCATGCTACTGATATATTTGTGACGTGCACATACATTGTTCAGCGTACACTTTTAAACGAAAAGCAAATTATTCGATTAAATTGAAACTGTTTTCAAATTAAACATAGATAGGTACAGTGTCTGTCTCCATTCTAATAAAGTGTTACTCAGACCAAATAAAAAACCAAGACTTACACATGTGTGCACTTAGTGAGGTGTAGTTTGATTCTAAATGTGTGCGTGTGAGCGTGTATGCACAGAGCGGAGGTTTCTAATTTTGGCATGCTTCACGGTATTGTTAGCAGCGCTATGCCTGTTTTTATTTGATCTGAGAAGTGTTAATGATGCTTATATTATTATCTACCACAAGACGAAGCACTTTAAAAACATTATTGTATATTTTATTTTAAATGAAGTCTGGTCGTAGAGCAAGTTTAATAGAACAATGACGTGAGGCCGGTTTCGTAAACATGTGTGCACCTAGAGGCCAAATATTAAATAAAATAAAAATTGGTCTCTTTCTATCTACCTACATACCAAGTTTCATCACAATCGGTTCAGTAGTTTATTGCATAAAGAAGTAGAATATATCTAATACACACACACACTATCGTTATAATAAATATTAGTAGGGATAATTAGGTGGGCCAGGGAATATGTGATGAACATGGAAATCCATTATGCCTCCCTGGTAAACAGATCTGACTGTGTGTGTTGACAGCTGTTGATCATTTGTTATTATTAATGTAGTATTTTACCCACTTCTTTTATAAAATCAGGCGATGTAGGAATAATCAAGAAGGCGGATCACGCTTCGGAAGCTCTAAATCTCTATAGAATTAAATAATCTTTTATATTGTGCAAGTAGGTGCATATTTTTATTAACACAATTATTTTTATACTATATTTTTTATACTTTATTTATTTTTGTTAAAAAATTTCCGCTCCCGCCCCTTTGTATCCTGGCGCCCCTAGGTTCTAGTTAGGGTTAATATGGGCCACCGCTACTTCTTCTATTCTCAATACAAATAAAAGTGTACCTCGTATTTATGCCATCAACGTGGAGGTTGTATACTTATTAAAACTATGTTAGGTTACAGCTTATACGGTACATGCCAACCTGAAAAAAGTAAAAGTCTTTACTTAGCCTATTTTTTTTTTTTTTTTTTTGTTTTTGAGCACATTTCAGAAATATATACATTACAACCCCAAAAACATTTTTAAAAAAATCTAGTTATAAAACCTAAAACCCAACTACGACTAAGTATTTATTATTTTTAGATAATATTATACATAACACAACTAACTATTTACATAAAACACTAAAACTTAAAGAACTAACTAACTATATAAAATATAAAGTAAGGCGTCGAAAAATTCCTCCGCATCGCTGTCGGCTGGTAATGTACCCAAGAGACTGGCGGCATTGCCTCGTTGAATGGCAATGCTTAGCCTCTGACCAAGGGTTAGGGTTTCAACCCCAAACGGCTCGAAAATATAATTGCCTATAAGGCTATTAGGGGAGTAAGGGGAGAATGACAATAACATCTAGTCAGCCCCAGTCAACCTCACCTGCACGCCCTGGGAGTTTGTACACAAGCAACCAGGGACGACAGCCCCTCAGCTGTCGTGGTGCTCCCTGCTAGACAACAAACGAGGCAATGGCGACCGAGCTGTGGCGGTTTAACCACTCACTTGCTTGGGCAACCAGGCAAAAGAGGTGTCAGCAGCCTTGGGGTCTAAATAACTCCAAAAACGACTGATGCAGAAGGCAAGGGGAAACCACTGCATTATCTTCCCAAGACAGTCACAATGAAAGTAGCGTTAAATAGAGAACGATCGCCATGCGAACCGCTTAGCAACCGGCGCCGTGCTGCTTCCGGGGCGCACGGTGTTAAATTGACTACCGGCCTTGGAGTAGTAGGAGACCAGGCTCTCCATGGAAATTCAACTACTGGAATCTCCATCAAGCTGCGACAAACCCAGGCGATAGGAACATGGAATGTTCGCGGACTACTTAGTCCCGGAAAACTTACCATCGTGGAAGGAGAAGTTGACAGATGCGGTATTGACATTTTTGGGCTCAGTGAGACGCACTGGAAAAACAACGGACACTTCTTAACCGACAACCATGCCATCTATTTTTCAGGCAATGAAAAAAGCAGCCAGAACGGTGTAGCCTTTTTAATTCCTATGCACCGGAGGAACTGTGTGATGGGTTACGAACCAGTAAGCGACCGGATAATCAGCATTAAGCTGAAAGCATCGCCAGTGAATGTAAACCTCATACAGATTTACGCCCCTACGAGCACTGCAAGTGACGAGGTTATCGAGAGATTCTACTCAGAACTGGAAACCACCATAGCGAAAATGCCAAACAGAGAGCTTCTTGTCATTTTGGGCGACTTTAACGCCAAGATTGGTGTAAATGCCCATTATCTTGGCAAATGCGTCGGAAAGTTTGGACTTGGAACTCGGAACAACAGAGGTGACCGGTTAATACAATTTGCGTCCGAAAATGACCTAGTTATTGCAAATAGCCTGTACCAACACCACCCTCGAAGGCTATACACGTGGACATCACCTGATGGAAGGTACCGCAACCAGATAGACTACATCCTGGTTCGATCGCGTTGGAGGTCATCAGTAACAAATGCTCATACACTACCTGGAGCTGATTGCGGATCAGACCATCAACTTCTGGTCTCAAAATACAAGCTCAAATTGACAGCAACCAGAACCCTCGAAAAACATAGAAGGCTAGACGTGAATGATGTACCGAAATTCAAGTCGTTTGTGGAACACAACTGGACAAAATGGACAGGCGCAGTTTTGGACAACGAACCACCTGAAACACTTTGGAGCACAGCGAAGTCTCTTATAGAGCTCGCTGTCATGGGATCCAAAGCACCAACGGTGATTCACAAACGAAAACACTGGATGGCAGATAGCACCTTTGCGCTTGTTGAGGAACGCCGCAAGATGAAAGCAGCCGGTGCAAATGTTAAAGCTCTCAATGAAAAGTCTGCACAGATTCAGAAAAAATGCAGATACGATCACAATGCCTACCTGCATCATATATGTGAGGAGATCGAAGCTCATGCAGGTAGATATGAATCCAGAGACCTGTATCACAAAATTCGGCTTATTACCAAAACGCTGCCGTCCAAAACCTGGGCCATTGAAAACAGTAATGGTCAAGTGGTCAGCGAACTGGAGCAAATATCGGAAACTTGGAGATGTTACTGTCACTCACTGTTTAAAGATCCGCAGTCGCTAACCTTCGCATCAACAGAACCAGAGAGTGATGAACTGGAACCAGACATTCTTGTGTCAGAAATCAGAGCTGCCATCAAGCACTTAAATAATGGGAAGGCTACGGGCTCTGATGCTATCCCAATCGAGACTATTCGAGCATTGGGAGAACGCGGCGTTCATATCTTTCACACCATCTGCAATAAGATATGGCTGGCAGGAAAATGGCCGTCAGAATGGGCTCACACAGTATTCATTCCTCTTCACAAAAAGGGGTCCACCAAAAAGTGTAGCAACTACCGCCTTATTGCTCTAATCAGCCACGCAAGCAAAATATTGCTACACATTCTCAACGAACGTCTGAAAGCACATCTGTTGCGAGAGATTGCCCAAGAACAAGCTGGCTTTGTGAAAGGAAAGGGAACCCGTGAACAGATTCTCATTGTCCGTCAGATTATTGAGAAGGCACGAGAATTTAACAAGCCGACCTACATATGCTTTGTTGATTTCTCAAAAGCATTTGACTCTGTGAAATGGCCAACCTTGTGGAACACGCTATTGGAAATGGGCACACCTAAACACCTTGTGCACCTTATTAGAGAACTCTACGAAGGAGGAACAGCATCAGTGCGAACAGACGACCACGTTTCGGATAGCTTCCATCCCAGTGCAGGGATGTATTGTATCGCCACTCCTATTCAACATCTACACGGAGCTCATTATGCGAATCACCCTCGACGACTGGACTGATGGTGTTGCGATTGGTGGCTACAAAATTGCAAACCTCCGCTACGCTGATGACACAACCTTGTTTGCGACTAGTGCTGAACACATGGAGGAACTACTCCTTAAGATGGAGCGCGTGAGTCTTACGTTTGGATTGAGGATTAATCGCAGTAAGACCAAGATGATGATTGTAGACCGTAGCAACAACAACTCGCCAGACATGACACAGATTGCGAACTGCGACGTAGTTCAATCCTACATATATCTTGGTGCTATGGTCGCGAACAATGGCAGCTGCGTGGATGAGGTGAAGCGGCGTATGGCTATGACTAGAGGGGCAATGGATAAACTTAAAAAAATATGGAGGAATCGCAATATAACTAAGGCCACTAAGATCAGGCTCGTCCGTACACTTGTGTTCCCCATATTTCTGTACGCAGCTGAGACGTGGACATTACGAGAACTGGAAAAGAAAAAAGTTGACGCTCTAGAAATGTGGTGTTGGAGAAGAATGCTTGGGGTATCATGGACAGAATTCCGCACAAACGTCTCCATACTCCAAGAACTCGGCATCAAACAGCGTCTAACAGCACAAGTACAGTCTCGAATACTGAAGTTCTTTGGTCATGTCTCTAGGCGGAATAATGATTCCATAGAGCGTCTAGTGGTGCAGGGCAGAGTGGAAGGTAATAGGCCACGCGGGAGGTCACCGATGAGGTGGACCGATCAAATAAAATCCGTGGTTGGAAGCCCTGTAAATGAATGCGCCAGACTGTCATGTAACAGAACCAGATGGAGAGAGATCGTGAAGCGGGCAACGACTACACCTGCGATTGGACAAAGATCATCGTGACCACGACCGCTCTGTCAAGAGCGAAGCGAAGAAGAAGAAGAATAAGGCTATTATACTTTCGCCGCTTGAGGTTTTCCGCAGCCGCAGCGGCAGCGCCAGCACAGCACGCCGAGCCAGGAAGATGGGATGGCGCAAGAGTATCGACACACGTTGCGTCCCACACTAAAGGCCTACCCATCTTCCATGGGAATAAGGACATGCCGTCCGGTCTTTTGCCACCGTCGCGTGCCAAGCCATTGGGTTCTAATACAGCTGGAACGCCGACGGTGACAAGAGCTCGTCGGATGATGTCATTAATATTAGCGTGCCGCGCTAAGCGACCCGCACTTCGGCTGCAAGACAGGCCGTGGTGTCCGAGGCTGTTGACAACTTCGCCATAGTGACAGCGATGAGGAGTACAACATGGGGCTCCTAGGCGCAGGGAAGCAGCGATGCGGAACGTAGTGTCGTCGAACAAAGTTCCTAGGTTCGATGACGGTAGTGCATGAAGCCACAGACCCGACTCCCACTTACCCACAGCCAGCAGGCGCGCGCGCTCCGCAGTAGTAGCAGACGTGTCAAGCAAGTTGTTCTGTACTACTCTGCAGAGTGGCTCATCCCACCGTCTCTGGGAAGATGGATTGTCGGGCGGATCTGAATTCGGGCAAGCGAGTCTCCAGGCATCCATAGCCTCGGTGAGGCACGGCACGTCAAAATTAATCAGTGTGGAGGGAAGGATTTTCCTGATTAATTTCTCAGTACCGTGGACCGAGGATATGAATGCCGGTAAACTAATACTAGAAATTTTGCGGACGCCGAGGCCTCCCATACGGATGGGAAGAGTAGCTTGTGCCCAAGCTCGGTCGTCCATGGCCACATTTAGGATCAAAGTTAATGTATGACGGATAATTTGGTCCATTTTGTCTAAAAGATTAGTGTGCTTCCATAAATGCGAAGCGCGAAGGAAATATGTTAATTTAGGGCCGAAACAGCAGTAACGGATTAGGGTTATGGCCGAATGCATGTTAATTTGGAACAATCTTTCCGAAACGTCATTGAAATTTTGTATTTTTTCGTCAATGAAAATGGGAAAGGAATCCTCGCAGATTGGAGACCCAAGGAGACGAAGAGAGCTTTTTTCAATAATTTTGATTTCTGGGGCTATTGCGTTAAATTTGGGAAGTATCAGATGTCTGTCAGTACTGTCCACTAAGTATAATTCACATTTTGAAAGGTTGAGATCAAGACCAATGGACCTTTATTCGCTTTTTACAGAACGTTGTTGACTTTGGAAGAAAAGGTACTTTACTAACTTAGATAACTTAGCGAACTAGGTATTTATGTGGTTAATTTGCTGTAATCAAAAGCATTTTTGTTCAATATTTAGTTTATCTACCTGCCGCCTATGTACACAACTGCAATCATAATATACATATTGACGCTTTTTACAAAATATACAAATAAAATCAGCCAAGTGGAATGGGATTGCAGCCAAAACAAGTACCTCCACGATGTTAATTTGTTTTTACCTACGTGCACGTGCATGCACTCCTGCAGTGTATCCACTTAATAAAATGGGGACCATCAAGACAATGTAGTGAACATGACGTCACTAAAACATGTACCAAATGCAACAATACCGTTGAAATTCTTTGCGTAGAAGCTCTTATCTTTCTAGTCACGGACTGTTGAAAGAATGCAGTCTATGCAGTACATTTGGATGTAAACAATTTGTTGATAAGAGTCGGGTTTTTTATATTGTTCGTAGTTGGAATGCCTCCATGTAGTAAATTGTTGTTATTATTACTGGTAGACAGAGATCAAGCAAAGAAAAATACAATCTAAACATTGAGTGTATTTTCTTTGTTTTTTTTGTTAACAAATAGCGCACCTACTTGCCAGCTCAGATTTAGATTTGAGAACCAAAAAATGTATACCCAACTTAACGTTAACCGCTTAACTTGACGCCTGCCTTTTTTAACGGAATACCACTTAACTTTATTTGTTTACAAAGTAAGAAATAGAAATAATACAAAACAAGAAAAACTACATTGTACCTACATCTTTTCACGTAACAACTGCTTTCGTGCTTAGGTATAAGCTACCGTCCACGTCTGAAGTTATTATAACGGCAAGATTGGAGGATTAAGACCCGATTGAGATATAGATAAAACGTGTTCTTTAGACAGTGGATATTACTCTTGTACCTAGTAAAAGTTGTAAACAAGGACGATTGATTTTCTCGGTATTTTCATGTTTTCACTTTTCCCACAATTATTATCTATTTCGTAGCTGCTACGGGAGCTACGAGCTCCGAGAATTAAATGACAGTTTCGTAGTAAGCCGCCTACAACACAAACCACTGAATGCGTTTAGAGCTGAACATATTTACAACTTAATTATATCTCTGCCATCTTCAAACGATTGACAGAAACGGAACGATATTTTAGATTCGTTTAGGGCTAAACTAAAAAGTTTAGTAATAAATGTGGGTGTAGCTACTATAGATAGACCTTTGCTTAACCCTTAGGGGATTATAGGCGTGATGTTATGTTATGTTATTATAGGCGTGATGTTATGTTATGTTATTCATGCATTTAGTGATTTGTGGTGCGAGCGGGCTTTTAATCTAAGAAAATGCATAAAATAATAATAACTTAGGTAATTAATCGTTAATGTACCGCAATTTGAGAAAGTTTTCTGGAACCAATAAAGGGTTATAAAGTAAGAGAGCTCTTCGTAATATCATCCTAGGATTAATCAAGACGCCAGGTCGTTTTATATGCAGGATTTTAGCATGTGCCACTCGTAAAACACATGTATGTAGCATGTGAAATCGCTATAGTCACTATGTATTCTCGGGAAAATAAAATCTGATGAATTATAAAGCAGACAACCACTTCGCCCTTTTAGCATCAGAAGTCGGGACATATTGAAAGGGTTTTAGAATAAAATACCTAGTAAATTCGCCCTTTTAAAACAATGCTTTACGTATCCATATTTTTTCAGGAAATCTTTACTTTGCATTTGATTGTGTGTGTGTTCGGGACTTTCCCATGAAACCTTGGACTTGAATCTTGGAATGTGTCTATTTAATTGCTTTCCTCTTCTTAATTTTGTATCGACGGTACATTGATGAGGTGTATTACGATTTTTTAATGATACTTTGCAAATATTTATTCTAAGTAAGTAAATGAATTGAGAAAATGAAAAAGAAACGAATGAGTGTGGGGAGTTTCGTTTTTATTTATTAACATTCATTGACAATTATAATCAAAATAGAGCATTCGTTATGATATTTTCCAACAACAATTATTTATCTACCTTTAACAATGATATTAATTACTATAACATTTTAATGTGATACGCGTACATAGGCATCTGATACGAAACTTCGAGAAAGGAGCACAACAGGACCACAATTTTTTCAGCCAATTATATTACCTACTTAGAATACGATCGAGAAATCATGGCCGGTCTGAACTTAGCGTTTCGCGTATGTTCTCTCACTCACACTCGCCTCAGTCACCATTTGGTTCCTAAAAAATGTTACTGCACAGCCTACTTAAAGTTTGAACTGGCCATGATTCATCGACTGTATTGTACGGACTTACGATTTAGTACCTGCACAAGTTATCTAAAGTTATAATATAATAACTCTCCTCATCCGAACGCTATAAGAATTTGGGTATATCGGAAGCGTTAGATATCAACGTAGATAACATGAAGGAATCGTTGAAGAAGCGCTTCTTTGTTCGCCTGAAGAAAGTATTAATTAGTCTGCTTTCAAGCGGACACAAGGTGGCCTTCAACGATTAGATCATGCCGGTTTCGGTATACTCTATCGGCTTACTCCAATTAGGTCCGTACACTGCTCACCACAAACCAGATACATCACCCATGATCAGTGTCAAGGCTTTTTAAATGTGAAGACTCTACACAACTGCGAGGTGTGCAGGCTCAGGGAATATTGATTTAAAGCTCATGTGGGTATGCAACTTTATGTGGTCGCAGTGGACAAGGGTCTCACCCCGCTTTCCATGGTTAAAGAGATCAGTTCTCTTTAACCATGGAAAGCTCCGCCTCCGCAACTACCGATGACCGTAAGAAGGCATGGCAAAACAAGGAGCTTCACAGGCGCTTCTATGAGCGTGGTGTCAGATGACTTCACACAAGAGGTTGTTGAATTGTGGAAAGTGAGCTCGGTGGTCATTGTGTCGATTGTCATAACAGCCAATGGCCTGATGGGCAAAAGCCTCGAACAACATCTCTCGAGGCTCTCGTTAGGCGGTTTATTTATTTATTTAAACTTCTCGCACACAATAAGGTACAAAGGCGGACTTAATGACTTAGGCATTCTCTACCGGTCAACCAAGGGTGGTGAATAGATAGGACGGCGGTTGGATCAAGGGCCTGATCAGAAGGCAGTACACCTGGATACGGCTCGCATCGTGAGGTGGTTCCCGTCCCCTGTAGCCCTAACCATTGGTAGCTTAGAGCCCTGCTCCCGATATTTTTTAAATATTTTTAAATGTTTTTTATATCTTTTTTTTAAGAATTATTTAAAAAAATATTTTACATGAAAAAAAACGAAATAATATCTGTTATAGACTAAAAGATTATAAAAGAATACTAATAGAAGAAGAATATCTACTCGAGGGCTTTATTTATATGATGATTATTAATATTTAATTTCTTTGGAATTTCGTTTACGTAAACAAAGACAAAAACAATGCTTACTTATACCCCGAAGTCGCGCAGCAGATGTATCACAATTTCATACTATATCTATAAAATCACATTTGACTAAACTAAACACAATGGAATTGAATCGCTGCATAATTTACAATATTTTTACAGTTCCTTATTTCACTACAATTTATATGTAATAAAATATACAGCCAAAGCCTTTTAATACCCATTTATTCAACTAACAACACACTAGTAGTAGTACAAGTAAAAAAAATACGATTAAAAATAAATCCACAAAAGGCGACGCATCGTGAATAAGTCGCATATTATAATATTGTCAAAAATAAATTTATTTATTTATTTATAACATCTCATCATAAATAACATCTCTTCAGACAATTTTATTATTTAGCTAACCCAAGCCACTTAGGATTTTTATTCCATTTATACACATAATTAGGTATACTTTATTTACAGTCTATTTTTGTATAACAGCAAATTATTTTTAATGTGTATTTTATGACGTTTTTTTTATTCTGTTACAATCGTTAATGTTAATGTATATAAATCGCTGCATAATTTACAAATTTTTCAGATCCTAATTTCACTACAATTTATATGTAATAAAATATACAGGCAAAGCCTTTTAATACCCATTTATTCAACTAACGACACACAGTAGTAGTAGTACAAAAAATACCGGCCAAGTGCGAGTCGGACTCGCGCACCAAGGGTTCCGTACCACTATCTATAAAAACGGCAAAAAAATCATGTCTGTTGTATTTGAGCCCCCCTTAAATATTTGTTTTATTATGATTTAATTATTTATTTTTAAAGTGAATAAATAACTAAACATTCAGTGAATATTTCAACCGTCTACCTGTTGCCGTTATCAATATCGAGCAAAAACGAGCAAAAAAATCACGTTTGTCGTATGGGAGCCCCCTTCAATATTTATTATATTCTGTTTTTTAGTATTTGTTCTTATAGCGGCAACAGAAATACATCATTTGTGAAAATTTCAACTGTCCAGCTATCACGGTTCATGAGATACAGTCTGGTGACAGACGGACAGACAGACAGACAGACAGCGGAGCCTTAGTAATAGGGTCCCGTTTTACCCTTTGGATACGGAACCCTAAAAACGATTAAAAATAAGTCCACAAAAGGCGACTCATCGTGAATAAGTCGCATTTAATGAATATTGTCAAAAATAATAACATCTCTTCAGACAAATTCTATTATTTATCTAACCCAAGCCACTTAGGATTTTTATTCCATTTATACTCATAAGTAGGTATACTTTATTTACAGTCTATTTTTGTATAACAGCAAATTATTTTTAATGTCTTATGTTATAATAATATAATAATATCTATTTTTTAACGTTTTTTTTAGTCTATTACAATCGTGAATGTTAATTGTATATAAATCGCTGCATAATTTACAATATTTTTACAAATCCTTATTTCACTACAATTTTTACGTAATAAAATATACAGCCAAAGCCCTTTAATCCCATTTATTCAACTAACGACACACACTAGTAGTAGTACAAAAAACGATTAAAAATAAATCCACAAAAGGCGACTCATCGTGAATAAGTCGCGTATAATATTGTCAAAAATAAATAACATCTCTTCAGACAAATTTTATTATTTATCTAACCCAAGCCACTTAGGACTTTTATTCCATTTATACACATAAATAGGTATACTTTATTTACAGTCTATTTTTGTATAACAGCAAATTATTTTTAATGTCTAATGTTATAATAATATAATAATTCTAATTTTTCCGTTTTTTTAGTCTGTTACACTTGATTGACAATCTACAAAGTACTTTAATGTCTTAAATAAGTATCATACACATACAAGAAAATAGTATTTTCAATATACACGTCATTCACAGTCTCATCGAGTATGGATACACTGTGTCGTTAATTATACGAGGGCCGGCTCACACCCGCCGAACTAAATCAGAGACATACATCGTGATAGTGCTGTCACAAACATGTATAAAGTTGCTCACACGTCCTTGATACGTTTCGGTGATGTATGGCTCGACCCATACAGATTTGGGCGGGAAACAACGGTACATTTAACATTAGGAATTCTCACTTTTCGCAGCTTACTCGTACCCACGCTCTACACTCAACGTTTTTTTTGTTATTTTTTGTGCTTAGCACATATTTTTTACAACCACCGTACTTATAACACTATCAGTAGAGTATTAAGGACTTACGTAACGTTACTTTTTTTACACCTATCTAGACTGACATTCAACGAATACTTAATAATTACTTTGTTAAAAGTTAAATAAATAGATACATATTAATTTGTATAAATCACTGTCATTTTGATCGATACTTTATATACAGCCAAAGCCCTTTAATACCCATTTATTCTACTAACGACACACACTAGTAGTAGTACAAAAAACGATTAAAAATAAATCCACAAAAGGCGACTCATCGTGAATAAGTCGCGTATAATATTGTCAAAAATAAATAACATCTCTTTAGACAAATTTTATTATTTATCTAACCCAAGCCACTTAGGATTTTTTTCCATTTATACACATAAGTAGGTATACTTTACTTACAGTCTATTTTTGTATAACAGGAAATTATTTTTAATGTCTTATGTTATAATAATATAATAATATCTATTTTTTTACGTTTTTTTTAGTCTATTACAATCGTGAATGTTAATTGTATATAAATCGCTGCATAATTTACAATATTTTTACAAATCCTTATTTCACTACAATTTTTACGTAATAAAATATACAGCCAAAGCCCTTTAATCCCATTTATTCAACTAACGACACACACTAGTAGTAGTACAAAAAACGATTAAAAATAAATCCACAAAAGGCGACTCATCGTGAATAAGTCGCATATAATATTGTCAAAAATAAATAACATCTCTTAGGACAATATTTTATTATTTATCTAACCCAAGCCACTTAGGACTTTTATTCCATTTATACACATAAATAGGTATACTTTATTTACAGTCTATTTTTGTATAACAGCAAATTATTTTTAATGTCTAATGTTATAATAATATAATAATTCTAATTTTTCCGTTTTTTTAGTCTGTTACACTTGATTGACAATCTACAAAGTACTTTAATGTCTTAAATAAGTATCATACACATACAAGAAAATAGTATTTTCAATATACACGTCATTCACAGTCTCATCGAGTATGGATACACTGTGTCGTTAATTATACGAGGGCCGGCTCACACCCGCCGAACTAAATCAGAGACATACATCGTGATAGTGCTGTCACAAACATGTATAAAGTTGCTCACACGTCCTTGATACGTTTCGGTGATGTATGGCTCGACCCATACAGATTTGGGCGGGAAACAACGGTACATTTAACATTAGGAATTCTCACTTTTCGCAGCTTACTCGTACCCACGCTCTACACTCAACGTTTTTTTTGTTATTTTTTGTGCTTAGCACATATTTTTTACAACCACCGTACTTATAACACTATCAGTAGAGTATTAAGGACTTACGTAACGTTACTTTTTTACACCTATCTAGACTGACATTCAACGAATACTTAATAATTACTTTGTTAAAAGTTAAATAAATAGATACATATTAATTTGTATAAATCACTGTCATTTTGATCGATACTTTACATACATGAATTATTACCAAATGAATTTAGGAAACAACGTTCAACCTTTGGATATTGACTATAGATTTATGTTGCTAACTAAGGTGAAGTGTCACCCCAACATAATTAATAGATTCGAGAATGAATAAAGGGCAGTGCGTGCCTAAGATTACAGCTTTATGAGACAGTGGGCAAGCCTCCGGGTACACACGTAATCGCTTCATATACCCACAAGTGAGCTATAACGGCGGCGCCATGCACTACATCAATTCTCACGGACAATTTCTTACGTTATTTCTCCATCGTGTTTCAGGTAACATAGAGTAGCACATAAGACCAAAATCGACATTTAAGTGCATGTTAACATTAAAATATTAACAAAGCCGTAACCAACAATGAACAACAATGTTTTATATACAATTTTTAAAATCGCTTAGAAACGTCTATAAAATAGATCACACTGTTAGGCCGTCTACATCACTTGTAGTTCTGCTCGGGCAAGCGAGCGGTAGCGTGGTCATTTTCGTTTACACAGACGTGTCTCAGGTGAGTCCACCAATGTTACAGTTCACTTGGTACATGTAGGTGGCCAGCTCCTCGCCGGTGAACTCGTCCTCGACCTCGCGAAGACTGGAGTTGGAGATGCTACGAGGGGACTCGACGGAGTCGGAGGGGTCGTGGATCCGCAGGCGCCACGCGCGGGCCCAGTGCCCGGTGGGAGACTCGTTAACGGTTTGTAGATCGCGCCCGTAGCACTGTAGACACAAACATTAGACATTAAAAATAACAATGAATTAGCACAAAATAACGTTAAACAGTTATAGTCGTAATCATCCACGAATATGCACATTTTCGATTATCATTGTTTAGGTATACTTAACCGAAAATATACATGTGCCACACACATTCTTTGTTTTTAAAACGATTAAAAGAATGTTTACGGTATCCATTAAAAACATATTAATGACAACCGGACACTATCAAAATGTTATGTAGGTCGAATATTTTTAGATGATGACTTCGAACGATCAACTCTGCTCAGTAGAAAAATGCAGATAAATCCAAAAAAAGCAACACAAAAAGAACAAAATATATGACCCAATGTTTTGTTCCCTTTTGTGCTCGATTCAAGCAGAAATGGGTTTTATTCAACACAACAATGTCCGATCAGGGAAACAGATGTGTGCACATAACGGCTGATGAAAGTAGAACTCACATTAAACAAGCCGAAAGCTTGGGATAATATTATGATTTTCCCTGTCACAACTCTCAATATAAGACAGCTTCGTGTCAGCAAGCAAGGGAAAAAGAAACGAAAAAATAATCAGCTGTTCCCTACATTTATGTTCGCCGACCTCGTTTAAATAGGGAACAGCAGATTTTTCGCGCCCGCGATATCGCGTCTGTTTGCACGAGCCTTAACGTTTCATGAACAACGCAATCGAATGCCTTAGACAAGTCACAAAAGATGCCCAAGGCATCGCATTTATCTTCCCATGCATTATAAATATGTCCTGAAAGTTCAACACCGGCCGGCATCAGTAGTTGAACGACCCCTTGTGAATCCGAACTGTTTGCTATGTAACAATTTATGTCTATTAAAAAATCTTTGCTCTAAAATTTACTTCTCAAAAATTTTACTAAAGGTAGGTAGTACTGAAATAGGTCTATAATTTGTGGGGTCTGATGTACTACCTGATTTAAACAAAGGTATTATTTTACTATTTTTCATAAGGTCAGGAAACTCCCCACAGTCGATACAATTATTAAAGATAAGAGCTAAAGTAGGTGCTACGATGTCAATAATAGACTTAGCTACTTCTACAGAATTACCCCACAGATCTGGAGTCTTTTTTACATTTAAAGTGTGAAAGGTTTTAATTATGTCTCTACAGGTAATATGTTCAAAAAGAAATTCCGAATCGTAAAAATTAACATTTTCCTTAAGCAAAGACTCAGCAACAGAAGGTGATGAGTTTAGGGATTTAGTAGTTGAAACGGGAATATCTGAAAAAAAAATCTCAATGGCCTCGGCGACTTGTGAGTCTGATTTTATTATTTTGTCATTAATAGACAGGCTGTAGTCAGTATTTCGGTTACTAGACCTTCCCGTTTCACTATTAATAATATTCCAAGTCGTTTTAATCACATTACTACTGTTTTTAATCTTCGAACTCAAATAACGCGACTTGGCCATACAACAAACTTTTTTAAATAATTTGGAATAATTTTTAACATATAAATTAAATTCAGCAGTGTTTACATAATTATGTCCTTTCATTATACAGCTCATACAGCCGTGTTCTACTTTTATGAATACCAATCGTAGCCCAATCACTGAAAGATACATTACTATTAAGCGAGATAGTCTTGGGAATAAAGGTGGAATTAATTTTTTTACAGTATATATTAAAAAAATCATCATAAAGATGATTAGGGTCAGCTTGAATTGACAAAACCGGTAATTTATTAATTAGTTTTTCTTTAAAAACTTCCAAGCGACTTGCAGTTTTGGGGTTAAATGTGATATCCTTTTTAGCCACTTTGTTGTTTTGGATTGGGATAGTAACCCTTTGCCCGCAATGATCAGAATCTAGTAAATTTATAATTTCTTTGTGGCTTGGTATAACATCCGCATAAATATTATCTAGGCATGTGGCACTAGTAGGGGTTATTCTTATATATAACTATTTGTTCAAATTCCTTATTAATTTAGTGCTTTATCTATTTCTCCTACTTTTATAAAATACTAGCTGATGCTCGCGACTTCGCCCACGTGGATGTCTGTTATTATATACTAAAACTGTACTCGAGAACCACTCTATCCATTGGTGAAAACAGCATGAAAATCGGTGCAGTAGTTTTTGAGTTTATCGCGTACAGGACGACAGACAGACGCGGCGGAGGACTTTGTTTTATAATATGTATTATTATGAAAATAAAAAGTTGAAGACGAAAGTCTATGTCGTGGCCATCTTAGAATTGATCATGTCATGAAGTATTCGGCCATTTCATGAAATAGTTGTATTTCATTATAGAAAATCGGCCGCTGGCACAGAATAAATAATAGTACCTACTAAAGCCGGTGGTCACATTATGATGTGGTCTGGCTAGATCATTGAATACTGAACGTTTGACAAAATGGACAGATACACGCACGGCTACTTCACGATGTGGCCAAACATAAGTGATCATGTCGGTAAATAGTTAGATTGTCCACAGGTAGAGGCGTTGATGTCGCTTTATTTTTGTTGTGCATCATGGGGGCGGCATACAAATAAATCAAACAAATTGAGAGTGACGACGCAATATTGGATTTCCAAATAAATTTTATTATGAAAAGCGGTCAACTTGGAAGTAGCGCAGCCACTGCTGCGGCACCGCTTAAGGTGAAGGTTAAGGCTGTTAAGAACCGAGCGTGCAAAGCGAGCGGTGCCGTGGCAGCGGCCCGCGAGCGCTACTTCCAATTTGTTCGCACTCGCTTACTGCGAGTCAATTTTGACTACACCTTAACCCATGGATACCCTACATTAATGATATGGCCTAACGTTGACTGACATGATATCAGATGTTGACGTTCAAACGATATAGTAATTTCATGAAACACAACCATTTCATGAAATCGTTGAACACTTCATAAAATGATCAATTCTAAGGCCCGTATTACATCAGAATCTCACTCAAAACTCAAGCATCACTCAAAACTCGTTTAAAGCCTTTTGATTGGTTGAAACAATTGTAAGTAGTGCTTGAGTCTTGAGTGACGTTCTATAATATGGGCCTAAGAACTGGCTACGACATCTACACTAACGACATCGACATTGCTAAGCGTCGAAAACTCCTCACTACGAACGCTAGTTTAAACCTGCTTTTGACGAGAACTTCTTTCATGGCTTAGTATAAACATAGAATAGAAATACTTCGGCAGACAAACCTGCAATAGATTCAAGGCACAAAATACAGTTGATCCATTTAAATTAAATTAATTCTATGAACCCTAAATACGGGTACACAATAATATAGCCTGCAACGTTAGAATTTTACATGGAATCTTGTACATTGTAAGTAGGTAACTGCTAAGACATGGTTTTAAGGAATTGCCACGAGACGGCAATAAAGAGAAGAATAGATATGTAGAACGAATTATTTTTCAGACACAATATTTGTTTAAATGCGCCTACGAAGACGTTCGTTAAGTTTGCAAAGTATTTTTCGTGTTCCAGGAAGGAAGACATTTACTAAGACTGTATTTTCTAATGAAAACTAGAGGGGTGAAATTCATATTTCTGAAGAGTACGTTTATTACCGCGAGTCCCCTTAGCAAAACATTGTATGAGGCTATTAATGCCCAAGCTTGACATTAGAATAAGTGTAAGGAGTAGCACACATTTGCACTAACACTTAATTTAATGACATTGCTCGCATTTCACATGGTATTTTCATGATTATTAAGATTCAACCCCTGCACGCTTTGGCATATAAATTGGCCTTGGCAGAGAGACCTTTACCCGCCAGCCCATTAACAGGTTGTTCCATTACAAATGACAAAAAGAGAATCATTAAGTTACTGAGCACGAAATGGCCCAAGCGGCGGAGGTTAGGCTGAAGATAACGCTAAAATAAGTAGAAAGGAAACATATTTTCATGTGCAGGAAGCAGAGTTTTCCTGCATCTGCTAATAACCAACAAGTATCACAAATTGTCTTTTTCCCAAACGATAGCGATATCTGTCTTAAGACAAGTTATGGAATCAGGCGTTACTTTGCGGAAATCCATGACAGTACAATGTTCTGTTCAAATATTTAGTTTTAATTCCGCAATAAAACTAAAATTGAATGTTCTTACATTACATTTTCCTTATTTTTAATATCTGTCATTCTTTATTGGCGTAATGTTTAAAAGTGGTCATTAAATCGGTGATAAAATCATACAAAATCTATTTGGATATAATTATCTGTTTTACATAGTGAAAACTACTGTTAGGATACCTACATATTTTAGAAAATATGCGGTTAGAAACTACAAAAAAATTCATAACGTCATGTAATTTTTTTTTCTAGTCGCATATTTTAATATACTATTTGTACCATTCATTACCAATGTGAACGGCAAACAGCTACGCCTGGAAAGCTATTTGAATTAATTGATAAATTTTAATTTGTAAAAGTAAGTTCTTCTCTACGAGCTATTTTGCTTACTTTATTTCCCTAAAAACAGTACAATTAAGCCCCTAATGTATTAAGTTTACGATCATTGATGAATTATGATCGCAAAAACGAAAACCTAAGCGGCTCGAGAATATATTATGGGTGGGAAAACGGCTTGCTGTAAGCAATCCAGACCTCAGCTTTATTTCGGAGGCTACCTCAATAAATCCAAGGGCAAAATTATCACGTAAGCCCGAAGAGTTTAAGATGTTGACGTAAAATATGAAAAGGCATTAAATCTAGAAAATTGCTCTCAAAGATTCCTCAATAAAATATAAAACGTAATAAAATGGACATTACAGCCGGTCAAGGGCGGATCGGCCCTAATACGAGTTTTTTTAGAAACAAACCAATAAACTTTACCTAGTATTTATTACTGTTGGTTATAACCGACTTTTTATCTTATACGACATCAAATAAGGAGAACAAAAATAGGATTCAATCGAGTTGTAAACCAATATGAGTTAAAAAATATGAGACTCGTTGGAATATCAGTATTATCGAATGATTCCTTCTATAACAATATTGATGGTCATTATTCTTGGCTAGTTTATAACCTGATACATGCTACTGCGTCTGACTGTGAAGGGCTATAAATTCATTACTTTATTGTCATTGTGTGGATTTGTTTTGGCCGCATTCGTACATTTATTAAACCAGCCATAAACATTCATGGCATTCTAATCTCCTGCCACTATCATCAAAGAATATTAGGTTTCTCGACACACGACTGTATATCATACGGTTAGTAGCACAAGGTTAATAATACATTTTCTTCTAAAGCAATTAAAGAAAGTCGTACATTCATGTGAGTTCCTTAGAACTTGGCACTCATTTAGATCTCAATTGCTTTATCGGCAATCCTAGCAGTTCCGCATGTTCTTTGTAAATAACTTCTTTTCTCACATCTTTTTGGTAAGTTCGCATTTAGGAACACTTTTCGCCATTTTATGGTATTTTATTTGGCGCTTTTAATAATTAGCCACGATAAAATTAATCAAATCCGAAATATTTTGAAGGAAATTGCTAATCTGTGGCGGTATCTACATCGCCACATGCGAATTACGCATCAAAGATCTGACGTCACACAAAAATCCTGACGTCGCATAAATCCTGCATCGCGCAGTTAGAGTTTACCGCGCGATGGACATACAAGAATCCAATGAATCCAATAACAATCGTTGGACAGTTGCCCGCTAGACACAACACCCGTCTGGTCGGAGGATCCTCCCTTTTCTATATGGTGGCTGAGTGAACTTTACACCCTGTTCGTCATACCCCTAAATTTGTGACCCCGAATATGAATGTAAACGCAGCCTTCCTGCAAGTACTCCAGCGTGACGTCATCATCATAACTCCCGCAAGCTTTCGTGAGGCGAGTTACACAGCCAGCCAACTCGGCCACGGCTTCAACGGGTATCCTGACCACCAGCATGCAGCCATTCCTGGTCATCACCCCGACCCACTGGGGATAAAGTTCACTGAAGATTCGTCTTCGTCGTCGTCTTCTCAACAACGTAAATGACACAATGATTGTTGTTGAAAGGCATTGCCAATTACCCTGCAGTTCTTTTCCTCGTCATCCTATACTCCATTTTGATTTTGACATTTTTTCTGGTCATCCTATCAGTCTCCTGGTTTTATTAGTTAGAAAGATCATGAATTAATTTGGGAACGAAATGGTCTTCGAAAAGCTTCAATACGTCATGAAAAATAAATCTAGCCGAAACTAACTAAACGCTCCGGTGTTTAGCTGTGGCCAGTTTATTAGAATTTGAAGCCAACTTTATTCATGGAACCACTGGTCCACGGTTTTACATCGGTATTATTGGCAATAGTCACGAATTTCTGGCAATAAACTGTTATTTGTTTATCGGAATTAAGTAGTAGAATGAAAAGTTATGAATGGGATTTGTGAATGTTCAAAATAACGTTAACAATCGTCGAATTTGTATCCATGCGTTTTTATTAATATTATGATTATCAAAGTTGTATTTTGCTGATTGGATCTGGGTAGGATTAGATAACATTTCCAACATCATAGAATAAGTTATAAGTAAGTACAGAATTTTCTTAGAAAATCGTCTAGCAGAAAGAGATCAACTGTTGTTCAATCGTTCCCAAGAAATCTTATCAATAATAATGGATTTTGGCCATCAGGACAAGACGGTGCAAAATCATTTAAAAATATTTAAATTCTAATGACAACATGATTATCAATCAATACGAAAAGTTGAATTTAATTAAACAAACTTGACATTGTACAAATTATACTTTCTTGATGCTATTACATTCTTGATGCTCATTTTATGACGTTCACTAACATAAATAAAACTGATATAAATATGACAGATTATCATAATTAATGCATTTATAAGAAAAATTAATATTATAATAATAAGTGACTTGTTATTGATCAAGACTTTACGTCACTTACAGGTCTAATGGAGCCTTAAATCTGATATGTTTACTATTTAAATGACACTTCCCGGAAGTGTAATTTCTTTGGTCTCATCTCATCGCCAACGTTCTAGTCAAATCGAAGCTGCATCTACTTAATAAAAATCTTAAATAAACTGAGAGACAACGCACTGCCCTGACAGGTCAAGGAGCATTTTTTTTGAAAATTCGTCCCTTGTAAGGCTTGATTAGGGGATGAGTTTGTATGGAAGTACTTCATTTTATCGGGCTCACGGCTTGTACTGAAATAAATTATTACAGCTTTTTTTGTAATAGTTAGCCTACTAGTAGATTAACCAGTGTATCTGAGATCATACTTTGTCAAGAAATTCAAACAGAAGAGGCTTTTATTCTGTGGTCTCAGCTCAATACTACGGATAACATTAAAATAACCGCCTCTGTGGCCTAGTGGTAAGACCACCAAACAGTCTCAGACCCAAAGGTCCCGGGTTAGATTTCCAACGCGGCCAAAATTTTCTGCTCGGTTTTGGTTGGTGGTGGGGCTTATTCTAAGTCCACCTGGCGAGATACCACCATCTTATATAAGTCTGTCGCCATAACAACAATGCTCAACAGCATATTATTGTTGTGTTTCGGCAGTAGATAGTCAGATAACCAGATCCTCTGTTGAGGATTCCGGGTGAAGCTCGCTTCCACCTCCGGCCTGATCATCACAACCCATCAGGTGAGATGAAGGCCAAGAGCTTCCCCAAGTGGATAAAAAAATAAAAATAAAATAGTACCTATAGGTATACGTTTAGTTGTTTTGTTTTTACTTAGGGACCCCGAATATTAAATGACAATTGACTGCCATTGTTTTATTTAATTAGACATAATAATAAATTGGAAGTGCCTGCGCTGCCGGCGCTGGTTGCTGAATTGGCTGCCGGTGCGGACTTGGTTGTCAGTTTGGCGTATGGAGTAGATAGGCAGGGTAGGCATAATTAAAAAAACATGTAATAGAGCATTATTTTTTCCATATTCCAGTAATAAAGTCATAAAGTACTACCCGAAACCGAACTAGTAAGATTAGGTTTAATAATTTTAATCGCAAAAAACGTTAGGTTAGAACTGTGACCCCCTACGCACGAGCCGAGCGAGCGAGCGAGCGTAGCGAGCGGTGCCGCAGCAGCGGCCGGTGAGTGCCAAAAACGACTAGAATATGCAGAAAAACATATTTTCGTTACAGTTAGTTAGTTGGGGTTCTGAATACTGGAAGGGTTTCTATAAACGCCGCGCCACCGGTGTCCATTATTACACTGCCGGTTCCCAATGGCGTTATTTTTGTAAGCCGGCGCCGGCAGCGGAGGCACTCCCTAATACATTACTCTATTTCTTTCTAATACCTAGTAATAGTTTTCCGAAATAAATAAAATCACCCTCTAGCTATCATTAGCGCGCAATTTACTTTGGAGGTCAACAGACTTTTGATGTGATGGAGATCTTTGAAATACCTTATTTCATGCTTTTATTTGTAGATTTCTGTTGTTTTTTATGCACATGTTTCTGTGAGAATAAATCATTTTTTCTCTCTTTCTTTTTGTCCACCAAACATACATACTTACATAACATTACCCCTTTAATTCCCCAAAGCCTAAGCATGTACCTACATCCACATTTCGACAGTTATG
Organism: Lithophane ornitopus; assembly: GCA_948473465.1. Taxonomy (NCBI): domain Eukaryota; kingdom Metazoa; phylum Arthropoda; class Insecta; order Lepidoptera; family Noctuidae; genus Lithophane; species Lithophane ornitopus. Next base: position 13,013,913 of record OX419613.1, read on the forward strand.
TTTAAGTTCCATGTAAAAGAAAGCGAGGCACACATCCTAACTCCGGGGTGCTACTGAGAAATACCTCATAGACAAACCCAATAACACTTTGTCCGAACCGGGAATAGAACCCAGGACCTCATGCTCAGCAGTAGCACTTGCTACCACTACACCCACGAGGCAGACTCAAAATAAATAGTCGATGTCTGATGAGTCGTCATAGATGCCGATTTAGTGTCAGAAGATTTAACTGCATGAAACATCATTTTGAATGTTTGAAGTGCCTCTCATTATAGCGGCAGTGTTATCTTTTGAACCAGCCAATTTCTTTGGATAAGATGTATCATGACGAATGACCTGAATCAATATTCAATACTAAAATGAAAAGAATATAATATTTTGATACAACTTTTCGCACTCAAAAAAAAGGTACAAAGGCGGACTTAATGCCTTAGGTATTCTCTACCAGTCAACCAAGGGTGGTGAAGAAATTAGATGGCAGGTGCTCTGATTGAGAGGAACAAATGAAAAAATATAATATATATCATAATGTATATATATATATATTATGATGAATTATTGGGTTCACCCAGGTGGACACATATATTATATCAGTAGCGCGTCATTTAAAAATTCATTCTAAAAATAAAACATCTAAGTTGACGAAAGGGCTATTTAGGTAGGCAATGCAATGCGTCTTCAATACCTAATGTATGAAGGTGGAGGTTGAGTCAACATCTATATTTATACTGGACCGTGACGTAATGGTCCTGTTTATGGAACTCTTGAGTGCTCCTTGAAATATTATAATATTTTTTTGGAATTGGGCTCAACAATCCACTTCTTTCGATAATTCTTCAGCCGTTTTGACATTAGAACACCTGTTGCGATTCCTGAAGGCCAGTTCTCGTACCTACTTAAAAATCATTCAAATTCAAGGCTTAACCTCATCTCAGGACACACATGTCAAAGACTTGAAAAAAAAAATGTAGGTGAGGTTTTTCCGACAGATTGAGACTGAGATTAGAATGCGAAGGTTTTTAACCCTTCCCGACACCGTAATATCACGGGCTCTGAAGATAATGCTCGACTCGCCACACACGTAATATTACATTATTTTACTGTAGCAGTTCTTAGTGCGTATAAATTCCATAAATATAATTTGTAAATTTTACGATTTAGGACGATCTGTTATTGATATGGCCATTTTTTCAATGTTTCGAATGATAAATATTGTGAATTTTGAGGTTCAAATTCAATGTGTTCCTCAATGTGTTATCTGTCGCCAATCACGTAATTTTACGGATGCTAGGAATGAGCGAATTCGATAAATACTTATTAATAGGTTGCCTAGGAATTAAAAAGGCACTATTGAAATTACACCCACTTTTACTACAAAATAAACTACTTGTACTAGGGTTACTAGTACAAGTATGTTTATTTTGTGTAATGTTTTTACAATAAAATGTATTAAAGCTTAAATAAAAAATAAAATTTAAACATTGATTGTGTTTCCGAATTTTATTTTTGTTAATAAATAAATAATAATTATATTCGATACTAGCTGCGCCCGCGGTTTCACCCGCGTAAGTCTCGATCCCGTGGGAATATCGGGATAAAAAGTAACCTATGTCCTATTCCAGGTCATGGTCTTTCTTGGCGGATAAAGGGTTAAAGTTACGGAAAATGCCCCTTCATTTTTCGTATTATATATAGGTGTGGGGGATGCTTACCCCAAAGCCGAAAGACGTCGACCAATAGTGGGTGTCTTTAGGCTTAAATGATGATGATGTATTGTTCATGGCACAAAAATAATGTTTCAAGCACACTTTCACAGTAGTTTATTATAATCTTACAAGCCGTTCCTTATTTTGGACCCCAAAGTTCAAGGAGCTCGTTCAGCGAGGTAGCCTGAATTTATGAAAATTAATATTAAAATCGCACAAATAATTAATGTGATATGTGATTTTTATATTTCATGTGATTTTTTCATTATTTAAGCAATACAGCCTGTTATTAAAGCATTGACATTGAAGTTCGACCCATGTTTTGAATTAATTGAAGGTGTTCTTCAATTAAAGTTATCTTGCTTATTTATCAATACGGTTGTTTATTTTATTATCTTTATAATGTAGATACCTACCTGATAATTACTAAGTATTTTTTGATGATAAAAATTCATAAAGGACACAACAACAAGCAGGTAGGTACATCGATCAACTGAAGGACAAATCAATACAAACAACTAAAACATCGACATCCTTCTAGGGATCCTTAAATATTTCAATCTTCTTATGCTGTTGGTTGGTTCGATTCGCAGCAGATTCGTCTCGAAGAGTCTTTTCTGACTGGTGTTCTATTACCGCGGGAGTGCCTCAGGGTGGCGTTTTCTGTCCTCTTATGTTTTCTATTTTCATTAACTGTCACCAGTCATCTCTTCCCACTTCCATCTCTACGCCGACGATCTGCAGCTTTATAATCACTTCTTAAAGCATGATGCGGAAGTAACCGTGTCTGCCATGACAAGTGGCCTAAATTTGATTAGCGAGTGGTCGCGGGCCTGTGGACTGCAAATTATTAACCCTAAAAAATCCCAGTCCATAATTATCGGCGGAAGATATATGCGGAATAGGCTCGATGTTGCGACGCTGTCTCCACTCTGCCTGAATGGAGTTCGGATCGAATACGCAAATACTGCTAAAAACCTGGGGGTGACCATGGACTCTTACCTATCGTGGACCATGTTGGTCAAGTCAGTCTCAAAGTGCACTACACTTTCCATTCCTCCAGAGCTTCTTGCCCTTGAATATCAAAATCTCCCTTGCTCACACTCTCATACACCCCAACATAGACTACACTGACGCCTGTTATTTGGATGCCACCGAGGAGCTTTTAAATAAACTTGAACGTTTGCAAAACATCATTTCTAACTTTCGCTAGATACTCAAGTGGCTCCCTATTCGACTTTGCAGAAACTTTCAGATATTATGTCTACTATTTAACATCCTTCACAACCCTAAAACGCCATCCTATCTGCGGGAACGCAGATAGGATGGCGCTTTAGATGGCATTCCTTCTGATGCACCTTGCAGGTCGCATCTTAGAAATCTCTTTAAATCCCCTTCCCACTCAACCAACTTCTACTCCTACTCCTTCACTGAATATTCTTTCCACTTCGTCATAGTTGCTTAATATTTTTTAAATATAACAATTGCTTGCTTAATTGCTTAATAAGTACATATTTATATTTTTTTTCTACGTTATAATAATGATATCTACATATTTTATTGATATTTATTTTAGAAGTATGTATGTATATTTTTTTTGTTCTGTCTTCTACACGTTGTCTACATCTCTTAATCTACTTTCCTGTCGCAGTTACGCTGGAAGAGATTTCTTTAGAATCAAGCATCATCCAAGGATGATGCTTGATTATTCCTACACCAATAAATGTCCAGTTATTAACTGTTGGATAGGAATAAGACACACACAGAAGGTGTCCTATTTGGACACACTATCCACATAAATATAGAATTTCAAGTGATGTGAAAAAAATGCTTCTTCTCAGCTGAGAAGAATCTAATGACAAATGAAGCTTACTTACTAAAAAGTGTTAGTGAAGCGTTAGTTACCATCGCCCATTGTTCCCAAATAGTATTTGATTGTGGGCCTGACCTCACCTGCGCTCGGGGCGGCGCATCATACAATTGTGTGGTGGCGGTGGATAGCCTGCGCAGGCGTCGGGTACCTCGCACACTGGTGCAGGCCCCTGGGCCCCCGGCTCGCAGCCGCTGCGACGCTAGCAGAGCGCTGTAACTGCGCCCCATCCGCGGCCCCGCTCGTCCGCACCACGTCGCTAACGTCATCTGCAATAAAAATAAACTTTGTAGTTGGAGAATAGGCAAATTCTATGAGGTAGTTGTTCCGGGATCTAATAACAAATGCAGAGCTGTACTAAGTACGTACTTAGAGTGGGTTTAGACCAAATGAACAATTTTTTTTTGTGTAAACCCGTTTCTTGGCATTCTTTCGTTGGACCCATACTACTGGTTATATGTTCGTTTGCTGGATTGGCATTCCATTTTCATTCTTTTAGACAATTTCCAAAGAGTATTCTAGGAATCTATTTCTGTGCTACGACGTTGCTACGCCGCGTAACTACCGTGCACATTCGATTTTACGTTGAGGTAGTACATACAGCCTTAATTCTCACAGATTAATTGAAGGTTAAGAAAACTGGTTCACCTAGACACGATGTCTACCATGATTAGCCTATAATGTTCCCAATGCTGGGACACAGCCATCCTCTCTACAAGATCTTCCGAACTAGTGACCTACTAATCCTTATTGGAAATCAAAACAAAGCCCGGAGAGCTTTCAATGATCGTGCCATCCCTTTTTAACACGTAAGAGTAAATATATCAGAGCTTACCGACGAATGTTCAGTCCTTCTTGTTTAGTCTATAGTATGTCTGTGTCGAAAATTAGTGAGAGCTTGAGAACATTTACATAAAATATTGTGGGTATTTGCGACCCCTGACCGGCACGTCGCCTGCAGGGGTCCATTACACCCCCACATTTCCACTCTACTGAATCCAAAGAATTAAATTAAGAATACCAAGCCGGGACGGAATTTTTAATGTCACTTTTCCTTCGTAATAGTGTCATTTCAAAGTTTTTTCTTAGGGACGCAGTGACGCAACTGACTTAATTTACTATCTGACCTGTTTGTGAATAACTAGACCTATTATCTATACATATAATAAATCTGTAGACGAGGCGTTTCTGTACAATGAAAAAAAAAAAAAAAACGTAGGTGGAGTGTCCAAGAATAAACAACAGATGCCATTTCTACCATTTTTGGAATTTTTGTCTGTTTGTCTGTTTGTCTGTTTGTCTGTATGTCTGTTTGTCTGTTCGTTTGTTTGATTGTTCCAGTATCACGTAAAAAGTACGAAATCAATATGGTTAACTTATACACTCAAATATTGTGTGTAACTCGATGTTTCATTTAGTCTTTGTTTCATCGCAATCGCTTCAAAATATCAAAAGATATAAGAGTTTAAAATATTCCAGAAGAAATTTTCATTAGGTACGTAATGTAGATACACGTAACGACATCTATTGTCGTAAAATGACACTAGCGTAAAGTCAGGTAGGTTTGTGAGAACGTGTGTAACCCACGATCATAATCATCATAATTATGTTCACATACTTCGCGCGGAAACATAACGCGATACATTGTGAATTTACCAAATCTAAAGTATAGTTAATTCAAGTTTTCCAAATCCATTGTTTGGTAGTAGTGCCATAGGTGGCGCTATCTATCTTTTAAATCATGATACAAATATTAATCATGAAAAAATGGTGATAAATTTTAATTTCTTAAAAATTGTAGATTGTTGCATCGAGCAAAAAGTGAGTAATTAAGGCACGAATGCGCTTACTAAATAAACACGAGTGCATTAATTACTCACTTTAGCAAGGTACGTAATCTACTTTTCTTTCAACTACCAATGTACCTGCTGCGATAAAATATACCTGCTCAAGGTTAACTCAACTCAATCCAAATCAAGTTAGGTCAAGTTAGGTCAAGTCAGGTCAAGTCAAGTCAAGTCAAGTCAGGTCAAGTCAGTCATGGAACCCTACGTCTTTACTACATAGCTTACAGAGTGTTCGAACGTTTTCCGATATATTTTGACAGTATCACTTCGTGCTCGATAGATGGCGTTGTTCATTTAACGTCATTTTCTGAATCGCGGTGTTAAGAGTCTCCGTAGAAGAATCACTTTCGCCGAATTCATAATTAACGAGTATTTGGCTCATTTTGAATTGAACACATAATCCATACTAATCGATGCTTACAAGCATAAATTCGATAGTAACTCTGTCTGTCTGTCCGTCTGTAATTCTGTATGTTACCTTTTCACGCCTGATCCACTGAACGGATCTCGATAAAATTTGGTAAAGAGATAGATGGCATCCCGGCGAAGAACATAGGCAATTATTTTCTCAAAAACAAATTTAGGGGGGGGGGGGGGGGATATAGGGGATGAAAGTTTTTATGGGAAACCTATCATTTTTAGAGTTCCGCAGTCAACAAGGAAGCTTTATAGTTTCGCCATGTCCGTCTGTCTGTCTGTCTGTCCGCGACTTAGCTCAAAAACTTTTAATCGACCAACTTACATGTGCAGTTGCAAAAACCCAAACATTCTGTATGCGAGAACAAGTTTTTTAACACTTTGAGGGACAGTAAACGCCCATAGACGTAATAACAATAAAACTTTGCGAAAGTTTGTTTGATAAAATAATTCATCCCAACTACGGAACCCTTCATTGTGCATGGTTCGACACGCACTTGGCCGGTTTTTTTTAACTTAGGACTGAAAATTTATGCTTTTTGTAACTAACAAAGAGTTTTGTTTTTCTAAAATCATCCCTCATGAGGGTAAAAACCCTTCTTTACTCTCTTGATTTTAAAATTCACATGTAAGTACTTATTATTGACATTTTTGCGGGACTCTCTTCAAGAGCGTTAATGGATTGAGAATATAGTCATAGTCCGTATCGGACTATGACTATATTCTCAATCCCTTATATTGAGAATCTGTCCACTCAATCAAAAGTTATTACTACTTGGCTCTTGGCTTGGAACGAAGAGTTTGAGTTTACCAGTGAGTACTTACTCGATAGATGGCGTTGTGCAAATGATGCGATTTTCTTAAGGGGGATGCGCCGGTAGCCCGCGAAATTCAAATCTTAAGTTTTTTGCAATTTGCAAGTCAGTGTCAGGCAGGTTGTATGTTAAAATGAAATTGTTTATTCTGTAAATAGGTTATTGGAATCACTTTTACACGTCGTAATAATATCAAAAAATTGTAAAATTAAGCTAGATGAGGTCGGCGTTTCCTATCTGACTACTCTGAGAAGAAAGGCCGAAACAAACTCAGTCTCTTTTAAAGTCCGGACATACCTAGGTCAGATATTGGCATATTGGTCAGGCCCTATGAGGGCCATGTAGATTAGAGTCTGAAATGGTCTTTTGAGGAATGAACCACACAGATTTGAGTGAACCTGTCCTGTCCCTGCAAGCATTTGTCAGTAATAGTGGAGCTCAGCTCAGAACTTAAGGAGCTCAACGACTCGACGAACAATACCAAACAAAGGACATTTGTGTAGGCCGCATAAAGTTCTCAAATTGCCAGACCATTGTTAAAACTAACTGAGAACGAAAAAATATAAGAATAAAAACAAAATAAACATCCACATAGTCCTCACATTCACGATAATACAATACTTTACAAAGCAATCATGTCATTTTGTCAATATCCTACATATAATATTCAATAATGTGAATTTGTATATAAAACTGGTAGGTATATTTTGATGATTTTCCATAGTACTTATTCAAAATGTCACAATGCCAAAATGACAAAATGTTAGCAGAGCGAGCAGCTCAATCCCATGCTTTTGTCTTCTGAATAATCTGAAATTGTATAGTACCCTTTTTTACAAAGTTTGGTTTTAATACAGCTTTTAAATCGTTTAATGGGTAAGTTTCGAATGTCAATATGAGTAAAAATATGATTCGCGATCGTAGCAAATAGTAGCTTTACAGAATAATAACCATTAGATACAGGAATGCAACTCCTGCAATATTAGTTAGATTAGATAAATAAATATTTGAAAGAACTGCGACTCATTATTTAGATCAACATAAAACTTGATACTGACCTGTAAAAAGCAAAAAACATAAGAAATTTTGAATATCGCAGGCTCCCCCAAAGCTTTCGCCTTAGTTTCCATCGTCCATGCAATATGCCATAGTTTTTTCATTAATCTTTCCGACAGTTTCATACTGCTGTCCATACTATCCACACTATCACCACAATATAGATATGGACTACCACTAATATATAAAGTTACTGGCTATCTCATGCCTGTTACTTTTACACCGTAACGCCTAGGTCGCCTAGACAGACCACGTGGGTTATGGGACATAGGATACTTTTATCCCGGTAGCACATTCCCGTGGGATAATTTCCGACATCCACGCGGGCGAAGCCGCGGGCAAAAGCTAGTGCATTAATAAATGCATTTGCAAATTCAAGGCAAATAGTTTTTAGGTCATGATTATCGTGCCAAACTTGTTTTAATATACAAGCTTTATATTTTAACTAAGATGGAACTAATAATAATTCGTCATAAACGAAGGAAGCTGCTGCTAAGCTTATTATGACACAAATTCTTGGCATACAAACCATATTTTATAATCTTGGAACCAGTTTGAATTATGTTAAACTTTAACAATTTAATACAAATCCGCTCAGCTGTGTAATGGTAACAATAAAACACCCGATATTTGGATACATTTAACAGTTTATGACCACATAAAATGTATGGGTTACCTTCTCTTTATTATTGTTACACGTGCATAATGTATCACTAGGTATAGAAAAAAATCATAAACACACCGTTAAATAACTTTACATCCCCAACCGTTCTGAAACCCTCCGTTTTGAAATGAAAGTAGTCACAAACAAACCAATTAAAAGGCAACAGACACACTTTCGCATTTTAATGTTATTAGTATTCATAGATAGGTAATTTTCGTAGATAATAGACCGCGGGCAATCATGTTTTAACAAGTTTTTGTTAAATAACCCGATTTGTGCACTCCTTATATTATTATTAGAATCGATTGTTTGTTTTATTTTGAATAAAAGATACTCTGTCTGAATACTATAAAGTGGCGCGGTTAAAATGAGAGAATAATCATGCTCTTGAGATTGAGACCTGAGCGCCGGCGCCGTTGTGTACTATCTACTGCGCTCAGGTCTCAAGTTAACTCTTGCGGGTTATAGTAAAAGTCTCGTTTAGAATACCTAAATGTTTAATCTCGGCTAATATAGCTCACAATAATTAATTTAATTTGAATTTATAGTGGTTTTTAAGTTGGTGAAAAAATGGGGGCACTAAAAAATAATTTATTTTCAAAGTGGGCAGTAGACAAAATAAGTTTGAGAACCCCTGAGTTAGAGGAAGAAATACACCCTCATCTTAATTAAATACACACCACTCGCTGCATTTACTTGGCTTTGGCCCATAAATGTAGCTAAAACCAGCCTAACAGCTGAGAAAAGAACACTTCCGAAAATAATAAATATATTCATTTAATTCAGAAAATTAAGTAGGTATCCATAGGTAACAAACAATTCTAGATTAACTAATGAGTAAGAACCTAGTAAGCAACCAGTAAATAAAAACTGACTAAATATATAAATTATGTTGATAAAAACCCTCTTAGAAGATAGTCTTAATTCATTCATCACATTTCCACTTTATATTTACATATAGATTTATTATGTAATGTATAATCATAACTATATTATATTATATCCTAACTAGAAATGCGAAAGCCATGCCCTGGGTTAGGACATAGGTCAGGTTGACAGTCAACTAACAATGACATTATGACGCCAATTGCAAAATTGCTTTTTCCCCACCTTGTACATTCTACTGCCGTGATTTTTTTCACATAATTAGGTACCTATTCAAAAACAACCAGCTTTAGTTGGCGGGGAGGGGCACTTTATTCAAACAAAAATTAGCACTACAAAGCTTAATATTTCGCAAACGGATCACTGAATCGAAAAATGGTTTTCACAAACATGTTTCGCACACAAAGTGTTTCAGATTTTATTTTTAATTCTTTAAATCTTTTTTTCTAAATTACTCTAAATTACAGCGTTGTAGTACTAAGAGTCTCTGAGCTACGACACAGACACGACTGATGGACATGGCGAAGCTACAAGGGTTCCTTATTTACTACGAAACCCTAAAAACAGTATTTACGTCTACATCTTGTAGTAGAATTAAACAATTGTATTGTTCAGCCGCAAGAGATAAAAATACATTATTCCGCACCAAGAGAGAGCTAAACAACTTAATAGTAGAATAGAAATAGAGAAACACCCAGAGATTTATGTAGACGGCCGTCTCAACGATGCTGAGACATAATTTGTAACTCAATTTAGACCCTTTGATTTGATTGCTTTGTCAAAATTCCACGGTCGATGAAAATCACGACTCGTAACAAAACAGTTCTTACGTCACATATTATCTTAGGCCTGTGTTGTTTATTTTTCTTTTAAAATTGTCCATTCTATATATAAATACAGCGTGAGTGGATTTCTTTTCGTCTGATTCGATCAAGAGCCATAACTTTCTTGCTCTCAATAAATATTTTTTATTAACTTTCCTCATAGCTGCCGTGTTTTTAGTAAGTACTTTGGTTGTAAGAGTATTTTTATCCTAATATATATTTCCCGATTGATATACTTCCATTTTAACACTACATTCAAATACTAACAATCATCAATCCATTCCACATATTACAAAACATGGCAGCTTGTTCTATAAAAAAGTCGCTTAACTAGTCGGTCTGGTACAAAAAAATATCCCCTGAGGCTATTTTAACTGTATGTAATTGAAATCAACCTGTTTTTGCAACACCATAATGTTCGCAAATCATAGTTTCTGCTGTAGTCTCGGGCTATCATTAGAACATGTATTAATGTTTTGCTGTGAGATCAATTGGATTTTATTTGGCAACGCCCAATCATCTGTGTTTTTTTTACAAACGTGTATACTTACCTATCACGATTTCGATGTTTTTTTTGTGACTTTTGTCACAAATAAATACCTACAGATGGTTCTCTCCACATTCAGAAAGATGCTAGTACGCGGCGGGCCCGTCATGTCGGGCCAGTTCAGTGAGAGTAACGTAGGAGTTAGAGACGCAGAGTAGCAACTTCTAGATGAATATAACTGTAGGTAATTAGCGCTGTGCGACCTGAATTGCACTTCATTGTGTCGTGGCAAGAGTCGCTTTTTATTGAAATTATTATGCGGAATGAACCATATGTATTCATCTGTGCTTTTGTTTAATGGTACGTTTCAGCTCGAGGCTGTAACATATTCCCTACGTTTAATTTCCGGCAGAGTTCACAGAAATTCTATGGACCTTGCATGCGAACACCGATTGGGCGTTCTCGAATTTCTAGCTGAGCGCCCAGCACTTGCAGTGATAGTATATTGGTTTTATTCATGAGTTTATATAGTTATACAAAAAAAGTTTACTCGTTAATAAAGAAACACAAAACTGTACCTACGTACCTACATAAACTATAAAGTTCTTAATCGTACACTTACTTAGTGTTTTGCTCGAATTCACTCCAAATGGTACAGCTTGGCAAAAAAGAGTGACAAATTAAACTCAATATTTTACTTTAAGTAATGCAGACCAATGATATTGGCACTACTTTGCCGACAAGTGCTAGTAGGGTTTGAGTCACCCACAAGCACAAGCAGCGTTTTTTTACGACAATTCTTTTACTCCTTTCCCATTTGAAGTGGCCTTTGTGCGATAGTGGCGCTCTCATTATTTCCAAACTCTTTTTTGCCAAGCTGTACTTTCCTGTCAATTCATTTGGGCAATCACCGTATGGGGTGAATTCGATTTAGATAATTAAGGGATATTTTCATAAGCTCCTTATAATAAAATGTATCCTCAAACCAATGCCTCAAACAGAAATTAAACAACGGCTTTGCACATTCTGACAAATGATTGATTCAAATTATCTAGGTACTTAATTACAATCTAGACTCAAGCAAAAAATTGCTTTGCTTTCCTACAAAAGAGCTGTCATTTAACCATTTGCTTTTCATCAGAGTTTAGTAATACTAGCTGCCTACTCGTTTGACGTTGACAACTAGCGAAGTTATCTCTACTCTGTTGACATTGGCACCTGTTCCACTACAGAAGAGGAAGCGACTAGCCATTAACATTTTATTATACAGGGTGTAAGGGACAGCCCTCCGCAAATTAACAGGGGACATTCAGCTCCTTATTTTGAATCATATTCCACCGGAATTTTTTTCAGTTACTATTCCTTTATTTCAGTGTAAAATTACATTGAATGCGGCTACGTGGGTTTTGCCATGGTAAAGATACATTGCGCGTGAGGTAATAAAACAAATCACAGGTTTATTGGATTCCCATAACGTTCCTGAAATAATTTCATGTACCGGTCGTCTTAGTATGATATGCTGAATTCATCCCATCAGTCCGCGAATGGCTGTGCCTTTAGATTAGATTTATTTATTCACATAGAATTTACCTAGGTAATTACAATTAGGTGTTACAATACATAATTTTTGAATCCTTATACATTATGTGACATGAAAAAAATCTCATTAACTTAGGATACTACAACACCACCCCGTATACATTATTTTATCGCTCAAGATCAAGAAACACAAACAAGATTGTAGGTCTCGTGTAAGTAAAACAGATTCATGTATTAATAGTTGGTAGCTGGCTGTTCAAACCGCCGCCGGCGAGTACCTACTCGTTATCAAAGAGGATACTCGCTCAGCGACTCTCGCTTGGCGGGCAGGACACTCGCTAAGAGACTAACGCTTGTTGTTATGCGGCCGCCACACTATGCTCCTTGCACTGCTCATCGCTATGCTCCTCGCGCTGCCGCGATTTGCCGCGATGTTTCCCTCTCTGCCCACACACTGCTCTACTCGCGCAATTAATCGCGACGCTCCTCACTTGTCATTTGCCTTTGTTGGACAATGGACGATGAAACTGTGGCGCGCTACGCATTTATAGTATAGCTAATTATATCAATGTCGTAAAAAGAAATATACATCACGATTATGTGGCCAGCCAACTCGCGCTCGTATTGCCGGTCCTTTGACTCGCGTGCAAAAAACCGACAAAATAGGGAGCGGGGGGCACGACGAGGGGCATGACGTGCGGCATGACGAGTAATGTTGCCACACTACGTCTTTGCTTCCTTTCCTCGCTACTTCCCATGCCACTCGTCGAGTGTGTGGCAGGCCCATTACATACGCATACCAGCGAGTAATCGCTCGTCGCCATCGCGCACTCGCTGCTCGCCACTCATTTTTACTTGCTCTACTCGCTTCTCGTTAATCGCTGGCGGTGGAGCAGGTGCAATTCCTTCGCTATTTCTAATAAGTTCGGATTCGGTTTCAAAGTGCAGCGTTAGTCTTTCGTAAACTGACGGCTGACGTACGCTTAGATATAGGATTACAGTTCTAATATAATAAACAATAGATGATATAGCAAAAACAGTTTTAAGTACGGTAGGTACTTACTTACGGTAGGTACTTTGGCAGGTTAATTTGAAGAGATATAAAAATATTGGCTAGGTAGGCAGCTATAGGTGTTTATAAATGGCGGATTGGATTATATCGGGTGATTAACGAAGCCGAGAGTCACTTGTACTAACAGTCATATCGTGATCATTTTTAGTAGATAGTAGACCATACCTTGGGACAAGCTTGTTATGGTGACATTGAAGGTGACCCAATGTTTATTTTTTATTTTTTTTTAACGAAAACAAGTTATACATGTTATAGCTTAAATTTAAATAACCCAACAACTCCTGTATCACTAGCCAAGCACAATATTTTGCATGCGTTACGTTGCGCGATGCCGTAAACAGCGATTTTTCAAAACAAAAATAAAAGTCGTTGAACAAAAAAAATGGCTCGATGATACTCAGTTTGATGAATACAGAATACGTAGATAACGACTACGTGACGAATCTTTTTACACCCTTTTGTATTTTTTTTAATCTCTATTTATTTAAGGGATTTTTGTACGCATATGTTTTTAAATCCTGTATAAGAAATTAACATCATCAAAAATAGTCCTCCTTCTAATTTTTATTTCTTTTTTTCTTTTAATGTTTCCGACGACACGTTAAAAATTCGAAGGAGGTGTCAGAAGTTTTCTGTTTTGTAGTTTATAGGTTTTTTTTTTGTAATGTAATCTGGTGTACAATAAAGTAAGTATATAAGTATGTAATAAAAATTAATAAATAAGTCACAACACTACACAGTACTGTGGTATTCGCCGACTCTTGCTTATTCTTACGAAAACTAATATACCTACTTTTTATAACTAAACACGTTTAACGTCCGCATCACGTTGATTACGATCTAAATTATTTAATAAAGCTGACCGCTTCCACGACATCATTACCTGTTGCTCGGCTTTTTATACAAAACGGATTCTTTCAACTAATCACCATTCATCATGATTATTCATGATACATGTCATTTATGTGAATTGACAACAACAACTGTTCACCGACAAATAGTGTGATTTTGATTTAAAAGTAATTGTGTCTATATTTATTTATAGTGTTAAAGAATTTGTGTTGTTAAAGAATCTTTTTACCAGAAATATTTTTACGCGCGATGTATTTATGACTTATAGTAGATTTTTTTTCATGTCATGATCACGACTACTGCCCTAGCTTTACTGAACTCGTAATATCGGACACCTACGACAGCTGAGCTAAAAAAACAAAAAGTTTAACACCCAGTAACTGTGTGTCGTTACGATAGAAACCGTTTCAGCAGAGCTAACAGCATATTCTGTTCCAAAACACACAAAGCGGGATCATGTGTCTCGCAGACTATAATAAAAACTGTATTCTGTAATGTTTCGGATAAACTTTTATAGACACAGGTCTTTGTCTGAGGAGTAGAGCTATGATGTTTTATTTAAAAAAAAGGGTTTCAATAAAAAGTTTTGTCAGCGCAAACTAAGTAACAACGTACACAGGAACACTTTACGTTAACATACATTTTTTTAACAATCAATCAAAAAGACTAGCCGTTTCATTTGAATAATTGAGCTATCGGTAAAAAAACCTGTTCCGTCTACAGTCTGTACCGATATTTAGTTTTTTTTTAAAAGCATACTCGTTCATATTGATTTGTGGAAACTAACAATACTAACCTACTTATTTAAGCACCGTTGCTACTAACACCAAAATACTAACAAAAATATGGACGTTGTCTGAAATAAAGTATTAGGTAGGTATTTAATTTTAATTTAATTGATAATTATACAGGGTGTTAGGGTAGACACCGTTATCCTTGAAACTAGTGGTTTGATGTCATCTATAATATACTTTTTCTATGGGACCAACGTTGAAATCGCACATTTTATCGATTTAAGTGAACACAAATATATGGAACAGCTGATTTTTTTTTCGCGGTTTCAAGGTTGGTACCATAGAAAAAGTATATTATAGATGACATCAAACCACTAGTTTCAAGGATAACGGTGTCTACCCTAACTAAACACCAGTACAATATAGAGAAAAATAAAATTGAAGTCTCTCAAACGGCGCTGATTGGTCAACTACACGACCAATTTAGATTTTGGTTTATCACCGTGATTCAGCAAAATGTATATCTAAACTGCTCTGAATCGGATCGTTGACCCACAATTTGTGGGTTTTATATCTAAGTGATCATGCTAGTATCAAAGAGACTCCTAAACCTCCGTCCCGTATCTTTGTGGAATTGTACGTAGGTAGGTAGTTGTGAAAGCTTGGTCTGGGAACTGAAAATCTGTTGACTGAAAGTAATTTGATTGTTGTGGTACCTTTCATTCGTGGTCGTTCGTTGGTTCGTGGAAGGGTGACCATCCATTTCACATCGAGACCCCGCAGTGCCTCGGAAAGTACGTTAAACTTTTGGTCACGGCTGTCATTCGGAGATCTTTGGTAATCGTGAAGGGTAGTAGTAAGCCCAAAAAGTTTGACAACCAGCCTTATCAAGGGGTATTGTGTTACCCAGTTACTGAGTTATGGAGGTCAGATAGGTAGTCGCTCCATGCAAAATATTGGTATTTAGTTGCATCCGGTTACACTGGAAGCCCAACATAGTTGGGAAAAGGCTAGGCAGATTGATTTATTAGGCTTTGCGACAGCCATTCAATTAGCGATTTCCCTTAGAATATTGCTAGGCAATGTACAGCGTGTGACAAAAACCCTGTCTGATCCGTGAGGGTACTGAGGGTGTTCTTAAGAATCACACTGAAAAATTATGTAAGTGGAATTTTTGAGAAAAAAAATTTGTTTCAATGGAGAATTTTGACGGTTTATTTATTACACGGGGCGCGGGCGGCTGACGTCGCTGGTCTACAAGTCATAACGGATTACACGCTCCAGGTCACAAACGTTATTCGTCACGTACGTAGTACGTCATAATCCGCGATTGAACACTTTCGCCGGTTGTCATACACGCCGTACGTCATTAACTCGGTTCGGCGCATACGTTGTGTCACTAACTCAATCCGTCACAAACGCGCTACGCCACTAAACTCAGTTCGTCACAAACGTTAGCCCGTCATAGGTTTATTTTTTGTGAAGAGTACTTAATGGCAAAATTTATTAACTAAACAATAGGGATACAAAAATATAATCACTTTGATAAATCTTTTTTGATTGAATTGTTCGTCATTCGTCAAAATCATGTTTTTTATTTTTATTAAAAGTTATTTAACGTGAAAGCTTAACTTTGAAACTGTTATAAATAAATTTTCGTATGTATCTAAGGAGGGAATTACACAATCACATCTATGATCAAAGACATAATGAAATTGTAAAATAGACATAATTAAGGGTAATTTGTGAGCTTCTTAGATATGGTAAATTATATAAATGATAGTGTAATATCCTCCTAAGTGGGATAAACCCATAATATGTCTATTTTACAATTTCATTATATTTACGACTCAGATCTATGATCATCGATATGATAGTGTAATACCAACCTAAGTGTTATAGTGAAGTTTTATGTCTGTTAGTACCTAAGTAAAATCTGTCATACACCAAACTAGTATAATATAGGTTGATCATGACAAACAGCGTTTATGGCAAACGGCGTTTATGACAAATCGCGTTCATGAAGAATTGCGTTTGTGGCAAACACCGTATTAGACGGATCGCGATAGTGACGAACTGCGTTAAATCTATGCTATGACCAACTGAGTATGTGACGAATAGCGTTTGTGACCTGGAGCGTCATAACTTAGGACCACTCAGAAAATTTGCTAATTAATAGTGAAATTGGGGTAAATTAGGTACTAAAAACGTGAATTTTAAATAGCTCAATTTTTAATAACTTTTTTGTTATTTTATTGCGGTACCTATGCGCCCCCTTCGGATCGGACAGGGATTTTGTTACATGCTTAATCAAGGAAATCAAGATTTTGTATTTTTTATTATAACTAACACTTTTTTTTTCTTTTATCCGATTAGCATGTACATCGGTTAGTACAATAACGCTTCTTAAATGCCAGCAATAAAACAGGATCGTCTTGTCATACCAATCTCACAATATTGTACCCCCCGGTGTTAATAAACCACTCGTAAAGTATTAAAATTAAGTCCCGTTTCCACGCCTCGTAAAAATGAAGACATTTTCAAGTTTTTCGAAGCGTGTAAACAACTTATGAACTAACAAGTTGTGGCAATTAAGCTTTGAAATCTAAGGCGGGACTTTGAAAGGGTTTTATTTTTCGATTTTCAGCCGGTTTTAGGTACTGTCGTTTTATATTTCTACATTTGTAGTTGACGATCGGCCGATTTGTCGTAGCGTAAGTAACGTGAATTTAATTCTACTTCATTACCTAAAGAACCTAGGTAAAGTCAGGAAATTCATTGTTAAGACAATTGACTATCAGCATAAATGGTCAGTATATTCAAATGACAAATGTTATTCACAGACTGTTGTCTGCCTATGCAATGGCTATACACGGGAAATTGATGTAGGGTGTCAATTTTTTTCACTATTATTTTCCCTAACTGTACCTATCTCATTTACGTTCATAGAGACTTCAGACTTGTAAATCGCGCTCTAACTTCTACTAAGAACTACAAAACAAGTGGGTATAACAAGTCATCCACAAACAATTCGAACTGTTCAAAGAAGCGAAGCCGTTTCTCAATTCTAAGTTACACTAAGTTTTTGTTTTGAGACAGTCCTTAGTATCAGAACGATCTATTTGTCACCTAATATTGTATTGGAAAAGGCAGAACAATCGAAGAACGCAGCTCTTATGTGCAGTGTTTGTGACACATTCACAAGCGAAGCGCTAAGGAGTCGAGTTGGACACTACGACTATTGTTACCTATTTCTGTAGTTTCTAGTCAAGCAGCACCTAACTAGTCTCACAGCATAAAGCGACTGCTATACGGGCGCCAACCGCGACCCGACAGAGGTGACCTTGGTGGTTTATAACCGTGTAGATGATGGTTATTATACCTTCCAACGACTTTGGTTTAAAGAGCTGAGCTAGCAACCCAGGGCGAATAGAGGGTTGAGTCGGCGGCCAACCATGTAGACGGCGCGCGCGGCGCTTGCCAACAACGAGTACGACAGTCGCTCGCCGTCGATTGTCGCGCGAGGCACACGTGTTACAAGCACTAGCTTTAGACGTTTACCTATGAATTAAAAAGTGCAAAATGGCGGACGAAAAATAAATTGTTACTGAGTTGATCGAGATAAATAGAGACCTACCCTGTCTGTGGGATCTCGGCTGTGAACAGTACAAAGCCAACAATCAAAAGCGCCTAGTCTGGGAGGTTTTGGTTTCTAAATGGAAATCAATGGATTCAAACGCTGACCACTATAGACACTACTATTTTAGCTACTTGATAAAACAAAAAAAAAACAAAGGGACGCCTTAACATTCCTCACCAGTTCGTGAGCACGACGCTCGATACGATTAAAAGCAATAAATTTTCTCTTACACCTAAATAATTCCGAGATAAACAGCTAGTGTTAGTTTAAAGAGAAAACTACGAACAAAGAAAATTTCAAATGATATACCAAGACACTGTTGAAAAACAAAACACAGCGGGAGGTTTCGTGTGTTGAAACGAAGTTCCGTTCAATTGGCCAATGAGAGCTAGGCCGAAAATAGTGATATTTTGACCGTTTACGTCTGTGCGATAAGAAATTTCGTTCCAAAAACTTTTATAAATGAATACCGTGTTTGTAATCTGTGTTTAATTATGAAAAAACTAAACCTTTTA
The DNA here is from genome assembly GCA_948473465.1 of Lithophane ornitopus. Taxonomy (NCBI): domain Eukaryota; kingdom Metazoa; phylum Arthropoda; class Insecta; order Lepidoptera; family Noctuidae; genus Lithophane; species Lithophane ornitopus. The sequence goes on from OX419613.1 coordinate 13,032,836, forward strand.
CTTAATTTAAACAGAAAACGTTAGGCCAATCACCCCATGGCACAGCTGGATTCTGATTTAGCTTTAATTTTTGTTACGGGTCGTCAGAAGCCCGAAAGTCTGACAACCAGTCTTACCAAGGGGTATTACCCAGTAACTGGGTTGTGAAGGTCAGACAGGCAGTCGCTCCATGTTCCATGTACAATACTGGTATTCAGCTGCATCCGGTTAGACTGGAAGCCGACCCCAACATACCTAGTTGCGAAAAGGCTACGCTGCGTTGATGAATTTGCTTGGAGTAAAAAATAAGTACCTAGGTATGTGAATGCTCAATTGACTGAACAACTAAAAGATATTATTATTACAAAATTAACTCATTGCCTTAACCACCAACAATTAACTTTCAATTAAATACAAATGACCTCCCATGTTAATTGTATCCTTTATTTATTTTTTGAGGATGGGAAATCATCAAATGACTTCTCCTGCTCTGGGCGGAGTGGAAGGACGTGTCATACTTTTACTGACTAAAACCCACCCGTGTTCCTTCAGTTGCCTGTTGCCAAGGTCCCGGCATCCCTTTCGGATATTCCCGCAACCCTGGATGTTAATTGTATCCTGAAGTCACATCACAAGTATTGTATTTTTATTCATTTAGAAAGCAGTGTAAATTATTCTGATAAAGTGAAAATTATATGGCCTTAAATGTGAGCACCTACCTACATACTATACTCCATTCAGGGCGGCACAAGATAAAATTTAAATAGACAAGTAGTCACTGTTTAATTATAATATTGTCTATTATGTTTCATGTGATTAGCATCAACACAGGAATTACTGAAAAGTTGTTTATTTACATTTTGGCTTCTGCTTCCCTAAATTCGGTATTCGATAGCATAAGGAAAAATAGAGATTGTCTACGAATAATGCTGAATCGTTCTTATCCAATTATCATAAGCAAACATTTATTATATGATAAGGATAACACTAGCTTCTGCCCGCGACTTCAATCGCATTGAAGACATAACTCATAAGACAACACAATAATATACTAAAATAACAGCCACATTTTTTCCTTTAAGCTACACTTGTAATTTTAATCTCAGCAGCCAAAATATGAAGAGAATCAGGACTGGTGACGCGGGAGCTTCGGAATGCATGTTAAGCCGTTCGTCCCGGCAGTCATTCGTAGATCTTTGACATTCGTTACGGGTAGTCTGAAACTCAAAATTCTGACAACCAGTCTTAATAAAGGGTATCGTGTTATCCAGTAACTGTGTTGGGTTGTGGAAGTCTGATAGGCGGTCGCTCTATGTAAACTACCGGTATTCAGCTGCATCCAGTTGGACTGGAAGCCAACCCCAACATTATGTTGATAAGTGCTTTTCTTTAAGTAATGAGGCGCATAAACTTAATTTTGCAACGTACAAATTGTAAAGTAATAGTGTACTCATTGTTGAAGAGCCTAATAATAAAAATAAAAAGGTGTCTGAAATGCCATTTCCTTAAAAGACCATTTCAGACACTAATCTACATGGTCTCGTGATCTGACCAAGATTAACTTTGGGCTTTAAAAAATATACTTTAAATCCTGAGTTTCGAGGAATGTTTCGAGAGATTCTGTGGCTTATCTACAAGACTACAATGCCACATGCAAACTACGCATCACCTGACGACATCACGTCACACAAATCCTTCATAGCGTAAACAGTGTTTACCACGCAACGAGTATTATACGTCCACCCGACATCAATCGTTGGCTAGTTGCCCACCAGACAATACACCCGCCTGGTCGGAGGATCCTCCCTTTTCTATAGAGGATGAGTGAACTTTCCACCCTGTTCCTCATACCTCTAAAATTCCGCTAACCTAACAGAATAAACAATTTCATTTCATTTCATAGTTGGGCAAAGGCTAGGCAAATTGATTGACTTGACATTTTCAAAACCATTCCAGATGTCTGGCAGTTTCAAAACCTTCAGTTGACGTTAACAGTGGAGTCTTTCTTGTTATATTATTATTCAATACAATTTCTCCAAAGTTTCAACATTCATTTTAGTTCTTTGAAATACGACAGTCGAGTGACTTGAATGAGGAAAAAACAATTGGAAAAACTAATAAAAATAAATGAGGTTCACTCTTCTAGTTTTTTGTTTTTGTGTCTGTTGACTATTATTCGAGACAATGGATTGTGCTTCTGACATGACCATTGATCTAACCGGTACCGGTAGGTATATCATGTGTGACATTCGCAAAGTCTTTTATACAAAGTTACCAAATTTTTTACCATGCGTATACAATGTAGGTATAGATAGGTTAATTGTCATTAATACTTAGATAGAAACATCATAGATGATCTAACCGTTGTTTTTCAATTTTCTAATAATTAATAAACAAACTTTATTAACTCCCAATGTTTATTGGCTTTTTTTCTGAACAATCGTGCATTACGAGTGCCTATCTATCAAGTAAATACTATCCCGCTTTTTAAAGTTAGTACTCACAGGTTTTTACGAAAAGTTTACGAGTGCTTGATATTACACCACACCTTCACAAAAAAAAGCTATTGCATAAGCAATGCTTGACATGGCATAAGGGTCGCCTGCCCCTCTATAATACTCCACTTATCGGGTGGAAGTTGGAGGACGTATATCATTTTCACTCCTCAGAGTCCCCCACACACATCTCTAATACGACGCACATGCCTACTGAATCAATATCGTTATCAAAGAAGTAAGAATTTGGTAGAAGAATTAAAAGCGTAAGCGTATTTTCTTCGTCATTGTATTTACATATCGACTTTTTTTTAATTTACGTCGTATTTACTAACTAGCTGTGCCCCGCGGTTTCACCCGCGTAGGTCTCGATCCCGTGGAAATATAGGGATGAAACGTATCCTACGTCCAATTCTACCCGAGTGCCCCCATTCTCTCCTCTCTAGAGTAGGGAAAGTCGCGGCGGCGCGGCGCGCGGCAGCGCTGGCGTCGAACGGTTCGCGTTTTGCATTTACGATAACTTCTAAATTAAATGTCCGATTCGAATGAATTAAAAAGTATTTTACTGCTACATAAATACCCTTGATGTTAAAATTTATTTGAATAAGAATTAATATTATGTTGATAAAACTCCTTCGCAAATAATGCATTAATTTCGAACAAAGAATCGTGGGCAAAACACACCCAGCTCCGCCACAGATGAAACCACTGTAGTTTTGAAGACATAACTTCTCCTTTTACTCAGGCCAAGGCTCATCAAAATCTGTCCCGGGGTTATTCAGTTCCGATAATGTTAAGTTGATGTTAGGTTCGGTTAGATTATGTTAGGTTTGGATAGGCTATGTTAGGTTAGGTTAACGCCATGCTGAGGGATGAGAGAACCTGGGCGGCAGTCGCCTCAAGTTTCACTTTATATTGGAAAAATGCACTCAAAAACACGAATTAATGGTTGATTAATATTCTGATAGGACGTTATTACAATGTCAGGTCTTTCGGTTCGTTGCTATGGCAACGGTAGTGCCATAGCAACAAACCTGTGACCTTAGTAAAAAAGGTATATGTCCGATTTTGTGGAAAATGAGTTAATTATACAGAAGTGATAAGACAAAAATGCTCTATCATTTGGTGTAAACGGATCTAAGTTATCTCTAAAAATAAAGAAGTTAACTTATGTATAAGGGTCCAACCGACCAAAAATAACTACAAAAGGCGGTTTCAAGTACTTTTGTATTCTTTTAAACGGAAAAATAAAAACATATTTTGTGTTTTTTAATCGAAATTAACATAGATTACCCACGTTTTAATTTTTTTTTCGTGTTTACCAGTATAACAACATCTGGTTCTTAAAAATGGTTTAGTGAGTAATGATATTATTAGACAAAAATCCGTTTTCACCAAAATAAAGGGAAAAATCAAAAATAACTATTGAGATTAGTATTGTCATAATCATTCCAAATATCCATATCCACTTTCACTTGTGTGAATTAACATTTAACATATGGGAGAAGGGGTATAACTTATTTAATACCCTCAAGGAATTCATTTTGTGGTTAATGGTAAGTCGCTATCTTAAAAACTAAGAAATTTATATGTCACACGAGGTCAAACACGCAATTTAAAGCGCGCAGAGTGTTTTTTGCGTCTCCCGTAAAGTTGCATTTTTGAACTTAGATCCCTTTTCACTAGGGCCACAGTACAACGGCGGTGCGCCGTCACTCAGGACTCAGCCATGCCGTCACAATAGGTTTTAATTATTTTTTGTTGTGTTTCTGACATTGTCATTGTATTGAAATGATTTAATTGTCATAAAATTATACTTTGCTAAGCATTCTTGAGTTTTCCCTCACAACTAAATTTTTTCCTTTTATATATTTTTCTTTTTGCTTCCAGACAATCAAAATGAAAAGCTTAAATGCGAGAATAATTAAACCAATCTTTTTTTTTTGCTCTAATAAGAGAACTAAAGTGATATCGACAAGAAATGCATTTACTGACGTCACGCGTTTGATATGAAATTAATTCTGAATTACAGATGTTCACCCTATCTCCTGCTAACCTGGAGGAAAACGGCCGACCTTAATTTTATCTCTGTCCTTAAACCGGTGCTGAATAATAACTGATAGGCCTGCTGCGCACGGTTTTTAAATGTGATAAACTCACATTTAAAAACCGTGTAAATAGTAATGTATGATACACTTAAACCTTCTAGAATAAATTCTCTAAATGATCGTGAAAGTCACATCAAAATCCTTTCCGTAGTTTAGAAGAACAGAGCGGTCACACAGGCAAACACGAATTGCGACTTTAATTTATAATATGTACTAGCTGCGCCCCGCGGGTTCACCCGCGTAAGTCTCGATCCCGTTGTAATATCGCGATAAAAAGTATCATATGTCCTATTCCAGGTCATGGTCTACCCATGTGACAAATTTCATGTAAATCCGTTAAGCCGTTTTAACGTGAAAGCGTAACAAAGAAACTCACTTTTGCATTTATAATATTATTAAGTTCGGATATCAGAACATCGTTAGTGTTTAGTTACATGACAACCTGTACAAACGTTGGTAAAAGTTCAGGATTAGGTATTTATAATTGAAATCCGCGCAGTTAAAAATAATTAAACTTGCATTACTCTTGCCTAGAGATTTACGAGTGAAACAACTTGGACCAAAATGCTAGTATTTTAAATGGATGAATGTTTTTAAATCGTTTTTCTGTCCAGCTTAACCAAACTGTAGCCCCGAAAACTGCTACATGTGCTGTTATATCTATCTATTACTGATCCAGTTTTACTAAATGAATGAATGTTATTACATAATATTGTTTTATTAAAATTTCCAATTTCTTAAGTCTAAGCCAAGTACAGTCTGTTGTGTGTATTTAGCGAGCTAAATTTCCAAAGCTGCTTATCTCTCGGCACAAGTTGTGTAGGGTCAACGGGGAATATGGGTCAATGTTGTGAACATACCTAAGCGCGGGAGTGTTCGTAATCTTCAGATGTGTAGGCTATCGATAGCGAAGCTTTGACACTGAATGCTTTTGAGGACATTCGGATTAAAGTAACAGGAAAGGCTAGTCATAACATAACATAAGAATCACCTTCGTATGTATTTTTCTGTTCTTTTCTTCTTATCTGTTTATGTGTACATAAATGGTTAAATAAATAAATCGGTATATATACAATGTGGAGACGACAATACAACAATAAATGAAAACACTGGCGATACTAATGCATAAGAGTATTTTGGAATTATCAAATAAATTCTAACATGGAAATTAAAAAGTTTTTTTTTTCAAACAAACTAAATACATACAAAAAAATATCGTCGTATATTAATTAACGTAATATAGTCGGCCCATCACTACGGGCCGACTATGGGGTTTGCCGATCTTTGACTAGCTATCGTAACTAAACTATTGGATTTATTTGATTTTTTTTTTTGTATGTACACCGAGAAAGTCACTGGATATACGGAGTTTTATTTTTTGTCGTATTGTCGTCTCCACCTTGTATAATAGTCGGTGGAAAAAACTAAAATTGAAAAGCAAAGACTTCCGAAATTAAAGTTATTTTTCACTTTTTTTGTGTTTTTTTGGAAGTCGGTTATTTTTTTTTTGTAAACAGTTTTTCTATTAGAAATTTCTCAGTAGCAGCACGGAGTCCGGATTTCTACCCGGTTTTTATTAGTTATTATTTTTAAAAGTTTTTATTTTTCACTTTTTAGTTATGGTACCTACCCCACACAAATTCGAATACCACTACCTGCTATGTAATGTAAGACGAATTGAGAACCTCCTCCTTTTTGAAGAAGTCGGTTAAAAACCCAATAACACTTTGCCCGACCTGGGAATCGAACTCAGGACCTCGTGCTCTTCGAACAATAGAGCAACGAGGCAGTTTAGTAAAAGTGCCTAAGAATACAGTTCTCTATCAATTCCTGTGAAGATGATCGCAAAGTGGAAGCAACTTTGGAGTTTCATGGAATTTTCAAAGAATAAACCAGGCTCCACATATTGGTCAGAACGCTTCGGCCAACCAACGTGTAGTAGAGCCAGGGTAACGGAGCATATTGGATCTATCCATCCCATATTCGGCCGTGATCCACTTCATTTCACAAACTTCGAAACTGATCAAATAAGGAAAACAAGACCGTTTCTTTGAAGCTGAGCTGAGCCATATAACATAAGCAAACGTATTATTTCGGCCACTTTCTGTAGCATTCATTGATTTCAGCGGCTCGTGAAATGTTATTTCTATCACAAATAAAAAGACTGAGTGAAAGTAATCACATCCAATTATCGCTAATGTTTACTTGTTAGGCTCTTTGTACACACATTTTTCTTGTCGTGAAAAACTAGTGTTTATGCGCCGTGTGTAGGCACAGTCGTCAGTGTTGTATGGATCACTATGGCCTTAAGGCGCGATTGGTCCAATGTTTAAAAAAAAATCCAATTCGCAGTTGGTCCAATTCGCGGTTTTCAATTGGAAGCTTGTTGACCGACACCTCTTTTCTACGGCGCGGTTTATACGCCGTACTGTAAAAAAATCGCGTGTACAAAGGTTATTTAATGGTACGAAAGCTGTGTTTCGAAGAGACCCGATAACGATAAACAAACCAAATCACTATAAATATCGAAAACACAGACCAATAACAAAACGGATTCACTCGGTCTGTCTGTTACGTTTGGCACTCTGAATTTAATATATCTCCGCACCTAAGGGTACTTATAATAAAACGGTGAAATCATGTACCGTATCTTATTACTTTGAAAAGAAATAGAAGGCAGCTGATATTAGCATCGTGGAATGCGTGTCATATAATTATGTAGATAGAACAAAATGTTGCAGTTTGCTTTTTATTTTGTTTGTGCTCACGCAGCCGGATGCCTGGTCTGAAGTACTGCAGATAAAATGCTGTAAATTTTTAACTTTTAGCTTAGCGGAAAATAGCCTTTATATTCCGGGGATTTCCGAATTTTACGTGATCAAGTTGTTTTAAACTACTAACGAAGTGCAGAGAGGTCGACATGCTCCATCATTATAATGTAATATTAAACCCTTGAGACTATACTTTAAAAAAAGGTTTAAATTAAAAAACCTGTTGTGAAATGTAAAATGAGGTCCTGTGAGGTAACAATACAAGTAGATCAATCATAAAATGTAACAAAATCTTACCTTGAATGCGTTTCTGAACTTATTCGACATGATGTTGTAGAGAAAGGGGTTGATGGCGGTTGACAGGAAATATAGCACCCCCGATAAACCCGTGAGCACCGTGTAGACCTGCACATAAAACAAAAGCAACACAATAAATATCTATATCATAAATAATCCAACATCTGACAAATCTTACACGAATGGGACGTACAATTTATTCAGGGATATACAAATTCTTTGATTCTGTTTGGATTTTTTATTTTATTGTACCAGTTTAAGAAGTTCCAAATTGGAATACTTAATAAAAGAGACATCCAATTACTAATAATTAACTCCTGACTGAATATGTTCTTGCCAACTTAATGAAAGTTCAATCATTCTTTGTAAATTATGTAAAATTCGAGTTTACCAGGTAGAAGGTATCTGAAGGGTGTTCCATATTCTTCCCGTAGATGGCCAGCAGTCGTTGCACGTGGAAGGGCGCCCAGCAAATGAAGAATGACAGCGCCACCGCAACTGGAGGGAAAACAATGTTTACTGTGGCCCTTAAATATTAATATAACAGGTAATAAGGTCAACAAACGTCTTTGAGTTGACAGATTAAGACTGAGGTATGTATACAGACGCATATAGGTGCTGGAGATAAAAAAAAATGATGAGATTACGCCGAAGGCTGAAGTAATTTTCTCGACATCTCGAGTATTGATAACATAACTGCAGCATGAAAGTTCATTATCGTCATCAGTCCGCCTCCACTGCGTTTTATTGTTTATTTATCGATTTTTTGAACGTTTCCTGTAAATTAGATTAATTTACAGGAAACGTTAAAAAAATCGATAAACTATTGTAGGTATTGTTTATTTATCGATTGTTTAAACGTTTCCTGTAAATTAATCTAGGTATTGTTTATTTATCGATTGTTTAAACGTTTCCTGTAAATTAATCTAGGTATTGTTTATTTATCGATTTTTAACGTTTCCTGTAAATTAAGATATAGTTGGTGGTTTTATTCTGGGAAATAGGAAGAGAAGGTTAAGCGTACAGGATTTACTTACATATATAATTTATTTTACAATCGCAGTAACGATTAGCGGTTATTTTAAATCAATGGTTGTTCGGATAACGTATACTAACTTCCTTACTAATAAACGTAATATAGGAGAGAAAGAAATCAGTGTGTAACTATTCAGTTACACACCGATTTCTCTCTTTCAGTCGATAGTAATTTGACTTTTGAAAGAAGAAGACAAAGCGTTTTGTAACTATACAGACGCTATACAACGTTTATTAGTAAGGAGGTTAGTATATTATTTTGTAAAAATATAGACCTATACGTTTATTTTGTAGAACTAGTTGTTCATCAACAACCTAATAACTTTCGAGGAACTGAAACGACTGAAGAAGCGAGGTTTTCTCACGAAAATTCAAGCAACTTCTAACAAGCTACAGAAGTTATCTTATCGAACAACCGCTTTAAATGTTTTTAATAAGTTTATACAAGCAATTTAATAGTACACGCTCGTATACGGAATTCCTTGAAAACAAAAGTGTAAATAATGTTTTTGCTGTATACCTAATGATAGAATCAAATTATGTATAAAAGATCCATGCAGTAGATTATAGAGACCGCAAATGGACTTTTTTTTTTGCTGGCTTATAAAGCTGTAATTTATTGAAGAAGATTAGTTAGGTTGATCTTTAATTGAGTGGTTTTAATGACATTGGTATTTCCCTAAATTAATGATATTATTATTAACTAAGAATTAGATTGGGTGATGTAACCAGAGTTCCCGGATCTCAGGAACGATCATCGTGATCGATCCGGATCATTATGAGCAGCTTTTACTACGGGACCCATACTGAAAATTTGAACCAAAAATCCACCGTTCTCTACACCCTAACACAAATAATTGCGTAAAAAATGAATAAACGACTAAAAACATTGAGCAGCCGAAAATAAAAATGTCCGAACCGCAGGTTAACTAAAATTAGTTATCTATCTGCTATAAATAAATAAAGCAAAAAATCGTATGGTAATATTAGCTATTTCATGAGGTTTTTATACGCGTGTTTCTTGCGTCTATAATCAAGGAAACTCAGTCATTAAAACAAAAACGCCATAACTACGTGTCTTGAATGCCAAAATAACTACAGGAAATTAGAGGCATCCAAAACTAGAATATTCTATAGTAACAAAAAAATTTATATTATCCAATCACTGAACAGATATATAAATTAGATAGGTAAACTCACGATTAAATCTGATTCAATTATCTATAATCCTACTAATATTATAAGTGTGAATGAATGTGTGTGTGTTTGGATATTTGTTACTCAATCACGCAAAAACGGCTGAATGGATTTGGATGAAATTTGGCAAACAGATAGTTTATAACCTGGATTAACACATAGGATACTTTTTATCCCGATATTCCCACGGGATCGAGACTTACGCGGGTGAAACCGCGGGGCGCAGCTAGTAATATTATAAATCAGTTTCTTGATTTACTGACTTACAACGCACTGAACATAGAAAAAAGAAAATCAGGACACAAAATTGTACCTAGCGTATCCAGTAAGAAAAGGTCTCTTTAAAGGACTGAAGCTCTTTGAAGGAAGGCTGAAATGAGGTGTAAATAACTGTGTGGAAATTCGTCTCAACGGAAAGTTTTAAGCAACTAGTACCAAGGCGGAAACAATCGCCAGTGAAAAATGATGTTACATATATTACTACCATAATGTTCTACTTCACGCAACGTATCATCACATCACATATTCGATTTAAAAAAATTAATCACTTATACAAATATTATATGGCTCGAACAATTTTATCGTTCCGGCTGTCCCATCAGGAATCGACCTCATGACCCTGAATTCAGACATTCTACATACCTACAGCGATTGAGCCAAATAAAGATTAAACTTGAAACTGGTTGCACCGTTTAATAATAATACTATGAATATGGAAAATGTCGTAAATAATAAGCTTATGGTCGTAAAATCTGCATAATTATTATTGTAAAATTGTTGTTGGTTCTCTTGTTATTACTTTAATTTGTTCCGACCTAGAGTCTTGTACCTAAAGTTAAATTAGTTGTCTGTTTATCCGCGGTTTCATTATAATATTGTGTATTTTGGATTTATTGCCAACAACCAAAAGCGAGTTCGGTAGGTACCTATTTCTAAAAAGTCACTTTTAAATAGGTAATATTTCACTCAATGCCTGGCCATAGTATCTTGCTTCATCACATTATTATTCTGTAAACAATAATAGTAATTTAACATCTTCCATTTATAAATAACGATGAAAATAAAGAAGTCGTTGTGTACAATGACTTTTATATTTTTATAGATGACCTTCGCACGGGTAGCAATAAGTACTTATATCTACGGCGCACCTACCCTACCTATTAATACTAAGATACAAATAAAGAGCCTTTTCAGGCGTCGGCATTTCAATTATAAAAAAAAAATTAATGAACATTATTGTGGCATAACTATAATAGTTAGACATATGCTGTCGCGACACTTTTTGTAAATAATGATGTGTTCTGCAAAGTCGTAGTACATTATTTTATTCTATCGTCAATAGTTTTCGCAGCGCGCGCGATGTAAAGAATATTTTAGGTAATTTTTTTACACCTTGTGTATATATTGGAGTTTTAGTAAGGATCCCTAATTTTTTTGAAAATATAATATGGCCTATGTCACCCGGGGATAATGTAGCTTCCCAAGGGTGAAAGAAATTTTTCAAATCGGTTTTGTAGTTTCGGAGCCTATTTAATGCAAACAAACAAACAAACAATCAAATCTTTCCTCTTTATAATATTATATTAGTATAGACAAATAGAGCACAAGCTGCATATTTTTAATAGACGTAGACAAAGCCAATAAAATGGCGCTTCAGCCCATTATATTTTGACATAAAACCGCTCCCAGCCACATGTTTATTATATATGTACAACAGTAATTACACCGTGATTTATATTTTAAACACTTTATGCGAGACGTGAATTAAGTGTACTGTCGAGTGTCAAAGAACTTGTTTTGAGGAAACGTTTTTTCCGTAGATTTCGTAGGAAAACATGCATACATTTTAAATACCTTATTTAACAGTATTATTTTGGGAAATTACCTACCTACCTATGTAGATAATGTAGGTAGTGCATACTTTTAGATTCTGTAAACAAGGAACCAATAAATAGAAACGTGGCTACGAGATGTTACCTGATTTGAACACGAAATTCCTTTGTTAAAATCTATGTATTAAAAAAAAAAAAGTAATAAAACTAAAACCCAACTACGACTACAAAGGTATAAACAAGATACCACCTTCGCCGTAGTCGGGTAATAAACAAAAAAAGTTACCTAAATGATTTTTTGCGTAAACTCAATGCGTTGAATAAATAAAAAAATATTATTTTAATTGCATACCTAATAATTATGAGCTGTGAACTAAATACCATACACATCTACATATTTCAGACTACGTATGACAGAATCAGGTTTGCGTGTCAGTTAGAACTAGAAATTTTTCCAGGAAAAAGTGCTTGAATATTTCCACTTTTTGTGCAGAATATCATTCCATTTGTTACCATGTTTCATTGTTTTCGTATAAATTCAATATGCACTACATAAGCAAAAGCAACTCTGTATTAAGAACTAAAAAATGGGATGTTACATAAAATTTTATTTGATTCTGTTCCAGATTTCATTTTTCCATTCTTGTTATTGGTGCGATATTGGATGCAAAAGGGCACTGGGCGGATAGTGGATAGCAAAAGCCGATATTGAACCTATCAAAGTGAAACTCGAGAATGCACTGAAACGAATACGAATATAGGTGTCCAATATTTAGATATACAAGACTTTTCACTAGGTTACGCACATATATCAAATTGCAACTTTAATATCAATATCAATATCTGATATTACTCGGATATTGATATTTGTCAGTGTTCAGGTCGGTTCTTCGACAAACATGGCAGAGTCTGTGCTGTGCCATGTTTGTCAAGGAACCGATGGCCGGTAGAGCAGACGATTCCTGGGGTGGAGACCGCGTAACGGCCAGCGTAGTGTGGGACGTCCCCCAGCTAGATGGACCAACGACCTTTAAATGGTGGCTGGGACAGACTGGATGGCGAAGGCGGAGAATAGTATATTGTGGCGCAGACTGCGAAAGAGCTATGTTCAGCAGTAGACTGCGATAGGGGGAGGCACAGTCTGGTGAGCGAAAGGATAGAATTCAATCTTCATTAGCTGAAATTTTGACGAGAACCTACTTCCAGCACAAATAATTATGCAACTCACATCACTGACATTTTAGAAGAAAAATACCGGCCAAGTGCATGTCGAACCACGCACAATGAAGGGTTCCGTAGTTGGGATGAATTTATCCAACAAACTTAACATTCTAGCTGAAAAACTTGTTCTCCCATACAAAATGTATTGGAGAACATGTTTTTGCAACTGCAAATTTAAGTTGGTCGATTATTACTCGGTAATTTGTGGAGACTACGTAGCGGTAATAGTTTTCCTTTTAATTTCGTTATATATACTACTGCCGTGAATTTTTTCACATACCCAAAACCCAACCATTTAGATGGCAGGGTGCTATATTTCCCGGGTCGATGGCGCGTCGTGTTCCACGCGCGCCTCAAAGAGATGTCAGCACACCTGACGGGGTCCGTTAGGACCGATGCCTGCCAGGGTTGCGGAATAGTCCGAAAGGGATACCGGGACCCTGGCAACAGGCAACCGAAGGAACACGGGTGGGTTTTAGTCAGTAAGAGTCTGACACGCCCTTCCGCTCCGCCCAGAGCGGGAGAAGTCATGACTCTGATTGAACATCATGACATGACGATGATTTCCCACCCAAAAAAAAATAAAGGGTGCTATATTTAAAAAAATCCCTGAGTTCAAAATTGGTTTCCACAAACTCACATTATTTTTAAACGACCTTTCCAACGATACCTCACACCATGGAATTGACGAGAAAAAAAAAACCATCCCCAGTTTACGTGTAGGGGAGGTACCATAAAAAAAAAAAAAAATCGATTTTCTTTTACCAGTTTGTCGGCGTAATTTATAAGTATAGGTACTCAGTATACCCATACCAAATTACAGCTTTCTAGTACCAACAGTCTATGAGCTAAGCCGCGGACAGACGGACAGACAGACAGACAGCTGTCTGTCTGTCTGTCTGTCCGTCCGACAGACAGACGACATGGCGAAACTATAAGGGTTCCTTGTTGACTACGGAACCCTAAAAACAAACAAAACGACCGATGTTGTCGCGACGGCACGCACCGCGGGTGCGTGTCTATCGCTTGTGTTTGACATGTCCTGATGTTTTAACTCCTTGCGTGGGGTTCACGCCAAGCGTGATAGACGTGATAGACGTCTTTACACATTACGTTTTGGTTACATAAGCACGTTTAATTACGTTGGTTAAATTATTTTGTTAACATTTAAGGTTTCTTTGTTACCATAAACAAAAACACGTTCCTTTTTAAATTAATATTTTTACACACTTTTATAAACTTTTGTAACGATAAATATGATTTAATTAGCCAAATAAAATATAAAAATATCGTGTATCGTGTATAAAATTATAATAATGACCCCATTTTTCGTAAAATCTATTATTAATTACTACCAACTAACTGCGGTCGAGGGACAGTTTGTTTGCTAAGATAAATTAATTAGCGTAGGTACCATGGCTTTTCACCAGCTACAAGTTGACTACAAAATCCCTTTTATGAGTTAATTAATTCTGTTGCAAATCAAAACCCATTACAGTTTTAAGATACTTCTGATATAAACGCTAAATAAACAAGGTCTGGGTTAAAAGGTTCAATATTACCTACTTTATGGGGTCATACAGAAACCAGTTTGAAAACTCATGGCAATCCCTCCAAAGTCATTTAAGGCGCCCACAAACAGGCGTGAAATCGCGGGTGCGACAAGGGTAGCGCTGCTTGTCGCGCCCGCGATATCACGCCAGTTTGTTCGAGGCTTTAAACTATAATTTTCTCTTCTATTACGTTTTGTAATATTCTCTTGAATTTCTTGGAATTCTATAATACATATTAATCTTGAATTTCATCAAATCGGCCAACCAAATTACTATGTTTTATAGTTGTACCTACCTAAATCACAAACTATAACCCTCTTATTCATAAACGTTTCTTAAAGTTAAAGAGACGTATAAACGTCGAAAATGTATGATTAAACAGTTGCTAATTCCTAATTTAACTTTAAGCAGCGTTTATGAATAAGGCGGTAAGGCTTTAACCATCAACATTAATGACTTCAAAATAGACCAATCAAACTGGCCAATGTATTTATAGTATTTTTTCTTTTTCATTCATCATTAAATACTCCGCAAAAAAAAAAATGGTTGCTATGCCACAACATAAAAACAAAGCTAACTCCTATTTTAAAAGATGATAGATAGTATTTTTATATAAAAGTAGTGGGAGTTGACTTAAATATAAAAATAAATGACCGAGTAATAACAACAAAAAAACGTTATTTTCATTAAAAGATTTTAAAAAGTTTCTATCCGACACCGTGCTCGCAAGCGAAACAGCTGACTGTCTGAGGTAGGGGTCGCGCTCGCGGCCAGTCAGGTCACGTCCCGCGACCCCCACCCGTGTTGAGACGCAAGTTCCTTGCCCTAGCGCATAGGTGGAAGCCAGTGAAAGGGTAAAATGTGACTTAAAAAAAAGAAAGAAAAACGTCGTAATTTTCCATTGATTTTACGTTCTTTAAATGACAACAAACCACTGGTTTCAAGGATAGCGGTGTTTACCCTAACACCCTGTATTTTATCTAATGTATAGTCAAAACGTAAATTATTGTTTTTCATTTTATTGCCATTTTATCCAACAATCAAGAATTACAGTTATGGTTTGAAATTTGAATATACGGACAATTTATGTTGGTAGTCCATATGTGCACTATGTTGGCACTATCAGCTTGAACTTTAGTCCACCTACAAAATAACGCTAAAGTCAGTGAGTCGACGACCGAAAACGAAAAGCGTCATCTTTTACACATTGCGGGAAATATCAATCCTCAGTTTTAATCCAATTGTCCCACGTCAGAGAACGTAATTAAACCAAGGTGACATAAGAAACGACTATAGCCATTCACAAATTCATTTTATTATTAACTTTTAGGTACATTTCCACGAGTTTTCTTCGCGTTATGCCTTCAGCTTCAAGTTTATTTGAAAATAACAGACCTAGCTGAAGCTAGGTCTGTTTTCTTCACCGAAATTACAAATTAATTGCGCATGAATTAATAATAATATGAATTATCATGTTTTTCTCTTCTTGTTCTCACACACTATTGTCTACATTTCTATCTCATTTCTCCTTTCGCAGGTCTGCTGGAAGAAATTTCTTAAGAAATAAGCAGTACCTTTGTATTCATGTTATAATTATGTCGTATCTCCATGTATTTTACTGTGTGAAAATAAATAATAAAATAAATAATGATCGCAGAATTTCAATATACATACTTACTTACATAATTTTGATTTTGATTATACAGAGTGTAAAGGTTAACACCGTTGTCACTCAAACCATGGGTAGTAGACTTAAATATAAAAATAAATGACCGAATAACAATATGTTATTTTCATTCAAAGATTTTAAAACTCTCTCCGACACTGTGCTCGCTAGCAAAACCGCTGACTGACTGAGGGAGGGGTCGCGCTCGCGGCCGGTCAGGTCACGTCCCGCGCGATTATTCCCGATGTCCACACTTGGCTGGCCACCACTAGTGGACTACGAGAATAATTTGTAAAAGTTGTTTCCCTTGTTCACCACTGGGGGACAGCTCCACAACTGTCTAAATTATTTCCATTCGCCACCACTGGTGGAGAGCGACACGGATTTTTAAACATTCCCTATGGCCACAGCTGGGGGACAATGGCACAACTTTTGATCCAATTCGTACTGGCCATCATTTTAAATTATTTTCACGCGAAGACAATATATTTTTTTCTTTTCAGGGGTAACAAATAGTAGGTACCTACCTAAGTAAGAAAGGTACATAATATTGTACACTTTTACCAATAGTAAGTCATAGGTACTGAAATAGAAATAAGTAAGGTAAGACTCTAATCCGCATGGCTCCATATCTCTTTACTATGCCATTTGGTCTTGGTCTAGTCTGCCTGCCTTCAAATTTTAAGTTTAACTTTACATTTACGGAAAGTCATATCCTCTCATGACAAGAAATCTCAGTAGAATTGAAATATTACCAAAACCTTTTAATTTTTTGTCTGAAAATAGATAAACCACATTGGAGTACGAAAATGTTGAAGATTTTTTTTTTGCTTTACTTAAACCGTTAAACGTTTTCTGGCACGTATTGGGATTGAATATAAAAATCGTTCGAATAGGACTCTCTACGGCCCATTCGACTCTCACATATTGATGCCGTCCCATAAACAAAAAACATTTAATTACTACTACGTACTATCGAAAATGGGCAAGTTTGAATAGTAGGTACGAAAAATATTTTTGGTTACTTACATAGTTCTTTATAACCTCAAATCACTACGGAAACATAATTTCTTTTATGCCTTTTGATGTGGAAGTCCAACTCAAATATCAACATTAACGTATCGTTTAATAAACTTAATAGGTACCTACACAGTAAAGTTGTTTTCCCGTAAAAGGGTAGATGAGTAAATAATGGTACCTACAGTCGTCGATCAAATGAACCGCAACTAATACAATTTGTCAACGATTTGGGTCCATTCGGTCATCCCTAAAAATCTGTACAACATAAGTATTCTAAAATATTTTAAAAGGAAAATAATTAGGGATTAATTACCTAATTATTTTCCTTTTTGACTTTGTAGTAGAATTTTTGTAGTGGGATTTTAGGACGTCTTCACTCTAGGGACGTCTTCGACCCGTTTAACCCTTTAGCCAACCCTCAGCAATCTGTTACTGCGGCAGTCATGTTATTTATTATCAATGAAAAACTAGTTGTGCGTGTAATGGCTTGAGAGTATAAGCAATTGTTTAGTCTAATTATTCGCAGATACGTCGTCTGGAACGTTAGGCAAATCTTTATGTCTGGAACGAATGGCAATGCTAGCGTTCCACAAAATGTATTTACCTAAAATCCGTAGGTACTGTGAAAATGAAAGTTAATAATTGTATTGATGCGTAGAGACATAAATTAGAAATTGTAATTTACCTAGTGTGGACACGGGTACTCATAAATTATTCATAACTGTCGGAAAATTAAACGTTTATACAATAGTAGGTAGGTATTTCATGAAAAAGTTCATTACAATTTTCAACAAGTAACTATATTAAGTAGTTCTCTATTCTGGAATATTAATTCCACCTTCTACTGTGTTTGCAATCATTTATTTTAGGCGATAAAGTATTTTGTACCAAATTATTGATTGACATTTAAAGGAACCTCTTCGCAATGGTTTGAGCCTTAGCTCAAATTTTTAAGAACAATTTCTACAATCATTGTAAAAATGTCGGTTATTATACAGCGTGCCGCTTTAATGGTGACATTAATTTAACACACGTATAATATTTCGTGTATTCGTTATAGGAAAACATTTTATTTTACTTAAACGTTATTATTTATTGATTTATTAACAATTTTATAAACTAGCATCTTGGAGCAACCTGTACTTAAAGAACTGTAGCGCAGAGGTCATTTGCCGGGGTCACGGAT
The DNA here is from genome assembly GCA_948473465.1 of Lithophane ornitopus. Classification (NCBI taxonomy): domain Eukaryota; kingdom Metazoa; phylum Arthropoda; class Insecta; order Lepidoptera; family Noctuidae; genus Lithophane; species Lithophane ornitopus. The sequence goes on from OX419613.1 coordinate 13,051,196, forward strand.
CATAAGTAGACGAATTGAAGGAATGCCGCGCAATTTCCTAGAAATTTGGCATAATTTCTAAGAATTTGCGCGGCATTCCTGCATCAAAGGGTATCGGACCGATAGAACGTAAGCCAGCTGGTAGGTAGCTTTATGAATGAGTCTTTTGCACATAGTGATCTCAACGTTGGTTATGTTTGTATTAGTTTGTTTGAAAATTACAATTTTTCTATTTACGAATTATTTTATTTTATTATAATTTTTATGATTACTGGCCACTAGCCACCCGTAACCCGTGTGTTAAATTAATGTCGCCATTGTAGCGGCACGTTGTATACTAAAACCTTCCTCGAGAACCACTTTATCCACTGGTGAAAACAGCATGAAAATCGGTGCAGTCGTTTTTGAGTTTATCGCTAACAGACAAACGCAGCGGAGGACTTTTTTTATAATAATATGTATTGATAAGCACAGTCACTTACAATTCAAATTAATTACCATCTAAAATAGGCATTTCAGTAACCATGCAAATGACAGGTATGCATGACATTGACGTATAAAAAATAAAAGAGACAAAAGAGAAAAAGAAAAGTGTGTTTATTAGACCTTAATCTAGAAAACTACAAATGAAACCAATTTGAGCTAGACAGGGTGACACTCATCGTTCTGGTTAAATAGAGAGCGTCTGTAAGAAGCGAAACTCATGGAGAAAATATCAATTGGGTAATCCTTCAAGTTGGACCTTTCATTATATTGCCTTGCCATACGTGTAAGGGAGCTATTATAATGTAGTATTCAACGTGGATGTAGAATAGAATAGAATATAATTTTATTTGCATTTAAACATGGTACAATAATGCTCTTAATAATAGGGTTATGGTCTACTTGTCTCGCCATGGACTGGCATAAAAATATTTTTCAACACACTTGCTCGTAAAGTGGCTCTTATTGAACCGCTTTTAGGTTCAAATAAATATCAGTAAATCAGATGTAGGCAATTCAATACGATGATGACGCTTACTACGTTGTTTATAATAATAAGGAGGGATTTTGTAATGGGCTTTTATTATTATCTCCTGACAATTATTATATATGCACTGATTTTCGAAACAGATCCTATGCCTGCAAGGTTGAACAATTTACAATAATAAAGATTTCCATTCGACGCGTTGGAAAGGATATCATCCTAGCACAAACGCATTTTAAATTTTATTAAATGATTGCTAAGGTCACAAGGTCAGTAGTCCAATGGCAATGTCATGATAAAAGAATCTTGTAAACGTATATCTATTTTATTGCATTTCAATCCTTCGAGAGTTGATTCAAGAGTTGATAGTCAACTTATATCCTAAAATCTATAACGTTCAAGTTAACGAGTATCCACGAAATACATCCTAAATACAGGACCCAAACTTTCCGTTTTATAAAGTTATAAACTATAAGTAAATGGAGTTGGTAAGGACATTCAGTATGGATGGGTAACCACCAACTTAAAATATCTTGGAGAGGAAAATGTTCGCTCCACTTTGCTAATAATCTCATTAATACCACCCAAAAGTGTTTGTATAGGTACTTACCGAGCATTCTGATGACTCTTCTCTGTGATGCTCCGTTCCTGTACTGCATCTGACCATTCGCTCTCTCATTACTGTCCACCGAAAGCTTCTTCAAAGGATGCAACACTCGAGAGGTTCGCAACTTAATGCCTATCAACGCGTACAACACTGATATCATCGACATAGGCACCACGAAGAACACGAAACTAGATATAACAAACACTTGATGCACACCCACACCCTTCACTGTACACGAGCTCACGTTCATGCCCTTTTCCACATACGACACTGTACCGAACTGCATCGCTTGCGGCACCGCCGTACACAACGCAAACACCCATATAGCTATTATAAACCGCACAGCCCTTGACAGCTTCGACATGGTGTGTGACATGAAAGGTCGACAAATCGCTATGTACCGCTCCACCGTGAACGCGGTAATCGTCAACACTGTGGCGTTAGCGGACGTCTCCGACGCCAGTCCTATGGCGATGCATAGCGCCTCGCCCAGCGGGTACGTGCGTGGATTCCATAATCTGTGCACTTCAAGCGGCAAGCCACATAATAATAATATGAGATCTGAGATCGCCAGACTGAATAGGTAGAAGTTGGTGGCGGTGTGCATGGAGCGATTCCTCGCGATGACCACGCAGGTGCTGGTATTGCCGAGGATGCCGGCCACGAATATGATGACGTAAGTAACGGTGAGGGGCACCACCAGGTCCAGCGCGTACGGCTCGTCGTGGGCCGCGGGGTGGCTCGACACGTTGGTCGTGTTCATCATGAACAGGTCCACGTACTCGTCCATGCTCGGGGTCGCTGGCAATGTCATTTTACCTGTGAACAAGAAAAACTTGTTTACATCGAAGATTAAAATAAACCCCTATAAAATAAAAATACTGAGGCAGGGGTTAAAGTCCTGTGCGTAACCAGTTCGTGTGTTTATTTGTATTAAGGTAACATAATAAATTATAAAGTCCATCAGTACTGGCGTAGGTAAACAATAATACCTTATGATGAATATGTACCATAAACACGGTATGATCACATTGCTACATTATACTATTATTTAACTCATTGTGGTTTAGTTGCACGTAAACATCTTGAAGGTCACCCACTAATTGGCCGTTAACACGACCAAATTACCGATTAGAACGCGATTAACTTTGTCGGTAGGGGTAGACACGAGTGACGTAATCAATCTTCTAATTAAGCCGTTTCTCAGATAAAAAATTTCACCTAAATGTCTCAAAAAATATCGTAAATAAGTTGACCCAAGTAACACTTCTTCTAACCAGAAAAACATAGTATTGAAAAGTAATTCTACAGAACCTAGAAGTCTGACGGCAACGCTCTAGAGGTCAGCACAAATAGAGTAGTATCTGACATTTCACTTTGGTATTTACTTTTACCTATACTTAATCGATCTAAATGTTTTCTAAAATTAGTTTGACAAATATTGCAATGACTTGCAGTATATCGTTTGTGTCCTAATTTGACCTCCTACAAAAGTAATTAAAATTAACTTTTTACGATTAACTTATCGATAGATAAATCCACATTTAATTTTCGTATTTTGAAGCAGCCGATGTCTCTAAGTACCAAAGTTTGCAACAGTCTTATTTTTTATTATTCTTTATTATTCGGACAACAATGATCCAGCGTAGGTATATTAAACAATAATATAACTTATTACCAGTGTTAGTTACAATACAATAGGGAAGAATATAGTATTATTAATATTGTGAAAAGGACACCCCCAAATTAATGCATAGATCTATCTTAAAACTACTCTCCGTAACATTCATAAACACGAAACATGAGGTGAACCATTGCTGAGGACATTAAAATAAGTAACGAGCAATCAAATAATAACGAATAATAAACACAAACGTATTTAATTGGGCTAGATCCTGTTCATAATGGTTTAGCTTTTTAGGGTTCCGTACGTCCGTATGAAAAAACGGAACCCTTATATTACTCACAGGTAGTCGGATCACACGTTGTCTGACTTTCTGTCCGTCTGTTTACAGCCAATTTACTCCAAATCTAATAAACCGATTACGTTCGAATTTGGTATACCTACATAAATATGAATTTCTCTGACCCAAACATGGAGGTTTACGTAAATAAATGAATTTTGAATAATATAGGGGTCACTTTTGCGTGAAAAATCATAAAATACTAACTCATGCCCGCGGCTTCGCCCGCGTGGATGTCGGTTATTGTATGTACCTTCCTCGAGAACCACTCTATCCATTTGTGAAAACAGCATGAAAATCGGTGCAGTAGTTTTTGAGTTTATCGCGAACAGACAGACAGACAGACGCGGCGGAGGACTTTGTTTTATAATAATATGTAGGTAGTGATAATTTAGTCTATGGTACAAACATAACATGGTAAATCTCTCAATATTGTGCGTACAAACTTACATTTTGCAGTTGGAATGTATGGGAAAATATGTTTTTCATCTACCATACAATGTTAAGTTTGTTTTTGGGATAAATTCATCCAAACGGAACCCTTCATTATGCGTGATTCGACACGCACTTGAGCAGTTTTTTTTAAGTTATGTATAACAGCTGCACGGATCGATTGAAGGTATTCGGCAAGCTACGCTTGCCGAGATCGGTCCGTGGATGGATAACCATCCATTAAATATCAAGACCCTTAAACCCTCCGTGCCTCCGTAGCTTCACGTTATTTCCGAGGTACTGCAGGGTCTCGATAAAAGACCCCACAGATCAAAGATCGAAAGAAAGATTAAAACGATCAAAGACCAAATATCTACAAATAACAGTCGAGATCAACGGATCCCGACTGTCACCTTTGGCTGTCGTTACCCAGTAAGCCGTATTACCCAGTAACTGGATTGTGGATGTTAGATAGGCAGTCGCTCCATGTTAAATACCTAGGTACGGAAATTCAGATGCATCTGATTAGACTTTAAGCCGGCACCAACATATTTGGGAATAGCCTAGGCAGGTGTAGCTTTTTGCGACTTTTGATTTCACTTAGGAGTTCAAATCTCGCGTTTAATCGAGTTTCGATCTAAACTCGACCTAAACGGTAACTGACAAAAATCTTAAGTAATTTTTTTTTTTTAATTAACGACATTGAGATTAGAATTTTTAAGTAGGACATTGACTTCCTGTACAAAAACTGAAGCTACCCAATGTCGTTATATATTATTTAATTCTGTAATGCTGACAAAAGGACCACGACGTAAAAGAATGACGAAAAAGTCACGACGAAAAAGTCATATATACAAATAAAATAAATGTATCATATACCTAATAGGTATCAACAATAACGTTTATACCATTCCCTCTCTAAAAAGCTTATATGTTTTGTGTACTTTGCTGTCATTAGCAAATTGGCGCTATTTTATTTGCTGTAAGTTGTACGAACACAAAGTTTAGTGTAACTAATAATAAATCGATTGAAAATGCATTCAAGTGATGAAGAAGATGTGTTAACACCTGAGTTTATGAAAGAGAGGACGGCCGATATAGTTGAAACCTTGCTACCCAACAAATCACGGCTGGTTTACATCAAAGCCTACAATGAGTTTTGCAAATGGAAAAATGAAAATCAAGCTTCTGGAACATTTTCAGAGTCTGTTTTCCTAATTTATTTTAATGAGTTGTCGAACAAAAAGAAGTCATCGACATTATGGAGTACGTATTCTATGCTACGATGTACTATAAAAACAAGGCATAACATTGACATAACATTACTCGAAGTTGAAAATTCTTTTTCTCGTAGTAATGGTATAAAGTATAGTATGCAACTCTTGAATAAAACGGATTTATATCGAGGGCCATGAATTACTCGCGTCGCTCAGGATTCTAACACTTGAATCACTTGCTATGCTCGTCATTCAATCATCATGAATTACTCCCTACGGTCGTGATTCAATCGTTAGAATCCTTCACTTGCTCGTGATGCATCTATGGCCCTCGCTTTAAATCCGTCCTTTATTCACTAATTGCATATCATACATCACTTCCGGTATTTTTTACCTTGATCTTGCTGACACGCATCTTCATAAAATAACGGAAAACTTCAAAGTAATGGCCAAAGTAGTTTGACAAGGTTTTAACAGACATTGTAAGATAATTATTTTGAAATAAGTAGATTATGCAGGTAGCAGTACTTTGACAGTCGTTCAGGGTCGTCAGAAACCCGAAAGTCAGTCTTACCAAGGCGTATCGTATTGCCTAGTTGCTGGGTTGTGGAGGTCAGATTGGCAGTCTATCCATGTAAAATACTGGTATTCAGCTGCATCCGGTTAGACTGGAAGACGACCCCAACATAGTTGGGAAAAGGCTAGGCAGATTGATACAGGTAACAGTAGCAAATGGCCCTATATCCTACATAATTTTCGGCATCCCTTTCAACACATATTAATTACTTACGTCTCAATTATTGCACATACCGTACCATTGTCAAAACATTCACTATTTGCCTCTGCCTATTATGAGAACCGATTATCATGATTCAAAGTAAACGGTCGTATAGTTTCATAAGGATAAGTCAGAACTAATTTACATAAATATACATCGTGTAAAAGATAAATAAATAAACGATACTGTAATCACACGGAAATTTCAGCTCGTATATGACTATTCAAAATGTATTTGATTATAATTATTAAAATCAATTAAAAAATAAACATTATTAAGAGTAACATACTTTGAATATGTTATTTGCCTCCCAATACTTCCTGTGACAAATGAAGGTCTACAAAATAATAATAATAATAAATTCTAATATTTAAAAATATAATTTGTATGTATTTAAAATGAAATAAAGAAAATAATTATAAGTCTTTCTTTACAAGAACATAATCATAAATAATATTACAAAAAAAAAACCGACTTCCAAAAAAAACACTCAAAACTGAAAAATAACTTTAATTTCGGAAGTCGTTGTCTTTGCTTTTCAATTTTCGTTTTTTGCCACACAAATTCGAATACCACTAGCTAATGTAAATAACAGTGAAGGAGTAAATGAAAACATCGTCTAGATAAACTAAGTGGGAAAAATACGTAATATTGAAGCTAACTCTAAAACTACGCAAACAAAGTTAATAAAATTTATATGGGACCACCTCCGAAGCATGACCTACCATACAAAAAAAGAATCATCGAAATCGATTCATAATTGGCGGAGAAATAGTGTAACAAACAAACAAACAAAAAAAAAAACATACAGACGAATTGAGAACCTCCTCCTTTTTGAAGAAGTCTGTTGAAAACGAGCTAATCACAATATTGGTATGTCATTGGTTTGTAATTAATGACAATATTACGACTCTATTGTTTTACAAATAATTTACTATTTTAATATCCCTTTGTAGTTCGAACAATAACAGGCGATACGTGAAACGTTAATGACGTCATAAATGTGGGTCGCACAATAATAAACTGCACACTACGTAAGTACAGTATAACTTGGCAGCGTAGAATCGTACGCATATAACACGTGCTTCTAAACCTGTTTGGTATTCAAATAGAAATGAAACCAAACTTGTCGTGACAAATGTTATTGGACTTTTAATTATATAATAAAGCAATAGAAAATCTTCAACATTCGAAGATTTTCTATTGCTTTATAATATACTTAATTAAAAGTTTTCTGGGACGTATTGGAATTGAATATAAAAATCTATGGAATAGGGCTCTTAACGTTCCCTTCGACTCTAAACTATTGGAGCTGCCCCAAAACCAAAAAAAAAAAAACTCTACTATTAAAAATGGAAACGTTTCAGCCGCATGAAACAATTCATTTTGTTCCGTTATATAATAAATACTATGTCAGTTGTGGTTAGTTCCAGATTCATTGAAAATAGTGACTGTTTAGTAGCTTTGTATATAATGGAGTTGGGCAGGACACCTGGCAAGGCGCAGTGATGACAGGTGGAGTAAGTTGACCGAGTGGCGTCCAAGGACTGGATGACGAAGTCGATCGTCGCGCGGTTAGATGGGCGGACGACATTGATACCATCGCGGATAGAACCTAGATGAGGCTGTCACAGGATCGCCGGGAATTGCACAAGAAAAGATTGGCCTATGCTCAGCAGTAGTTGAAGACGAGCTGTTGATGATGATGATGACTAATAAGTGTGTGGCGGTCTACATCGCCACATGCGAACTACGCATCAAAGACCTGAAGTCACATAAACCCTGCATCGCGCAATTAAAGTTTACCGTGCAATGGACATATATACAAGAAACCGACATCAATCGTTGGGCAGTTGCCCGCCAGACACAACACCCGTCTGATCGGAGGATCCTCCCTTTTCTATGGTGGATGAGTGAACTTTACACCCTATTCCTCATACCCCTAAAAGTGAACATCCAAGGCACAGAATAAAGGCAATTCATTTCTTTCAATCTCTGAGCCTATCTTTAATTTGGATATCGCACCTAATTCGATGGCCAATGACAAACGAGTCAGTGATTCACGCAAAAACTAAAAATAATCGATTCCTCCGAATCAATTTAACCAATTGGAATTATTTTTAGAAATATTCACATGTGAATTTTGGCGTGTATGTAATTTATGATGTTCCTTAGATTAGCTTAGAAATTCAAATAATACTAGCACTGATTGCACGGTACGTTCCATGTCCCAGAACTTGTTCAAAGAGATGCAACCGTGGAAGCAACTCATAATAGCTTTCATGTTCTAGTTGTCTAACTAACTGTCTAGCTACAATTTTATGAAGTTTTCGGTCCGTTTATTATAATATAACGAGAAAACATTAAACAATTATACAACTGACGTAAGTTGACATCATGTCATCAGTTAAATATCTGCTATAATTAGCCCAAAGCACTCGCACTACCTGGGTAAACCCGTAAACCCAGGGCTTGGCTGGGATTACCCACTACCCAAAATATAATTAATAAATAATTATAGACAGTATTTAGATTCAGCAATAAACGAACAAAAAGTTTAATACAAAACGTAAGGTTTGTAAGCGAAATAAATGCGAATATTCCGTGGCGTACCGCGCATATTAATTAGCAATTAAAATGTTTAAATAACCTGTTTTTAATCTGGCAACTTTTTTGGTTCGACGTTATTTTTATAGTGTAAACCGCAGTTTCCAATAAGAAGCGGTCTTGTACACGTTCAAGTTTTTGCTATAGGCTGCTTTAACCATAAAAGTTACCACGAAACGGCTTAGTTTAACAATGGTGCCGATTTTGTTGTTCACAAACTAAACTAAATTTAAGTTCAGTGCATCTTTTTCTTTCTATTTCATTAAGAAAAGGACAGAAGATAAATTTTAGTTTAGTCCTGTCAAACTGTCACTCCTCCAAACAAGTTTAGACGCGATTAAAAACTTGCTTACTAAAATTACGTCAATTTACGTCAGGCGCTGATTAATTTGACAGGACTAAACTAAAATTTATCGGCTGTCCTTTTCATATTGAAATGGAAAGAAAAAGATGCACTGAACTTAAATTTAGTTTAGTTTGTGAACAACAGAATCGGCACCAATATATTGTTTTAAAAATCTGCTGATTTAGTAGGTATCTAAAAGATGTACCTATGCAAAACAAAGCGCTAATTCAAGTTATTCTGTACTATAAATAGATATTTCAATGACATGAACCGTTTAGATTAGGAAATAATAAAATTGCTTAGTAATTATGCACATTATAATGCTTTGAAATTATGCCTGTTTCAATAAGACAAACAAATACTAAGCAAAGCTTTTATAGTTTTACCAAAGCAATTTAAAAATTGATAAAAGAATATTATGTATTATAAAATAAATGGGCAAAAAAATATATATAAATCCGAGATGAAACAAATTAAAGTTCGGTCGCCACATTAAACAACAAAATACTTTCTACGGGCCTTCACGTACTCCAAATATTTCTATATCCATAAAATATTTAACATGAAACCTAAAGTGTCGCCGATGGCTCTCTAGCGACTTAAGGTTAAGGTTACTAAGGATATTACCAACCGTATCCTGTTCTACCGGCAGGTAAGTGAACTATAATTGTTTATTACCCGCCCATACACTTCCAACCAGAGTAGATAATTGTCTTGACCATGTCATGCTAAAAACGAAATCACAGGCTAAGGTTATCGTACTAGACACCCACGTTACAGACCATCTCCCAGTCACCCTGTTTTTAAACACAAGCAAACAAGTCCCATGCCCGTCTAAAAGGACATCGATTAAGTATGACTATGAGTCCATAAAAAATGAAATTGATAATTACGATTTTAACCCTGTACTTGAGACAGCGGACCCTAACTTGGCAACCGATATTCTCATTGATAATATTCAAACAGTTTTAGCTACACACACTAAGATAGTGCTATCCCCAAATAGAAAAACTATCATTAAACCATGGTTGACTCCGGGCCTACTTCGCTGTTTAAGGAACCGAGACAAAATGCACCGGCGGCTTAAGAAATCTCCCGATAATGTTACCTTAAAAATATCATACAAACGATACCGCAACTTTTGCAACTCTCTTATTAAGAAACTAGCTTTTGCCCGCGGCTTCGCCCGCGTGGATGTCGGAAATTATCCCACGGGAATGTGCTACCGGGATAAAAGTATCCTATGTCCCATAACCCACGTGGTCTGTCTAGGCGACCTAGGCGTTACGGTGTAAAAGTAACAGGCATGAGATAGCCAGTAACTTTATATATTAGTGGTAGTCCATATCTATATTGTGGTGATAGTGTGGATAGTATGGACAGCAGTATGAAACTGTCGGAAAGATTAATGAAAAAACTATGGCATATTGCATGGACGATGGAAACTAAGGCGAAAGCTTTGGGGGAGCCTGCGATATTCAAAATTTCTTATGTTTTTTGCTTTTTACAGGTCAGTATCAAGTTTTATGTTGATCTAAATAATGAGTCGCAGTTCTTTCAAATATTTATTTATCTAATCTAACTAATATTGCAGGAGTTGCATTCCTGTATCTAATGGTTATTATTCTGTAAAGCTACTATTTGCTACGATCGCGAATCATATTTTTACTCATATTGACATTCGAAACTTACCCATTAAACGATTTAAAAGCTGTATTAAAACCAAACTTTGTAAAAAAGGGTACTATACAATTTCAGATTATTCAGAAGACAAAAGCATGGGATTGAGCTGCTCGCTCTGCTAACATTTTGTCATTTTGGCATTGTGACATTTTGAATAAGTACTATGGAAAATCATCAAAATATACCTACCAGTTTTATATACAAATTCACATTATTGAATATTATATGTAGGATATTGACAAAATGACATGATTGCTTTGTAAAGTATTGTATTATCGTGAATGTGAGGACTATGTGGATGTTTATTTTGTTTTTATTCTTATATTTTTTCGTTCTCAGTTAGTTTTAACAATGGTCTGGCAATTTGAGAACTTTATGCGGCCTACACAAATGTCCTTTGTTTGGTATTGTTCGTCGAGTCGTTGAGCTCCTTAAGTTCTGAGCTGAGCTCCACTATTACTGACAAATGCTTGCAGGGACAGGACAGGTTCACTCAAATCTGTGTGGTTCATTCCTCAAAAGACCATTTCAGACTCTAATCTACATGGCCCTCATAGGGCCTGACCAATATGCCAATATCTGACCTAGGTATGTCCGGACTTTAAAAGAGACTGAGTTTGTTTCGGCCTTTCTTCTCAGAGTAGTCAGATAGGAAACGCCGACCTCATCTAGCTTAATTTTACAATTTTTTGATATTATTACGACGTGTAAAAGTGATTCCAATAACCTATTTACAGAATAAACAATTTCATTTTAACATACAACCTGCCTGACACTGACTTGCAAATTGCAAAAAACTTAAGATTTGAATTTCGCGGGCTACCGGCGCATCCCCCTTAAGAAAATCGCATCATTTGCACAACGCCATCTATCGAGTAAGTACTCACTGGTAAACTCAAACTCTTCGTTCCAAGCCAAGAGCCAAGTAGTAATAACTTTTGATTGAGTGGACAGATTCTCAATATAAGGGATTGAGAATATAGTCATAGTCCGATACGGACTATGACTATATTCTCAATCCATTAACGCTCTTGAAGAGAGTCCCGCAAAAATGTCAATAATAAGTACTTACATGTGAATTTTAAAATCAAGAGAGTAAAGAAGGGTTTTTACCCTCATGAGGGATGATTTTAGAAAAACAAAACTCTTTGTTAGTTACAAAAAGCATAAATTTTCAGTCCTAAGTTAAAAAAAACCGGCCAAGTGCGTGTCGAACCATGCACAATGAAGGGTTCCGTAGTTGGGATGAATTATTTTATCAAACAAACTTTCGCAAAGTTTTATTGTTATTACGTCTATGGGCGTTTACTGTCCCTCAAAGTGTTAAAAAACTTGTTCTCGCATACAGAATGTTTGGGTTTTTGCAACTGCACATGTAAGTTGGTCGATTAAAAGTTTTTGAGCTAAGTCGCGGACAGACAGACAGACAGACGGACATGGCGAAACTATAAAGCTTCCTTGTTGACTGCGGAACTCTAAAAATGATAGGTTTCCCATAAAAACTTTCATCCCCTATATCCCCCCCCCCCCCCCTAAATTTGTTTTTGAGAAAATAATTGCCTATGTTCTTCGCCGGGATGCCATCTATCTCTTTACCAAATTTTATCGAGATCCGTTCAGTGGATCAGGCGTGAAAAGGTAACATACAGAATTACAGACGGACAGACAGACAGAGTTACTATCGAATTTATGCTTGTAAGCATCGATTAGTATGGATTATGTGTTCAATTCAAAATGAGCCAAATACTCGTTAATTATGAATTCGGCGAAAGTGATTCTTCTACGGAGACTCTTAACACCGCGATTCAGAAAATGACGTTAAATGAACAACGCCATCTATCGAGCACGAAGTGATACTGTCAAAATATATCGGAAAACGTTCGAACACTCTGTAAGCTATGTAGTAAAGACGTAGGGTTCCATGACTGACTTGACCTGACTTGACTTGACTTGACTTGACCTGACTTGACCTAACTTGACCTAACTTGATTTGGATTGAGTTGAGTTAACCTTGAGCAGGTATATTTTATCGCAGCAGGTACATTGGTAGTTGAAAGAAAAGTAGATTACGTACCTTGCTAAAGTGAGTAATTAATGCACTCGTGTTTATTTAGTAAGCGCATTCGTGCCTTAATTACTCACTTTTTGCTCGATGCAACAATCTACAATTTTTAAGAAATTAAAATTTATCACCATTTTTTCATGATTAATATTTGTATCATGATTTAAAAGATAGATAGCGCCACCTATGGCACTACTACCAAACAATGGATTTGGAAAACTTGAATTAACTATACTTTAGATTTGGTAAATTCACAATGTATCGCGTTATGTTTCCGCGCGAAGTATGTGAACATAATTATGATGATTATGATCGTGGGTTACACACGTTCTCACAAACCTACCTGACTTTACGCTAGTGTCATTTTACGACAATAGATGTCGTTACGTGTATCTACATTACGTACCTAATGAAAATTTCTTCTGGAATATTTTAAACTCTTATATCTTTTGATATTTTGAAGCGATTGCGATGAAACAAAGACTAAATGAAACATCGAGTTACACACAATATTTGAGTGTATAAGTTAACCATATTGATTTCGTACTTTTTACGTGATACTGGAACAATCAAACAAACGAACAGACAAACAGACATACAGACAAACAGACAAACAGACAAACAGACAAAAATTCCAAAAATGGTAGAAATGGCATCTGTTGTTTATTCTTGGACACTCCACCTACGTTTTTTTTTTTTTTTTCATTGTACAGAAACGCCTCGTCTACAGATTTATTATATGTATAGACTAAAACGATCGTATGAAAAAGCTGAACTCCAAAAAGCGAGAAATAATCCGAAGGCTACGTGGAAAATAATTAAGTCAATAACAAATAATAATCAACAAAGGCAATCATGTAACGCTCTATTAAAATCTTCTGTTAACATAGCTTCTTCTTTAAATAACATCAATAACTTTTTCGTCAATATAGGTAAGGACCTAGCGTCAAAATTCAGTTCCAAAAGCCAATCCTCTTACTCTTTTAATTTTCCATCCCCTTTAAACTCCCTCAGTATTTGCACTGTAAACGAAACGGAGGTGCTAAGATATATACAAAGCTTGCGGAGTGATTGCGCAACCGGATGGGACAATATCTCTTCGAAGATAATTAGGCAATCTAGTATCGCCTTAGCTCCCATTATAACGCATATCTGCAATTGTGCAATTACTTCTGGCACATTTCCCAGGGCTTTTAAGCGTGCAATAGTCCATCCGATTTACAAGGCTGGGGCTAGAGACGATGTATCCAATTATCGCCCCATCTCCGTTCTTACAGCCTTGTCAAAAATTTTAGAAATAATTCTCAACACCAGTCTCACAAAATTTTTATCAGTAAATAAACTTATAGCATGCAACCAATATGGTTTTCGTACAGGTATATCTACAGAGGACGCCGTAACTGACTTTACAAATACACTAATCAGTAAACTTGACAATCGGCTTAGATGCTACGGCGTCTTCTTGGATCTGACCAAAGCTTTTGATACCGTCTCTATCCCCAGACTAGTGGCTAAAATGGAACATATGGGAATACGTGGAATTGCCCTAGATATGTTTAAAGATTATCTGCGGGGGCGTAGCCAATTTGTAAAAGTTGACTCCGAATCCAGTAATGAAGAATTTATTAGCTACGGCATTCCACAAGGGAGTATTCTGGGTCCCACCCTCTTCCAAATATATATAAATGACCTCTGCCAATTATCTCTCCATCACTGCGATATTTTTACATATGCAGACGATACGGTTCTTTTAATATATGAAGAAGACTGGATTACAGCGAGCACAAATGCCGAACGTTCCTTGAGGAGCATTATGGACTGGCTTTCGGACAACCTTTTGACGCTTAACATCTCCAAAACCAAAGTTATCCGGTTTCTACCTCCAAACTCATCTAAACCTCCCTCTCTTTCCAATAAAATCATAGCTCATACATGTCAGAGTGGCTCACAATGCAACTGCATTCCTCTCACGATAGTCCCTAATATAAAATACTTAGGTGTTCATATTGACGAAAGATTGGATTGGCGAGTGCACACTGATATCATATGCGCTAGGCTCCGGAAGCTTATCTATCTATTTAAAGAACTTAGACACTCAGCGGACCGGGAAACTTCAACCCTTGTCTATCGCTCTCTCTGCGAGTCGGTGATCTCCTATTGCATTCCGGTCTGGGGAGGGACCTTTAAAACCGTGATGCTCAGGGTGGAACGTGCCCAACGAGCCGTCCTTAAAGCAATGTACTTTCGCAAACGAGACTATCCAACCTCCCAGTTATATAAGGATGCAAAAGTACTTACAGTGAGACAAGTCTACATTCTCCGTGCTACCCTACGTCGACACTCCACTTTGCCAATTGATAGACATATCCTCAATCGACGTACCGGCTTTCCGGTTTGTAAAACTGTCAGATGTCGATCAGCGCTTGCACGACGACATTTTCTAGCCCAGAGCTCACAAATGTATAACAAGTTAAATAAAGCACTAAAAATATACACACTTACTCTGCCTAAAGTCAAGCTGGTGCTTAAAGAATGGTTACAGTCTCTGAACTATGAAGAAACTGAAAAAATATTAACTCCAGTTACATAATTCACGAAAGAATACACACTTTACCTCTTCTTTAATGCCTTACAGATACCCTTACTCACATTCACTCACATAAACACCCACACACTAAAATACACACATGCTCATATACACATACACACACTAACAACACTATACACACTTACCTTTTCTTTGTTTGGTTTTTAAGTTTTTGTTTTATATTCCTTTAAAAAAAAATTGTAAATAATATCTCCGCATAAAATGTACATAGTTTTTCCATGATACGGGAGAGGGCACTGGTTCCTGTAACACAGGTATTTCACCTAGCATGGGAGCCAGGGACTTCATTTTATTGTACCTACTTTTATGCCAATAAAGATTATTATTATTATTATTTTTTTTTATATGTTTAAACATCTCGGGACCCTGGGATCCCGGACCTTTGGAAGGCGTGCGAGGGGCCGAAGCCAACTCGCAGAGGCCCCTTAGACAATTTTAAATGGAATTAGGCACCAACCGACGATTATCCCTGTTCGCGCAATGCAAGTGCAGCCAAGGACAACCCCCGGTTGGTGTAGGACTATTAATTGCAGAATATGGAAACAAAGATATTGGGCTACGGGTTTGGGTGGTTTAGTGAACTGGTAATCTTGAACTATGGAAAGACTATGGCCCCTCCCTAAACAATGTTTTTAAATATAAAATACAAAGATAAAATGGCAGGGGTTGACTTGCACATTCAATAATGGGCCCCCCAGAACGGTCGCTAGCACAAAGTGTCGTAGCGACAAGGGGGCAACATGTCCTGAGGTGCTTAAAAGGAGTGGAGAGGTATTCCACGGCTATCAGGACAATCCCGGAAGTACGGTCAAGATCCCTACCAGCATCTTACTGGAATACTTCCTTCCTCCGAGCAGGTTTGCTCTTGCGAATCTCCACTCAAGCCGGCCAATAAAGGCAAGAATGAGGTGGGAGCTCTGTTCCTCGTCAGTGTTCACTCTAGCCGGCCAATAAAGGCAAGCCAGAGGTGAGGAACAAGACATCTCCCGGGAGATAGGGTCCGTGGGGTCGCAACCGCCCAACAGCTCGCCACATGCTGCCCTGCGGGTTTTTGTATCTCTCTTTGTCTGGCTCCTCACTCTAGACCCGTTTCGGCAAATTAAACTCTACCGGCACAGACCTAGACTTCGGAGCACGCAAGCCCCACCACGACGTCAACGTAGAGATACGGCGGTGGGGTTATTATTATTATTATTATAGCCTTACGATATTGGGTGCTATTTTCTCAAGTAAAGTGTTTGAAGAAAGATTGAGTTTCAACTTCGTATTTCGTTTTCACGTCATACGAAAAGCATATTTTTGGCAATAATTCTGTTTGTGTATAGGTACTTAGTTATCATAGAACCTATTGTGCAATTTGCACGGTGATTATCAGTACCTAGCTAATTTCTAGTTATTCTGATTCATGATTCTAATAATAAAAGCGCACAAATCCTCAATAGTTTTATCTAGACATGAAAATTTAGCAATTATACAACAAAAACATAGATAAACTTCATTATTTTTCATATATTTCGTCCTAAGAAGGTAAATATAGTAATATTAATAATATAGGTAATATAGGTTTCTAAATCAATTCATTTAGCTGTATTAAAGTTTTATGAAATAATCAACTGGATTAATTCGTTAAATCAACACGAATGACCTCCACGCTAGTTTACGTTATTTATTAGGACTTTTAGACTTTAGTTAATAGTACCTAAAGTTCTAACTTTAAGTTTGTTTGGTCTACCAAACTAAGATCTAATTCAGTGTTTTTACCAAAAATTCAAATTCAGCTAGAGTAGGATCTAACCTTTAACGTGCACCCTCCCTTACTGAATTTTGAAGATAAATCCAATCCTACACCGGAATCAGAATCATCGTAACGACTGGACCATACAAGTTTATTACCGATTTGATAAAAAGATCTTAAAAATAATACCAGTTCTTACCGCGTTTATAAAGTCGAAGGATTCGAGAGTTAAGGATTCGAGAATTCGAGGTTAAAACTGTTGTAACTTAAATATGCAGAAGTAGAGCAATCCACAAGAGCTCTTAACAAATCAAATGCTGTTGACTTTGTAATGGGTTAATTAAATCAGACACGTATAGATAACATACGAGGTAACATAGGAATAACTAAATCAAATTCAACAAATTCCTACTACTTGCTACTTGCTTGCTATTCTACTTGATTTTAATTAGTTCGTCTCATAATCATTCAATTCTCGATCTCGATTTAAGCTTATTATGAATATTAATTTATCACAACATCAACTATTTATTCTATGATGATCAGCAGCAAGTCAAGTCTATGTGGTTTTGATGTACCTTATTTAAAAGAGTTCTAATTTTCATATAGGTACCTTCGGATATTTTATCTATCAGGTTCCTCTAGACCCAAGGTTACACGTATGACAGGATTCTACAATCTTTTATGCAGAAAGAGACACCGTATTATTTATTTATTCATCCATTATTGTACACACATAAATAAACAGACAAGAAGAAAATAACTGAAAAATACGTGCAAAGGTGATGCGATATTTCTAAAGCACTCACTGTCTGTGTTGTAAACTTGTAACTTGATGAGTTATAAGATTGGTCTACAGTCTTGGCCCACAGTCAAGTAAATGATAGACTGATGTACCACTACTACTTGTATTTTACTTGGGTTTTAGTCTACCTACAACCTATCACTGAAGACGACACATAAAAATGGAATCCTTAGAAAAATAATAAAATAGATCCAATGATGGTTCAATAAAATAAAGAAGTGAAGAATTTCGCAGAATATCTTTGAAACGGAATAAGATTTGATGTCTCCACCGCCACGAGAAATAGCAGAGTTCCGCAAAACATTGGTCAAGGCTGTTCTCATATTTTATAAGTGGTATTTTCTACTTCTTATTTCTTGAAGGGATTATTGACTAAGATCACGTAACTCCTTAATGTGAAATAGAAAACCAATATTAGTGAAATTACCACAAAATCGGCGTAAGTCATACAATTCAAATTCTAAAACTACACCACAGATTAACCATATATTATTGTTACATAATTACATAATATTTTCGTAACTCCGTAAAATCACGTGTTAGATTATTCATTTTGTGAGGTTATTTTAATATTAAAATATTGTTTGTTCGATAGTGACATCTGTCACATTTACGAAGCTTGGGACCAATGTAGAAATACCTGATTTGACTAGGTATTGTGTTCACCTAAAAATAACATTTAACTTGTAAAATTCATTAAGAAGTTATTACTATAAATTATTATGTAATATTTAATAATACTTGTAGCATATTTTAGATTTTATATTGCCAATATTGATAATGTGTAAATTGTATTACGGAATATTGATTATTCCGATTTCGATAGAAAACTGTAATACTGTTTCCATGGAGTTTCTTGTCCTTCTTCTCCATGAAGACCTAGTTTTGTGAACGGACAACTAGCTTTCTAATTAAATACTGACAAGTCTAATTAAATAAATGTATAGCATTGTCTTTCTGTGCTTCACTTTATGAAATCCTTTTCTCTACAAAACATATATTCAACAGGACTTTCATTCACGACAATAACCAGTAATCATTCTGACACTAAAAGCTTACTAAGTTGGGTAATTCCTATATAAATACTTATAGTGCATTACAGCTACTTCTAACACACGCACTGCAATGTTTATCGTATTTCTATTATCACAGAAAATTAATATCCCAAAATGAGCGAGTCTACTTACAAACATGACACCGATTCTCCAATGTAAATCTTAATAACTTGTGTGTGCAGTGTAAACTGTTTTATTTAAGTTGGTTATTAAAAAATATCATTTAAGGTTTTTTTCAAAATAAAAAACAGTAATACGTCGTTTGAGATCATCAACTTTTTAGTAAATGGTAATGAACTATAAAGGTGGACATAATTACAGGTCGGACTGTCGCAGCCATTAATTTCCAGATATAATGAGTCATACGACACCGTTTGAACTTTCCGAATAAGAAAACCAATTTAGCTAAAAAACTTGTTATCTGGCTGGGGAAGATTCTTATTTAATTCACGCGGATGAATAGACACAATATTAATATAATAGTTCCAAGAAACTAAAATTATAACATAATAAAACCTGCTCTTACTTAGGAATTAGTAAAAGGTTTTTGAAAATTGCTTCTACACTATAAGTGCCTAAATAATAGCCTATCAGGATAGTTTAAAATTTAAATTTGTATGATGCCTTGATAGGACATTCATAATTATGAAGTTCTGGATGAGAAGTTATTATAACGCAACCTTGTAAAATTGCGGTCCCAACAAAGAAACGTTATTTTCTAAAGAGAAAGATCTCGTACTTTTAATTCTCGTTTTCATTACTGCTACCTATTGGATTTCAGTCGTCGAAATTGCCGCACTTAATGAAAGTAACATGAAGTAATGTTTGGGATCGAATCGAATCTAATTAAAATGTGGGGCTAAAGGTGACTTTTCTCAGACACTAGTCTGATCACCGATACTCACTCTAGACATAGTAATAAGGTCAATATTCTTTGGAAATTCCACGAAAATGTTTGCGTGGGCAAGAGAATATTTTCTAAATTAGATTTTTCCGAACTCTCTGAATTTGGAGCTAAAAACAAAAGGCTAAAAGGTTAAAAGTCGCGTCGCGCGACAAGTATGTAAGAGTCTTAAATCGAGAAAATTGAAGGCGGTACGGTTATAGAAAATGTTATGAAAATAACACAAGTGATCCTTGTTGGCACAAAAGCCGATTAAACAGTTTTATCGTACGGATGAATAGTAGCATCCTCTACCCATCTTATTGTGAACACTAATCCCGGCGGATTGCCAGGCTCTAAGCATAGCTATTATAGCCTCTAGCTGAAATTGACGAGCTTAGGCGCTCCTTACTGTATTCCTGATATAAATAGTTTCCTATATGACTACGCACTGTTTACTAGCAAAGGAGAAATATTTTTCCGATCGACAAATATTAGGTACTGAATACATTATGTAGAAGCTTTCTTTATCAATATTCAGTACTAAAACCATGAGTTTCGTTTCCTATGGGGGTTGTAAGCTCCGTAGGTGTAAGATATTGGTAACAGTAGGTAACATGCGAGTCACGTCATGACACCATGTGTCTGCGTGGCCCATTTATTTTTGGTGGTTATTTATAGTTTTCCCTTCACGTTCAATACAATAACGAATTGAGGATGCTGATGGGGTTACCTCAATACTGCAGCGCATCAGGGATATTCGGTGAAGTTTGCGTTGACTACTTCTACACCAAAGAGATACATAGTCATTGTTCTAAACTGTGATGCGGAAGCGGTGCGCAGTAGTACCAACAGCATCCTGTCTATGGCAGTAAGCAGGCTAGATTGTGCGTTTGTGAGACAATGCTGCTAGGTATCGGCTAGGCGACGTATTCCACATTGGGCACCTGAGCAAATGGCACCTGAGGTATTCCACATACGGCACTTATCGATATTTTCGCAGTTCCATTAATGGAATAATTTGTTATTTAAAATTTTATTCCACAAATGGCATGTTTTTTTCTTTTTTAGGACCACCTTGCAGCAGTGATGTCACAAATTGTTTCTGTGTTAATGTTTTCTGACATATTTTACTAAAACTATTATAATTATATTCCTGTTGCTTGAAATGAATAAATAAATAAACGAGTGAGTTTAAGTAAGTAAGTTTTAAGCTTTGTTTATTGCAGTTTGTACCTAGAAATGTTGAACAATTATTAGAAGGAACGTGAAAAGTTTGTTTGTATTAAGTTTTGCTTTAGCACCTTTTTTTGACCTACATAATAAGGTATTATTACATTATTCGAGTTGCTTATGAATTGTAACAAAGTAACAACGAACTCTTATGAGGATGTATTTTATTACTAAATTCTGTTTTAAAAATAACAAAAACGGCACTTGTATGATTAAATATGATAAATAAAGTCCTTCAAGAATACAAGCCATTTTAAATCTCAACACAGACAGAATAGCTTCCTGATAACGAGGACTGATGACCGTTCAAAATAGACAGTGTAATGATATGAAACCGGATTCTGTGGTTTGTTAATACATTAAAATATCAATTATGTAATGCTTAGGCCTACTGTCATTAACGCAACGTAATATAGCGTAGTACGATTTTCAATGCCAAAAAGTCAACCAGTATCCAAAATGGAATCTTTTTGAATAGTACCTATCTAAAATCTCATATGAATGAAATAAACCGTTTAACTTCATGATGTAAATAGATTAATCCTAATCCTAACTTATATTATAAAGGCGAAAGTGAGTTTGTTTGTTTGTTACGCGTTCACGCTAAAACGGCTGAACGGATTTAGATGAAATTTGACACTTGGGTAGATGACCTGTAATTAGATACTTTTATCCCGATATTCCAACGGGATCGAGATTTACGCGGGTGAAACCGCGGGGTCACAAAAAGGGGGGGAAAAAAAGAACCGTGACTAATTTTAAATATTACACATGCTTAAAACCGTCTAACGATATAAATATATACTTACAGACGTTGATATATTATATACAGACTGGGCAACGTATGATGGTGACGAGCTCTATGACTTAGGTAAATCTTAGATCATATAATATATTATCTGATCGAAGGGGTACGCCACGAACGCTTTGCAAAGTCAACACACCTTTGTGGCATTGACTACCTACTTACTGTTTACAGTCACTGATAACAACTTTTATGTAGTTAGAATTGGTTTATGTATAGACCAACTTTACATTAGTTTAATCTTTGATTATTTATATGACATATTTATATCGTTGAGTTTAATATATCAATTAACTCAATTGACCCTTTATGCCCATTCAATGAAGTAAGAAGACTAACTTCCAAAGTAATAATTAGCAGAAACGCACGAATTGACCAAATCGATGAAACTGTGATGTATATACGTTAATTCCATTTATTAATTCAAATCATAATATCCTGTTTCACGTATAAAAAATCATCATGATCTTTATGGCTTCTAATTCTAAGTCGTTGACCTCAGATAAGCGTAGGTACTTACACCTATTTGGTTACTGCCACGAATCTTTGAATATTTCGACGAAAATTCAATTTAAAAATTCAAAAGATCCAATCCTGCTCAAGTAGGCCAGTTATTTCTTTAAAAATCGAACTTAACGAAACGTCAACAACAGCTAAGACCCAAAATGGTATAGCGACGCCGTTTATTTTGTAAAGCGCACTATTGGTGTTGCCAGTTCAGAAAACATTTCCGAACGGACGTAGCTTGTGAACACCAAGGAAAAGGAAGCTGTTAGATGTTTATCACTTTTTAAGGGCGCTGAAAGCAGCAGCTGAATTATTTTTTGCGGGAGTTCCCCTCTGTGAGCGATAAAAACTAATACGTCGATACGTAGGACGAAAAATAGCTAAAGTGCCATGCTAAAACCAAAATCTCAGATAGTAATTTTCTGCCGATCAACAATAATGACAGCATCAATTACAGACTTTAACCGCACTTCGCGTGAAGGATGCCTCACATCCGTGGAGCAGGAACCGCCGAGAGAAAAAAATAAGACGTCGTGTGGCTTCGTCCTCGAGTCAGATCCCGAGTGCCGTACCACAAAACCTTTTATAATAGCGGAGGAATGTCAAGAGCAAAATGTGTGCCATAATATGCGCAAAATTAGCCAAATTCTTAAACTGTGCACGTAAATTCAGAGACGGTCAAAACGGTCCTTTTTCTCGTAAGACAGACCACGAATATATAGTATATATTTTATATGGTCACACAGTCTCGTCTGACAACCAGTCTAACCAAGGGCTATCGTATTACCCATTTACTGGGTTGTGGAAGTCAGATAGGCAGTCGCTCCATGTAAAATAGGTACTGGTATTTCGCTTCATCCGGTTAGACTGGAAGCCGACCCCAACATAGTTGGGTAAAGGCTAGGCAGATGATTTTATATGGTCACACCACAAAAACCAAGCTTTAAAGAATTAGCGACACATTGACACTTGGCACCATCAACATTGATACTGTTTTAAATGTAAGACAGGGAAGATAGACCAACCAAATGATGGATGAAATACGGATAAGATTACATGGGGAAGACGAAAGTAAACACCGAGATGAGGGTTGATAGAGATGGATGGGAGAAAACGAAATATTACGAAGATTCTAAGTTGTTAGAGATAAGGCAGAAGGATATAATTAGCTAAAACAAACTCATATATATAACGAGGTAAACTTTGTGGGTTTGTATATGGGTAATCTTCGAAACTACATATCCGATTCCGACAATTCTTTCACTATATGTGAAGTTACAGTATTGCCGAGTGACATCCTAATCCCAACTCCTAATCCATACTAATCCTAACTAATATTATAAATGCGAAAGTGAGTTTGTTTGTTACGCTTTCACGCAGAATCGGCTGAACGGATTTGGATGTAATTTGGCACATGGGTACACCATAACCTGGTGACCTGGAATAAGACATACGATACTTTTTATCCCGATATTCCCACGATCGAGACTTACTCGGGTCAAACCGCGGGGCGCAGCTAGTATTATTATAAATTCTAAATTAACTATGTCGTTTGTATGTTACCTTTCACGCGGACACTAAACGGATTTCGACAAAATTTGACAAGGAGATAGATAGCATCCTGGGGCCTTCCCCAGGATGCTATCTATCTCCTTGTCAAATTTTATAAAAAGTAGCCTATGTCCTTACATAGGCTACTTTTTATCGACATAACACGCGGGCGGAAGCTAATATTATAAATGCGAAAGTGAGTTAGTTTCTTTGTTTGTTTGTTACGCTTTCACGCAAAAACACTTGGGTAGACCATGACCTGGAGAAGGACATAGGATACTTTGTATCTCGATATTCCCACGGAATCGGGACTTATGCGGAACCGCGTGGAACAGCTAGTAAGATATATTTTATGTCAAAACAAGAAATTTCACGCGAACGAAGTCGCGGTCGGAAGGTACTTAAAATAAATATAATACAAAATATCTCCTTTTACTTCTTGAATCTGTGTTCCAAACACATAAAGCCCTTTTAACATTCGAGGCTTTACCAAGCCTTAACTTACCGGGAGTGTCTTTTGACAGCTGAAAAATGGCTGTCCTTTAGAACAGAATTTTGGAAGGAAAACGTTCGCATGACAGCGAACCCTGGTTTTGTTGTTACTTCCATTTGGGTGTGTAACGTTTGAAATAATAACAAAAGTTCTAATGATCATGACCTAATTTCATTTAATATACCTACTTTTTTAATATAACGATGAAATGATATACCTAATGAATTATTGATATCATTTCATTTTACCTAATTGTATATGGTATAATGAACTTTATCTATAATGCACATTTCAATTAGTATAATATTCATTTTCTATAATATCTTAAATCGGTTACGGGTCGGGTAATCTAATATAATTTAGAAACGCCTACTTTGTTATGTATATTATTTTTTGTGTTTTCTTCTTCTCCTTAAATAGGGTGAATCATATGGGTTAGGTTAGATAACAACAGAGCGAGCGAAGCGAGCGTGTCGCGGCAGCGGCCGCTGCGACACGCTCGCTTCGCTCGCTTCGCTCGCAAAAAGTGGAGGGGATCTGGGGATCCCCTCTATTTTTTATAGTGTTAAACATGTGAACGTTATTTCAAGTGATATTATAGTATCTGTTATTATGTCATATATTCCACACCACTTTCATTTGCGCGGAGAACAAAAAAATATTTTTTGAGTGGAATAGGTACCTACCTACTCATGTAATAATAAAAAAAATTGTTTAGTGTTTGTATTCACTAAAAAATTTAGTTCGATTCTCTGCAAGTGGTGATTTTACTTATCACAATTCCTCACCGACTGATTATTTCCAAACAGTACCTATCGTATAGAGTTTGATATTTTTCTAAAATAGCTCTTTAATCCCTAGGGACTAAAAGCGATGGAATGTGGATATTGTTTGTGAAAGTTCCAATCACCAAAGAGTTCAATCACGAACATTGTATGAACAACAACATACAGCCAGCCGTGTGATAACAAAGGCTTGTGAAAAAAAGGTGCAAAAAGTGCATTCCGCCTTCGTTCGTAATTGTTTACTCAAACTGGGATTTTACTTGGTTTTATAAAAAACTAGCTGTTGGCCGCGACTTCGTCTATGATCCAGGAGAAATAGTAGCCTATGTTCTTCTCCAGCTCATGGTCTATCAATGTGCCAAATTTCTTCCAAATTCGTTCAGCCGTGAAAGCGTAACGAACAAACAAACTCACTTTCGTATTTATAATATTAGTTAGGATGAGTGTGTCTTCCTACCGTAGTGAGAATGAAAGGATTATATTAACCCAGAGAACATTGTATCGGACGCTAAAAATGTGATACAACGAATCCATTCTTATTCAAAAGTTGCACTTGCTTATTTTCTCATAGAGGGTGATAGAAAAGCTCGAGTGACGTACTTTGAATCCCCCGCTGCGCTCAGGATTCTACTTTAATCCTACGCTTCGCCTTGAATTTAAAGAAACAATCTCGCCTTTAAAAATAGTTGTTTGATCCCTAGGCAAACAAAATACTACTTTATTTTTCCAAAGCTTTTTTCAACCCACTACCTATTTGGCCACAAACGGTTGCCTTTCGATGTCGTCTTGTCTAAGATTTTTTAATCCTATGCGATATCGAAAAGATGTCCACTCTCATTTTGGTATGTCAGCGATCTGCATTGCTATTCTGTAACCATCTCACCGTGAAAACTTAGGTGAAGTGAGCGTGGACTGAACTGTCTTTGTCATCGATACCTACAAGGCAGTGACAGTTCACTTGAAGCTCACTTCACCTAAATTTTCACGGTGAGATGGTTACAGAATAGCAATGCTGGATCAGTCTACCTTACTCATATTAAACATACGTTACATATCTAATATCCTGATAAAATCAATTAAAAAACCGTACCTATCGAGAAGTAAACTATTGTCTTAAAATCAATACACTTCATCGCAATACTGCAAAAGCTATCTTTCGCCATCCTATCACTTCCGCCGAATTAAATACGCAATATTATGTAAACAATTATAAATAAACCGAATCTTAATAAACCTACACAAATTTTCACCGCGCAATCCTGATAGAGAAAAGTTTTCGAGAATTCT
This sequence comes from Lithophane ornitopus, assembly GCA_948473465.1. Classification (NCBI taxonomy): domain Eukaryota; kingdom Metazoa; phylum Arthropoda; class Insecta; order Lepidoptera; family Noctuidae; genus Lithophane; species Lithophane ornitopus. Next base: position 13,077,585 of record OX419613.1, read on the forward strand.
GCATAATACTATTTAGATCGTAAAATAATGCCAAAACTAACATTAATTTCACAAAAAATATTTTCATGTATACCTTAATATCTAAGTCTAAAAAAAATCGAAAAGTTTTCATAAAAAAGCTGACTGATATTGAAAATTGATCGCGGTATAAAATGAGATGGATGGTAATAGGCAGTTTGTTGGGAGCAGACCGTTTCCATAAAATCTAACACCATGGCACTACACCCTTAGAAACGCCTATAAAAAGGTTATGTGAGTACTTACTTGAAGGTAAGGCCCCTTAGATGTGACCGTAGGTATGATCTTATGGATAAAGGCTAAGAATAGAACATCCCTCTTTTTGCAATGAAACTTTCCACAAATGAAAAAAAATTGCTAAAATGTCTGTGAATATATTTCTACACATTGGAAGTACACAAACACATTCACACACACATTTACCATTACCTACGGACATATTCTCACTATTGACCTATCGAATTTAATGATAATGTTACAGAAAGATAGTTCAGTAGTTACATAAAGAAGATGAGATAAGAAAAAGATTCCTTCGTCCTTCAAAGGGTTCTCTCAGTCATGGAAGTTTAAAAACTTACCACGCGGATCGAGCCGCAGGCATAGCTTGTAGGATTTGTCTGAGATCGACACAATATGGCGTGCGATGAAAGTATATTATACCAGTATACCTAGATGCAATTGACGTATTAAGTTGGTTATTAATAAATAAATAAAAAAACATGGGCCCCTAGCGAAATGTGGGTGCACTATAGGTACACCTCTGCCCATCCCGTCGCGAAAACAAGGCGTGATGTTTTATGTAAACAAAATATTTTTGATTTAAAATTAAGTATCCCTTATATGCTCAGTTCCTATAGACAAAAACGAATCGTTTTTCATACCGATGGTAGGTTTTTTTATTGCCAAACTGGGTATTTAAATAGATTCGTAAGCAAATTTTACCCGGGATAGCTACTTCCTTATGGGAGAGTCTACTATGCAAGGCTATGAGGTCTTTGCTTCAATATTGGTAAAGATACAAAAGTCTTAATTTTGACCAATAACGGTCCGTAAATTATAGGAATCGGCCAATATTCGTCTTCGTATTAGATCATTTCTAACTAAGCTACTTTCTGTCTAAGTACGTAGACTTGCATTAAGGTATTTTGAAACCCTGGTTTGCATCCACCTTAACTGGCACTAACAATATAAGTGACATCGAAAATACGTTCATGAAAAATCAAGTAACAGGTGGCCCCTACACCTACAATAAGTTTGCGCAATATTAATATTGCGCAATATGATTGAATCAGCCCTATTTTCACGCAAGAACATTGACGGCCCATAAGCTTCCGCGTGAGCAAAACCTGGCCAATACCTTACACCTGGCCTACCTACACGGTTCAATTAAAATATGGTGTAATAAAAATCAAACTTTTGTTTTTTAATTGCGCGCTCTTCAATATTAATCCAAAACATTGCGATAATCCGTGATACTGTGCAATATAATAATTGAACGTTTAGATTATTCATTTAACAGGTCATACGGGCCAATTAGATAAAAGGGATCTTCTCGAACAATAAACTAATAACCATTAAGAGTATTGGGTACGTTCTTCAAGCTTAAGTTCCACTTCAGCCTGAGGACGAGAATATTAATACAAATTAATTCTCTTACTAGACGGGCGAACGTCCCAAACCGTCTGGTATGGCTGAAAAATTACTTCAATAAAACGGTTCTTCTCCCGACCAAATAGACAATCTATATAGGTGAGTACTTCATTGTTTAGTTAATCTATCTTGCCAATGTGCCTTTTTCGAATTAATACAGGTCGGTGATTCGGAATGTCAATTGTTCCAGAATAATTGTGCAATGTGGAGATTGATTTCTGATTACAGTCCCTATTTTTATTTTCGCATAGATTGGCAAAGACTCCATGCCAAAATAAAAATTCGAGGCGATCGGTAGGCAAAGACATTGGTATCTTTTTTGTAGCGATTACCGACTCACGACGTTTATATAGTCACAAACATATATACATCGTGAGTCGGTGTAAAAATACTGAGTATTTTTTCAATTATGATTCTGTTCGTTACTATTAAAAAGTAGGTTATTAATAATAACTTACTTTTTCGTATCAAGCGATAACTTATTGGAAGTGCCTCCGCTGCCGGCGCCGGTTGCTGAATTGGCTGCTGCCGCTGACTTTGGTTGTCAGTTTGGCGTATGGAGTAGATAGGCAGGGTAGGCATAATTAAAAAAACATGTAATAGAGCATTTTTTTTCCATATTCATAATAGTAATAAAGTCATAAAGTACTACCCGAAACCGAACTAGTAAGATTAGGTTAAATTATTTTAATCGCAAAAAAGGTTAGGTTATGTTCCCCCTACGACATTAAACGACTAGAATACGCAAAAAAACATATTTTAGTTACGGTTAGTTAGTTGGGGTTCTGAATACTGGAAGGGTTTCTATAAACGCCGCGCCGCCGGTGTCCATTATAGGAGCTGGCGGTGACATTACTTCCGGTTCCCAATGGCGTTATTTTTGTGAGCCGGCGCCGGCAGCGGAGGCACTCTCTAACTTATTACATTCACTTGATACGAAAAGGTTGATCTCACAATTCCAACAACAGTTGGAAATTGTGAAGTAGGTAAGGTCTGATGTTTGCGCAAGTGTATGTTTAGTACAATAGGTGCTTTGAATATGTATTCCCTTTCTCCAATGGTGTGAATCCTTACATTGCACTGGCACACAAACAGGTATTATTCCTGGATTTGTTGCCTTGAAAACAAGCGAGTGAATACATTTATTGTGCCTGTTTACAAATATGAAACTGTGTTGAAGGCTGTATGATATTCATGCTCGTCGTTTATTCCAACCAGCAATCTAAAAAATAGAATATGAGTTATTTTTCTTCATTGCTGTGCCTATAATTATGGCAGATGTTCATCTGGGAAATTCTCACTAGTTTATTTTCATCTCTCAGTCTTTTGGCTGCGTATCGGCTGAAACATGTGAATTTCAGGAAGGATTTCGCGTTTACTGCCATCTGGTTCTAGCCTTACACAATCTAAATCTTTTGTTTGCTTACAAAAAGCTAACTGTTTACTAGCGGGGCAATCCTCGTATTTTTAAGAACGTTCGCATTCGGATCTCATTCGCAATCTGTCAAAAATACAATCAATTTACCAACATTTTTGACAAGTTTGACAGAATGCGACGTGGATGTGAACTTTTTATCTACGAGAATTGGCCATCAGACCTAGCCTAACCTTTGTGAAAGGTTTTAGCAGGATATGGCTTTGTTCGGACGTTGCACTAAATCTGTTATATCCAATTAAAATGGCTTTTTTGTTAGAGCCAGTTGTTGTATATAAAATACATGACGGCGGACAAAAATATTTCTTTTTTATTTACTGGTAGTAACACTACAGCGTAAAGGTAGCGCACAAGTACTGTAGGACTGTAAATAACTATGCCAAATGTGTAGTGGTAACTTTGCTCTACGGTAATTTAGATTTACTAGACATCTGTTTGTTTGTAACTCGATTATACCACCAAGTAATGAGATTACGTAAATAACAAAATTGTAACAATCACCTACAGTCAACTTTACAAGTCAATGTAGTTATTTCACACTTAGAAACGTGTGACTAGCTGTAATTTGGTGCGACTGCTGACATCTTTGATCTTGTAATGACAGCCCTCTCTCTTGAGTTTATCACGATGTAAAGTAACAACAAAATATCTAACAATGCACGTGCAGGTATCTATCATATTGCAGATAATACCAGTGAAACATTGTAGCGGGTACTTTAAATCGCACAGAATGATTTGATTCCAGCTCTATTCAATCAATCTCAACGTGAAATATGCGCGCGCAGCTTATCTAGTACCAGTATACTGCTCTGCTCTGATATATGGTTTAATCAACAATACGTTTTTATTGGGCTTTATGATTTTATTGACGTTCTGCTTTTTACAATACGAATCATATTATGTTGTGTAACTACTGTAGTTATGATGAATACGGGCTCTAAATGACAATGACCGCTACAAAAAACGGTCAAACGGGAATTTCAAAATTATGACATGTTTATACTAAAATGTTCAGCATAGGACATTCTGGATGAGATTGGCACAGACCAGGGAACCATGGCACAAAAGGAAAGAGGCTTAAACTCAGCAGATGACGATGATGGGACATTCTGTGTAATGATTACTTTGTAAAGCAAAAATATGTATCTGTATTATCAACGCAAGATAATTATTCTACCGTATCTTCCGGCCTCGGTCAAGAATAAATGTATCGCACTGCAATGCAAATGCAAAAATAATTACGTTCTGCCCTCATCTTGAACATTAGAAAGACTCGTTGTACTGAATACTTAAAGATACTTTTTTAAATTGTTGGAAATAATGCTTTCTTTAATGCTGGAAGATGCAAAAACAACATCGATCGTAACATAACTTGGCATGATTATTTATGACGTTATTTCATTACCTTCTACAGGTATACGTATCCTTGACAAAATGATAAGTGAGGGTTACTGATTAATGATGAAATAGATAGAGCGTGAAAATCAACCTTACTGTGGGATACTGCTTAATGAGAGAGATGATAATGAATATATAAGACAGCATTAAGTATTCTTATTGATTTCATTTCAAGTACCTGACTTAAATACGTTTCCTGATTTGCTGAAAAGTAGGTATCCGACACTTGAAAATTGGTAGATACGTAAAACGTAAGTACACATACCGAGACTGGTATGAAAATATTTTATCGAAATTGAATCTTATTTTAACTTAACTAAGGCTTGCAATCAATTCCCTTAAAACCTTGGAAGCCTCTGGATTAGAGAGTAAATGCATAGATATATGAATTAGGCAATCAATCAGCCACAAGCCAATATATATTTTCATTAATCCCTAAAGAAATGCAATGAACTAGATACAGGCAAATTGTTCCCAGAGTTTGTTCAAAATCACGACTTGTTATGGTAAGAAACTAGCGATTTTATTACATGAAAGATTTATGTCAGTTGCAAGGTATTACGGAGTTGATACTTATTTTATTTTGTAGAGGATCTAGTTACAATGTATGACACGATATTGATAGATTGAAGTCTTAACTAAAATTAATCATCTGTATATGCACTTATTTAAATAGTGCCTTAAATTTTGGTCAAGTAGGTATTGAAGTTTTATTGGTCCCATAGATAAAGTTTATCAGTTTGGTGGTCTGTACCACACCCTTAAGTAATGACCACACTTTTCTGATTTCTTTCTTTCTTTTAGCCTACTCTGTCCCACTGCTGAGCAAAGGCCTCTCCCAAATCTTTCCAAAGATCCTTTTCCAGGGCCACCTCGATCCAACCCTTGCGGTACGCGTCTAGATCGTCTCGCCATCTCTTCCTGGGCCGGCCTCGGCGGCGCCGTCCATCTTCAGGCACCCACCGCGTGCAGACTGTTGCCCAGCGGTCGCTATGCATGCGGCTGACATGACCCGCCCAGTCCCATTTTAGCTTGGCAGCCTTTTTGCCTACGTCTAGAATCCCCGTTTTGGAGCGCGTCAGTTCGGTTTACACCCAGAATGCTACGCTCCATTGCTCTTTGGCAAACCCCAAGGCGGAACTTTTGCGACTCGGTGAGCGACCAGGTCTGGGCACCGTAGGTTAGGACGGGCAGAATACACATATCGATGAGTTTTCGCTTCAGGGAGATTGGTAGATTGCCCTTCATTAGCGTCTTCATGGACCAGTAGCTTTTCCCGGCATTTTCGATACGGCGATCGATTTCCTTTTCTTTCTGCAGTTCGGTAAAGATATACAGCATGTATCATGCTGTATATCTTTACCGAACTGCATTTTTAAAACCATTAACAGAGACATGGAGCTTTCTGATTTGATTACATTTTCTTTTCAAGACCACAAATATGTTAATATTATTCTCTATTATTAGTTTACGACACATTTAAGTTTAAAATGGTCCATGAATCAAATCACAACCGGTATTTCAACATCTTGACTTTCCTGCTTTCCAAATGATGAAGATGTAGGTACCTCACTAAACTTAAGGTTGCACTAGTCGACGGCCGGAACTCGTTGGTGCTCGTAGCTAATATGCATGCTAACATGCTATTAAGTATAGGTAATTATTAATTTATTTAGTTTTATTTATTATTAATTTATCTAGATTTTATTCATTTCTTTGTATATTTATTTAGTTACATATACGATGGTTTACAATGAAAACGAGCGCGTAAAATTTCATAAACATACCTTTGGGCGTATAGATATTAATGAAACCTAGTGGGTATATCTACTCAAAATAAAATTATTTGAATTAATTATCTATACCTGTACGGTTTTTATGTTGGCATTTTCATACTACATAAATTATTTATTTACGCCCAAAGATGAGTTAAAATTAGTGTTGCAATAGAGAAGTTTCGACGCTCATTACTTCCAAACCAATATATTTTTTCTAATTCTGCTTACATACAGGGCTAGATAATGACAAGATAAATTTATATAATTTTTAGTTTTGAACGTATACCGTCAAACAGACGAGTAATCACCATACTACGTTTGTATGGAATAATGACCAACTAGCGCAACTTTAAGCTAAATTCATTCATTTATAATTATAAGTCATCTTCGCCGTCTTTAATTAAAAACAGAATTTTGTTAATAACCAGTTATGACGTTTCGAATTAAATTGTCAAAAGGTAAACTGGTTAGTTTGTGGTGTCAAAGTTCCGTATTGTATAAATTAAGTTTTTCGTGCTTGTCTATAATGTTCGCGTAGTTCTTCCACACTACACAACATTTTGATAAGGTTTTCATCAATGTTTAGAGAGTTTATTCCGGAAGGTTTATTTATTTGTACTTATATTAACTATATACGTTTAATAATAAAGTTACATTTATGTAGCTAAGAAATCTCGATGTTTTTCGAAATAACGGTGCGAAGCAAAGCGGGTCGCTAGTTTATTATAATTTATATACTTACCTACCTACTTTATGCTCACAGGTCACTTTTATTTTTGAAAGAATGGAGTTTCTTGTCAGCTCATGTCTAAGGAAACGACCAATATCCAGAAACCGTGCACCTGGGGTCTGACGTTTCATGTGCCCATGTGTGTAATAAAATATTTTGATTTTGAGTTCCGAAACACGCGAGATTTTATCGATTTCGTTCGAGTGATCTTTGACACGCAAATATGTAAGTATTCACCGGCTAATTCCACTGTCTAAATTCCATCTCTAGGTCGTATCATTAATATACAATTAAGGGCGAATTTTACTAAACTGTTATATCGAGTACGCATAAATACGAGTACGAGTATAAGTATAAATCTTATCCAGCGAATAAATTTTGAATTTTCGACAGTTTTCCACACAAAAACTGTCAGACGACAATTTGATTCCACGGATAAAAGATATCTGAATCTGATAAAATCAGGCGTACCTATACTCCATTTGAAAATAGATTAGACGTATAAATAAGCCTTTTTTACATTCCGTTCAATTCGTTCCGATTTTGAATTCTATTGCTTTGGTGGCATGACAAATGGCAGCCGCAGTAGATAGTTGGTATTGTGTAACTTTTTTTGCTTTTAATGCTATCCTTATGCCTACGGTATAGAAGTCAAAATCGGTTGAACGGACTGTAAAAGGGTTTGTTTTAATGTCTAATCTTATTTCAAATGGGGTATAAGCATAGATATCCAGAGATATGCCTTCTATCTATATTTGTTCGAGTTCAAGTATCGCCACCTTTTCCCCACTCCCGAAACTCACACAAAAGCAAAATAAATAGATACGACACACATTATGCTTTTATCGCACTCACACAACTAAACATTTGTTTTTATTTACTGCACACATGCTCAAAAGGGGCTGGCGTTAGAAAGTATAAATACATTGACTGTACGCACACAAGCAACTCTAGCCTCAACTAGGGATGAGGGGTTGATATAAATATTTGATCGATAAAAATATGGATGAAAACCGGATATCTATGATGAAAACCGACAGCAAAAAAGAGAAGCATTTTTAGGCGTATTTTGACGAAATTAAGTAAAATCTAATTTATAATTCAAAAGTCATTTAAAACTGAAATAAAATGCATAAAAATAACACCTCTACAAAAAAAACGGCTGAAATAACTAGATCGATGTATAAAATATGTACTGTTTTTTTTTTTTTTTATCCTTGTTATTTACGAATAAAACAAGTGTTACAGTTCTATAAATTTCTCTCCTCATAAAATTTCCATTCCGGGGGCCTTAGATGAAAATCGATTCTTAAGGAGTAAACAAACTTCAATAATATTATTTTATACTAGCTGTGCCCCGCAGTTTCACCCGCGTAGGTCGTTCACGGTCCCGTGGGAATATAGGGATAAAACGTATCCTATGTCCTATTCCAGGTCATGGTCTACTCGAGTGCCCATCCTCTCTTCTCTAGAGTAGGGAAAGTCGCGGTGTCGGCGCGCCGGTGTCGAACGGTTCGCGTTTTGCATTTTTATACTCGTGATAACTTCGAAATTAAATGTGCGATTCGAATGAATTATAAAGTATTTTACTGCTACATAAATACCCTTGATGTTAAAACTATTTATTTGAATAAGAGTTAATATTATGTTGATAAAACTCCTTCGGAAATAAAGTATTAATTTCGTACAAATTTGATTACCATAAAAAAAGGTTATAGTGAGTCAATCTTAAAAGATAGACGTGCTATCGCGGACTTTTTTTTTAACTTTTAAAGAGGAACAATTCCATCATACATATTTACGTAACTTAAACTGTTTACATAGCGCACGCAACGGAAGCTCTCAAAAAGGAATATTTTTTCCCGTTTTTGCAACTTTTTCATGTATCGTCCGCTCCTATTGGTCGTAGTGTAGCGTGATTTTATATAGCAAGGAATTTTTCAGTAGTTCCTGAGATTAGCGCAAGGGTTATCGTATTACCCAGTTACTGGGTTGTGGAGGTCAGATAGGCAGTCGCTTCATGTAAAATACTGGTATTCAGCTGCATCCGGTTAGACTGGAAGCCGACCCCAACATAGGTGGGAAAAGGCTAGGCAGATTGATTTTTTTTCCTGAGATTAGCGCGTTCAAACAAACAAACAAACTCTTCAGCTTTATAATATTAATAATTAATTAATAATTAATAAGTATAATTATATAGATTAATTAGCAAATGTTAGTAATAATTAAATAAATCCGTAAGAACAACTAACAACTATCGATATCCATATCTCAGCGCTGCACACCACCAATGCATTGTTTTGAAATGTCACAATTAAATATTTATAAAATCCTTAAATATAATGAATGATGAATGCTTTGATTTTTTACTTATCGGTGGTAGAACACGCCACTTGTAAGGTTTGTTGTAATTGTCCTATTTTTGCAAATAAGCACGGAACAATTCGGCATTTTGTAAAAATACGAAATGACAGTGACACGTTTCGATGGAAACAGAATACACGGTGCGCACCGTCGTCAGGCGCATATAGGGTCAGTTTGAACGCTTGCAGGCGACATGTACCACGCCTCCAAGCCATATCCCTCAATATCCGTGGGTATAAGTCTATTATAGTTCTAGTAGAGCCAAAAATATATGTCACGTCAGGTATAGATATCTACATTTAATTAATGCCGGAATTTCAAAGGATCCCTGGTTTCTCTGCAACTGATTCAATTATGACCATGTTGTGATGGAACTATCGATCGATACTATCACTACATGATCAAAGTGGATAGGGTTGATAGTATTAGGCACATACATCGCAGTGTATTGTATATTAATTATTTCATTTTGATGTATGTATCTTGTATGAACTCATTCGTAATAATGTAATGAGGATAATAATTTCATGATCATAATGAAACATATTTTCAATAAAAGACAAAGTAAACACACATCATTCAATATGAACAAGGAGCCAAGCATACCAACACTAAAAGGCAATATCAATTTATAGTAACGTCCAATAAATCTCTCAGCCAAAATAATTTCAATCGTATTGTTATCGAACATTTGGATATCCGAGTCGTTCGTGAAGTTTCAATATGTTTATTTTAGTAACGTTGTACCTTGGCCGAAGTGGTGCAGTTCCTACGTAAATGCTCCAAATCCACTGAACGCGAGCGGTCGCGAATAGTCCCGCTTCCCGATATCTGATTGTTCTCGACTTCTCGAGTGTTTAAACTAAAATGCGAGAAATTCTAATTCGAAAATACATTTGAACATTTTATCATAATTAAATATGTTAATAATGCCTATTTCTTTGTTCATCTCAACTTGTCTGGCTTCTTATGCACCAGTGTCACGTTTTTACAAATATATAGGTATAAATATTAGTGGCTACCTAAAAGCAAGCCAATTAGCAAATTTTTGGCACCATACAAATAGACATTTAATTTTATGACTACAAAATAGTATAATATAGATTAATTTTATAGCGACCCGCTCCTGCTTCGCACAGTTATTACGACTTGACAAAATATCGAGATTTATTAGTTTGTGTAACTTTAATAACGTATTATACACACTGTGCCTCCTGTGATGAGTGATTTTAGTCGAGTTGTACCCTTTTTGGGACTTTTACATAGAAATTATCAGAAAAAAAATGTTTTTTTCTTGGTAACTCACGTTCTTTTATCTGCTATAGTTTCGGAGATAGTTGGGTGCAAAAGGATACAACTGCCAGGATTTTGGCCAAAAAATCGTGAATTTAGATATATGTCAAGTTGTAACCTCTATAAGTAATTGCTCCACACTCATGGTATCATGAACACGAAAAAAAATGTGTGGAGCGATTATATTAATTTTCAGATTTTATTTTTCAGTATATTTATCGACAACTTATAGGTGCAACATAATATAATTGCACTTGTATCATTTATAACGTAATTTTAGCACATATTGGAAATACAAAAAGGTACAACTTACAGGTTTTTCATGAATTACTTTAGAACTATAATTTATGTAACATAAAAATTAAAATCCACAGTGAAAGTGAATGTTTTTATCTACAAAATAAGGTACTTATGTCTAGCCTAGCACACTTAATCCACGAACTGGAATTTTTGAAATCTTGTTTTTGTTCTCCTGTAAAGTGTTGATTTTTTACTCGTATCACTTGTCACAGGAGGCACAGCATAAACCTTCCGGAATAAATTCTCTTTAATGATGGTGCGTGGTCTAGAAGAACAACGCGGACATACCGACAGACAAACACGAGAGGCTATTAATTTATAATATTATGTATATTTATAGATGTACTTTTGAACGTCAAAAACAAAAAAATAGAACTGATTCTAAGTTCTATTTTTTTGTTTTTGACGTTCAAAAGTGCCTTTTATGTGCCTAAGGGCTGATTTAACCAAAGCCTCCATCTTTTATTTGGGGAATAAAATTGATGTCTGACAGTTTTTGTATAGAGAAGCTGTCAAAAATTTAATATTTATTCGGTGGATTAGACTTATACTAGGGATAAAAGTTTGGTCGAATTCGCCCTAATTGAAATAAATTAATTGACTTTGATGTTACAATGACTAGCAATGACTAGCGCTCTGCTCTGATTTACGATGCTGTAATATTGAAGACGACAAGTTTTAATAGATTCAAGTTCATAAAGTACAGTCACAAATTGTCAATAAATGGCAATAAATTGAAGTTCTCACATTTACAATAATCTTGCAATAGTCCACTAACCTATAACAAATTCGATTATATCATAATATGGGAGATGAAAGGAAAGGTCAGGAAAGGGCCCAGAATATGTGGTGCTAACACGGTGATTTTTTTTCGAGACAATTTTGAAAATTCTGAGCTTCTGATTCTACTGAAGGAATTCGAAAATTATGTTAGTTTTGAATGTTCCTTTTAAGGATTCCGTAGTAAACAAGGAACCCTTATAGTTTCGCCAAGTCTGTCTGTCTGTCCGCAACTTAGCTCAGAGACTCTTAGTACTAGAAAGCTGTAATTTGGCATGGATATAGACGAAGTGGTAAAATAATCATAAATCGCCGAAAAGTGGTAAAATAATCATGAAAAAACATTTTTTTTAGGTTACGTAAGTAGGAATGTTCTTTTTTCACGTCTATCCGATAGTGTAGGATATCGTTGGAAAGTTCGTTCAAAAACATTGTGACTGTGTGGAATACATTCCCTATGGGAGAATACATAATGTTAACTAGCAAAGGGCGTACAGTATAGCGTCCAAACACGAATAAAAAAAACTTTAGTACCACATAAAAAAAAAAAAAAAAAAATTGGTTTGTTGTGAAATTTTCACAAAACTATTAAATTGATACGTAAAATTTTTTTGAGAATATTTACTACTTATAAAAAAAATTAAATTTTTTTTTTTTTGTTGCCTGAATAGACGCTATATTATTGCAGGTTAGCGGGAACGCCCTTCGTTTGATAACATACTGTACATAAAGTTTATTCCTGTGATAAATTAATAAATTAATCCGTAGTCAACTTCCGTAGTTGGGATTAATTTATTAATTTATTCTTCCTTCATTGTGCGTCGTCGACACACACTTGTTTACTGTTTGTATTTCCTGTGCGTGTACCGAAAAATTTTTGAACCTGTAGTTTAGAAATTACACATAGGTATGTGTAATTGGCAAACTATACTAACTAACTACTACTAACTATGTAAACTGGCAAAAAAAAACCTGTAACTATACATAAATAAAATTATTAGTTATGTAATTTTTTGAACCGGTTTATCAAAACTTGCAATCATAAAAAGTAGTTTTAATAATCGACGGTCGCCAAGCGGACTTATTAATTAATCCGGTATAAATATAAAATTAAAGGTGCCATACCTACTTAGTATTTATTTGCAGCAACTTTTGTAGACACCATTACGCGGTACCTTTAAGGGATTTTTTAAGGGACGGTACTCGGTACCTAGAAATCGTGATCCCATATCACGATTTCTAGGATAAGTTTATAATAGAAAACTTAAAGTAGAAGCCACGAAAAAAAACGTCTGGCTAGTTCAGGAGTTTCACCATTTCTATGTCTCCAGACTCCGGGTTGTTACTGAGAAATTCCAGATAGAAAAACCCAATAACACTTTGCCCGACGTGGTAATCGAACCCAAGACCTCATGCTCAGCAGTAGCGCTTGCCACCACTAGACCAGCGATGCAGTAATTAGGGATAGGTTAGGTTAGGATATAACTAAATTATCACAGAAAAACCGGTTACAGACACGAGTTATTACTACAAACTTTTTGCTCTATCTAACTTTGCAATATTAAATGAGATGATTCAAATAAACAAGATTTTCATCCTACTCTGCGTTTACTCAGCACTTGACATGAACAGTAACGCTTCTTCCTTACTTTAAAGAGTCTTTAGTTGCAAAAGACGTTAAACAAGTTCTAAAACATCGTTAGTTTGCATTAAAACAGTTCATAATATTAATAGTTCTAGCAAATTCTAACCGTGATGGACAGTGAGGAAAATTATATATTTATCAAATTGATACACTACATCACTTTACCGTGTTAGAGCTATTTCATGCAACTGTTGAAGAATTACAGTTGTGATTTGAATATCATGATCTGCCTAGCCTTTTCCCAACTATGTTAGGGTCAGCTTCCAGTCTAACCGGTTGCAGCTAAATACCAGTATTTTACATGGAGCGACTGCCTATCTGACCTCCACAACGACCACAACCCAGTAACTGGGTAATACGATACCCCTTGGCAAGACTGGTTGTCAGACTTTCGGGGCTTCTGACGACCCGTAACGACTGTCAAAGATCCACAAATGACAGTCCGGACCAACGGCTTAACGTGCTTTCCGAGGCACGGAGGAGTCTCGATGTGTAAAGATGGTCACCCATCCACAGACGAACCCCGGCAAGCGTAGCTTAACCTGATGGATCGACCTGTGTGGCTATTATTACTTAGCCACGAGTTGTTATTTGAATATACGGACAATTTATGTTAGTAGTAGTCACTTTGCTAAACAATTAATTTTCCTGACTTTACAATCGGGGAATGTTAAGGTTATCTTCTGCGAATGTTCCAGTTTTCAGACTTCAGCTTTTAATGAACTTGCTTCGTAGGTACTAGTTGTAAAATAAGAACATGAAGTTCTAGCCAACCAAAGCGTGTTTGTTTCTTGGTTGCACGAGAGAACTTTACTTTCGTACTTAAGCATATATACAACTACGAGAAAATCATACAAAAAAACGCATTAAGGTTACCGAGAAAAGTTGAGCCCTCGAAAACATCAAGAACAAATCGAATTCTCACCACTAACTGATGTAGAAAAACTGAGAAAAACTGAGAAAAATTGAGAAAAATTGAGAAAAACGGACGATCAGTGAAACCGTGAAAAAAACGCGATAAAAAAACGTAAACCGTAAAAATACGTGGGTAAAACTCAAACTCAAACTCAAAAGAGTACTACCGTTTATGTCACAACGCAACCAAGATAAAATGAGGCACGAGGATCATCTTCATTAATGGAGTTCACTTATCCATTTTATTTATAGAAGAAAACTTTATTTCCCATAGCACATCGGTGTAGGTATAAATGCCACAAGCTACCCATTAACGTTACCAATCACCATTTATTTTATCTGAGTTGTATCTATTTCTACGGTTCAATTAACGTGAGCTGCCGTGTGTGTAGAAAAAAGCAATTATAACAATCTCTAGAGGCAAACATAGGTAAACACGAAAAATATTGCGAAAATATGTTACAGGAAAGTAGTGGAATGGAGAATTAACATTGATGATTGTAGCGTTATCGAGGAAGAACGGCCGTTTGTCTATGCGCTTACACGGTCAACTAAAATTTCGCAATACTTGTTCACTACTAATTGCGTAACACATTTCCGTAAACGATTAATAAGACTAATCTATTTCATTTTAACAGTTCAACAACATTCATTGCGTTATTTACGCTTTCGAACTTATGAACATATGAAAACGATTCAGATTGTGATTGATCGTGTATTACGTAATTAGGGTGCTGAACCTACTTGTTTTTTTTTCGAGATGTCATAGTTATGTTAATTTAGCGGTAAGTAAAAGCGCATCTTTATAATCTCTTCATGCAAAACTGTCGATCTTACAGGCTGGGAAACAATAGGGGATAAAACTTTGATTTATAGTCAGTAATGTCAGTATTAGTGGCTGATGTGACATGGTACATTGTTCACCTTCGACAGCTGTTTAAGTATCAGTTACGTTTGTTGGTTCATAAAAACTTGTTTCATACTTAGATAATATATAACTACCGAATGTTTTAAAACTTCTGCTGAAAGTGTTAACGACAACGTAAGGGAAAACACATTCACAATACCTACAGTTATTTGTTTTACTCCGTACTTACCAGCTTAATTGCGTAACATACTTATCAGTCACAATCTGAATCATTTTGAAAGATAAGTATTCCTAATCCATTGCTTCAACCTTATGTCTGCTCAACAACGCACGTTTATAGAATAAGAATAATTGATTTAGCAAAATGAAGAAATAGAATGCATGCCACGTTATTTTGCTATTACCTACATATTTTGTACTAAGTTTTTGTGAATAATGACCCCGATGCACACAGAAATAGTAGGAAAATCCTGTGTAAAGGCTCCCACAAACAATCTGTCTCGCCCGCGATATCGCGTCAGTTTGCACGAGTCTTTATAGGGGCCATCCATTCGTCCGTTATGATTATTTTACAAAATTAGGGAAGCTAAGACATATGTACATGTTACACAATAATGTGTAACAGCAGCAATATTGCAGCAATATAGCGCAATGAATGTTGTTGAGCTGTCCAAAATGAAAGCCATTGCTACTGTTAGTGTGCTACGCAATATCCCCGCTGTTCAAAAATCAACGATTCGAAGAAAATAATAGAAAAAGACTACCTACAGCATAAAAATGACAAGTTACCGTCTCACCCCATTGAACTTTATATCCATAATTTTTTATGGATATAAAGTTCAATGGGGAACTTTATATCCATAAAAAAATATAATAAATAAATAATATTAAATAAATATTATGAAGTCAGCTACCATTTTCTTGGTGAGCATTTCCAAGTATGACATAGTGCTAAAATTAGTATTTTTATCATTTCCAAGTGTGACACAATACCAAACCAATATAATTGGTTCAATATTGGGTTATCTCAAAACCGAAAAAGATTCGTCATTGTTACCGATTAGGGTTCCGCATTGCCCAGATAAAAATCGATTGATATTTACTGTGGAATGCCACTATAAATATGTCTAGGTTTAAAACGGCATACGACAAATCGATATAGAGAACATTTTATCCTACCGAGTGCTGTTATAATCTTGGTGATTTATTATTTTTAAAACGTAGATATGTAATTCATTTAACACTTACTTTTAAGTTTATGTAAAACCAAAGCAGATACATAAATGATTTACAGTAATTTAACTTTAATTTACTTAAATTGGTCATAAAATATTAGCTTATATGAGGTTATAAGTTCAAAAGAGCGACAAGCCAGGGTACAAAAGAGACCTGTTTCCAAAACCGGTCATCGGGCTACAATTTCCTATGTTTTTTTTCAATTCCAATGATAGAAGCGACTTTTTAAAAATACAGGATGGTAGCTCAGTCGGTCTGATCACTAAGAGGGATCTATTAGCTGTAGTTAAAACGTTAGGCCTATTTATATAGGAATAAATTTCTAAGAATACTATTCATTTCTAATTAAACGTATGGGTTTTTCCTGTTAAAGTTCATAATATTTTAATAAAGGTTTTCTTCTAAACTAGAAAAGATTTATTGATAAGTAGCAATGATGAACCAACCCTACCTTCAAGTTATCTACAAAGTATATTGACGAGATTGTTCAATCAAAGTAAAAGTCAATGATAGCATAGTTGGTCCGTGTTATGCAGAAAGCAGCCATATGGCACTTTTTCCAAAAATGAGTTATAAACACAGCCATACTAATTTCGACATACCAGATTTTTTGCAAAAACAGCCATGTCGATATCTCTATTTATCACGGAGATATTAGCCGTCAAATGCAGCCATGTCTACAAATGTTTATTGTAAAAAAACAGTCATCTTCATGCAAAATGCAGCCAATTTTGTCAAAAATTAAAATAGGTACCTATTTTGCAGAAGTCAGCCTAACTAAATGGCCGTTTTTTAGTAGCCAGGCCAGGTACCTCAACCGTTGTAGTTACAGGAAAACCTTCGAGACTATCAGATTTTCGGAAAAATGGTACCTACAGTCACCTAGAAAAACGTCATGAGCATCACGTCTCCAAAATCCATCCTGTATACTTTCCACAGAATTTAAGGCGCCTTCAATAACATATGATAATGTGTGTTTGCGAACATAAACACAATAGATCTTGGAATAATTGACTTTGATTCGTTGAAGGTGTTTAATTCCTAATTCTTATTTTCAGAGTATTGTCAGGGTTTCATGTCTGGATTTCGCCTTTATTGATGTTAAACGTTTTAATTAAAGGTTCACTACCGCTTTTGGAATAGGTACATTAAGTATTAAAGATCTTTTCCATTAACAGTGGACCGTGTTATGTAGAAGTCAGCCATGTCGGGAAAAGTACAAACAGAGTTATAAGCATTTTTCTGTCGATGGTTGCACTTCGGCTGTATATTAATTTTCTGATTATTTTATATTTCAGACATATTGGTATAACTATTGTAATTTATTGTAACCTATCCAGAATTTCGAAACGTGGCTATTAATATTGATAATTGCGATTTTAGACGTGGCTGTTTTATACAAAATAGCATATTTTGTAGATATGACAATAAAGAATAAACCAGCCATGTAAGTTGGCTGTGTTTTAAAATGTGATTCTTTAACTATTTAAAAAATAAAAAACAGACAAGAAATGTAGCAGCTATTGATTATAATGTTTACTAAGTTCACTAAAATAATCCGACTGTTGTATAATGTATGCATACTGTTTTTTACTGTCTTTAATTATGTACACTTCCTTTAGGTCTTGTAAAAAATCAAATAAATAAAAAAAGCCAACTGCAATTAACAACAAATAAATAATTTACAGTAAACAGCCATCATAGAGTGTCTGCCTTTTACGTAACTCGAACACCTCCTAACATTTTTACATTTGTAAAAAACGGCTATTTAGTTAGGCTGACTTCTGCAAAATATGTATTTTAATTTTTGACAAAATTGGCTGCATTTACATGAAGATGACTGTTTTTTACAATAAACATTTGTGGACATGGCTGCATTTGAAGGCTAATATCTCCGTGATAAATAGAGATATCGACATGGCTGTTTCCTGTCTCACACGTAGAGGTCAAACACCTCTACGTACAATCACTCCTCAACACTACAATAGCCAGATTATAGAGGACGTTAAAATTCGAAACGGATATTACAGCGATAAATAAAATTAGGTTGGTACTGCTGGTACTTTAAAGGATCCCTTTTATTTGTTTTGTTTGTTAGGGAAATTATCAAATAACTTCTCCCGCTCCGTCGCGTCGCACAGGTGGGTTTTACCCACCTGTTATCCTTCAGTTGCCTGTAAGTTGCCAGAGGCCACGGTAGCCCTTTCGGACTTTCCCGCGATCCCGGCAGGCATCGTCCGCAAGCCCGCGCCTGCGGTAGCCGGGAATCCGCCATCTCCTGCGGCGGCGTGAAGGCTCGAAATTTGCCTCTCCCTCACGGATAAAGGAATCCCTCGGAATGCAAAGAGACCTTTGACTATGGAATTCAAAAGAAACAAATGTTTTTGTTTGTATTTATTATGGGGCTACGATTGGGTATAGTCAACCTCGTAATAAAATTCCTAAATCACCTTAAGGTTGAATGTCACTTGCACGTCTTAAAACCACAAGATCTATTAATTGTCTATGTGACAGTTACGGCGGAACCCAATATCCTATTTGCGGTGAAAGACATATCGCTATTGATGATAGACAGTATAATTCTATCATTGATAAAGGCTATCTATCTAAAGAAAACAATAGATAGGGTTCTCTACTTAGCTCTCCCGTGCATTCCGTTACAACCAACATCACTTTAAAAAACAAAATGTTTAATTATGCATATTATAAAAACTTTATATTTTATTAATTCTAAATAAATGACTGTGGTAAGTTATAATTTATATC